>CM022301.1:84711666-87111666 GCA_011799875.1 Thinopyrum elongatum | reverse complement strand
TAGATTCAAATATTTGTGTATTATTAATAATTACTTCCTGATATACAAATATTTGTGTGTCATTAATAATTACCTCGTGGCATGCAAATATTCGTGTGCACGTATTGTTAAATTAAAAAAAAAAAACATGCCCCATGTCATGCTGTGGGTTATAAATATTTTTGGTACATAAATAATAACCTCATGGTACACAAATATTTATGTGGAGACACAATAAATATATAGAGGTAAGTAATAAAATAACTTACTAAAAAATGTTCCTATAATTTTTAGAAATATTCACTTATTATTTAAAAAACAATAGTTTAAATATAAGCCATGAGTTTTTAAAAATGTTTAGTAAGTACAAACTTTTAAAATATACCATCATGGATTATATTTAAGAATGTTCGTTAAATTTTAAAATAATAACCTCATGGATTATATTTGAATCTAAATTTTTTTATTGTTATTATAATTTACAGACCTTTTACATTTCTTTCTAAAAAAAATAACATGTACTAAATGGCCCACTGGATGCAGCGCATTTAAGCACCAGAATCTTTTCGATATGAATTCAGTGATATAATTTTTGCTCCCGTCGCAATCGGTCTTGTTGATTAAATTTATAGTCAAACTTGAATCTCGGGAAGCGCGGGCGCACTACATTGTGGAACGAAGGGAGTAGTGGCCAAAGTTGTGATCGTACGGTGTGTGGTGTAGTGGTCAGCATATGCTCTCTTCAACCTGCAGGTCGTATGCTCGACTCTGATCGGGCACCATTTTTAATTTCAATTTTCTATTTGTTCTGACATACGGGACCACTTGTCATAGGGACATATATATTATTAAAGTAATCTTGCTTCGCCACTACAAGTGGCCCCATGCCATGTCAACAAATACGAGGCCACATCAGCACACTACACGTCTACAAATGAGATTAGCACCGTATTTGCACGAGTCAGCCAAGTTTTATAACCAGTTCGGCGTATTTTTCAACATTAGACACTAAAATGAACATCCATGGCAAGTTCAGGCACCACTGGTGTATTTACCTCTATTATAAAACGGAGAGAGCATTAATAAAAGAAAACAATCATTGAGAAAATATTCAGATGTAGTATAACAGTTACTTTTAATAAATAAAAACCCTATATAACATAGAAATAGACCGAAGCCCTCCAGAACATCTTCACGAGATGAACATGTTATCACTCGCTTAGTCGCCGTTGCATCGCCAGAGGAGAGAACAAAAACGAGATGAGCAACAGATGTGTCGTCCACATAGACTTATACTCCCTCCTTTTCGATTTATAGGGTTTATTTTAACTTCTTTTTTTTAATTTAAAGGGCTCATCTTCATCTTATTTTTAGTTTCCGAGACGCATTAAATCTTTGCATGCAAGAATTAAAAAGGAACACACCAATGCATGTAATGTTCCCACCCATCTAGTGGCCAAGCATGCATGCACTGTAATTAATCCAAATTAATGCATGAGTTTAATTTCGGTAGTTTTGTAAAGTACGACATACATTCCTCCACTCACAAAATGTCTTGGTTGATGAGATTTCAGATTTGAGCCCTATAAACCGAAAATGAGAGAGTAGAGGGTAACTCCTAATTCATGTCATCTTATTGATCACACACCGTGTACGACATGATCTAGGGAAGAAGACAAATCGGTCGGGGCCGTGCGCCAATCTATGACGTTGCTCGGGCTAGGGTCACCGGCGTCGGCTCCAATCTATGACGTTGGTCGGGCTAGGGTCACCGGCGCAAGCCGACGACTTGGCCCAGAATCATCCGTGGGTGAGAACAACCTGCACATAATTAAAAATCCAATCTACTTTTTGCCAGTAAGGAGATTAAACTAATTAGGATACAGGGGTCTCATCGCATCAGAAATTTCCAGGGGACTTTCCTTAGCCGGACTTGCTATTATTTTTTTCCTTTTTTTAAACGAAGGAAAAAGATTTGCCTCTTCAATTAAATAAGGGAGAGTAGAGTTTAGAGTTTTACAACGCACTCACAAATCGCGGCATGACAATTACTCGTACAATATGATGTTCCCTAGTTTCCTTGCGTCGGCAGTAACCCAAAGTTTAGCGTCTTCTAAAATGTTGGTTAGGAGGACCGGCGGTAGCGCACTTTTCCGACGGAATACTCGGGCGTTTCTCTCATTCCAAATGATCCAAGAAACGAGCATGGTGAGCGAGGCCATTGCGTGGCGGTGAGGGTTGCTGTCGTCGGTTCTTTTCTGCCACCACTCAATGACGGTTTCATCTAACTGCCATCCGGAGGTGTCCATGTGCGCGAGCCCTAGCTTCTCAATGATTGATCTCCAGAGTCTAAGCGTGTAGCGACACTTGACGAAGAGGTGTATTCCCATTTCTTGTTCCCTTTTGCAAAGCGGGCAAGGGCCACAGTTTGGCCAACCACGCTTCTCCAAGCGATCGGCGGTCCAAATCCTATCTTGCAGAGCCAATCAAGCAAAGAATTTAACCTTTGGAGGTGCCCAAGCCTTCCAGACCATGCGGTCCATGGGGGGACAGGGTCAGGCCGAGAAACTGAGCTTTGTAGGAAGTGCTCGCCGTGTATATCCCATTGTTCGCGTGCTTCCAAATGATATCGTCTTCGGTTTGCTCATCAAGGTGGAAGTCATGCACAAGCATCCAAAGGTTAAAGAATTTGGAAATGTGGTTGACGGAGATGGCGGTGTCATGCTTGATTTTGAGGATCCAAGCGTTCCCCATCAAAGCCTCACGCACCTTCCAATTCTTCCTCGCCGAGGCCTCATAGATTAGCGGTGCAATGTCCTTGGGCTTGCGCCCCAGGAGCCAAGGGGAGTCCCAGAAAGGTGTTTTGGCGCCGTCACCGACCGTGATAGTCGTAGATGCATAGAAGAACTGGAGGTCCTCTTCAGTGCAAGGGTTGCCAGAGCCCACCCGTAGTCTACGGGGCTCCTTCCATTCGTACCATAGCCAACGAAGCCGCAACGTCCGTGCAAACTTGTCGGTATTGAGCTTACGAAGCCGACCGTTTGGTGCCACACTTGCTATCTTCCTTAATTTACCTAGATCGTGAGACACACCATTTGCATCACGTCTAATTTTCATGACCTTTACATCTCTTTCCAGAATGGCCTCACCGAGTATCATTCTAGTCCTGAGCTCATATGCACGTGCTATGAATAGTAAACTCTCAAAAAATAGAAAAAATTCAAATGATTCTGAATTTATTTTGCAACAAGCATTGCTTAGTTTTATAACTGTGTTTAAATTTTTGTGATAAAATGGCATTCGTGGGTATATGGGCAAAAAAACAACGCCCCAAAATGGTTTCAAAAATAGTATTCTTGGGCATCGTTTTTTTCTTTTTTTTGCTCACATCTCCGTGGTCATTTCATCACAAAACTTTGCATGCATGTGAAACGCTCATCAATGCTTGTAGAAAAATATCAGAATTTTCAAATCTTTTTACTATTTTTTATAGTTTACCGTTCATCCTGGTGCATGTGCACCCGGGAGCAGAAACTCTATGTCCGACATGACGAGGTCCTCATACACACAACCAAAAATATACCTTCGTCCATTCAGTCTTCTTTGTACTAGTCTAGCGAATGTTTGTAGTACAAGCAGAGACAAGTGGAGAGGAGAGAGCAGCAGTAGCAACAGCAGCAAAGGTAATGAAGAAGGGAGTGTGAGAAAAGTCAGAGGTGCATGGGGTACCAGCTAGAGACGACCATTCGCTCCCTAAACTAACGAAGCGGCGGAATAGCTTCCGACATGCTACGTGCCGACTGTACAAGAGAGTAGATACCATCAATCTTTCATTTCCTCGGGTCAATACTCTCTCTATATCAAAATATAAGGCCTTTTTAGGCTAGTTTAGCCTAAAAAACATCTAATATTTTGAAACAGATGCGGTATTATATATTTGGACACATACATACGTTCTATAGACATATATCCATGTGTATTTTTGCACACTCGGGCCATATATCTTATCACGATATGTAATTTTATTTTAGAAGAGCTGACCACATATGTCATGTGGTATACTATGTGTGCGTACAATTTTAACTAGTACTACCTTCATCTTGGTTTATTGGCCTCGTTCGCATTTTGTGCCGATTTTTAATCTTATATTTAACTAATAAAATGTTAATGCATAAAACAAAAATTATATCATTTAAAACTATATTCAAACGCGAATCCAACGATATATTTTTTTATGACATGTATTATTATTTTCTTAGTTAAATATATAATTAAATTTGACACAAAATACTAAAGGGACCAATAAATCAGGACGGAGATAGTACACTTGAATACATGAGCTTATGGCCTACTACTACTACTCAGTAATTACAATTAAAACAAGCCGTAGTAATTAAACACATAACCACACGACATCACGCGCGCTGCTGCTAGCTGGGCATGCATATCGTTCAGACCATAAGATCGATCGATTCGATTCCATTGATGGTGCATGCACGTAGATCATTTCTGGTTTCTCCCGCTGTAACATAAAAAAAATACAAAGGTGGTGGTCAGTTAAACCCAACAAGTTGTACATGCGGCCGCGCCGACACTCTCTCTGCCCGAAGCGTATGTACGTGGGTGTGGGAGAGAGCTCATTGCCTGGGGCCCCGCGGGTAACATGAAACATAGATATGATCACGCGTACGTACGTTCATCTGCTTAATTACATGTGGTTCGGCACGGTGGAATCGTTTGGGACGAGATGGCGACGGCGAGGAGCAAGCGGCCGCGGCTCGCCGGCACCAGGATGACGAGCACACGGCGGCAGCGGCGTGCCGTGGTGTGGACAAGAGTACACCGCCGGGAAATCCGGGTACTGAGGGAGCATCACCGGCGCCTGCCCACCTGCAGGCAGTTGCATGCACGACGGCGGCATCACCCCCAGCGGCAAGAATGACGTCGGTATGGCGTATCCGGCGGCCGACATCATCTGCATGCATGCCAAGTGAAAGTATCTGTCAGGCTGATTACTTCACGTAGATATATATAGAGATTTCGAAACTCTCGTGCAATAAACAACTAATATAAGGAGTACGTACCTGGATTTGGTGCTGGAGTGATTTCACGTACTTGATGACCTCCTCCAGCGTCGAGGCCTTGTCAGTCTGATGAAAAAAAATTGTCATATGCCGGTCAAAATTACTTCATGCATGCACCTGCGCTCCATCTTAAATTTGATTTAAGTCAAACATAAATTAAAAAGTTGCAATCATGGCACACTAGTAGAAATATATACAAATACTACAAATGATGAAATGATTTGCCAAAGAAGTGTGCAGAAGTAGGATAGTACCTTGCTGCACCTGGGCGTCAGTTGCTGCAAAGTCCTCAGCTTGTCGTTGATCTTGTCTCGCCGCCTCTGCGTGCATGCATGCATGCAAATTAAGCCCATCATGTATATACATCAGCAATGTACGTACGCATGCATGTGTATCCGATAGCTCCATACCTGCTCGGCTGCTTTTCCGGAACAAGACCTTCTTCGGCCGCTGCTCGACCGCCCACGTCGGCAGTCGGCTGCACCATCCGCCCCAAGGCTGGTGGTCGGCGTATCGGCGGAGGCGACACTGCGGTGCCCACCAGTGCCACAGCTGCTGCTGGGCATCATGGTGTTACCTCCCTCAGACTTGGTTGTCATCGTGGCGGTCGCAGCGCCCCGAGGCTCCTGCTCATCGGAGGCCTCCTGCTCGAAAACCTGGCAGAGCCACGACGCCATCTCGGCGTCGCTTGCCATCGCTTTTCCAGAAGGGTTACCGGCGGTAAAGTACGTGGGTGGAGGAGACGACGGTGGCAGCGGCAGAGGAAGATGACCGACCATCGGAGGCTTTTCGTGGACGACGCCGACGGCGTCGCCGCCGTCACAGTCCCCGCGCAGCAGCAGCTCGAGCAGCTCGTGGCTGCAAAGTTCCGCCATGAAAACATGTACACTCCGCGCGCCCCTGAACAATGAACAAAACCGGATGACACTCACGTGAAGTAGTAGTTGCCGAGGTTGTCAGGGTCGCGGCCAACTCCAGGGACACCCTGGTACCCTGGCACCTCGCCGTCCATCAACTCCTCCCGATCCGGTGGCAAAAGCTTAGCTAGAGGTTGACTTTGAGATCGATGAGCCAGCGACTGGGGACGCCGGGCCGAAGGGTGTATATATATAGCTTGACGTCCTAGGTTCCTAGCACGCGCACGCACGTACGTACACGTGGTGGAACTGTGGAGTGGAAGCAGTGCAATTTTGAGCTTTTGGCGGCGTGCGGCGGTGGCCGGCTACGGCTAGCTGGCATGCCTGTCCGCGTGCACGGCAGGGGAAGGCGGTTTGGTGCTCGACGGCGGCAGCGGTATTTCACCACCGCGGCGGCCGTCGGCATGCAGGCATGGTGTGGTGGGCGTCGGCCGGCGGGAGCATCCGAATCGGTGGTCTGATTCGCTACGTGTTGTTTTTATATATATGTCGACGCGTGCGCGAGGGCGAGAGCCTTCGTGTGTGGAGGAGACGACGGACACGCGTGCGGGGTTCTTCGGATCTGACGAGATACGCTACTGCATAGACCTAGACTTGTCTAGGAGTGGGATCATGCATGGCTGTGCCGACGTGGACGAACGGATGCGCGATACGTTCGTGACTTAGGGTCGAAGCAAAGTTGTGCGTGGGTCGGTTGGTATCAGCCCAACCCACGGGCGACAGACACAAGGGCGGTAGAGAAAAGGCCCACGTGCGGAGACGACGACATACGACACTAGATTGCCTACAAGCCCATGTGCCCATTCAAACCCAAGAACACCATACCTTCTCCAAAATCACTGGTTAACGGTTATCCTTTGTTTTACTCAAAAAAAAAAGGTTATCCTTTGTAAAGATCACTCCCCATCTTCTCACTGAGTTTTGTCGTAAATATCGCATTGCATGTGTGCTATTTGTCATAATATGGGAGTTTAAAAAAAATCATGGACACCTTTATTCAAAATGTTTTATCTTTTAAACCGTGTTTCTCAATAACGAACCGTATTCATAGTTGAATTGTTGGCGTCAAGATCTTCGAAACTGGATCATATGTTAAAAGGTTTTCACGAACTTTCTTTCTAGTAAAAAACCCAACACAGAGAATTAAAAAAACGGTTATCCCTTGTAAAGATCACTCCCTGGCTTCTTATGTGTTGGTAACTGTCGCATTGCATGTGCGCTACTTGTCGTAATATGAGAGTTTAAAAAAAAAGATAGACGCCTTTATTCAAAATATTTTATCTCTTAAACCATGTGTCTACCTAACGAACCGTATTCATAGTTAAATTGTTGGCGTCAAGATCTTCGAAACTGTATCATATGTTAATAGGTTTTCACGAACTCTTTTTCCAGGAAAAAGCCCAAAAATTACAGAGAATTGAAAAGAAAATAGGAAAATGGAAAGAAAACCAGGAACCGTAAAAAATAAATACCGAACAAATCTGAAAGAAAACAAAAAAATATGGTACGTGAGAAAAAATGTAAACTGAAGAAAAAAAATGAAGCCAGGAAGCACGGTTTTGGTTTTCACTTTTTTTAAAGCACAGACTGTGTTATTCTTCTTTTCTTGCGAAAGCACAGATGTGCTACTCGCGAAAGCAAGGATGTGCTTCTCGTAGAAGCACAGATGTGTTTTTCCCTTTTCGAGCAGAAGCACGGTTGTCTTCTGAAAGAAGCACAAGTCACGGAAGCAAATCTGTACTTCCATAAGTAACACAATCGTGCTTCTCATGGAAGCATAAATTTATTATGGAGAAGAACATATGTGCTTCACAAAAAAATGAACAAAAACCAAAATGTCAAAAAAAATCGTCTACAACCAGAAAATTCGTGTAGAAAAAATGAAATCCAGAGGGAGGGACACGTAGCGACGGCTGGACGCACCACTTGGCACACTCTCAAACCACAAAAATAACCACTATGGGGCTCCCAGAATGGGTAACTGTTCATTTTCACTTTTTTTAAAGCACAGACTGTGTTATTCTTCTTTTCTAGCGAAAGCACAGATGTGCTTCTCGCGAAAGCAAGGATGTGCTTCTTGTAGAAGCACAAATGTGTTTTTTCCTTTTCGAGCAGAAGCACAGTTGTCTTCTGAAAGATGCACAGGTTGTGCTTCTCGCGAAAGCAAATCTGTGCTTCTCGTGGAAGCATAAATTTATTATGGAGAAGAACATATGTGCTTCACACAAAAAGTAAACAAAAACCAAAAGGTCAGAAAAATTCATCTAAAACCAAAAAATTCATGTAGAAAAAAATGAAATCTAGAGGGAGGGACACGTAGTGACGGCTGGACGCACCACTTGGCACACTCTCAAACCACAAAATTAACCTCTACGGCACTCCCGGAATGGGTAACTGTTCGTTACCTAGTCCCTACATTCTCTATTTTGATCGTCTATGCTGCTGCTTGTAGGCATTCACTACATTGTTGTAACATCACAATTGACATACTTACTCAAACCAACTCTAGCAGAGTCATCGTATTGTCCCGATTATCATAAAATATGATGATTTTAGTCTAAAATGCCAATCTAGCATAGCCCTCATATGCTTCCAGATCAACATAATTTATGAAGCTCCATAAACAAGTTTGTAGCCTCCAAATATGAAGTTTGTGAGCTCACAAACTTCATATTTGGAGGCTACAAACTTCATATGTAGCCCCCAAACTTGTTTATGGAGCTTCCTGATCAACATAATTTATGAAGCACGCTCCATAAAATGCCAATCTAGCATAGCCCTTCATCGCAGTGAATCGTAAACATGTGAGGTATCTACAAGAGGAAAATTCCCCAGGTGCTCGCTTCATATCCAACCACCAGCAAGGGACATAAGTTTCTCTTTCTTCCTCCTCACACCATGGTCAGGTTTTGAAGCTGCACGGTCCCCCGGGCTTGCTAAAGATGTTGGATTTGGTTAGCTTCAGGTGAAAACCTAGCACCAACTTTGGTCGATGCAAACGAACAACAACGCCCTCGGGCGCTTTTGGCCTCTTGTGAGGCGTCATCGTGGAGCTCCTTCACGTCCCTTGTCTTCTACACCTCGATTTCTCAAGGTGACAACACAAGCTTCGACATTGGTCTTCAGAGTGGGTGTCGGCAATGTATTGTCGCTTTCGCATGGGGGTGTCACCTTGGAGGTCCGATCTTTTGACCGACGATAGCATGGTTTATTGTATTGCAAGTGCGTATCGGCTAGGCAGGTGCGCGGTCTCGGGGCCAGTGTGGACATCGGGGTGGCGTTTTTTGTTGGGGCATGGTGTCGGGTTTGGTCACTTGGATGGCAAAGTTGACGACTTGGCGGGTGCGTGGTCATGGGGTTTGTGTGGAAGCTGGGGCGGTGGCTCCGGAGATTGTTTGTTGAGTGTCGAATCTAGTCGCTTGGGTGGCAGAGTCTTCAACTCAACGGGTACGCGTCCTTGGAGTCGGTGTGCCTGTGCTAACACGTTGTAAGCCGGAGCGGCGACTCTGGGTCGTGTTTGTAGGGTGCCGATTTTGGTCGCTTGTGTTGCAAAGTCATTGACCCGTTAGGTATGCATCCACGGAGCTGGTGTGTTTTGAGATATATGGTTTTGGGCCGCTTTTCTTTATTAATTGATTTGGGGTCGGTGTTTTTGGCAGCTTAAAAAATAAGTCGACTTTTTTTTTCTCGAATACGCACGAGTGTATGTACTATATATTAAAGAAGGAACAGGGAAGAGCCCCTCCACATTGGGTGTTACACATTATTACATGCAACACAACTCCACCGCAAAGTGACCTATACTACTCTCTCATGCTCTTCCACCTAGCCACAACCCTAAGGAGAGCTTCCACGTCTCCCTTCAGAAGTCCCGCTTCCTTCCATGCCCGGCCCTCCCTTTCGATGGTTTGTAACAAAACTTGTAGGGACGGGATAGCACCGTCAAAGACGATGGCATTCCAGTGCTTCCATAGTTCCCACATAACAAGGAGGATGATCGTCCGCATCTCCTTCATGCTCCTGCTTGTGTTGTTCTTCTCCGCACACCAATCCACCAAGTTTGTTCCGCCTGTTGGCACCCATCCCGGCTTATTCAAAGCCGTACAAACAATAGTCCACACCTCCCTTGCCATGACACATTTTAAGAGAATATTTCCAATGCTCTCCTCTTCCTGGGCGCAGAAGGGGCAAGCGTCATGGTGATCAAGGCCATGACGGGCCAGCCGGTCCGCCGTCCAACATATGCTCTGTACTGCAAGCCAAGTGAAGAACCGACAACGGAGCGGAGCCCTGGATGACCACGTGAAGACGACTGTCGGTGACACTTCCCGGCCCCAAAATCTGGCCTGGTAGGCGGATCTACATGAGTTCCTTCCACACGACTCCCAAGCCCAACTAATCTCGTCTATGGCTTCCGGGATCAGATCCACACAGTAACCTGAGCCCATAACTGGAAGTACTCTTGTAGCGCATCTGGAGAAAGCTCGGGGCCGACATCCCGTGCCCAGTCTGTGGTTCACAGGGCCTGGTGAACCGTCCTAGAGTACCTAGCTGCTCGGCTCACTAACGCGTAAACGTGTGGTGCAAGCTCCTGCAGCCAGAACCCACCAGGCCACTGGTCCTCCCAGAATAAGGTGTGCATTCCGTTGCTGACGGTGGAGCACATAGCCGCCGCGCAGAGCGCCCTCGCTTTCTCCGGGACTTGGATTTCAAATTCTGCCCATGGCTTGGAGGCATCCGTTCGCTGCAGCCATGGCCATCGTGCTTGCATAGCAATGTTTAGCCAATTAAGGTTCGGACCACCCAAACCACCTGCCCACTTTGGTGTGCACAGTGCATCCCAAGCGGCCATGCACTGGCCTCCATTGGCTTTGTCCTTGGCACACCACAAGAAGCCCCTGCAGATTTTGGTCATGGCCGAGATCACTTTCTGCAAGATGTTGAGGGCCATCATCGCGTGTATCAGGATAGCGCAGAGGACGGGTTTGACAAGCAGTAGGCGACCGCTTTTAGGCATGTTTGCTGCTCTCTACTTTGGTAATCTCTTCGCAAGGCAGTCCATGATGCTCATAAGTTGGGTTGCCGTCTGCTTTTGAATTGTGAGGGGTAGGCCAAGGTACTTGCACGGATATGATCTGATCGGACATCCTAGCGTGGCTTCCACCCTCGGCATGGTCTGCTCATCGCATCGAATTGGCAGTGCTTCACTCTTAGAGAGGTTGACCCTTAGTCCTGATGCGTGTCCGAATAGATCCAAGATTAAGGAGGAGGCTTGGAGATCTAGCTTGTTAGGCTTGATAAACAACATGACATCATCCGCAAACATAGATATGCGTTGCCTGAGGCCAGTCCCCGCAAGCGGCGCCAGTATTCCCCTAGATGAAGCCAATTCCACCATTTTGTGCAGGGGCTCCATGATTAATATGAATAGCATCAGAGATAATGGGCCTCCCTGGCGTAATCCACAACAGTTGTAGATGGGTCGACCCGGCAATCCATTCACCAAAATCCTCGTGGAGAAGATCCCCGGTAGTCCGCAAACCCAATCAATCCACCTTGTGCCAAACATCATCGCACGTAGGGTTTCCACTAGGAAGGCCCGGTTTACTATGTCAAAAGCTTTTGTGATGTCGAGCTTGAGCATAACAGTGGCCTCGCGCAAAGCATGTAGTCGACGATCCATGCATTGTACCAACATAAAGTTGTCGTGTATCGATCGCCCTTTGACGAAGGCGCTTTGATGATGTCCCACCAGGTTCGACAGCTCTACGGCCACCCTAGTTGCCAAAACATTGTCAAAAATCTTGATCGCGGCATGGATGAGGCTCACCGGCCGAAAATCTTTGAGCTGAACTGCACCATCTACTTTCGGGAGCAGGGAGACGATGGCCTTGTTTATCGATGGTAGGCCGCGCATGTCGCCCCTGTGGGAAAGCTCAAACGCCCGCAAGATATCTTCCCTGATGATATGCCAACAGACAGCATAGAACCGTCCGGTGAAGCCATCCGGGCCCGGCGCTTTGTCCGACGGCATGGCCTTGACCACTTTCCTAACTTCATCCTCCGAGAAAGGCACTTCAAGGTGCCACAGGTCTCTTCATGGTAGCTGCGACCTATCCAGGTTTACCGACGCTCCCTCGCAGCCGGGTTCCCAAAAGCCCCTCAAAATATCCATCCACCATGGCAGAAAGCTCATCCTGGCCCGTAGCTATGCTTGACCCATGTGTCAAGGAGGTGATCATATTCCTCCTCTGCCGGTGCCGTGCGTGGCTGTGGAAAAAGCCATTGTTCGCATCTCCATCACAGAGGAAGAGCAGGCGAGATCTTTGACGCGCAATTGTTCTCTCTAGTGAGCATAGGACGAGCAACTTCTTCAGTAGTTTCCGTAGTGCATTTTCCGGATGGGAGAGAGGCCTGCTATCCATTGCCTTGTCCAACCTAAGGATCACTTACATTGCAATGGCTATTTGTAACTTGATATTGCCAATTATCCTGTCACTCCACTTCTTTAGTGCTTTGGTCGTGGCTCAAAGTTTCGAGTCCAGAATCACGTAAGGGTTTCCCGCCGCGGGTATGGACTCCCACGCCTCGTGGACCACATCCAGAAATCCATCCACTTTAGTCCAGAATGCCTCGAACTTGAAGCGTCTTCCCATGAGAATATCCGCGTTGAGATCAAGGAGCATTGGACAATGATGCGAAACTGCTGAACACAAAGCCATGAGGTAACTAGTTGGGTGTAAATCCTCCCAGGAATTCATGCAGAATGCGTGATCAATCTTCTCCAGGGTAGTCGCCGCTCTCTCATTCGACCAAGTGTATCAACGGCGATTGAGATACATTTCCTTTAGCTCTAAAAGGTTCAGTTCGGCTCAGAACCGAGCCATCATCCTCCTGTTGATTCTGTCATTGCTTTTGTCCTCCGGGTTCACTAGCAAGTTAAAGTCACTAGCTATCAACCAAGGGCCCGCCTGCAGCTCTCGAACGTCAACCAGCTCCTGCATAAAGTCAATCTTCTCACTATTTGCCTGCAACCCATATACCCCTGTGATCCACCATTCCGCTCCATCCAGTGGCTTAACCAGGGCCGTGAGGGTGTTGTTCATGTAATGAGGGTGGGAGAGGGTCACAGCCGAGGCATCCCATGCAAGAATGATTCCTCCTCTCGTACCAACCGCTGGCAAGTAAAAGAAATGCTCAAATTTATTACCAAGACAATGTTTGACGATGTCCATCGTTACAGTATCCATCTTCGTTTCCTGTAAACACACCACACATGGACTGGCCGCCATGACCACTTGGGCGATGGCCGATCTACGGGCTGGGCTATGCACGCCCCGGACGTTCCACACTAGCGTTTTTTAGGGGAAGAGCACTCATTTGTGCAGCCTACCGGTGCGTCCACAGCAAGGCACTAGTGCCCGCTCACTACAACATCCCCATGCTCGAATAGAGGCAGAACCGAAGGCTCCCAACCGAACAACACTCGGATAGCCCTGATGTGGGTGTCCATAAGGGGCTGGTCGAACAGCTGGATGTACGCCTGCAGGGCCTCGTTTGAGATGATGTCCCCTTCGTTAGCTATGCAAAGTTTGCGGATCAGGACGCCCTGTTGCTTCTTGGCCTGCGAGCCTCGTCCCACACCCCTCACCAGGCGCACATTTCTGCGAGGGTTAGATGTTGGCTTCCTCCTCTTGCGCAGCTGCCTTGTCGCCGTCGGTGGTTCTCTGCTTGGCAGCCTTGACAGGATCGGAGAAAGGGCAGTGGAGAGCTCTCTACGTTGCACGTCCAGCGGGCTACAGGAGTTGCATGGCGTGCATGGCTGGGGTCCAGTGCGCGCGGGGCAGGTGTCACCCTTGTCGTGGCCCGAGAGGCTAATCATAATCATGCCCCCTGGACACGGCCAACAAGAGACAGCAGCTCAACGGACCTGATACTGGCCCCATTCGCCTCCAGAACCACATGATCCACCTCGCTATCAGCGCCCAACGATGGCATGATTTGGTCCTGGCTGGGTGGCAGGAGGTGCAAGCTGCCAACTGGAGCCGGGTAAGGTTGCGCGTCCGCCCCACCAGTCGGTGTCAGTGATGTTGCTTGAAACTGTGTCGGTATTTCCCTAAAGAGGAAGGGATGATGCAGCACAGCTACGGTAGGTATTTCCCTCACTTATGAAACCAAGGTATCAATCTAGTAGGAGAACCAAGCAACACTATGTAAATGGTACCTGCACACAAAGAACAAATACTTGCAACCCGATGCGTAAGAAGGGTTGTCAATCCCTCCACGGTAAAAAGATAGATAAATTTGTGGTACATTGGATAAATAGCTCTCGATAAAACGTGAAATAAAATAAATAGCAAAAAAGTGCAGCAAGATATTTTTGGGTTTTTGAAATAATAGATCTGAAAACAAAAGCAAATAAAAATAGATCTCAAAGCAAATATGATAAAGAATAGACCCGGGGGTCGTAGATTTCACTAGTGGCTTCTCTCGAGAAAATAGCATACAGTGGGTAAACAAATTACTATTGGGCAATTGATAGAAGATCGAATAATTATGACAATATCCAAGGCAATGATCAATATATAGGCATCACGTCCATGATTAGTAGACCGACTCCTGCCTGCATCTACTACTATTACTCCACACATCAATCGCTATCCAGCATGCATCTAGTGTATTAAGTTCATGGAGAAACGGAGTAATGCAATAAGAACGATGACATGATGTAGATGAGATCTATTCATGTAGGAATAGCCCCCATCTTATTATCCTTAATAGCAACAATACATGCATATCTTGTTGCCCCTTCTGTCACTGGGAAAGAACACCGCATGATTGAACCTATCACAAAGCACCTCTTCCCATGGCAAGAAAAATCGATCTAGTTGGCCTAACTAAACCAAAGATTCGAAGAAGAAATACGAGGCTATAAATAATCATGCATATATGAGATCAAAGAAGACTCAAATAATATTCATGGATATAGATCTGATCATAAACTCAAAGTTCATCGGATCCCAACAAACACACCGCAAAAAAGAGTTACATCAAATAGATCTCCAAGAGACCATTGTATTGAGAATCAAAAAGAGAGAGGAAGCCATCTAGCTACTGCCTACGGACCCGTGGTCTATGGTGAACTACTCAAGCATCATCGTAGAGGCACCAATGAGGATGATGAACCCCTCCATGATGGTGTCTAGATTGGATCTCGTGGTTCTGGAACTTGCGGCGGCTAGAATTGTGTTTCGTCGACTCCCTTAGGGTTTCTGGAATATTTGGGAATTTATAGGGAGAAGTGGCGGTGCGAGAGGTCACCGAGGTGGGCACAACCCACCTGGGCGCGCCTGAGCCTCCTGGCGCACCCAGGTGTCTTGTGCTCACCTCAGGCCTCCCCTTTGGTACTTCTTTGGCCCACTGGGTGTCTTCTGGTCCAGAAAAAATCTCCAAAAAGTTTCGCTGTGTTTGGGCTCCGTTTGGTACTGATATTTTGCGAAGTAAAAAACAAGCAAAAAATAGCAACTAGCACTAGGCACTATGTCAATAGGTTATTCCCAAAAAATGATATAAAGTTGCTATAAATGATTGTAAAGCATCCAAGAATGATAATATAATAGCATGTAACAAACAAAAATTATAGATACATTGGAGACGTATCAGTCAGCACAACGGAGCTCACCAGCATCAAGTTCAAACCATCGCCTGTACCTCTACCGCTCAGTTTATTCCATACCAATCGGTGGCCATCCATGCCCCATCGTGGTAGGGTTATCGACCCTGGAGACTTACCATCTGAATCCACCTCGGTCCATGCGACGCGACTGTTTGCCGACCCACTACAGGACACAGAACTCTCCAGAGCCTGCACGCCCAATTCCTTATCCGCACAAGATTCGAGGGAAGCACTGGTCAAAAGCCGAGCAGCTCCACTTTGCCCAATGGCCGTATCACCCACGTCAGCCAGAGAGGTGATAGCAGCAAAGTAGCTGGAGGGAGCGCCCATCTCCTGGAGTGCAGGTGAAAGTGCAAGTGTCACTTAAATTATATTTTGGTGTGATGACAATATGGTTAGTGGAACTAATATCGGTTGCTAAAATTTATCTCAGGATATTGGTTCCAAGTTTTTCTTGATGGAGATGTGTGACCCCCTAATTCAAAAATATCAAAGGCATGATTTACTGGAGATTCAAAGGTTTTATTTTTGGTTCAATTCGAGTCGTAGGAAAGACCGCACTATTAAGAGGGGTCTCTGTGGATCTGTGTTGTGTGGGAATGCCTTTGCCAAAACTTATACACCAGCTTACCCACTCCTACAACATAATTCCGCAGTGTGCTTGCTTGCGGTACTCAGAAAGTTTGCAACAGGAGGTTTCTGGGTACCCCGTGCGCACGGGGTCTTTTGACCCCCATGTGCACGGGGTACTATGTAACTTCTTGGGTACCCCATGCGCATAGGGTCCCCCTTGCACACGGGGTACTTCATAACTTCATGGGTACCTCGTGCGCACGGGGGTCCCCCTTGCACACGGGGAACTGCATAAATTCATGGGTACCCCATGCGCATGGGGTCTTTGACCCCCGTGCGCACGAGGTGGTACGTATGCTGCTGAGTATCCCGTGCGCACGGGGCTGACTTAGCCCATGCACACGGGGTCCAACGGGCAGAATTCCCCACCCAACCAAGAACACTATAAACCCCCCCCTTCTTCCTCCATCTCTAATCCTAATGTCTTGTTTAGCTCCACCATTGCTACACCTCATTTTGCTCAATACTCTCAATCCCTCCACCCAAACATGTTGAAACTTTGGGGATTGGGAGAGCAAGACCCGATCTACACTTTGACCAAACCAAATCGCGTTCCCCGCAACATTTCTTCCCCATTGACCTGTTACTCTTGGAGCTTGGGCTCCTAGGAAGTTAGAGGTTCCTCCGGAAGCTTCCTTGCTTGTGGTGTGCTCCGGAGAAGTTTGTAAAGGTGTGGTGGTCGCCTTCAAGACCAACCCCGAGTGATTCGAGGCTCATCCGTTGTGGGTGAATCGAAAGAGATTACGGTGAGCCTTCGTGGCATTCCGCAAGCCTTGGCTCCGGCACCGCTCTATACGGACTGTAGCTCTTCCCCAAGGAAGAGTGAACTTCGGGATAAAATCCGTGTCCTCGTCTCACTTGTGGTTAATCCTTTCCCGCCCTTTACTTTGCCTTGTATGCTTGTTGGCTTGCTATTTTGATTGTTGCCTAGCATATTTAGCTTTAAGCTTGCTTGTCATATAGGTTGTGTTCACCTAGTTGCATATCTAGTGAACCCTATTTATCCGCTAAACCTTAAAATTGACAAGAAAGATTAAAATTTGTAGTCTCCTATTCACCCCCCTCTAGTCGACCGTATCGATCCTTTCAATTGGTATCAGAGCCTCGTGCTCTAATATAAAGTTTTACAACCTTAGAGGATATGGACGACCTAGGGAATGTGGGAGGTGTCGCGCCCCTTGCGGAGGATGGTGAAAACCTACCCCCACCACGGCCGATGCACTTGGTGGTCCGGTCGTTGCTCTCGTCGCCCCTGTTAACCCAGGTGCCCCCTTAACCGCGGCCGATATTCTTTCAGTATTTGCGGACCTCAAAACCGCCATGTTGAAAGAAGTTCGTTCCTCAATCAAGGAGGAAATCGATGCTCGCTTAAATCCCTCGACATCCGCATCAAATTCATTTGATCCAAATGCCATTCATGATGTGCATGATTCGAGAGAACCCCTTGCATCTCCGGCTCGCACTCAAGTTCCCAAGTACAATGTCGTGGAACCCTTTTACTCACCCCAACCCTTGCAACACCCTCGCATTGATCCTGTTGGGCCTCCACCCCCTTTGAAAGCTAATGCGTTTGCTAAATGGAAGCTAGATATGGAGTCTCATATTCGTAGCGCATCTAATCAACTATGGTGGATTGTGGTCAATGGATTCAACCCCAAGGACCCGATGAATCTCACTCCAAGAGAAGCGGTTGATGATCAACTCAATGCAACCGCCCACAACATGTTGCGTACCGCGGTGACCGATGACTATAGTGACTCCATTGCTCTCCTTAAGACCGCCAAGGAAATTTGGGATTGCCTTGAGGAGGCTCTCGAAGGAAATGAAGCAATTCGAAGATCTCGGTTGGCTTTGCTCAAGCAAGAAGTCAATCTTTTTGTGAGGAATGAGGATGAGTCCGCGAAAGAGGTCTACTGAAGGTTGAAGTCTCTTGTGCTCAACTTAAGAACCTTTGGGTGCACTTGGGCAAATGATGATTTCATTAAGGACAAGTTCATAGATGCTATGGTTCTCACGGAACATACCATGGTCATGATGATTCACCAACACCCGGGTTATCACAAGTTGACCACGGCTCAAGTTGTCACCACTTTCTCCACTCATGTTCTTTTGGAGACCAAGTCCAAGAAGACCTTTGCAATTGTTCAAGCAACCAAGAACTCCAATCTTGCCTTGAAGGCCAAGAAAGTAGTTAGTCAACCTTCAAGAGATAAAGAAGTGGTTGAAGAGACTTGTGAGGAAGATGTTGACACCTCATGCTCGGCAAATGACTTTGCAGAATACTTGGCTCTCTTAGTCAAAAAGTACTCCGGGACCATGGCAAACAAAGGGAAGAATCCTCAAGGAAGATCTTTTGGTCGAAGAAAATGCTACAATTGTGATAGCCCAAGACACTTTGTGCATGGCTGTCCGTATGAGAGACATGAAGACAAGTCCGAGAAGCTTGTGCTCAAGAAGAATAAGTTCACCAAGTTCACAAAGAGGAAAGATGACAAGGCTCTAGTCCATGAAGAATACATGTCCGGAGATGAAGATGATGGTGATGATGATCAAGTGGGCACGGCCGCCATTGCCATGCATGCCACTACCTCTTTGATGACCCACAAGTATAGGGGATCAATCGTAGTCATTTCTATAAGTAAGAGTGTCGAACCCAACGAGGAGCAGAAGGAAATGACAAGTGGTTTTCAGCAGGGTAATTTCTGCAAGCACTGAAATTGTTGGTAATAGGTAGTTTGATAGCAAGATAATTTGTAACAAGCAAGTGATGGTAACGGTAAATAAAGTGCAGCAAGGTAGCCCAATCCTTTTGTAGCAAAGGACAGGCCAAAATGGTCTCTTATAATAAGCAAAGAGTTCTTGAGGGCACACGGGAATTTCACCATGTCACTTTCATCATGTTGGTTTGATTCGTGTTCGCTACTTTGATAATTTGATATGTGGGTGGAACGGTGTTTAGGTGTTGTTCTTACTTGAACAAACCTCCTACTTATGATTAACCCCCTCGCAAGCATCCGCAACTATGAGAAAAGTATTAAGATAAAATCTAACCATAGCATTAAACATATGGATCCAAATCAGTCCCTTACGAAGTAGCGCATAAACTAGGTTTAAGCTTCTGTCACTCTAGCAACCCATCATCTAATAACTACTCCACAATGCATTCCCTTAGGCCCAAAGATGGTGAAGTGCCATGTAGTCAATGTTCACATGACACCACTAAGGGAATCACAACATACATATCATCAAAATATCGAACACATATCAACTTCACATGATTACTTGCAACATGACTTCTCCCGTGACCTCAAGAACAAAAGTAACTACTCACAAATGATATTCATGCTCAAGATCAGAGGGGTATTAAATAGCATAATGGATCTAAACATACAATCTTCCACCAAATAAACTATATAGTAATCAACTACAAGATGTAATCAACACTACTAGTCACCCACAGGTACCAATCTGAGGTTCCAGTACAAAGATTGAACACAAGAGATGAACTAGGGTTTGAGAGGAGATAGTGTTGTTGAAGATGTTGATGAATATTGGCCTCCCAAAGATGAGAGGGTTGTTGGTGATGACGATGGCTTCGATTTCCCCCTCCGGGAGGGAAGTTCCCCCGACGGAATCGCTCCGCCGGAGGGTAAAAGTGCTCCTGCCCAAGTTCCGCCTAGAGACGGTGGCGCTCCGTCCCGAAAGTCCTATCCTTATTTTTTTCTAGGTCAAAATGACTTATATACCAGAAGATGGGCACCGAAGGTGGGCTGGGCTGAGCACAACCCACCAGGGCGCGCCTGGGGGCCTGGCGCGCCCTGGTGTCTTGTGCTCACCAGGTGGCCCCCCTCTAGTAGTTATTTGCTCCAGTATTTTTTATATATTCCAAAATAGTTCTCCGTAAATTTTCAGCTCATTTGGAGATGTGCAGAATAGGTAACTCTGACATAGCTTTTTCAGGTCCAGAATTCCAGCTGCCGGCATTCTCCCTCTTTGTGTAAACCTTGCATATTATGAGAGAAAAGGCATTAGAATTACTCTATAAAGCATTATTATGCATAAACACATTATAAATAACAATAGGAAATCATAATGCAAAATGGACGTATCAACTCCCCCAAGCTTAGACATCGCTTGTCCTCAAGTGAAAGCCGATATTGAAAAACATGTCCACATGGTTAGAGAGAGAGAGGTGTTGATAAAAAAAAATACGGACATAGTAGCATCATGCTTATTATTATAACAGCAACAAACTTCATCATAAAAAAAATCATATAACTTCTCATGAACAGGTAACAATTCATCACAACATCGAAGTATAAAGCATAAACCTTATTGAAAACCAACAAACTATGTTCTCAGTCAACTTTGCAACTACAATTCATCATATTTTCAGGAAGGGTCTCGTATCGGAGCCTTTTGACAAGTCCACATACTCAACCATTTTTAGTCTTCTATGATTGCTAACACTCAAATCATACCCTTGAACAAAAAGTTTCAACCAGACACATAGAAAGATAGGGGCTTATAGTTTCGCCTCCCAACGTATTCACCTCAAGGGTGATGTCAATAATAATAACTCATGCTCACTCACATCCAACTGGATATATGTTCCTAGATCTTTCCTCGCCACATGATGCTTGCAAAAAGAGAAAATAAAAAGGAATAGGGAAGAATACTTTGACTCTTACATAAAAGTAAATGCATAAAAGTAAAAGATACGCCCTTCGCAGAGGGAAGCAGAGGTTGTCATGCACTTTTTTGTTTGTATGCCAAATCCCTTAATGCAAAAGAACGTCACGTTATATTGCCCCTTGTGATAGCAACATTTATTATGCAGTCTATCACTTTTATTACTTTGCCATCACAAGTTCGTACAACGCTCAATTTTCACTTACACTAAATGATCAAACACATTTAGAAGCAATTTTTATTGCCTTATTGCACAGATGACAACTTACTTGAAGGATCTTACTCAATCCATATGTAGGTATGGTGGACTCTCAAAACATGAGTTTGGGTTTAGGGTTTTTGGATGCACAAGTAGTATCTCTACTTAGTGCGGAATTTTTGGCTAACAAAGATATTGAGCAAGCACCACATGTTAAAGGATCTCTGACAATATAACTTCTATGTGAATATGAACAAACATAACTCATTACGTTGTCTTCCTTGTCCAACGTCAACAATTTTGGCATATAATATTTAATGGGGGCTCACAATCATAAAATATGTCCAAGATAGTGTATTTGCATGTGAATCTTCTCTTCCCTTATTAATTCTTTCATGAGTTTCATCATTGACCAATGCTATGTTTGCCAACTTCCAACAAATTTTACCACTTATACTTTTCCTTATGTGATGTCATTACTCACTATAAGATTAGCATATGATCTTTTTCATTTATTTATTTCTTTTATTTTGATTGCAACATAAAAGTAAAGAAGCAAAAACTCAAACTAAACTTTATTATATAACTCTCACTCGATTACAAAGAAAGATAGATCATGAAACTAAAACTCGAAGATAGATCATGCTAAACTTTATTCAACTAATTCATGATATAACTAAGGATCGAACTAAAATTGGCAAAGGTAATAAAAGTGATGGTGATACGATACCGGGGCACCTCCCCCAAGCTTGGCACAAGCCAAGGGGAGTGCCCATAACCGTGTACTCAAGTCTCCTTAGGTGTGGGAGATGATGAAGGTGGTGGTGATATATTCATGTTCTTCTTCTCTAGCTTGCGGCGGAGGTTGAAATTATCCTCCCTAAGATCATCATTCTCTAATTCAAGCTTTAATATCTTCTTGCATAGTGCGGCCTTGCTATCCTGCAAAAAATGAGAAGGGATAGATTGGGTTTTAGTTTTGCTGGGGAGGCTTGACTTCATGAACCCCACGTGCGTATCTCTAGGTTGAGGTAGTGGAACTTCATCTTCATCTGAGGATGCATCCTCTGGATCGGTGTCCTCCTCCTCATTCGTGAACCAAAAGTATGGGAAGGTCTTCTTAAAGACATTTGGATCGAGGGGTTGGTAAGGAATAAGGCTCTCTCCCTCCGAATCTTGAGACGACATATTTTCAGATCTGTCAGGAAAACATCATGAAACAAGAACAGTGGATTTTTCTGCGATGCGGTGGTCAGATCGTTCGGGGGTATATATGGAGATTTTTTATCTTGGCAAACAAGAATATGGAAGGAAAATGGAGTCGGGAAGGTTCCGGAGGTGGGCACAAACCACCTGGGCGCGCCTTGGTGTCTTGTGCCCTCCTCGGTTGCCTTCCTCATTATTTTTTATTTTCCTAATTTTTGTAATATTCCAAAACTGACAGAAAATATTTTTGCGGATTTTGTGGAGTCCGTTTACTTACCGTATCACATACCTCCGCTTTTTCAGGGTTCTGGAGTGTTCTGGAAGGTTTCTTTTATGTGTTCCTCCGGTGTCATGGTTTGAATAATATTTCTTTCAACATTAATAGGCGTACCTGAGATGTAGTGTTTAATTCTTAGTCCATTTACCACCTTCGGGTTAGTACCTTCGGCATTATTAATCTTAATAGCTCCAGAGCGATACACCTCTTCAATAGTATATGGTCCTTCCCATTTGGAGAGAAGTTTTCCTGCAAAGAATCTAAAACGAGAGTTGTGCAAAAGAACATATTCTCCAACTTTGAATTCCCGCTTTTGGATTCTTTTATCATGCCATCTTTTAATTTTTTCTTTGAATAGTTTAGCATTTTCATAAGCTTGGGTTCTCCATTCATCTAGTGATCTAATATCAAATAACCTCTTTTCACCGACAAGTTTGAAGTCATAATTAAGTTCTTTGATTGTCCAACATGCTTTATTTTCTAACTCAAGAGGCAAATGACAAGCTTTTCCATAAACCATTTTATAAGGAGACATACCCATAGGATTTTTATATGCTGTTCTGTAGGCCCAAAGTGCATCATCCAATTTCTTAGACCAATTCTTTCGGGACCTATTGACAGTCTTTTGTAATATTAACTTTATTTTTCTATTGCTAAGTTCAAGTTGACCATTAGATTGAGGATGATAGGGTGATGCAATTCTATGGTTAACATCATATTTAGCAAGCATTTTACGAAAAGCACCATGAATAAAGTGTGAACCACCATCAGTCATTAAATACCTAGGGACTTCAAACCTTGGGAAAATAACTTCTTTAAGCATTTTAATGGAAGTGTTATGATCAGCACTACTAGTTGGAATAGCTTCTACCCACTTAGTAACATAATCAACAGCAACCAAAATATGAGTATACCCATTAGAGGAAGGAAAAGGTCCCATATAATCAAAACCCCAAACATCAAATGGTTCAACAACAAGTGAATAATTCATAGGCATTTCCTGATGCTTACCGATATTACCAATTCTTTGGCATTCATCACAAGACAAGACAAACTTACGGGCATCCTTGAAAAGAGTAGGCCAATAAAAACCAGATTGCAATACCTTGTGAGCAGTTCTATCTCCCGCATGATGTCCTCCATAAGCTTCGGAGTGACATTTCCGTAAGATTTGTTCCTGTTCATGCTCAGGTACACAATGTCTAATAATACCATCTACTCCCTCCTTATAAAGATGTGGGTCATCCCAAAAGTAATGTCTTAAATCATAGAAGAATTTTTTTCTTTTGTTGGTATGTGAAACTAGGTGGTATATATTTAGCAACAATGTAATTAGCATAGTCAGCATACAAAGGAGTACTGTGAGAAATATTTATTGCAGCTAGTTGTTCATTAGGAAAGCTATCATCAATAGGTAGTGGGTCATCAAGAATATTTTCTAACCTAGACAAGTTATCAGCTACAGGGTTCTCAGCTCCTTTCCTATCAGTGATATGTAAATCAAATTCTTGTAGCAAGAGAACCCACCTAATGAGTCTAGGTTTAGCATCTTTCTTTTCCATAAGATATTTTATAGCAGCATGATCAGTGTGAACAATTACTTTGGAATCAACAATGTAAGATCTGAATTTATCACAAGCAAATGCAACTGCTAAATTTTCTTTTTCAGTAGTAGCATAATTTGTTAGGGCACTGTCTAGAGTTTTGCTAGCATAATGGATAACATTTAATTTCTTATCAACTCTTTGTCCCAGAACAGCACCAACAGCATAATCACTAGCATCACACATAATTTCAAAAGGCAAGTTCCAATCAGGTGGTTGGACAATAGGTGCAGAAGTTAAGGCTTTCTTAAGTGTTTCAAAGGCTTCTACACAATCATCATCAAAAACAAATGGAACATCCTTTTCTAAAAGATTAGTAAGAGGCCTAGAAATTTTAGAGAAGTCTTTAATAAACCTCCTATAGAAACCAGCATGACCAAGGAAACTATGAATACCTTTAATATCTTTAGGACATGGCATTTTCTCAATTGCATCAACTTTAGCTTTATCCACCTCAATACCTCATTTAGAAATTTTATGCCCCAAGACAATACCTTCATTAACCATAATGTGACACTTCTCCCAATTCAAGACGAGATTAGTTTGTTCACATCTCTGCAAAACTCGATCAAGGTTGCTTAAGCAATCATCAAAAGAAGTTCCGTAAATGAAAAAAATCATCCATGAAAACCTCAACAATCTTTTCACAAAAATCAGAGAATATAGCAGTCATACATCTTTGAAAGGTAGCTGGTGCATTGCATAAACCAAAAGGCATACGTCTATAAGCATAAGTTCCAAAGAGACAAGTAAAGGTGGTTTTCTCTTGATCAGGTTGTGACACAGATTTTTGAGAGAAACCAGAATATCCATCAAGAAAACAAAAGTGTGTGTGCTTAGATAATCTTTCTAACATTTGATCAATAAAAGGCAAAGGGTAATGATCTTTTCTAGTAGCTCTATTTAATTATCTAAAATCAATTACCATTCTATAGCCAGTAACAATTCTTTGCGGGATAAGCTCATTTTTATCATTAGGAACAACAGTAATACCTCCCTTCTTAGGGACACAATGAACAGGACATACCCATCTACTATCAGCTATGGGATAGATTATACGTGCTTCTAGAAGCTTTAATATTTTAGTTCTTACCACTTCTTTCATTTTAGGATTCAATCGTCGTTGGTTATTGATACGTCTCCAACGTATCTATAATTTTTGATTGTTCCATGCTATTATATTATCTGTTTTGGATGTTTTATATGCATTATTATGCTATTTTATATTATTTTTGGGACTAACCTATTAACCTAGAGCCCAGTCCCAGTTTCTATTTTTTTTCCTTGTTTTTTAGCTTCGTGGAGAAGGAATACCAAACGGAGTCCAAACGGAATAAAATCTTCGCGATGATTTTTCTTGGACCAAAAGACACCCAGGAGACTTGGAGATGAAGTCGGAGGAGCCACGAGGCGGCCACAAGGGTGGATGTAGGAGATATGCCCTAGAGGCAATAATAAATGTTATTATTTATCTCCATGCTCATAATTATGTTTATGTTCCATGCTATAACTGTTGTGGTTCCCGAGCCCGTATATCCATAAAGGCTCTGGGGAAAACCCATGTGCACGTGTGGAATAATAAACGGTAAAATGTATTCCTAGTCATGCCTCTAAGACTAGCTCAAGTGTTGCATGATGATTATGTTTTCCCAATCATGGGCATGTCTATGCCAGCAGCTTTGAGGGCACAATGTTAGAAGAACATTTGTGTTGAATCGACCCGAATTGATGTTATGCAATGAGATACATTCGTCACAAGTTAATGGTTAATAACACAGAGATGGTTAACGTTTGCATGATTCCTTAGACCATGAGAGTATCGAGTTTCTTCATGCTTGCTTCATGAACTTTGGGGTTTGTTAAACATCATCCGTAAATGGGTGGCTATTACGGCGGCTTACGGGTTCATGGAAAAGTATGTCAAGTAACTTGATGGCTCAAGATTGGGATTTGCTCCTCCGACGATGGAGAGATATCTCTGGGCCCTCTCGGTGTTACGGTATCCATCATCGTCTGGCCAGACACTTTGTGATTTGATCACAGGGATGCCGGAACACGGTAACGAGAAAAGAGAACAATACAGGTAACGAGGTAACTGGCATAGTGGACAAGTTGTTGATCCACGGGGATGCCAACATGTCTCACCTCAGGTATTTGTAACATATCGCGAAGCAATAGGAATAGCACACGGCAACTGGTGGTTCACTCGAATATTCATTCGTGTGGGTATAGGGGTCAATATGGGTGTCCACGGCTCCGATGTTGATCATTGATTGGAAGGGGTTCCGGTTATGTTTATACTTCACCGAACCTATAGGGTCACATGCTTAAGGGTCATCTATCTACTTTATACTAGACAGGGAGTCTGAGAGAAATTCGCCGAAAAAGTTTCGGAGACAACGGAAGAGTTCCGGAGAGAGAATAGCGAAATAGTTTCGTAAAACCGAAAAGTTGTTTCGGGATATACCATTAATTCAAATTGGTTTCGGCACACGCCTGATAATTCTTGGAGGGTGCCAGAATCATTCTGGAAACTTTCTGGAATTTTCCGGGATGAAAACCGGAAATGTTCCGGAGATGCCGGAACCGCTTCAGATGCTTTTCGCAGATGAAAATCACTAATCCAGAATTGTTCTGGAACGCGTTGAAAATTATTTTAGTGGGTACTAGAAATGTTCTAAGCCCACATAAATATTTTCAGTTCGAACGGATGCTGAAAAATGTCGTCGTGAATAGTGAAATCAGCTTTATGGTTACTTTTTGGAAAGCCACCTTTTTGGGCTTTTGCTCCAAAATATCTTGGAGATGACATGGATGGATGTGGCTGAAATTTCAAGTCTCCTGGGCTATACCATATCATGGAGGTGAACACCGACGCGAATGCCGAAGACGAAGAAATACAAGACTTCTCTGTCAGAAAGGGCTATACCATATCATGCTATTATGAATTACCTGAGATGTTTATCCCTTATGATGCACCCTTCTTGATTACGCGGTAGTCGCTTTTATTAGGGTGATCTCTCACAAAAATATCAAGTAGTTAGTGTTCTCCCAAGTGTAGCACTGTCACGGCACCTATCTTTTCGGGGTGCGCCATGCTAACATGGGTACGAACGATTAGAGAAGTGTGAGGCGGGTGAGTTGAGACCTCGCAGCGAGATCACTTGGTTGTCTTGACGTTCAGGCATGAAAGTCATGAGCTCGGAACACACGCATCGAAAGATGAACAAGAGTCACATAGAGATGTAATTGGCAAGTTTGCCTACCGATTGAGATTTTCGTCATCAGTGATGCTCACCATCAATGGCGTTGAATTGAAATGCGGATCTTGAATTGCTCACAATCAATTATGAGAGATATTGATTTGAGTGGGAGCGCACTATAGAATTAACTTGTTTAATTCTCTGTGCAATTATTTTTGAACACTGTCTAAAGTGTGATTTGCAAAATAGTTGTAGAATAATGGCTCGCGTTTCCACCTTCCCAATTAAAATTGAATAGCTGTTAAATATCTGGTTAAAACTTTATGGTTGGTAACATAATGTGAGGATTGTCCTCAAGAGTGCCGAGAAGGACTTTGTCCTATTGCATACTTTCGGTATTCTCCCGCTAATGCTATGGATAATGTGACTCTCGTCCTTCGATCCAAAAGCTAGAATTCCGTTATGGTCAAAGTGCAAAATGTTTGCTTCCATGAGACCCGAACTTCGAAAGTTTGGGATAGTTATATGATATTCATGGAACTGAAAATCATTTTTCAGATACAAACAAAGCAATGTTTGTTTGCAAACTATTAGTAAAGGTGTTTACTATGCATTAGACTGATAAGAGAGGGATCCGGAAGAACGCCTGTCATATGATGAAAGGTGAATAAAACAACAACTTAAAGAGAAAGGAACTGTCCGAAGGGTGTTAGTGAAACTTTCACGCCTAGGAAGTCCGGGGCTAACGCCACTCTTAAGTTGAGTGCTTCTTCTGAGAGTAGGAGAAATACTGAAAGTTAAACTATTAGAAGTATAAAGGCAGAAAGAAAGAAGACTGGAATATCCAGCTCAAGTATGAATGTCATACAAGTTTTTGATGTATAGAAGGCTGGTCAAAGATATAGTTCTTGGGAATTATGATTAAATTGTTAATCACTAATTCTTGGGCATTGTGAGTAAATCACAAAGATACCCGCTCGATTGCATTCTGTTGCAACTTGATGTAAGAGCTACTATGGCCTGAAAGACTAGCCAGGAATGAGGTTGAGATACACACATGGAACATAGTAAATGTTACTATACCTTCCATCAGTGTATTACCTATGTATTTACTTTCATAATTCATTTTAGAGTTTCACACTCTAGCCCTTTGCATAAGGTATCTTGCAAGAAGGTTGTTCATAAGAGAACTTTTGATGTTCGGTGTTATGAATAACATATGGGCCATACTTTCATTATGAATGAGATGTATGTTATGAATATTGATAATAATACATTACCTCAGTATTTACTTTCATAATTCATTTTAGAGTTTTACACACTCTAGCCCATTGCACAATGTTTGTTTCAAAAGGGTTGTTCATAGAAGAACAATTGTTGTTCAGTATTATGAATAACATGAGGGCCATACTTCCATCATCGATGGGACGCATGTTATGAATATTGATGGTAATACAATACATCCATAACACTAACGCTAAATGTCGTAAGACTAAAAGAATACCACACAAGTGTGGCACTGCATTTGATCACATTGGAGAAACCCGCATGGAAAATTCCATTATGATGGATTTTTAAGTCATTTGATTTTGAATCATCTGACACTTGCAACTTTCCTCCGAAAAGTGAAGTGACTGAAATACCGTTCACAGGCCATAAGGAACGAGCAACAAACTTATTGGTGATCATACATTTTGATGTGTGTAGTTCAATATATGTTGTTGCAAGTAGTGGATTTATCTATCTTCAGAAATGACTCAAGTAGATATATGGATATTTACTTGATGAGACATAAGTCTGGATCTTTTGAAATCATTCGAAAGGTTTTTTTTTAAATGAAGTAGAAGTTATTGTAACAAGAAAATTATGTTTCTACAATTCGATTATAGAAAGGAATATTTGAGTTACAAGTTTAGCGAATGTCTGATGAGTTGTGAAAGGGGTTTCATAACTTGCACCTCTCGGAACACCACTGCAAGTGGAAAGTCCATGAAGATGTAATCGAACCATTTATGACATGGTAAGATCAAAGATGACATAAATAAATTTGCCTTTATCCCTTTTAAAAGTGATGCTTTAGAGACAGCGGCTTTTACACTGAAAAGAATTCCATCAGGTCTGTTGAAATGATGCCATGGTATGGTACGCCCAACCATGTTATATCTTTTCTTAAACATTTGGAATATGGGGCTTGTGTAAAAGGTTACAAACATATTCCAAATCAGACAAGTGCTACTTTGTAGGTTATCCCAAGTAATTGGGTATTCCTCCCTCACTATACCGAGGCAAGTAGGTTTGCCACAAAGAACGGTATGCTTTTTGAAGAAAATGGTTCTTTCAAAAAGGTGAGTGGGAGAACAGTGCAACTCGACGAGATAACCGTATCTTCGTCATCAGATCAAAGGAAAGAGACCTTGGACGTAATTCCAGAGTTTCCTACTGCGACTGATACGGAAGTCTCTACAATAAAATGTATGGACTTCGGTCAAACTTGCAGCTAAACCACGTAGGCAAGGCTCGTGCAAACCTCTCAGGTGCGCAAACGAGATATTGTTGTTAGACAATTGTATACCTACAATACACAAGGAAGCGTTGATGGGCCCTGACTCCGGAATTGGCTAAATGCCAATACAATCCGAGATAGTTTCCATATAAGTGATTCAAGATTAAAATCTTGTTACACCTTTCGGAAGACTTAGAGTCTAACGAATATTTATGGAACTAAAAACTAATACGGATAAAAATATTTTATCCATAAAAGCTTGACTTGTTGTAATAAAAAAGTTCAAGGAGTTGACTACGATGAGGATGTTTCACCGTAGCGATGCTTAAAGTCGGTTCGGGTTGAACTAGCAATTAATACATATTTCAATCATGAGATATGAAACAAGGATGATGAAAGGATTTCCATCTGATGGAAATGAAACCAAGGACTTGCATGTGTTACAGTCCAAGGTATTTTGTCAGTCCAGAGGATGCTAGTGAGTGTGCATACTTCAGAGTTCCAGCGATGGACAGAAGAGAGCAAAATGGAGTTGGAATCTTCGTGTTTTGATGAAATGGTCAAAAGGGTTTTGACTTCATCAATGGGTAACGAAGATGCTTGTGATTCAAGAAAGTAAGTGGGAGCATAATAATATTTCTAAAAACGTTGTGTGCTTGACACATTGTTAATTGGAAATAAATTTCTTGACATGAATTAGGACTTCATTTGAAAATAGTTTTTTCGATGAAGTGCTTGGGCTAAATAGTCTTAATATTAGGCATAATGATCTATGGAGATAGATTTACCTAATGGGGCTAAGCAATGAATACATATTGACAAGATGCTAAAACTTTTTAGCATTTAAAACGCCAAGGAGTGATTCTTGTCGAAGTTACATGGAAAGAGTTTTGCAAGACTCGGTGTCCCAAAAACACTGATGAGCAAAATACATGATGGAGATTCCACACACCTTTGTGTTTGGATTAATCATGTATTCCATGGTATGTAAAAACAACCAGATATGTCCAATACTCCAAAGTTGTTGCGAGTATAGATACCAAAGTGATCAAAAGTACTGATCATGGGACAACAGTGAAAGATGTCATTGAGTACTAGAGTAGTACCGATGACATGTTTTCTCGCAAGCAGAGATTATGAAGTGCTCGTTGTAAGTAATTACATCGATACAGTCTTCATCAATGCTCCATGCTATTTTTGATTTAAGTTAAGGGTTTTGTGTAATACACAATATGGTGGCATGGTAGTTGGAAATTGTTCCAAACAAGTTACTGTGGCGAATTCTATAATAGAGGCGAAGTATGTTGCCGCTTTTAAAAGCGGCAAAGAAGATGTTGAATCATATAGTTCATTCATGAACTTACTATGGTTCTAAGATGGCTTTTGTTAATGGGACACTACTGCAGGCAGTTTCCCCATAACTCAGTATGAGGAATCCAGGTTCGACCTGTGATTCACATACATACAAAGCCAAGTCCACACAAAATATGAATTTTGTGAAAGCGTGAAAACGCGAGGATATGCAAAGATACACACGGAGCTGAGGTCGTCAGATCCGTTGGACATCAGGCTATACCACAAGCAAAGCATATTTACACCGGTGTGCCACAGGTGTGAAGTGCATTAGCATTAACTAGATTATTGACTCTAGTGCAAGTGGGAGTCTGTAGGAGATATGCCCTAGAGGCAATAATAAATGTTATTATTTATCTCCATGCTCATAATTATGTTTATGTTCCATGCTATAACTACTGTGGTTCCCGAGCCCGTATATCCATAAAGGCTCTGGGGAAAACCCATGTGCATGTGTGGAAAAATAAATGGTAAAATGTATTCCTAGTCATGCCTCTAAGACTAGCTCAAGTGTTGCATGATGATTATGTTTTCCCAATCATGGGCATGTCTATGCCAGCAGCTTTGAGGGCACAATGTTAGAAGAACATTTGTGTTGAATCGACCCGAATTGATGTTATGCTATGAGATACATTCGTCACAAGTTAATGGTTAATAACATAGAGATGGTTAATTGCATGATTCCTTAGACCATGAGAGTATCGAGTTTCTTCATGCTTGCTTCATGAACTTTGGGGTTTGTTAAACGTCATCCGTAAATGGGTGGCTATTACGGCGGCTTACGGGTTCATGGAAAAGTATTTCAAGTAACTTGATGGCTCAAGATTGGGATTTGCTCCTCCGACGATGGAGAGATATCTCTGGGCCCTCTCGATGTTATGGTATCCATCATCGTCTGGCCAAACACTTTGTGATTTGATCACGGGGATGCCAGAACACGGTAACGAGAAAAGAGAACAATATAGGTAATGAGGTAACTAGCATAGTGGACAAGTTGTTGATCCATGGGGATGCCAACATGTCTCACATCGGGTATTTGTAACATATCGCGAAGCAACAGGAATAGCACACGACAACTAGAGGTTCACTCGAATATTCATTCGTGTGGGTATAGGGGTTAATATGGGTGTCCACGACTCCAATGTTGATCATCGATTGGAACTGGTTCCGGTCATGTCTATACTTCACCGAACCTATAGGGTCACACGCTTAAGGGTCATCTATCTGCTGAATACTAGACAGGGAGTCTGAGAGAAATTCGCCAAAAAAGTTTTGGAGACAACGGAAGAGTTCCGGAGAGAGAATAGCGAAATAGTTTCGTAAAACCGAAAAGTTGTTTCGGGATATACCATTAATTCAAATTGGTTTCGGCACACGCCTAATAATTCTTGGAGGGTGCCAGAATCATTCTGGAAACTTTCTGGAATTTTCCGGGATGAAAACCGGAAATGTTCCGGAGCTGCCGGAACCGCTTCAGATGCTTTTCGCAGATGAAAATCACTAATCCAGAATTGTTCTGGAACGCATTGAAAATTATTTTAGTGGGTACTGGAAATGTTCTAAGCCCACATAAATATTTTCAGTTCGAACGGATGCTGAAAAATGTCGTCATGAATAGTGAAATTAGCTTTATGGTTACTTTTTGGAAAGCCACCTTTTTGGGTTTTTGCTCCAAAATATCTTGGAGATGACATGGATGGATCTGGCTGAAATTTCATCCCCTACACCCCTCCTTCTCCTATAAATAGAGGTGGAGGGGGCTGCCCAAACTTACTCTTTCTCACATACAAGTGCCATGCATGATCTGGCTTTCTCTCTCCCTCCCAGTGAAATAGTTTCGTAGAGCCGAAAGGATGTCTGGGTTCTGGTGGGAACTAGTTCTGGACGGCGAAGCCCTACCGGATAGATGACACCGTATGTGTGCAACTCTGTAGAGAGATCGTAGTTTCGGTATTAGTTCGAGAGTGCCTCCCGAAGAGCTGTCCGAGTGACCGTCCGAGTTTCGAAGGTCCTCCCGAAGGGCTGTCTGAGTGACCGTCCGAGTTTCGAGTGTGCCTCCCGAAGGGCTGTCCAAGTGACCGTCCAAGATTCTGAGGTCCTCCCGAAGGGCTATCCGAAGCATCCACGAAAACACTTTTCCACCGCCGCAACCTTCTGTACCCGTGAGATCCCATCTAGGGACCTTTTTCGGCACCCTGCCGGAGGGGGATTCGATCACGGAGGGCTTCTACATCAACCCTATTTCCCTTCCGATGAAGCGTGAGTAGTTTATCTCAGACCTACGGGTCCATAGCTAGTAGCTAGATGGCTTCTTCTCTCTCTTTGATTCTCAATACCATGTTCTCCTCGATGTTCTTGGAGATCTATTCAATGTAATACTTTTTTGCGGTGTCTTTGCCGAGATCCGATGAATTGTGGATTTATGATCAGATTATCTATGAATATTATTTGAATCTTCTCTGAATTCTTTTATGCATGATTTGGTATCTTTGTAATTCTCTTCTAACTATCGGTTTGGTTTGGCCAACTAGATTGGTTTTTCTTGCAATGGGAGAAGTGCTTAGCTTTGGGTTCAATCTTGCGGTGTCCTTTCCCAGTGACAGTAGGGGCAGCAAGGCACGTATTGTATTGTTGCCATCGAGGATAAAAAGATGGGGTTTACATCATATTGCTTGAGTTTACTCCTCTACATCATGTCATCTTACTTAATGCGTTACTCTGTTCTTCATGAACTTAATACTCTAGATGCAGGCAGGAGTCGGTCGATGTGTGGAGTAATAGTAGTAGATGCAGAATCGTTTCGGTCTACTTGACATGGACGTGATGCCTATATTCATGATCATTGCCTTAGATATCGTCATAACTTTGCGCTTTTCTTCAATTGCTCGGCAGTAATTTGTTCACCCACCGTATTATTTGCTATCTTGAGAGAAGCCTCTAGTGAAACCTATGGCCCCCGGGTCTATTTTCCATCATATAAGTTTTTGATCTACTATTTTCCATCGTATAAGTTTCTGATCTACTATTTTGCAATCTTTTACTTTTCGATCTATAAACCAAAAATACCAAAAATATTTACTTTATCTTTTATTTAGTTTCATCTATATCTATCAGATCTCACTTTTGCAAGTAACCGTGAAGGGATTGACAACCCCTTTATCGCGTTCGGTGCAAGTTGTTTGATTGTTTGTGCAGGTATTCGATGATTTGTGCATTGTCTCCTACTGGATTGATACCTTGGTTCTCAAACTGAGGGAAATACTTATCTCTACTTTGCTGCATCACCCTTTCCTCTTCAAGGGAAAAACCAACGCAAGCTGAAGAAGTAGCAGTTATCAACAACGGGTTTAGCATCAGGTTCCATATTGATCTTGTGCTGACATAGAGTGGGACTGATGCCCTTAAGATCATCAAGAGTATATCCAATAGCAGCACGGTGCTTCCTCGGAATTTTCAATAATCTTTCTTCTTCATGTTCTGAAAAGTTAGTACTAATAATAACAAGATATATCTTTTTCTCATCAAGATAAGCATACTTCAAAGTGTCACGCAATTGTTTTAATTCATACACAGGATCACCTTTAGGTGGAGGAGGAACTCCTAGAGTTTCAATAGGCAAATTGTGTTTTAGGATAGATTGTTGTTCAAAGAATATTTTATCTATTTCATTTCTTTCTCGCAAGTGCATATCATTTTCATGGTCTAGCAAATATTGTTCTAGTGGGTCAGTAGGAGGCACGGCAATAGAAGCAAGACCAATTATTTCATCCTTATTAGGTAATTCTTCATTATGAGGTTGTCTACTAAACTTGCAGATTTGTGCGTTGTCTCCTACTGGATTGATACCTTGGTTCTCAAACTGAGGGAAATACTTATCTTTACTTTGCCGCATCACCCTTTCCTCTTCAAGGGAAAAACCAACGCAAGCTCAAGAAGTAGCAAAAAGAATTTCTGGCGCCGTTGCCGGGGAGATCTACGCCAAGTCAAGACATAGCAAGTACCCATCATAAACTCTCATCTCTTGCATTACATTATTCGCCATTTGCCTCTCGTTTTCCTCTCCCCCACTTCTAAAACGGTTTTCAAAAAGATTTGCCTTTTCTTCGCCCTTCTTCCGTTCGTCTTTTCATTTGCCTTTTTATTTGCCTTCTTTTCGTTTGCTCTTATGTCTTACTTGGTTTGTTTGCTTGTTCACTTGGTAAAATTGTGTGTTTATTGAAAAACAGAAACAAAGGTTTATGGATCCTTATCCACTTGCTAATCTCTTTAAGAGATCCAATTATGCTGAACCTATTGCTAGTGAGTTGAGTGCACTAGATTATCTTTACGAGGTTTTGCTTGAAATTCGTGAATCTGAAAATTGTGATGAAGTGTTGAAAGAAGAAAATTATAAAGTGATTCACGATAGCTCCTTAAATGAAAAGCATGATTGCAATGATATTATTATAAATTCTATTAATGTCAATTGTTTTGATGATATGCAAAACCCTAAGCTTGGGGATGCTAGCTTTGCTATGTCCACTACTTGTTGCAATGATCATGATTGGGGTGATTCTTCTTATGATCTTGAAAATTCATTTAAGCCCCATGATGAATATAAGATCGATAATAATGTTGGCAATTATATTGAAAGTGGGTTTGGAAGAGTGTCAACTCTAGATCCCACATATTTGGAGAATGATCAAACTTATGATTTTTTTTATAAAAGTGGGTTTGGAGAGGTCATGACTTTATTTTATGATAATCCCACTATTTTGGAAGAGTGTCAACTCTGCATGCATGTGGATCATGTAGAGAATATTTTATGTGATAGCTATATTGTTGAATTTGAATATGATCCCACATGTAATTATTATGAGAGAGGAAAATATGGTCTTAGAAATTTTTATGTTGCTAAATTACCTCTCTTCATGTTGAGCTTGTCTACGTTTTATTCTCCTTCCTTGCATATGCTAGGTTTTTCTTGTCTTGATAATTTGTTTGCTTATAAAATGCCTATGCATAGGAAGTATGTTAGACTTAAACTCGTTTTTCACATGCTTTATGATGCTCTCTTTGTGCTTCAATTCTTGCCTTTCATGTGAGCATCATCGAAATCTCAATGCCTAGCTAAAAGGCTTTAAAGAAAAGCGCTTGTTGGGACCCAATATTTTTCCTAGCTATTTTCCAATAAAGAATTCATCTAGCCTCTGGTTAGATGTGTTTTTGTGTTTTAATTAGTGTTTGTGCCAAGTAAAACCTTCGGGATGGCTTACTGTGATAGTTGATTTGATCTTGCTGAAAAACGGAAACTTTTGCGTCCAGTCACAGAATTTTCATAATTCACTGGAGCGTTGAAAACCCCTGAATTCTTTATACGAGATTGATATACAAATTTATTCTGTTGTACTTATTTTTCAGAATTTTTGGAGTTACAGAAGTATTAGAACAATTTGGATCTTCGCAGACTGTTTTGTTTTTGACAGATTCTGTTTTCTTTGTGTTGTTTGCTTATTTTGATGAATCTATGGGTAGTATCGGGGGGTATGAACCATGGAAAAGTTGGAATAAATTAGATATTACACCAATATAAATAAATAATGAGTTCACAACAGTACCAAAAGTGATGATTTACTTTCTTATACTAGCGGAGTTTATGAGATTTTCTGTTGAGTTTTGTGTTGTGAAGTTTTCAAGTTTTGGGTAAGGATTTGATGGACTATGGAATAAGGAGTGGCAAGAGCCTAAGCTTGAGGATGCCCAAGGCACCCCAAGGTAATATTCAAGGACAACCAAGAGCCTAAGCTTGGGGATGCCCCAGAAGGCATCCCCTCTTTCGTCTTCGTCTATCGGTAACTTTACTTGAGGCTATATTTTTATTCACCACATGATATGTGTTTTGCTTGGAGCGTCTTGTATGATTTGATTCTTTGCTTTTTAGTTTGCCACAATCATCCTTGCTGTACACACCTTTTGAGAGGGACACGCATGAATCGTGATTTATTAGAATACTCTATGTGCTTCACTTATATCTTTTGAGCTAGGCAATTTTGCTCTAGTGCTTCACTTATATCTTTTTAGAGCACGGTGGTGGTTTTATTTTATAGAAATTGTTGAACTCTCATGCTTCACTTACATTATTTTGAGAGTCTTTAAACAGCATGGTAATTTGCTTTGGTTATAAATTTAGTCCTAATATGATAGGCATCCAAGAGGGATATAATAAAAACTTTCATATAAAGTGCATTGAATACTATGAGAAGTTTGATTCCTTATGATTGTTTTGAGATATAGAGATGGTAATATTAGAGTCATGCTAGTAAGTAATTGTGAATTTGAGGAATAATTGTGTTAAATTTGTGATTCCCATAGCATGCACATATGGTGAACCGTTATGTGATGAAGTCAGAGCATGATTTATTTATTGATTGTCTTCCTTATGAGTGGCGGTCGGGGACAAGCGATGGTCTTTTCCTACCAATCTATCCCCCTAGGAGCATGCACGTAGTACTTCGTTTCGATAACTAATAGATTTTTGCAATAAGTATGTGAGTTCTTTATGACTAATGTTGAGTCCATGGATTATACGCACTCTCACCCTTCCACCATTGCTAGCCTCTCTAGTGCCGCGCAACTTTCGCCGGTACCATACACCCACCATATACCTTCCTCAAATCAGCCACCATACCTACCTATTATGGCATTTCCATAGCCATTCTGAGATATATTGCCATGCAACTTCCACCGATCCGTTTATTATGACACGCTTCATCATTGTCATATTGCTGTGCATGATCATGTAGTTGACATCGTATTTGTGGCGAAGCCACCGTTCATAATTCTTTCATACATGTCACTCTTGATTCATTGCACATCCCGGTACACCGCCGGAGGCATTCATATAGAGTCATATTTTGTTCTAAGTATCGAGTTGTAATTTTTGAGTTGTAAGTAAATAAAAGTGTGATGATCTTCATTATTAGAGCATTGTCCCATGTGAGGAAAGGATGATGGAGACTATGATTCCCCCACAAGTCGGGATGAGACTACGGCCGAAAAAAAAAGAGGCCAAAAAAAAAGAGAAGGCCCAAATAAAAAAATGAGAGAAAAGAGAGAAGGGACAATGTTACTATCCTTTTACCACACTTGTGCTTCAAAGTACCACCATGATCTTCATGATAGAGAGTCTCCTATGTTGTCACTTTCATATACTAGTGGGAATTTTTCATTATAGAACTTAGCTTGTATATTCCAATGATGGGCTTCCTCAAATTGCCCTAGGTCTTCGTGAGCAAGCGAGTTGGATGCACACCCACTTAGTTTTCTTTTGAGCTTTCATAAACTTATAGCTCTAGTGCATCCGTTGCATGGCAATCCCTACTCACTCACATTGATATCTATTGATGGGCATCTCCATAGCCCGTTGATACACCTAGTTAATGTGAGACTATCTCCTTCTTTTTGTCTTCTCCACAACCACCATATTCTATTCCACCTATAGTGCTATGTCCATGGCTCACGCTCATGTATTGCGTGAAAGTTGAAAAAGTTTGAGAACATCAAAAGTATGAAACAATTGCTTGGCTTGTCATCGGGGTTGTGCATGATTTGAATATTTTGTGTGATGAAAATGGAGCATAGCCAGACTATATGATTTTGTAGGGATAAGCTTTCTTTGACCATGTTATTTTGAGAAGACATGATTGCCTTGTTAGTATGCTTGAAGTATTATTGTTTTTATGTCAATATTAAACTTTTGTTTTGAATCTTATGGATCTGAACATTCATGCCACAATAAAGAAAATTACATGGATAAGTATGTTAGGTAGCATTCCACATCAAAAATTCTGTTTTTATCATTTACCTACTCGAGGACGAGCAGGAATTAAGCTTGGGGATGCTTGATACGTCTCCAACCTATCTATAATTTTTGATTGTTCCATGCTATTATATTATCTGTTTTGGATGTTTTATATGCATTATTATGCTATTTTATATTATTTTTGGGACTAACCTATTAACCTAGAGCCCAGTGCCAGTTTCTGTTTTTTTTCCTTGTTTTTTAGCTTCGTGGAGAAGGAATACCAAACGGAGTCCAAACGGAATAAAATCTTTGCGATGATTTTTCTTGGACCAGAAGACACCCAGGAGACTTGGAGATGAAGTAGGAGGAGCCACGAGGCGGCCACAAGGGTGGAGGGCGCGCCTAGGGGGGTAGGGCGCGCCCCCTGCCTTGTGGGCCCCCCGTGACCCTCCTGACCTAATTCCTTCGCCTATATATTCACATATATTTCCAAACGACCAGAAGCGTCCACGAAAACACTTTTCCACCGCCGCAACCTTCTGTACCCGTGAGATCCCATCTAGGGACCTTTTCCGGCACCCTGCTGGAGGGGGATTCGATCACAGAGGGCTTCTACATCAACCCTATTGCCCTTCCGATGAAGCGTGAGTAGTTTATCTCAGACCTATGGGTCCATAGCTAGAAGCTAGATGGCTTCTTCTCTCTCTTTGATTCTCAATACCATGTTCTCCTCGATGTTCTTGGAGATCTATTCGATGTAATACTTTTTTGCGGTGTGTTTGCCGAGATCCGATGAATTCTGGATTTATGATCAGATTATCTATGAATATTATTTGAATCTTCTCTGAATTCTTTTATGCATGATTTGATATCTTTGTAATTCTCTTCGAACTATCGGTTTGGTTTGGCCAACTAGATTGGTTTTTCTTGCAATGGGAGAAGTGCTTAGCTTTGGGTTCAATCTTGCGGTGTCCTATCCCAGTGACAGTAGGGGCAGCAAGGCACATATTGTATTGTTGCCATCGAGGATAAAAAGATGGGGTTTACATCATATTGCTTGAGTTTATTCCTCTACATCGTGTCATCTTACTTAATGCGTTACTCTGTTCTTCATGAACTTAATACTCTAGCAGCAGGCAGGAGTCGGTTGATGTGTGGAGTAATAGTAGTAGATGCAGAATCGTTTCGGTCTACTTGACACGGACGTGATGCCTATATTCATGATCATTGCCTTAGATATTGTCATAACTTTGCGCTTTTCTATCAATTGCTCGGCAGTAATTTGTTCACCCACCGTATTATTTGCTATCTTGAGAGAAGCCTCTAGTGAAACCTATGGCCCCCGGGTCTATTTTCCATCATATAAGTTTCTGATCTACTATTTTCCATCGTATAAGTTTCCGATCTACTATTTTGCAATCTTTTACTTTTCGATCTATAAACCAAAAATACCAAAAATATTTACTTTATCTTTTATTTAGTTTCATCTATATCTATCAGATCTCACTTTTGCAAGTAACCATGAAGGGATTGACAACCCCTTTATCGCGTTGGGTGCAAGTTGTTTGATTGCAGGTATTCGGTGGTTTGTGCATTGTCTCCTACTGGATTGATACCTTGGTTCTCAAACTGAGGGAAATACTTATCTCTACTTTGCTGCATCACCCTTTCCTCTTCAAGGGAAAAACCAACGCAAGCTCAAGAAGTAGCAGTTATCAACAACGGGTTTAGCATCAGGTTCCATATTGATCTTGTGCTGACATAGAGTGGGACTGATGCCCTTAAGATCATCAAGAGTATATCCAATAGCAGCACGGTGCTTCCTCAGAATTTTCAATAATCTTTCTTCTTCATGTTCTGAAAGGTTAGTACTAATAATAACAGGATATATCTTTTTCTCATCAAGATAAGCATACTTCAAAGTGTCAGGCAATTGTTTTAATTCAAACACTGGATCACCTTTAGGTGGAGGAGGAACTCCTAGAGTTTCAATAGGCAAATTGTGTTTTAGGATAGGTTGTTGTTCAAAGAATATTTTATCTATTTCATTTCTTTCTCGCAAGTGCATATCATTTTCATGGTCTAACAAATATTATTCTAGTGGGTCAGTAGGAGGCACGGCAATAGAAGCAAGACCAATTATTTCATCCTTATTAGGTAATTCTTCATTATGAGGTTGTCTACTAAACTTGGAGAAATTAAACTCATGAGACTCATCACCAAAACTGACACCGACAGTTTGTTTTTCACAATCTATCTTAGCATTAACGGTGTTCAAGAAGGGTCTACCAAAGATAATGGGACAAAAGTCATCTTGTGGGAACCCAGAACTAGAAAATCAGTAGGGTATTTTATTTTCCCACACAAAACTTCAACATCTCTAACTATCCCAAGTGGTGTGATGGTGTCTCTATTAGCAAGTTTAATAGTAACATCTATGTCTTCCATTTCAGCGGGTGCTATGTCATTCATAATTTCTTGGTAAAGAGTAAAAGGAATAGCACTCACACTAGCACCCAAGTCACATAAATCATGATAGCAATGATCTCCAATTTTAACTGAGACAACAGGCATGCCAACTACGGGTCTATGTTTATCTTTTTCATCGGGTTTGGCAATTCTAGCAGCTTCATCACAGAAGTAAATAACATGCCCATCAATATTTTCTACCAAGAGATCTTTAACCATGGCAACACTAGGTTCTACTTTAATTTGTTCAGAGGGTTTAGGTGCTTTAATATTACTTTTGCGAACCATAGTTGATACCCTAGCATGTTCCTTTATCCTAACAGGGAAAGATGGTTTTTCAATATAAGCAGTTGACACCACTGGATCAACATTGTAAATGATAGTTTCATCTTTTGCTAGAACAGGTTCTTTAATTTCTTATTTAATAGGGGGATGCTATTTAAACCACTTCTCCTTAGGAAGATCAACATGAGTAGCAAATGATTCACAGAAAGAGGCTACTATCTCAGAGTCAAGTCAATATTTAGTGCTAAACTTTTGAAAAGCATCGGTATTCATACAAGATTTAACACAATCAAACTTAATCTTAATACCTGACTCTTTACCTTCATCGAGTTCCCAATCTTCAGAGTTGTGTTTAATTCTTTCTAAAAGATCCCACTTGAAATCAATAGTCTTCTTCATAAAAGAACCAGTACAAGAAGTATCGAGCATGGATCGATCATGATGAGAAAGCCAAGCATAAAAATTCTGAATAATAATTTCTCTTGAGAGCTCATGATTGGGGCATGAATATAATATTGACTTAAGCCTCCCCCAAGCTAGAGCGATACTTTATCCTTCACGAGGCCAAAAATTATATGTATAATTCCGATCACGATGAACTAGATGCATAGGATAATTTTTTTTGTGAAATTCCAATTTCAGTCGATTCTAGTTCCAAGATCCAATATCCTCGCATAGCCTATACCATGTCAATGCCTTTCCCTTCAAAGATAAAGGGAACAGCTTCTTCTTAGCTTCATCTCCGGGCAAACCTACAAGCTTAAATAATCCACAAATTTCATCCACATATATCAAGTGCATATCAGGATGTTCAGTTCCGTCTCCTGCATAAGGATTAGCTAGCAGTTGTTCTATCATACCCGAAGGAATTTCATAACCAATATTTTTAGTAAGTGCAGTAGGTTGAGGGGCAACTAATTGTGCTTCCGGTCAAGGTAAAGATACCGCGAACAAACCCCTCAAAAGATTGTTTTCCATAGTAACAAGTGACAATAAATTTCAGCACACTATATAAATTTTTCCTTACCAATTTCCACTTACCAAGAGCGCTTCACTCCCCGCCAATGGTGCCAGAAAAGAGTCTTGATGACCCACAAGTATAGGGGATCAATCGTAGTCCTTTTGATAAGTAAGAGTGTCAAACCCAAAGAGGAGCAGAAGGAAATGACAAGCGGTTTTCAGCAAGGTAATTTCTGCAAGCACTGAAATTGTCGGTAACAGGTAGTTTGATAGCAAGATAATTTGTAACAAGCAAGTAATGGTAATGGTAAATAAAGTGCAGTAAGGCAGCCCAATCCTTTTGTAGCAAAGTACAGGCCAAAACGGTCTCTTATAATAAGTGAAGCGTTCTTGAGGGCACACGGGAATTTCACCATGTCACTTTCATCATGTTTGTTTGATTCGTGTTCGCTACTTTGATAATTTGATATGCAGGTGGACCGGTGCTTAGGTGTTGTTCTTACTTGAACAAACCTCCTACTTATGATTAACGCCCCCGCAAGCATCCGCAACTACAAGAAAAGTATTAAGATAAAATCTAACCATAGCATTAAACATATGGATCCAAATCAGTCCCTTACTAAGTAGCGCATAAACTAGGGTTTAAGTTTCTGTCACTCTAGCAACCCATCATCTAATAACTAATCCACAATTCATTCCCTTAGGCCCAAAGATGGTGAAGTGACATGTAGTCGACGTTCACATGACACCACTAAGGGAATCACAACATACATATCATCAAAATATCGAACACATATCAACTTCACATGATTACTTGCAACATGACTTCTCCCGTGACCTCAAGAACAAAAGACTACTCACAAATGATATTCATGCTCAAGATCAGAGGGGTATTAAATAGCATAATGGATCTGAACATATAATCTTCCACCAAATAAACTATATAGTAATCAACTACAAGATGTAATCAACACTACTAGTCACCCACAGGTACCAATCTAAGGTTCCGGTACAAAGATTGAACACAAGAGATGAACTAGGGTTTGACAGGAGATGGTGTTGTTGAAGATGTTGATGAAGATTGGCCTCCCAAAGATGAGAGGGTTGTTGGTGATGACGATGCCTTCGATTTCCCCCTCCGGGCGGAAAGTTCCCCCTGCATAATCGCTCCGCCGGAGGGCAAAAGTGCTCCTGCCCAAGTTCCGCCTCGAGACGGCGGTGCTCCATCCCGAAAGTCCTCTCCTTATTTTTTTCTAGGTCAAAATGACTTATATACCAGAAGATGGGCACCGTAGGTGGCCTGGGCTGAGCACAATCCACCAGGGCGCGCCTGGGGGGCCTGGCGCACCCTGGTGTCTTGTGCTCACCAGGTGGCCCCCCTCCGGTAGTTATTTGCTCCAGTATTTTATATATATTCCAAAATAATTCTCTGTAAATTTTCAGCTCATTTGGAGATGTGCAGAATAGGTAACTCTGACATATCTTTTTTAGGTCCAGAATTCTAGCTGCCGGCATTCTCCCTCTTTGTGTAAACCTTGCATATTATGAGAGAAAAGGCATTAGAATTACTCCATGAAGAATTATTATGCATAAAAACATTATAAATAATAGTAGGAAATCATGATTTAAAATGGATGTATCACTCCTCCTCCACCACCGGCCTCTTCGACTCTCCAAACGAGGCAAGCCTTTCACTCATCGGTGCCTTATGGCCAAAGAGGTAAAAACAAAGTCCAAATCTCAAAAACCCGCCATCTACACTCCGAATGTCTCATGTGAGATAGTGGAGGATGAGTGTGAAGATGGCGTGGACAATGATGAGGAATCCTTGATGGCTTTCATGAAAACTCTTCATGGTGAAGCTCGTGCTTGTTTTGGCAATCTCCTTAAGTCACTCACTGAACGCGATAATTTTATTGAGAACATTGAAAACCTCCTCATAGAGGAAAAAGAGAGAGTCGAACTCCTCGAGCATGAACTACATGAAGAGAGTGTCATGAGAGCATCACTTGAGGAAGCCTTGTTGGCTCATCAAATTGACTTTGTTAAAACCAATGATGCTTTGCAACTTGCTCTTGAGAATAAGGATGCCCTTAATGTTAGAGTTGAGAAGCTTCTAGTTGATCACATGAGACTTGTTGAGGAACATGAGCTCCTTGTGAATAGTTCCAAGGTTGTCAAAGGTGACCTCATTGCCCTCACTGAGTCTTATGCTCAACTTAAAGCTACAAGCATTAAGGCCCTTACTTCCATACCTCATATGGAGTTAAATGATGAATCTTGTATGGCTAATTTTGTTCATGATTTCATCTCTCTCCAAGAGGAGAATAAGAAGTTAAAGGCCCAAATTGAGAAAGGGCTAGTGTCATGCATTCAAGGGGATAAAAACCTCAATGACCTCTTGAGAAACCAAAAGGAGTGTGTTCCCAAGGAGGGAATTGGGTTTGACCCCTCATCCCAGAAAACAAAGAACAAGAAGAAGAGCAACAAGAAGAAGATCGGTCCTACTCCTCCACCCCAAAAGGTAGTATTTGTGCAAGAAGGTCACAAGGAGAAGGAGAAGGAAGAAGAGGTTGTTGGGAATGGCAAGGTCACTAGGGACAAGGCCATTCCCAAGGATTTTGCCGGCAAGAACAACCCATCTTATGTCCTCATGAGAGGAGATGATGGTTACACATTTGCAAAATTTGTTGGCACTAACTATGATGATTATGCTTGTACTATTTGGGTTCCTAATACCATTGTTACTTACTCTCTAGGAACCATTGCAAAATGGTACCTAAAACCAAAGCTTGATTCTTGTAGGACTATATCTCCGGTGGAAAACAATGGGTGATCGATAGTGGATGCACCAATCATATGACCGGAGAGAGGGAGATGCTTGTGGAGTTCATTGATTCACTCAAGGCCTCTTCGAACATCTCCTTTGGGGACAATAGCAAGGGCAAGGTATTGGGTTTGGGCAAGGTGGTAATCTCTAATGATTCATCACTTTCAAATGTCATGCTTGTCCAATCCCTTCACTACAATTTACTTTCAACAATTCAATTGGCACTTACCGATTATGATTCTCATTTCGGTGAATTTCATGTGATCGTCTTTAAGAGAAGCAATGTCAAAGTGGTCTTTGTTGATCATGTTGAAGACAACCTTTACGTGCTTGATTTCTCAAAAGAGAAAACTCATCTTGCAACATGCCTAATGGCCAAGGCCGGCGTGGGGTGGCTATGGCACCGTCGGCTAGCCCACGTTGGGATGAGAAATTTACAAGCTCTCTTAAAGGGGGAGCACATCCTTGGAATAACCAATGTGTCATTTGCCAAAGATCATCCTTGTAGTTCTTGCATTGCCGGAAAACTACATGAAAAAGCTCATAAAGTGAAGACTATCATAACCACCTTGAGGCCTCTCGAGCTTATCCACTTGGATCTCTTTGGGCCTCCAACTTATGATAGTTTGGGAGGGAGGAGGTATTTCCTTGTCATTGTCGATGACTACACAAGATATATGATATGTCTCCAACGTATCTATAATTTTTTATTGTTCCATGCTGTTATATTATCATTCTTAGATGTTTTACAATCATTTTATAGCAACTTTATATCATTTTTTGGGACTAACCTATTGACATAGTGCCCAGTGCCAGTTGCTATTTTTTGCTTGTTTTTTACTTCGCAGAAGATCAGTAACAAACGAAGTCCAAATGCAGCGAAACTTTTTGGAGAATTTTCCTGGACCAGAAGACACCTGATGGGTCAAACAAGTAACAGAGGGGGGCTCCGAGGGGAGCACAACCCACCAGGGTGCGCCTAGGAGCCCAGGCGCGCCCAGGTGGGTTGTGCCCACCTCGGTGGCCTCCTGCACCGCATCTTTGCCCTATAAATACCCCAATATTCCAAAAACCCTAGGCGAGTTGACAAAACACAATTCCAGCCACTGCAAGTTCCAGAACCACCAGATCCAATCTAGACACCATCACTGAGGGGTTCATCATCCTCATTGGTGCCTCTCCGATGATGCCTGAGTAGTTCTTCATAGAACTATGGGTCCGTAGGCAGTAGCTAGATGGCTTCTTCTCTCTTTTTGATTCTCAATACAATGGTCTCTTGGAGATCTATTTGATGTAACTCTTTTTGCGGTGTGTTTGTTGGGATCCGATGAACTTTGAGTTTATGAGCAGATCTATATCCATGAATATTATTTGAGTCTTCTTTGATCTCTTATATGCATGATTACTTATAGCCTCGTATTTCTTCTTCGAATCTTTGGTTTAGTTAGGCCGACTAGATCAATTTTTCTTGCCATGGGAAGAGGTGCTTTGTGATGGGTTCAATCGTGCGGTGTTCTTTCCCAGTGACAGAAGAGGCAGCAAGACACGCATGTATCGTTGCTATTAAGGATAACAAGATGGGGGCTATTCCTACATGAATAGATCTCGTCTACATCATGTCATCGTTCTTATTGCATTACTCCGTTTCTCCGTGAACTTAATACACTAGATGCATGTTGGATAGCGGTCGATGTGTGGAGTAATAGTAGTAGATGCAGGCAGGAGTCGGCCTACTAATCTTGGACGTGATACCTATATAATGATCATTGCCTTGGATATCATCATAATTATTCGATCTTCTATCAATTGCCCAACAGTAATTTGTTTACCCGCCGTGTGCTATTTTCTTCAGAGAAGCCTCTAGTGAAATCTACGACCCCCGGGTCTATTCTCCATCATATTTGCTTTGAGATATATTTTTATTTGCTTTTGTTTTCAGATCTATTATTCCAAAAACCCAAAAATACCTTTCTGCACTTTTTTACTATTTATTTCATTTCGTGTTTTATCGAGATCTATTTATCCAATCTATCACAATTTTTATCCTGTTAACTTGACAATTTCTAGCGCCGTTACCCGTAGAGGGATTGACAACCCCTCATAAGCGTCGGGTTGCAAGTATTTGTTCTTTGTGTGCAGGTACTGTTTACATAGCATTGCTTGGTTCTCCTACTGGATTGATACCTTGGTTTCATAACTGAGGGAAATACCTACCATAGCTATACTGCATCATCCCTTCCTCTTTGGGGAAATACCAACGCAGTTCAAGCGACATCAAAAGGAATTTCTGGCGCCGTTGCCGAGGAGACATCATCAACATCTATCAGGTTCCTAATCACAAATCTCACCTCCTTGCAATTTACATTATTTGCCATTTGCCTCTCGTTTTCATCTCCCCCACTTCACAAAAATTTGCCTTTTTATTCGCCTTCTTTTTCGTTCGCCCTTTTCTCGTCCGATCTTTTGTTTGCTTGTGTTACCATGTGCCTTTTCTTTGCTTGCATCTTCGCTTTCTGAAAATCTATTGATATGGATCCTCATCCACTTGCTAATCTTTTCAAAAGATCCAATTATGTTGAACCCATTGCTAGTGAATTGAGTTCACTAGATTATCTTTATGAAGTTTTGCTTGAGATTCGTGAATCTGAAAATTGTGCTGAAGTGTTAAAATAAGAAATTTATGAAGTGATTCATGATAGCTCCTTAGATGAAAAGCAAGATTGCAATGATGTTATTATAAATTATATTAATGTCAATTGTGTTAATGATATGAAAAACCCCAAGATTGGGGATGCTAATTTTGATATGTCCACAACTTATTGTAATGATCATGATTGGGGTGATTCTTCTTATGATATTGAAAATTTATTTAAGCCTCATGATGAATATGATATTGATAATAATGCTTGCGATAATATTAAAAGTGGGTTTGGAGGAGAGTCAACTTTAGGTAAAAATAATCCCAAATATTTGGAGAGTGTTCAATCTTATGATTTTTTTTATGAAAGTGGGCTTGGAGAGGTCATGACTTTATTTGATGATAATCCCACTATTTTGGAAGAGTGTCAACTTTGCATGCATGTGGATCATATAGAGAATATGTTATGTGATAGCTATATTGTTGAATTTTAATATGATCCCACATGTAATTATTATGAGAGAGGGAAATATGGTTGTAGAAATTTTCATGTTACTAAATCACCTCTCTTTGCGTTGAAATTATTAATGCTTCCTTCTTCCTATTTGCATATGCTAGATATTTCTTGTCTTGGTAATTTGTTTGCTTATAAAATGACTATGCATAGGAAGTATGTTAGACTTAAGTGTGTTTGTCACATGTTTTATGATGCTCTCTTTGTGTTTCAATTATTATCTCTCTTGTGAGCATCAATAAAATATTATGCCTAGCTAGGGGCAAAAAACGATAGCGCTTGTTGGGAGGCAACCCAATGAATAAAATTTATTTTTGCCTTTTTCTTTCTGTTTTTGAGTGTTTGCACAATTATGCTACTGTTATGATTGTGTTTTTATGTTTTAATTAGTGCTTGTGCCAAGTAAAGCCTTTGGGATCATGTTGGGTGATAGTTGATTTGATCTTGTTGGAAAATAGAAACTTTTGCGTCCAGTAAAATAATTTTAGAAATTCACAAAAGCAAGAAATATTCCGATTTTTTTACAAAAAAATTATATACAAATTTCCCACGTTTTCCTAATATTTCAGAATTTTTGGAGTTACAAAAGTATGAGCAAAATGCGCGTCTTTACAGACTGTTCTGTTTTTGACAGGTTCGGTTTTCGTTGCATTGTGTGCTTATTTGGATGGATCTATGGATTGTATCAGGGGGTATAAGACATGGTAAAGTTAGAATACAGTATGAATAATGCAATAATAAAATATGAATGGGTTTGCAATAGTACTTAAAGTGAAGATTGGTTTTCTTATACTAACAAATCTCACGAAGGTTTTGTTAAGTTTTGTGTGATTGAAGTTTTCAAGTTTTGGGTGAGATCACGATGGATGAAGGAATAAGGAGTAAGAAGAGCCTAAGCTTGGGGATGCCCATGGCACCCCAAGATAATATTCAAGGAGAAAGAAGCAACTAAGCTTGGGGATGCCCCGAGTGGCATCCCCTCTTTCTTCTAACAACCATCGGTATTTTACTTGGAGCTATATTTTTATTCGTCACATATCATGAGTTTTGCTTGGAGCGTCTTGTATTATATGAGTCTTTGCTTGTTTTTCTTTTTAGTTTGTCACAAGTATCCTTGCTGAACACACCTATTTGAGAGAGCCAAAATTATCCTATGATTTGTTAGAATTGCTCTTTATGCTTCACTTAAAAAAATTGAGCTATGGAATTGCTCTAGTGCTTCACTTATATCTTTTTGAGCACAGTGTGCTTTATTATTTTTGAAGAACTGCTCTCATGCTTCACTTAGATTTATTTGAGAGTTAGTAATTTTGAAGAAATTCTCTCATGCTTCACTTATATTATTTTGAGAGATGAAAAATCTTTATGCTCATGTTCTTCACTTAAATTTGTTTGAACTTGTCAAAAGCAATTGCAATATATGAAACTAGTCCCAAAGTGATAGATATTCAAGAGGGAAATAATAAAAACTTTCTTGAATATAATTGGACAAAATAAACTTGATTCTTTGTAATAGTTTTGAGATATGATGATAGTGATATGTGAGTCATGTTGGTGAGTAATTATGCTTGAGTAAGAATATTGGTGTTAAGGTTTGTGATTCCCTATGCAAGCACGATAGTCAATAGTTATGCAATGAAATTACATCCTACTTGTGGTGCATTATTCAATGTTAGTTATGCTTAATGCTCGCTTATGTGATTTTTTGTTTCTTGGTTGGTTGCTTCTCAATCTTTTTGCTAGCCTCCACTTGTATTAAGTAGAAATACTACTTGTGCATCCAAACTCTTTAAACCCAGTTTTGCCATATGAGTCCACCATACCTACCTATATGTGGAATTCCCGTGCCGTTCTAAGCAAATTTGTATGTGCCATCTCTAATTTTCAAAATAAATTTCCTTTTTGTGTGCTCATACCGCTCATGAAGCGGCAGGGGGTGACCAATATTTTCCATGCTAGATGTGTTATTCTCAAGATGAGTGTTTATTCACTTGTCATTGCATGAGAATACGGTGGTAATAGGGATGCCAAGTCCCAAAATGAAAAAGAAATTTACTTTATGTTGTCAAATAATAAATTCCTTGGAAAGTGTTGGTATGGAAGGAACCCGTGGATACGGCTAGCCATGGATTGTGAAAGAATGGTGTTAAAAGGAATAAACTTTATTTTCTGTTTGGGAACCGCCTATGATATATCTAGCATGGAAAGTGTTGGAAATTACTCGGTCGTTTTCGTTGATGGGAAAAGTATGCCTCTCAAAAGTTTATCTCTAATTTTTTTAGCTTTGAGCTCTGGCACCTCTACAAATCCCTACTTCCCTCTGCGAAGGGCCTATCTATTTACTTTATGCAATTTTTATATTTATTTGAGTCTCCATCTTCTCTTATAAAGCACCAACTAAGGGGCACTATGATCGTACTTGAGCATTGGATGTAGCTAATATGCGAGTGTGTTTCATGAATGGATCAATGATTGAGCATGATGGGCTAGGGATAACTTTCTTTAGTGTTGATATTTTGAAAGACATAGTTGCTTGTTGATATGCTTGAGTATTTAAATCTTCATGTCAAAACTAGACTATTGCTTTGAACCATATAAAACTCCAAATGTCCATGCTACAAAAGAAAAGAATATGTGATGAACATGTTAGGCAGCATTCCGCATCAAAAATTCTATTTTAATCATTTACCTACTCGAGGACGAGCAGGAATTAAGCTTGGGGATGCTGATACGTCTCCAACGTATCTATAAATTTTGATTGTTCCATGCTGTTATATTATCATTCTTGGATTTTTTTTAAATCATTTTATAGCAACTTTGTATCATTTTTTGGGACTAACCTATTGACATAGTGCCCAGTGCCAGTTGCTATTTTTTGCTTGTTTTTTACTTCGCAGAATATCAGTACCAAACGGAGTCCAAACGCAGTGAAACTTTTTGGAGAATTTTTCTGGACCAGAAGACACCTGATGGGCCAAAGAAGTACCAGAGGGGGGCTCCGAGGGGAGCACAACCCACCGAGGCGCGCCCAGGTGGGTTGTGCCCACCTCGGTGGCCTCCCGCACCGCCTCTTCGCCCTATAAATACCCCAATATTCCAAAAACCCTAGGGGAGTCGACAAAACACAATTCCAGCCGCCGCAAGTTCCAGAATCACCAGATCCAATCTAGACACCATCACGGAGGGATTCAACATCCTCATTGGTGCCTCTCCGTTGATGCGTGAGTAGTTCATCATAGACCTATGGGTCCGTAGGCAGTAGCTAGATGGTTTCTTCTCTCTTTTTGATTCTCAATACAATGGTCTCTTGGAGATCTATTTGATGTAACTATTTTTGTGGTGTGTTTGTTGGGATTCGATGAACTTTGAGTTTATGATCAGATCTATATCCCTGAATATTATTTGAGTCTTCTTTGATCTCTTATATGCATGATTACTTATATCCTCGTATTTCTTCTTCGAATCTTTGGTTTAGTTATGCTGACTAGATCAATTTTTCTTGCCATGGGAAGAGGTGCTTTGTGATGGGTTCGATCATGCGGTGTTCTTTCCCAGTGACAGAAGGGGCAGCAAGACACGCATGTATCATTGCTATTAAGGATAACAAGATGGGGGCTATTCCTACATGAATAGATCTCGTCTACACCATGTCATCATTCTTATTGCATTACTCCGTTTCTCCATGAACTTAATACACTAGATGCATGTTGAATAGCGGTCGATGTGTGGAGTAATAGTAGTAGATGAAGGCAGGAGTCGGTCTATTAATCTTGGACGTGACGCCTATATAATGATCATTGCCTTGGATATCATCATAATTATTCGATCTTCTATCAATTGCCCAACAGTAATTTGTTTACCCACCGTGTGCTACTTTATTGAGAGAAGCCACTAGTGAAATCTACGGCCCCCGGTCTATTCTCCATCATATTTGCTTTGAGATCTATTTTTATTTGCTTTTGTTTTTAGATCTATTATTCCAAAAAACCAAAAATACCTTGCTGCACTTTTTTGCTATTTATTTTATTTCGCGTTTTATCGAGATCTATTTATCCAATCTATCACAATTTGTATCCCGTCAACTTGACAATTTCTGGCGCCGTTACCCGTAGACGGATTGACAACCCCTCATAAGCGTCTTGTTGCAAGTATTTGTTCTTTGTACACAGGTACCATTTACATAGTGTTCCTTGGTTCTCCTACTGGATTGATACCTTGGTTTCATAACTGAGGGAAATACCTACCGTAGCTGTACTGCATCATCCCTTCCTCTTTGGGGAAATACGGACGTAGTTCAAGTGACATCAATATACTTGGGTGTTCTTTCTCAAGACTAAAGATGAGACTCAAGAAACCTTCATCAACTTTGCCAAAGAAGCTCAACGTCAACATAATTGTGAGATCAAGGCAATTCGAAGTGACAATGGCACCGAGTTCAAGAATTACATGATGGACGAGTTCTTGAGTGAAGAAGGGTAAAGCATCAATATGCAGCATCATATACTCCCCAACAAAATGGTGTTGCAGAGAGGAAGAAACGGACACTCATTAAGATGGCTAGGACCATGCTTGACGAGTATAAGTCTCCATACAAGCTTTGGGCCGAAGCCATCAACACCGCGTGTCATGCTTCAAGCCAGCTTTATCTTCGCAAGCTCAAGAACAAGACCCCATATGAACTCCTAATCGGGAGAAAGCCTAACGTCAAATACTTTCGGGTATTCGTTTGTAAGTGTTTCATTCTAAACAAAAAATCCCGTTTAGCTAAGTTTGAGCCTAAAACTTATAAGGGCATATTTGTTGGATATGCATCAAACTATCATGCTTACCGAGTTCTCAATAAATCCACCGGATGCATTGAGGAAACGGTGAATGTGGAGTTTGATGAAGATAACGGTTCCCGTGTGGAGCAAATTGTTCCAAGTATTGTAGGTGATGAGGCTCCTTCACAAGCTATAAGGACTATGGGGATAGGCCACATTCTTCCACAATAAACACCCCAAGTCCAAGTAGAAGAAGGAGTAAGAGCCCCTCTTGTGGATTCTCCACAAGGGAAGTCATCACCATCACCACTTGTACAGGATGCTACAGGAGATCATGAACCTATCCAAGAACAAGATCAAGTCCCTCATGTTCCTGAGCAAGTGTCGGTGTACACAAACAGGGGTGTTCGTTTCCCCCTAACCCGTGCACAGACCGGCAGGGCCTTTTAGGCGAACCACCTTATGCCAGGCATATCAAGAAGAACCAGGTAGTAGAAGACCACCTTGGGAAGGCCTCCCTTGCCGGGAAGGAGAGCCCGGCCGGGTCAAAGCCGCACTTAAGAACAAGTCCAGATTTGCCCCGACAGGCTTGCCGGGACCGCCAAGACAAAAGCCTCGCCAAGCTCCTTTGGCGAAGAATCTTCACCAAGGCGCCACCGCTCCACCTCATCGCACCCAAGTCACTCATCAATGAAGTGTCAATGGACCAAGTAGCCAAGTGGATCCTGTCAAACACGTGGTAGCATTAAGGAGAAGAGATGAGCTTTATTGGCACCCGTCCAAGAGGCGTGTCAAGCTAATAAGAAGAGGCAGATAAGCGGTGCAACAGGCTTGCCGGGATTCGCCCTCGGCACGACACCTAGCAATGCATTTAATGCACTTTGTCCTAACTGCCAGAGTTCGGTATGATAGCACTGTTAGCTATCTAATCACACCCAAATGACTGTTTTGCCACTATGGTCGCCCCTTAACCTATAAAAGGAGGCCCGAGGCAACCTAGGAAAGGGTTCGAACACTTCGACCCCCAGCACTTGTACGCGCGTGACGGCACTCCCAAGGCACCCTTGCTGGGCTAGTGCATTCTGCGCCTTCTTCCTCCACCAGATCAATCCACCAAAGTAGGAGTAGGGTTTTACGCTACAAAGCGGCCCGAACCTGGGTAAAAACAAGATGTCCATCGCCGTGCTGTCCCCCACTATCTCTGTTCTTTGTGCAACGCAGCCGTCCCCATGCCAAACCACAAAGGGGCACCCCTGCCCCATAGGTGATTGTGCTTCCACGCCGACAGCAAGATCAAGGGCAAGCTCATTCAAATGGTGAAGAACCAATTATTGAGGCTCAAGATCAAGCTCAAGTTCTAGATCAAGATCAACCCCAACCACAAGTGTCTTCATCATCGTCACTTCCCAATGAACAAGAACTTGTGGTTGTAAAGAGAAGGGTGTCTCCAAGGCTAAAACAATCTCAAGGACAAGCTTCTTCATCAAGTTCAAAACCAAGTGAAGAAGAGCTTGCACTCAAAGAGCAAAAAGTGGCCGCCAAGTTAAAGCATCTTCAACATCTCACCGAGAACATCTATGGAAGCATAAAAAAGGGGGTAACCACTCGTAGACGCTTGGCAAACTTTTGTGAACATCACTCGTTTGTCTCTTGTGTTGAGCCCCTTAAGGTTGAAGATGCACTTGACGACCCGGATTGGGTAGATGCCATGCATGAAGAACTAACTTCACCCGCAACAAAGTATGGACTCTTGTGGAGAGGCCCAAGGAGCATCATAATACCATTGGAACAAAGTGGATCTTCAAGAACAAACAAGATGAACATGGACAAGTAACTAGAAACAAGGCAAGGTTAGTGGCACAAGGTTTCACCAAAGTTGAAGGTTTGGACTTTGGTGAAACTTTGTCCCCTATTGCCCGTCTTGAATCCATTCGCATCTTGCTTGCATATGCCTCTCATCATGATTTTTAATTGTATCAAATGGATGTGAAGAGTGCATTTATTAATGGTCCACTTAAGGAGTTGGTGTATGTCAAGTAACCTCTCGGTTTCGAAGATCCCGATCACCCCTCTCATGTTTATGAATTCGATAAGGCGCTCTATGGACTTAAACAAGCACCTCATGCTTGGTATGATCACCTTATGGCATTCCTAAGCGAGAAAGGGTTCCAGATCGGGGTAATAGACTCCACTCTCTTCACAAAGAGGGTAAAAGGAGAATTGTTTGTGTGCCAAATATATGTTGATGATATTGTCTTTGGTTCCACTAACCATGCTATTAACATTGAGTTTGAGAATCTTATGACTAAGGAATTTGCCATGAGCATGATGGGAGAGTTGAAGTTCTTCCTTGGTTTTTAAGTAAATCAATTGAGAGAAGGAACCTTCATCAACCAATCTCTTTATATTCAAGACATGCTCAAGAGGTTCAAAATGCAAGATGTCAAGCCCATGAAGACACCCATGCCCACAAATGGTCAACTTAATCTTGATCCCAGTGGTAAAGAAGTGGATCAAAAGGTATATCGCTCCATGATCGGTTCCATGCTTTACCTTTGTACATCTAGACCGGATATTATGTTGAGTGTGTGTACGTGTGCAAGATTTCAATCCTCTCCTAAGGAGAGCCACTATTCGGCGGTGAAAAGAATCCTTCAATATTTGGTTCATACCCTAAACTTGGGCCTTTGGTATCCCAAAGGATCAACTTTCAAGTTAGTGGGTTACTCGGATTCTGATTGGGCGGGGGACAAGGTTGACCGCAAGTCCACTTTCGGTTCATGTCGATTCCTAGGGAGATCTTTGGTAAGTTGGTCTTCGAAGAAGCAAAATTGTATATCTCTCTCAACCGCCGAATCTGAGTACATTGCCGTCGGAAGTTGTTGTGCACAGTTATTATGGATGAGGCAAACTTTGATCGATTACGGTGTCAAATGTGACAAAGTGCCTCTTTTGTGCGACAATGAAAGTGCAATCAAGATCGCCGACAATCCAGTGCAACATAGCAATACCAAGCATATTGAGATTCGTCATCATTTTATTCGGGATCATGTGGCCAAGGGGGACATTGATTTATTCCATGTCAACACCGAGAAGCAACTTGCCGATATTTTCACCAAGCCACTTGATGAAGCAAGATTCCGCGAGTTAAGGCATAAGCTAAATATCGTGGATATAATTAACTTGGGTTGAGATTCTTGCCCATGCACACATACTAATATAATATCTTGTTTAGATGTAGGCACATATCTAGGGGGAGCTAGCTCAACTCATGAGCTAGCTCATCCTAAAAGTGCATAAATTGGACAAAATCTTTCACATTAGTCACTTTTAGGTGACACTTGTGCTTCAAAGGTGAGTGTTGGTCTTGGGCCCAAGGTTCATATCTTCGCGGTGCCATACGAAACAAACTCAAACATGGTGGCTTTGGCCACCACCCTCCCTTGGAGGTTGAGTCTGTTTTCTTGTGCGTGTAGTTCTCGCTTTCGTGTTTTTGTTTCTCTTGGGTTTCGCCTTTTTGTTATTTTTTTCTATCTTGTGCAAGTGCTCCACATATACCCTTCTAGTAGTGTTGGATTTCGCATGCGACGTATTCAAAAAAATTAGACCAAAATACTCCTTCCAGTCTTGGTAAGAATTCCCATTCAGCCATACCCTCAAGGATTATTCATGGTCAAAAGTTCCTGAATACTCTGTGTCCACAGGAATGTACCATGCGCACGGGGCCCCATGTCCACGGGCTGTGTACCGTGCGCATGGGACCCACGTGCACACGGGGCTCACTTAGCCCGTGCACACGGGGTGTGCGGTTCCTGGCTCTGAAGAGGTGGGACGTGGGGGGTTCGGGTTCATTCCCACCCTATCGCCCCCTCCACACCCCAGGGCACCTCCAGCGCCGCCGCCATCGCCTCCACTCGCTGGTGCTCTTCCGTGCACCATCGGGACTCCTTGCTTCGTGAATCTCCTCAGGGATGGGGTCCTCCTCCGGTAATCCCCTCCCCGTTCATTCCTTTTTGCTCCATGGATCCACTTCTAGCTTTTAGGGTTCATCTTTGATCAATAGTCTACGACTTTTGTTCTCTGGGTAGTAGACCAGATCCTAGGTGCAGATCCGTAATGGTCCCTCTGCGGCACTCACTCCGGATTCCGATATGAAAGTGGTTGCCGCTGGGGGGGGCCCCGTGTCCACGGGGTGTTTGACACCCGTGCGCACGGGCCCTTGTGTCCACGGTCATGTACTGTGCGCATGGGACCCCCGTGTCCACGGTGGTCTAACCCCCGTGCGCTCGGGGTACATAGAGTGGTCTGCCCTGGTTCTATTCTGTTCCTTTACTCGCCCATCATCTCCAGCACTTGCACTTATTTGTGTTTCCTTTGCGTGTTGTGTTGTTGGTGTTTGTGTGTTTCAGACTCTGCTGACAAGAGGTCTGAGGTTCGTCGCAAGCTCCCAAAGGCAAGTTCAAGGGAATTCTCAGTTGCTCGTTGTCAACCGTTTGAAGGCATTGGTCAGGGGTCAGGGCAGGGCTGTGTTCACTGTGCAGCCACCAAGCAGCCCGTTGTTGAGGCCTTAGAGGATTCAAAGGAGGAGTATGATTCTCAGGAAGATGCTCACTATGTCAACACCGCTAATGCAGAGATAGATGTTGAGGATGATTTTGCTGTTGGAAATATGCCCTAGAGGCAATAATAAAGTGGTTAATATTATATTTCCTTAATCATTATAAAGGTTTATTATTCATGCTATAATTGTATTGATCGGAAACTTAAATAAATGTGTGAATACATAAACAAATACCAAGTCCCTAGTAAGCCTCTACTAGACTAGCTCGTTGATCAATAGATGCTCAAGGTTTCCTGACCCTAGACATGAGTTGTCATTTGATAATGGGATCACATCATTAGGAGAATGATGTGATGGACAAGACCCAACCGTAACCTTAGCATCAGATCGTTTAGTTTATTTGCTACAACTTTCTTGATGTCAAGTATCTGTTCCTTAGACCATGAGATCGTGCAACTCCCTGACACCGGAGGAATACTTAGTGTGTATCCAAATGTCACTTCGTAACTGGGTGATCATAAAGGTGACCTACAGGTCTCTCTGAGGGTGTCTGTTGGGTTGGCATGGATCGAGACTGGGATTTGTCACTCCGTTTGATGGAGAGGTATCTCTGGGCCCTCTTGATAATACAACATCACAAGAAGCTTGCAAGCAATGTGACTAAGGAGTTAGTCATGGGATCTTGTATTACAGAATGAGTAAAGAGACTTGCCTGTAATGAGATTGAAATAGGTATGAGATACCGACGATCGAATCTCGGGCAAGTAACATACCGACGGACAAAGGGAACTGCATACGGGATTAACCGAATCCTTGACATCATGGTTCAACTGATAAAAGATCTTCGTGGAATATGTAGGAACCAATATGGGCATCCAGGTACCACTATTGGTTATTCACCGGAGAGGTGTCTCGATCATGACTACATGATTCCCGAACCCGCAGGGTCGCACGCTTAACGTTCGTTGACGCTAGAGTAGTATTGGGATATTTGATGATTGGTAACCGAATGTTGTTCGGCGTCCCGGATGAGATCCCGGATGTCATGAGGAGTCTCGGAATGGTCGGGAGGTAAAGATTTATATATGGAAAGTTGTTTTCAGGGTTCCGGAAAAAGTTTCAGTTTTTTCGGTATTGTACCAGGAAGCTTCCAGAAGGTTCCAGAAACTTCCAGAGGATTCCGGAAGTCCACCAAGGGTTCCACCACGTCCCAAGGGTCAGCATGGGCTGAGGGGAGGTGTCATGGCCTTATTGGGCCAGGCGCACACAAGTCCCTCAAGGCCCATGCAGTTGGGAAAGGTGGAAAGTCCACCTTTTATGGAAGGGAAGGAGGAGGACTAGGATTCCACCTCCTCCCGCCTTGGCTGCGCCCTAGGGTTTGGAGGGGCTGTTCCCCACGCCCCTCCACCTATATATAGAGGGGAGGGGGCACTCCAAGAGGACACACAAATCCCTTGGCGCCCCTCTCTCTCCCGTTACTCCGTAGTTCCACCGCCTCGTCCCGGCGACGCTTAGCGAAGCGTTGTCGGTGCTCCACCACCACACCGTCATGTTGGTTGTGATACCATCTACATCTCCTCTCCCTCTTTGCTGGATCAAGAAGGAGGAGACGTCATCGAGCCGCACGTGTGCTAAACTCGGAGGTGCCGTCCGTTCGGCACTAGATCATTTGGATCGTGATCGGATCACGAAGAGTACGACTACATCAACCGTGTGTTATACGCTTCCTCTTAGCGATTTACAAGGGTATGTAGATGCTCTCCCCCTCTCGTAGCTATGCATCTCAATCGAAAGATCTTGCGTGTGCGTATAATTTTTTTTTGTTTTCCATGCAACCCTCCCCAATAGTGGCATCATGAGCTAGGTCTATGCGTAGATGATATGCATGAGTAGAACACAAAGGAGTTATGGGCGGTTGCTACTTCTTGAGCTTGCATTGTTATTTCCCTTGAAGAGGAAAGGGTGATGCAGCAAAGTAGATATAAGTATTTCCCTCAGTTAAGAACCAAGCTATCAATCGAGTAGGAGGAACAACCATGTCCCCAATAGATGCACCTGCACAAACTAACAAACACTTGCACACAACGCGAAAAAGGGGTTGTCAATCCCTTCACGGTCACTTGCAAGAGTGAGATCTAATAGAGATAGATATAAAAGATAAATAAAAGGCAAAACAAAGTAAAGGTAAATAAATTGCAGCAAGGTATTTTTGTAGTTTTGGTTTTATAGATCTGAAAATAATATGATGGAAAATAGACCCGGGGCAATAGGTTTCACTAGAGGCTTCTCTCTTGAAAGAAAACATACGGTGGGTGAACAAATTACTATTGAGCAATTGATAGAAAAGCGCATAGTTCTGATGATATCCCAAGGTAATGATCATGAATATAGGCATCACGTCCGTGACAAGTAGACCAAAATGATTCTGCATCTACTACTTTTACTCCACACAACGACAGACTCCTGCCTGCATGTAGAGTATTAAGTTCACAAGAACATAGTAACGTATTAAGCAAGATGACATGATGTAGAGGGATAAACTCAAGCAATATGATATAAACCCCATCTTTTTATCCTTAGTGGCAACAATACAATACGTGCCTCGCTACCCCTACTGTCACCGGGTGAGGACACCGCAAGATTGAACCCATCACAAAAGCACCTCTCCCATGGCAAGATAGATCAATCTAGTTGGCCAAACCAAATCAATAGACCGGAGAGAAATACAAAGCTATCTTAATCATGCATAAAAGAGTTAAGAGAAGACTCAAATAATATTCATAGATAATCTTATCATAAACCCACAATTCATCGGATCTTAACGAACACACCGCAAAAGAAGATTACATCGGATAGAACTCCAAGAACATCGAGGAGAACATTGTATTGAAGATCAAAGAGAGAGAAGAAGCCATCTAGCTACTAGCTATGGACCCGTAGGTCTGTGCTAAACTACTCACACATCATCGAAAGGGCGGCAAGGTTGGTGTAGAGGCCCTTCGTGATCTTATCCCCCTCTGGTAGAGTGCCAGAAAAGGCCCCAAGCTGGGATCTCACGAGAACAGAAGCTTGCGGCGGCGGAAAAGTATTTTTGTGGATGCTTCTGATGTAGATGGAATATTTGGGTATTTATGGAGCAAGAATTAGGGTTAGGGGAGTCCCGAGGGGCCCACAAGCCTGGGGGCGCGCCCTCAGGGCTTGTGGCCCTCTCGTGGCTCCTCTGACCTCCTCTCCAAGTCTCCTGGGTTTCTTCTGGTCCAAGAAAAATCATCGTAGAGTTTTATTCCGTTTGGACTCCGTTTGATATTGATTTTCTATAAAAGACAAAAACAAGGAAAAATAGCAACTGGCACTTGGCACTAGGTTAATAGGTTAGTCCCAAAAAAATGATATAAAATAGTACTATAATGCATATAAAACATCCAAGATGGATAATATAATAGCATGGAACAATCAAAAATTATAGATACGTTGGAGACATATCAAGCATCCCCAAGCTTAATTCCTGCTCGTCCTCGAGTAGGTAAATGATAAAAATAGGGAAATTTGGCTCTGTACCATTAAAAGGTCGCATCTTTTGCAATATACCACTGAAAGATCGGTTCTTTGCGATATACCAGCGAAAGGTGTCGACGTTATGGGTTTGTACCATTCCGTGAGCTTTCGTTACAAAAGTCGCTAGTTTACATTTTTTTGGCTGATACAGGAATTGAGAAAGGACCGTTTTACCCCTGTGCTCAATCTGGCTTCGACCAGAACTCAACCCAGCGGCACACATGCTTTAGCACGTACGCACGGAGAAGAAGGCGACGCCGCAGGCGACCAACGAATCCTCTGATCCCGGCGGCCGATCTCCCTGGCGGCGCAAGCTCCTCCGCCCATCCTCCATGGTGCGCCCTCCCTTTCCCTCTCGGTACCTCTTCAGCGCTTGTTCATGGTGGTAACCCTAGTTTTATTTTGGGGGTTCTGTAGTGGTGATTGCTGAGAAATCGACCTGGGGTTTGAGCTGGGATGGATCCTGCTGGGTTTCCGGAAGGGTAATCTCCTCTAACCATCTCTAAATTCCTCTAATTTCGCTGGTATTTATGCATATGAGTATGAGCACATGGCTATTTAAATGGGATAAATGGGATCTATGATTGGTGTGGATAGGTCCTTATGTTTGTTCTCTGTTCAATGTGTGTGTGGCTTCTATTGCAGGAAGGAGTGTAGATTAGAGATTACTGTCAGCTCGTACATGACCATTCGAGATGGTAAAAATGTGTACAATCGGGGCAGGACTGTAAACTGGGTTGTGATTCCAGAACAATATGCATTCATCGATCTAGAGAAAGACATCGATCCATATTTTAAATGGGGCAGCTATCAAAAGGCGACTTTCTGGGTTCTAAAAGGGAACAGTATGCAGTACAAATTGGCTTCAGATGCTCAACTTCTTGACCTGCTAAGATCATCTGATGTGGTGAAATTGTTTATGATAGTGGGCACACGTGAGGGGGAGGAGACACCTGCTGCGGGCAAGGAGAGGCATGGTGCAACCAGTGTGGTGGGCAAGGAGAGGCCTGCTGCAGCCAATGTGGTGGGCAAGGAGATGTCTGTTGTAGCAGAGGAGGAGATGCCTGCTGTAGCGGACAAGGGAGAGGAGGAGATGCATGCTGCAGCGGACAAGGGAGAGGAGGAGATGCCTGCAGCTAACATGGGAGAGGAGATGTTTGCTGATATGGACAGGGGGCCAGAATGGAGAGAAGTGCCTGAATATGGTCAAACAATTGCAGGGCCACCAATGGCTGAAGAGGAGGAGAAGGAACACTTTATGACTGCTGGGTGTGATCCTGATGGCGATGAGCCAATTGGAGCAGATGAAGAGTGGAGGTACTTCAAGATGGTTGAAGATGAGAAAAAAACCAGTGGAGAATGTGAAACCAGTGGAGAATCTGCATAAAAGAAAGAGGGCAACGCGTATCCCAGACTTTGATACTGAAAGTGTTCCAGATGATGAGGCCGATATGGTAGATGATTATATTGTGCCTCACACAACACATGACAAAGAAAATCCAGTTATTAAGAAGGGAGATACATTTGAAGACAAGGCTGCTTTTATGCAAATTATTAAGACATATGCCATAAGAAATGAGTTTGAGACTACGATTGAACATACTGACAAAGATAGGTATAGGGCAAGGTGCAAAGATCTAAATTGCGAGTGGAAAGTATATGCAAAAAACTGCATGGAGTCAACACATTTATGGTTATACTTCTACCTTTTTTGTGTCTTCTGTAATGGTTATTCTTATTTATGGTTATGCAAAGAAAGACATTTATGGTTACTATTATTTTTTGTAGGTGGTAAAACTTTCAGATCTGGAAGAGCACATTTGTGCTAGCGCAAACACAGTGAAGGGACGAGAGGCCAATACAAACTGGATATCTCAGAGAGCTAAAGATATTGTGAAGGAGGATCCTGCTCTTAGCGCAAGAAAGTTACAAAAAAGATTGCAGACACAATACAACATTGAATTGTCATATTGGAAAGTGTGGTCTGGGAAGAAGTCAGCAATGAATCATCTTCATGGTACTTGGGAGGAGAGTTTCACGATGTTATGGAGATTCAAAGCAGCAGTTGAAGAATCTTGCCCAGGAAGCATTGTGGAGATTGATTGCAAGAAGATCAAAGGCCAAATGCACTTTTCAAGGATGTTTGTGTGCCTTAAGCCATGTGTTGATGGCTTTTTGGCTGGGTGCAGACCATATCTTGGAGTTGATTCCACTCACCTCACTGGAAAGTATAAAGGGCAGTTGGCTGCAGCAACCGCCATTGATGGACACAACTGGATGTATCCAGTTGCGTATGGCATTTTTTTTCAAGAAAACAAAAGCCAATTGGGAATGGTTCATGACTAATCTGAAAAAGGCTATTGGGACTCCCCCTGGGTTGACAATTCACTCAGATGCTTGCAAAGGATTAGCATATGATGTCAACAAAGTTTTCAAAGGTGAAGCTGAGCACCGAGGGTGTTTTAGACACCTCATGGCTAATTTCAGGAGGAAGTTCAAGGGTGATGTGATGAAGTTTATGTGGCCTTGCGCATGGGCATGTACACCTCGCAGGCATGATTATCTGATGGAGAAAATTGCAGCTGCTTGTCCTAAAGCAATCCCTTGGTTAAAAAAACATCACAACCTGATATGGAGCAGATCAACATTCTCCAAAGAATGCAAGGTTGATTATGTTAACAACAACAACTCTGAATGTTTCAACAATTGGATTAAGGATTACAAAGATCTTCCAGTTATTGATCTGGTGGATAAGATCAGGGAGAAGATCATGGAGAAGATTGCAACAAGGCAAGAGATAGCCAACAAACTTGAAGGTTGTATCCTCCCAAGTGTGTTATATGAGTTGAACATGAAGAGCCGAGGGCTGCGCTATGATTTCACCAAAAGTGGTTCACTGTCAGCTGAGATAGGAGGAACAACAAATGAAGGGAAGACTTGGAGGTATGGTGTTGACCTTGTGAAAAGAACATGTGGCTGCGGACAATGGGAGGTGTCAGGAAAACCATGCCCTCATGCTATATTTTTATTTGGGAAAGTCAGACAGCTAAAAATTGAAGACTATGTGGATGACTACTATTCAGTAAAGAGATTCAAGCTAGCTTATCAGTTTGAGGTCACTCCAATGGGTGACAAGTCTGAGTGGCCAAAGAATGACCCTGGTTTTGAAGTGATCCCTCCACCATTAGAAAGGCCTGCTGGTAGACCAAGGAAGCAAAGAATCAAGGCTAGTGGAGAGCCAGGAAAAAGAGGTCCATATCAATGCAAAAGGTGCTTCCAATTCAGACATATAGAGAAGGGTTGGAATGCAACACAAGCTGAGCTAGAACAAGAGCTTCCACCACCACGTCCAAAAAAACCGAAAAAGCAAAGGTATTGTCGTATTGTAATATTACATGCCTTATATGTGATGCAGTATGTTCCTTCACTAACCACACTTGTGTCCCCTAGGAAAACCAAAGCTGAAGGTGTTGAAGCCTCCATGGAACATGCTGAGCCATCCAACATCGTTCATGATCCAAAAGTGATGTCAAGCCCAGGCGTGACAACAAGGAGGATGGCATCCCTTTATCCAGCAAGCCCAGGTGTGACAACAAGGAGGATGGCATCCCTTTCTCCAGCAAGCCCAGGCGTGACAACAAGGAGGATGGCATCAGTCTCACCTGGAGGGATTAACCGCAGGATCATCATTGAGTAGTTGCCTTTGTCTAATCTCAGCATGTGTAATTTGGTCTATGCTGTGTTGTAAACTATGCTGTGTTGTGAACTAGGGATCCCTGTGAACTATGGTGCTGTGCGAGCTAGGGACCCCTTATGGTCTGTTGTCATTTGTCAAGTTGCTACTTTGTTGTGAAGTATGCTATGTACTGCTGCATAGTTGTGCTATATCATGCTGATATTGTGTTATATTATGCTGCTGAAATGTTCCTTTTTTCCTGCCGAATGTTCCAGTTCATGCTGTTGAATTTATGCACTCTGTGTTATTTTTTGAGATGTTATACTTTGTGTTCTAACTGTCACTTGAAGTGAAGGGAAATGTTAGCCAATGTTTCCAGGCAGGGGTATAAGAGTCACAGTTAACGTGACTTCACAGAAGTGGTATGATGCAAAGTTTTGCAATCTTTTAGTGGTATATCGCAAAGAACCAATCTTCCAGTGGTATATCGCAAAAGATGCGATCTTTTAATGGTACGGAGCCAAATTTCCCCTAAAAATAGAATTTTCTACGTGGAATGGTACCTAACATGTTTATCAATGTAATCTTTCTTTTATGTGGCATGAATATTCAGATCCATAAGATTCAAAACAAAAGTTTAATATTGACATAAAAACAATAATACTTCAAGCATACTAATAGAGCAATTATAGTTTTTCAAAATATCATGGCCAAAGAAAGTTATCCCTACAAAATCATATAGTCTGGTCATGCTCTATCTTCATCACACAAAGTATTTATCATGCACAACCCCGATGACAAGCCAAGCAATTGTTTCATACTTTTAATGTTCTAAAGCTTTTTACATTTTCACGCAATACATGAGCGTGAGCCATGGATATAGCACTATAGGTGGAATAGAATATGGTGGATGTTGTGTGGAGAAGTCAAAAAAGGAGAAAGTCTCACATCAACTAGGCAAATTAATGGGCTATGGAGATGCCCATCAATTGATATCGATGCGAGTGAGTAGGGATTGCCATGCAACGGATGCACTAGAGCTATAAGTGTATGGAAGCTCAAAAGAAAACTAAGTGGGTGTGCATCCAACTTGCTTGCTCATGAAGACCTAGGGCAATTTGAGGAAGCCCGTCATTGGAATATACAAGCCAAGTTCTATAATGAAAAAATCCCACTAGTATATGAAAGTGACAAAATAGGACACTCTCTATCATGAAGAACATGGTGCTACTTTGAAGCACAAGTGTGGAAAAAAGGATAGTAACATTGTCCCTTCTCTCTTTTTCTCTCATTTATTTTTTTTCTCTTTTTTCTCTTTTTTTTCTTTTGGGATCTTTGGCCTCTTTTTTCGTCCGGAGTCTCATCCCGACTTGTGGGGGAATCATAGTCTCCATCATCCTTTCCTCACATGGGACAATGCTCTAATAATGATGATCATCACACTTTTATTTACTTACAACTCAAGAATTACAACTCGATGCTAGAACGAAGATATGACTCTATATGAATGCCTCACGCATATGAGAACAATATGACAATAATGGTATGTGTCATAATAAACGGAACGGTGGAAGTTACATGGCAATATATCTCGGAATGGCTATGGAAATGACATAATAGGTAGGTATGGTGGCTGTTTTGAGGAAGGGTATATGGTGGGTTTAATGCACCAGCGAAAGTTGCGCGGTACTAGAGAGGCTAGCAATGGTGGAAGGGTGAGAGTGCGTATAATCCATGGACTCAACATTAGTCATAAAGAACTCACATACTTATTGCAAAAATTATTAGCCCTCGAAACAAAGTACTAATACGCATGCTCCTAGGGGGATAGATTTGTAGGAAAAGAACATTGCTCGTCCCCGACCGCCACTCATAAGGAAGACAATCAAAAATAAATCATGCTCTAACTTCATCACATGACGGTTCACCATACGTGCATGCTTCGGTAATCACAAACTTTCACACAAGTATTATTACTCAACCACAATTACCAACTAGCATGACTCTAATATCACCATCTTTATATCTCAAAACAAATGCAAGGAATCAAACTTCTCATATATTCAAGGGATTTTTATTTCTGTGCCCCTGGTTCCTTAGCTCTACTCATTCATCCCCACGCTCTTAACTTTTGCTCACTTTTCCCCACTCCCTTGTCTGAAACCCTCATAAATGGTCACAACAGAGGATGCCGTCGGGTCAAACCATTGACCATTAACTCTGATGAGTGGGGTCGCATTGAGACACGTCAGATGAGCTTGTCTGAGGGATCCCCTTGTCTGAACCTCGAGCCACTATAGCACCACGCCGCTCTGCCCCCTCCGCCACCGTCGTGCAGCCTCCACCGCCGTCATGCCCTCCAACCACTAACCCCATTTCGCCTCCGCCGCCGTCGTGCCCTCCGCCAGATCTACCCCCACATCCCCCTCAGGATTAAGCAGCGATGTCGGGGGAGAAGGTTCTCAAGCCCATCGACCATGGAGAGGATTGGGTCGAATCGACGGCAGATAATTCATGGATTACACCTGGGTAAGCGTCGTTTCCCCTCTAACTGATTTGTTGATTCATACATTCGGCCCTATTTGATAGCTAGTCGCGTGAATCGATCAATTTTGCTGAATTGTTCCCGGCCTAACTGTAACTTTTCCTTATTTGAATCAAATAGGATTGATCCTGGGCTTGCTTTCCGGCTAGCGGTTAGGATGGAAGTTAGTGTGCTGCGCGGTAGAAAACCACATATGATTACTGGATTTTTCTATCCAAAGGTGGTAGAAACAAGTATGCCGTTCAAAGATTTGCTCGCGGCGCTCCAAAATTCTTCATATGGGTGGAGCCCTCCCGATGCTATTGAACTGAAATTTTTCAGCAGTACTGAGCAAAAAAATTCTCCCACTAACTTGTGATGAGCATCTTGGATTGCTCTTCACTTTGAATGCTGAAAGACGCTTCGGTAAAATCCTTATCGAGGTGCTTCAGCCACGCAATGAACATGACAAGGGGAAGGTTGTTCAGAAATCTTCTATCTCTGCTAATAGCGAGTGCCCCGGCACTCCTTGTAGGTCAAAACCAAGCAAAGCTAGTGGTTCTGAAAGTCACAATATGTCTGCTACCGCTTCTTGTGCCGCTTCTCCTGTCGCTGCTGCAGCAGATGTAGAGCAAGATGCAGAGCCAGATGAAGAGGTGCCTCGAAATGAGGATGAGGATGAGAATATGTTACCTGATCTTGTAGATACTATCAGTAAACAAGCAATGGAAGATGAATATCAGGAGGAACCTATCAGCCATGCTAGATTTGATGACACTAACGATGAAGAGAGGCAGGAAAACATCGACAGCCTAGTTTTAGATGAATATGATGGTGAGGACATGCCAACAATTGAGTGGAACAGGGAAGATCCTCAGCTAGCTGTCGGCACCATATTCCAGTCGATGGTGGACTGTCGTAATGCAGTGACTACATATTGCATTCTCACTGAAAATACATATATGATTGATAGGAGTGAGCCAACAAGGTTCACTGTTCATTGCCCATATGATAGATGTAGATGGAGGTTGCATGCATCACATATGTCGAGGAGCAAGTTCATTCAGGTTTGTGTATTTCAGTTTATACTGATTCATTTTATTTTCAGATCATTGTGTAATGTTTTCTAACAATATTTTGTTTGGGTCCCATTTTGTTTCAGATAAAAAAGAACCCACACCAGCACACTTGTCCACCTGGAGGGGGAGGAGGGAAGGCTAAAACAAAGCTAGCAAAGACTAGGTGGGTGGCAGATGCAATTTTGGATTGATTGAGAGAAACACCAACACTTGGTCCAATAGCACTCCATGGGAAGCTATTTGAGAAGTACAAGATTGATATACCTTAGATGAGGATTTTCTATGCTAAGGAAATGGCTCTTGACAGGATTAATGGTCCTTGGAATGAGAGCTTTCAGTTGCTCTACACATTTAAATCTGAAGTGGAAGCTGCTAGTCCAGGGAGTGTTGTAGAGATTGACAAGCATACAGTTACATACAAAATAAAAGGGAAGTAATTTCAGAAGGAGTGCTTCAGGAGGGCTTTTGTTTGTTTCAAGGCTTGTTGGCAGGGGTTTCTTGATGGTTGCAGGCCCTATTTGGCTATTGATCCAACTACTTTGAATGGAAGGTGAAGAGGACAACTAGTGGTAGCTTCTGCAGTTGATGGACACAACTGGCTATTCCCAGTTGCATTTGGTGTGGTGGAGGCAGAGTCTGAGGAAAGTTGGGTTTGGTTTCTGCAGCAGTTGCGCAACCTTATAGGTACACCCCCAGGTTTAGCTATACACACAGATGCTTGCAAGGGTTTGGAGAGTGCAGTTGAAATTGTATTCCCTGGAGTGGAGCATAGGGAATGTATGCGACACCTAGCGCAGAATTTCAGAAACAAATTCAAAGGTAAAGTTTATGATGAGAACTTATGGCCAGCATCATACACATGCAGTGAGAGGAAGCATGAGCATCATTTGAAAGTGTTGTATGCTCACAATCCTTTGGTGAAGGAGTACCTAGATGCACATCATGGAAAGTTGTGGTCAAGAAGCAAATTCAATGAAATATGCAAAGTAGACTATGTGACCAGTAACCTGGCAGAGTGTTTCAATGCAAAGATCAAGTCATTGAAAGGGCTTCTGATATGGCAAATATTTGATAAGATTCGGCAGATGATCATGATAAAGATGGCTCTTCGCAAAAGAATTGCAGAAATAGAATATGTTGGCCATCTTATGCTCCCATCTCTTATTAAGTCATTGCATGCCAAGGCAAGAGGACTGAACATGAAATGCATTCGAGCGGCGACACATGTGACGCCCCCGGCCCGATCGCGCGCTAATCATACACGCAAATGCACACGATCAAGCCTAAGGACTCACGGGAAGATATCACAACACAACTCTAAAACATAAATAAAGTCATACAAGCTTTATATTACAAGCCAGGGGCCTCGAGGGCTCGAATACATAAGCTTGCGAACAAGCGTCAGCGGAAGCATAAGATATCTAAGTACAGATATGAAATAGAAACAGAAAGGCCTTTAGAAAGGCGGGGCAAAATAAAACACTACGATCGAAAGGCGAAGGCCTCCTGCCTGGGACCCTCCGATCCTACTCCTGGTCGTCAGTCAACTCGTAGTAGTATCCATCCTCTGGGTAGTAGTAGTACGATCGTCGGGGCATCTGTCTCAGGGGGCTCCGTCCTCTGGTCACGTCAAACTGATATGGGGAGAAAAAGGAAAACAAAGCAACCGTGAGTACTCAGAAGTACTCAGCAAGCAAGGATCTACACTACATATGCAACATTTTCAAGGGGAGGCTGTATATGTGGACTGGGCTGCAGAAATGCAAGAATAGAGAGAAGGCCTAGTCCTATCGAAGACTAGCATCTTCAGCGGTCTTGCAGCAGTAGGAGAGAGTAGAACAATACCATATAATGTAGCAGTAATAATATCAACCTCACCCAGAGATCCTTTCTCGACTCCCTGCGAGAAAGCAATCCCAGAGCCATAAAGTCATCAAACCTCGTCCTGAGATCCCTTCTCGACTCCCTGCGAGAAGCAATCCCAGAGCCATATATACAGGTCTCATCACAGGTATCCAGTTCTAAATTGTATCAATCAGGATACAACTCCGAGTGTCCTTTACCGTAGGACCGGCTATCGATAGAAATGTTCTTCCCTGCAGGGGTGCACCAACTTACCCAACACGCTCGATTAACTTCGGCCGGACACACTTTCCTGGGTCATGCCCGGCCTCGGCCAAACGACACATCGCAACCCTACCTACGGCTCAGCAGAGAGGTCCCCGCCGGTCTACATCCTAAGCGCAAGGGGGTCTTGGCCATCGCCCCTCGCCCTCCAGGTCGTTGCGCACAGGGTGGATACCAGCATCGCCTCGGGTGGCCGACACGATCCGACCGTGCCGCCATGCTGAACTGGACGTCTGACAGAGCTTTCGGCTGATGCATACGATGCAGAACGCCCATACTATGCCCACGTGATGGTTAGTGCTATCAGGCCAGAGGCCTGCTCGGATCAAATATCCAAATCGTTAGGACTAGGGCTTGCGGAAAACGAGCAGAGACTCACGAAAGATGTGACCCCGTCGCCCCGTCTCGAGGACTTGCGGCAAGGGCCATGAATGCCCGGCCGCGCCTCGTATTCATCACTCGGGCATCATCCAGGTCAACCCGTCTCGTAAAAGACTGTCGGGAACTCAGGTCCACCTCTACTGGGCGGTACCGCCTGTCCCTTCAGTCCTGTAGTAAAAGTAACTTCCTCGGGTCCCCCTTCGGGGCCGACCCGTCTCTATCAAGGTTCAGCAGTAAAGTCACAGTAATCGTGTGTCCATAACATCAAGGAAATCCGAGGTATCACCCTCGACGGATGCCCACTCGATGTAACCGTCAAGTCGAACTTAGGAGGAATCACCCTCGATGAATTCACACTTGATGTGTTGTACGACAGGGTCGTATCGGAAGTGGAGAAGGAGGAATCACCCTCGATGACCACGATCGAATAGCTACTCTACAGAGTTAACATCAGAAGTGCTACATGAGGTTTCACCCTCGGCACTTGATAGTAACGCTGCAGTGTCGTTACAACTAAGGGGGGGTGATGTGCGGTGTCGGGGCCTGGTCTTCAATCCCGTTGATCGGGTCTTCTGACGATCCAGCGCGGCAGTCGGGATAAGTGGGGTCACTGATAGGTCTCTACCCAGCCTAGACTAAACAGTTTAGGATATGTAGGTAATTATCAACAGCAGGTTACAATGAACAGGCTATGCATCAGAATAGGTAAAGCAGCAGCAGCAGCAGCAATTCTAATGCAAGCATGGGAAATTAGAATGGGCGATATCGGTATGCTCAAGGGAGGGGCTTGCCTGGTTGCTCGGCGGCAAGGGCAAGGTTGTCAATGCTGTCTTCGGTCTCCGGAGCTGCGTCGGGATCTATCGAGAGAGAAGAGGGGGAGGAAACAGTATAAATATATAGCAAACATGAGCATGACAAATACGATACACGGTGCTAGGGGTAGTCTAACGCAGCATCACACGTAACAGACGGAGCGGGAGAATATCTGACGATATTTCCCGGGTCTTTGGAATTATCGGACAGAGGATAAGAGGGGAACGGTTGCAAGTTCGGATAGTTAGGGACGCGTGACGGACGAACGGACCGCGTTTTCAGATTCGTCTCGTCGTTCTGAGCAACTTTCATGTACAAAGTTTTTCGATCTGAGTTACGGATTATTTAATATGATTTTCTAAAGTTTTTTATTAATTTCTGGAATTTAATTAATTATTTAAATTAACATTATCCGAAACAGTGTCTTGCTGACGTCAGCATGACGTCAGGACCAGTGGGTCCCACCTGTCATACTCACATTAGGCTAATTAGTGATTAACTAATTAATTAACATTTAATTAAACTAATTAATTAAATTAGACTAATCTAAACAGGGTTAATTAACTAGTTAATTATTTATTTTATTTTATTTTATTTTTCGTTTTTAAGGGCTGGGCCCCGATCGTCAGCGTCACAGGGGCACTAGGCCCCACCGGTCAGTGGCACAAGGGCCACGGGCGGGCCACGGGCGCGGCGCGCGCGCGTGCGCGGGCGTGCGCGCGCGTGGGAGTGCGCGAGCGGCGGCGGCGCGTGCGCGCGAGCGCAGGCAGGCGCGGGCGAGGCAAGCGGGCGATGGGCGTGGCAAGAGCGGGCGGAGCAGCGACGCTAGGCGAGCAGGGGCGGCGCGCGGGCGGTCGGCAGCAGCGGCAGGCGGCGCGCGTAGGCAGCATCAGAGCGGGGTGGCCATGCGCGGGCGGTGAGGCACGGCCAGAGGGCCGGCGACGCGGTCAGCGCCGGTGCGGCCGCGTGGTGGGCGCGGGCGACGGCCGGGGCAAGGCCGGGGCGCGGCCCAGGCGTAGAGGCGGAGCGGGGCGAGGTGCGGGCGCGGTGCGGGGCTGCGGTGAGCGCGGCGGTGACCGAGGGAAGAGGAGGGGCGCGGGCAGCGCGGTGCTCACCGCGAGCTGTAGGGGGGTGGCAGCGGTGCTCGAGCTCGAGGGGGAGGACGGGGACGAGGTCGACGACGGAGAGGGGGAGGCGCGACGAGGTCCGGTGAGGGAGAGGACGAGGAGGACGGGGCGGCGGCGTCGGGCACGGGGTCGAGGTCGAGCGACGGGACGAGGAGGCCCGGCGGAAGGGCGGCACTGGCGAGGTGGCGTCGAGGCGCAGCGGCGATGGAGAGCGGGGCGGCGCGGTCGCCGGGGTCGCCGGCCCGATCCAGATGGGATCGGGTGGAGGGAGTGGAGACCGAGGGGGTGGGGGAATGGGGTGTCGGTGGGCTAGGGTTACGGGGAGTGAGGGGATAAGGGGATGGGGTGGGCCGGCCAGGGGGGAATGGGCCGGCCTGGTTGGTGGCCTGGTGGCCAGCTGGGCCACGGCCCAGTTGGTCCGGGGGGGGGAGGGGCTTTTCCTTTTTCTTTTCTTTTCTCTTTTTATTTATCCATACCCCTGTTTTGTAAATAGTTAGGGCTCAAATTGAATTTTGTAAAACATGTGACCTGGTCCATAAATACCAGTGCTCAATTCCCTAACACCTAAAATTAGTTTGGACAAAACAACATTTCTTATTTGTTTTAAATAAATTAAAAGGTCATTAAATATTATTTTCAGCCACTGTTTGAGGACGTTCAAGCCACTTATCCATTTTTAATAATGTTGGTTTCAATTTTAGAAGTGCCTCTGGAACGTTTGTTATTTATCTGACATTTTAGTTTATGATTTGAATAACTTCTATTTTCCACTTTCATTTAAATTCGAATTTGACTTAGGAGTTGAAATGCAATATGATGCTAATGATGATCATGCACTGTTAATCATGCTGACATGGCATAATCAAAAGGGGGATTACTGTAGTTAACCACTGGGGGTGTTACAAATCTCCTCTACTAACAAGAATTCTCGTCCCGAGAATTAAGAAGTAGAAGGAAAAAGTTCGGGGTATTCCGCACGAAGATTATCCTCGCGTTCCCAAGTGGCTTCATCTTCAGTATGATTTAACCACTGTACTTTGAGGAACTTGGTAACCTTCTGACGGGTTCGACGTTCAGCTTCATCGAGAATGCGGATCGGATGCTCCTTATAAGATAGATCATCTTGCAATTCGAGCATCTCGTGATCCACAGCTCGGTGCGGAGATTCCTTGAAGCATTTACGAAGTTGCGACACATGGAAGACGTCGTGGATATGAGAGAATTGCGGCGGCAATTCCAATTTATATGCCACTTGACCACGTCTAGCAATAATGCGGAAAGGACCAATGTAGCGTGGAGCTAGCTTGCCCTTGATTCCGAAACGGTGAGTGCCCTTCATAGGAGTGACACGTAGATAAGCTTGATCACCAGGTTGATAAGTCAAACCCCATCGTTTGCGATCATAGTTGCTCTTCTGGCGGTCCTGAGCTGCCTTGAGGTTTTCACGGACGATACGAACTTGTTCTTCGGCGTGTTGAATAATATCTGGACCCACGAGCGGTCGTTCCCCAGTTTCTGACCAATTCAGAGGGGTTCGACATCTACGTCCATAGAGAACTTCAAAGGGGGCCATTTTCAGACTAGCTTGATAACTGTTGTTATAAGAGAACTCGGCATATGGAAGAGATTCTTCCCACTTCTTGCCGAAAGAAACAACACAAGCTCGTAGCATGTCTTCAAGCACTTGGTTGACTCGCTCGACTTGGCCTTGGGACTGAGGATGATAAGCTGAACTCCAGGTAATATGAGTTCCCATAGCCTTTTGAAAACTTTCCCAGAAATGACCGGTGAATATGCTGCCACGGTCTGAACTGATCTCTTTCGGAATACCGTGGAGTGAAACAATTCTAGAGATATATAATTCTGCTAACTGACTAGCAGTGATCGTCTCCTTGACAGGCAGGAAGTGTGCAACTTTGGAGAGTTGGTCGACGACGACAAGAATAGCGTCGTGACCCTTCTGTGACCTGGGAAGTCCTGTAATGAAATCCATCTGAACCTTGTCCCATTTCCATAAAGGAATAGGTAACGGTTGCAGAATTCCAGCAGGCTTCTGATGTTCTGCTTTAACGCGACGACACACATCACATTCAGCAACATAACGAGCAATGTCCTGCTTCATTCTAGACCACCAGTACCTTTGACGGAGATCACGATACATCTTAGTGCTACCCGGATGAATAGACAGTGGGGTATCATGTGCTTCCTTCATGACTTTATCAGTCATAAGCTCGAAGCGAGGTACCACAATGCGGTTTCTGAAATACAAGGTTCCATCTTCAGACAGCGAGAAATCCCTGTACTTTTCAAGGTGAAGACTTTTCTTCATCAAATCAACTTCAGTATCTTTAGCTTGCGCATCCTTAACAGCTTTCTCAAGATCTGGTTGTATCACAAGGTTATTCAGAGAGCCCTGTGGGACAATACGGAGATTTAGCTTGCGTAGTTCTTCAAAAAGACGAGGTTGAGCTCGCTTAACCATGAGGTTGTCGCAATAGGACTTGCGGCTTAAGGCATCAGCCATCACGTTAGCCTTGCCAGGGGTATAAGAAATACCCAAGTCATAGTCCGCAATGGTCTCCATCCATCTTTGCTGACGGAGGTTTAGAGAAGGTTGAGTGAACAAGTACTTCAGGCTTTTATGATCCGTGTATATCTCGCAACGATTACCGAGAAGGTAATGTCGCCACAACTGCAATGCATAGATGACAGCAGCTAGTTCTAGATCATGTACCGGATAATTCTCTTCATGTGGGCGCAACTGACGAGAGCCATAAGCAATCACTTTACGCTCTTGCATTAGGACACAGCCTAATCCTTCACGGGATGCGTCACAATAGATCACAAAGTCCTTGCGGGTATCTGGAGGAGATAGTACTGGGGTATTGTAACGGATTGACATCTGCCCCAGTGGATAAAGAATGTACTCTGGATGTATCCCTGCTCGAACAGCTGGTAGCTGCGTCGCAGGGTGTGGTGGAAACAAACGATCCATCTGAAACAGAGGAAACTCATGATTGTCAAAAGACAAGGAGAAGTATAACCGATCTCGGAGAGAAAGGTTAAACAAAACAATGGAAAGGAAAATGATTATCAGACTAATCAGATCAACGTCAGGGAAATCGCACAGATATTCAGCTCTTCGGGTGGACGAGAATTACGAGATCCTAAGTGTCGGCGTTAGTAAACTTTAGTTAACCCGAAAGGAAGAGAGGTCAGAGTCCCAGAGTAAAGATGAGGAATAAAAGATACTAATACCTCCCAATTGGCGACGTGGGCCCGTAAGCCACACAACCAAGTTAGTAAAACAGTTTTCCGGTTTCTAGACTCAACTTCGGCCAAGGAGTTGGAAAGGGGGGTTCCTACAGTCAGTCGGCTCTGATACCAACTTGTGACGCCCCCGGCCCGATCGCGCGCTAATCATACACGCAAATGCACACGATCAAGCCTAAGGACTCACGGGAAGATATCACAACACAACTCTAAAACATAAATAAAGTCATACAAGCTTTATATTACAAGCCAGGGGCCTCGAGGGCTCGAATACATAAGCTTGCGAACAAGCGTCAGCGGAAGCATAAGATATCTGAGTACAGATATGAAATAGAAACAGAAAGGCCTTTAGAAAGGCGGGGCAAAATAAAACACTACGATCGAAAGGCGAAGGCCTCCTGCCTGGGACCCTCCGATCCTACTCCTGGTCGTCAGTCAACTCGTAGTAGTATCCATCCTCTGGGTAGTAGTAGTAGCGGTCGTCGGGGCATCTGTCTCAGGGGGCTCCGTCCTCTGGTCACGTCAAACTGATATGGGGAGAAAAAGGAAAACAAAGCAACCGTGAGTACTCAGAAGTACTCAGCAAGCAAGGATCTACACTACATATGCAACATTTTCAAGGGGAGGCTGTATATGTGGACTGGGCTGCAAAAATGCCAGAATAGAGAGAAGGCCTAGTCCTATCGAAGACTAGCATCTTCAGCGGTCTTGCAGCAGTAGGAGAGAGTAGAACAATACCATATAATGTAGCAGTAATAATATCAACCTCACCCAGAGATCCTTTCTCGACTCCCTGCGAGAAAGCAATCCCAAAGCCATAAAGTCATCAAACCTCGTCCTGAGATCCCTTCTCGACTCCCTGCGAGAAGCAATCCCAGAGCCATATATACAGGTCTCACCACAGGTATCCAGTTCTAAATTGTATCAATCAGGATACAACTCCGAGTGTCCTTTACCGTAGGACCGGCTATCGATAGAAATGTTCTTCCCTGCAGGGGTGCACCAACTTACCCAACACGCTCGATTAACTTCGGCCGGACACACTTTCCTGGGTCATGCCCGGCCTCGGCCAAACGACACATCGCAACCCTACCTACGGCTCAGCAGAGAGGTCCCCGCCGGTCTACATCCTAAGCGCAAGGGGGTCTTGGCCATCGCCCCTCGCCCTCCGGGTCGTTGCGCACAGGGTGGATACCAGCATCGCCTCGGGTGGCCGACACGATCCGACCATGCCGCCATGCTGAACTGGACGTCTGACAGAGCTTTCGGCTGATGCATACGATGCAGAACGCCCATACTATGCCCACGTGATGGTTAGTGCTATCAGGCCAGAGGCCTGCTCGGATCAAATATCCAAATCGTTAGGACTAGGGCTTGCGGAAAACGAGCAGAGACTCACGAAAGATGTGACCCCGTCGCCCCGTCTCGAGGACTTGCGGCAAGGGCCATGAATGCCCGGCCGCGCCTCGTATTCATCACTCGGGCATCATCCAGGTCAACCCGTCTCGTAAAAGACTGTCGGGAACTCAGGTCCACCTCTACTGGGCGGTACCGCCTGTCCCTTCAGTCCTGTAGTAAAAGTAACTTCCTCGGGTCCCCCTTCGGGGCCGACCCGTCTCTATCAAGGTTCAGCAGTAAAGTCACAGTAATCGTGTGTCCATAACATCAAGGAAATCCGAGGTATCACCCTCGACGGATGCCCACTCGATGTAACCGTCAAGTCGAACTTAGGAGGAATCACCCTCGATGAGTTCACACTTGATGTGTTGTACGACAGGGTCGTATCGGAAGTGGAGAAGGAGGAATCACCCTCGATGACCATGATCGAATAGCTACTCTACAGAGTTAACATCAGAAGTGCTACATGAGGTTTCACCCTCGGCACTTGATAGTAACGCTGCAGTGTCGTTACAACTAAGGGGGGGTGATGTGCGGTGTCGGGGCCTGGTCTTCAATCCCGTTGATCGGGTCTTCTGACGATCCAGCGCGGCAGTCGGGATAAGTGGGGTCACTGATAGGTCTCTACCCAGCCTAGACTAAACAGTTTAGGATATGTAGGTAATTATCAACAGCAGGTTACAATGAACAGGCTATGCATCAGAATAGGTAAAGCAGCAGCAGCAGCAGCAATTCTAATGCAAGCATGGGAAATTAGAATGGGCGATATCGGGATGATCAAAGGGGGGGCTTGCCTGGTTGCTCGGCGGCAAGGGCGAGGTCGTCAGTACTGGAACCAATCACCGGAGCTGCGTCGGCACCGGGCTCTATCGAGAGAGAAGAGGGGGAGGAAACAGTATAAATATTAAGCAAGCAAGTGCTACACAAAGTATGACATGACAATACGCAGTGCCGGGTGTGTCCTAACGTACGGTTGCACGTCACAGAGGAAGGAGGGATCCATCCGGGAATGTTTTCCCGGTTCCGGACATTTGTTAGACAGATGACCGGAGGGGAACGGTTGCATGTTTTGATAGTTAGAGACATGTGGCGGACGAACGGATCGCGTATTAGGATTCGTCTCGTCGTTCTGAACAACTTTCATGTAGAAAGTATTTTCATCGGAGTTACGGTTTATTTTATATGATTTTCTAAAGATTTTATTAATTTCTGGAATTTATTTTTATTATTTAATTTCGAATTATCCAGAATAGTAACTGATGACATCAGCATGACATCATGCTGATGTCAGCAGTCATTAGGGTTAAGTTAATTAATTACTGCTTAATTAAACTAACTAATTAATTAGACTAATTAATTAAATTAATTAATTTTAATTAATTTTATTTTTATTTTTATTTCTCTTCTTTTTTTTTATTAAAACGTTCTGGGGGGCCCACTGGACAGTGGCACAGCCGGACTCGTCCGCGCTGTGCCCGTCCAGAGCCGGACACGTCCGCGCGGTGGGGGTCAACGCGCGCGCGCGCACGGGCGAGCGGGCGGCGGCGCAGCAGAACCGCGCGGCCAGCGAGCGAGCCGGGCGTGGCGCGGGCGAGGTCAGCGCGCGGCTGCGGGGAGCCGGAGGCGAGCGGGGCGGCGCGGTGGCCGGAGCGCAGCGGGCGAGGCGGGGCATGCGGGTGGCGCGCGGGAGCGGGCCACGGGCGCGTGGCGGCGCGGCCAGAAGGCCACGGGCACGCACGGGGGTGAGCGGGGCCACGGCGGAGGCGCGCGCGCGGGGCGAGCGGGGCTGCGGCGTCGGGCAGCTGCAGCGGTCGCTGCAGGCGCGAGCGAGGCAGAGGCGGGCGCGAGCGCACAGCGGCGACAGAGAAAAGGGGGAAGGGGGGCGAGCTCACGGGCGGCGTCGATGCACGGGGGCGGCGAGGCTCGGGGTCGGCCGGTGGGGAGGAGGACGAGGAGGCGGCGTGGCGCGGTGGCGACCGTGGGATGGCTCCGGCGAGCGGCGTCGAGGAGGCGGGAGGGGTCGCGGATCGCGGGGTGTGGATGGACACGACGGGGTCGGCGACGTGTCGGGGCGCCGTTGCCCCGATCCAGAAAGGTGGGGGGAGAAGACCGAGTGGGGGGGGAGTGGATGGGGGATCGGGGGTTGGGCTAGGGTTTCGGGTGGGGGTGGCCGCTATGTAGGCGCCGGCGGGCCGGCCTGGCGGCCCGGTGGCTTGCTGGGCCTGAGGCCCAAGTCGGGGTGGGGTGGGTGGGGGGGGTTTCTTTTTTTTCCCTTTTTTTGTTCTGTTTTCTTTTTATTTATTCTCATGTCTCCGTTTAGTAAAAAGTTAGGCCTCAAAATGACTTTTGTAAAATATGAGACCTACCCCGTAATTCACAGTGCATTATATCTTACCACCAAAAACTATTTTGGGCAAAACACAATTTCATATTTAATTTATATTTAATAAATGGTTATTAAATATTATTTTTATCCACTGTTCGAGGATGATTGAGTCACTTATCCAATTCCAATAAGGTTGGTTTCAATTTTAGAAGTGCCTCTGGAACGTTTGTTATTTATCTGACATTTTAGTTTATGATTTGAATAAATTTTATTTTCCACTTTCATTTAAATTCGAATTTGACTCAGGAGTTGAAATGCAATATGGTGTTAATGATGGTCATGCACTGTTGATCATGATGACATGGCATAATCAAAAGGGTGATTACTGTAGTTAACCACTGGGGGTGTTACAACACACGAGGCTGAGGTAACATATACTGACAGTAAAAATAGGGAATGGAGATATCCAGTTAACCTAGCAACTAGGAAATGTAGTTGTAGGCAATGGCAGCTCCGTGGGAAGCCATGCATACATTCCCTACATCTTATGACTGTTATAGGTGGTGAAGATGGTGAAGTTGATCAATACATCTCTGACTATTTTTCTGTTGCCAAATTCAGGGCTGCTTATGCTTCCAATGTGCCTGCACTCTTGGGAAAAGACCAATGGAACATAGTAGATCCAGGGTTCAAACTACATTCTCCTGTACTGACTAGACCACCAGGAAGACCAAGGAAGAACAGGATCAGAAGAGGTGAAGAGGGTCGTGTAAAAAGACAGCGTAAGTGCAAAAAATGTGGAACCCTAGGGCACATTGCTAGGCTATGTACCAATACAGTGGATTCTTCATTTGGAGAAGAGGAACAATGGGCAGCACCAAATGCAGAGGAGAATGCAGCATTAGAGCAGATTGAAGCTAATACAGAGGAGAATGAAGTAGCAAAGTAGATTGCAGCTAATTCAGAGGAGAATGAAGTCACTGAATTAGCACTGCCAGCAGCTTGGTATGTGTGCAACAACCTTCCCTTTTCTATGCATTTATTCTCTTTTTATCGATGGATTATAATCTTTTTTTTGTTTGACCTAGCTCTAGGAAAATTAGAGGAAAAGGAGCGAAAAGGCCAAGAGAGAAAGAATTAGAATATGAAGCCATGGCTTATGAAGGTTTTGAACCCCGTCAACTGGCTAGTGCAAGTTCTCCGTCAGCACCTCGACAACCACCACCCGAAGTGAAGATCAGAAGGAAGAACAAAAAGGTTGATATCCCACGTAGGGAAACCAGGAGCAAGGCTGTTAAGCCATCTCGGAACACAAGGAGTAAGGCAAAGATGTGGAATGCAAGTTGAATGCAAGTTGTAAACTTTGAACTTTAAGGATTTGTACTCTGTCGTCAATTGGAACAACTGTGAAAACTTGTAAGGTTAATAATGCTATTCGTACTTTGATGTGAAATTTGAGGCAAAATTTGAATTTGAGGCAAAATTTGAATATTAGGCAAAATTTGAATTTGAACCAACACTTGAGCTCCGATCTGTGGTGTGATGTTGCAATGTTTGCTGAACTATTATAAACATGGGATAAACATTAGGTGATCAATCCGATCTCTTTTGTGTGGTAAAACTTATAGTCATGGGAAATGTGCTCCAAATGTGCTCCGAAGCTAGGGTAAACTGCCCCATTTGTAATCAAGTATTTTTTGGACCTACTCTAAATGAGCCAAATATTTTTTATTAACACCTATTCAATCTATATAGTGTAGATTCGAAGTCTCACTATTTATTGAATTAATCTTCATTTTTTTACATTTTTTTGAAAATAATGTGATTTAATAGAAAACCATTAAAAACACGTTTAAAGTATGAAAAAAGAAAACTAAGTTCAAATCCTTCTTATTCACTTTGAAATGAAGCTTTGGTGATTTTTTTGATTTTTTTTTTTTATTTTTCAAAAAACCTACCTCCTTTCCTTGAACTTTGTGCAACGTTGTACGTGATAGCTCATATGCGTGAAGGTTTTTTCATGAAAATGTCCATAGAACAAGTTTATGATTTTTTGTTGGTAACATGTCACATAAGACAATATTGTGCGCATGTTTTATATTTTTTTGATTTTTTTAAATTAATGGTGCTCATTTAACCACGATCGTGCCAGCTAGGTTTTTTTTTTAAAATGACCGTAGACCAAGTTTAGTATTTTTCCTCGTTAGTGTGGCTTATAAAACGACGATTCGTGAAGGTTTCATATTTTTTGGATTTTTTTAAAATTAGTTATGCTCAGTCAAACACTAGATAACCCCGTTGACCAACTCAAACCCCCTCTAAACCTCGTGGGGTTTCGCCTAACCCTAGCTCCGAACATCAGCCATCCGATCATACCCTAGCGCCAAGCGACAACCCTCAGATATGGTTTTCTAGAAGGAATTCTGAGGCCAGGCTGCGTGTAGGCTCCGCGTCGTTGGATCACCAGGACGGCTCCGCATCGTTGGATCCTTTGGCGATCCGCGAGACGTTGGTTGTGATTGCCCACCATTGCCTCCCCTGTCTTCTTCTTCTTCTGCGGCGACCAGAGGAGCCACTCGTCTGCTTCTTCTTCTCCGGCGACTAGATATGTCGAGCTCCACTTCAGCCTCCCGCCCCTTGTGGCCCCAGTATGGTCCAGTGCCCATGGAGCGATGCCCTGACTGCCCACGCACCGCGCCACTGAAAAGGTTGACTTCGAGGGAGGACAAGAATGGCAACTTTGGGCACGAGTTCGTGAAATGCGAGAGTAAGCCAGAGGGGCAGGTTAGATCTCATGATTTTTCTTTGACCCTTTCTTTTTCTCTTTGCTTCTAATTCTTTTTCGTTGGATCTGAGATTTAGGGTTCATGATTTTGTTTCAGATCATGAAGAAATGCACACATTTTGAATGGATGGATGACTACGTTCGGAGGCTTCAAGGGGAGGGCTTGCTTCAATTCAATGGGGCCGCAACCCGGGAGGTCAATCTGCCGTCAGCCACTCAGAATTTGGTCTCTGAAAGTGCTGCTCCGACAGTTGGGGATGAGGATCTGAAGGGGGAATTAAAGAAGATGAACAAGAACTTGAGGCAGATGATTCAATTGAACAAGCAGGCAAATCTGATAGCTTTAGGATTTTATTTTTGTATAGTTGCTCTAGGATTTGCTTACTTGCTGGTCATCACTTGTTAGAGATGTTCTCTGTGTTGCTTAATTTGTGGATCATGTGCTCTCTGTGTTGCTTAATTTGTGGATCATGTGCTCTCTGTGTTGCTTAATTTGTGGATCATGTGCTCTCTGTGTTGCTTAAACTATGTCTCTATCTCCATCTCTGAATCTCCGTAGGTGTTAGTTTTTGACACTTTCAGTTTCGTCAGACAACACCGAGGGCAAGAGAAAAAAACGTAGTTATTGGGCCCAAAATGAAACCAAACTCTGGTTGGGCCGTCACATTGCGTTGACTGTTGAAGGCCCATAAAGATTAAAGAGGACTAGAAAAATAGTGCATGCGATGGCTCTGTTTTTTTTTTGCTTGATTGTTTTGATTGCACCTACAGAGATTGAGTGCATGTTGGTTACATTACAAGAATAGGTTACATCGTTTGAAATTACACAGCAATTGATATTGCCACCAAGAGCCACCAACAAGTAAACAATGGGCTACCCTTCAAAAATTATTTTCATCCTGCCAAATGGCCACAAACTATTCAAAAATTAGCTTCTTTTTGTTCATAAAATATAGGTATCCTACAATATATATGGGCACCAACAATTCAAAAAAATTAGCTTCTTTTTCTTCTTTTCAACATCAACATGGCTCATCTTTCCAGCTTTAATTTCATTTTTGACACCTCAACTAGTCCATTAGCCGCTCGTGCCAAAACTTGGAACCAATAAAACCTATAATATAAGGGCCAACATTAATTTCATCATGCCAGATGGCCACAAACTATTCAAAAATTAGCTTTTTGACACTTCAACTAGTCCATTATCCGCGCGTGCGAAAACTTGACCCTAAAATATAAGGGCCTACTCTAAATGGGCCAATTAAACTTGACCTACACAACATGAAGATAACAAGACGAATGGGCTACCCTCTAACCATTTTTACAAGGCTAACCCCAAAACTTGCTGGTTTTCATTGAGGGATACCCTTTCATTGACTGATTTAGCAGAAGGGCTCGTCTACGGCACCATATCCATCTAGCGATATCTCACGTCAAATAAGATAGAAATAGCAAGCAAAACACAGATAAGCAACGACATATCAAATAAGGGTAGCAAGCATAACATAGTTCTTAGGGGATAACATGACAGAGATAACACGACAGAGATAAAAAGTTCACGGTACAACCAACGACATAATTAAGATGGAAATATATAAAAGATAAAAAGCCCTAACACCCTAGGGCAAGACAAGCTTCATGAGACCGGGCCTTCACCACCATCTTCACTGCGCCTCCTCTTCACTGCTCCTCCTCCATGCCGTCCTCGCCGAGGTAGTAGGGGAGGTTGTGCATACCATTGCGGGTGGGGAAGATGCTATTGAAGTCGGTGAAGATGTTGTAGGTGGTGAATGCGATGAACTCTCACCCACACCAAAACACCTTGCTGAGGAGGTAGTACGCATCAAATCTGTTGGTGAAGTTGACGATGAGCCCTATCAGTGGAGTGCTGGAGTTTGGACGCACTTCCTCCAGTCGGAACATCACCGGCGAGCCCGCCGGGAGGTGGGCGAAGCCCGCACCGAGGAACCACTCGGCAAACTCCTTTGCACCCCTCCAGCATGAGAATGCCCACACATGGAGCGTCGTCTCCATGACGAAGCTGGCGGGATACCGCCTCTCCGGCATGGTCGGTGGGAGCTCGAAGGTGGGGCCGTTGTATTGCATCCTCACCTCGCTTTGAGAGTGCTCTGGGTTTGGGTGAAGAAGAGAAGGGGGTGGCGCAAATGGATGTGTGGAGAATAGGTGGATGGGTGGGTGGTTTAAATAGGGAAAGGGGAAGGGAAGGGGAGTGGCACCGGCCGTGCTTTGGATTTGCTACGTTCAAACGAGCTGCGTCGATCGATATGCCACTTTAATTGCCAACAGGTTTTAATTGCCACGTTGAATAGATGCGAGTGGATCGAAAAGTCTGAAACCATGCTCTACATCGAGGAGACAAGCATGCGAGATGAGACGAACCAGCGGCAGCGACCGTCCCTGCGTCCGTGGCAGCTCGCGTGCAGAAAGAGGTTGGTCAGCGTCCGTGGCGGCTCGCGTGCAGAAAGAGGCCGGTCAGCGCATCGTGGCGGCGGGCATCGGCGCATGCAGGCAGGCTAGCTACGTGCATGCATAGCAGGCTAGCTGGACATGTCGTGCATGCATAGCAGGCTTCTGTAGTTGCGGCGCGCGCAAGGCCCAACAGTATAACCACGGCCCAACGGGCGAACAGCGGCACCGTCCAACGCGGCCCCAATTGTCAGGTCCAACGTGCGATACAGTCCAGCGCGGCCCCACTCGTCAGAGTTAACGGTCAAAGCACTGACCCGACAGCATCCACCGTTTGTGACCATTTCTGAGGGTTTCAGACAAGAGAGTGGGGAAAAGTGAGCAAATGTTAAGAGCGTGGGGATGAATGAGTATGGCTAAGGAACCAGGGGCACAGATGTAAAAATCCCTATATTCAATGGTCTTCATGAAAGTTTTTATTATATCCCTCTTGAATGCCCATCATATTAGGACTAAATTCATAACCTAAAATAATTTCCATACTATTTTCAAGACTCTCAAAATAATATAAGTGAAGCATGAGAGTTCATCAATTTCTTCAAAATAAAACCATCGTCGTGCTCTAAAAAGATATAAGTGAAGTACTAGAGCAACTGCCAAGCTCAAAAGATATAAGTGAAGCACATAGATTATTCTAATAAATTCACGATTAATGTGTGTCCCTCTCAAAAGGTGTGTACATCAAGTATGATTGTGGCAAACTAAAAATCAAATAAAGCAAAGACTCATATATCATAAGACGCTCCAAGCAAAACACATATCATGTAGTGAATAAAAATATAGCCTCAAGTAATTTTATCGATGGATTGAAGACAAAAGAGGGGATGCCATCCAGTGCATCCCCAAGCTTAGATGCTTGGTTCTCCTTGAATTTTACCTTAGGGTGCCTTGGTCATCCCCAAGCTTAGGCTCTTGCCACTCCTTATTCCGTTGTCCATCAAAACTTGACCCAAAACTTGAAAACTTCACAACACAAAACTCAACAAAAAACTCATAAGCTCCGTTAGTGTAAGAAAAGCAAATCACCACTTAGGTACTATTGTGAACTCATTATAAATTTATATTGGTGTTATATCTACTGTATTCCAACTTCTCCATATTTCGTACCCCCCCCCCCCCGATACTACCCATAGATTCATCAAAATAAGCAAACAACACATAAAAAAACAGAATCTGTCAAAAACATAACAGTCTGTGAAGATCTGAATTGTTCTCATACTTCTGTAACTCTAAACATTCTGAACATCTAAGAAAACATAGGAAATTTGTATATCAATCTTGTGTAAAAAATTCAGAATTTTTGTCGCTTCTGTGGATTTTTAAAATTCTGGTACTGGACGCAAAAGTTTCTGTTTTTCAGCAAAATCAAATCAACTATCACCATAGATCATCCCAAATGTCTTACTTGGTTCAAACACTAATTAAACACAATTACTACAGAAGTAATATTTTGTATACACTCAAGAACAGAAAGAAAAAGACAAAAATAAATTTTATTCATTGGGTTGCCTCCCAACAAGTGCTATTGTTTTATGCCCCTAGCTAGGCATTGATAATTTTAATGATGCTCGCATAAAAGACAAAGAATTGAAGCACAAAGAGAGCATCATATAGCATGTGAAACACAAGTTTAAGTCTAACATACTTCCTATGCATAGGCATTTTATAAGAAAACAAATTATCAAGACAAGCAAAAACTAGCATAGGCAAGGAAGAAGAAAGAAACAACAGCAATCTCAACATAACGAGAGGTAATTTAGTAACATGAAAATTTCTACAACCATATTTCCCTCTCATAATAATTACATGTGGGGTCATATTCAAATTCAACAATATAGCTATCACATAAAATATTCTCTTCATGATCCACATGCATGCAAAGTTGACACTCTTCCAAAAGTGGGATTATCATCAAATAAAGTCATGACCTCTCCAAACCCACTTTTATCAAAAAATTCATAAGATTGGTCATTCTCCAAAGTAGTGGGATCATTATTACCTAGAGTTGACACTCTTCCAAACCCACTTTCAATGTTATTGCTAATATTATTATCAATATCATATTCATCATAACGCTTAAATAAATTTTCAAGATCATAAGAACCATTATCACCTCAATCATGATCATTGCAATAGGTAGTGGACATATCAAAATTAGCATCCCCAAGCTTGGGGTTTTGCATATTATTAGCACAATTGACATTAATAGGATTTATAATAACACCATTGCAATCATGCTTTTTATTCAAGGAGCTATCATGAATCACTTCATAAATTTCTTCTTTTAACACTTCATCACAATTTTCAGATTCACGAATTTCAAGCAAAACTTCATAAAGATAATCTAGTGCACACAACTCACTAGCAATTGGTTCATCATAATTGGATCTCTTAAAAAGATTAGCAAGTGGATGAGGATCCATAAACTTTTTGTTTCTGTATTGGAATAAATACACAATTATGCCAAGCAAACAAGCAAACAAACCAAGTAAGACATAGAGGCCAACGGAAAGAAGGCAAAAAAGGTAAATATTTTTGTGTTTTTCTGAAGATGTTTTAGAAGTGGGGGAGATGAAAATGAGAGGCAAATGGAAAATAATGTAATGCAAGAGATGAGAGTTTATGATAGGTACTTGGTAGGCATGATGTGTAACCTCCCCGGCAACGGCGCCAGAAATTCTTCCTGCTACTTCTTGAGCTTGCGTTGTTATTTCCATTGAAGAGGAAAGGGTGATGTAGCAAAGTAGAGATAAGTATTTCCCTCAGTTAAGAACCAAGGTATCAATCCACTAGGAGGAACAACCAAGTCCCCAATAGATGCACCAGCACAAACTAACAAACACTTGCACACAAAGCGAAAAAGGGGTTGTCAATCCCTTCGCGGTCACTTGCAAGAGTGAGATCTAATAGAGATAGATATAAAAGATAAATAAAAGGCAAAATAAAGTAAAGGTAAATAAATTGCAGCAAGGTATTTTTGTATTTTTGGTTTTATAGATCTGAAAATAATATGATGGAAAATAGACCCGAGGGCCATAGGTTTCACTAGAGGCTTCTATCTTGAAAGAAAACATACATTGGGTGAACAAATTACTGTTGAGCAATTGATAGAAAAGCGCATAGTTATGACGATATCCAAGGCAATGATCATGAATATAGGCATCACGTCCATGACAAGTAGACCGAAACGATTTTGCATCTACTACTATTACTCTGCACATCAACCGACTCCTGCCTGCATCTAGAGTATTAAGTTCACAAGAACAGAGTAACGCATTAAGCAAGATGACATGATGTAGAGGGATAAACTCAAGCAATATGATATAAACCCCATATTTTTATCCTTAATGGCAACAATACAATACGTTCCTCGCTACCCCTACTGTCACTGGGTGAGGACACCGCAAGATTGAACCCATCACAAAGCACCTCTCCCATGGCAAGATAGATCAATCTAGTTGGCCAAACCAAATCAATAGATCGGAGAGAAATACAAAGCTATCTTAATCATGCATAAAAGAGTTCAGAGAAGACTCAAATAATATTCATAGATAATCTGATCATAAACCAAACAATTCATCGGATCTCAACAAACACACCGCAAAAGAAGATTACATCGGATAGAACTCCAAGAACATCGAGGAGAACATTGTATTGAAGATCAAAGAGAGAGAAGAAGCCATCTAGCTACTGGCTACGGACCCATAGGTCTGTGGTAAACTACTCACACATCGTCGGAAGGGTAGAAAGGTTGGTGTAGAGGCCCTCCGTGATCGAATCCCCCTCCGGCAGAGTGCCAGAAAAGGCCCCAAGATGGGATCTCACGAGAACAGAAGCTTGCGGCGGCGGAAAAGTATTTTTGTGGACGCTTCTGATGTAGATGGAATATTTGGGTATTTATGGAGCAAGAATTAGGGTTAGGGAGTCCCGAGGGGCCCACAAGCCTGGGGGCGCACCCTCAGGGCTTGTGGCCCTCTCTTGGCTCCTCTGACCTCCTCTCCAAGTCTCCTGGGTTTCTTCTGGTCCTAGAAAAATTATCGTAAAGTTTTATTCCATTTGGACTCCGTTTGATATTGATTTTCTGTAAAAGACAAAAACTAGGGGAAAAAACTTCAACTGGCACTTGGTACTAGGTTAATAGGTTAGTCCCAAAAAATGATGTAAAATAGTACCATAATGCATATAAAACATCCAAGATGGATAATATAATAGCATGGAACAATAAAAAATTATAGATATATTGGAGACATATCAAGCATCCGCAAGCTTAATTCATGCTCGTCCTCAAGTAGGTAAATGATAAAAACAGAATTTTTGATGTGGAATTCAACCTAACATGTTTATCAATGTAGTCTTTCTTTTATGTGGCATGAATATTCAGATCCATTAGATTCAAAACAAAAGTTTAATATTGACATAAAAACAATAATACTTCAAGTATACTAATAGAGCAACTATAGTTTTTCAAAATATCATGGCCAAAGAAAGTTATCCCTACAAAATCATATAGTCTGGTCATGCTCTATCTTCATCACACAAAGTATTTATCATGCACAACCCCGATGACAAGCGAAGCAATTGTTTCATACTTTTAATGTTCTAAAGCTTTTTCAATTTTCACGCAATACATGAGCGTGAGCCATGGATATAGCACTATAGGTGGAATAGAATATGGTGGATGTTGTGTGGAGAAGTCAAAAAAGGAGAAAGTCTCACATCAACTAGGCAAATTAATGGGCTATGGAGATGCCCATCAATTGATATCGATGCAAGTGAGTAGGGATTGCCATGCAATGGCAGGAGCCTTAGGGTTGTCTTTTAATTATTGTATGAAATGCAAGCGTCATGTAATTGCTTTACTTTATCACTATGCGTTAGCAATAGTTGTAGAAGCAATAGTTGGCGAGACGATCCTGACACAACGATGGAGATCAAGGTGTCGCGTCGGTGACGATGGACATCATGCCGTTGCTTTGGAGATGGAGAACAAAAGTACAAGATTATGATGGCCATATCATGTCACACATTTTGATTGCGTGTGATGTTTATCCTTTATGCATCTTATTTTGCTTAGAACGACGGTAGCATTATAAGATGATCCCTTCACTTAATTTCAAGATAAAAGTGTTCTCCCCGAGTATGCACCGTTGCCAAAGTTCTTCATTTCGAAGCACCTCGTGATGATCGGGTGTGATAGATTTTACGTTCACATACAACGGGTGTAAGAGAGTTTTGCACATGCAGAATACTTGGGTTAAACTTGACGAGCCTAGCATGTACAGACATGTTCTCGGAACACTGGACAGCGAAAGGTCAAACGTGAGTCATATAGTAGATATGATCAACATAGAGATGTTCACCATTGAAGGCTACCCCATCTCACGTGATGATCGGACATGGGTTAGTTGATTTGGATCATGTATCATTTAGACAACTTGAGGGATGTTGATTTAAGTGGGAGTTCATTAGTAATTTGATTATTTGAACTAAAATTTATCATGAACTTAGTCCTAATAGTCTTTTCAAACCTATGTTGTAGATCAATGGCCCGTGCTACCATTCCCTTGAATTTTAATGCGTTCCTAGAGAAAGCTAATTTGAAAGATGATGGTAGCAACTACACGGACTGGGTCCGTAACTTGAGGATTATCCTCATTGCAGCACAAAAGAATTATGTCCTTGATGCACTGCTAGGTGACAGGCCTGCTGCAGGAGCTGATGCAGACGTTGGGAACGTCTGGCAGGCTCGATCTGATGACTACTTGATAGTTCAGTGTGCCATGCTTTATGTCTTGGAACCGGGACTTCAAAAGCGTTTTGAATGCCACGGAGCATATGAGATGTTCCGAGAGCTAAAGTTAATATTTCAAGCAAATGCCCTGGTTGAGAGATATGAAGTCTCCAACAAGTTCTTTAGCCGTAAGATGGAGGAGAACAGTTCTGTCAGTGAACACATACTCAGAATGTCTGGGTACCACAACCACTTGACTCAGTTGGGAATTGATCTTCCAGCTGAGAGTGTTATTGATAGAGTTCTTCAGTCACTGCCACCAAGCTACAAAGGCTTCATGATGAACTATAATATGCAAGGGATGGAGAAAACAATTCCCGAGCTCTTCGCGATGCTTAAGGCCGCGGAGGTAGAAATCAAAAAGGAGCATCAAGTGTTGATGGTTAACAAGACCACCAGTTTTAAGAAAAAGGGCAAGGGAAAGAAAGGGAACTTCAAGAAGAATGGCAAGCAAGTTGCCGCTCCCGTGAAGAAGCCCAAAGCTGGACCCAAGCCTGAAACTGAGTGCTTCTACTGCAAGGGAAATGGTCACTGGAAGCAAAACTGCCCCAAGTACTTGGCAGATAAGAGGGATGGCAAGTGAACAAAGTATATTTGATATACATGTTATTGATGTGTTCCTTACTAATGCTCGTAGTAGCGCCTGGGTATTTGATACTGGTTCAGTTGCTCATATTTGTAACTCAAAATAGGAGCTGCGGAATAAACGAAGATTGGCTAAGGACGAGGTGACGATGCGTGTCAGGAATGGTTCCAAGGTTGATGTGATCGCCGTCGGCACGCTACCTCTACATCTACCTTCGGGATTAGTTTTAGACCTCAATAATTGTTATTTGGTGCCAGCGTTGAGCATGAACATTATATCTGGATCTTGTTTATTGCGAGACGGTTATTCACTTAAGTCAGAGAATAATGGTTGTGCTATTTTTATGAGTAACATCTTTTATGGTCATGCACCCTTAGTGAATGGTCTATTCTTGTTGAATCTCGATCGTAGTGATACACATATTCATAATATTGATGCGAAAAGATGCAAAGTTGATAATGATAGTGCAACATACTTGTGGCACTGTCGTTTAGGTCATGTTGGTGTAAAGCACATGAAGAAACTCCATGCGGATGGACTTTTGGAATCACTTGATTATGAATCATTTGATACTTGCGAACCATGCCTCATGGGTAAGATGACTAAAACTCCGTTCTCCGGAACAATGGAATGAGCTAATGACTTATTGGAAATAATACATACCGACGTATGCGGTCCGATGAGTGTTGAAGCACGCGGCGGGTATCGTTATTTTCTGACCTTCACAGATGATTTGAGCAGGTATGGGTATATCTACTTAATAAAACACAAGTCTAAAACATTTGAAAAGTTCAAAGAATTTCAGAATGAAGTGGAGAATCATCGTAACAAAAAAATAAAATTTCTACGATCTGATCATGAAGGTGAATATTTGTTTGAGTTACGAGTTTGGCCTTCATTTAAAACAATGTGGAATTGTTTCACAACTCACGCCACCTGGAACACCACAGCGTAATGGTGTGTCCGAACGTCGTAACGGTACTTTATTAGATATGGTGCGTTCTATGACGTCTCTTACCGATTTGCCTTTATCATTTTGGGGTTATGTATTAGAGACAGCCGCATTCACGTTAAATAGGGCACCATCTAAATCCGTTGAGACAACACCATATGAACTATAGTTTGGCAAGAAACCTAAGCTGTCATTTCTTAAAGTTTGGGGATGCGACGCTTATGTCAAAAGGCTTCAGCCTGATAAGCTCGAACCCAAAGCGAAGAAGTGCGTCGTCATAGGATACCCTAAAGAAACTATTGGGTATACCTTCTACCACAGATTCGAAGGCAAGATCTTTTTTGCTATGAATGGGTCAATTCTAGTGAAGGAATTTCTCTCGAAAGAAGTGAGCGGGAGGAAAGTAGAACTTGATGAGGTAGATGTACCTTCTCTCGAATTGGAATGTAGCACATCAGAGAAGACCGTTCCCGTGATGCCTACACCAACTAGAGAAGAAGCTAATGATGATGATCATGAAACTTCAAATCAAGTTACTACTGAACCTCATAGGTCGACCAGAACACGTACCGCACCAGAGTGGTGCGGTAATCCTGTCCTAGAAGTCATGTTGTTAGACAACGGCGAACCTGCGAACTATGAAGAAGCTATGATGAGCCCATATTCCAACAAATAGCTTGAGGCCATGAAATCTGAGATAGGATCCATGTATGAGAACAAAGTGTGGACTTTGGTGGACTTGCCTGATGATCGGCAAGCCATTGAGAATAAATGGATCTTCAAGAGGAAGACAGACGTTGATGGTAATATCACTATCTACAAAGCTCGACTTGTCGCAAAAGGTTTTGGACAAGTTCAAGGGGTTGACTACAATGAGTATTTCTCACCCGTAGTGATGCTTAAGTCTGTCAAAATCATGTTAGCAATTGCTGCATTTTATGATTATGAAATCTAGCAAATGGACGTCAAAACTGCATTCCTTAACGGGTTTCTTAAAGAAGAGTTGTATATAATGCAACCAGAAGGTTTTGTCAATCCTAAGGGTGCTAACATAGTGTGCAAGCTCCAGCGATCCATCTATGGACTGGTGCAAGCATCTCGGAGTTGGAATATACGCTTTGATGACATGATCAAAGCATTTGGTTTTATACATACTTACGGTGAAGCCTGTATTTACAAGAAAGTGAGTGGGAGCTCTGTAGCATTTCTGATATTATATGTGGATGACATATTGTTGATTGGAAATGATATAGAATTTCTGGATAGCATAAAAGGATATTTGAATAAGACTTTTTCAATGAAAGACCTCGGTGAAGCTGCTTACATATTGGGCATCAAAATCTATAGAGATAGAACAAGACGCCTAATAGGACTTTCACAAAGCACATACCTTGACAAAGTTTTGAAGAAGTTCAAAATGGATCAGTCAAAGAAAGGGTTCTTGCCTGTATTGCAAGGTGTGAAGTTGAGTAAGACTCAAAGCCCGACCACGGTAGAAGATAGAGAGAGAATAAAAGTCATTCCCTATGCCTCAGCCATATGCTCTATAATGTATGCCACGCTTTGTACTAGACCTGATGTGTGCCTTGCCATAAGTCTGGCAAGGAGGTACCAAAGTGATCCAGGAGTAGATCACTGGACAGCGGTCAAGAATATCCTGAAGTACTTGAAGAGGACTAAGGAAATATTTCTCGGTTATGGAGGTGATAAAGAGTTCGTCGTAAAGGGTTACGTCGATGCAAGCTTTGACACCGATCCGGATGACTATGAGTCTCAATTTGGATACGTATTGAACGTGGGAGCAATTAGCTAGAGTAGCTCCATGCAGAGCATTGTAGACATAGATATTTACAAAGTACACATGGATCTGAATGTGGCAGACCCATTGACTAAACCTCTTCCGCGGGCAAAACATGATCAGCACCAAGACTCCATGGGTGTTAGATTCATTACTATGTAATCTAGATTATTGACTCTAGTGCAAGTGGGAGACTGTTGGAAATATGCCCTAGAGGCAATAATAAAGTGGTTATTATTATATTTCCTTAATCATGATAAAGGTTTATTATTCATGCTATAATTGTATTGATCGAAAACTTAAATACATGTGTGAATACATAAACAAATACCAAGTCCCTAGTAAGCCTCTACTAGACTAGCTCGTTGATCAAAAGATGGTCAAGGTTTCCTGACTCTAGACATGGGTTGTCATTTGGTAATGGGATCACATCATTAGGAGAATGATGTGATGGATAAGACCCAACCGTAAGCTTAGCATCAGATCGTTTAGTTTATTTGCTATAACTTTCTTCATGTCAAGTATCTGTTCCTTAGACCATGAGATCGTGTAACTCCCTGACACCGGAGGAATACTTAGTGTGTATCCAAACGTCACTTCGTAACTGGGTGATCATAAAGGTGCTCTACAGGTATCTCTGAGGGTGTCTGTTGGGTTGGCATGGATCGAGACTGGGATTTGTCACTTCGTTTGACGGAGAGGTATCTCTGGGCCCTCTCGGTAATACAACATCACAAGAAGCTTACAAGCAATGTGACTAAGGAGTTAGTCATGGGATCTTGTATTACAGAACGAGTAAAGAGACTTGCCGGTAACGAGATTGAACTAGGTATGAGATACCGACGATCGAATCTCGGGCAAGTAACATACCGACGGACAAAGGGAACTGCATACGGGATTAACCGAATCCTTGACATCGTGGTTCAACTGATAAAAGATCTTCGTGGAATATGTAGGAACCAATATGGGCATCCAGGTCCCGTTATTTGTTATTGACCGGAGAGGTGTCTCGGTCATGACTACATGGTTCCCGAACCCGCAGGGTCACACGCTTAACGTTCGTTGACGCTAGAGTAGTATTGGGATATTTTATGATTGGTAATCGAATGTTGTTCGGAGTCCCGGATGAGATCCCGGACGTCACGAGGAGTCTCGGAATGGTCGGGAGGTAAAGATTCATATATGGAAAGTTGTTTTCAGGGTTCCAGAAAAAGTTTCAGTTTTTTCGGTATTGTACCGGGAAGCTTCCAGAAGGTTCCGGAAACTTCCAGAGGATTCCGGAAGTCCACCAAGGGTCAGCATGGGCTGAGGGGAGGTGTCATGGCCTTATTGGGCCAGGCGCACACAAGTCCCTCAAGGCCCATGCAGTTGGGAAAGGTGGAAAGTCCACCTTTGTATGGAAGGGAAGGAGGAGGACTAGGATTCCACCTCCTCCCCCCTTGGCTGCGCCCTAGGGTTTGGAGGGGCTGTTCCCCACGCCCCTCCACCTATATATAGAGGGGAGGGGGCACCCCAAGAGGACAAACAAAGCCCTTGGCGCCCCTCTCTCTCCCGTTACTCCGTAGTTCCACCGCCTCGTCCCGGCGACGCTTAGCGAAGCGTTGTCGGTGCTCCACCACCACCATCACCACCACGCCGTCATGTTGGTTGTGATACCATCTACATATCCTCTCCCTCTTGCTGGATCAAGAAGGAGGAGACGTCATCGAGCCGCACGTGTGCTAAACTTGGAGGTGCCGTCCGTTCGGCACTAGATCGGTTGGATCGTGATCGGATCGCGAAGAGTACGACTACATCAACCGTGTGTTATACGCTTCCTCTTAGCGATCTACAAGGGTATGTAGATGCTCTCCCCCTCTCGTAGCTATGCATCTCCATGGAAAGATCTTGCGTGTGCATAGAATTTTTTTTGTTTTTCATGCAACATTCCCCAACATTTGTTGATGGTGATGATGAAGATGAAGAGGAGTCTAGTCCTGAGCAAGCCATTCCAGGCGGGCGCGATCTCATAGGGCTCCCTCTTTCCCAATGGGGCAAACCAGAGATTTGGGCTGAGAGGCAGGCATTTCCTTATGAGGCCGCCACTGGGGTTGGGGTGGATCCCCGGTTCAAGAATGAGTTCCAGCAGAGTCTACCATGAGCTGCGTATGACAAAGGCCAAGAAGTTTGCTCTGCACAAGCAAGTCAATGTTGAGAGCCTTAAGGACAATGATCATCTCTACCATGGCATATATTCTGCTCTTGGGAGGTTGGGCCTTATTCCTTTTGTCACATTCAACCATCCATACAATGAGGATCTTGTGATGCAGTTCTTTGCCACCATGTACTTCGCCAACGACTCTGCTTGCACCCTCACTTGGATGTCTGGGACGCATCGGTGCTCTACTCCTATGGCCAAGTTTTCTAAGATCATTCCTTACTCGTCCTTTGATGAAGAGGCTGCAAGTGATGAGTTTGGCCGTGTTCGTGAGAGTGGGCAGCGACACAAGGATGAGATCTCTTTTGCATATAAACAAGAGAAGTCGTTTGTCACCGGTTCCATCAAAGACCTTGTGCCTATCTATGACACTATGCGCCATATCCTGAGGTACACGCTCACACCTAAGGCAGGTGATTCACATAACGTGAGGAGTTCCATGTTGGATGTGTTTGTGTACTTGCATCAGAAGAAGAAGGTGGATGTTCTGGATTTCATGTTCTACGAGCTTTGTCAGTGTGTGCAAGTGAACAAGTCTTTGATCTATGCTCTGTTCATCTAGGCGTTGATTGAGTCAGTCTACCCAGCTAAGTACATCTCTCAGTACAAGACATCGGTCCCTAAGCGCAACTCCATCTGGACCCCCGCCGCTCCTGCTCCATATGTGCCTCCAAAGAAGGGGCGCAATACTAGGCCCGATGAGCGTGCCACTTTCACTCCTGGCATGTCCTCCACTGCCCGGATTCCTCGTGGTAAGGGTAATAAAGTGGTGTCTGAGGCTAGTTTCACCGGAGCGGAGAAGAGGTCTTTGTTCAAGACCATGAGCAACTTGTTCAAGATGTGTCACTCCATTCAGCGCCGTCAGGTCAAGGAGATCAACAAGGACAAGCTCGTAAGGCATCATCAGAAGGTTGTGCGTGTTCAGCTGGTGAGGAGGTTACCCTAGGGTCCGAGGACAACGACAGTGAGGCCAGAGCTCGTTCCTTTCCGATGGCAGGGTGGCGTTTTGATGATGATGATGATGATGCTTCGAGTGCGCCTCCTCTTGTCTAGTGGTGTCTTCGTGTTGCCTTTTCCCTTTTTGTTGTCTTGATGACAAAGGGGGAGAAGTGGTGTTTTTCTTTAGAGTGTGTTGAGATCTCAAGCCTCGTGGTTATTTTGCTTTGTTGATTTTTTAATTGCCTTGAGATACTCTTATTTGCTTTCCTTGGTGTGGTTGTGAGCTACTCGTTGTTAGCTCGTGAGACTCTAGTTATTTATCATGAACCTTATATGCTTATGCTATGATCATATTGTGCTATCATTATGTTGTCTCACGATTATCGCTCACTACACCGTTCCATGAGATCTAGGCACCGTTATAGGTTTATTATGTTGATCTCATGTCTTGTCAATATTGATCTTGGGGGAGCCTCATATGTGTGTGCTTGATGCATACTCAAGCATATCCTTTAACCGGACACACATATAGGGGGAGCTACTATGATCAATCATTGTCGCGTGGCTTGTTGCTTAGTTGTATCTTTTGATGCCATGTCCTAACCATGTTGTCATCAATGCACCAAAAAGGGGGAGATTGAAAGTGCAAGTGTCACTTAAATTATATTTTGGTGTGATGACAATATGGTTAGTGGAACTAATATCGGTTGCTAAAGTTTATCTCAGGATATTGGTTCCAAGTTTTTTCTTGATGGAGATGTGCGACCCACCAATTCAAAAATATCAAAGGCGTGGTTTACCAACAATTAGAAGGTTTTCTTTTTGGTTCGATTCGAGTCGTAGGAAAGACCGCACTATTAAGAGGGGTCTCTGTGGATCTGTGTTGTGTGGGAATGCCTTTGCCAAAACTTATTCACTAGCTTACCCACTCCTACCACATAATTCCGTAGTGTTCTTGCTTGCGGTACTCAGAAAGTTTGCAATAGAAGGTTTCTAGGTACCCCGTGCGCATGGGGTACGGCGTAACTTCCTAGGTACCCCGTGCACACGGGGTCTTTTGACCCCCGTGCGCACGGGGTGGTGCGTAGACCCCCGTGCGCACGGGATGGTGCGTATGCTGCTGATTACCCCGTGCACACGGGGCTGACTTAGCCCGTGCACATGGGGTCCAACGGGCAGAATTCCCCACCCAGCCAAGAACACTATAAAAAAAACCTTCTTCTTCCTCCATCTCTAACCCTAATGTCTTGTTGAGCTCCACCATTGCTACACCTCATTTTGCTCAATACTCTCAATCCCTCCACCCAAACTTGTTGAAACTTTGGGGCTTGGGAGAGCAAGACCCGATCTACACTTTGACCATACCAAATCGCGTTCCCCGCAACATTTCTTCCCCATTGACTTGTTACTCTTGGAGCTTGGGCTCCTAGGCGGTTAGAGGTTCCGCCGGAAGCTTCCTTGCTTGTGGTGTGCTCCGGAAAAGTTTGTAAAGGTGTGGTGGTCACCTTCAAGACCAACCCCGAGTGATTCAAGGCTCTTCCGTTGGGGTGACTCGAAAGAGATTACGGTGAGCCTTCGTGGCGTTCCACAAGCCTTGGCTCCGGCACCGCTCTAAATGGAGAGCAGCTCTTCCCCAAGGAAGAGTGAACTTCGGGATAGAATTCGTGTCCTCGTCTCACTTGTGGTTAATCCTTTCCCGCACTTTGCCTTGTATGCTTGTTGGCTTGCTATTTAGATTGTTGCCTAGCATATTTAGCTTTAAGCTTGCTTGTCATATAGGTTGTGTTCACCTAGTTGCATATCTAGTGAACCCTATTTATCCGCTAAACCTTAAAATTGACAAGAAAGATGAAAATTTGTAGTCTCTTATTCACCCCCTCTAGTCGACCGTATCGATCCTTTTAGCAGGCGACTGATCATCCATCGGCGCCGACTGCAACGAGCCATGCGCCGGCGGCACCGACCCCGCGGAGGAGGCGACCGAGCCACCGCGGCTCTCCCGTCGAACGACGCGTCGACGAACCCCACCAAGATCAGGGCCTCCACGGTGCAGGTCGTCCTCCTCAAACGATGGAGAGGGGACGAGGGCGGCGGGCCACCATCAGCGGTGGGGTCAATCCTCATCGGCGGCACGAGCACCGAGATCGAGATTGGGTACCAGAGTGCCGTTGGCGCATCTAAAGCGTGTCCACCATGACCCAGCCATGGCTCCTCAATGTACAGCCGACGATTGGTCGGAATCCTCGCCGGGTCCATCGTACACAGCCATACGTGGAACCCAGATATGTCAAAACGACTCATCGTGCGCTCCGCAACCTGCTCCACGAAACCGAGGCCGCGCAGGATCACCTCTGCAGTCCGCCTACTCCACGCATGCCCTGGCACCCTGACTAGCCGCAGGGGCACAAGGAATGGCAAGTGTGCGCCTGTCGCCTGTGCTTGCCGAAGCCACGGCTTGAGAGAGAGCTCGAAATCCGCAGAGGAGGCATGGTCGTGGTCCACCATGAGCTGCTTGATGATAGGGTGCTTGCAGATGACCAGAAAATCCTCCGGGTAGAATGGCCGAATAGACATGTCCGCAGGGCCAATTCCAAACTCGGCATGCAGGGCCGCTACCGCCGCCAGATCCACCACAGGCCGTGCGCCAGTGATGGTGACCACCACTACGCGCGCCAGGTCGTTCTCCATCTGCCGAAGCTCATCAGAAGACTCCAGGAAACAGCAGTCGTCCGTATCAGCAGGCACCACCGAGGCGGGGCGGAGCGGCGCCGCAGTCGGCCGTGCAAACGGGATGGAGAAGTCTGGGCCCCCCACACTGGCCACGGACTCAGAGCGCCCAGTCGGGCTCCACGGACTCAGCACCCTAACCGCGCCGAGGGGAGGGGGCGGCGGGGGCGGGAGCGACGAACCGGAGTGCGAGGCAGAGGTGGGGAACCGGGGACGTACCAACGGCACGAGGGGCGGAAAGTCCTCAACTTGGGCCCTGGGCGGGAGGGCGCCACCCCGGCGCAGTGCGGGAGGTGGGCGAGCGTGGCCCTCTGGCGACAAGTCGCTCCGCCGCTGTGCATCCACGGGCGATGTGCCCCTCGCTACCACAACGAATGCACAGTGTCTCATTCCGGCAGTCCCGCGAGATGTGCATGTCGTCCCCGCAATTGTAGCAGCAGCCATGGAAGCGGGCCGGGATGCGGGTCCTCGGCGGGCGCGTGGTAGGGAGGGTCGGGGAGGTCCGACGGCGCGCACCAGGATGGGGAGGGCGGGCCACGGGGCTCCAAGGGCGGCGAGAAACCCTTGTGTGCTAAGCCGATGGGCCCGGCACCGACGGGCCAAGCGGCGAGGGGCACCCACCAGGACCGGACTGGATGATGGGTCTGAACGCTGTGCCAAGCACATCAAGCACCAGAACCATGGAACGGAGAGGCGGGCGGGAAGGAGGCGGCGGCGACCCCTCCGAAGAGGAGGAGGAGGACCCCGAGAGAGAAACCTGTGACGCCATGGGGGATGGCGGGAGGGTGGACGCCAGCACCGAAGTGGTGACCGGCGGGAGAGGTGGCCGCCGGGGCCGAGGTGGCAGCCGACGCTCAGGGGAGGGGGCACAGGAGGGAGTTCAGGGGAGCGGGGCCACTCTCTCTCTCTCTCTCTCCATCCATCCAGATGTTCACAGGTGCCCACTGCTCCATCTTCATCTAAAAAAAAAAGTTGACTTCTCATCTCTGTTTTTTTTTAACTTATAAGCCACCTCTCTTATTCATTGAGACTTCTAAAGTAGTTATGGGATAACTAATTTAGAAGTTTCAAAAAAATTAAGATCAATTTATTTTTTAAGTTAGAAAGAGGCAGCTTATTTTTTAAGCCGTCCAATAGAACTGGCCGCAAATCTCTTCTTAATGAAAAGGCAGAGTTGCTCCTGAAAAAACCTTGTCGAGTACTACTACTTGGATGTGCTCCAAGCCATTGCACGGGATTAGAAAAGGTAGCTTCGTGTGAATTCAAACTGTGAGCCTTTTCATCAATCAACACAAACAGTGAGCAGAGTTGCTCGCTGTTGTAGCTTCATTTAAATTTGACATGCGCGCTTACTAGTTTGATCAAGGAACTACTACACGTAATAATCAACAAAAGGACCCTGGTTATTAACACAAGAACTCTGGTGCGCCGGTAGACGTCACCCCAGATGATCGACCTTGTTGAGCAGCGCAGTGGCCATGGTGGTGAGCTGGTCGAACTCGCGGTTGGCCGCGACCATCCTCCCCTTGGCCTCCGGCGCGCCGGCGAGCGCCGCCTCGCAGCCGATACCTGCCTGCCCCGTCAGCGACAGCAGCGAGCGCGCCCGGTCCCACGCCCGCGCCGCCGCGTAGCCGCGCATGAACTGCAGCGCCGGCACGGAGGTAGCCCCGTATAGGATCCCGCACGCCTCCATCCCGTCGCGCGCGCCCGGGTCCCGCTCGTCGCGCGCCATCGCGGTGGCGGCGCCCCGCGCCGACGTGCCGCGCGCCGCGGCGAGGTCCGCCGCGACGAGGAGGTGCGCGTGGCGGTCCGCCGTGGAGGCGCCCGGCCCGCTGGACCGCAGCGCGGCCGCGCAGAAGGCGTAGTCCACGAAGTCGCGGATCGCGTTGCACGAGTCCGCTACCGTGTCGACGACCGGCGCGCCGGCGGAGGGAGCGGCTTGGACGGCCAGGGCTAGCGCAAGGACAACGAGCAAGAGTAGGAGGGATGAGCTGCGGGAGGTCATGGTTTACTGGTGGTGGTTGTTCGCCTGACGCTGACTACACTGACGCTCGTGAACTGAAGTGTGATGGAGCTCGCTCGCTCGCTCGTATTTGTTTCCTGGTGTGGTTGTGGGTAGGTGAGCTGATAAATGGGAGCATATGCATGCATGCATGCGAGGCTTGTGTTTGTCCCATCGGATTTGCGTTTCTCTTCCGGTGGTTGATCCGCCTGCACGGCACGAGCCATGAGTGATTGCGCTTGCATGCGGCTGCGGGGCAGGCGGAGCACGGTGCGCCCCGGTGTCGCCATTAATCCATGGACGAGACGACGGATGGGTCACATTATTCTGGCACGCTCCATTACTGCGCGTCGCTTCGTAGGTGGCATTCAATGGCACTTACATATCGATGGATAGGAGTACTGTACTAGATGATCAGCCTGAGCAGTAATTAGTGTGTGACATTTCGAGCGAGCTGAGCCTGAGCCGGCCGAGGGGAGAGACGACACAGAGACGTCCACCACCATCATGGCCATGGCCACCTCCTCTCCTATGCTCGGCGCTCTCCTCCTCCTCGCCCTCTTCTCGGCGGCCGGCGTCCACGGTGCCGCGCCCTCTTCGCCGCTGGACCAGCTGTGCGGCAGCCTGGGCAGCTTCTACGTCACGCCGGAGCTCTGCGCGTCCGCGCTCTGCATCGACGCCTCCTCCTGCCGCTCCGCGCGCGGCGCGCCGGAGCTCGCGGCGCTCGCGACCAGGCTGGCGGCGGACAACGCCACGGCGGCGAAGGCCAGCATCGAGTCCGCGCTCGCCCTCGACGCGGAGCGCGTCCCGGCGCCGGCCTCGGCGGCGGACGCCGACGCCAGGAAGGGCATGCGGTCGTGCCTGCAGCTCTACGCCGGCGCCGTCCCGGCGCTGCGGTGGGCGGCGCGGTCCGTCACCGCGGGGCGATACAGCGGCGCGCGTGAGGTGCTGGAGGCGGCGCAGTACGTCGCGTCCGGGTGCGCCGGCATGGCCGGCGAGGCGACGCTGCCCAAGGAGAACGACCGGTTCAGCTCCATGGCCATCGTCGCGCACGCCGTCGTTGCATCCATGTCTACCACCTGACCACTCGATCAACCGGTCACCGAACTCATTAGCCTGCTACAATATTTTAATGGTGTATTTTGTGCCATTGTGGTTGTGGATAACAATGGGTCAGTGAGATGTAGGTAAACTCTCGTGCTGTTTATTCAACTCTTACGCAATTGTTATATGAAGCTTGTGTACATTTGTTTTTTGGTTTGCGGGGGCATGTGTACATTGCTAACATGTGATCTAACTGACCGGTTGCCATTGATGATCCAAGTATGCACTGTTCATCGTCTAAATATCACTTTAAAATGGTCAGAACCACTTTAAAAGGGTAGTAGTAGATTTTTAGATGAGATGCATCATACATTTTTCATGGGGGTTGGAAAGTGACGGTTAACGAAAAGCAAGTGGGTAGTTGAAGGAAGACGTGACATGGAAGCGGATTTGTAGCACCCGGGTGCTCCACATCCCTATACGAACATTAAATTCAAAAAAAGACCGAGAAAATTGAGAAAAATTCTGAGATTTTGGGATATCTAACCTGGGTTCTCGATCTACTCCCGTGTGAAATTTCGTGAAAAAATATCAGGAAACGTATTCGTGGCAAAAAAGACAAAAATTTCCTACGTATAGAAAAAAACTGTTTGGATGGATTTTTGTTTGGACAGTATTTCCTTCGCCATGGATACGTTTCCTGGTATTTTTCACGGAATTTCACACGGGAGTAGATTGAGAACCCAGGTTTGATATCCCCAAATTTTAGATTTTTTTGAAAAATTTTGGTATTTTTTACGTTTAATATTCGTATAGGGGGTGGAGCACCCAGGAGCTCCTGTGTATTTTCCGACGTGAAGTGCCCTATAGTAAGCAATATTTATTACACTCCTTCATAAATATAAGATGTTTTAGATATTTTAATATGGACTACGTGCGGACTGAAATGAGTGAAGAAACACAAAAACGTGTCTATTTACATCCGATTCAGAAAAAAGCTAAAACATCTTATAATTGTGAATGAAGCGAGTGTCTTCTAACAATAATCCTACACCTATAAAAGGTCTACTGCCCCCTCCCTGAATTTCACTGGGGTGGGCCCTTCCTTCCCCTACTTCCAATCCCAATACTTCGCATCGGCAAGTACGTAAAATCCCTAAGTAACTTTTAGTAGGTCTAGCATTACTCATCTCCTAAGCTTACTTTTTTTTTGCATGGTAATACGTGTCTCATTCATATCATAAAGAACAAAGTACAAGTCACGTAAGAACCGACATGACAAAACTGAAAAGATAGCGGAACATCTCTGAGCTTGACACCAACGCCCTTCACCTGCCTCCGGCACCATCAAAACAGCCACCGAAGAAAAGAATGACGGATCACCTCCTCACACGAGCTCGACGCGGCTCCATCGCTGATATGCAGCTTTGCGGACCTCCAAGGTGGCTCACCAAAAGTGAAGCCATTGCCGTTGAATGAATCAGACCGGGGTAACACCCCAGACATGCCATCGAACTCCAGATCTGGCACCCCACCACGACTAAGACGTCGAAGGAGGAAACCATATCTGACATCCACGAACTACGAACTCAGCACACGTTCCGTCTTCCAGATGTCGTCGATGCAGACCACAATCTGCATCCGCTCCTGGACTACCTCCCAAACTCCACGCGAACGCTGGAGCAAATGCCGTCGCGACGGCGGAGCCCGAGGACACAGGTCCACCACGAGGATGCCGCCGCCGCCACGCCATCCTTGCTTGAACAGACTGGTTTCTAAATCCATCCCCAACCATACGACCGATGGCCTCGTCAGGGAAGGATCCGAAGAATCTTTATTCAACGCCGTCATCGTCGCCGCCGAAGCCAAGACGATGAACAACCTAAAAATCTAGACTACACGGGAGTAAAAATGATCCACACGCGCGGATCCGGCGACCCCCCTCACCACCGATGACCGAGGTCGCCGGCGGAGGGGAGCCGCCGGAGGACGGCGCTGAAAGATGGCCTCTCCTGGCGGCGGCTAGGGTTCCAGCCGCCAGGGAGCAGGGAGGAGAGAAAAACGTACGTGCTTACTATCTTATTGTTTGCTTACCATCTCTCCAATTATTGGTAAAGTATATTTGTAGTCTTGTATCATACTACTTACTAATCAAAGTTGGCACAATTAGGGATCTGGTTTGTTGTCGTGTGTGGTACTTTGTTTCCTTAAGACTTGTGTGTCATGTGTAAAGGGCCTCGGTTTAAGGCTGGGTAGATGCCTCCATCTAAAAACTTAATCAGAGTTGTCATCCTAGTAACATTGTACAATTTCTGAAGTGTATATCATTCTTCTTTATACTTGTGGGGGGGGGGGGGGGGTATCTGGTGCTCCGGGAGCACCTAAGCTCGGGTGCTCCCGTGCAAGCTCAACCATTGGATCTCAGATCCAAGAGCTCTCATGAGATGACGAATTTTTTGTAAAAAGGCCCACGAGGAGTCCAGAAAATGCGCACAGGTACAACAACTCCTCAAAAGTCATTGGATCTGAGATCCAACAGCCCTGGAGCCCGTATCACGGGAGCACCAGTGCCCCAGTATCACAGAATACTCTCTAGGTGGGGGGGGGGGGGAGCTTACATGGGACAGGGGTCCTTGACAAATTACCATTGGTGCTGATAAGCAGTGAGGGTATGATGGTAAAACTTGATCCACTACTCCACGATGGACTTGGTCAAAGGTGGAGGGTCCATAGTTCATGGTGAGCCACTCTCTATTATCTCTCTCTGTCATAATCGGCCTTGGCTGAGAACTAGGCAGTAGCCCTGCGCCTAGAGTTTGAATTCCATTGAGGGCGAATTTCTGGCGCCTCACTTGGGTGTGCTTCTTCCATAAAAATATGTCATAGGTGCTAGTGCTCATGGATCTTATTTTATAACCAATCGTTTTATTTATCCGTATACTTTTGAGCAATTTGGATGGACTTCGTTGACTGCATATTATACTATTGTTGACCTTCTTGATCTTTTGTAGACTGGCCGAGTAAGATAATATGTGACTCAGGCAGATTATTTCAACAAATAATTTTTTTAAATAATAATGCAAAAAGGGCAAAATAAATTTGTCAAAAATTCCAATTCGCCTAGTATCTCTATTGTGAAGAGGATGCAGGTCCGGGTCGTTGTGCTACTAGCGAATGGAGTGGCAGACTGGCAGTGGCAAGCTGAGTTGAGCGCCTGAGCCTGAGGACGAGGAAGATTGGTGGTCTCTCGGACTGGGTCCGACGGTGTCTAATTCAACCTTATGATGCGCAGCTCCTTAGTCAGTCCGCACTGTTTTATCTGCCATCATTTCAAGACATCAAATTTGATCAATTGCATATTTGCTCAAAGTGGGCAGTAACACTTGATCATGACTTGGTTGAGTTGTGCTTACGTGCTTTCGAAGGTATGGCCGTCTCGTTTCACTGATTTTATCTGGATTTGGGTGTTGAAGGACTCATGAGTTCGATGCGTGTTCCGGTCTGCGACCGTTTTGTTGCTAAATTCAGTAAACCAGTATTGGTGTCACATCTCGCATGCCATCGCAGCAATCATGCATTCGTGCTATGGACCAGTGCTACATACTTTTCTTCAAAAGTCAAACATGTCTGTGTTTGACCAAGTTTACGCAATCAGCCATCGATATCTAAAATAGTAAATAAATGAAATACAACTTCGTGATGAATCTAATGATATTAATCCTGTATATTGTGGATGCTCATAATTTTAAATAAACTTAATAAAAAACAGACAATGCTTGACTTTAGAAAAACAAAATATACACTACATTTTGGAACATTTCGAAACGGAGAGAGTACATTCATTAAGATGAAGTCACTTAAACAAAGAGATCGCGTAGGAAGAGGAAGGACCAAGGAACTACTCACAGCAAACTTATGCACATGCACATATACTGTTTCAAACGAAAAATGTTTCCAGAAAAAAATAAGGTATCTGAAGGAGCAACTTCTTTACAATGTCTTTTTACTTTGCAAACGAGAAAATTATACATGCAGTGTGCAAGCTCGACTTCAACTAACACTGTAACCGTCCAGTGACATGGCGATGAAACAATCAGCAAGAGACGGCGACATTTCCAAACTATACTATACACTAGATCGAGATCGCGCCTTGGCGCGAGGGTGCCGGTCCCAACGTTAATGCTAAGTCAGTAGTAACCCAGGTTTAGCATATGTATTCATATAAGATAACAATCGGATGAAGAAGAAACATTCCAATATTGGCATGAGAATATAAAGCAAAATAATTTCAATGTGTTCATAAGACCACAAAAAATAGCCACTCAACAGGAAGTTTGAAACCAAAAGCACAGCCACTTGACAGGAAGTAAGATCGGCGGCGCGCCTTGACACGGGGTGCCTTCCCATTGATGTGGTAAACATGTAATGATAAGTTAGTAGGAAGGGCCTTAAAAAAAGTTAGTACGGAGCATAGTTTAGCGCACGTATTCAACAGGACAATAAATTTTCTGGTTCAAGAGAAAGAAGAAACACTCACTTGTAAGAGAAGCAAGACATCATGAGGTTCAAGATGGTCGTGGAATTATAAGGCCGCATCGAGTTCAGTGTGTTCATGAGACTACAAAAACTAATCACTTGACACTAAATCAGTTTTAAGAGCATAAACATGAGAGATCAAGTACTAAGAGTAAGAGCATTATAAACTGCACTTGAGACATACACCAAGTACTGCATACAAAACTTGGAAGTGTCTTTTCTTTTCATAGGTACACAACCTTTAGTATATCTCAACTAGAACAAATAAAACAATTTCGTAAGAGAATGTTCTACTGACATAATGGGTATGGTAAAATCTCACTGGCACATTGATGCAGAATCATCTTGTTACAAAAGAGGAAAGTCGTAATCACCACCTGACCAATGGCCATGATTTTGTCTGTTAATTAGTCACACCTGCAATGAAGGTATAGTAGATCTATAAAACACCAACTGTCTATTTACATAAAGCTGGGTAGAATTATGTATTTGACCTATCAAAAGGAAAAAAATGAATCATATATTCGTACTGTTTAAAAAACTAAACTTTGTATTGCGTGATGATACTTGTCCTCGGACTCAATTCCAAGCACTTACTGCCAATCTGAAGACCAAAAACTAAATGAAACCATTAAGTTTAGACTTCTGTGCTTGCTCTGTGACAATGTTAGTGTAGCTGTGCAAATATAAGAACCAGCCAATTCATCTTATGCATTTTCCTGGAAGAGAACAAATATATATAGTTAATTTAGTAGACATAATGGGTTTGGTTTGTTTCTAAAAGCAGAGGTACCCAATAAGCAAGAAGGATGAAATGAACTTGTTGATAGGCTATGCTCTTAGAAGACAAAAATTCATTTGTAAAACAAATCAAACTATTATTGCACACACAATTGAACAAAGTAATGGTATCAGTTCTCCCATGGGGCAACCTGGTGAACAATTGACCATGGAGGAAGGGGTAGGGAGACCAGTAGAAGCGTCTGGTATACCTGGAGGTGGTACAGAGATGACTCGGAGGCGACGTCTTCTCGACGCCGAGGAGCGCGGCGAAGCAGCCACCAATGGCGCTGCTTCAACATGTCCTCCTTCTCGTAGCCACGGCTGTGTCCTACAAGACACATTGAGTTATCAATTCCTATTTTCACGACATTACCAGATAGAAGGAAGAGAGTACCAAGATTTGATCAACAATTTTATACAACATATGGGAATCGAGTTAAACCCTAAATACTCCCATGAATCCTAGGAAACAACACATAGATTCTAGCATGACATATTAGTTTTATTTGAAGACGCAAGGCATCAAACATCTAGCACCAAGAGAGATTTAGTACAATTCCCACCTAAACAATAGGCAAATACCAAGCTAGTGTGCAAGTGTACAAATAATAACGCACCCCCCACCAGAGCTATGGCCGACGCTGTTTACCTTTTGGGCCTTCGCGATGGTGTGCTCCTCTATGCGGAGCAGTGACATAGAAGTGCGCCATGTCATGTAGTTCTTCTGTACAACACTCCAAAGCTTTGGGTTTTTGTATATGGCACGCAGGTATGCCTCCCCATTCCCATATTTGTGTTTATTCCAGAGTCCCAAAAATTTCTGATGGAACAAATTCCACGATTCTTCTATGTTCTTCAATATACATTGCTTATAAGCCTGCAAAAGGTGGGCAATCAAATCGCTTATTTTATAATGGGGCAACAGGAAAGAACTAACACTTCTGCAACAGCCATGACGTAATACTGAAGATGCCAGATATTCTTATGGACTTTTAATAAGGCAAGTCATTCGAAACACGGCAATTTTTTTAGGTGATAAACTCTTTCGGCAACCACCCTCCTCTATATATCGTACGACATCAGTTATTCATTCTAGTAGTAGAGTGGACCATCATATTTAAGCTGGGTATATGCCTTCTTTACAAAAACCATATTCATTCCTCAAAAAGAAAGCCATATTCCAAATATTTATATTAGGAGTTTCTAAATAAATAGTAAATGGTTGATAAGGTAATCACATACATGCATTAAAGAAACAAATTAGTTAACATAAGAGTACTACCGCAAAATGCATGTACGAGTAAAACTGGGTGCCAGCAAGACAATGTTAACATAGAGTTGCTATACATACCTTACGATCATTTTTTTATCAGCATGCCCATCTTGTGCAAAGTATGCCATTAATCAGGTTCCCCAAGAAGGCCCAATGTCATAACCCATTGGTGCGTAGAAGGCAAACTCTGGATCAATCACTTGAGTGAAATCTGTGATCACCATGATGAAACCAGTATGGAAATCTCCATGAATCAGAGCCTTGGCTCTCAATAAACCTGCAGTCCAAACTTCACATAAGAAACACAACATATGCATCACCAACCAATCTGCACAAATTCAGAGCTAGCTTTACATTTACTTCAATTCAGCAATTTCCACTTCAGCCCATCATCCTCTCGAACCGCTTCAGCGTCAAGAAGAGGCGAATCCCAGCAACTTTATTTAGAGGCCATGTATGGATCTGAGAATACAACCTGCTCCGTGAGCCAGCATATCTCCACGTTCTCACAGTACCGAGCAACTGCAATTCAATCACAGCAAAACAAGTAGTTTGGTGATTGCAGTCTATTTTGAAACTAAATTCAGATTTAACTCATGAACACTGTTCAGTACGAAAGCATAAATATGTTAGGTACCATAGGATGTAGAGGAAATCAAAAGGAAGAAAAATAATTTCCTTGCGGCAAGATGTGTGTAAACAGCCTATAAATCAAAGCTATCCTGTTAATATTGAGAACAGAAGGAACTATACTACACTACACTGCATGGTCACTACTACTCCAATTTGGAGTACTACCAAAGTCCTAACTGAACAAGCTTTCCCACTCCAATTTTACCCAGTAACGTAAACAAAATGTTCTTAAACACTGAATTACAGGGAGCAAAATGTTCTGAAACATTAAGTTCTAGAACACTGAATTACAGTGACACGCATGTCAAGAACATTCAAAACTGAAGTACTCCTAGTTATTGCTGTTGGCAAGAATTACCGCAAGAATTTAAACCTATGCTCCTCGTCGGATACAAGATTCTGCCGCTCATGTTACTATAGCATGAACTTGAACTAAAAACTGAACATTTACATGATCATGGCGCAGCATGAACTAAAGAATGATGTGGTAAGGAATTCACTGTCAGAGTTTGTAGTCGAGACCGTACTCAGAGCGCCGGCGAGCTGGGCCACCAGCTGGAGGAAGAGCGCCAAGGAGCTCAAGCTCAAGCCTGCAGATCGCCGCTCGCGCAGAGACCCGCTAAAGCTATGTTGTCGATGAAAATAGTTTCATTTTGCAAGGACATATTCGATATTGGTAGTAGAAAGCCTATGGGTTAAATCATGCTATATTGAAAATATGTTTATCACGCCGATAAATCTGAGTTTGAAAAAACAATTATATTTGTATAACATGTATAGACCAGTTAAGGAAGCATTTTTTTAGTTGAAAATATGAGAAATCTGAGTTTGAGAAAAACATATTTGTATAAGATGTATAGACCATACAACTCGACAGTAGAATTTGGAAATGTTAATCTTCTGAAGTCTTGCATAGTGCCTTAGCATAATAAGGAGTATAGTACTGCATAGTGCCTTAGAAAAATTGTACTCGCTCCGATCTAAAATAAGTGTCATGGTTGTAGTTCAAACCACTACAGTTATTTTGGATCGAAGAGAGTAGATAACAATAATTAGGCAACTACAATAACAAAAAGCACAGGGGCATGTCAATATAATTAATAAATTCGATCTCCACCGGTTGAGAAATAAGCAATGCAATTGCACACAGATCAAACCATCATTTGTTCCAACATAAAAAACAACAATATCACGTTTCAGTTCCACAACAGGGCCTCGGTCTATCAAGCCATACTAAAAGCATAAACAGGTAACACACTGTTCTTATCTATTCAACACTGCAAAAAGTTTGTACTGCCATAGACCTACACCTACAGTAGAAACATAAATCAGGCTACAACAGAAGCGAACCCCATTTAAGAATTCTCGGATGCCCTGATAAGAGTCGTATGTAAGTAGCTTGACCGCAATTTAACCAAAACAAAAAAAGGAAAGCAAGAATCTTCTGTGACTGTACGTATGCCTGTAGTTGATATGCCTGCAATCAATCGAGCTGACAAGATCATATGCTTGCCATCATTTGAGCCGTCAATTAGCCAAAATTCTTGACACAACATCAAAATAGCTCTATAAAAAGGAAGAAACATGAAAAAAAATGTTACGAACAGAATCAGAAGGATATAAAACAAATGTAAACCAGTGCCAAAAATGAAGAGAGCTACAACAGAATGGGAAATCAAAAATTCTAAAAAGCATTAGCTACTGACACAAGAATTTGCAAAACTTAAAAGACAACTCTTGCAGCCTACATTACCTATCGCAATTAAAATATAAGATTTCTCGACTGGATAATCAGGATTGTGCTAATGTTTACTAATCCTAGAAATCATCAATTCAAGTCCTCTGTTTCAGCGAGAACATCAAAACCCCCTTTGATAAGGAACTGCTTGATAAGGACCGGCACAAACAAGCAAGAAACAAAGGACCAGTAAGAATGACAACCTCTTTTTGTAATGAAACACAGACAAAACTTCAAATAAGAAAGAGAAACAAATGAATATGCACAGACTGTTAACAAAACCCATAATCAATTGCTACCAGATAGAGAGAAGCCAGCATTGCACCATGATGCAATACACTATATTCTATACAGAATTAGGTTCCAATAACAGCTAACAATAAGGATACTAAATGAGTTTCTAGTTATTACGGAAATAACAAAAAACAGTAGATATAACTAATATAAAAAATGAAATAATAATATGCCTTGAAGCTTGGAAATAACGCATACTAAAAGCAATTTCCCTGAGCGCTAATACTCCATGCAATTTGTGTATATACATGCCTGAATAAGAAATTTGAATTGATCAAACCAAACCTGTTATAACACAGACGAATTAGAACTCTGAAAGTTGCATATACTGGAGTCAAGTTTGCTAAGCGACACGACACCCTACAATATCTGTGGTAAAATTACTTACAAAGGCATTGTGGACCCTACAGTACAACCTGAATTACCATAGTTGTAGCTGCATCAACATGGACGCATCAGTTACTAAAAAGGAACCTTTACAGAATGGAGAACGAGCTCTTGTTGTGCCTTGCTTGCATACCGACCATATCAATATGGAAAATTACCCCACTTCATGATAGTCCCAAATCAAGCTATAGCCTAAAATACGCCGTGAAAAACCGGTAGAAATTTGAAAAGCATGTCTAGAGGATAACATGATTCAGCATGTCCCGTATGCGACCAAACAAGAAAAGTTAGTTTCATAATTTGAGAAGCATGTCAAGATCTTTTATATGCATCCAACATTCATCTCTTTATAAGATTCTGCAAATTGCTAGAGCTAAATAATCCAAATAGATGAAGTATGAGTGGCACAATGGATCAAAACACCAGTTCATTACATCTATATATAGATACAGGTTTCTGAACAGATTCTGACTAATGGGTCTCATTGCCAGGAAACTCATGATTCACAATAACAGGTCATGATATTCATTTATGCAGTAACATAATATAGGCTGTACATTCAAATGTTGATTTTAGTCGCTTTCTTTTATATTTTTCCTGCATTGACCAGCTTATCCTTGAAAGTGCGGTTTAATATGTCAAAAAATAGCTGCACCTTCGATATATGTGATACTTCTATAAAAAGCCTAGATATACTGCGAATAATAAATAGGTAGTTCTTGGACACAGATCAATTTGTAGAACACGTCTTTAGGTGTCTTTCTATATTGTTGTCGCAGGAGAACACTGCTATTCATAGTCGCTATTGCTACAACAGAATGTGCAAAAAAAAAGTTCTTTCTCTCGACGAAAAAACAGGATGTTTGCATTATGGAATAGGATTAAAGTTAAACGACGACAAATTAGCTGCAACAGCCAAACTGAGCACAGAGATTCATGCATTAGGGGATAGTGGGTTTCAGAGATTTTGTCTGGTTTCCAGACCTGTGGGTAGCCGACAGCGTCTCTGGTTGTACTCCTTGGTGAATGCGGACATTGGGCTCCAACAAAATTTGGAACTGGAACAGGAACAATCTAAGCTTATAAACTGAAATTGGATCATGAAAATTGCAGTAACAGTGATCGTAAAAATTGCTTATAAACTGAACAGGAACAATTTGAGCTTATAAACTTAGATTTCAGTTAAATCATCACGGCAGTACTCTTTGACAATGCATCATACAGTATAAATTACTCCTGAAAGAAGAATGAAGAACAATCTCTTGGATTACAAAACTCAGAACTATCCAAAAATTCCATTAGCACAAATGCAGAATGAATTTTTCACAGAGTGAATTCCATTAGCAGAAATTCAGTGAGTTCTCCTAACTGAATTCAACTGATTAGATGGAATTGCTGATCGGTTAGGAATCAGTAATGAAGCACGTAGGGAACTGCAGGAGGGATTGTTGATTGCTAAGTTCGGGTCGCTTACCATCACACGTGACGGAGCTGCAGGGGGTGGAGGAGCAACCCGTGGATCCCAGTGGCGTCCCTAGGGAAAGCAGCCGTGCACGCGGACAAGGTCGTGGAGGAGACGGCGCACAGGGCGGTGGTGGCCGACGAGCTGTGGCAAGCAGTGGTCATGGCCGACGAGCTGTGGCAAGTGAGGACGCCATGCGACGGTGGCCTGTCCTCCACGCTGCCTCCTTGCGTCCGGTCTCACGTTGAGCTAGCAGCTGCGTCCACATCTGGCGCGGGAAGGAGATGGGTCAGGGCGGGACGGATGGGCGACGGATCCGGGGCATACCTCATGGGTGAGCTACGCTGGTAGCGCTGCGGCCACATGGCGCGGACCTCGCCGGCGGGGACGAGCTCGCCGATGAACTCTGGCTCCTTGTCGCCGATGGCCACGTTCTTGGCCTTCTTGGAGTCGACGGCGGCGGCGGCCGGCTGGACGAAGGAGACGGCGGCGGCGGCGGCCGGCTGGACGAAGGAGACGGCAGCGGCGTCGTAGGGTTGGTCTGGCTGCGGGAGGAGTGGATGAGGACCGAGCGTGGATGAGGAACGAGCGAGGGAGGAGGCGGCTAGGTCTTTAGGGCGGGAGCCGCCCTCGTTTTATAGCCGTATGCGAAATGACTAAAACGCCCTTGGTGGGGCCCAGAATTTACATGCGGTGGCAAGGGATCTTTACCGCGAGACGGTAACTATTCATTCCTACAGGAGCTGCTCTCCGATCCGACGGCCGAGGTCGTCCCAGGGCTCGATCCGACAGCTCAGATCCCATCAAGCGCGCAGATCCAACGGCCAAGGATCCAAACGGCTGAGGAGCCAGGAGGATCCCTGTCAATCTTATTTCTTGATTTGACACTTAGAAGTTTTAACGAAACTTCATGCCAACAACAATCCAATACAATGGACCTAACAGTAGGAAAAAAAATCTGAGAAAATATTTTGGCTCTGTATGTAATGATGCAACTAGTCACTTGCTGCACGTTAAGAAAGTACCAGTATGACCCCTAAACAAGCCTTCAGAGAGAAAACAGTTATGTGCTGCACCAACAGGAAGACAACAGCAAGTCTGAATCAGTTGACGATTAATGTTTCTTTCCAGTATAAGTGCTTCACTATCCAGATGGCCGACGCTCCTTCAACCGCCCAGAGGATTGTCTGCGGCCACTCCCGGGAGATGATCTGGCCTGCTTTTGAATTTGCATTAACGGTAGAGATTCACGTCGCCCTGGGGCAGCCCGCCTGACCCACCAGAGGTACAAGATGAAGATCAACAGAATGATGAAGACAGCTGCAAACAAGATAAAAATGATCTTTCTGCCATGTGAATTTGACGGAGGCCTCTCCATAACGGTCTCCTTGCGAGGAGGGGCGATCTCTTTTCGTGAACAAGCTGAGTGAAAAAAGAAAACAAAAAGTTATAATTCTTTGCAAATGTATAATAGAGCTTCCTATTCAATCTTTCTACTGTTGCATCACAAAAACACCACACCTTTGCCACATACTACGACAGGAAACGACCATTTTGCAACAATAGCTCTGTCCTTTCCATGGCAAGAGATATATGTTGCTGCCGATTCAGGATAATGAAGCTTTGCCCTCATGAAACAGCATAAACAACACTTTCCATTCTCACCGCTAGCCGGCAACTCGTCAATTGCATGTATCAGTGCTTTGCAGCATGAGACTGAGGGTGACTTCCATGACTTGTCCGGTTGCATGCATGAGAGGACTGCAACACTGGTCATGTCATGTCGACAAGTGCCCTCACTGAAACTTGTATCATGTGTGATGGAATGCACCCCAGTAGATAATAGAAGGATGGCAAGCAAAAAGACCAGCAACGGGTACATAGTACAAGCTGTCAAAAAAAGAGGAAAAAACTTGTCATGCTAAAACGAAGCGGTAAGTAATCATAGTAGTAATACACAGTACACAAATAATGGCCGACAAAGAAAGATGCATCATCAATTCATCATTGAGGTATGCAATCTATGACTCGCTATCTGGCATGCATTTTGGCACAATGATTACAACATGAAGCAGCCTCAATTAAGCCAATGCAGTCAAAATTAACTACAAAATATGAAACTAAACACCAACACTGTACTGTAGGATGGATTCATATAAAAGGTAGCCAGATATAACAGCAAACCTCATCAAGTTAAATATATTGTACTCCCTACGTTCCAAAATTATTGTCATGGTTTTAGTACAAATTTGAACTAAAACCACAACAATAGTTTTGGAATGGAGGGAGTACTTGAAAAGCACAAAGAGAAAAAGAAGTACCTCTCAGTAGTTCCATAACTGCTTTCATGGTTTGGCCTGCAGCTCGTGGAACATCTAATCCTGCATTACCAATCTAAATATGTACCTAGCTGTCAATTACTCAATTATGATCTAGTATAACAAAATGACTAAAGTGATGTCATTGGAATATACAACTAGAGTAGCTCAACTTCGCAAAAGAAGAAGCATATGCCATAGATAGTTTTACATGCTCAAGACATGTAAATCTCAACATACTTTACAGCATTGCGTATGAAAATACATGGCCCCACCACCGCAGTTCCCAATCTGTATGTTAGGTGGTCTATCCTTTAAATTAGCAAGATACCTTTGAGCTTGGGCCTTGAGCCAATTGGGGATGAGATCTATGATTTGTTGGATTGTTAGGCCTCTATATAAAGAGGACCCCCTATGAGGAATAAAGAAACAATAGACGAATAGTTCTTCTATCTTGCCCCCAGGAGGTGAGGGCCGCCCCCTAACACTAGTACACAATATACAACATCAGAACTTATGTCCTATCAGAGAACACCTAACAGCAGCCAGCGACATAGTCCAAGTGGCGAACAATTGAAGGAGGATGGAGTATAAGCTATCTATGCATATAAACAGAGTTCATGAATATGTGTACTTCGTGGCGGACTTTTTACTCCGTCAAAGGAGGACGGAATATAAGCTATCTATAAGACGGGCATTACTATAGTCGAAATAGAAAATACGAAGCAATCATGCATTAAACTTCAGGAGTACATACCTGAGGAGCATCGATTTTTGGAGAATTCACAGTTTTAATTATCCCATCAACACTCCAATCTGGCAGAGATTTAATCGGTTTTGTCCTAGGGAATAGAATTTGAACAAGCTTGTGTCGACCACTATCTGCTGCTAGCTCGATAAGAATTGCTCCATGCTATATCATGAAACAAACAATAAGATGCTATACAATCCAGTGCAAAAATAATAAAGCGATTAATGTCACTATATTTTCATTCATCAAGAAATTTATGAGAAAATGGTATATTACTGAATTCATCCCACAGACAGTAACAGTCCTAGATACTGTTATATGAACAGAACAGAAGTTGAAGTAAAGCTAGACACAGTGCTCCCTCTCCAATTCTAGTCAGTGTGGTTAAGTACAAGTAATGATAGTACATGATCTTAGAGAAACAACAAAGTGGAATTCTAGGGACCTACCAGTATCACGTTTCTCAAATGAGATATGTAAAAGCTGCTGTATCGAATTTTGTGACCTACTAGTATCCTGATTCTGCGACGAGATATGCAAAACCTGTTGTATCACTTAGCACTGGAGCTGCAATCTTGGGATGTCTGACTAGGACAATCCAGTACAAACTCTGAAGCAAACCAAAACAGATGCAACTAGAACATAAACCTACTGTAAAATTATTTACTTGACACGTAAACAATCAGTACAATGCACTCATCTCCGCAGAGGATTTAGCTAGATTCCACCCGGCAACGGATATGCGGGGAGAAAGGGTCAAGATCACAACTCTCGAAGCGTCAGCTACCAGTAAACAGAGAGATGAAAAGTAGATTCGTCTCTCTGTTTACTGGTTTACTGAAGCCTTTTTCGGTGAACCAATAAACAGAGAGACGAAAAGTAGGTTCGTCTCTCTGTTTACTGGTTTACTGAAGCCTTTTTCGGTGAACCAATAAACAGAGAGACGAAAACAGAGCTACCTGGTTAGGGATGTTGGGGTTGGCACCAGTATCTAGCAAGACCTTGATAAAGTCGGTTAAGCCATCATCAACAGCCTCCTTTAAAGGATCAATGACATCGGCACCAGCCTATAAATAAAAGTAGGGTAAGCTTAGAGGTTAGATACTACGATTTATGCAAGTAATCATGATAGTAAGTTCAATAGGAAAACAAGGCTGGTTCGCTAATCTGGATTTTCTACCCACCAAGTTATGCTTAAGGAATCAGGACACATTCAAATAGAAAAAGGAACATAAGAAAATGCATCAAGTCAGTAAGTTATTGGACCTCAATAAGTAGCGTCATGCATTTCAAGGGCTTCCCACAGACAGCATCATGAGTGATGAAAATACGTGATGGGCAGCTTTATTGGGCTGAAAAAAGGAAATGAATCACAATTTTGAGAACATTTAGTCAGATGTATATTGCTAAACATTTAGTCAGATGCACCTCCAAGAATAAACCATTTGATCTTCAAGCCAAATGAAATTTATAGCATTTGCATTTCCAGTTAGGTAACCATGAAATAAACAACTTACATCAGCCACATGCTCCAGCAGAACCATTACAACCTGATATTGGTCCTCCACAGCCAAGTGTAATGGTGTCCCTTGGTAATCGATAGGATCCACATTAACACCTTTGGACAGCAATAGCCTTACAGCCTCGCAGTGCCCTGGAGGCACAACAAAATGCAGTACATATCCAGATAGATCAGCCTCAACGGGGTATATATAGACAGTATTTATATGCCACCAATGTTTGTTTCTCCTCTTCTGCCGAAGCTATGCAAGCAATGTCATTCCTTCGATCCGAGGGGCTGAGAGTGAACCCAGGAATGAGAAAGCGCACCTGCCGCTGCTGCATTGTGCAGCGGCGTGGAGCCCCTCTCGCCGGGCATCGCAGGGTCACCGCCGTGATCAAGAAGGTACCTCGTAACCTGGAAATTCCTCTGGAGTGCGGCGAAGAACATGGGTGTCACACCTGCAAGGGGAACACAACATCTCGGTAGTAACAAAAGGAGAAGAACTTCCTGCATGGATGCACAAGATTTCAACTAGCTGCATGCGAATATGCACCTGTCTTTGACTCCGAGTTGACATCAAGCCCCGCCTCCTGCACCAGGAACCGGCAGCTCACCAGGCAGCCCTGGCTCGAAGCGAAATGAAGCATGGTTTCCCCATTCGCGCCCTTCTTCTTTGGTAGTTCTAGCAACGGGGAAATCGCAGGAACAAACTGAAGTCAGACATCAGAATCATTTCAACGAGCAAAAGGGGGGAGGATTCAAGATGAAACTTGCACAGACGAGACACCAAATCGGGCCACTCGCCCCACTGATTTCTGGAAGTGAGGCCACGAAGTCTCAGATTTTGGGTCTCTTCCTTGAAAACAACGTTTGGGGGTTTCGCCTAAAAATGAGCAAACCGAAATTTCGTCGGAAAACTCGCAGGGAAAGTGCGGATCTGAAGTTCGCAGGGAAACCACCCAGCCCCAAATTCGTCCGCAATGCACAAGCACCACAAGGGCGTTCCAAGCAAGGAAGATAATGGAGGGGGGGGGGGGGGGGGGGGGGGGGGGGGGGGGGGGGGGGGGGGGGGGGGGGTGGGGGGGGGGGGGGGGGGGTGGGGGGGGGGGGGGGGTGGGGGTGTGTGTGTTGGGGTGTGGGTCGGTTTGTTTTTTTTTGGGTGTTTGTTTTGTTGTTTTGTTGTTTGTTTTTTCTTGTGTGTTATTTTTTTTGTGGTGGGGGGGGGGGGGGGGGGGTGGTGGGGGGGGGGGGGGGATGGGATCGGGGAAGGCGACGGCGGGGAAGGAGGCGGTGTCTAAGGCGCGAAACAGGCTGGCTGGGGTGGGGAGGGAATGAAAGCAAGCGGCCGTCACCTCGGATGTTTTGCCTCCTCGTTTTTACCCACCAGGAGAGGGTGAGTAAGAGCATCTACGGCCGGGCGCCTCAAACTCGCCTCACACGTTCGGATGGGCCGCTTGGTCACTGTCCAATCGATAAATTTTGACCCAAACGGCCTCCTTAAACGACCGTCAAACACTCGGGCTGACCGGCACCCCTCATATCCAGCCCAAAATATGGGGCGGATATGAGTGCGCCCGCCCGGGCACGCTCGCCACGTCGGGACGCATCATGGGCCTCATCCGACGAGAGGGGGCGGTAGCCCTCGCGGCGGTGGACGTCGGCGAGGCAGAGTCGCATTCTCCGGCGCCCCGTATGGCGCATCAATCCGGGCGCGCGCAACCGCATCGTGGTGGACGTCGGCGGCTCGTCCCAGGATGGATCTGTCATCGATCTTACGTCCACCGGCACCGTTCGGGATCCGGGCTCCGACGAGGAAGAGTAGGGCATGGGAGACGGCGCCGCCCTTGAGTCCCGTGAGCCGGCTCGTATCCCATGCCCTACTCTACCTTGTCGGTGACCGGACCAACACTCTCAGGAACGCAGCCGGCTGCCGGACATGGCCAGGGCGGAGCCGGACGAGCGGGGAGCGGAACCGGACGAGGCTCCACTCAAAGATCGATGTGTTGCATGTAATAATTGAAGGAAATATGCCCTAGAGGTAATAATAGTTATTTTATATTTTCTTATTCATGATAAAGGTTTATTATTCATGCTAGAATTGTATTGATCGAAAACTTAAATACATGTGTGAATACATAAACAAATACCGTGTCCCTAGTAAGCCTCTACTAGACTAGCTCGTTGATCAAAGATGGTTATAGTTTCCTGACCATAGTCATGTGTTGTCATTTGATAACGAGATCATATCATTAGGAGAATGATGTGATGGACTAGACCCACCCGTTAGCTTAGCATAATGATCGTTTAGTTTTATTGCTATAGCTTTCTTCATGTCAAATACATATTCCTTCGACTATGAGATTATGCAACTCCCGAATACCGGAGGAATACCTTATGTGCTATCAAACGTCACAACGTAACTGGGTGATCATAAAAATGCTCTACAGGTATCTTCGAAGGTGTTTGTTGAGTTGGCATAGATCAAGATTATGATTTGTCACTCCGAGTATCGGAGAGGTGTCTCTAGGCCCTCTCGGTAATACACATCATAAGCTTGCAAACAAACGACTAAGGAGTTAGTCACGAGGTGTTGTATTACGGAACGAGTAAAGAGACTTGCGGTAACGAGATTGAACTAGGTATGAAGATACCGACGATCGAATCTCGGGCAAGTAACATACCGATGGACAAAGAGAATTACGTATGTTGTCATAACGGTTCGACCGATAAAGATCTTCGTAGAATATGTAGGAGCCAATACGGACATCCAGGTTCCGCTATTGGTTATTGACCAAAGAGGTGTCTCGGTCATGTCTACATAGTTCTCGAACCCGTAGGATCCGCACGCTTAACGTTCGATGACGATATAGTATTATATGAGTTATGTGATTTGGTGACCGAATGTTGTTCGGAGTCCCGGATGAGATCACAGACATGACGAGGAGTCTCGAAATGGTTGAGAGATAAAGATTGATATATAGGACGATGGTATTCGGACACCGGAAGTGTTTCGGGGGGTACCGGTTACTTATCGGGTCACCGGAAGGGGTTCCGGGCACCCCCGGCAAAAGATATGGGCCTTATGGGCCAAGAGGGGAAACGCACCAGCCACAAGGGGCTGGTGCGCCCCCATATGGGCCGGCCTAAGGAGGAGAAGGAAAGGGGAGAAGAGAAATGTAAGTGTGGATTAGGATTCCCATTTCCTTCTCTCCCCCCCCCCCCTCTTTCCTTCCCCCTCTGACAAACATGGCAGGGGGGCGCAGCCAAGGGCAGGAGCCCAAGTAGGATTCGAACCTACTTGGGGCGCCCCTTGGCCTCTCCCCTCTCCCTCCCACCTATATATATGAGGAGGGGGGCGTCTAGCACACCCCAGACAATTGCCTAGCCGTGTGCGACACCCCCTTCCACCGTTTACACCCCCGGTCATATTTTCGTAGTGCTTAGGCGAAGCCCTGTGGAGATCACTTCACCATCACCGTCACCACACCGTCGTGCTTACGGAACTCATCTACTACCTCGACGTCTTGCTGGATCAAGAAGGCGAATGACGTCACCGAGCTGAACGTGTGCAGAACGCGGAGGTGCCGTGCGTTCGGTACTTGATCGGTTGAAGTGCGAAGAAGTTCGACTACATCAACCGCGTTGTGAAACGCTTCCGCTTACGGTCTACGAGGGTACGTAGACACACTCTCCCCCTCGTTGCTATGCATCTCCATGGATAGATCATTGCGTGTGCGTAGAATTTTTTTTGTTTTTCATGCAACAATTCCCAACAGTGGCATCATGAGCCAGGTCTATGCGTAGATGATATGCACGAGTAGAACACAAAGAAGTTGTGGGCGGTGATAGTCATACTGCTTACCACCAACGTCTTATTTTGATTCGGCGGTATTGTGGGATGAAGCGGCCCGGACCAACCTTACATGTCCACGCACATGAGACCGGTTCCACCGACAGACATGCAACTGGTTTTGTATAAAGGTGGCGGCGGGTGTCTGTTTCTCCTACTTTAGTTGAATCGAATTTGACTACGGCCGGTCCTTGAAGAAGGTTAAAATAGCAAACTTGATGAAACACCGTTGTGGTTTTTGCCGTAGGTAAGAACGGTTCTTGCTAGAAGCCCGTAGCAGCCACGTAAAACTTACAACAACAAAGTAGAGGACGGCTAACTTGTTTTTGCAGGGCATGTTGTGATGTGATATGGTCAAGACATGATGTGATATATGTTATTGTATGAGATGATCATGTTTTGTAAGTTATCGGCAACCGGCAAGAGCCTTATGGTTGTCTCTTTATTGTATGAAATGCAAACGCCATGTAACTGCTTTACTTTATCACTATGCATTAGCGATAGTTGTAGAAGCAATAGTTGGTGAGATGACCATGACACAATGATGGAGATCAAGGTGTCGAGCCGGTGACTATGGAGATCATGACGATGCTTTGGCGATGGAGATCAAAAGCACAAGATGATGATGGCCATATCATGTCACATATTTTGATTGCATGTGATGTTTATCTTTTATGCATCTTATTTTGCTTAGATCGACGGTAGCATTATAAGATGATCCCTTCACTAAATTTCAAGATAAAAGTGTTCTCCCCGAGTATGCACCATTGCCAAAGTTCGTCCTTTCGAAGCACCACATGATGATCGGGTGTGATAGACTCTACGTTCACATACAACGGGTGTAAGACAGTTTTGCACATGCAGAATACTTGGGTTAAACTTGACGAGCCTAGCATGTACAGACATGGTCTCGGAACACTGGAGACCGAAAGGTCGAACGTGAGTCATATAGTAGATATGATCAACATAGAGATGTTCACCATTGATGACTGCCCCATCTCACGTGATGATCGAACATGGGTTAGTTGATTTGGATCACGTATCACTTAGATGACTTGAGGGATGTCTATTTAAATGGGAGTTCATTAGTAATTTGATTAATTGAACTTAATTTATCATGAACTTAGTCTTATAGTTTTGCATATCTATGTTGTAGATCAATGGCCCGAGCTACTGATACGTCCATTTTGCATCATGTTTTTCTACTGTTATTTATGATGTTTTTATGCATAATAATGCTTTTTGGAGTAATTCTAATGCCTTTTCTCTCATAATATGCAAGGTTCACACAAAGAGGAAGAATTCCGGCAGCTGGAAATCTGGACCTGAAAAAGCTACGTCAGGCTACCTATTCTGCACAACTCCAAATGAGCTGAAACTTCACGAGGAATTTTTATGGAATATATAAGAATTATTGGAGCCAATAAGTACCAGAGGGGGCCCACCAGGTGGGCACAACCCACCTGGGCGCGCCAGGGAGCCCAGGCGCGCCAGGGAGCCCAGGCGCGCTCTGGTGGGTTGTGCCCTCCTCGGCCCACCTCCGGTGACCCTCTTCTGGTATATAAGTCATTTTGCCCTAGAAAAATAAGGAGAGGACTTTTGGGACGAAGCGCCGCCGTCTTGAGGCGGAACTTGGGCAGGAGCACTTTTGCCCTCCGGCGGAGCGATTCCGCCGGGGGAACTTCCCTCCCGGAGGGGGAAATCATCGTCATCATCATCACCAACAACTCTCCCATCTTGAGGAGGGCAATCTCCATCAACATCTTCAACAGCACCATCTCCTCTCAAACCCTAGTTCATCTCCTGTGTTCAAACTTTGTACCGGAACTATAGATTGGTACTTGTGGGTGACTAGTAGTGTTGATTACATCTTGTAGTTGATTACTATATGGTTTATTTGGTGGAAGATTATATGTTCAGATCCATTATGCTATTTAATACCCCTCTAATCTTGAGCATGATTATCATTAGTGAGTAGTTAATTTTGTTCTTGAGTTCACGGGAGAAATCTTGTTGCAAGTAATCATGTGAACTTGATATGTGTTCAATATTTTGATGATATGTATGTTGTGATTCCCTTAGTGGTGTCATGTGAACGTCGACTACATGGCACTTCACCTTATTAGGGCCTAAGGGAATGCATTGTGGAGTAGTTATTAGATGATGGGTTGCGAGAGTGACAGAAGCTTAAACCCTAGTTTATGCGCTATTCCGTAAGGGACTTACTTGGATCCAAAAGTTTAATGCTATGGTGAGATTTATTATTAATACTTTTCTCGTAATTGCAGATGCTTGCGAGGGGGTTAATCATAAGTAGGAGGTTTGTTCAAGTAAGAACAGCACCTAAGCACCGGTCCACCCACATATCAAATTATCAAAGTAGCGAACACAAATCAAACCAACATGATGAAAGAGACTAGATGAAATTCCCGTGTACCCTCAAGAACGCTTTGCTTATCATAAGAGATCGTTTTGGCATGTCCTTTGCCTCGAAAGGATTGGGCTATCTTGCTGCACTTTTATTACCATTACCGTTACTAGCTCGTTACAAATTATCTTGCTACCAAACTACTCGTTACTTATAATTTCAGTGCTTGCTGACATTACCTTGCTGAAAACCGCTTGTCATTTCCTTCTGCTCCTCGTTGGGTTCGACACTCTTACTTATCGAAAGGACTACGATTGATCCCCTATACTTGTGGGTCATCAAGGCTCTTTTCTGGTGTCATTGCCGGGTAGTGAAGCGCTCTTGGTAAGTGGGAATCGGTAAGGAAAAATTATTACTACGTGCTGAAGTTTATTGTCACTTGCTACTATGGAGAACAATCCTTTGAGGGGTTTGTTCGGGGTATCTTCACCTCGACCGGAACCACAATTAGTTACCCCTCAACCTACTGCACCTACTGAAAATATTGGTTATGAAATTCTTTCGGGTATGATAGAACAACTGCTAGCTAATCCTTATGCAGGAGATGGAACCGAACATCCTGATATGCACTTGATATATGTGGATGAAATTTGTGGATTATTTAAGCTTGCAGGTTTACCCGGAGATGAAGCTAAGAAGAAGGTTTTCCCTTTATCTTTGAAGGGAAAAGCATTGGCATGGTATAGGCTATGCGATGATATTGGATCTTGGAATTGGAATCGATTGAAATTGGAATTTCACCAAAAAAATTATCCTATGCATCTAGTTCATCGTGATCGGAATTACATATATAATTTTTGGCCTCGTGAAGGAGAAAGTATCGCTCTAGCTTGGGGGAGGCTTAAGTCAATGTTATATTCATGCCCCAATCATGAGCTCTCAAGAGAAATTATTATTCAGAATTTTTATGCTCGGCTTTCTCATGATGATCGATCCATGCTTAATACTTCTTGTACTGGTTCCTTTATGAAGAAGACTATTGATTTCCGGTGGGATCTTTTAGAAAGAATTAAACGCAACTCTGAAGATTGGGAACTCAACGAAGGTAAAGAGTCAGGTATTAAGCTCAAGTATGATTGTGTTAAATCTTTTATGAATACCGATGCTTTTCAAAAGTTCAGCACTAAATATGGACTTGACTCTGAGATAGTAGCCTCCTTTTGTGAATCATTTGCTACTCATGTTGACCTTCCTAAGGAGAAGTGGTTTAAATATCACCCACCTATCAAAGAAAAAAATTAAAGAACCGGTAGTAGCTAAAGATGAAACTATTATTTACAATGTTGATCCAGTTGTGCCTACTGCTTATATTGAAAAACCACATTTCCCTGTTAGGATAAAGGAACACGCTAAAGTCTCAATTGTGGTCAACAAAAGTTATATTAGAACTTCCAAACCTGCTGAACAAATCAAAGTAGAATCTAGTGTTGCTATGGTTAAAGATCTCTTGGTTGAAAATATAGATGGGCATGTTATTTACTTCTGCGATGAAGCTGCTAGAATTGCCAAACCCGATGAAAAAGATAAACATAGACCCGTTGTTGGCATGCCTGTTGTCTCAGTTAAAATAGGAGATCACTGTTATCATGGTTTATGCGACATAGGTGCGAGCGTGAGTGCCATTCCTTTTACCTTATATCAAGAAATTATGAATGATATAGCACCCGTTGAAATAGAAGACATAGATGTTACTATTAAACTTGCTAATAGGGACACCATCACACCACTTGGGATTGTTAGAGATGTTGAAGTCTTGTGTGGAAAAATAAAATACCCTACTGATTTTCTTGTTCTTGGTTCCCCACAAGATAACTTTTGTCCCATTATCTTTGGTAGACCTTTCTTGAACACCGTCAATGCTAAAATAGATTGTGAGAAACAAACCGTCGGTGTTAGTTTTGGTAATGAGTCTCATGAGTTTAATTTTTCCAAGTGTAGTAGAAAACATCATAAGGAAGAATTGTCTAGTAAGGATGAAATAATTGGTCTTGCTTCTATTGCTGTGCCTCCTACCGATCCACTAGAACAATATTTGCTAGACCATGAAAATGATATGCATCTGCATAAAAGAAATGAAATAGATAAAATTTTCTTTGAATAACGTCCTCTGCTTAAACACAATTTGCCTATTAAAACTCTAGGAGGTCCTCCTCCACCTAAAGGTGATCCTGTGTTTGAATTAAAACAATTGCCAGACACTTTGAAATATGCTTATCTTGATGAGAAAAAGATTTATCCTGTTATTATTAGTGCTAACCTTTCAGAACATGAAGAAGAAAGATTATTGAAGGTTCTGAAGAAGCACCGAGCTGCCATTGGATATACTCTTGATGATTTAAAGGGCATTAGTCCCACTCTTTGTCAGCATAAAATTAATATGGAGCCTGATGCTAAACCCGTTGTTGATCACCAACGATCTTTAAATCCTAAAATGAAAGAAGTGGTAAGAACAGAAATATTGAAGCTTCTGGAAGCAGGTATAATCTATCCCATAGTTGATAGTAGATCGGTAAGTCCCGTTCATTGTGTCCCTAAAAAAGGAGGTATTACCGCTGTTCCTAATGATAAGAATGAACTTATTCCACAAAGAATTGTTACTGGCTACAGAATGGTAATTGATTTTAGAAAACTAAATAAAGCTACTAGAAAAGATCATTACCCTCTGCCTTTTATTGATCAAATGTTAGAGAGACTATCAAAGCACACACATTTTTTCTTTCTTGATGGATATTCCGGTTTTTCTCAAATACCTGTCTCACAACCTGATCAAGATAAAACCACCTTTACTTGCCCTTTTGGAACTTATGCTTATAGACGTATACCTCTTGGTTTATGCAATGCACCTGCTACTTTTCAAAGATGTATGACTTCTCTATTCTCTGATTTTTGTGAAAAGATTGTTGAGGTTTTCATGGATGATTTCTCCGTTTACGGAACTTCTTTTGATGATTGCTTGAGTAACCTTGATCGAGTTTTGCAGAGATGCGAGCAAACTAATCTCGTCTTGAATTGGGAGAAGTGCCACTTTATGGTTAATGAAGGTATTGTCTTGGGACATGAAAATTCTGAACAAGGTATTGAGGTGGATAAAGCTAAAGTTGATGCAATTGAGAAAATGCCATGCCCTAAAGATGTCAAAGGTATCCGTAGTTTCCTCGGGCATGCTGGTTTCTATAGGAGGTTTATTAAAGACTTCTCTAAAATTTCTAGGCCTCTTACAAATCTTTTACAAAAGGACGTTCCATTTGTTTTTGATGATGATTGTGTAGAAGCCTTTGAAACACTTAAGAAAGCCTTAACTTCTGCACCTATTGTCCAACCACCTGATTGGAACTTGCCTTTTGAAATTATGTGTGATGCTAGTGATTATGTTGTTGGTGCTGTTCTGGGACAAAGAGTTGATAAGAAATTAAATGTTATCCATTATGCTAGCAAAACTCTAGACAGTGCCCAAAGAAATTATGCTACTACTGAAAAAGAATTTTTAGCAGTTGTGTTTGCTTGTGATAAATTTAGATCTTACATTGTTGATTCTAAAGTGACTGTTCACACCGATCATGCTGCTATAAAATATCTTATGGAAAATAAGGATGCTAAACCTAGACCCATTAGGTGTGTTCTTTTGTTACAAGAATTTGATTTACATATCACTGATAGGAAGGGAGCTGAGAACCCCGTGGCTGATAACTTGTCTAGGTTAGAAAATATTCTTGATAACCCACAACCTATTAATGATAGTTTTCCTGATGAACAATTAGCTGCAATAAATGTTTCTCATAACACCCCTTGGTATGCTGACTATGCCAATTATATTGTTGCTAAATATATACCACCTAGCTTCACATACCAACAAAAGAAAAAATTCTTCTATGATTTAAGACATTACTTTTGGGATGACCCACATCTTTATAAAGAAGGAGTAGATGGTATTATTAGATGTTGTGTACCTGAGCATGAACAGGGATAAATCCTACGAAAATGTCACTCTGAAGCTTATGGAGGACATCATGCGGGAGATAGAACTGCTCGTAAGGTACTGCAATCTGGTTTTTATTGGCCTACTCTCTTCAAGGATGCCCGTAAGTTCGTTTTATCTTGTGATGAATGTCAAAGAATTGGTAATATTGGTAAGCGTCAGGAAATGCCTATGAATTATTCTCTTGCTGTTGAATCATTTGATGTTTGGGGATTTGATTACATGGGACCTTTTCCTTCCTCTAATGGGTATACACATATTTTGGTTGCTGTTGATTATGTTACTAAGTGGGTAGAAGCTATTCCAACTAGTAGTGTTGATCACAACACCTCTATTAAAATGCTTAAGGAAGTCATTTTCCCAAGGTTTGGAGTCCCTAGATATTTAATGACTGATGGTGGTTCACATTTTATTCATGGTGCTTTCCGTAAAATGCTTGCTAAATATGATGTTAACCATAGAATTGCATCACCTTATCATACTCAGTCTAGTGGTCAAGTTGAACTTAGCAATAGAGAAATAAAATTAATATTACAAAAAACTGCCAATAGGCCCCGAAAGAATTGGTCTAAGAAGTTAGATGATACACTTTGGGCTTATAGAACAGCATATAAAAATCCTATGGGTATGTCTCCGTATAAAATGGTTTATGGAAAAGCTTGTCATTTGCCTCTTGAGTTAGAACATAAAGCATATTGGGCAATTAAAGAACTCAACTATGACTTCAAACTTGCCGGTGAAAAGAGGTTATTTGATATTAGCTCACTAGATGAATGGAGAACCCAAGCCTATGAAAATGCCAAGTTATTTAAAGAAAAAGTTAAAAGATGGCATGACAAAAAAATCCAAAAGCGTGAGTTCAAAGTTGGAGAATATGTTCTTTTGTACAACTCTCGTTTCAGATTCTCTGCAAGAAAACTCCTCTCCAAATGGGAAGGACCCTATGTTATCGAGGAGGTTTATCGATCCGGAGCCGTCAAGATAAATAATGCCGAAGGTACTAACCCGAAGGTTGTTAATGGGCAACGAATAAAACATTATATCTTAGGTACGCCCATTAATGTTGAAAGCAATATTATCCAAACTATGACACCGGAAGAACATATAAAGGAAACCTTTCGGAACACTCCAGAATAACTAAAAAAGGGGAGGTACGTGATACGGTAAGTAAACGGACTCCGAAAAATCCGCAAAAATATTTTATGTCCGTTTTGGAATATAACAAAAATTAGGATAATAAGAAGCAACCAGGAAGGCACCCCTGGTGGGCACAAGACAACAGGGCACGCCTGGCTTGCCAGGCGCGCCCAGGTGGGTTGTGCCCACCTCGGGTACCTTCCGGACTCCGTTTTTCTTCAGCTTGCTTGTTACCCAAGATAAAAAATCTTTATATACCCCCCCGAACCTATTGACCACCGTATCGCAGAGAAATCTTCTGTTTTCTTTTCTTGTTGTTTCTGGTCAGATCTGTTAAGCCAGGCATCATGTCTTCTTCCTCCTCCAACAACGTGGAAGAGGATGCTTGGTTGATGAAGATCGAGTTGAAAAGAGAAGAGCCTGAAGAAGTCATCAAAGGGGACAAGAGCAAGGAGGCCACCAGAGATCAAACGCCGGTGGTCGAGCAAGCTTTGCCTGCCGAGGAGGAAGAAGAAGATATCCTTAAACCTTACTATGATCATCTTACCCCCGCTGAGATTGAAGCCTTTCGGATCATCGAAATGGTTCGTGTGCAAAATAAATATCTCACCCGTGAAAATATTCTATTACAAGAGCACATCATTGCCCTCCGGAGCATCATCCGTAGATTGGAGAAGCTGTTGGAGAGGGCCACCACTTCATCACCACCACCTACTTCTTCATCACCAAAGGAAAATTGAGTATCGGGTATGGGCACTCCCCTTGGCTTGTGCCAAGCTTGGGGGAGGTGCCCTGGTATCGTATCACCTCCACTATCTTTTGCCTTTACTTATGTTAGTTCGATCTATAGTTATCTTTTGCTTTAGATGAATAAAAGTTTAGTTCGATCCTTTCTTTTCGAGTGTTTGCTTAGTGATCTATCTTTGTAATCGTGTGCAAGATATATATAATAAAGTTTAGTTTGAGTTTTGTTTTCTTTACTTTCATGTTCAATAAAAAGAAAGGAAATAAATGAAAAATATCATATGCTAATTTTATGGTAAGTAATGACATCACATAAGGAAGAGTATAAGTAGAAAATTTTATTGCAGATTGACAAACATAGCATTGGTCAATGATGCAATTCATGAAAGAATTAATAAAGGAAGAGAAGATTCACATGCAAATATACTATCTTGGACATCTTTTGTGATTGTGAGCCCCCACCAAAATATTATATGCCAAAATTATTGATGTTGGACAAGGAAGACAACGTAATGATTTATGTTTGTTCATATTCACATAGAAGTTATATTGTCATAGATCCTTTAACATGTGGTGCTTGCCCCCCATCTTTGCTAGCCAAAAATTCCGCACTAAGTAGAGATACTACTTGTGCATCCAAAAACCTTTAAACCCAAATCTTATTTTGAGAGTCCACCATACCTACCTATGGATTGAGTAAGATCCTTCACGTAAGTTGTCATCGGTGCAAAAAGGGCAATAAAAATTGCTTCTAAAAGTGTTGGATCATTTAGTGTAAGAGAAAATTGAGCGTTGTACGAACTTCTGATGGCAAAGAATAAAAGCGACAGACTGCATAATAAAGGTTGCTATCACAAGGGGCAATATAATGTGACGTTCTTTTGCACTAAGAGATTGAGCACACAAACAAATAAGCGCATGGCAACCTCTGCTTCCCTCTGCGAAGGGCCTATCTTTTACTTTTATGTATTTACTTTTATGCAAGAGTCAAAGTTCTTCTCTCTATTCCTTTCTATTTTCTCTTTTGGCAAGCATCATATGGTGAGGAAAGATCTAGGCACATATATCCAGTTGGATATGAGTAGCATGAGTTATTATTGTTGACATCACCCTCGAGGTGAGTATGTTGGGAGGCGAATCTATAAGCCCCTATCTTTCTATGTGTTCGGTTGAAACGTTTTGCTCATGTGTATGCGGTGAGTGTTAGCAATCATAGAAGACTATACGATGGTTGAGTATGTGAACTTGCCAAAAAGGTTCCGATACGTGACCCTTCCTGAAAAGATGATGAATTGTAGTTGCAAAGTTGACTGAAAACATAGTTTGTTGGTTTTCAATAGAGTTTATGCTTTATACTTCGATGTTGTGATGAATTGTTACTTGTTCATGAGAAGTTATATGATAAAGTTTGTTGCTGTTATAATAATATACATGATGCTTCTATGTCCGTATTTTGTTTTTATCGACACCTCTCTCTCTAAGCATGTGGACATGTTTTTCGATTTCGGTTTTCGCTTGAGGACAAGCGAGGTCTAAGCTTGGGGGAGTTGATACGTCCATTTTGCATCATGTTTTCCTACTGTTATTTATGATGTTTTTATCATAATAATGCTTTTAGGAGTAATTCTAATGCCTTTTCTCTCATAATATGCAAGGTTCACACAAAGAGAGAGAATTCCGGCAGTTGGAAATCTGGACCTGAAAAAGCTACGTCAGGCTACCAATTCTGCACAACTCCAAATGAGCTGAAACTTCACGAGGAATTTTTATGGAATATATAAGAATTATTGGAGCCAATAAGTACCAGAGGGGGCCCACCAGGTGGGCACAACCCACCTGGGCGCGCCAGGGAGCCCAGGTGCGCCCTGGTGGGTTGTGCCCTCCTCGGCCCACCTCCGGTGCCCCTCTTCTGGTATATAAGTCATTTTGCCCTATAAAAAAATAAGGAGAGGACTTTCGGGACGAAGCGTCGCCGTCTCGAGGCGGAACTTGGGCAGGAGCACTTTTGCCCTCCGGCGGAGCGATTCCGCCGGGGGAACTTCCCTCCCGGAGGGGGAAATCATCGTCATCATCATCACCAACAACTCTCCCATCTTGGGGAGGGCAATCTCCATCAACATCTTCAACAGCACCATCTCCTCTCAAACCCTAGTTCATCTCGTGTGTTCAATCTTTGTACCGGAACTATAGATTGGTACTTGTGGGTGACTAGTAGAGTTGATTACATCTTGTAGTTGATTACTATATGGTTTATTTGGTGGAAGATTATATGTTCAGATCCATTATGCTATTTAATACCCCTCTGATCTTGAGCATGATTATCATTAGTGAGTAGTTAGTTTTGTTCTTGAGGTCACAGGAGAAATCTTGTTGCAAGTAATCATGTGAACTTGATATGTGTTCGATATTTTGATGATATGTATGTTGTGATTCCCTTAGTGGTGTCATGTGAACGTCGACTACATGTCACTTCACCTTATTAGGGCGAATGCATTGTGGAGTATTTATTAGATGATGGGTTGCGAGAGTGACAGAAGCTTAAACCCTAGTTTATGCGCTATTCCGTAAGGGACTGATTTGGATCCAAAAGTTTAATGCTATGGTTAGATTTATTCTTAATACTTTTCTCGTAGTTGTGGATGCTTGCGAGGGGGTTAATCACAAGTAGGAGGTTTGTTCAAGTAAGAACAACACCTAAGCACCGGTCCACCCACATATCAAATTATCAAAGTAGCGAACATAAATCAAACCAACATGATGAAAGTGACTAGATGAAATTCCCGTGTACCCTCAAGAACGCTTTGCTTATCATAAGAGATCGTTTTGGCCTGTCCTTTGCCTCAAAAGGATTGGGCTACCTTGCTGCACTTTTATTACCATTACCGTTACTAGCTCGTTACAAATTATCTTGCTACCAAACTACTCGTTACTTATAATTTCAGTGCTTGCAGACATTACCTTGCTGAAAACCGCTTGTCATTTCCTTCTGCTCCTCATTGGGTTCGACACTCTTACTTATCGAAAGGACTACGATTGATCCTCTATACTTGTGGGTCATCAGCTACCGTTCCCCTGAATTTTAATGCGTTTCTAGAGAAAGCTAAGTTGAAAGATGATGGTAGCAACTACGCGGACTGGGTTCGTAACTTGAGGATTATCCTCATTGCTGCACAGAAGAATTATGTTCTTAATGCACCGCTAGGTGAAAGGCCTACTGCAGGAGCTGAAGCTGATGTTATGAACGTCTGGCAAGCTTGATCTGATGACTACTCTATAGTTCAGTGTGCCATGCTTTACGGCTTAGAACCAGGACTTCAAAGACATTTTGAACGTCATGGAGCATATGAGATGTTCCAAGAGTTGAAGTTAATATTTCAAGCAAATGCCCGGGTTGAGAGATATGAAGTCTCCAACAAGTTCTATAGCTGCAAGATGGAGGAGAACAGTTCTGTCAGTGAACACATACTCAAAATGTCTGGGTATTACAATCACTTAACTCAGCTGGGAGTTGATCTTCCAGTTGATTGTGTTATTGACAGAATTCTTCAATCACTGCCACCAAGCTACAAAGGCTTCGCGATGAACTATAATATGCAAGGGATGAACAAAACAATTCCCGAGCTCTTCGCAATGCTTAAGGCTGCGGAGGTAGAAACCAAGAAGGAGCATCAAGTGTTGATGGTTAACAAGACCACTAGTTTCAAGAAAAAGGGCAAGGGAAAGAAAGGGAACTTCAAGAAGAATGGCAAGCAAGTTGCCACTCCCGGGAAGAAGCCCAAAGCTGGACCCAAGCCTGAGACTGAGTGCTTCTACTGCAAAGGAAATGGTCACTAGAAGCGGAACTGCCCCAAATACTTGGCGGATAAGAAGGATGGCAAAGTGAACAAAGGTATATTTGATATACATGTTATTGATGTGTACCTTACTAATGCTCTTAGCAGCACCTAGGTATTTGATACTGGTTCGGTTGCTCATATTTGTAACTCGAAACAGGAGCTGCGGAATAAATGAAGATTGGCTAAGGACGAGGTGACGATGCGCGTCGGAAATGGTTCCAAGGTCGATGTGATCGCCGTCGGCACGCTACCTCTACATCTACCTTCGGGATTAGTTTTAGACCTAAATAATTGTTATTTGGTGCCAGCATTGAGCATGAACATCATATCTGGATCTTGTTTAGTGCGAGACGGTTATTCATTTAAATCAAAGAATAATGGTTGTTCTATTTATATGAGTAATATCTTTTATGGTCATGCGCCCTTGAAGAGTGGTGTATTTTTGTTGAATCTCGATTGTAGTGATACACATATTCATAATATTGATGCCAAAAGATGCAAAGTTGATAATGATAGTGCAACTTATTTGTGGCACTGTCGTTTAGGTCATATTGGTGTAAAGCGCATGAAGAAACTCCATGCCGATGGGCTTTTGGAATCACTTGATACTTGCGAACCATGCCTCATGGGCAAGATGACTAAAACTCCGTTCTCCGGAACAATGGAGCGAGCCAATGACTTATTGAAAATAATACATACCGATGTACGCGGTCCAATGAGTGTTGAGGCACACGGCGGGTATCGTTATTTTCTGACCTTCACAGATGATTTGAGCAGATATGGGTATATCTACTTAATGAAACACAAGTCTGAAACATTTGAAAAGTTCAAAGAATTTCAGAGTGAAGTGGAGAATCATCGTAATAAGAAAATAAAGTTTCTACGATCTGATCGCGGAGGCGAATATTTGAGTTACGAGTTTGGCCTTCATTTAAAAAAATGTGGAATAGTTTCACAAATCACGCCACGTGGAACACCACAGTGTAATGGTGTGTCCGAACGTCGTAACCGTACTTTGTTGGATATGGTGCGTTCTATGATGTCTCTTACCGATTTACCACTATCGTTTTGGGGTTATGCATTAGAGACAGCTGCATTCACGTTAAATAGGGCACCGTCTAAATCCGTTGAGACGACACCGTATGAACTATGGTTTGGCAAGAAACCTAAGCCGTCGTTTCTTAAAGTTTGGGGTTGTGACACTTATGTCAAAATGCTTCAGCTGATAAGCTCGAACCCAAATCGAAGAAGTTCGTCTTCATAGGTTACCCTAAGGAAACAATTGGGTACACCTTCTACCATAAATCCGAAGGCAAGATTTTTGTTGCCAAGAATGGAACCTTTCTAGAGAAGGAGTTTCTCTCGAAAGAAGTGAGTGGGAGGAAAGTAGAACTTGATGAGGTAATTGTACCTTCTCTCGAATTGGATAGTAGCTCATCACAGAAAACCGTTCCCGTGATACCTACACCAACTAGAGAGGAAGCTAATGATGATGATCATGAAACTTCAGATCAAGTTACTACTGAACCTCGTAGGTCAACCAGAGCACGATCCGCACCAGGGTGGTACGGTAATCCTGTTCTGGAAGTCATGTTATTAGACCAATGCGAACCTACGAACTATGAAGAAGCTATGATGAGCCCAGATTCCGATAAATGGCTTGATGCCACGAAATCCGAGATAGGATCCATGTATGAGAACAAAGTGTGGACTTTGATGGACTTGCCCGATGATCGGCAAGCCGTAGAAAATAAATGGATCTTCAAGAAGAAGACTGACGCTGATGGTAATGTTACTGTCTACAAATCTCGACTTGTCGCAAAAGGTTTTCGACAAGTTCAAGGAGTTGACTACGATGAGGCTTTCTCACCCGCAGCGATGCTTAAGTCTGTCCAAATCATGTTAGCAATTGCCGCATTTTATGATTATGAAATCTAGCAAATGGACGTCAAAACTACATTCCTTAATGGATTTCTCAAAGAAGAGTTGTATATAATGCAACCAGAAGGTTTTGTCGATCCTAAAGGTGCTAACAAAGTGTGCAAGCTCCAGCGATCCATCTATGGACTGGTGCAAGCATCTCGGAGTTGGAATATACGCTTTGATGAGGTGATCAAAGCATATGGTTTTATACAGACTTACGGTGAAGCCTGTATTTACAAGAAAGTGAGTGGGAACTCTGTAGCATTTCTGATATTATATGTGGATATATTGTTGATCGGAAATGATATAGAATTTCTGGATAGCATAAAAGGATACTTGAATAAGAATTTTGCAATGAAAGACCTTGGTGAAGCTGTTTATATATTGGGCATCAAGATCTATAGGGATAGATCAAGACGCTTAATAGGACTTTCACAAAGCACATACCTTGATAAAGTTTTGAAGAAGTTCAAAATGGATCAGTCAAAGAAGGGGTTCTTGCCTGTGTTACAAGGTGTGAAGTTGAGTCAGACTCAAATCCCGACCACTGCAGAAGATAGAGAGAAAATGAAAGTCATTCCCTATGCCTCAGCCATAGGTTTTATCATGTATGCTATGCTGTGTACCAGACCTAATGTGTGCCTTGCCATAAGTTTGGCAGGGAGGTACCAAAGTAATCCAGGAGTGGATCACTGGACAGCGGTCAAGAACATCCTGAAGTACCTGAAAAGGACAAAGGATATGTTTCTCGTTTATGGAGGTGACGAAGAACTCGTCGTAAATGGTTACGTCGATGCTAGCTTCGACACTGATCCGGATGACTCTAAGTCACAAACCAGATACGTTTTTATTGAATGGTGTTGATGTCAGTTGGTGCAGTTCCAAGCAGAGCGTCGTGGCGGGATCTACGTGTGAAGCGGAATACATAGCTGCTTCGGAAGCAGCGCATGAAGGAGTCTGGATGAAGGAGTTCATATCCGATCTAGGTGTAATACCTAGTGCATCGGGTCCAATGAAAATCTTTTGTGACAACACTGGAGCAATTGTCTTGGCGAAGGAATCCAGATTTCACAAGAGAACCAAACACATCAAGAGACGCTTCAACTCCATCCATGAAAAGGTCAAGGATGGAGACATAGAAATTTGCAAAGTGCATACGGATCTGAATGTGGCAGACCCGTTGACTAAGCCTCTTCCGCGAGCAAAACATGATCAGCACCAAGGCTCCATGGGTGTTAGATTCATTACAATGTAATCTAGATTATTGACTCTAGTGCAAGTGGGAGACTGAAAGGCCCTAGAGGCAATAATAAAGTTGTTATTTTATATTTTCTTATTCATGATAAAGGTTTATTATTCATGCTAGAATTGTATTGATCGAAAACTTAAATACATGTGTGAATAAATAAACAAATACCGTGTCCCTGATAAGCCTCTACTAGACTAGCTCGTTAATCAAAGATGGTTATAGTTTCCTGACCATAGACATGTGTTGTCATTTGATAACGGGATCGCATCATTAGGAGAATGATGTGATGGACTAGACCCACCCGTTAGCTTAGCATAATGATCGTTTAGTTTTATTGCTATAGCTTTCCTCATGTCAAATACATATTCCTTCGACTATGAGATTATGCAACTCCCGAATACTGGAGGAATACCTTGTGTGCTATCAAACGTCACAACGTCACTGGGTGATCATAAAAATGCTCTATAGGTATCTCCGAAGGTGTTTGTTGAGTTGGCATAGATCGAGATTAGGATTTGTCACTCCGAGTATCGGAGAGGTATCTCTGGGCCCTCTCGGTAATACACATCATAAGCTTGCAAGCAAACGACTAAGGAGTTAGTCACGAGGTGTTGTATTACAGAACGAGTAAAGAGACTTGCTGGTAACGAGATTGAACTAGGTATGAAGATACTGACGATCGAATCTCGGGCAAGTAACATACCGATGGACAAAGGGAATTACGTATGTTGTCATAACGGTTCGACCGATAAAGATCTTCGTAGAATATGTAGGAGCCAATATGGACATCCAGGTTCCGCTATTGGTTATTGACCAAAGAGGTGTATCGGTCATGTCTACATAGTTCTCGAACCCGTAGGGTCCGCACGCTTAACGTTCGATGACGATATAGTATTATATGAGTTATGTGATTTGGTGACCGAATGTTGTTTGGAGTCTCGGATGAGATCACGGACATGACGAGGAGTCTCGAAATGGTCGAGAGGTAAAGATTGATATATATGACGATGGTATTCGGACACCGGAAGTGTTTCGGGGGGTACCGGGTACTTATCGGGTCACCGGAAGGGGTTCCGGGCACCCCCGACAAAAGATATGGGCCTTATGGGCCAAGAGGGGAAACGCACCAGCCACAAGGGGCTGGTGCGCCCCCCATATGGGCCGGCCTAAGGAGGAGAAGGAAAGGGGAGAAGAGAAAGGTAAGTGTGGATTAGGATTCCCATTTCCTTCTCTCTCTCTCCCCCCCACCTCTTTCCTTCCCCCTCCGACAAACATGGCAGGGGGGAGGCGTGGCCAAGGGCAGGAGCCCAAGTAGGATTCGGACCTACTTGGGGCGCCCCTTGGCCTCTCCCCTCTCCCTCCCACCTATATATATGAGGAGGGGGGCGTCTAGCACACCCCAGACAATTGCCTAGCCGTGTGCGGCGCCCCCTTTCACCGTTTACACCCCCGGTCATATTTTCGTAGTGCTTAGGCGAAGCCCTGCGGAGATCACTTCACCATCACCGTCACCACACCGTCGTGCTGACGGAACTCATCTACTACCTCGATGTCTTGCTGGATCAAGAAGGCGAGGGACGTCCCCGAGCTGAACGTGTGCAGAACGCGGATGTGCCGTGCGTTCGGTACTTGATCGGTTGAAGCACGAAGAAGTTTGACTACATCAACCGCATTGTGAAACGCTTCCGCTTACGGTCTACGAGGGTACGTAGACACACTCTCCCCCTCGTTGCTATGCATCTCCATGGATAGATCATTGCGTGTGCGTAGATTTTTTTTTCCATGTAACGATTTCCAACAATAATATAGATTTGAGGTTTCTAATTTGAGGTATCCGGATGTGGAATGCATTGTTTGAGACGTGACCGGTCACTGTCCGTGGACGTGTCGCGTCCACAGGCATTTGAGGGGTCGGATTTGCCGAGTCCGACTGTAGATGCTCTAAGGGCCTCAAATCTCATTTTCCCCCTCCCTGGTTCTTCAAATGCATATTCTGACGATTTTGCATGTTGCCGACTATGAAACCGTGTGCTGTGAGAAAAGCACATGATGAGAATAAAGTCATGAATGATACACTTATCATCGCACACGCTATGGAACAACTCTACGTGTGTTACGGGACCCCATATACCGTTCTAGTCGTTTTAAATCGTGTGTGATAGCACCTCATCCCATACGTGAGCTTGAAAGCCACCGCGTTTGATGGCAAACAGTCTCACTCGTAAACTAGAGGTGAACCATGTGTGACGATATGAAATATTGCACACGTTATGACCCGACGACGCGCGTGTGATGGTCGAGACATCGCACATATTTTCCTTCCAAAAACTTGTGTCACATTTCGTAAACGTTTAACCTTGATGCTCCGTCTGGGTTTTGTGAACAGTTACACGCATTTCTCGAAAAAGGTATGTGCGATGAATGATCGGTCTCACACGTTTATCCTGATCTAAGACGTGCACCATAGGTTCAGGCATCACATACAACTACGTTTTGCCAATCGTTTGTATTTTTCGGTCTTATCGCACACAGTTATTACTTGACGTGTGCGATGCAGCAACCCTATCATACACCACAAGGCGAGGTTCGGAACTGTGGTAGCCAAAGGGATTTTTTAATCGCGTGTCATGATTCAATCCACATTAGTGACCGGACAACGCTGGGACGTACGCATCAAGCTTGTAAAAGCTCCTAGGTTGCTCCGGTAATTTCATTTTCTTGTAAGGGTTGGTTTTATGTAAGAGATGAATTTGCTCTTTTTTGAAATAAATAAATGAATGAATGAATGAAATCCAAGGTAGTCTGATATATATATATACCTAATTGAACTCAATAAAAAAAAGGAGAGCGAACACGCGGGGTGGCAGCTTTGGTGTAGCAGGGTGCGGGGGGCGGCAGTTTTATAAAATTCTATGATAATTGTTTATTTTTAGTCCAAAAAATAATCGAAAACTGCCATCCGTTGGATCTGGATCATGTGTCTATGTGAGCATTTGCTGGGATCTCACCCAATCGAACGTTCGCCAGATAGCTTTACAAAAAGAGAGAGAGAGAACGAGTTGGGCAAAACAACTATTTTTTTTCTAGCAGTGGGCAAAACAGCTCCTGCTGGATTCGCGTTCGGTCACGGTTACTACTTTTCCGACTAGAGATCGATCGAATCTCGGGCCCTCAAGATCTAATCACGGCCGGCAGTTTTGCTCAGAAAATAGACCCAACACAAGACGCGCCAGAGAAGCTCCGATCAATTGCGATGGCGATGGTTGGCGTCAGGGTCGCGGCCATCCTCGTATCGATCCTTGCGTCGTGTTTTCTTCTGCTCGGCCAGGCCCAGGCGGGCGCGTTCACCGGCAACCAGGCGCCGCACTCTCCGTCTCCGGTGATCGCCATCGACTTGGGCAACACCAACTCGTGCGTCGCCGGCTACGGCCACGGCAACGGCCAGGTCGAGACCATGTTCCAGCTCTGCATCCCAACCTGGGTGGCCTTCCCCGGTGACGGATCCGTGTTGGTCGGCGAGGACGCCAAGAACCACGCCGCTCCCATCTTCGGCTTCAAGCGGCTGCTCGGGAAGCGGCGCAACTTTGAGCGCGAGGAGGAGGACGTGCGGGAACTCATGGTCCGCGTGCCCTACAAAGTCGTCGGCCGCGAGAGGCCCCTCGTTCAGGTGAAGATGGCAGTAGACGGTGCGGTCAAGAACCTCGGCGCCGATGAGATCACGGCCTTGGTGTTCGCCAAGCTCAGGGAGTCAGCCGAGGCGTACCTCGGACGCGCGATCGAGGAGGCCGTCGTCACGGTCCCGCAGCAATACAACGATCCGTCAAGGTATTCGATCTTGAGGGCCGCGGAGCTCGCCGGCCTGCGCGTCACGAGGATGGTCGACGAGCCGACCGCGGCCGCCGTCGCCCACGGCCTCCACAGGAAGCTGCGCGACGAGGGCAACGTCCTCGTCCTCCACATCGGCGGCGGCACGTCGGGCGCGAGCGTCATGTCGTATGTGGACGGCGTCTTCGAGTTCATGGGAGCAGACGAGGATCCTTTCCTCGGAGGGCAGGACTTCGACCAGAGGATCGTCGACCACTTCGTGGAGCTGATCAGGAAGAAGCACGGCAAGGCCATCATCAGCAACGACGACAAGGGCGCGCTGGGCAGGTTGAGGACGGCGTGCGAGCAGGCCAAGAAGGCGTTGAGCAGCCAAGACCTTGCCGAATTGAGCATCAAGTCGCTTGTCGATGGCGTTAATTTCTCGGGCTCGCTGACCCGGGCAGAGTTTGAGGAGCTGAACCATGACTTGTTCCTTAAAGCCATGGCGTTGGTGGAGGGTGCCATGAGAGCACGCTGAGCTAGACAAGAACAAGGACCTGCTTGATGAGATTGTGCTGGTTGGTGGAAGCACCATGATCCCCGGGATTCGGAGACTCGTCGCCGATTATTTTGGTGGGAGGAAGCTGAAAAATGTCAATGCGTCGGTGATGCCGGATCAAACTGTCACTCTTGGAGCCGCTCGTCTAAGCCATCCTACGGCAAATGGGTACCCATGCATGGGAGGCGATAGGCGTCAGTGGGGATACTCCACAGACTGGTGTTTTACCTACTGAACTTCCCGTTATTGATTGACTGCAGTGAGCAAACCACTAGCCTCAAGCCCTCAACTGCGACAAATTGTAGCTTATATATCCTCTTCTTTTTGTAGGTTTTGTTATAAATGTGAACGTTGGAATCTCAGGATTATTACAGCCTTGCCTGATGCAATGCAACAGCTGACTTGTGATAACTTCTTCTTTTCCCCAGATGTTTTCCATTTTGTTTACGTACACTTATATTTGTTAAAGAAAACACACGATGGGTCTCAGACGCAAAACTCCTATATGAATTACCTTGCCTGTATCAAGTTTTTCTTTTTACCGTTTCCGATTTTCACCGATGGTGGCCGGAAACGGCGGTTTCCCGGTCAATTTTCGTCCAAAATAATTTGAAATTTTTCAAAGTTCGATCAATTTTTTTGAATTTGGGCAAAAATTGTAAAATTGTTTGGTGTTTTTCCTACTGGTGCTGGCCAGAAAGGCCGGTTTCCAGATTTCTTTGACCGGAATAAAAAACCCTGGCCCGTATTAGTTATCAAAAGATCTGCACAGTAATAATATAGTTTTAGGTCCCAATTACATTTTCCATGCTAATAAGTTTTTTACTGAGCATATGATATCTATTATAGTAAGCAGTGTGATAGGCATGACTGGGTAGGTGGTGAGCTTGCTTTGCATGTCTCTAAGCAACTAGAGTACATATTGCCTGGTGAAGTTCTATGAAGCAAAGTTTCTTTGGAGAATAACATTAGGCATGGAGTACTTGATTCTCATGATGCTTGCACTAAGTTATACTCCCTCCGTCCCAAAGTAAGTGTCTCAACTTTGTACTAGTACAAAGTTGAGACACTTACTTTGGGACGGAGGGAATACGTCTCAGTACTGCACCAGCTCTAGCTTATGCCCCTCAACCTACGGTAATGCTCTAGCTCATGCTCCTCATCTCCTATACCAATGGTGAAGTTCAAGTTTGTGTTCTATGAGTTTTCTAAATATTATGTATTGAGTGCATTAACAGTGACTAACAGATGGGTAAATTAAAGAGAAAAGTATATTTTTCGTCCCTCAACTCTTCACTGAGTTTAGTTTTCGTCCCTCAACTCTAAAACCGGACAGAGTGCATCCCGAACACTCGAAACCGGTCACTTTTCGTCCCTGTTGCTGAGTCAACCCGGTTTTGACCACGCATGAACAGTACATCCGATGAACAGTAAATTCGAAAAAAAATATCAACAAAATTCAAAAAAATCTGAAATTTTATGGCATCGAAGATACTCAGGTGCGCCACGTGCGTGCTAATTTTCGTCATGTTTGGAAGTTCGAGGAGCACGCAGCAAAAAAAACAAAAGTAAATGTACTCTGAAGTGAACAGTAAAATAAAAAAAATAGCAAAAAAAATCAAAAAAAATTTTGGCATAGAGGATGCTCAGGTGGGCAAGGTGCGTGCAAATTTTTGTGGTAAAATAAGATTCGAGAAGTCGTGCCAAAAAAAACAAAATAGCGTACGTGTGTGTGCCGCTTTGGGTGGTTTCCAAACCCTCGGATCTTATTTTACCACAAAAATTTGTACGCACCTTGCCCACCTGAGCATCCTCGATGCCAAAAAATTTCAGATTTTTTTTGCTATTTTTTTTATTTTTACTGTTCACTTCAGAGTACATTTACTTTTGTTTTTTTTGCTGCGTGCTCCTCGAACTTCCAAACATGACGAAAATTTGCATGCACGTGGCGCACCTGAGCATCTTCGATGCCATAAAATTTCAGATTTTTTGATTTTTTTTACTATTTTTTTTGAATTTACTGTTCATTGGATGTACTGTTCACGCGTGGTCAAAACCGGGTTGACTCAGCAGCAGGGACGAAAAGTGACCGGTTTCGAGAGTTCGGGATGCACTCTGTCCGGTTTTAAAGTTGAGGGATGAAAACTAAACTCAGCGAAGAGTTGAAGGACGAAAAATATACTTTTCTCTAAATTAAATTCAAAGCTATAGCAGATGCTTGTATTTAATCCTTATCTGAATTAATAATTACCCAATGGGTTATGTCTACTGCTAGCAGATTTTGGTCAGAACGGCGATGGTGCCTTTCAATTCCCGGTGTTCCACGAGAAGCACCCATGCATACAAGCATCAGTACATATAGCAAATGTACAGAAAACATGGTATTCCTTTGAGGACGACAGAATCCATAAAGATCGCTTCCTCATGGCCATCGGTCTGGGCACTCCGGCCATTGTGAATCTCGTCACCATCGACACCGGCTCGACACTTTCCTGGGTTCAGTGCCGACCTTGTTCGATAAATTGTCATGATCAAGCTGAAGAGGACGGATAAATTGTCATGACCCAACTTACCAAAGCGTTGGCTGCTCAACTGAAGATTGTGGTTATGTGCATGAAACACTTGGTATTCCTTTTGGCTGCAACGAGGAGCAAGATAGCTGCCTTTACAGCTTGAGGTATGGATCGGAAGAGTACACGGCCGGCAGCTTGGTCAAGGACAAGCTCACTTTAGGAAACAGCTTCAGCGTTGATGATTTCATGTTTGGCTGCAGTGGAGATGACAGGTATAATGCAGGTGATGCCGGCATTGTTGGATTTGGGGGTGCGAGTTACTCCTTCTTTCGTCAGGTGGTTCGTCATACGAACTACACTGCGTTCTCTCACTGCTTTCCTGGTAATCATAGAAATGGAGGATTTCTATCCATCGGGCCGTATGATCGGTACAATTTACAGTTCATTCCGTTGATCGAATATGGCTCGCATGGCGATAATCCGGTGTATGCTCTTCAGCAGCTTGACATGATGGTCAACGGGATACGGCTTGAAGTCGATCCGTCAGTCTACGCAACTCGAATGACGATACTGGATTCTGGCACGATCGACACGTTCATTCTGTCCCCGGTGTTTCGTGCGTTTGACAAGGCGATCACGGCGGCAATGCTAGCTAAGGGATATGCCCGAGAAGCAGCTGGAAGGAATAAAATCTGTTTCACGTCCACTAGCGATTCGGTGAACTGGCGCGACATGCCAACAGTGGAGATGAAATTTGTAAGGTCTACCTTGAAGCTCCCGTCAGAGAATGTGTTCTATCAAGTGTCAGCAGATAAAATTTGCTCCACATTTCGGCCAGATGTTGCCGGACTGACAGGGGTTCCAATTCTGGGGAACAGGGCAACAAGATCATTCAGGGTCGTGTATGATATCCAAGACAGCAAGTTTGGCTTTCAAGCTGGTGCGTGTTGACACAGTTACATGGCTACCTGGAGCAGACAAGACTATATATTTTGATGTACAAACTGATGAAGGTCCTCAGTATTGATTGGTGTTGGTACTGGATTAACAGTGCTTCTCTTTTGGATTAACAGTGCATCTCTAATCTGGAACAATCGTGTATGTGTCAAATTTATGTTGTGTGCCTTTTTTGTTTTCTAAATATGCAATCATATAAGTATTTGCAGCAGTGGTAGGAATCATAAGTTCATAAGGATGTTAATTGATTCCCAGAAATCTCTGGCGTTTCAATCCCTGGCCGCCCGGCCGCGAGCCAGAACTGGCGGAGGCGGAGGTAGGGCGTTACCTTGCAATTGCCATCGCCGATTGCCTCCTGGCTACAGAGGTAGGAAGTGATCGTCCCGGGTTTGCGATCGACACGCAGGAGCAGAGGAGAAAGCACGCGAGCATGATCTGGATTTCGGATGGCGTCTTGGCTATTTTTGGAGTTTCGGGGTTTGGGTTTTGTAGGACATACACTATAATTTCGACATTTTTACACGACAATTTCAGCATCTTGGAGCATACGGAAGGAGAGGAATAACAAACATTTCAGGGGTGTACCGCCGTCCATTGAGTCCTGGAAGAACAGGTTAAAAGATTGCTTCCATCTGTTGCAATACAAGGCTAAGGAGGGGTTAGTCCCCTTCATTACCTCTCTAGTAGACTCTCTAAATCACTTGGACTTTTAGTTTCTGTGTGCTGTAGTTGTTTGGACTCCCGCCTTGTCTTTTTACTTCCTTTTTGGTTGGATGTTTGCTCAACAACCAGCCTCCCTTTTACCATGTAAGTTTATAACTGCCACTTTTGTCTTTAATTCATAAGGCAGTGGGGGTTTTCTCTGTCAAGGTTCAAAAAAAAATCAGCATTATTAAGCCATTGACACACAATGTTCCTACAAATCCAGCCAATAAGAGTCAACACATGATCGCATAGGGGAATCCTAATGCCCCAGCTCCGGCCAACAGATAGGTTAAAGTTTTAGTCCTTGTGGGGGCGGCACTCGGGTGGACGACGATGCTTCATTTTGAGTTGGTCTTCCGAGTTTCAATCCTCCTCGAGTTCATCCGTCGGGGCAGATTAGATGGAGCTCTGGCATAGATTCCTGCCAGCTGGCGGTGAGGGAGTTTCTCGCCGTGCGTATGTGGCGGCGAGATTTGATGTCAGGTTATTCGAGTCGATTCAAAGATTCAATGGTGTTGACTGCGGATCTAGGGTGATTATCTTTAGAGGCACGTGCACAAAGACTTTATGGCTTCCATCAACAAGGTCAAGCCAACTCCGATTTGGGAGTGGCAACAACGACGCGTCGGCGGTAATGGTCTTCGATGGTTCAATGACCTCAATATATTTTCTAGAGAAAAGTTTGTTTTTTGGTCTCTCAAGTTGCCTAAAAGTATAGACTTGTCCATCAAATTTTTTTGGTAGACATTTGGTCCTCCAAAGTATAGACATGGACACGGCCGCCCGATATGGTCAGAAGGGGAACAATATGGACTTGGATGACATGCGCTGCCGTAGATTTAAACTAGGTTTAGGTCATGTTGTTTTTGTGTAATGAAATATGTTGAAAATGTAATGAATGTGCTCTGTTTTAATGAAAATCATCCAGTTTGCATGAAACCCGGTTTGAAATGTATGCGGGCATGGTTGGATGACCGACTCTTGTATCATCGTCTGCAGCCGTCAGATACCGTGTCCATTTTAGAGGTCGGCATTGGAGATGCCCTTGTCACTGCCGCGTATAGGTACAACGATGATCGTCCAGTTTTCGTTTTTGGGGGGGGAAGGGCACTTCCGTCTTAGCCGCAGCCGGCGTGCAGGTACAACAATGATCGTCGAGTTTTTGTTGCCGAAGGAGGAGGACTGCCGTCTTTGATGCCGATCGTCGAGTCAGCGACACATGCCGATAGACTCGCAACCGCTGACTTGTCACCACCGTTTGGTGGATGAGCTAACAGGGGCATCATCCATGGTACCTGCATGTCTTGGCGGCAGAGGGTTTCTTCCTTGTGAGAAACCGATGAGAATGAGGTTCCTTCTCTGCCCCAAATAATACAACTAATTACTTCTTTTGTACCAAAATATAAGACATTTTTATAGGTTAAACGAACCTATACAAACGTCTTACGGAGAGAGATTATTAATCAAACAGGGGGTTATTTGCTAATTTGGGTTTAAGAGAATCTACAAACGAACCCACATACTCGCCTCAAATACCCGGAGGGGCCGCTCGGTCAATGTCTGGACGCAAAAACGCCACCCAGCCGGCCTCCTTATAACCGGCTCAAACGTCCGGACTGACCGGCACTCCCCATATCCGGCCCAAATATGAGGCGGATATGGGGACGCTTGGACGCGCCCGCCACGTACGCCTGGTGTCGTGGTTTTGTCACGACAGATGTCCTCGTGAAAGGACTAAGTCTGGAAGCCATCGCAACTAGGAGGTTGCTTGAGAGGGGTTGATCGGGAAACAAAGGACACGATTTACCCAGGTTCGGCCCCTCACGGTGGAGGTAAAGACCTACTTCCTGCTCGATTGATATTGCTTCACATCTCGATTACAAGGATGCGGATTCGCTAACCTAGCTCTCGATGATTGTAACTTAGTCTTTTCTACCTCGGGGGCTCCCCTTTATGTACAGGTTGAGGCCCTGAGGTTACAACAGAGTCCGGGTCGTACTACGACCCGTATCATATTCTACTTATCCCTCAAGTAAGGAAAGTCTTCTTCGCTGGGCCTTGTCAAGCTGGCCCATCTAATGTCATCATGAGCCGGCCTTCCGCCCAGTCTTCTGGGCCTCCTCCGCATGATAACCCACCAGGTTGAAGTGACCCATGAGCCGGTACGCTCCGGGCCGGGTCGTTTCTCCTGCCGGGTCGTAACGCTGGGAAATATCTGATACGTCCATTTCGCATCATGTTTTCCTACTGTTATTTATAGTGTTTTTATGCAATATAACACTTTTGTGAAGTATTTCTAATGCCATTTCTCTCATAATATGCAGGTTTACACAAAGAGGGAGATTGCTGGCAGCTGGAATTCTGGACCTGGAAAAAACTATGTCAAAGATACCTATTCTGCACATCTCCAAATGAGCTGAAATTTTACGGAGAATTATTTTGCAATATATAAAAAATATTGGAGAAAATAAATACCAGAGGGGGCCACCCAGGTGCCCACTAGGCACTAGGGCGCCTACCCCCCCCGGCGTGCCCTGGTGGGTAGCGGGCCCCCTGGCCAGCCTCCGGTGCCCATCTTTTGGTATATAAGGTCATTTACCCTAGAAAAAAAATAAGGAGAGGACTTTCGGGACGGAGCGCCGCTGTCTCGAGGCGGAACTTGGGTAGGAGCACTTTTACTCTCCGGCGAAGCGATTCCGCCGGGGATACTTCCCTTCAGGAGGGGGAAATCGAAGCTATCGTCATCACCAACGACCCTCTCATCGTGGGAGGGCCAATCTCCATCAACATCTTCAACAACACCATCTCATCTCAAAACCCTAGTTCATCTCTTGTGTTCAATCTTTGTATCAAAACCTCAGATTGGTACCTGTGGGTGACTAGTAGTGTTGATTACATCTTGTAGTTGATGCCAGCTGGTTATTTGGTGGAAGATTATATGTTCAGATCTATTATGATATTCAATACCCCTATTATCTTGAGCATGAATACGTTGTGCAAGTAGTTACTTTTGTTCTTGAGGACATGAGAGAAGTCTTGTCATAAGTAATCATGTGAATTTGATATTCGTTCGATATTTTGATGATCTGTATGTTGTGATTCCCTTAGTGGTGTTATGTGAATGTCGACTACGTGACACTTCACCATCTTTGAGCCTAAAGGAATGCATTGTGGAGTAGTTATTAGATGAAGTGACAAAAGCTTAAAACCTAGTTTATGCGCTATTCCATAAGGGACTGATTTGGATCCATATGTTTAATGCTATGGTTAGATTTTATCTTAATTCTTCTTTCGTAGTTGCGGATGCTTGCGAGAGGGGTTAATCATAAGTAGGAGGTTTTTCAAGTAAGAACAACACCCAAGAACCGGTCCACCCACATATCAAATTATCAAAGTAGCGAACGCGAATCAAATCAACATGATGAAAGTGACTAGATGAAATTCTCATGTGTCCTCAAGAACGCTTTGCTTACTATAAGAGATTCTTTTGGCCTGTCCTTTGCTATAAAAAGGATTGGGCTACCTTGCTGCACCTATTGTTGCTATTGCTACTCATTACTTGTTACAAATTATCTTGCTATCAACCTACCTGTTACCGACAATTTCAGTGCTTGCAGAAATTACCTTGCTGAAAACCGCTTGTCATTTCCTTCTACTCCTCGTTGGTTCGACACTCCTACTTATCGAAAGGACTACGATTGATACCCTATACTTGTGGGTCATCAAGACTCTTTTTTGGCGCCGTTGCTGGGGAGTGAAGCGCTCTTGGTAAGTGGAAATTGGTAAGGAAAAATTTATATAACATGCTGAAATTTACTGTTACTTGTTACTATGGAAAATAATCCTTTGAGGGGTTTGTTCGGGGTATCTTCACCTTGATCGGAGACACAAAGAGTTGCTCCTCAACCTACTGCTCCTACTGAAAATATTGGTTATGATATTCCTTCGGGTATGATAAAGAAACTGCTAGCTAATCGTTATGCAGGAGATGGAACACTACATCTTGATATGCACCTAATCTATGTGGATGAAATTTGTGGATTATTTAAGCTTGTAGGTTTACCCAGAGATGAAGTTAAGAAGAATGTTTTCCCTTTATCTTTGGGGGGGAAATCATTTACATGGTATAGACTATGTGATGATATTGGAGCTTGGGATTGGAATCGATTGAAATTGGAATTTCACCAAAAGTTTAATCCTATGCATCTAGTTCATCGTGGTCGGAATTATATATATAATTTTTGGCCTTGTGAAGGAGAAAGTATCGCTCAAGCTTGGGGGAGGCTTAAATCAATGCTATATTCATGCCCCAATCATGAGCTCTCAAGAGAAATTATCATACAGATTTTTTATGCTCGGCTTTCTCGTGATGATCAATCCATGCTCGATACTTCTTGTACTGGTTCTTTTATGAAGAAAACTATTGAATTCAGGTGGGATCTTTTGGAAAGAATTAAGTGCAACTCTGAAGATTGGGAACTCGACGAAGGTAAAGAGTCAGGTATAAAGCTTGAGTTTGATTGTGTTAAATCTTTTATGGATACCGATGCTTTTCATAAGTTTAGCACTAAATATGGACTTGACTCTGAGATAGTAGCCTGTGAATCATTTGCTACTCATGTTGGCCTCCCTAAGGAGAAGTGGTTTAAATATCATCCCCCTATTAAAGAAAAGATTGAGGAGCCAGTCATAGTTAAAGATGAAACTATCATTTATAATGTTGACCCAGCTGTGCCTACCACTTATATTGAAAAACCATCTTTCCCTGTTAGGATAAAGGAACATGCTAAAGTGTCAATCGTGGTTAACAAAAGTAATATTAGAGCACCTAAACCTTCTGAACAAATTAAAGTAGAACCTAGTATTGCTATGGTTAAAGATCTCTTGGTCGATAATATTGATGGGCATGTTATTTATTTCTGTGATGAAGCTGCTAGAATTGCCAAACCCGACATTAAAGATAAGAATAAGCACGTTGTTGGCATGCTTGTTGTCTAAGTTAAAATAGGAGATCATTGCTATCATGGTTTATGTGATTTGGGTGCTAGTGTGAGTGTTATTCCTTTTACCTTATATCAAGAAATTATGAATGATATAGCACCGCTGAAATAGAAGATATTGATGTCACTATTAAACTTGCAAACAGAGACACCATCACACCACTTGGGATAGTTAGAGATGTTGAAGTCTTGTGTGGGAAAATAAAATACCCTACTGATTTTCTAGTTCTCGGTTCTCCACAAGATGATTTTTGTCCCATAAAATTTGGTAGACCTATCTTGAACACTGTTAATGCTAAGATAGATTGCCAAAAGAAACTGTCAGTGTCAATTTTGGTGTTGTGTCTCATGAGTTTAATTTCTCTAAGTTTCGTAGGCACCCTCATGATAAAGAATTGCCTAGTAAGGATGAAATAATTGGTCTTGCTTCTATTGCTATACCTCCTACTGATCCATTAGAACAATATTTGCTAGACCATGAAAATGATATGCATTTGCATGAAAGAAATGAAATAGATAAAATATTCTTTGAGCAACAACCTATTCTTAAGCACAATTTGCCTGTTGAAACTCTAGGAGGCCCTCCTCCACCTAAAAGTGATCCTGTGTTTGAATTAAAGCAATTGCCTGACACTTTGAAATATGCTTATCTTGACGAGAAAAAGATATATCCTGTTATTTTTAGTGCTAACCTTACAGAGCAAGAAGAAAAGAGATTGTTAAAAACTCCGAGGAAGCACCGTGCTGCTATTGGATATACTCTTGATGATCTTAAGGGCATTAGTCCCACTCTTTATCAACACAAGATTAATATGGAACCTGATGCTAAACTGATTGTTGATCATCAACGATGATTAAATCCTAAGATGAAAGAAGTGGTAAGAACTGAAATACTAAAGCTTCTGGAAGCAGGTATAATTTATCCTATAGATGATAATAGATGGGTAAGTCCTGATCATTGTGTCCCTAAGAAAGGAGGCATTACTGTTGTTCCTAATGATAAAAATGAACTTATCCCATAGAGAATCGTGACTGGCTATAGAATGGTAATTGATTTTAGAAAATTAAACAAAGCCACTAGAAAAGATCATTACCCTTTGCCTTTTATTGATTAAATGTTAGAAAGATTGCCAAAGCACACACACTTTTGCTTTCTTGATGGATATTCTGGTTTCTCTCAAATACCTGTATCACAACCTGATCAAGAGAAAACCACCTTTACTTGTCCTTTTAGAACTTATACTTATAGACGTATGCCTTTTGGTTTATGCAATGCACCTGCTACCTTTCAAAGATGTATGACTGCTATATTCTCTTACTTTTGTGAAAAGATTGTTGAGGTTTTCATGGATGATTTTTCCGTTTACGGAACTTCTTTTGATGATGGCTTAAGCAACCTTGATCGAGTTTTGCAGAGATGTGAACAGACTAATCTTGTCTTGAATTGGGAGAAGTGTCACTTTATGGTGAATGAAGGTATTGTCTTGGGGCACAATTTTTCCGAGCAGGGTATTGAGCTGGATAAAGCTAAAGTCGATGCAATTGAGAAAATGCCATGTCCTAGAGATATTAAAGGTATTTGAAGTTTCCTTGGTCATGCTGGTTTTTATAGGAGGTTTATTAAAGACTTCTCTAAAATTTCTAGGCCTCTTACTAATCTCTTGCAAAAAGATGTTCCATTTGTTTTTTATGATGATTGTGTAGAAGCCTTTGAAACACTTAAGAAAGCCTTAACTTTTGCACCCATCGTTCAACCACCTGATTGGAACTTACCTTGCCTTTTGAAATTATGTGTGATGCTAGTGACTATGATGTTGGTGTTGTTCTAGGACAAGGAGTTGATAAGAAATTAAATGTTATCCATTATGCTAGTAAAACTCTAGAAGTGCCCAAAGAAATTATGCTACTACTGGAAAAGAATTTTTAGCAGTTGTGTTTGCTTGTGATAAATTTAGATCTTACATTGTAGATTCTAAAGTAATTGTTCACACCGATCATGCTGCTATTAAATACCTTATGGAAAAGAAAGATGCTAAGCCTAGACTCATTAGGTGGGTTCTTTTGCTACAAGAATTTGATTTACATATCACTGATAGGAAGGGAGCTGAGAATCCCGTAGCTGATAACTTGTCTAGGTTAGAAAATATGCTTGATGACCCACTACCTATTGATGATAGCTTCCCCGATGAACAACTACCTGTCATAAATGCTTGTCATAATACTCCTTGGTATGCGGACTATGCTAATTACATTGTTGCTAAATTTATACCACCTAGTTTCACTTACCAACAAAAGAAAAAAAATCTTTTTTGACTTAAGACATTACTTTTGGGATGACCCACATCTTTATAAAGAAGGAGTAGATGGTATTATTAGACGTTGTATACATGAGCATGAACAGGAACAAATCCTATGGAAATGTCACTCCAAAGCCTATGGAAGATATCATGCGAGAGGTAGAACTGCATATAAGGTACTACAATCTGGTTTTTATTGGCCTACTCTTTTCAAGGATGCTCGTAAGTTTGTTTTATCTTGTGATCAATGTCAAAGAATAGGTAATATTGGTAGACGTCAGGAAATGCCTATGAATTATTCACTTGTTATTGAACCATTTGATGTTTAGGGCTTTGATTATATGGGACATTTTCCTTCCTCTAATGGGTATACACATATTTTGGTTGCTGTTGATTATGTCATTAAGTGGGTAGAAGCTATTCCAACTAGTAGTGCTGATCATAACACCTCCATTAAAATGTTGAAAGAAGTTATTTTCCCGAGGTTTGGAGTCCCTAGATATTTAATGACTGATGGAGGTTCACATTTTATTCATGGTTCTTTCCGTAAATTGCTTGCTAAATATGATGTTAACCATAGAATTGCATCCCCTTATCACCCTCAATCTAGTGGACAAGTTGGACTTAGGAATAGATAAATAAAATTAATATTGCAAAAGACTGTCAATCGATCTAGGAAAATTTGGTCTAAGAAACTTGATGATGCACTTTGGGCTTATAGAACAGCTTATAAAAATCCTATGGTTATGTCTCCATATAAAATGGTATATGAAAAAGCTTTTCATTTGCCTCTTGAGTTAGAACATAAATCATATTGGGTAATTAAAGAACTTAATTATGACTTCAAACTTGCTGGTGAAAACATGTTATCTGATATTAGCTCACTAGATGAATGTAGAACCCAAGCCTATGAAAGTGCCAAATTATTAAAAGAAAAAGTCGAAAGATGGCATGACAAAAGAATCCAAAAGAGGGAATTCAAAGTGGGTGAGTATGTTCTATTGTAGATTTCTCGTTTTAGATTTTTGCAGGAAAACTTCTCTCCAAATGGGAAGGACCATGTATCATTGAAGAAGTTTATCGCTCTTGAGTTATTAAGATCAATAATGCCGAAGGCACTAATCCAAAGGTGGTCAATGGACAAAGAATTAAGCACTATATCTCAGTACACCTATTAATGTTGAAACTAACATTGTTCAAACCATGACACCGGAGGAATACATAAAAGAGTCCTTCCAGAACACTCCAGAACCCTGAAAAGGAAGAGGTACGTGATACGGTAAGTAAACGGACTCCAAAATTTCCGCAAAAATATTTTCTGTCAGTTTTGGAATATTAGAAAAATACAAAAATAAGAAACACCCAAGAAGGCAACCGAGGTGCCCACTAGGCACCAGGGCGCGCCTGCCCCTCCTGGTGCGCCCTGGTGGGTAGTGGGCCCCTTGGGAACCTTCCCGACTCCGTTTTCCTATGGTATACTTGTTTCCTAAGATAAAAATTCTTTATATGTACCCCCAGACTATTTGAACACCGCATCGCGGAAATATCCTCTGTTCTTGTTTCGTGCTATTTTTCTGGCAGATCTGAAAGTATGTCGTCTCAAGATTCAGATGGAGAGAGCTATGTCTCCCACTATGTTGCATATCCAAAGATCTTTGGGAGGTTTATCCCTACCTATGGTCCACCGAGGATGAGGAAGATACCGACTTGGAGGAAACGAGGGATGCCAGCTCAGAAGATGATGGAATTTCCACTACCTCAACCTGGAGATATGCACGTGGAATTCAAGAAGTCAAGTCTCCCAAACGGAGTAAACAAATCTAAGACCCAATTTATCCCATCCAGTTTTCTACAGGAAAGCAAGGAGGCATAATGCAAAAAGATATTGAAGCTTGAGAAGAAAATGATGATTTAAGGGAGGAAAGTTTTATCCTCAAGCGTAAGCTGGAGAAGAAGAATGTCACTACCTCATCTCCACCACCATCACCAAAGAGGGAGACTTGAGTACACAGGTATGGGCACTCCCCTTGGCTTGTGCCAAGCTTTGGGGAGATACCCCGATATCGTATCACCATCACTTTTATTATCTTCACCAGTTTTTAGTTCAATCCTTAGTTATTTCGTGATTTAGTTGAATAAAAGTTTAGTATGATCTATTTTCGAGTGCTAGTTTCGTGATCTATGCATCTATGTAATCGAGTTGAGAGTTATATAATAAAGATTACTTTGATTTTTTGCTTTTTTACTTTCATGTTTCAACCAAAATAAATAAAATAATGAAAAATATCATATGCTAATCTTATGGAAAGTAATGACATTACAAAAGGAAAAGTATAAGTGGTAAAATTTATTGAAAGTTGACAAACATTGCATTGGTCAATTATGCAATTCATGAAAGAATTAACAAGGAAAGAGAAGATTCACATGCAAATATAATATCTTGGACATCTTTTATGATTGTGAACCCCCATTAAGTATTTTATGCCAAATTGTTGATGTTGGACAAGGAAGACAACATAATGATTTATGTTTGTTCATATTCACATAGAAGTTATATTGTCATAGATCCTCCAACATGTGATGCTTGCCCAATATCTTTGCTAGCCAAAAATCCGCACCAGGTAGAGATACTACTTGTGCATCCAAAAACCTTAAACCCAATCTCAAGTTATGAGAGTCCACTATACCTACCTATGGACTGAATAAGATCCTTCAAGTAAGTTGTCATCGGTGCATATGGCAATAAAAATTGCTTCTAAATATGTATGATCTTTTAGTGTAAGGGAAAATAAGCGTTGTACGCACTTGTGATGGAAAAGTAATAAAAGCGATGGACTGCATAATAAAGGTTTCTATCATAAGGGGCAACATAACGTGACGTTCTTTTGCACTAAGAGCGTGTGCATTCAAAAATAAAAAGCGCATGACAACCTCTGCTTCCCTCTGCGAGGGGCCTATCTTTTACTTTTATGTATTTACTTTTTATGTAAGAGTCGAAAATGTTCTCCTCTATTTCTTTTTATTTTTCTCTTTTGCAAGTATCATGTGGTGGGGAAAGATCTAGGCACATATATCCAGTTGGATATGAGTGATCATGAGTTATTATTGTTGACATCACCCATGAGGTGAATTAAGTTGGGAGGCGAAACTATAAGCCCCTATCTTTCTATTGTTGGAAATATGCCCTAGAGGCAATAATAAAGTGGTTATTATTATATTTCCTTAATCATGATAAAGGTTTATTATTCATGCTAGAATTGTATTGACCAGAAACTTAAATACGTGTGTGGATACATAAACAAATACCGTGTCCCTAGTGAGCCTCTACTAGACTAGCTCGTTGATCAAAAGATGGTTAAGGTTTCCTAACCATAGACATGTGTTGTCACTTGATAACGGGATCACATCATTAGGAGAATGATGTGATGGACAAGACCCATCCGTTAGCTTAGCATATGATCGTTCAGTTTATTGCTACTGCTTTCTTAATGTGAAATACATATTCCTTCGACCATGAGATCATGCAACTCCCGGATACCGGAGAAATACCTTGTGTGCTATCAAACGTCACAACGTAACTGGGTGATCATAAAGATGCTCTATAGGTATCTCCGAAGGTGTCTGTTGAGTTGGTATGGATCGAGATTGGGATTTGTCACTCCGTGTATCGGAGAGGTATCTCTGGGCCCTCTCGGTAATATAGCATCACAAGAAGCTTGCAAGCAAAGTGACTAAGGAGTTAGTTACAAGATGATGTATTACGGAACGAGTAAAGAAACTTGCCGGTAACGAGATTGAACTAGGTATGGAGATACCGATGATCGAATCTCGGGCAAGTAACATACCGACAGACAAAGGGAACTACGTATGTTGTCATAAAGGTTCGACCGATAAAGATCTTTGTAGAATGTGTAGGAACCAATATGGGCATCCAGGTCCCGCTATTGGTTATTGACCGGAGAAGCGTCTCGGTCATGTCTACATCATTCTCGAACCCATAGGGTCCGCACGCTTAACGTTCGTTGACGATATAGTATTATATGAGTTATGTGAGTTGGTGACCGAATGTTGTTCGGATTCCCGTATGAGATCACGAACATGACGAGGAGCTCTGGAATGGTCCGGAGGTAAAGATTGATATATAGGACGACACTATTTGGTCTCCGGAAAGGTTTCGGAATGCACCGGATATTCATCGGGTCATCGGAAGGGGTTCTGGGAGACCTACGGGGAGTTTATGGTCCTAATGGGCCAAGGGGAGGAACACACCAGCCCACAAGGGGTTGGCGCGCCCTCTCCCTGGCCGCCGGCCCTCTTGGGAAGGAAAGGGGGGTGCCTAAGGCAAGCGAGCCGCCGGCCCCCCTCCTGCCTTCTCCTCCACCCCCTTAGGAAGGAATAGGGGGGCGCCTAGGGCAGACGCCCTAGGGTTGGCCGCCGGCCCCTTGGGGGCCCTAGGCTGCCTCCCCTCCTCCCCCCACCTATATATATGAGAGGAGGGAGAGGAGCAACACACACCACGATCCCCAAGCCGTGTGCGGCGCCCCGTCTTCCTCTAGTTCTAGTTCCTCCTCCGTCCACGTCCGTTGTGCTTGGCGAAGCCCTGCGGATAGTTTCACCACCACCGTCACCACATCGTCGTGCTGCCGGAACTCATCTACTACTTTGCCTCTCTTGCTGGATCGAGAAGGTGAGGACGTCATCGAGCTGAACATGTGCTGAACGCGGAGGTGTCATACGTTCGGTACTTGATCGGGACAGATCGTGAAGGTTTACGACTACATCAACCGCATTGATAAACGCTTCTGCTTAGCGATCTACAAGGGTATGTAGATGCTCTCCCCCTCTCATAGCTATGCATCTCCATGGATAGATCTTGCATGTGCGTAGAATTTTTTTTTGTTTTCCATGCAACGTTCCCCATCAGTGGCATCCGAGCCAGGTCTATGCGTAGATGATATGCACGAGTAGAACACAAAGGAGTTGTGGGCGGTGATGTTCATACTGCTTACCACCAACGTCTTATTTTGATTCGGCGACATTGTGGGATGAAGCGGCCCTGACCAACCTTACATGTCCACGCACATGAGACCGGTTCCACCGACTGACATGCAACTTGTTTTGCATAAAGGTGGCTGGCGGGTGTCTGTTTCTCCTACTTTAGTTGAATCAGATTTGACTACGGCCGGTCCTTACAGAAGGTTAAAACAGCAAACTTGATAATCACCGTTGTGGTATTGCGTAGGTAAGAACGGTTCTTGCTAATTGCCCGTAGCAGCCACGTAAAACTTGCAACAACAAAGTAGAGGACGTCTAACTTGTTTTTGTAGGGCATGTTGTGATGTGATATGGTCAAGATATGATATGATATATGTTGATGTATGAGATGATCATGTTTTGTAATAAGTTCACGACTTGCATGTCGATGAGTACGACAACCGGCAGGAGCCTTAGGGTTGTCTTTAATTATTGTATGACCTGCGTGTCAGTCACGAAGCGCCATGTAATTGCTTTACTTTATCGCTATGCGTTAGCAATAGTTGTAGAATCAATTGTAGGCGAGACAACCCCGACGCAATGATGGAGATCAAGGTGTCGTGCCGAGATCATGCCGATGCTTTGGAGATGGAGATCAAAAGCACAAGATGATGATGGCCATATCATGTCACATATTTTGATTGCATGTGATGTTTATCCTTTATGCATCTTATTTTGCTTAGAACGACGGTAGCATTATAAGATGATCCCTTCACTTAATTTCAAGATAAAAGTGTTCTCCCTAAGTATGCACCGTTGCCAAAGTTCGTCGTTTCAAAGCACCTCGTGATGATCGGGTGTGATAGACTCTACGTTCACATACAATGGGTGTAAGCCAGTTTTGCACATGCAGAATACTTGGGTTAAACTTGACGAGCCTAGCATGTACAGACATGGTCTCGGAACACTGGAGACCGAAAGGTCGAATGTGAGTCATATAGTAGATATGATCAACATAGAGATGTGCACCATTGATGACTACCCCATCTCACGTGATGATCGGACATGGGTTAGTTGATTTGGATCATGTATCACTTAGACAACTTGAGGAATGTTGATTTAAGTGGGAGTTCATTAGTAATTTGATTATTTAAACTAAAATTTATCATGAACTTAGTCTTAATAGTTTTTGCATATCTATGTTGTAGATCAATGGCCTGTGCTACCGTTCCCTTGAATTTTAATGCGTTCCTAGAGAAAGCTAAGTTGAAAGATGATGGTAGCAACTACACGGACTGGGTCCGTAACTTGAGGATTATCCTCATTGCTGCACAGAAGAATTATGTCCTTGATGCACCGCTAGGTGATAGACCTGCTGCAGGAGCTACTGCAGATGTTATGAACATCTGGCAGGCTCTATCTGATGACTACTCGATAGTTCAGTGTGTCATGCTTTATGGTTTAGAACCGGGACTTCAAAAGCGTTTTGAACGCCACGAAGCATATGAGATGTTCCAAGAGCTGAAGTTAATATTTCAAGAAAATGCCCTAGTTGAGACATATGAAGTCTCCAACAAGTTCTTTAGCTGTAAGATGGAGGAGAACAGTTATTTCAGTGAACACGTACTCAAAATGTCTGGGTATCATAACCACTTGACTTAGCTGGGAATTGATCTTCCAGTTGAGAGTGTTATTGACAGAGTTCTTCAGTCACTGCCACCAAGCAACAAAGGCTTCGTGATGAACTATAATATGCAAGGGATGACGGAAACGATTCCCGAGCTCTTCGCAATGCTGAAATCGGTGGAGGTAGAAATCAAGAAGGAGCATCAAGTGTTGATGGTTAACAAGACCACTAGTTTCAAGAAAAAGGGCAAGGGAAAGAAAGGGAACTTCAAGAAGAATGGCAAGCAAGTTGCCGCTCCCGTGAAGAAGCCCAAAGCTGGACCCAAGCCTGAAACTGAGTGCTTCTACTGCAAAGGAAATGGTCACTAGAAGCGGAACTGCCCCAAATACTTGGCGGATAAGAAGGGTGGCAAAGTGAACAAAGGTATATTTGATATACATGTTATTGATGTGTACCTTACTAATGCTCGTAGTAGCACCTGGGTATTTGATACTGGTTCGGTTGCTCATATTTGTAACTCGAAATAGGAGCTACGGAATAAACGAAGATTGGCTAAGGACGAGGTGATGATGCACGTTGGGAATGGTTCCAAGGTTGATGTGATCGCTGTTGGCACGCTACCTCTACATCTACCTTCGGGATTAGTTTTAGACCTCAATAATTGTTATTTGGTGCAAGCGTTGAGCATGAACATTATATCTGGATCTTGTTTATTGCGAGACGGTTATTCATTTAAGTCAAAGAATAATGGTTGTTTTATTTATATGAGTAATATCTATTATGGTCATGCACCTTTGATGAATGGTCTATTCTTGTTGAATCTCGATCATAGTGATACACATATTCATAATATTGATGCCAAAAGATGCAAAGTTGATAATGATAGTGCAACATACTTGTGGCACTGCCGTTTAGATCACATTGGTGTAAAGCGCATGAAGAAACTCCATGCGGATTGTCGGTGTACTAAGTATTGGGCCACTAGTACCCCGTACTTGTGCACGGGCAGTTGTAGCCATCCTCGCGGCAAGGCTTGCCGGGGAACAGTTCGAGGTTGATTCAAGCCATCAAAGAAACCATCCAGTCAGAGATCTGAGGATCAGCAGATAAGGAGAGCTGGAATCCGAAAACCAGCTTCCCCGGCAAGATCTTGCCGGGGTGGCCTGCGGAGCCCGGCAAGGATCGGTGCCCAGCAAGGCTTGGCGCCCGGCAAGGCTTGGCGCCCAGCAAGGCTTGGCGCCCGGCAGGACTTGGCACCCGGCAAGGTTTTGTTGCTGCGCCACCGCTCTAGCACAGCGACAAACCCGACATTCTGGGTCCTTCTTTGGATGCGTGGCGACGCGCCAATGGAGGAGAGCTTAAGCGGTGCTGATGGGATGGCCCCTTTTTCCATCCCCAAGAAAGTAAGGACACCTAAACGGACACCTCATGGTGCATTAAATGCGTTCGTCCTAGTCCATCAGGGGTTAGGTATGATTACCCTGTAGCTACTTTACACCTCAATGTATGTACATTTTGCCACTGTGGTGACCCCTTTGAGTGTATAAAAGGAGGCCCAAGGCAACTGCTACAGGGGAGGAGAACTTCCGGCCCATTCTGCATGCGTAGCTGCTCTTTGAACGTACTGTTCACAGCGAGCGCTCCTGAAGGCTGGGCTCAAGAACACTAATAAGAGCACAAGGCAGGAGTAGGGTTTTACGCTGATCAGCGGCCCAAACCTGGGTAAAATCTTCTCGCGTCGATCATTGGTTTTGCTCTTTGCGTATACCTCTCCCCCCGCCGAATTGTAAAGGGGTCCCTTTGGCGCCATCCATGGCGCCATCGATGCGGCAAGAAAAGAGAAGAAAGTTGAACTCTGGTCAGTACTTCCCGGCAGAGCTCCCCGGAGCCGCCGGCAAGGAAGTTGCCCGGGTCGACATGCCTGCCGGGGAACAACAGGCTCCGGCAGGGCCTCAGGCCCTTGCCGTCGAGACAAACGTTCCCCCGGCGGAGGAGATGCCTTTAGTCCTAGCTGTCGAGCCTCAGGCTCCAGCATGGGCGCAGCACATTGTCCATTTCCTTCAGACAGGAGAACTCCCGGAGGAACAGGAAGAAGCAGAAAGAGTAGCCCGTCGGTCTGTTATGTACAAGTTCGTCGATGACGTCCTGTACAGAAAGAGACCAAACGGTGTGAAATTGAAGTGCATTCCTCGGGAGGATGGGCTAGAGCTATTGGCAGAGATACATGGAGGCATATGTGGTTCTCACATAGGATCAAGAGCGCTTGCCGGGAAAGCATTCCGGCAAGGTTTCTTTTGTCCCACCGCTCTCCAGGATGCAACTGCACTAGTCACCAAGTGTGAAGCGTGCCAGTTTCATTCGAAGAAATCACATCAACCAGCTCAAGCTCTTCAGACAATCCCTCTCTCTTGGCCATTTTCGGTCTGGGGGCTCGACATACTGGGCCCTTTCCCCCGTGCTACCAGGGGCTTTGAGTACTTGTACGTTGCTATCGACAAGTTCACAAAGTGGCCGGAGGTGGAAGCAGTGAGGAAGGTGACAGTGCAATCAGCCGTCAAGTTCTTTAAAGGGATAGTTTGCCGTTTCAGTGTACCCAACAGGATCATCACCGACAATGGCACGCAGTTCACAAGTCGCACCTTCATGCAGTACGTCCAAGACTTTGGCGGCAAGATTTGTTTTGCCTCTGTTGCTCACCCGAGAAGCAACGGCCAAGTAGAGAGGGCTAATGCTGAAGTGCTGCGCGGTCTCAGGACCAGGACTTTTGACAGACTGAAAAAGTGCGGAAGACGCTGGATTGATGAGTTGCCAGCGGTTCTTTGGTCAATCAGAACGACACCAAATCGAGCAACCGGCCAGACGCCCTTCGCTCTGGTCTACGGAGCGGAGGCAATTCTCCCCACGGAACTCATGTACGGATCACCTCGAGTGCTTGCTTATGATGAGCTTGAGCAAGAGCAACTACGGCAAGATGACGCTGTGCTCCTTGAGGAGAATCGTCTTCAGGCTGCTGTGCGAGCTGCACGCTACCAGCAAGCTTTGCGCCGCTACCATAGCCGCAAAGTTCATGCCCGAAGCCTTGAGGAAGGCGACCTTGTTCTTCGGCGGATTCAGTCCGCCAAGAATTCAAACAAGTTGACGCCAAAGTGGGAAGGCCCTTATCGGGTAGTACGAGTCACCAGGCCCGGCGCTGTCCGCTTGGAGACCGAAGATGGCGTTCCAGTGAGCAATTCCTAGAATATCGAACATCTTCGCAAGTTCTACCCATAAGGCGCGGTTGCCGGGGGCTCCCGGCAACCACCCTTTTGTACAAGTCTTGCCAGCAAGGCATGTGATCCTTTGTACAAAGCCAGGCGCAGACCCTGAGCGCAGATGAATAAATTTAAGTGTTGTACATTCCCTTATTGATTCCCATGTTCATATTTATATATGCATGTTTGTCTAAGATGTTGTATAACACCTACTCCCGGTAAGTTCTAACGAACCGCCAAGGTTTCATGTCTTTATTTTCTCTTCTTTCTTTTTAAAAGATAGAAGGATTCCTCGCATGCACATTTGCCAGGGGGGAGGGGGGGGAAGGGAGATATGAGTACCAGTTGGCGACGTTCGGAATCGACGCTTGCCGGAGGAAGGACAGTGACAGAAAGCTAAGTTCTACAAACTTAGAGCAAGTTTCCTTTGTTGCAAGTTATTTCCTTGGACGATTCCGACTCTTGTATGGAAAATCTGCACGCGAAGGAACCCTTGTTGTAATCAGTTGCGCCCTTATTTTGTTTCGAGCCCGCTCAACGATTTAAGTGGCTGCACTGAGAACGCCAAGGAGTCTTGCCGGCCGCTGCGCCTCCAGCAGGCTGCTGAAGTCCCGCACCTAGCGCTCGCGGCAGGTTGTGCGCCGGCAAGTTTTTCAGTAAGCGTAGGGTGAACTCCATACATAAAGGAATCAGACAAGGAAAATAGCAAGCATGAACTTAAACATAGGCGAGTTATGTTACATTCATGAGTTGCCGCAATTCTAACTTGAGACTTAATTGTCTTTTACATGGAATGATGACGGCAAGAAAAGGCGGAGCACTTAATCCCTGCGCTGGCCTTCGATCCTTTTGATGGAGTCCACCTTCTCAAGGATAGGCGCGATAAGTTCTTCAAGCGCCTCAACATTTGCGTCCCTTGGCAGATGGCCGAGCGCGTTGGAGAGGTCGATGCCGGGATTGCTGTGCACCACCTTGATAAGCACCTTGCGAAGGACGGCCCAGCAAAGTCGACGAGTCTCGTTGGCCAATTGGGTCGCCCGGCTAGACTGGAGCACCCTCAAGGCGTCGATGATGCTTTCAAAGAACATCGTCAACCTGGCACTTGAAGATATCCTTTCCTCGGAAGAATACCTGAAGCTCGACAGGCCCATGGTTGATAGTTCTGCCATAAGCTTCTCCGCAGCGGCGATGAGACGTCCAGTCCAGATCTCCACCCCCTTCTCGTAATCGATTTGGGTGGCGGCAGCGCTCTTGAGCAGGTTCCTCTCTCCTTGGAGATCCTTGAGTAGAGCCTTCTCACGGGCCTTGCCGGCCTCAAGAGACTTCTGCAACATGGTCAGCTTCAATTCTAGAACTGCAAATAGCATCAGTCGTAGAGGAGAGCTGCTTGGTTTTGTTGGACAAGGCAACTTGCATCTCCGCCAAGGAGTGGAGGGTTTTTTCCCTATCACCTTTGAGCGTCGAGAGCTCCTTGCCATGCTCTTCGAGATCTATTTCCAGCTTCTTTACCTTGTCGCTCAGCTCGTTCTTGGCGGCCACTGCAGCTTCGGCAGCATCGACGGCCTCCTTGAGCTTGCCGGCGTGACTTGCAGTCAGAGCTTCGAGCGCCTCTTTATGTTTTTGCTCCAGCTCCTGGGTCCGCCGCGCGACAAGCTTCTCGATATCTTCATCTTTGTTGCGAAGCTTGGCGGCGAGCGCCTGCTCACGTGCGGTGAGATCTTCCTCGTGAGCATCAAGAGCAACGCGGTGCCCCGTCAGGAGGGCATCTTCAGTAGCAATCCTTTGAGTAGCTTCATCCTGCGCCTTCTCCATATCAGATTGCTTCAGGAGGATCTCTGTCCACTGTTGGCTCACCTATTCCCGGCCAGCAGTCAGCTCTTGGAGGGCCTCGGCGTACCAGGTTTGCATTTGTTCGACGCGCCTCTGGAAATCTGCCTCGGCCGCCTCGACAACCTCCATTCTGGAATCCGCTTTATCTTTCCGGGCGCGGTGGAGAGCCTGGAGCTTGGGGAAATTTTCGCCCATGGCCTGAAGGAGCTGATCCTCTTCAGATTTGCCGCAGCTAGCGCTGGGATCGTCAACAACCTCGAGCCCGGCAGCAGCGATGATTTCTTCGTCAAAAACTTCTCCTTCGGCTGGTGCCCCAATGCTTGCCGTCCCCGACAAGTTGACAAACAGGTTCTTGCCAACCTTGAGGTATTTGCTGAATGAGGGGCCTTCAGATGTTGAAGGTTGGTCTTCAGCGACCGCCTCACCAGTGGCAGGGGGCTCCGTGGCCGGTGCAGCGCCTGGCGCTCCTGCGGCAGGAATGCCGTCAGTACGGTCATCCGCAAGAAGAGCTCCCAGCCCCGAAGAAGACGAAGCGTGTTCTTTGGAAGGCTGCATCTGGCATCCCGGCAAGCCAGCCTTCTTCGAGCGCCGAGGCTCACGGCAAGAAAGTGGCCGGCAAGACTGCACCGCGGCAAGGGGTTCGTCAACAACCTGCGCGGCGCGCAAGACCCACACCAGCGGCCACTGCTGGGGCGGCAGGGGTGTCTCGCACTACCGTACCGGAAGCTGCCCCAGTGCCTGCCACAGCCAAGCGACCTAGGACCCATCCTCCGCCTCCCCACTCAGACATCGCAATGGAGGCCGATTTCGACATCTCCGGCTTTAGTCCGGAGTGAGAAGAAGAAGAGTGAGTACTTTGCCACAACCTTTATATTCCAATCTTGGATCGATCTTACTGACTTGCTCGTATTGTCTCTGCAGTGATGCAGAAACCTTGCTGGAGAGGATGGCGAAGAGGACAAAGACTTCCACGGGCGACGAGCCCCCGGCAGGCTCCACGAGCGTGCTAGAAACCGTCGTCGTCAGCCCGGAGCCCAGTCCTCAATGCAGCCCCCAGCACAGCCCCCAGCGTAAGTTCACTGTTCTTTTTCCGCTGGCGGGTGCTGAGGCTTCCATTCTTGCCGCTGATATCCTTGGGCTCGCAGGAGAAGAGCGGCAACAAGGAGAGTTGTCGGAAGACATCCCCGTCATGCCACCTTCATCGACCATGCCGCCCACAAGCACGTCCCCGGCAAGAGATCCTACCGACGAGCCCATCCTAACTGAGGAGGAGCCGGCAAGCATGGACATCGGCAACCCTCCCCCAGCAAACGAAGTTGCCGGGAGGGGCGAGGCCACCTCTAAACAGCTCGACGCAGGTAATCGATTGCCTCAGAATGCCTGTTACTCTTCCCCTTATCTCTCTGTCTTTAGTCGCTTCAAACTTCAATCTTGATCTTATTCTGTTCTCCTTCTTCGTCCTTCAGAGTTCCCTGTGATGGAACACATGGATGTCAACGTTGTCATTGAGGAGACCGCCAGGGACGCCGCTGCCGAAGCAGACAGGATCGCTGCCAGCGAGGCCGCCAAGGATGACGCTATCGAGGCTGGTGGTGCTCTGTTCCCTGGTAGCTTTGTCCTTCCCGGCAGGTTTTACCTCCACTACTACCTCTGCGTCGCTGGTTTCCCATTCTGTGAAGCCAACACTGCCGGCCTCCGCGGCAAGATTTGCCTCCTCCACCCTAGTAGCAATGTAAGCTACTTCTTGGTCTGTGGTGGCTCGGATGAAATCTGTCTCTTGCCGGACGGGTCTCTCCGTCAAGTTGTCAAAAAACTTCTGTGCTTCCTCCTTGGTTGGCTCGGCCCAAGTCGCGTCAAGACCGTGGGCGTTGAACATCGGCATGAAGGCGATGATTGACCCCAAGGCGGAGTTGTTGCACAAAGGGACAATCCTTGCCGGCAGCCGATGCTTGTCTTCGCGCTGGAATAGTTTTTGACGTAGAGCGCCAAGCTGCATAGTGGTCAGATTATTATTCAACCCGGGGCGCAATCTCATGATATCTGCCGCGTTTCGGTATTCCCAAGCTGGCCTTCCCCTGTTCTGCAAGGGGGCGATGCGGCGGCGGAGAAAGTCGAAGCCAATCATCTCCATTGTCAGCCCGGCAGCTTTCAGGCGAAGAATCCTGGTGGTGGCGATAGCGAGCTTTTCGTCATCAGCGGCAAGACTGCTCCAACCGCTGCCGCGGACCACCTTCTGTTGCCGGGGAAGACAAAATGGATGGGGATCTGCTTCCTTGATCCAGCACCATTCAGCCCGCCATTCGTCCCACTTTTCGCGGTAAACTCCTTCTGGGTATATTTCCTTATTCCAAGCCCTTGGAATCCAGGCGATAGAACCAGAGAGGGCCTCTCCTTTTTGGATGCGGGGGAAGAAGTAATGGCAAAAAAGAGTAGAGTTGGGAATCACTTCGGCAAAGTTTTCACAAAGATGGGCAAAGATGGACATGCATAGTACCGCATTCGGCGTGAAATCGAGAAGATGAAAGCCGTATGTGTACATGATATCATTGAAGAAGTCGGAAAATGGGGGGCAGAGCCCGCAATAGAAATACGCAGCGAAGAAAGGGTATCTGTCCGACCCACTTTTGGAACAAGAACCTGGAATCATGCGTGTGGCGGGGTGAGCTTGCGTCTCCTTCGCCCACATGCATTGGTACCGCCTCTTCAGAGCTTCTGCATCGAGCGATGGGGCGAAGACGACATACTTCTTCCGCATCTTCACCAGTTCACTCTCCGAGACATCGGCTTTCGCTTCCTTGCCCTTGCCTTTGCTGGCCTTGGGCGGCATGGCGGCTGTGAGGGCGGAAGCCAGGGGTGAAGCGAGCGTGGAAACGGCGGGCGGAAGAGGAAAAGCTTCGCTCTGAGCTCGAGAGGAGGAAGGCGATGGCGACGGCCAGATTGAGAAGAAGAGGGGGGTAAATAGGCTTGTGCCTCTGCGGCTTCTCCTTTTTATGGGGAAGGAGCGGGGCCGCCTCTTTTATTCCCCAATGTGAATGCGCCTCTATAGACGCGTCGCAGTTGCAGCCTTTGAGGCACGCTCCCCACGCCGCACGTTCGACGCGCGTAGTGGGGGGCACAGTAAACTGGATATTTACGAGCAGTTAATCCCCTGCCACGTGTGCCCGTGCACTGTTTGGGTCTAGCCCAACAATGCCTCGCACTCGTGTATGGGTCAGGCCCGGGGGCTCCTGTCGGTGTACTAAGTATTGGGCCACTAGTACCCCGTACTTGTGCACGGGCAGTTGTAGCCATCCTCGCGGCAAGGCTTGCCGGGGAACAGTTCGAGGTTGATTCAAGCCATCAAAGAAACCATCCAGTCAGAGATCTGAGGATCAGCAGATAAGGAGAGCTGGAATCCGAAAGCCAGCTTCCCCGACAAGATCTTGCCGGGGTGGCCTGCGGAGCCCGGCAAGGATCGGTGCCCGGCAGGACTTGGCACCCGGCAAGGTTTTGTTGCTGTGCCACCGCTCTAGCACAGCGACAAACCCGACATTCTGGGTCCTTCTTTGGATGCGTGGCGACGCGCCAATGGAGGAGAGCTTAAGCGATGCTGATGCGATGGCCCCTTTTTCCATCCCCAAGAAAGTAAGGACACCTAAACGGACACCTCACGGTGCATTAAATGCGTTCGTCCTAGTCCGTCAGGGGTTAGGTATGATTATCCTGTAGCTACTTTACACCTCAATGTATGTACATTTTGCCACTGTGGTGACCCCTTTGAGCGTATAAAAGGAGGCCCAAGGCAACTGCTACAAGGGAGGAGAACTTCCGGCCCATTCTGCATGCGTAGCTGCTCTTTGAACGTACTGTTCACAGCGAGCGCTCCTGAAGGCTGGGCTCAAGAACACTAATAAGAACACAAGGCAGGAGTAGGGTTTTACGCTGATCAGCGGCCTGAACCTGGGTAAAATCTTCTCGTGTCGATCGTTGGTTCTGCTCTTTGCGTATACCTCTCCCCCCGCTGAATCGTAAAGGGGTCCCTTTGGATCCCATAGGTGTCGTACCCCGACACGGATGGACTTTTGGAATCACTTGATTATGAATCATTTGATACTTGCGAACCATGCCTCATGGGTAAGATGACTAAAACTCTGTTCTCCGAAACAATGGAGCGAGCTAATGACTTATTGGAAATAATACATACTAATGAATGCGGTCCGATGAGTGTTGAGGCACATGGCGGGTATCGTTATTTTCTAACCTTGACAGATGATTTAAGTAGGTATGGATATATCTACTTGATGAAACACAAGTCTGAAATATTTGAAAAGTTCAAAGAATTTCAGAGTGAAGTGGAGAATCATCGTAACAAGAAAATAAAGTTTCTATGATCTGATCGCCTTCATTTAAAACAATGTGGAATTCTTTCACAACTCACGCCACCTAGAACACAACAGTGTAATGGTGTGTCCGAATGTCGTAACCGTACTTTATTAGATATGGCGCGTTCTATGATGTCTCTTACCGATTTGCCTTTATCATTTTGGGGTTATGCATTAGAAACAGCTGCATTCACATTAAATAGGGCACCATCTAAATCCGTTGAGACGACACCGTATGAACTATGGTTTGGCAAGAAACCTAAGCTGTCGTTTCTTAAAGTTTGGGGATGCGATGCTTATGTCAAAAGGCTTCAACCTGATAAGCTCGAACCCAAAGCGGAGAAGTGCGTCTTCATAGGATACCCTAAAGAAACTATTGGGTATACCTTCTACCACAGATCCGAAGGCAAGATCTTTGTTGCCAAGAATGGGTTCTTTCTAGAGAAGGAGTTTCTCTCAAAAGAAGTGAGTGGGAGGAAAGTAGAACTTGATGAGGTAGTTGTACCTTCTCTCGAATTGGAAAGTAGTACATCAGAGAAAGCAGTTCCCGTGATGCCTACACCAACTAGCGAGGAAGCTAATGATGATGATCATGAAACTTCTGATCAAGTTACTACTGAACCTCGTAGGTCGACTAGAACATGTACCGCACCAGAGTGGTACGGTAATCCTGTCCTGGAAGTCATGTTGTTAGACAACAGCGAACCTTCGAACTATGAAGAAGCTATGATGAGCCCAGATTCCGACAAATGGCTTGAGGCCATGAAATCTGAGATAGGATCCATGTATGAGAACAAAGTGTGGACTTTGGTGGACTTGCCCGATGATCGGCAAGCCATTGAGAATAAATGGATCTTCAAAAAGAAGATAGATGCTGATGGTAATATCACTGTCTACAAAGCTCGACTTGTCGTAAGAGGTTTTCGACAAGTTCAAGGGGTTGACTACGATGAGACTTTCTCACCCATAGCGATGCTTAAGTCTGTCCGAGTCATGTTAGCAATTGCCGCATTTTATGATTATGAAATCTGGCAAATGGAGGTCAAAACTGCATTCCTTAACGGGTTTCTTAAAGAAGAGTTGTATATGATGCAACCAGAAGGTTTTGTCAATCCTAAAGGTGCTAACAAAGTGTACAAGATCCAGCGATCCATTTATGGACTGGTGCAAGCATCTCGGAGTTGGAATATACGCTTTGATGATGTGATCTAAGCATATGGTTTTATATAGACTTACGGAGAAGCCTGTATTTACAAGAAAGTGAGTGGGAGCTCTGTAGCATTTCTAGTGTTATATATGGATGACATATTACTGATTGGAAATGATATAGAATTTCTTGATAGCGTAAAAGGATACTTGAATAAGAATTTTTCAATGAAAGACCTCGATGAAGCTGCTTATATATCGGGCATCAAGATCTATAGGGATAGATCAAGACGCTTAATAGGACTTTCACAAAGCACATACCTTGACAAAGTTCTCAAGAAGTTCAAAATGGACCAGTCAAAGAAAGGGTTCTTGCCTTAGTTGCAAGGTGTGAAATTGAGTCAGACTCAAAGTCCGACCACGACCATAGATAGAGAGAAAATGAAAGTCATTCCCTATGCCTCAGCCATAGGTTCTATTATGTATGCCATGCTATGTACCAGACCTGATGTGTGCCTTGCCATAAGTTTGGCAGGGAGGTACCAAAGTAATCCAGGAGTGGATCACTGGACAGCGGTCAAGAATATCCTGAAGTACCTAAAAAGGACCAAGGATATGTTTCTCGTTTATGGAGGTGACGAATTGCTCGTCGTAAAGGGTTACGTCGATGCTAGCTTCGACACATATCCGGATGACTCTAAGTCGCAAACCGGATACGTATTTATATTGAATGGTGAAGCTGTCAGTTGGTGCAGTTCCAAGCAGAGTGTCGTGGCGGGATCTACGTGTGAAGCGGAGTACATAGCTGCTTCGGAAGCGGCACATGAAGGAGTCTGGATGAAGGACTTCATATCCGATCTGGGTGTAATATCCAGTGCATCGTGTCCAAAGACAATCTTTTGTGACAACACTGGAGCAATAGCTTTAGCGAATGAATCCAGATTTCACAAGAGAACCAAACACATCAAGATACGCTTCAACTCCATTCATGAAAAGTTCAAGGATGGAGACATAGAAATTTGCAAAGTACATATGGATCTGAAAGTGATAGAGCCGTTGACTAAACATCTTCCGCGGGCAAAACATGATCATCACCAAGACTCCATGGGTGTTAGATTCATTACTATGTAATCTAGATTATTAACTCTAGTGCAAGCAGGAGACTATTGGAAATATGCCCTAGAGGCAATAATAAAGTGGTTATTATTATATTTCCTTAATCATGATAAAGGTTTATTATTCATACTAGAATTGTATTGACCGGAAACTTAAATACATGTGTGGATACATAAACAAATATCGTGTCCCTAGTGAGCCTCTACTAGACTAGTTTGTTGATCAAAAGATGGTTAAGGTTTCCTAACCATAGACATGTGTTGTCACTTGATAACGGGATCACATCATTAGGAGAATGATGTGATGGACAAGACCCATCCGTTAGCTTAGCATATGATCGTTCAGTTTATTGCTACTGCTTTCTTAATGTGAAATACATATTCCTTCGACCATGAGATCATGCAACTCCCGGATACTGGAGAAATACCTTGTGTGCTATCAAACGTCATAACGTAACTGGGTGATCATAAAGATGCTCTATAGGTATCTCCAAAGGTGTCTGTTGAGTTGGTATGGATCGAGATTGGGATTTGTCACTCCGTGTATAGGAGAGGTATCTCTGGGCCCTCTCGGTAATATAGCATCACAAGAAGCTTGCAAGCAATGTGACTAAGGAGTTAGTTACGAGATGATGTATTACAAAACGAGTAAAGAGACTTGCCGGTAACGAGATTGAACTAGGTATGGAGATACCGACGATCGAATCTCGGGCAAGTAACATACCGACAGACAAAGGGAACTACATATGTTGTCATAAAGGTTCCACCGATAAAGATCTTCGTAGAATGTGTAGGAACCAATATGGGCATCCAGGTCCCGCTATTGGTTATTGACCGGAGAAGCGTCTCGGTCATGTCTACATCATTCTCGAACCCGTAGGGTCCGCATGCTTAACGTTCGTTGATGAGATAGTATTATATGAGTTATGTGAGTTAGTGATCGAATGTTGTTCGGAGTCCCGGATGAGATCACGGACATGACGAGGAGCTCCGGAATGGTACGGAGGTAAAGATTGATATATAGGATGATAACCCACAAGTATAGGGGATCAGTTGTAGCCTTTCTCAATAAATAAGAGTGTCGAACCCAACGAGGAGCTAAAGGTAGAATTTATATTCCCTTCAAGTTCTATCGACCACCGATACAACTCTACGCACGCTTAACGTTTGCTTTACCTCGAACAAGTATGAAACTCGAAGTACTTTGTTGGTGTGGTAAGATAGGTTTGCAAGATAATAAAGAGCACGTAAATAAAAACTAGGGGCTATTTAGATAAAGGAACAATTAAGTTAGTTTTAGTAGAGAGCATTTTGTCACAAGAAAGTTATTTGTCCCTAGGCAATCGATAACTAGACCGGTGATCATTATTGCAATTTTATATGAGGGAGAGGCATAAGCTAACATACTTTCTCTACTTGGATCATATGCACTTATGATTGGAACTCTAGCAAGCATCCGCAACTACTAAAGATCATTAAGGTAAAACCCAACCATAGCATTAAAGTATGAAGTCCTCTTTACTCCCATACGCAAACAACCTACTTACTTGGGTATGTGCTTCTGTCACTCACGCCACCCAATCATAGCATTAAAGTATCAAGTCCTCTTTACTCCCATACGTAAACTACTTACTCGGGTCTGTGCTTCTGTCACTCATGCCACCCACCATAAGCGAATCATGAACATATTGCAAACCCAACAGCGGGGATCCCTCACACTTACGCGACACGGAGAGCACCATAGGACAGCACCAATAATAAAACATGCAACTCAAACCAATCACGATCATCCATTAACCCATAGGACAAAACGGATCTACTCAAACATCATAGGATAGCCATACATCATTGGGAAATAATATATAGCGTTGAGCACCATGTTTAAGTAGAGATTACAGCGGGGAGAAGGGGTGTTACACCGCTGCATAGAGGGGGAGAGAGTTGGTGATGACGGCGACGAAGTTGTTGGTGTAGATCGCCGTCACGATGATGGCCCCGGCGGCGTTCCGGCGCCACCGGGAGAGAGGGGGAGAGAGCCCCCCTCCTTCTTCTTTTTCCTTGACCTCCCCCTAGATGGGAGGAGGATTTCCTCTCTGGTCCATGGCCTCCTTGGCGGCGGAGGGGCGGGAGCCCCTCCGAGATTGGATCTGTCTCTCTTTTTCCTTCTGTTTCCGCCTTCCCAGATTCTGGCCTTTCACCGTTTCTTAAATTCCCGGAGATCCGTAACTCCGATTGTGCTGAAATTTTAACACAATTTTTATCCAGATATTATCTTTCTTGCGGACGAAGAAGGGAACCAACCACCTTACGAGGTGGCCACAAGCCTCCTAGCTGCGCCCTGGGGAGGGGGGCGTGCCTCCAAGGCTTGTGGGCCCCTCGGGCATCGTCTCACGTTGATTCCAATTCCCAAAAATCACATATATTCCAAAAAAATCTCCATAAGTTTTTATCGTGCTTGGACTTCATTTGGTATGGTGTCACATCCCTAGTTCTGGCTAGGCCAGTTTCATGTGTGCATCATGTTTAATTTCAAATGAAGTTGAAATGGGGATGACAGAAACCCCCAGCACCACTTAAACCAACTAGGGTTTACTAAAATCCTTTTCAATGAACCTGAAATGCCCTTCTAAAATGTTCATCATCTTTGCCTTGGTCTAGAACCTCTGACAAAAATGGTGCACAATTTTCTAGGACATCATTGGGTCACTGAATTAAATCTTATGTTATTTGCATTTGGACATTTAAATGCTATTAAATATTTTAGATGTCCAAATAATCATAAACTAAAATGTTTACTGTTGGATATACTCTAAACAGTAGCCATGAGTAGTTTCATGATTTTTTAGAATGTCTAGGTATTTTTAATAAAGCCCTGAAGCTACAGAAGAATTAGAAAACAGAAAATAAAAAGGAAAGAGAGACTTACCTGGCACAGCCCACCTGGCAGCCCACTGGCCGGCCCAGCACTGTGCTGGCCCAGTGCCAGTCACCTGCTTCCTCCCGCCAGAGCAGGCAGGCTGCTACCTGTCGACGCGCGTGCACCGCCGTGCGGCCACCTCCACCCTGCCTGGCTGCCCCCTCGTCGCCCTGGACCTCCCTCGCGATGCCACGCACCCCCTGGTCGCCTCTCACTCTCTCTCGAGCTCTCCCCCCTCCTCTGCACTCTCTTCCTCTCATGCCGAGCGCAGTCGTCGCCGCCGTTCACTGCCACCGCATCCAGCGCCTCCCCCTCGAACCCTCGCCGTGCCTGCGAGCTCCATCTCGACGTCACCGACCTCCTCGATGAGCCACGAGGCCCCGGACGCGGTACAACGCCGCCACTACCGCCGTTTCCCTCGTCGGCCACCGAAGATCGTCGTCGTCGATTCGCCGCCCCGAGCGCCTCCCCGAGCCCACGGAGCTGCTCTTTGAACTCCCAGTGAGCTCCTTCACTGTCTCCCCTTAACCCCGTGGCCTATAGCTCGCCGTAGCATCTCTCTCCGCCATGCCCGTCAGCTTCACGCCGCCGGCGAAGTCGTCACCGTGGCTAGAGCAAGCTCAGCTTGCCCCTGAGCACGTCATCGCGCTCGTGCTGCTCCTAGGAGCCGAACTAGTCCACCCGTTCATCCCACCGTGCACCACAACGCCGATTCCAAGCACTTCCGAACTCCGGCCGCCGCGCAAGTCGCTGCCGCCATCGACTTAGGCCACCGGAGCCGCTGCTGCGTGCACCACTCGACGCGGACGAGCCTCCTCGTCGCGTAGATGCCCTCCGCCGGCCATTTGGTCGCCGAAGGAGGAATCCCGAGCCCCTCCGCCGTCTCTGGCCTTGCCGGCGACGAGCCTCGGGTCAACTCCGGCGAGTTTGACCCGGGTTGACCCTGTTTGACTTCCCCCTGGGTCACTGACGTGTGGGCCCAGGGCCTTAACTAATCTAGTTTAGAATTAGGTTAGTACTAATTAACTTAGGTTAGTACTAATTAACTTAGGTTAGTTAGTTAGACATTGACATGTGAGCCCCAGCGTCAGGTTTGACCTGGGCGGCCCTGTTGCGTCACAGTGACGTAGTGCTGACGCAGTTAATCATTTTCTGGTTTTTAATAATTCAGGAAATTCCAGAAAATGCCCAAAACTTCAAAAATTCATAGAAATTAATCTGTAACTCCAAATGCAAAGATTTATATATGTTTTTGGATCAGAAAAATCCAATCTTTCCATTTGTACCATTTGCATGCATGTTTGAACAACCTAAGGTTGCTGTATATGGCAATTTGCATAATTGGCATTTAACTAAGAACATATGGAGTTTGAATTTGAACCCTTGGTTCAAACCAACTTCATTCAATCTGGTTTCTAGTTGCATTAGCTCAAACCACAACATATTGCCATGTCATGATCATGCATCATATTGTTGCATTGCATTGATTGTGTTCTTCCTTGTTTGCCGGTAATTGTCCCCTCTCTGTAGACGACCTACCGATGATGTGATCGATGACACCGATGAAGAACTATACTATCTTCAGAAGTGCCAGGCAAGCAAAAACCCCTTGTTCATTCCGATACAAACCCACTCTCTCGCTTCTGCTCTCTTTTACTGCATTAGGACAACAACGATTCAACTGTTACATGCTGCGGTAGTTGAACCCCTTTCCTCTGCATGACCTGTCATTGCCACAGTAAATAGATGAAACCCACTAGCATGAGTAGGAGTTGTTTGGGCCCTGATGTGCCTACTCATCTATGCTTGTTTGTCATGCCTGCTACTGCTTAGAGTTGAGTCTGGTCTGATTCATCAGGGATGATTCAGAGGTGTGTGAACATGTCCTGTTGTTGAGAACTAAATGTGTGAACACAATTTGGTAAAGCTATTGGTGAGAGGCCATGTAGGAGTACATGGTGGGTTGTCTCATTGAAGCCGTCCTCAGGAACTGAGTTCTGTGTTTGTGATCCATGAACAGCTACTACCACACATTGGGATCCTTAATTGACTCTCTCGACTTATTAGCCGCCCTTGTTCTCTGTCCAGGAGTTGCAACTAGTTTCTGGTGTTTGTAGGATATGTGTTGGGGGCCGTGCGTAGCGCTGACCCTAGGGGTGGGCTATGTTGCGGTAGATACACCGTGGCACGGTGTACCGGGCGCCCATTTGGTGTCTCGGGAACCCTGCACACATCGTTTGGGGCTGTGAGCGAAACTCCGGCCGGATCTCCTCGCGGATGGAACCCGAATAGGTGATAAACCTGGACTAGAGACTTGTGTGGTTAGTCAGGTCGTGGCCGACTCCCTCGCCAGGCTTCCGCTTGAAGGTTGCTGAGATACACGACGTGTACATGGTGGTAAGTGGCGAGAGCGTGTGTGAAGAAGTACACCCCTGCAGGGTTAATATGATCTATTCGAATAGCCGTGTCCGCGGTAAAGGACTTCTGGGTTGCCTGTACAGTTCATAGATAACTTGAAGTGGATACTCTAAAACTCGCAAGATAAGCGTGAGTGCTATGGATGGCGTTCTCGTAGGTAGACGGAAGCGGATCCATAGTGGTGTATTGAATGGTGAATATGTGGACTCGTGTGCGCCACCTCAAAAGAGTTACTTGCAGTCGTAGTTCAGGTTAGCCACTGAGTCAAAGCTGGCTTGCTGCAGTTAAACCCCACCATCCCTTTGTTGATAATAATGCATATGTAGTTAGTTCTGATATAAGTATTGCTGGGTACATTTGTACTCACGTTTGCCTATTTTATGTTTTACAGAGAGACTTCAGTCTCGCTAGTAGTTCCACGTGGACTTCGACGTTTAGCTTGTTACCTCAGCTACGATCTTGTGCCCTCGGCAGGATCTGGTAGATAGTCGGGCTTCTCAGCCTTTTTCATTTGTGGATGTCTGTACTCAGACATGATAGGCTTCCGCATGTGCTTTGACTTGTATGCTCTGAATGTTGGGTCATGAGACCCATGTTTGTAATACTTGGCTCCTCGGAGCCTAATGAATAAATACTCTGAGTCGTAGAGTCTTGTTGTGATGCCATGTTGTATTTGCCATATCTAGCATATTGTGTGTATGATTGAAATGCTTGGTATGTGTGGGATCCGACAACCTAGTTGTTTATCCTTGGTAGCCTCTCTTATGGGGAAATGTAGTCTGGTGCTTCCACTGAGCCTTGGTAGTCCGCTACAGCCCGGTTTACCGGAGTCCTGTTAGCTTGCTACTGCTCCGGAACACTTAGACTGGCCGGCATGTGTCCTTCCTCGATCCTGTGTCTGTCCCTTCGGGGAAACGTCACGCGGTGTCTTTCGGAGTCCTGTTAGCCTGCTACAGCCCGGATTCCCGGAGTCCTGCTAGCCCAGTTGCTACAGCCCGAATTCACTCGCTGATGACCGACACGTTCGTTGCTGGGTCATGTATGCCTGTCCCTGTAAGTTAGTGCCACTTTGGGTTCACGACTAGTCATGTCGGCTCGGGTTCTCTATCATATGGATGCTAGCGACACTATCATATACGTGAGCCAAAAGGCGCAAATGGTCCCGGGCCATGGTAAGGCGACAACCGTGGGAATACCGTGCGTGAGGCCGCAAAGTGATATGAGGTGTTACAGGCTAGATCGGTGTGACTTAGAATCGGGGTCCTGACATATGGATATTCTGCGGAACAAAAAACATGCAACAAACAGGAACTAGGCACTGGATCAATATGTTAGTCCCAAAAATAGCATAAAAAGTTGCCAAAAGTATATGAACGTTGTAGAATATTGGCATGAAACAATCAAAAATTATAGATACGACGGAGATGTATCAGCATCCCCAAGCTTAATTCCTGCTCGTCCTCTAGTAGGTAAATGATAAAAAAGATAATTTTTGATGTGGAATGCTACCTTGCATAATCTTGATCATATAATCTAATCATGGCATGAATATTAAGACACGAGTGATTCAAAGCAATAGTCTATCATTTGACATTAAGACAATAATACTTCAAGCATACTAATAAAGCAATCATGTGTTCTCAAAATAACATGGCCAAAGAAAGTTATCCCTACAAAATCATATAGTCTGGCTATGCTCCATCTTCATCACACAAAGTATTTCATCATGCACAACCCTGATGACAAGCCAAACAATTGTTTCATACTTTTAATGTTCTCAAGCCTTTTCAACTTTCACGCAATACATGAGCGTGAGCCATGGATATAGCACTATAGGTGGAATAGAATATGATGGTGGAGGTTGTGTGGAGAAGACAAAAAAAGGAGAAAGTCTCACATCGACGTGGCTAATCAATGGGTTATGGAGATACCCATCAATTGATGTCAATGCGAGGAGTAGGGATTGCCATGCAGTGGATGCACTAAGAGCTATAAGTGTATGAAAGCTCACATTGAAAACTAAGTGGGCGTGCATCCAACTTGCTTGCTCATGAAGACCTCAGGCATTTGAGGAAGCCCATCATCGGAATATACAAGCCAAGTTCTATAATGAAAATTTCCACTAGTATATGAAAGTGATAACTCAGGAGACTCTATATGAAGAACATGGTGCTACTCTGAAGCACAAGTGTGGTAAAAGGATAGTAGCATTGCCCCTTCTCTCTTTTTCTCTCATTCATTTTTTTTGGGCTCTCTCTTTTTTTTGCCCTCTTTTTTTTCGTTCGGAGTCTCATCCCGACTTGTGGGGGAATCATAGTCTCCATCATCCTTTCCTCACCGGGACAATGCTCTAATAATGATGATCATCACACTTTTATTTACTTACAACTCAATATTACAACTCGATATTAGAACAAAGCATGACTCTATATGAATGCCTCTGGCAGTGTACCAGGATGTGCAATGATCTAGCATAGCAAAGATATCAAATATCATGCTATCTATCTTACGATCATGCAAAGCAATATGACAATGAATGCTCGAGTCATGTATATGATGATGATGGAAGTTGCATGGCAATATATCTAGGAATGGCTATGGAAATGCCATGATAGGTATGTATGGTGGCTGTTTTGAGGAAGATATAAGGAGGCTTATGTGTGATAGAGCATATCATATCACAGGGTTTGGATGCACTGGCGAAGTTTGCACCGACTCTCGAGGTGAGAAAGGGCAATGCATGGTACCAAAGATGCTAGCAATGATGGAAGGGTGGGAGCGCGTATAATCCATGGACTCAACATTAGTCATAAAGAACTCACATACTTATTGCAAAAGTTTATTAGCAATCAAAACAAAGTACTAATACGCATGCTCCTAGGGGGATAGATTGGTAGGAAAAGACCATCGCTCATCCCTGACCGCCACTCATAAGGAAGACAATCAAAAATAAATCATGCTCCGACTTCATCACATAACGGTTCACCATACGTGCATGCTTCGGGAATCACAAACCTTAACACAAGTATTTCTACCAATCCACAATTACTCACTAGCATGACTCTAATATCACCCTCTTTATATCGCAAAACTATTGCAAGGAATCAAACATATCATATTCAATGATCTACAAGTTTTATGTAGGATTTTATGACTAACCATGTGAATGACCAATTCCTGTTGACTCTCTAAATAGATATAAGTGAAGCATGAGAGTTTAATTATTTCTACAAAAGATATGCCCAGGCTCTAACAAATATAAGTGAAGCAAAATAGCATTCTACAAATGGCGGTTTTTTATGTGTAGAGAAACAGGCAATCCAAACTTCAAATGATATAAGTGAAGCACATGAAGCATTCTATAAAGCCATACTCAAAAGATATAAGTGAAGTGCAAAGAGCATTCTATAAATCAACCAAGCACTATCTCATACCAGTATGGTGCATTATTAAAAGAAAAAGAAAATTAAAAGGCACACGATGCCCCAAGAATTTACGCATATCATGTGATGAATAAAAATATAGCTCCAAGTAAAATTACCGATGGTCGTTAGAAGAAAGAGGGGATGCCTTCCGGGGCATCCCCAAGCTTAGTTGCTTGGGAGTCCTTGAATATTACCTTGGTGTGTCTCGGGCATCCCCAATCTTAGGCTCTTGCCACTCCTTATTCCTTCATCCATCATGATCTCACCCAAAACTTGAAAACTTCAATCACACAAAACTTAACAAAACCATCGTGAGATCCGTTAGTATAATAAAGCAAATCACCACTTCAAATACTGTTGCAAACCCATTCATATTTTATTTTTGCATTGTAGATACTATATTATAACTTCTCTATGGCTTATACCACCGATACAATCGGTAGTTTCACAAAAACAAGCAAAACAATGCATCAAAAACAGAATCTGTCTTAAACAGGGTAGTCTGTAGCAATCTGAACATTTACCGTGCTTCTGTAACTCTAAAAATTCTGAAAAATTAGGAAAAAAATAAAAAAATTGTATAGAAATACTTTGCAAAAAGTTTCTGAAGCTTTTGATGTTCCAGTAAAAAACGTAAATTCACGCACTATAGCCAAAGTTTTTGTTTTTGCACTGCACATACCAAACAAGCAATCTAATCATCCTAAAGGCAAATCTTGGCACATTATTTTTATAATACAATGGAATTGTACAAGGGGCTAATTATTTTTGTTGAAAATTTTCTGTAGTTTAAGATTTGCAAAGTTTCCATGGGCATGAACAAAGTTCAAGGAGCTCCCCCACTTCACCGGTGCTCGTCCTTCTTACTTTCACTTTTCTTTTTGAAAAGCTTTGGGTTCCCCACTTTATTTTTTTTAAACCTTTTTTAAAAGCACTCAACATAAATAAATGACTCTCTATAACTACCAGGTTGTCTCCCTGGCAGCGCTTTCTTTAAAGCCATTAAGCTAGGCATATAGTGCTCAAGTAATGGATCCACCCGGATCCCAAGGTATATCAAAGCCAATTTTAATTAACAATGATTTGTAATTTAGTATTGAGCACAAAGAAACATATATCTTGCAACAACGAAGTCTAACTCTCTTCCTATGCATCGGCATGTCATAAAAGAACAATTCACGCACACATAGTAAAGGCCGATACATAGCATAAACAGCTTCTTGCAATTTTATCGTATTGGAAACATAGAGAGGCGGAGATGTAGTTCCTCTCTCATAATAATTGCAAGTAGGAGTAGCAAGCACATGCATATTATATTTATCAAAATCATCATGTGCAATAGTATAATGTAACCCATTAATATAATCCTTAATAAGCGCAAACTTCTCTGTTATAGTGTAGTTGGGAAAATTAAAAAAAAATAGGACTATCATTCGTGGGTGCAATAGCAACAATTTCATTCTTAATATAAGGAACTATAGCAAGTTTATCTCCATAAGTATCATTCATATTGGCATCATGGCCACAAGTATAGCAAGCATCAATTTCATCAAAAAGGGATATTTCAAACGAATCCAAGGGATCATAGCAATCATCCTTCGGTAAGCACGAAGGGAAACTAAACAATGTATGGGATAAAGAGTTACTCTCATTAGAAGGTGGGCACAGATGATCAATCCAATCTTCCTCCTTTTGTTCTTCGCTCTCCTCCAAATCTTTTTCATCTAATGAGCTCGCAGTGTCATCAATTTCTTCTTCCATAGATTCCTGCAAAATATTAGTCCCTTCTTGGACAGCGGAGACTTTCTCAATAAACTCATTAATATCGGCATTATATTCATAATTCTCATAGCAATATTTAAGTATAGCAAAATTTTCAGGTCTGTAAATAGCATCATCATAATTTTCACACTTTTCAAACAAAGATTCAATTTCATAAGCACCCTTAAAAGCAACAAATTCTTCTATTTGTTCCACATCATAGTAATCATATATACCATTAGCATAAGAAGCCAAGGTTTCATTATCATTAAATTTACATGAAAAGGGAAGGTGTGGAGCCTTCATCCTAAAGCAACAAGTATAATAATATCTCCGGCATAAATTCCAAGCATACCAATGCAACATATGAATTTGATCCCGTAACAGTTTCCCTTTTTGAGTCAAGCGATAATCCCTAAAGTATTCAAGTTGATCCAACGTGTCTCCCATTATCAAGTTGAATCGGGTTTTCTCAGGATTATCAAAGTAGTGTTTAATATTTTCCACATAATGAGCATCGAGGGTTTTAGGAGGTTCCCCATCTCCATGAGTAGCAAGTACAACTAATTTTTTTGGTATTTCGTGTTCCATATCCATAACTAAAGATAGAGAACAACTTAGAACAACAAATAAAATCTACTTAGTGATAAAGCAAACATGCACACACGAGAATATTCACCCCACGTTATTGCTCCCCGGCAACGGCGCCAGAAAAAGGTCTTGATAACCCACAAGTAAAGGGGATCAGTTGTAGCCTTTCTTGATAAATAAGTGTGTCGAATCCAACGAGGAGCTAAAGGTAGAATTTATATTCCCTTCAAGTTCTATCGACCACCGATACAACTCTACGAACGCTTAACATTCGCTTTACCTAGAACAAGTATGAAACTAGAAGTACTTTGTAGGTGCGGTAAGATAGGTTTGCAAGGTAATACAGAGCACGTAAATAAAAGTAGGGGCTGTTTAGATAAAGGAACAACTAAGTTAGTTTTAGTAGAGAGCTTTTGTCACAAGAAAGTTATTTGTCCCTAGGCAATCGATAACTAGATCGGTGATCACTATTGCAATTTTATATGAGGGAGAGGCATAAGCTAACATACTTTCTCTACTTGGATCATATGCACTTATGATTGGAACTCTAGCAAGCATCCGCAACTACTAAATATCATTAAGGTAAAACCCAACCATAGCATTAAAGTATGAAGTCCTCTTTACTCCCATACGCAAACAACCTACTTACTCGGGTCTGTGCTTCTGTCACTCATGCCACCCACCATAAGTGAATCATGAACATATTGCAAACCCTATAGCGGGGGTCCCTCATGCTTGCGCGACACGGAGAGCACCATAGGACAGCACCAATAATAAAACATGCAACTCAAACCAATCACGATCATCAATTAACCCATAGGACAAAACAGATCTACTCAAACATCATAGGATAGCCATACATCATTGGGAAATAATATATAGCGTTGAGCACCATGTTTAAGTAGAGATTACAGCAGGGAGAATGGGTGTTACACCGCTGCATAGAGGGGGAGAGAGTTGGTGATGACGGCGGCGAAGTTGTTGGTGTAGATTGCCATCACGATGATGGCCCCTGCGGCGTTCCGGCGCCACCGGGAGAGAGGGGGAGAGAGCCCCCCTCCTTGTTGTTCCTTAACCTCCCCCTAGATGGGAGGAGGATTTCCCCTCTGATCCATGGCCTCCATGGCGGCGGAGGGGCAGGAGCCCCTCCGAGATTGGATCTCTCTCTTTGTTTCCTTCTGTTTTTGCCTTCCCAGATTCTGGACTTTCACCGTTTCTTAAATTTCCGGAGATCCGTAACTCCGATTGGGCTGAAATTTTAACACGATTTTTATTCGGATATTAGCTTTCTTGTGGCCGAAGAAGGGCACCAACTGCCTTATGGTGTGACCACAAGCCTCCTGGCTGCGCCCTGGGGAGGGGAGCGCGCCTCCAGGGCTTGTGGACCCCTCGGGCATTGTCTCGCGTTGATTCTGAAGGAAATATGCCCTAGAGGCAATAATAAAGTTATTATTTATTTCCTTATTTCATGATAAATGTTTATTATTCATGCTAGAATTGTATTAACCGGAAACATGATACATGTGTGAATACATAGACAAACAGAGTGTCACTAGTAAGCCTCTACTAGACTAGCTCGTTAATCAAAGATGGTTATGTTTCCTAACCATAGACATGAGTTGTCATTTGATTAACGGGATCACATCATTAGGAGAATGATGTGATTGACTTGACCCATTCCGTTAGCTTAGCACTTGATCGTTTAGTATGTTGCTATTGCTTTCTTCATGACTTATACATGTTCCTATGACTATGAGATTATGCAACTCCCATTTACCGGAGGAACACTTTGTGTGCTACCAAACGTCACAACGTAACTGGGTGATTATAAAGGTGCTCTACAGGTGTCTCCAAAGGTACTTGTTGAGTTGGCGTATTTCGAGATTAGGATTTGTCACTCCGATTGTCGGAGAGGTATCTCTGGGCCCACTCGGTAATGCACATCACTATAAGCCTTGCAAGCATTGTAACTAATGAGTTAGTTGCGGGATGATGTATTACGGAACGAGTAAAGAGACTTGCCGGTAATGAGATTGAACTAGGTATTGAGATACCGACGATCGAATCTCGGGCAAGTAACATACCGATGACAAAGGGAACAACGTATGTTGTTATGCGGTTTGACCGATAAAGATCTTCGTAGAATATGTGGGAGCCAATATGAGCATCCAGGTTCCGCTATTGGTTATTGACCGGAGACGTGTCTCGGTCATGTCTACATAGTTCTCGAACCCGTAGGGTCCGCACGCTTAAAGTTCGGTGACGATTTGTATTATGAGTTTATGTGATTTGATGACCGAAGTTTGTTTGGAGTCCCGGATGAGATCGGGGACATGACGAGGAGTCTCGAAATGGTCGAGAGGTAAAGATCGATATATTGGAAGGCTATATTCGGACATCGGAAAGTTTCTGAGTGATTCGGGTATTTTTCGGAGTACCGGAGAGTTACGGGAATTCGTATTGGGCCTTAATGGGCCATACGGGAAAGGAGAGAAAGGCCTCAAGGGTGGCTGCGCCCCTTCCCCATGGACTGGTCCGAATTGGACTAGGGAAAGGGGGCGCCCCCTTCCTTCCTTCTCCTTCTCCCTTCCCCTTTTCCTATTCCATGTGGGAGGTGGAATCCTAGTAGGACTAGGGAGTCCTAGTAGGACTCCACAGTTTGGGCGCACCCTATGAGGGCCGGCCTCCTCCTCCCTCCATCCTTTATATACGTGGCCAGGGGGCACCCCATAGAGACATAACAATTGATCATTGATCTCTTAGCCATGTGCGGTGCCCCCCTCCACCATAATCCACCTCGATCATATCGTAGCGGTGCTTAGGCGAAGCCCTGCGTCGGTAGCATCATTATCACCGTCACCATGCCGTCGTGCAGACGAAACTCTCCTGTGAAGCTTTGCTGGATCGGAGCTCACGGGACGTCATCGAATTGAACGTGTGCTGAACTCGGAGGTGCCGTGCGTTCGGTACTTGGATCAGTCGGATCGTGAAGACGTACGACTACATCAACCGCGTTGTTCTAACGCTTCCGCTTTCGGTCTACGAGGGTACGTGGACACACTCTCCCCTCTCGTTGCTATGCATCACCATGATCCTGTGTGTGCGTAAGAAATTTTTGAAATTACTACGTTCCCCAACAGTGGCATCCGAGCCAGGTTTTATGCGTAGATGTTATATGCACGAGTAGAACACAAGTGAGTTGTGGGCGATACAAGTCATATTGCTTACCAGCATGTCACACTTTGGTTTGGCGGTATTGTTGGATGAAGCGGCCCGGACCGACATTACGCGTACGCTTACGCGAGACTGGTTTTACCGTCGTGCTTTGCACACAGGTGACTAGCGGGTGTCAGTTTCTCCAACTTTAGTTGAACCGAGTGTGGCTACGCCCGGTCCTTGTGAAGGTTAAAACAGCACTAACTTGACGAACTATCGTTGTGGTTTTGATGCGTAGGTAAGAACGGTTCTTGCTCAGCCCGTAGCAGCCACGTAAAACTTGCAACAACAAAGTAGAGGACGTCTAACTTGTTTTTGCAGGGCATGCTGTGATGTGATATGGTCAAGACATGATGCTAAATTTTATTGTATGAGATGATCATGTTTTGTAACAGAGTTATCGGCAACTGGCAGGAGCCATATGGTTGTCGCTTTATTGTATGCAATGCAATCACCCTGTAATTGCTTTACTTTATCACTAAGCGGTAGCGATAGTCGCAGAAGCAATAGTTGGCGAGCCGACAATGATGCTACGATGGAGATCAAGGTGTCGCGCCAGTGATGATGGTGATCATGACGGTGCTTCAGAGATGGAGATCACAAGCACAAGATGATGATGGCCATGTCATATCACTTATATTGATTGCATGTGATGTTTATCCTTTATGCATCTTATTTTGCTTTGTTTGACGGTAAAAGTGTTCTCCCTGAGTATGCACCGTTGCCAAAGTTCGTCGTGCCGAGACACCACGTGATGATCGGGTGTGATAAGCTCAACGTTCATCTACAACGGGTGCAAGCTAGTTTTGCACACGCAGAATACTTGGGTTAAACTTGACGAGCCTAGCATATGCAGATATGGCCTCGGAACACTGAGACCGAAAGGTCGAGCATGAATCATATAGTAGATATGATCAACATAGTGATGTTCACCATTGAAAACTACTCCATTTCACGTGATGATCGGTTATGGTTTAGTTGATTTGGATCACGTGATCACTTAGATGATTAGAGAGATGTCTATCTAAGTGGGAGTTCTTGAGTAATATGATTAATTGAACTTAAATTTATCATGAACTTAGTCCTGGTAGTATTTGCAAATTATGTTGTAGATCAATAGCTCGCGTATAGCTCCCCTGTTTTATTTTGATATGTTCCTGGAGAAAACTAAGTTGAAAGATGATAGTAGCAATGATGCGGACTGGTTCCGTGATCTGAAGATTATCCTCATTGCTGCACAGAAGAATTATGTCCTTGATGCACCGCTAGGTGACAGAACTATTGCAGGAGCAGATACAGACGTTATGAACGTTTAACAAGCTCGGTATGATGACTACTTGATAGTTTAGTGCACCATGCTTTACGGCTTAGAACCGGGACTTCAAAAACGTTTTGAATGACATGGAGCATATGAGATGTTCCAAGAGCTGAAATCGGTATTTCAGACTCATGCCCGTGTCGAGAGGTATGAGACCTCTGACAAGTACTTCGCCTACAAGATGGAGGAGAATAGCTCAACCAGTGAGCATGTGCTCAGAATGTCTGAGTACTACAGTTGCTTGAATCAAGTGGGAGTTAATCTTCCGGATAAGATAGTAATTGACAGAATTCTCTAGTCACTATCACCAAGTTACTGGAACTTCGTGATGAACTATAATATGCAAGGGATGACAAAAATGGTTCCCGAGCTCTTCGTGATGCTTAAATCAACGAAGGTAGAAATCAAGAAAGAGCATCAAGTGTTGATGGTTAACAAGACCACTAGTTTCAAGAAAAAGGACAAAGGGAAGAAGGGGAACTTCAAGAAGAATAGCAAGCAAGTTGCTACTCCCGGGAAGAAGCCCAAGTCTGGACCTAAGCCTGAAACTGAGTGCTTTTGCAAAGGGACTGCTCACTGGAAGCGGAACTGCCCCAAGTATTTGGCGGATAAGAAGGATGGCAAAGTGAACAAAGGTATATTTGATATACATGTTATTGATGTGTATTTTACTAGTGTTCATAGTAGCCCCTGGGTATTTGATACCGGTTCAGTTGCTATGATTAGTAACTTGAAACAGGTGTTGCAAAATGAATAGAGACTAGTTGAGGACGAGGTGACGATGTGTGTTGGAAGAGATTCCAAGGTTGATAAGATCACCATCGCACACTCCCTCTATTTTCGGGATTAGTGTTGAACCTAAATAAATGTTATTTGGTGTTTGCATTGAGCATGAATATGATTGGATCATGTTTATTGCAAAATAAATGTTATTTGGTGTTTGCATTGAGCATGAATATGATTGGATCATGTTTATTGCAAAATAAATGTTATTTGGTGTTTGCGTTGAGCATGAATATGATTGGATCATGTTTATTACAATATGGTTATTCATTTAAGTCAGAGAATAATTGTTGTTCTGTTTACATGAATAAAAACCTTCTATGGTCATACACCCAATGTAAATGGTTTATTGAATCTCGATCGTAGTGATACACATATTCATAATATTGATGCCAAAAGATGCAAAGTTGATAATGATAATGCAACATATTTTGTGGCACTGCCGTTTAGGTCATATTGGTGTAAAGCGCATGAAGAAACTCCATTCGGATGGAATTTTGGAATCACTTGATTATGAATCATTTGATGCTTGCGAACCATGCCTCATGGGCAAGATGACTAAGACTCCGTTCTCTGAAACAATGGAGCGAGCTAAATGACTTATTGGAAATAATACATATCGATGTATGCGGTCCGATGAGTGTTGAGGCTCACGGCGGGTATCGTTATTTTCTGACCTTCACAGATGATTTGAGCAGATATGGGTATATCTACTTGATGAAACATAAGTCTGAAACATTTGAAAAGTTCAAAAGAATTTCAGAGTGAAGTAGAAAATCATCGTAACAAGAAAATAAAGTTTCTACGATCTGATCGCGGAGGCAAATATTTGAGTTACGAGTTTGGTCTTCATTTAAAACAATGTGGAATAGTTTCGCAACTCACGCCACCTGAAACACCACAGCATAATGGTGTGTCCAAACATCGTAACCGTACTTTATTAGATATGGTGCGATCTATGATGTCTCTTACCGATTTACCACTATCGTTTTGGGGTTATGCATTAGAGACAGCTGCATTCACGTTTAATAGGGCACCATCTAAATCCGTTGAGACGACACCGTATGAACTGTGGTTTGGCAAGAAACCTAAGCTGTCGTTTCTTAAAGTTTGGGTTTGCGATGCTTATGTGAAAAAGCTTCAGCCTGATAAGCTCGAACCCAAATCGGAGAAGTGCGTCTTCATAGGATACCCAAAAGAAACTGTTGGGTACACCTTCTATCACAGATCCGAAGGCAAGATATTTGTTGCTAAGAATGGATCCTTTCTAGAGAAGGAGTTTCTCTCGAAAGAAGTGAATGGGAGGAAAGTAGAACTTGATGAGGTAGTGGTACCTTCTCTTGAATTGGAAAGTAGTTCATCACAGAAATCAGTTCCAGTGATGCCTACACCAATTAGTGAGGAAGCTAATGATGATGATCATGAAGCTTCAGATCAAGTTACTACAGAACCTCGTAGGTCAACCAGAGTATGTTCCGCACTAGAGTGGTACGGTAATCCTGTTCTGGAAGTCATGTTACTAGACCATGACGAACCTATGAACTATGAGGAAGCGATGATGAGCCCAGATTCCGATAAATGGCTTGAGGCCATGAAATCTGAGATAGGATCCATGTATGAGAACAAAGTATGGACTTTGACTGACTTGCCCGATAATCGGCGAGCCATTGAGAAAAAAATGGATCTTCAAGAGGAAGATAGACGCTGATAGTAGTGTTACTATCTACAAAGCTCGAATTGTCGCAAAAGTTTTTCGACAAGTTCAAGGTGTTGACTACGATGAGATTTTCTCACTCGTATCGATGCTTAAAGTCTGTCCGAATCATGTTAGCAATTGCCGCATTTTATGAAATCTGGCAAATGGATGTCAAAACTACATTCCTTAATGGAATTTTTAAAGAAGAAGTTGTATATGATGCAACCAGAAGGTTTTGTCAATCCTAAAGGTGTTAACAAAATGTGCAAGCTCCAGCGATCCATCTATGGATTGGTGCAAGCATCTCGGAGTTGGAATATACGCTTTGATGAAGTGATGAAAGCATATGGTTTTATACAGACTTACGGTGAAGCCTGTATTTACAAGAAAGTGAGTGGGAGCTCTGTAGCATTTCTGATATTATATTGGAAATGATATAGAATTTCTGGATAGCATAAAAGGATACTTGAATAAGAATTTTTCAATAAAAAGGACATCGGTGAAGCTGCTTAAGTATTGAGCATCAAGATCTATAGGGATAGATCGAGACGCTTAATAGGACTTTCACAAAGCACATACCTTGACAAGATTTTGAAGAAGTTCAAAATGGATCAGTCAAAGAAGGAGTTCTTGCCTGTGTTACAAGGTGTAAAATTGAGTAAGACTCAAAACCCGACCATGGCAGAAGATAGAAAGAGAATGAAAGTCATTCCCTATGCCTCAGTCATATGTTCTATAAAGTATGCCATGCTATGTACCAGACCAGTTGTGTGCCTTACTATGAGTTTAGCAAGGAGGTACGATAGTGATCCAGGGATAGATCACTGGATAGCGGTCAAAGTTATCCTTAGTTACCTAAGAGGACTAAGGGAATATTTCTCGGTTATGGAGGTGATAAAAGAGTTCGTCGTAAAAGGTTACGTCGATGCAAGCTTTTACACCGATCCAGATGACTCAAAGTCTCAATCTGGATACATATTGAAAGTGGGAGCAATTATCTAGAGTAGCTTCGTGCAGAGCATTGTAGACATAGAAATTTGCAAAATACATACGGATCTGAATGTGGCAGACCCGTTGACTAAACTTCTCTCACAAGCAAAACTTGATCACACCTTAGTACTCTTTGGGTGTTAATCACATGGCAATGTGAACTAGATTATTGACTCTAGTAAACCTTTTGAGTGTTGGTCACATAAGCGATGTGAACTATGGGTGTTAATCACATGGTGATGTGAACTATTGGTGTTAAATCACATGGCGATGTGAACTAGATTATTGACACTAGTGCAAGTGGGAGACTGAAGGAAATATGCCCTAGAGGCAATAATAAAGTTATTATTTATTTCCTTATTTCATGATAAATGTTTATTATTCATGCTAGAATTGTATTAACCGGAAACATGATACATAGTGTGAATACATAGACAAACAGAGTGTCACTAGTAAGCCTCTACTAGACTAGCTCGTTAATCAAAGATGGTTATGTTTCCTAACCATAGACATGAGTTGTCATTTGATTAACGGGATCACATCATTAGGAGAATGATGTGATTGACTTGACCCATTCCGTTAGCTTAGCACTTGATCGTTTAGTATGTTGCTATTGCTTTCTTCATGACTTATACATGTTCCTATGACTATGAGATTATGCAACTCCCGTTTACCGGAGGAACACTTTGTGTGCTACCAAATGTCACAACGTAACTGGGTGATTATAAAGGTGCTCTACAGGTGTCTCAGAAGGTACTTGTTGAGTTGGCGTATTTCGAGATTAGGATTTGTCACTCCGATTGTCGGAGAGGTATCTCTGGGCCCACTCGGTAATGCACATCACTATAAGCCTTGCAAGCATTGTAACTAATGAGTTAGTTGCGGGATGATGTATTACGGAACGAGTAAAGAGACTTGCCGGTAACGAGATTGAACTAGGTATTGAGATACCGACGATCGAATCTCGGGCAAGTAACATACCGATGACAAAGGGAACAACGTATGTTGTTATGCGGTTTGACCGATAAAGATCTTCGTAGAATATGTGGGAGCCAATATGAGCATCCAGGTTCCGCTATTGGTTATTGACCGGAGACGTGTCTCGGTCATGTCTACATAGTTCTCGAACCCATAGGGTCCGCACGCTTAAAGTTCGGTGACGATTTGTATTATGAGTTTATGTGATTTGATGACCGAAGTTTGTTCGGAGTCCCGGATGAGATCGGGAACATGTCGAGGAGTCTCGAAATGGTCGAGAGGTAAAGATCGATATATTGGAAGGCTATATTCGGACATCGGAAAGGTTCTGAGTGATTCGGGTATTTTTCGGAGTACCAGAGAGTTACGAGAATTCGTATTGGGCCTTAATGGGCCATACGGGAAAGGAGAGAAAGGCCTCAAGGGTGGCTGCGCCCCTTCCCCATGGACTGGTCTGAATTGGACTAGGGAAAGGGGGCGCCCCCTTCCTTCCTTCTCCTTCTCCCTTCCCCTTTTCCTATTCCATGTGGGAGGTGGAATCCTACTAGGACTAGGGAGTCCTAGTAGGACTCCACACTTTGGGTGCACCCTATGAGGGCCGGCCTCCTCCTCCCTCCATCCTTTATATACGTGGCCAGGGGGCACCCCATAGAGACACAACAATTGATCATTAATCTCTTAGCCGTGTGCGGTGCCCCCCTCCACCATAATCCACCTCGATCATGTCGTAGCGGTGCTTAGGCGAAGCCCTGCGTCGGTAGCATCATCATCACCGTCACCATGCCGTCGTGCAGACGAAACTCTCCTGTGAAGCTTTGCTGGATCGGAGCTCACGGGACGTCATCGAATTGAACATGTGCTGAACTCGAAGGTGCCGTGCGTTCGGTACTTGGATCAGTCGGATCGTGAAGACGTACGACTACATCAACCGCGTTGTGCTAACGCTTCCGCTTTCGGTCTACGAGGGTACGTGGACACACTCTCCCCTCTCGTTGCTATGCATCACCATGATCCTGTGTGTGCGTAGGAAATTTTTGAAATTACTACGTTCCCTAACAGATTCCAATTCCCAAAAAATCACATATATTCCAAAAAAATATCCACAAGTTTTTATCGCGTTTGGACTTCGTTTGGTATGGATATTCTGCGAAACAAAAAACATGCAACAAACAGGAACTGGCACTGGGCACTGGATCAATATGTTAGTCCCAAAAATTATATAAAAAGTTGCCAAAAGTATATGAAAGTTTTAAAATATTGGCATGAAACAATAAAAAATTATAGATACGACGGAGACGTATCATAGGACTATACTATTTGGTCTCTGGAAAGGCTTCGGAATGCATCGGATATTCATCGGGTCACCGGAAGGGGTTCCGAGAGACCTATGGGGAGTTTATGGGCCTAATGGGCCAAGGGTAGGAACACACCAGCCCACAAGGGGCTGGCGCGCCCTCTCCCTAGCCGCCGGCCCTCTTGGGAAGGAAAGGGGGCGCCTAAGGCAAGGGAGCCGCCGGCCCCCCTCCTGCCTTCTCCTCCACCCCCCCCCCCCTTAGGAAGGAAAAGGGGGGCGCCTAGGGCAGGAGCCCTAGGGCTGGCCGCCGGCCCCTTGGGGCACCCTAGGCTGCCTCCCCTCCTCCCCCCACCTATATATATGAGAGGAGGGAGAGGGGCAACACACACCATGATCCCCAAGACGTGTGCGGCGCCCCGTCTCCCTTTAGTTCTAGTTCCTCCTCCATCCACGTCTGTTGTGCTTGGCGAAGCCCTGCGGATAGTTTCACCACCATCGTCACCACATCGTCGTGCTGCCGGAACTCATCTACTACTTCGCCTCTCTTGCTGGATCGAGAAGGCAAGGACGTCATCGAGCTGAACATGTGCTGAACGCGGAGGTGTTGTACGGTTGGTACTTGATCGGGATGGATCGTGAAGGTGTACGACTACATCAACCGGTTGATAAATGCTTCCGCTTAGCGATCTACAAGGGTATGTATATGCTCTCCCCCTCTCGTAGCTATGCATCTCCATGGATAGATCTTGCATGTGCGTAGAATTTTTTTTGTTTTCCATGCAACGTTCCCCATCATCTATGTGTTTGGCTGAAACTTTTTGCTCCATATATATGTTGTGAGTGTTAGAAATCATAGAAGACTAAATGATGGTTGAGTATGTGGACTTGCTAAAAAGCTCCGACACGAGACCCTTCCTGAAAATATGATGAATTGCAATTGCATTGTTGACTGAGAACATACTTTGTTAGTTTTCAAGAAAGCTTATGCTTTATACTTCAATGTTGTGATGAATTGTTACTTGCTCATGAAGTTTTATGATAAAGTTTATTGCTGTTATAATAATAAGCATGATGCTACTATGTCCGTATTTTGTTTTTATCGACAACTCTCTCTCTAAACATGTGGGCATAATTTTCGATATCGGCTTTCGCTTGAGGACAAGCGAGGTCTAAGCTTGGGGGAGTTGATACGTCCATTTTGCATCATGTTTTCCTACTGTTATTTATAGTGTTTTTTATGCAATATAACACTTTGTGGAGTAATTCTAATGCCTTTTCTCTCACAATATGCAAAGTTTATGGAAAGAGGGAGATTGGCAACAGCTGGAATTCTGGACCTGGAAAAAGTTATCTCAGAGATACCTATTCTGCACATCTCCAAATAAGCTGAAATTTTACGGAGAATTATTTTCAAATATATAAAAAATATTGGAGAAAAGAAATACCAGAGGGGGCCACCCAGGTGCCCACTAGGCACCCGGGTGCGCCTACCCCCCTGGCGCGCCCTGGTGGGTAGTGGGCCCCCTGGCCAGCCTCCGGTGCCCATCTTCTGGTATATAAGATCATTTACCCTAGAAAAAAATAAGGAGAGGACTTTCAGGATGGAGCGCCGCCATCTCGGAACTTGGGCAGGAGCACTTTTGCTCTCCAGCGGAGCGATTCCGCCAGGGATACTTCCCTCCGGGAGGGGGAAATCGAAGCTATCGTCATCACCAACAACCCTCTCATCATGGGAGGGCCAATCTCCATCAATATCTTCAATAGCACAATCTCATCTCAAAACCCTAGTTCATCTCTTGAGTTCAATCTTTCTATCAAAACCTCAGATTGGTACCTGTGGGTGACTAGTAGTGTTGATTACATCTTGTATTTGATGCTAGCTGGTTATTTGGTGGAAGATTATATGTTCAGATCTATTATGATATTCAATACCACTCTGATCTTGAACATGAATATGTTGTGTGAGTAGTTACTTTTGTTCTTGAGGAGATGGGAGAAGTCTTGTCATAAGTAATCATGTGAATTTTATATTTTGATGATATGAATGTTGTGATTCCCTTAGTGGTGTTATGTGAACGTCGACTACATGACACTTCACCATCTTTGGGCCTAAGGGAATGCATTGTGGAGTAGTTATTAGATGATGGGTTGCTAGAGTGACAGAAGCTTAAACCCTAGTTTTTGCACTATTCCGTAAGGGGCTGATTTGGATCCATATGTTTAATGCTATGGTTAGATTTTATCTTAATTCTTCTTTCGTAGTTGCGGATGCTTGCGAGAGGGGTTAATCATAAGTAGGAGGCTTGTTCAAGTAAGAACAGCACCCAAGCACCGGTCCACCCACATATCAAATTATCAAAGTAGCGAACGTGAATCAAACCAACATGGTGAAAGTGACTAGATGAAATTCACGTGTGTCCTCAAGAACGCTTTGCTTACTATAAGAGATTTTTTTGGCCTGTCCTTTGCTATAAAAAGGATTGGGCTACCTTGCTGCACCTATTGTTACTATTGCTACTCATTACTTGTTACAAATTATCTTGCTATCAAACTACCTGTTACCGACAATTTCAGTGCTTGCAGAAATTACCTTGCTGAAACCGCTTGTCATTTCCTTCTGCTCCTCATTGGGTTTGACACTCTTACTTATCGAAAGGACTACGATTGATCCCCTATACTTGTGGGTCATCAATATCCCCAACATTAGCCCATAATTTAGCTTGGATTTATCCATGCTAAATTATACATCTCTGCATATACTTTACCGGGTCAAATGATTAGCTGGCTCGTGATATCTTCACACTTAGCACTGGCTGCTAGTCCTCATACCGTAACAACACTCCCCCCTTTTGAAATTTGCATATGACGTCACAAAGGATCTTTGAGTGGATCTGACAGGTGCGAGAAATGAGGCACCTTTCCATCCAAAATTTACTGTGTCGTTTGGGGTCTCGCCCCTGCTGCTTCATTTTTTAACCTGCCTATAAATACGCATGAGGGCCCCAGGACTCATTTTTACCTTTCCTTCTTTCCCATCGTCTTCCTCCTCTCACTTCGTCGATGTCGTGCCCTTTCGAGCTCGGCGCCCTCATCGAATCGGCGACCACTGCTCTAGTCCGTCTTCTCCAGTCTCCATTGGGGAAAAACACGACTGCGCCACCAACCGCCTTCAACCTTTGCTTACTCTAGTGCAGAAAAGCCTAGCCATGGCGTGCCAAAAATAGCCTTGCTCACGTAGGAGCCCCACGCCATCAATATGGCGCCAATGTTAAAAAATAGTGGTGGCGCTGGAGCCTACGCCAGGAGTATTATACGTGTTGCTGGCATGCAAATTTTACAACGCCACCACTATATTCACTCACCTAGCGGTGCACAATGTAATTTGCATGCCACGAATGTTTCGTGCACAAAAAAAGGTTTTTCAACACCATGTAACATTTAGCATTTCACATTAACACTAAGTACATACTATATAACATTACACAGTAGAACAGTACCAGATAATAGAACATTAGGAGTTGATATTTAAGTGTGGCTGCTAGCTAGCTAGATCTCACAAACATAACCAGTTAATAGAAACATTTACGAGCTAAAACAGTACTAGTACATAGCGCTAATACATAATTAAGCAGTTCATTCATGTACTGCGCCGCCACACACATAGTTCTAAATGAGGTCGATGGCCACCATCATCCTCAAGCCATGGCGCCGGGTGTTCCTGATGGTGACTAAGATGGCCTGTCCAACCTGGAGATTCTTTCCAGCAAGGAAGTTATTCCATCCCGCGGCGCTGAACACAGTGCGACTGTCCGTGTCCTGTGCGTAAGCATAGTTCGTGATGGAGCCCCTTGCGGTAAGGCGTAGTCCAACAATGCCTGCTTCATCTGGTTCGATGCCACAACTCTCACTTAGCCTCTTAGGTAATTTCTGGAGAGAAAAACAAATATGGTAAATGAGCATGTCACATTACTACACACTAGCTAATTAAGAGCATATTCATCATGTTCTACACTAATTAAGCATATCACATTACTACACACTAAGCATATCCTCAAATTCTAAACTAAGCATATATATATATATATATATATATATATATAATAATATATTATATATATATATATATATACACAACACATTAGAGAGCATATCACATTAACACACTAGCTAAGAGCATATTCATCATGTTCTACAACATTAAGCATATCACATTACTACACACTAAGCATATCCTCAAATTATACACTAAGCTATATATATCACAACACATTAGTAAGCATATCACATTACTACACACTAGCTAAGAGCATATTCATCACCTTCTACACTAATTAAGCATATCACATTACTACACACTAAGCATATCCTCAAATTCTACACTAAGCATATATATCACAACACATTAGTAAGCATATCACATTACTACACACTAGCTAAGAGCATTCATCATGTTCTACACTAAGCATATATATCACATTACTACACACTAAGCATATCCTCCAATTCTACACTAAGCATATATATATATATATATATATATATATATATATATATATATATATATATAACAACACATTATTACACTAAGCATATCACATTACTACAAGCATGTCACAACTAAGTATATATATCGCATTACTACAAGCATGTCACAACTAAGCATATATATCATCAAATTTCAACACTAACAAGTAACATACCATGACATGGCGGTCAACATTTGTCCTTGTCAGGTGGGTCACGAATGGCATCCCGACGTACTCATCACATGGAGGAAGTATGTACCAGAGGTTGCCCGATTCGTCCTCGCTTAGCCTGATTCCTTTGGCATAGAGGGCTTCATCAAGTGGGTCATCATCTTCGTCCTCCCAATTGATGTAGATAACAGCTAGCCTTTGAGTTTGTCTTCTAAAGGAGAAGCTGATAAGTTCACCCCCAGTGAGATGCATGTGGTTGATGAAATGATTCCATTCATCTCCTCCAATCTAGGATGTTTTTCGTCCCTTGTGGACCTCCATAGTGTAGGGCCCCCCTGGAGCGTCGAAGATCACAGTGTCTTCGGTAATGAGCTCATTGAACTCCAGTCTCACATTGCAAGGGACGATCTGTGTAAAAAAACCAAAAAACAAACACATTGCATTACGGGAAATAGCAAGAAAAACAAAAGAAAAACTGTTATAGAAGGTTCATGTAATGTGTTACCACTGCAGGAACAAAGCACGTCTGGAAGTAGATGCCAAACAGCGTGCCACTTGAAAGGTCGGTTGCGCACCTTGACTTGCACAATGGACATGGTGGCAGCTGCTCCATTCTACATATAATAAAATTGAAACTAAGGCTGTGTTTGATAGCGAAGTATTGAAAAATTAAAGTATTGGAAAACCACAGTAATTTAACAAGTAGGTACAAGCGGATGGTGACGGGTTGGGGCCTAAGTATATAAACACTTTGTACACTAGTAATTGCATACACAAATAAAGAAAATTTCTAGACAAAGCTACAATTTCTACACTAGTAATTATCACTAGCTACAATTTCTACACAAAGCAATCCATGCAACTAACTTTGGATTCTACATGACACAAAACAATCCATGCAACTAACTTTGGATTCTACATGACACAAAGCAATCCATGATATATATACTAAAATTTCTACACAAATTAAAGCAATCCCCTAATCAACTACATGAATCCCAATGGATCCCGACAGCGTGTCCGCGAACGGAGGATGTGGGAGAGTGGAGAGGAAGGAGATGCGATGGGAGGAGTAGTGGATCTAACCTTGGTGCCGGCGAGGGGCGGCGACGGGGCGGCAACGGGGCCGTCAACGGGGCGTCGACGGGGCGGCGGCGGCGGCTTTGGTCAGGGGGAGGGGTGTGAAATGAGAGAGAGCGGTGACTTATGTCTTTTACTAAGTTGACTCAGATAGGTTATCGCTGGCGTTGGGAGAAAGGGCAACGCCATAGCTAATAACAAGCCAAATAAAAAAAGACTAAGATTAATAATGAAAGACTTGACAAAATAAAAGACTCAAAATTTGAACTGGTAGTAAAGAAATAAAATTCCTAAATTGATAAAAACAGTAAAATTAATTATCACAAAAAGCATAATATAAAATTTCTATTATTTTGTGACTAGTATAATAATTAAATACTTAAAACACTTGATCAAATGGAAAGAGTGTTTCTGGCGTGCAAAGCAGACGGACGCCAGCACTAACAAATTAACTATGACGTGCAAATAAAAGCAACGCCACCAGTGCATTCCAAATGGTGAGTGCATATGGGCCAAAAGATTTGTGGCATTTCAAAGAAAAGCAACGCCAACACTAAGCATGTAAAGCTGACGTGCTGATTTGGCCTACGCCCGCACTATTTGGAAAAATAAGTGCTGACGTTGATGGGAAATGACGCGCCACCAACGATAGTTGTGGCAAGCCATTTTTCCACTAGTGTTATCTACGCAGATCTGTGACTACTCCCTGGCACCATTTCCTCACCGTAGTCCATACTGTGTTCATCGGTGTTCTTCGTGGTCCCTTCATAGTTCATCATTGTAGATCCAGGATCAATTCAATAGAATTGTCCTCGCCTTATTATTAAACGAGCTTATCGTAACCTAGATGCCCTTTCTCATAAAGTTCAGTGAGTAGCAATCTCTTCCGTTGTATACTACAACTCCACCATAGTTAGGTTTATTTATTTTCGCTTTTTCAGCATTTTGTAGATCTTTAAATGTAATACCCCTCGTATATTTCATGTTTGTGGATGCCTTGAATCAGGTATTGCTATCTCCCTTTCAGACTTGCAAAACTGTATTAGTATCTTCAGTCCGGCTCATCAGTAGCCTGCTTATAGATCCACAATTCGTTGAAACTTCTTGACTGCCTCGTACCGGCTCAATATTTAGCCGGCTTGTAAATTCGGTTGCCACCAATCTTGTAATCTTATGTCGTTAACTGTTGAAATCTAGAATGTTTTCATGATTTGCCGGCTCTCACTGTGATCTAAACATTTTGTAGCTAATCTTGGTTGTTTCCATCGCGATGCCTCCAAGAACCAACAAGGTTGTTGACTGGGCTAGGTCAACCATATCTGAGCTCATGCTACATGACTTAGTAGGTCAAGGACTTCTGCCGGCTCAAGAGGAAATCCAATGGAGAGCACCAGAAGAAGAGACTCATCCTCAACCTCAACAGGGTGAAGTTATAGCATTTGTAGATCATCTGCATAGGGGATTTTGACCTCCCGGGTCAAAGTTCTTTCAAGATCTTCTACACTTATTCAACCTTAGACCTCAAGATCTTGGTCCCAATTCTATCTCCAACTTCTGTCAATTCCAAGTTTTTTGCGAGGTATATCTCCAAATAGCACTAACCGTCAACTTTTTTCAAGAATTCTTTTACATCAACCATAAAACAGAGTTCAAGAATGGCCCCAGTATTGAACTGGGAGGGATTTCTATCCAAAGGAGGAAAACCGCAAATTTTCCCGAAGCCAAGCTAGCAAGCCATCCCAAAAGATGGCATAAAACTTGGTTTTACTGCAAGAACACTGCCCCAGCTCAAGAGAATCCTCTGTTGGGTTATCGATTGGACCGGCTCAATGCCACTGCCGCTTTTTTGGGCTGGGCCTCCCAAGAAGAAAGGGAGAAACTAAAACCCTTGTATTCCAGAATAAATGCTTTGATTGCTCATGGCCTCACCGGGGTTGACTTGACCCGGTGTTGGATAACTTGGAGGATACAACCCCTTGCACTAAGGGGATGCTTGATGTGTGATTATACTGGCGAGCCAGCAGATGTTCAACGCTTCAGTCCAGCCGACTTGACAGAGGAGGAAATCAATAAGGCAACCAAAAACCTGTTGGGTGAGCCTAAAGACAAGTGCGATCTTATCGGGCTTCCCCCCTTCTATATAGAAAACCCGGCTCCTCAAGTAAGTCATATACTCCTTTCACGAAGTGTACTGTTTAAAACTTCACTTTCCTTTTCTTTGCTTTAATTCTGGCTCATAATCTGTTAGGCGAATGACAACTGGTGGAAAACTGGCCCCCGAATGCGCGCTCCTCCAAATGAGCAAAGGGAAGAAGAGCCGGCAGATGTGGAAGAGCCGGAGAATGAAGAAGAGTCTGAGGTAGAGCTTGACTCACTTGGCCATCTTTTTAATGAACTCGCTGACGCCCTCTCTTCTTAGGATAACGCTGGGACCAGCCGAGTCGGCAAAGCTGAGGTAAACCCACTCTCCAACTTGGAAACTTTTACCCCGAAGAAACAAAGACGGGCAGTACGCAAGGTACCGTTTTCACATCCGGACGCTCACTTAGATCCACAATTTCTTTTGAAGAAGACCCAACATGCTGGCACATCAAAATGGAAGACATGAACCAGTCCGGGCAAGCTAAGCGACTACTTGCCGAACGAGCCGCCACACTGCAGGCCATGAGTCGAAGTTCCCGCCAGCACTACTAAATCATGCCCTCAAGCTGGACAGATCAAGCAACCTCTTCATCCATCTGATCCTAATTATCATCTAACATCTCCATTGTCCGATGAATCAAGCGCCTCCCAGGTGCCCAAATTTGCCATCAATCGCAAGTAAGTAAGCGGTAGCATATTTTGCTATTTATCTTTTTGTTTCTGCTACTTACTCACTTGCTCTTATATTTTTAGAACCAAAGCTTTTATGAGAGGGGTCGGCTCAAATGTTGCTGCTCTGGACGTCGAGGATCCTTCTCTTTCAAGGATCAACCCTGAAGTCCAGCACGAGCTGGTGGATGAACACCGTGCGGATGAAGCAAACCTGGCTCATCAAAATGAGCCGATTCGTGATGATATCCATGTAAGTCCTGCTAGGGCCGCCTCTCCTGCGGCTCAAGCTGAAATTACCATTACAGGAGAAGTGCACAAAGCACCGGAGATCTCAAATACCTTGGCCAAGATCAACAGCAAGAAAGAGTCACCCATGGCGGAGAAAGGAAAAAACAAACTCGAACTTCCATCATTGGACAGTTTAGACGTAGGGTCCCTTCACCAAGCATTTTTGACCCGGCTAACTGAGAGTCGGGAGACTGAAGCCGCCATGGCGGGTACTTAAAAAAGAAAATATGAGGTATACCTCTTTGTTCCCTTTTTCTTATATATCCTTATATAGCCCCCAAGTTTTAAGCATTGTGAACCATAATACTTGAAACTTGCATGAATGTCGTCCTGCCTGAAAAATGCCGTTGGTAGCTGCATACTTGTATAGCCCCCAAGCACCGGGTCATTATGAAATAATGAAACGGGACTTGTGCTGTGGGAATTTTTTGGCAACCTGTAGCCCCCAAGGGTCGGCTCATCATCATGTGATGGGTCGGGTCTTATGGTATGATAGTGTATCAAAACTGTAGATACATTAGCCCCCAAGTGCCATGTAGAATGTTTGCAACTGCATGGGACTTGAACAGATATGTGAAATTTTTGTCTGTTGTAGCCCCCAAGTGCCAGGTCGGCTGCTTGTGCCAGGTCGGCTGCTTGTGCCGGGTCGAGACTTTTAAAAGTACTATTGATTTGAGCCATTCATGATTTGCAGGAAACATTGGATGAAGCTGAGTTGTCTGTGTCCGGCTTGCAGGGCAAATTGAAGAAAGAAAGATGGCTCAAGGTGGAGGCAGAGAACTTGAAGTCAAGCCTTCAAGAATCTCTGCGCCAAGCGACTGATGCGTTACAGAATGCCCAGGCTGAGTTCGAAAAGGAAAAGGCCAACATACTGAAGAGAGCCAAAATTGCTGAGGCAAAACCTGAGCCAGTGAAGCAAGAGTTGGCCACTTTAAAGAATCAGATCAAAGACATATGTATAGCCATCTTCGGTAAGCAAGAGATTTTTAACTAGCCGCCCCTTGCTACTTGTGAACAGTGTTGGGATTTCCCCGAAAAGGAGAGGATGATGCAGTACGGTAGAGATAAGTATTTCCCTCAGTTAAGAACCAAGGTTATCAATCCAGTAGGAGAACCAAGCAACACATCGTTAGCAGCACCTGCACACAAACAACAAATCCTTGTAACCCAACGCAAACAAGGGGTAGTCAACCCATCGACAGTTACGAGCAAGATTAAATTGTATGGTGATAGATAGATCAAACAAAATACAAAATAAAATAAATAAAAGAAAAACGCAGCAAGGTATTTTTGGTTTTAATATATGATAAAAGATAGACCCGGGGGCCATAGTTTTCACTAGAGGCTTCTCTCTTGAAAATAGCATACGGTGGATAAACAAATTACTGTTGGGCAATTGATAGAAAAGCAAATAATTATGACGATATCCAAGGCAATGATCATATATAGGCATCACGTCTGAGATAAGTAGACCGAAACGATTCTGCATCTACTACTATTACTCCACACATCGACCGTTATCCAGCATGCATCTAGTGTATTAAGTTCATAGAAAACGGAGTAACGCCTTAAGCAAGATGACATGATGTAGACAAGATAAACTCATGTATGAATAAACCCCATGTTTTTACCCTTAATAGCAATGATACATATGTGTCAAGTCCCCTTCTTTCACTGGGATTGAGCACCGCAAGATCGAACGCATTACAAAGCACCTCTCCCATTGCAAGAAAAATCAATGTCGTTGGTCAAACCAAATCAATAGACCGGAGAGAAATATGAAGCTATAGTAATCATGCATAAAAGAGTTCAGAGAAAACTCAAATAATATTCATGGATAGATCTCATCATAAACTCACAATTCATCCGATCCCAACAAACACACCGCAAAAAGTCATGACATCGAATAGATCTCCAAGAACATCAAGGAGAACATTGTATTGAAGATCAAAGAGAGAGAATAAGCCATCTAGCTACTAACTATGGACCCGTAGGTCTGTGGTAAACTACTCACGCACCATCATAAGGGCAGCAAGGTTGATGTAGAGCCCCTCTGTGATCGATTCCCCCTCCGGCAGAGTACCGGAGAAGGCCTCTAGATGGGATCTCGTGGTTCTGGAACTTGCGGGGGCGGAAAAAGTATTTCGGGTGTCTCACCGGTGTCAGGGGAATATTAGAATTTATAGAGGTGGAATTAGGGTTGGAGGTGCCACGAGGGGCCCACAAGCCTGGGGGCACCCTCCCTGGGGTGCGCCCCTAGGGCTTGTCGCTCCCTCGTGGCTTTTCTGGCCTTCTACCGAACCTTCTAGGGTCTCTTCTAGTCTAGAAAAAATTAAACCAAAGTTTTTTCTTCATTTGGACTTCGTTTGATATTGATTTCCTGAAAAGCCAAAAACATGCAAAAAAACAAAACTGGCACTGGGCACTAAGTTAATAGGTTAGTCCCAAAATATGATATATATATAATTGCATATAATGGCATATAAAAACATCCAAAATTGATACTATAATAGCATGGAACAATAAAAAATTATAGATACGTTGGAGACGTGTCAAGCATCTCCAAGTTTAATTCATGCTCGTCCTCGAGTAGGTAAATGATAAAAACAGAATTTTTGATGTGGAATGCTACCTATCACATTCATCATATAATCTTTTCTTTCGCAGCATGGATATTTAGACTTAAGTGATTCAAAGCAATAGTCTATAATTTGACATAAAAACATCAATACTCAAGTATACCAACAAGCAACCATTTCTTTCAAAATATCAACACTAAAGAAAGTTATCCCTAGCCCATTATGCTCAGTCATTGATCCATTCATGAAACACACTCAACATTAGCTACATCCAATGCACAAGTATGACAATAGTGCTCTCCAGTTGGTGCTTTATAAGAGAAGATGGAGACTCAAATAAAAATAAAAATTGCATAAAAGTAAATAGATAGGCCCTTCGCAGAGGGAAGCAGAGACTTGCAGAGGTGCCAGAGCTCAAGGTTTAAAATAGTGATAAAATTGTTTTTGAGATAGGCAGGCTTTTCCTGTCAATGAAAATGACCAAGAATTTCCAATATCTTCTATGCTAGACACATTATAGGCGGTTCCCAACCAGAAAATAAAGTTTATTTCCTTTCCACCATTCTTCCACAATCCATGGCTAGTCGTATCCACGGGTGCCTTCCATACCAACACTTCCAAGGAATTTATTAATGATAATTTATTTATTTATTCATTTCGGGACTGGGCATCCCTATTACCTGCCACACTCTTGTGCAATGACAAATGAATAAACACTCATCGTGAGAATAACATACCTAGGATGGAAAATATTGGCCACCCCCTGCCGCTTCATGAGCGACACGGGCACACGGCACCTGTTTAAGTAGAGATTACAGCGGGGAGAAGAGGTGTTACACCGGTGCATTGAGGGGGAGAGAGTTGGTGATGACGACGGTGAAGTTGTTGGTGTAGATCGCCGTCATGATGATTGCCCGGCGATGTTCCGGCACCAATGAGAGAGAGGGGGAGAGAGCCCCCCTCCTTCTCTGGTCCATGGTCTCCATGGCTCCCAGAGGGCAGGAGCCCCTCCGAGATTAGATCTCTCTCTGTTCTCTTTTGTATTGCGTTCCTCTTTTCTATCCCTTCACTGTTCTTAAATTCCTAGAGATCCATAACTCCGATTGAGCTGAAATTTTAACATGATTTTTATCCAGATATTAGCTTTCTTACAGCCAAGAAGGGAACCAACCGCCTTATAGGGGACCCACAAGCCTGGTCGGCGTGCCCAGGGTAGGGCGTGTCGTCTGAGCTTGTGGCCCCCTCGGGTATCGTCTCGCGTTGATTTTTTTTCCCAAAAATCGCATATATTCCAAAATAAATCTCCGTAATTTTTTATCGCGTTTGGACTTCATTTGATATGGATATTCTGCGAAACAAAAAGCATGCAACAAATAGGAACTGGCACTGGCACTGGATCAATATGTTAGTCCCAAAAATAATATAAAATGTTGCCAAAAGTATATGAAAGTTGTAGAATATTGGCATGAAACAATAAAAAATTATAGGTACGACGGAGACGTATCAGCATCCCCAAGATTAATTCCTGCTCGACCTTGAGTAGGTAAATGATAAAAAAGATAATTTTGATGTGGAATGCTACCTAGCATAATCTTGATCATATAACCTAATCATGGCATGAATATTAAGATACGACTGATTCAAAGCAATAGTCTATAATTTGACATAAAGACATCAATACTCAGGCATACCAACAAACAATCATGCCTTTCAGAATAAAAATGCTAAAGAATGCTATCCCTACAAAATCATATAGCCTTGTCATGCTCCATCTTCTTAACACAAAGTATTTATCATGCACAACCCCGATGACTAGCCGAGCAATTGGTTCATACTTTTTAACGCGCTTTAGCTTTTTCAACCCCCACGCAATACATGAGCACAAGCCATGGATATAGCACTATGGGTGGAATAGAGTATGATGATAGAGATAATATGGACAAGACAAAAAGGGGAAAGTCTCACATCAACGAGGAGTAGGGATTGTCATGCAACGGGTGTACTAAGAGCTATAAGTGTATTAAAGCTCAACTGAAAACTAAGTGGGTGTGCATCCAACTTGCTTGCTCGACCTTGAGCATTTGAGGAAGCCCATCATTGGAATATACAAGCCACGTTCTATAATGAAAAATTCCCACTAGTATATGAAAGTGACAACATAGGAGACTCTCTATATGAAGAACATGGTGCTACTTTGAAGCACAAGTGTGGAAAAGGATAGTAACATTGCCCGTTCTCTCTTTTTCTCTCATTTTTTTCTTTTCTCTTTTTTTGTTGGGATCTTTTTGGCCTTTTTCTTTTCTTTTCTTTCGCCTGGAGTCTCATCCCGACTTGTGGGGGAATCATAGTCTCCATCATCCTTTCCTCACTGGGACAATGCTCTAATAATGATGATCATCACACTTTTATCTACTTACAACTCAATATTACAACTCAATAAATTTGAAACATATGACTCTATATGAATGTCTCTGGCAGTGTACCAGTATGTGCAATGATGCTAGTGTACCATGTATAACAATGATGAACGGTGGCTGAGCCACAAATACTATGTCAGCTATATGATCATGCAAAGCAATATGACTGCTGTGTGTCATAATAACGGAACGATGGAAGTTGCATGGCAATATATCTCGGAATGGCTATGGAAATGCCATAATAGGTTGGTATGGTGGCTGTTTTGAGGAAGATATAAGGAGGCTTATGTGTGATGGAGTGTATCATATCACGGGGTTTGGATGCACCGGCGAAGTTTGCACCACATCTCAAGGTGAGAAAGGGCAATGCACAGCACCGAAGAGGCTAGCAAATTGCGGAAAGGTGAGAGCGTGTATAATCCATGGACTCACATTAGTCATAAAGAACTCATATACTTATTGCAAAAAATTATTAGCCCTCAAAGCAAAGTACTACTACGCATGCCCCTAAGGGGGTAGATTGGTAGGAAAAGACCATCGCTCGTCCTCGACTGCCACTCATAAGGAAGACAATCAATAATAGATCATGCTCCAATTTCATAGCGCAACGAGAGACTACACGTGCATGTGTCGGGAATCACAAACCTTAACACCAATATTCTTATTAAACCACAATTACTCACTAGCACAACCCACATATTACCACCTTTATATCGCAAAACTATTGCGAGGAATCAAACATATCATATTCAGTTATCTACAAGTTTTATGTGGGATTTTATGACTAACCATGTGAGTGACCAATTCCTGTTGACTCTCTAAATAGATATAAGTGAAGCATGAGAATTTAATTCTTTCTACAAAAGATTTTCCCATCCTCTAACAAATATAAGTGAAGCAAAAGAGCATTCTACAAATGGCAATTTTCCTATGTAGAGAAACAGGCATCCAAACTTCAAATGATATAAGTGAAGCACATGAAGCATTCTATAAAGCCATACTCAAAAGATATAAGTGAAGTACAAAGAGCATTATTGAAAGAAAAATAAAAAGCACACGACGCTCCAAGAATTTACGCATATCATGTGAACAAAACAAAAACCGAGACATACCGATAATTGTCGAAGAAAGATGGGATGTCTTCCGGGGCATCCCCAAGCTTAGACGCTCGAGTCGCCTTGAATATTTACTCAGGGTGCCTTGGGTATCCCCAAGCTTGAACTCTTGCATCTCCTTATTCCCCTCATATCGATACCTCCTCGATCTTCGAACACTTCATCCACACAAAACTTAACAGAACTTTTTATTAGCGGGGTTAGTACATATAACATCAAATCCCATCATGTCCTGTCGTAAGATTATTTTCATACTTATAATCAAACATTACCCACTGTATGCTATCACAATTCTATGGCTCACAAGTCAACGGAGCTCAACAAGATTTCAAACATAAGCAAATAAAGAAACTATAACAACAATTTGTGAAAACAGGATAGTCTGTAAAGATGCAGATGGTACATATACTTATGTAACTCAAAAAATTATGAAACATTAGGACATAATAAAACATTTGCATAGCAGTATTGTGTAAAAATTTCAGAATTTTTGCATGGTCTAGTAAAAAATGTAAATTGACACACTACAACAATTTAAACATACCATTCAAGCAATTTAAACATCCTAAAGGCAAATCTTGGCACATTATTTTTATAATACAATGGATTTGTACAAGGGGATAATTATTTTTGTTGAAAGGTTTCTGTAATTAAGATTCACAAAGTTTCCATGGGCATGAACAAAGATCAAGGACGTCCCGCACTTCAACAGTGTTCGTCTTTCTCACTTTCACCTTTCTTTTTGAAAAGTTTTAGGTTCCCATATTTTTTTTTTTGTTTTAAAACTTTTTAAAAGCACACAACAGAATAAAATGACTCTCTAAAACTTCCGGGTTGTCTCCCTGGCAAAGCTTTCTTTAAAGCCATTAAGCTAGTCATATAGTGCTTAAGTAATTGATCCACCCATATCCCAAGGTATATCAAAGCCAATTTTAATTAACAATGGTTTGTAATTTAGTAGTGAGCACAAAGAAATATATATCACATAATGACGAAGTCTAACTCTCTTCCTATGCATCGGCATGTCATAAAAGAACAATTCATGCACACATAATAAAGGCCGATACATAGCATAAGCAGTTTCTTGCAAAAAAATTGTGTTGGAAATATAGAGAGGTGAAGATGTGGTTCCTCTCTCATAATAATTGCAAGTAGGAGCAGCAAGCACATGCATATTATATTCATCAAAATTATCATGTGAAATAGTAAACGTGACCCATCAATATAATCCTTAATAAGAGCAAACTTCTCCGATGTAGTGTAGTTGGGAGAATTCAAAAAGATAATAGGACTATCATGTGTGGGTGCAATAGCAACAATCTCATTCTTAACATAAGGAACTATAGCAAGTTCATCTCCATAAGCATAATTCATATTGGCATCTTAGCCACAAGTATAGCAAGCATCAAGTTCATTAAAAGGATATTTCAAATGAATCAACGGGATCATAGCATTCATCCTTCGGTAAGCACGAAGGGAAATTAAACAATGTATGAGTTGAAGAGTTACTCTCATTAGAAGATGGGCATGGGTAGCTAATCCGCTCTTCCTCCTTTTGTTCTTTGCTCTCCTCCTCATCTTTTTTATCTAATGAGCTCACAGTTTCAGCAACTTCTTCTTCCATAGTTTCCTGCAAAATATTAGTCTCTTCTTGGACAACGGAGACTTTCTTAATAAATTCATCAATATCGGCATTGTATTTATAATTCTCATAGCAATATTTAAGTATAGAAAAAATTTCAGATCTATAAACAGCATCATCACAATCTTCATACTTTTCAAACAAAGATTCAATTCATAAGCACCCTTAAAAGCAACAAATTCTTCTATTCGTTCCACATCATAGTAATCATATATACCATTAGCATAAGAAGCCAAGGTTTCATTATCATTAAATTCACATGAAAAGGGAAGGTGTGGAGCCTTCATCCTAGAGCAACAAGTATAATCACATCTCAAGCATAAATTCCAAGCATACCATTGCAAATAATCAATTTGATCCCATAAGAGTTTCCCTTTCTGAGTCAAGTGATAATCCCTAAAGTATTCATGTTGATCCAACGTGTCTTCCATTATCAAGTTGAATGGGGTTTTCTCAGGATTATCATAGTAGTGTTTAATATTTTCAACATAACGAGCATCGAGAGTTTTAAGAGGTTCCCCATCTCCATGAGTAGCAAGTACAACTAATTTTTTTGGTACTCCCTCCTTCCATCTATATAGGGCCTAATGCGTTTTTTTAGGCTAATTTTGACCAAATGTTAGAGCAATAATATATGACATGCAAGTTAAACAGAGCATACCATCAAATTCGTACGTGAAAGGAGCTTCCAATGATATAATTTTCACATTATACATCTCATGTACTATTAATCTTGTCAATAGTCAAAGGCGGTCTTGAAAAATGCATTAGGCTCTATATAGATGGAAGGAGGGAGTATTTCGTGTTCCATATCCATAACTAAAGATAGAGAACAACTTAGAACAGAAAATAAAATCTACTTAGTTATAAAGCAAACAAGCACACACGAGAATATTCACCCCACGCTATTGCTCCCCGGCAACGGCGCCAGAAAAAGGTCTTGATAACCCACAAGTGTAGTGGATTAATTTGTAGCTTTTTCGATAAATAAGAGTGTCGAACCCAACGAGGAGCTAAAGGTAGGATTTATATTCCCTTCAAGTTCTATCGACCACCGATACAACTCTACGCACACTTAACGTTCCCTTTACCTAGAACAAGTATGAAACTAGAAGTACTTTGTAGGTGTGAGGATAAGTTTAAAAGAATAAAACTAGATGTACTTAGCGAGAATAAACTTATGAGTAATCTGCAAGATAATAAAAGTTAGTTGTTTAGTAGATAGCTTTTGTAACACAAGAGAAGGATTTGTCCATAGGCAATCGATAACTAGACCGGTAATCATTATTGCAATTTTATATGAGGGAGAGGCATGAGCTAACATCCTTTCTGTACTTGGATCATATGCACTTATGATTGGAACTCTAGCAAGCATCCGCAACTACCAAAGATCATTAAGGTAAAACCCAACCATAGCATTAAGTATCAAGTCCTCTTTACTCCCATACGCAACAACCCCCTTACTCGGGCGTAAGCTTCTATCACTCTAGCCACCCACTCTAAGCGAATCATGAACGTATTGCAACACCCTACAGCGTGAATCCCACATGCTTGCGCGACATGGAGGGCACCATAGGACAGCACCAAAATAAAACATACAACTCAAACCAATCACGATCATCAATCAACCCATAGGACAAAACGAATCTACTCAAACATCATAGGATAGCCATACATCATTGGGAAATAATATATAGCGTTAAGCACCATGTTTAAGTAGAGATTACAGTGGGGATAAGAGGTGTTACACCGCTGCATAGAGGGGGAGAGAGTTGGTGATGACGGTGGCGAAGTTGTTGGTGTAGATCGTCGTCATGATGATTGCCCCGGCAGTGTTCCGGCGCCACCGGGAGAGAGGGGGAGAGAGCCCCCGTCCTTATTATTCTTGCTTGGCCTCCCCCCTAGATGGGAGGAGAGTTTCCCCTCTGGTCCATGGTCTCCATGGCTCTCGGAGGGCACGAGCCCCTTCGAGATTGGATCTCTCTCTCTCTCTCTCTCTCTCTCTCTCTGTTCTCTTCTGTTTCGCGTTCCTGTTTTCTGGCCCATCACCGTTTCTTAAATTCCTGGAGATCCGTAACTCTGATTGGGCTGAAATTTTAACACAATTTTTATCCGGATATTAGCTTTCTTGCGGCCGAAGAAGGGCACCAACCGCCTCACAGGGGACCCACAAGCCAGCCCGGCACGCCCAGGGTAGGGGGTGTGTGATGACCCACAAGTATAGGGTATCAATCATAGTCCTTTCGATAAGTAAGAGTGTCAAAACCAACGAGGAGTGGAAGGAAATGACAAGTGGTTTTCAGCAAGGTCTTTTCTGCAGGCACTAAAATTATCGGTAACAAATAGTTTGGTAGTAAGATAATTCGTAACGGGTAAGAAGTAACAAGTGTAGCAAAGGTGCAGCAAGGTGGCCTAATCCTTTTTATAACAAAGGATAAGCCTGGATGAACTCTTATATAAAGCAAAGCGTTCCCGAGGACACATGGGAATTACTGTCAAATTAGTTTTCATCATGCTCATATGATTCACGTTCGTTACTTTGATAATTTGATATGTGGGTGGACCGGTGCTTGGGTGCTGTCCTTACTTGGACAAACCTCCCACTTATGATTAACCCCTCTCGCAAGCATCCGCAACTACGAAAGAAGAATTAAGATAAATCTAACCATAGCATGAAACATGTGGATCCAAATCAGCCCCTTACGAAGCAACGCGTAAACTAGGGTTTAAGATTCTGTCGCTCTAGCAACCCATCATCTACTTATTACTTCCCAATGCCTTCCCCTAGGCCCAAATCATGGTGAAGTGTCATGTAGTCGACGTTCACATAACACCACCAGAGGAAAGACAACATACATCTCATCAAAATATCGAACGAATACTAAATTCACATGATTACTTATAACAAGACTTCTCCCATGTCCTCAGGAACAAACATAAGTACTCACAAAGCATGTTCATGTTCAAGATTAGAGGGGTATTGAATATCATTAAGGATCTGAACATATTATCTTCCACCAAATAAACCAACTAGCATCAACTACAAGGAGTAATCAACACTACTAGCAACCCACAGGTACCAATTTGAGGTTTTGGGACAAAGATTGAATACAAGAGATGAACTAGGGTTTGAGAGGAGATGGTGCTGGTGACGATGTTGATGAAGATTGACCCTCCCTTGATGAGAGGATCGTTGGTGACAACGATGGCTTCGATTTCCCTCTCCCGGAGGGAAGTTTCCGTGGCAGAATAGCTCCGCTGGAGCCCTATATTGCTTCTGCCCAGGTTCCGCCTCAAGACAGTGGCGCTTCATCCCGAAAGCTTTCTTCTTATTTTTTCTAGGTCAAAACCCTTCATATAGCAGAAGATGAGCACCAGACGATGGCTAGGGGGCCCACAAACCCTGGGGGTAGGGCGCGCCCCCAGGCTTGTGGCCACCTGGTGGGTCCCCTTCTGTAACTTCTTCGCCCAATATTTTTTATATATTCCAAAATAATTCTCCGTAAATTTTCAGGACATTTGGAGTTGTGCAGAATAGGTATCTCAGATTTGCTCCTTTCCGGTCCAGAATTTCAGCTGCCGGCATTCTCCCTCTTCATGTAAATCTTGTAAAATAAGAGAGAAAAGGCATAAGTATTGTACCATAATGTGAAATAACAGCCCATAATGCAATAAATATCAACATAAAAGCATGATGCAAAATGGACGTATCAACTCCCCCAATCTTAGACCTCGCTTGTCCTCAAGCGAAAGCTGAAATCGATAATCATGTCCACATGTTTAGAGATAGAGGTGTCGATAAAATAAAAGACGGACATGAAGGCATCATGATTGTCGTGGGTGGACACGATCACCTATGGGGCCATGAGCCCCTTGTGGTTCTGTATGAGGGAGATCACATTGCACGAAGAGCAGAAGCCATGAGGCAACACGATGATGTGGCTCTGGTCGTTTTTATCCAGGTTCGGGCCACTAAGAAGTGTAAAACCCTACTCCTGCTTTGGTGGATTGGATGGAGAAAACACGACAGCACGCAACGCTCAAGCCCGGCAAGGTGGCCTCGGGGAGAGCTGTTGCACGCGTACAAGTGTGATGGGGTCCTAATCCCTCTCTAGGTTGCCTTGGGCCTCCTTTTATAGCTTAAGGGGTAACCATAGTGGCAAAACAGACATTCTCTTGTGATTAGATAGCTAACAGTACTATCATACCTAACTCTGCCAGTTAGGACAAAGTGCATTAAATGCACTGCTAGGTGTCATGTTGAGGGTGAATCCCGGTAGGCCTGCCATGCCGCTTAATCATCCTCGGCTTATCATCTTGACACGCCTCTGGACGGGTGTCAAATGGGTGTGATTTGCTTATCATTGAGTTGTCACCTGCTTAGTGAGAGCCACTTAATCACCTGGAGGGCTCGACACCGCATTGACAAGTGACTGGCGCCGCGATGCAGTGGAGCGGTGGTAGCTGGCCTGCGCCTGCTGGGGGCGGGGCTTGCCGGGCTATCTTGAAGAGGTGCGTGCTTCTGTCTCTGGTTGCCCCGAAGGCGCAGCTGGTGGGGATTCGCCTTTGCTCTTGTGCTCTGCATCGACTCTGCTGACCTCACCTAGCCAGTGGAGGATGCTTCTCTTGTTATCCTTGCCTTGTATGTTTAGCTTGGTCTTCTTGATACGCTCCTTGATCACATGAAGAGCGGCTTCTCTGGTTTGGCCTTGAGTTACCCATTGGTGCTGGATATATGGTTGTCAGTACGCCTGTGTATGGGTCTGGTCAACAACTGCAAATGTTTGTTGCACCGACAGGAGCCCCGGGCCTGGCCCACACGTGCTGCCGGGCATCGTTGGGGTAGGCCCTAACAAATGCACATGCGAAAACTTTGGCCGTACCACCATGGGATCCACGTCTTCCTTGACATCTTCTTTGCTTCTTCATTAACCTCACTACTGCTGCTGTTTCCGCCACGTACGCCACATGCACTGCGCAGAGTTGGTGGCGGAGGCGTAGTGCGCAGGAATGAGTGCCATGGCAGAAAGCTCGGCGCTGTGGATAGGCGCAGGAGGGCGGTCTGAGATTCCGGACGTTGCCAGTGACGCTGATGGACCGGATTGGCCGATCGTGGCGGTTGCCACGGGGTAGTGGGGAGCCAGCCCCCTGTCACGCTCCGCTATAAAAGGGAGCGCAGAAGCGGGCAAAAGGACTCACCCACGCACCTTCTTCTTCCTCCTGTGCTCTCTTCAACCATGGTGAGAGGGAGAGGGCGCGGTCGTGCTCCTGCAATGTCGACGAGGACCTCTTCTCGGTAGCGCACCCCTGCCCCGGCTGGGGATGCGGGGGCAGAATCTAGCGCACAAGGAGGTGCTGCAGGACGTTGACGCGGTCGACGAGGCCCTCGGGGCCGGGGAGTATGTGGTGGTGGACTGATTGCTCCTCCTCCAGCCGCCCTGGCTCCGATGGAAGGCCATGTCGGGGACACGCTGCTGGAGTTGATCGTCAGGCTACGCGAGCCCACGTGCAGCCGCCTTCGGCTTCCTACCCCTTTTGCAAGGGTAATGGAGGTAGAACAGCCGCACGGGCTGAAGTTGCACATGAGGGGTTGTTGTAATGGCAGCATGCGGGCGGACGTTGACTTCCCCGTACCTCACGCGATGCTTCTCCATGGTGGCTGGAAAACTTTCGCACGTGCCCACAGCTGGGCGGAGGGGCACATACTCCATTTTAAGTTAATGGATGCATATCTGCTCTCCATCAAGGTCTTCGAGAGTTCGGGTGCTCGCTTAGGGTGCTGCGCGGAGAGCTCGACCGACGACAAAAGCTCCTCTTCGAGCGACAGCGATGAAGAGGACACTGATGGCAAAGACGACGGCGCCGAGCGGGAGGACGGTGGCTCGGAGTCCAGCTGAGCACCGGACGTACTGTCACCGTCAGCTAGGCGTTGGCGGCACCATCATCTGCACCTGGTCTTCTCCCCGGCAGAGCGATTTGCCGGGGTGTTGGGTGTGGATGCCTCCGCCTCCTCCAGCTGGACCCCGGCAGGCTTCCCCGTGGACTCCGACTTCGTCTTCCCTGCCGGTGTCCCTCCTGCCGCATTCCTCTGGTCCTGGTGCGGTGATTACCAGGGCATCGCCTAGCCGCTCCTTCTGTCCTTCTCGCTCTGCCTCCGCCCTCCCGGTCTTGTCAGGCTGTGTCCCGTGGGCCCTGATGGGGTCAGGCTGGGCTTCTGCCTAGGCACCCCTTTTGCCCTCTTCACCTCCCTCTATAGCTCCTAGGAGGAGAGGGACAACAAAGGCATTACGGGGCACTTATCCTTTTTCAATCTAAAAACTGTAGGCACTTGCCAAACTTTAGCTTAAATTATGTACCCTTTCATCCATATTTATACCCTGTATGGTTTGTACTTGTTTATCCGCGTATTAATGAAAAAATATATGCTTGCCGGGCACTCGTGCATGTATCATGTCCATGCTGAGGAATGATTCCTCTATACTCCCAAGTAAACAAGGTTTTCTGGCGAGACACCTTGCCGGTCCCTTTCGTTGATGCCGCAGGACTCAGCCTGGCGGGTTAGGAGCGTGGAAGAGAACCGGCCCCTCGTCACCCCTTTTTTCAAATGCTACTGCGACCAGCCTGACTGAAGTAATCTTTGAATCAAGGGATGGGAGCACAAATGTTTTAGGGCGATAAGGTTTTTCTACGCACAGGTTTTTCGCACAGGGGCATGCGATGATGGTCAGGGGAACTTATCTGTGTTATGTTGTCGGGGATCGATACACCAGCTTGTCCTCACTTCCCCCCTTCGGGGAGTTTATCCGCGATAGGAGCCATGTTTGTTAGTACAGGGGAAAACAACAGCATACGATCTTATCTATAGATTTAAGGACTATAGCAAAGTCAGAATTAAATAAACATGCATGCAAGTTTTAGGCGCCAGCGCTTCGTTTTATTATCTTTGCACAGGGTCTGCGCCTGTTGTACAAAGGGTTACATGTGCATCGGCAAGGCTTGTACAAAAGGTGGTTGCTGGGAGCTGAGCCCGGCAACCGCGCCTTACGGGTAGAACTTGCGAAGATGCTCAATATTCCATGAGTTTTGCAATTTAATGACATCTTCGGTCTCCACACGGACTGCGCCAGGTCTGGTGACTTGTACTACCCGGTAAGGGTCTTCCCACTTCGGCGTCAACTTGTTGGAACCCTTGGCGGACTGAACATGCCTAAGGACAAGGTCGCCTTCCTCAAGGCTCCGGGTGTGAATCCTGCGGCTATGATAGCGGCGCATGGGCTTGCTGGTAGCATGCAGCATGCACAGCAGCCCGGAGACGATCTTCCTCAAGGAGCACAGCATCGTCATGCCAGAGCTGCTTTTGCTCTACTTCATCGTAGGCAAGTACTCGAGGTGACCCGTATATGAGTTTCGTGGGGAGCACCGCTTCTGCTCCATACACTAGGGAGAAGGGAGTCTGGCCGGTGGCTCGATTTGGTGTCATCCGGAGGGACCAAAGAACCACCGGCAGCTCATCAATCCTTCACCTGCCGCATTTTTGCAACTTGTCAAAAGTTCTTGTCTTGAGCCCACACAACACTTCAGCATTCATCCTTTCCGCTTGCCCATTGCTCCGGGGATGAGCAACAGAGGCAAAGGAGAACTTGCTCCCAAGGCTTTGGACATACTGCATGAAGGCGAGGCTCATGAACTGGGTGCCCTTATCGATGATCACTCTGTTGGGTACCCCAAAATGGCACACCAATCCTTTCAAGAACTTGACAGCTGATTGTGCGGTCACCTTCCTCACTGGCTCCACCTCAGGCCACTTTGTAAACTTGTCGATTGCAACGTACAAGAATTCAAAGCCCCCGGTAGCACGGGGGAAGGGGCCAAAGATATTGAGCCCCTAGACAGAGAATGGCCAGTGTTGGGGATATAACTATTGGGTATGACCCACCCAGGAGGGGCCGGGGCATACCACTGGCGACTTAAAGATGAAGATGGCGGGTCATGAAGCAAGCTTATTGAAGGCCCAAGACCCAGAGGCGACTTGAGGCCCAAGAGGATGAACCGCCATATGATTAAACTACATTGTAAGGCAAGCTTAGTTAGTCACCGAGCCGAACACGTTGTGTATGAGCCGGCCGGGACTCTGTAAGCCGCCAGGCATCAACCTGTGTATATAAAGGGGTGACCCGGCGGCGGCTTAACTGAGAAAAAACAAGCAATCGAAAGCTAGGTCAAGCGTGTTCGCTCCCTTGTAATCGAACCTCCAGCAATACAACTGAAAGCAGGACGTAGGCCTTTACCTCATTGAGAGGGGCCGAACCTGGGTAAACTCTCTGTGTCCTTTGTCCCGTTCAACCCCTTCAAGCTAGCCTAGTTGCGATGGCTCCACACCTAAGTCCTTTTGCTAGGGCATCTGCCGTGTTAAGTCCACGACAGTTGGCGCCCACCGTGGGGCCAGCGTGCGGTGGTTTCGAGTTCTTGAAGGGCAACTTCGCAGGGATCAAGGGATACGCTGTGGGCCAGATGACCAAGAGTCGTCGTGGCAAGCTCTACATCGACGACGCAGGCTGGGGCCCCGAGGCTGGCTCAATCGAGTACGGGTACCGGGTCCCCTTCGGTGGAATCCATGTCTTCATTGGCAAGATCGGTGAGTCGGGGCCTAAGCCGGACACCTGCACCGACATCATCGAGATGGCTCAGCGTGCACGACCTGCCAAGTTTCAACCCGCCATAAAGCGCGCCTTTGTTGGTTGCATCCAAGGGGCGGATCTTGTGGATAGACGGTCATCTACTCCGGTGATGAGTCCTCAATCGGCGAGACCGATTCAATGTATTAGTTACAAGACGGCCGGCTTGGGGGCTATTCCGATGGTGACAGTATTCCGGACCCCAATGAGCCGCCGAACAGAGTCGCAATCTTCATGGCCGGCACTCAACCGGTGCTCAATCCATCAACTGTTGCAGCCATGACTTCTGGTTCAACGGCCACGGCAACAGCCGGGGCAAGTAACTCTGCGCGCCCGCTGGCTCAAGTTTTATCCGAGCTCTTGGAGGCTTTGGCGACCTTATTAACTGCAGAGGTAACACCGGAGAATCAAGCACAGCATAAGGTGGATGTCAAGAAGCTGCGAGATGAGATAGCTCAAGCCAAGGAGGAGTTTAATGCTGAAAATACTAGGATGGCGACAAAATGAGCCGCCCTGGATGCTGCGTCTCAACAGATTCAAGCAGAGAATTTCCTGTTAAGCCTGGATCAGAATGCATCTAACGCCGTTCTGCGAAGGAGGCACCAGAGTCATCTACCTCCGGAGTACGATGCAAGGAATCTTTTCAACACACCTGGGGCGGGAACTAGTAACCCGCCCGTGGTGAACCGGGTTGTTGAGGCGACCAGGACGGGAGCGATGGTTCAACCACGTGATGCAGACCCGCCCCATTTGAATTTGACCCCGCCTCGGCATGTCCCAACACCGCTGGGTCATTATTCTAACCCCTTGGACAATATGATTGCGGCAGCTATGCGATTGGTGGCTCTCCCTGTTGAAGGCGAGTCACCAGCCGCGATGGAGATACGGAGAGCCGGAGAGCTTCTTTCAGACAGTGGTGGCACAGCAGGCGGCTTATTCATATAGTCGGGAACAGATTCATTTAGCTCGAGTTATAGCAGGCATATTGACTCGCCAGCAGTTTCAAGCAGTGAGCGGCACCATAACCAGCCTCGTAGGCATGACCCGCCGCGTGTTGGTAATGATGCTCAGACTTTGGTAGATCAGGGCAGGGCACGTCGGGAGGCCGAGCTGGCGGCTCAGTTGACAGCTCATCAACAATCTCCGGTTTACCCATCGGCGTCCGTGGAGGCAGGAGTAACCTCTAGAACCCTTGGGGTGCCATGCTTAGTGCCGGCTTTATGTAATGAGAGCCTGCCCAAGGATTTTAAGGGCCATCTCATAACTCTCAATCGATTCTTGATTTAGACTCTTGCGTCCAGGGTGAGGGCGAGTCAACCACCAATTGGGTGCGCCGGATATCAACTATTATTCACTCATCGGACAATATCAACGCCGGTTCAGCCGCCCTGATGTTGGAAAAGAATTGCCGTTTCCTCCCCCTTAAGCAGAAGTTGGGGCGGCTTAAGCGCCACTGCAATGATATGGGAGAGCTCATGGCGGCTCTCGTCAAATATGCTGATTCTAATAGCACTAAGGACCCCGAGTCCGATGAGGAGAAAGTTGGGAAAGGGAAGAAGAATGGCAATGCAAAGGGACAGCAGCATAGTCCGGCGGGTCAAGGTAACAATTTTAATCCCAAGCAGTCGGACGGCGGTTCAGATTTTGTGGCGAACACCAACACGCAGAATAATAATCAGCGTCGCAAGGGGAAGTCATCAGTGCCCCGGTTTGGCGGGCCAAAGTTCAACATTGAGGCAATCACTACTGGAATCAGCTGCTTTGCCGTCTGCCAAAGGCATGTTTGGCGGACGGCAAAGCCTTTGCCATCTGCCAGCAGACGGCAAACACTCCAGCTGAACTGCTGCCGGTAAAGGCCGCTTTGCCGTCTGCTGGCGGACGGCAAAGAAGGAAAGTTCTTTGCCATCTGCTAGCAAACGGCATAAAAAAGGTGACAGCCCCGTTAGGGGGCTAACGGCGCTCTTTGCCGTCTGCCAGCAGACGGCAAACACCTTTGCTTCTTTGCCGTCTGCCAGCAGATGGCAAAGACCTTTGCTTCTTTGCCGTCTGCTGGCAGATGGCAAAGACCTTTTCTTCTTTGCCGTCTGCCAGCAGATGGCAAAGACCTTTGCTTCTTTGCCGTCTGCTGGCAGATGGCAAAGACCTGGCTTCTTTGTCATCTGCTGGCAGATGGCAAAGACCTTGCTTCTTTGCCGTCTGCCAGCAGATGGCAAATAGGCCAAATAGGCCAGCCCAGGTTGAATAGGCTGCTGCCACGTGTCATGTTTGCCGTCTGCTAGCAGATGGCAAACCCCTTTGCCGTCTACTAGCAGACGGCAAATTGGCTATATAGCCCCTATTTTTTCTTAAATTCAATCAATTTCACAGATATATATATATATATATATATATATATATATATATATATATTCATTTCAAAATATTTCAACAAGTACATATAGCCAACATATCCCTGCCATATGAATCATCCAACATATCCAACACATATATCATCATCCAACACATATATACACCAAATGAAAAGTCCAACATATCCAACAATTAAGCAAAAGGTCCATATACAATATAGCCACCATCCATCCATACATATATACGTAGCAAGTTTCAAATTGTTCATCCTACAAAATCAAAACAAAAAGGAAGGACAAGGAGAAGAGTAGACTCCAACGCAAGCTTCCGTGATCTGAAGCAAATCTGCAAAATGGGAAAGAAGAAAGTTAGAAGAAGAAGAAGACTAGAAGAAGAAGAAAAAGAAGCAGAATTTTTCTTCTCTTTCTTTTTCTTCTTCTTATTGCTTACTTGTGTCATTTTAGAGCTAACCTAGTTAAATAGGCCATTTTTGACCTAAATAGGCTAAGTATGTCATAAATGAAGTAAATAAGCTAAGTTTAGGTCATTTTGGAGCATATTAAGTCATTTTCGAGCTAAATAGGTCATTTTGGAGCTAAATAGGTCATTTTGGAGCTAAATATGCTCCAAAATGACTTAATATGCTCCAAAATGACCTATTTAGCGTATTAAGTCATTTTGGAGCATATTAAGTTAAGTCATTTTGGAGCATATTAAGTCATTTTGGAGCATATTAAGTCATTTTGGAGCTAAATAGGTCATTTTGGAGCATATTAAGTCATTTTGGAGCTAAATAGGTCATTTTGGAGCATATTAAGTCATTTTGGAGCTAAATAGGTCATTTTGGAGCATATTAAGTCATTTTGGAGCTACATAGGTCATTTTGGAGCATATTAAGTCATTTTGGGGCATATTAAGTCATTTTGGAGGAATAAATGCTAAGTATAGGTCATTTTAGAGCTATCCTAGGTTAAATAGGTCATTTTTGAGCTAATTAAGCTTATTATGTTATTTTTGAGCTAGCTAAGCATATTGAGTCATTTTGGAGGAAAAAATGCTAAGTATATGATTATGTCGCTAGTATCCATATGGCAGAGAACCCGGGCCGACATGACTAGTCATAGAACCAAGGTGGCACAAATGTACAGGGACAGGCATACATGACCCAGCAATGCACGTGTCGGTCATCAGCGAGTGCAACCAAGTCATAGCAAGCTACAAGGACTTCGGTGATACATCGCGTGATATTTCCCCGTAGGGACAGACACAGGAGCAAAGAAGGACACATGCCGGTCAATCCATGTGTTTCGGAGAAGTAGCGAACTACCATGGCTCAGTGGAAGCACTAGGAGGCATTTCCCTGTATGGAAGGCTACCAAAGGCACACGACTAGGTCATTTCTTAAGCTAAGTATGCATTTGTTAAGCTAAACACTTGGGAAAACTTACCGTCATCAAGGAGGTGTAGCTGTAGGACCGGTCGCGCCAGTGGCAGACGGAGAAGCATCGGTCGATGCTTGTCGGGAGTTATGCTGCACCAAAGATCATTTCCAATGTATCGTTAGCATGATGCAACTCAAATGTGAAGACTAGTAACTAATGACCATTCAAATGAAACTCACCGTGCCCGCCGGAACAATGTCTGGCATCGCCGGAGGAGTCGTGCCGGTCTTCTCGCACATGGTCTGCACATTTGGTTTTGACGAGTCAGTCATATTAGATACTAATGTAAGGAACATTACGTGCATGATTTGGCTAACATGCAAAATAAAATTACCGCAAACATCTCGTATAGGGCCTGGGTAGCCATCATGTTCCGGTTCCTCTCCTCCTCCAACAGCTTAGCCATCTGCAGGTCCCTCTCCGCTAGAAGCGCCTGCGTGTTCGCTCTCTCTTCCTCAATAGCAGCCTGGGTCTTCGCTCTCTCTGCCTCAATAGCAGCCTGCAACACCACTCGTTACCATTGTAATAATCGACGGCCGCACACACAATGTAATGGAGGAAAGGTATCTGATTCCGTATAACTAACCTTGAATTGGAGCTCCACTGGCCATGCACGAGGCAATATCTCAGGATCGGAGCTGGTCTGGCGCTTCTTGATCTGTGGGAGAGTGCTACTACAACGTATCAGTCCATTCCCAATGGCTAACGAGCCATGGGACCTCCCGCCACCAGATATCATCACCAGCTCTGGATCAAGAGGTTGGCTCGGGTTAAAGTCCGGCCCTTTCCTCGCCTTCCCCTGGTCTCTGTACATCACAAGCTTGTGGTGGGAGGTGGGGTTGGTGAATTTCTCTGGATCATCGAGGTCAGACTCAGAGAATGCCTTGGCCTTCTTGTACGAGGCAGTATTGGACATGGCATAGAGGTCGAACAGCTCTGGCACTGGAGCCTTGTTGTGTCGCGCCTAAAAGAGAGAACAGAGTATTAGTTAAGGGCTCAAGCTAGCATGAAGAATGAATTTGCATGAATCATGAATCAAACCACATACCCAGTTTTTCCCGAACTGATGTAGGTTGACGCTGCCTAGATGGTGTGGGACACCTTTCATTTGGGCACGCTTGTTCTTTGCAATGTCGTGGACGGAGCTCGATTCGGGAGTGCACCACTCTTCCACCAACGCCTCCCAACAGTCCATCCTATCCGCACACCATCTCGGGGGCACCTAAGTTAAGCAAGAGAAATTTGAGCGCTACGCCTACGAATCAAATCAAGGAAACTAAGTACAAGGCCTTAAGAATAGGTAATTACCTTCATGTACTTCTCCTTACTCAGATACTTGACGCGGCACTTCCCTTTTTTCCTCCTAATACCAGCCGAGGCGAAGTAGTCTCGAACAGCCTGCGTCCGAGCCTCGTGCCGAAAGTTTTGAAGTAGGCGCCTACACTCGGTGTCGATAACCCGAGCCGCGGCCTCCTCCTGTCCCTCAGCACACCTGTAGAAGGTCTGCAATCAAACAAGAAAACACGGATTAATACAATCACTAGGGTTGCCAATCAAAGAAGAAAACACAACGTAGACGGCAAAGGAGAAATTACCCAAAACGTCTGGATCACAATGTCGGCGATCGTGTGGCACTCGACATCGCCGATCCTATGCCCCGGCGGGGCCGGGGCAGCCAAGTAGTGCTCCCAGGTCATTCCTAGCTCTTGAACCCGGCCCTCACCGGGCAACGTGACCCACCCCGGGAAGCTCTGGCGACAAATCACACCAAGGACACTGTTGGGCTTGCGGACATTCGGCTCGTGTGTCCAAGACCTGCAGTATGACAAGGCCAACGCATTAGATATTCGAAGAAATGTGAAGACAAAAGGTTAAAAAAGAGTAAATGCACTTACTTCTCCCCGCTAGGCGCAATCAACCACCTCTGGTCGGGGGTCGCCAGGGTGTCAGGGAGCTTTGTACCACCACGCTGGTAGACTTTGTGCCCCTCAACCCACTCACCCTCGCTATAGCTATCAGAGCTATAGCCACCCTCAGCACGGCCACTCGACTCCGGCGAGTCCTCCAAAGGGTTCTGCTGCGACTCAGCGTGATCCCTGCTGAGCTCCGGAGTCTCGTGGGACGGAGTCTCGCGGGACAAAGGCTCGGCAGCCCGACGCTCGTCGGCCCGAGGCTCGTCGGCCGTAGGCGCGTCTGCCATAGGCTCGTCGCCCCGAGGCTCGTGGACCGGAGTCCGAGACGGCTCCACCTCAGGTGGCTCCATCTCAGACGGAGCACTCCTGTGGTCGGGTGAATCAGCTGGGGGTGGCGGCGAGGAAGGTGTAGCAGCAGCCTTCCTACCTCGCCCGCCGCCACGTCCACCTCTAGCAGCCTTCTTCCCCCCCGACCTCTCCCGGCCGAAGAAGAAGCGACCGCCGGTGGTGTCTGCATACCGAGATCCAGCGCTCTCCGGAGGGGCTGGGGTGGAATAATAGCACCCCTCCCACCATGCGCCGAGGAAGGAGCCTCGGAGCGCTCTCGACCTGCGCCCACCATCTGTCAACACCTGCAATGACAAAGAGTAAACGAAATTAGTACAACATAAAAAGAATGAATACCTGACATGAATAATATGTATATAATTTTAGTGTATCATCATCATGAACATAATAAAAAATTGAATACCTAACATGAACTAATTAATAATATATATGTACATAATAATAATTGAATACCTGACATGAACTGTAATATTAATCTTCATCGTCATCATTAATAAATGCATCATCATCACCGTCTATATATGCTTCGGGGTCAATAAATGCATCATCATCATCACTATCAGTAATGACGTGCTCATCATCATCAATAAATGCATCAACATGTGGAAGGCCTCCTGTACGTAATCGGTCAAGCATTGACAGGTCATCCGTAGCAGTAACCTCTTCTTGTTCCGGCTCTTCTTGTTCCGGCTCAGGCTCGGATTCACTGCCGCTGTCTACTTCAATGTTCTGGGGTGAAGTAGAGCGGTTCTTGAAACGTTTTTTGGAAAGACGTGTTTCTTGGAAGAATTCTCCTTCATATGTGTCTGGGTTAATGTGAGGTTCATAATCCTCTTCATTGGGGGGAGGTGGTCTAACATGTGGCGGCACTTCATAAACGACATCCCAACCTTTGAGATTTGGATCACTTTGGCAGGCCCACGGTAGATAGAAAACTTGGGTCGCCTGTTGAGCCGTAATATAGACATCGGGAACATTCAAATGGGTGCTTTGTTTGATTTCGACTAGCCCTTGATGTTCATGAGTCCTTCTAGTCTCCTTCGGCTGGAACCAATAACATTTGAAGACTACGACGTTCGGTGGGTTGGCACCATAGAATAGAAGTTCATAAATTGCTTCAACTCTTCCATAATACTCGGTATCTCTTTCGCCGATAGCAGAGACACAACAATTTGTAGACTTTCGGTCGGCCATAGATAGCTCTTTGCCATAGGTACGAAAGCGATACCCGTTGATGTCGTATTTGTCAAATGAACGGACCTTATAGTCAAAACCATTAGCGACTTGTCTCAATTCGGCGTCCATAGACTCTGAACTAGCCTACAAGTTTAATACGAAAGGATTGTTGCATTAGCCGGAAATTAGAAGAAGAAATGAAATGGTCTAATGGAAATTACCGTTTATTTGAACCAAGAGATGAAACCGGGATAGCCGCTTCCATACATTGCCAGAAGCTCATACTCTTCGACGGAATCCTTTTGGATCACCGCTCCATACGAGAATTCGGCGACGTATCGACTGTATCAAATATTCGGGAATAAGAGCAATTCAAAGGAATTAGAGGTTGCGAAACAATGTACCGAGAACTTACTTGATGTACGGCCGCACTTCTGTTAGGTTGTTCAAGATATACAACGTAATGGTCTGCCATTCGTCGACATCCAACGATAAGGGAGTATAAGCACCGGCTGGTGCGAGCTTCCCTTTGAATAGGCTGAGGTTGGATCCACCCTTTTTAGGGTCGCCAGCATTGTACCGAGGCTTCGAATTATGCAAATGACGATTTTTGGCTTCGTAGTGTGCTGTCACGAAGTTTGCCGCCTCCTCAGTAATGAATGCCTCGGCCATCGATGCTTCAATTCGACGTTTATTTTTACATTTTTCTTGAAGCGTCTTCTGCATCCTCTCAGTTGCATAGCACCAACGATTTTGCACGGGCACCCCCAATCGTGCCTCGGTCGGGAGATGCAAAATCAAATGCTGCATTGGATTAAAGAAGCCCGGTGGAAAGATCCTCTCTAACTTGCAGATCAACTCCGGCGCCAACTCTTCCAGTTCTTCTAGCAAGCCAGGCGATAGTTCTTTCGCACAAAGAACACGGAAGAAATAGCTCAGCTCTGCCAGTACTAGCCATTCATCCTCAGGGATAAAGCCATGCAACATCACCGGCATTACCCGCTCAAGCCATATGTGCCAATCATGACTCTTGAAACCAAATATTTTCAATTTTTCAAGGCTCGCTCCCCTCTTTAGATTCGCTGCATACCCATCGGGGAACATCAACTCATTTTTCACCCACAGGAGTATTTCCCTCATAACTGGCCTTCCAAGATTGAACCATGCCTTTGGCTTCGTCCAGTTCTTCTTTCCTTTCGGTTGTCGCATGTTTTGTAGCGGTCTATCACATAGAGCCTGCTGATCGACTCTAGCCTTAGGATTATCCTTTGTTTTCCCCTCTATGCCAAACAATGTACCAAAGAGGGCCTCGCCAACATTCTTTTCAGTGTGCATCACGTCGATGTTGTGTGGGCAAAGGAGGTCTTTGAAGTAAGGCAGATCCCACAAGCATGTCTTGTGAGTCCAGGTGTGTTCGGAATTATACCCCTTGAAATACCCTGGACGCTCCGGATCCGGCTCGAGAGAGTTTAACTGATCCAGGGTCTGTTGGCCTATCAACGCAGGTGGTGCAGAGTTTTTGACAACTCTACCTTTGATGAAGTTCTTCTTGTCTTTTCTGAACTTATGGCGAGGATCCAGGAACTGTCTATGCATGTCGAAGCAAGAAAACTTGCCACCCGCCTGCAGCCGACGAAACTCAAGAGCTGCCTTGCATGTGGGGCACGGGAACCTTCCATGCACACACCAGCCAACGAATAGCGCATACGCCGACAAGTCATGCATCGAGTACATGTACCACGCACGCATTAGGAAGTTTTTTTTTTGTAGCGGCGTCATATGTCTTGATCCCATTATCCCAAGCTTCTTGCAGTTCATCCTTAAGCGGCTGCATGTACACATTCATATTCTTCCCCGGATAGTTGGGCCCCGGAATTATCAACGTCAGAAAAATGTTCTTTCTTTGAATAATCTGTCCGGGGGGGAGATTGAGTGGAATGACAAATACAGGCCAACAACTGTATTGGGTTGCCATCATACCAAACACATTGAACCCATCCATGCTTATGGCGATTCAAGGATGCCTTGGATCTGCCGCTTTAGCATGATGTATTGCATCGAAGCGCTTCCACGCAAAAGCGTCCGATGTGTGTACCAACATCGGCTCCCCATCTGCATCTAGTTCGGTTCTTTTGCCCAATTTGTGCCATGTCATCTATCTGGCCGTCTCTTCGACCATGAAAAGACGTTGAAGTCTTGGTATGATTGGCATATACCGAAGAACATTAACTGGGATTTTTGTTTGACTCTTCTCACCCATACCGTTGTCTACCTCAACATACCTGGAAGACTGGCAAACGGGACAATACTTCAAGTCCGCATACTCAAGCCTAAATAAGGCACATCCTTTCTCACAGGCATCTATCTTCTCATAGGGCATCTTAAGTACATGGAGGATTTTGTCTGACTGATACAGGTTTGCAGGCATTACACGGCCTTTGGGTAGAAAGCGTCCAAATAGTGTCATCATCGCGTCGTAGCATTCTCTGCCCAAGTTGAATTGAGCCTTCAGAGCCATTACTTGTGCGATGGCATCCAGCTGACAAAGCTCAGTGTGCTCGTGGAGAGGACGTTTTGAAGACTCCAACATATCATTGAAGGCCTTTGCAGATTCCTCCATCTCATCGTCCGAATCCCAAGCATCATCAAAGTCTTTCACCATGTCTTCCATCCCGGTACCATGCTCGTCAGTGCGACGACGGCCCTCCTCAGCTCTGGCACGTTGGGCAGACTCACCATGAAATGTCCAGACCGTATAATTAGGCGTGAAACCCAACTTCTGTAGGTGTTTGATCATTTCAAACTCTGACTTCTTATGAAAGTTGTCGCAGTGGACACAGGGGCACCAGGTTGTTTCCTGTCCATTTGCAAATGCGGCTCTCACAAACCCCTTGGTTTTTCTCATCCATTCATGGGTCATGTCTTTCTGACTAGTGTGACCGGTGTACATCCACGCACGATCACTCATCTTGCCTAGCTACTGGACACACAAGAAATACATACATAATTCAGCAAACCATATTCATCAGTTAATAGAGTTTGTCAGTTTTATTACGTCCATGCAACCTAGACGCTAGTAGGTAAAGATAGGTCCTAATCCCACCCGAGTATGTGTAGATTGGGTTCGTTTTCCCATGCTCTGCTCCGGATCCGACGCAAAATTTCGGCAGCACCTCCCCGCTGTTCTCCTGATACACGTCTCGGCAATAAGCAGAGAGGATGTGTACCCGGAGAACAACAGGGAGGCACTGACAAAATTCTGCATCGGATCCGGAGCAGAGCATATGGGAAAATGAACCCAATCTACACATACTCAGGCTGTCCATGGATAACGTTTGACAATTCGAAAGAATCACGGTTATAAATATGCAAATGAATGCATATTTATAGATGTAACCCTTTCGAACGGGAGACACATAGTGGTCACGCATACTGATGATTGAAGACACCTATAGCTAGCAAGTTTCATCGGCACGAAGACCGGAACAGAGCAAATGAAGGGGGAGAGGAGGAGATGTCATTTGTGCTCACCCACGAACGCAGGGGCGGAGCTCGTCGAACGCACGGGGAGGTCGTCGAACACCAGACCCTCGCAGCGACGAAACAACTGCACATTTAAATCCACCCGATCAACACAAATATATATGATGTTTTTCATAACAAAATCGGAAAATATATGACATAACTCATAATTCACAAATATATGACCCCGTCGGCCTCTGGAAGGCCGAAAAGCACCTTTTCGGTCAACAGGAGGCCGAAGAGGTGTCGGGGGTCGGGGGTGTCGTGTCTGGGTGTCGTGGTGTCAAAAGGACAAAGATAAATTAGAAACGGATGTAGTAGTAGTAAATTATGTCTATCATCAGAAAGTCATAAAATATATCCATGTCCAATACTAGGACAAACGATGTAGATAATATTTTACTATATACAGCATGTCTCCCTTAAAAAAACCTAAACAACATTTTTTTCCTTTCTGAAATAACATAACAACATTCTTTATATTACTTTGCAGCAGTGGATGTAACATTACATCTTTCACCAGCGGCGTAAAGAAACTGATTGAAATGATAACGGCTGATTGAACTGATTAATGCAAAACTATCCCCAGGGCTAGCTACCCAATCACATTATGCAGCACGACGTGATCCTTTGCATCCAGCGGAACAAGCTAGCTGAGACCTATGGTGTATTCTCACTCCAAACTAGCAGTAATCACGACCCAAGCCGTGCTCATAGGCACCTGCAAGGGCAGAGAGGCGCTCTATTTTTTATCCTTGTGGTCAGCGAGGCCCTGCAAAGAGGTTTTCTTCTTCTAGTTAACGAACAGTCAACTAATCGATTTAATCATCTAGGACAGCACATGAGTACAGCAGCAGCAGGCATACAGACAAGTCCCTACCACCGCCATGAACGTCTGCGGATCAGACTAGCATGGATCTGCTTGCTACCAACCAACAATTAACCTCCATAAACAAAAACAAAAACAAAAAATGCAAGGAACCAATAGGAGCATCTCATGGGCATTTATCTATCAAACTAGTAGTTGATTAACTACACAAATACCTCATTGTTCTTGCTATACTGCTACTAGCACGGTGAGGGAAGAAAAGAAAAGAAAATATCCAGCAGTACAGGAATGGAGAGTCCGTGTGCTACAAGAATCATTGGCTGTAGCAGTACAAGAAACGAGTTACAGATTTTCTGCATCAAGTTCAGTCCAAGAACAGGAGCACTAAACAACCAACCAAGGGAATAAATAAATTAGAGAGCAGAGCCCCTGGATTGTACATGTTCTTCTCAACACAAGGCCATAACAGGTTCTTTAGAATGCAGAATTTGACGTTGGTGTGCCATATCCCATAGCAATAGGAACTGACTTGGAATGCATGAAGGATATGAAAGGAACTTTCAAGATAAATAGGTCTTCTATGTTAAGAAATAGAATAAATAACTCTGAATAACAGTGTTCATCCTCTGAATAATTCTTTTTGTTTGACAACCACAACTAGCAGTACATGGTTGAAACAAATCATACGGAAATTAGTCCGGATATAAAAAAAAGTAGAAGAACTAGGCCATCAGTAGCACATGATCATGATCTGCCATAGCAGAACACAAGCACCACTTACACTTGGTACTTTTCTGCAAGTAGGAACACCAGCACAACACTAGCACATGGGCTAGTAGTACTGGATGCACCAACTAGCATCGAGCATATTCATTTTAAACCACATAACAACTACACAGAGCATATTCATTTTAAACTGAAACACCAACTAGTTTATAGGAAGAACTAGTACATGCTATAATCACAGGAACTAGTACCTGCTATAACTACTAAAGACAAATAGCAACAATCATAGTTATGAGAGTACAATAATTAAGCCAAGCCAAGAGACATATCATGACAGTGAGTATATGTAGGTAAATGGACCAACACCACAGCCAGTCAACTAGAGATCAAACCATGACTCCAGTAACCAAAATTAACAATTAACAGGAGTGTATATCAACTATAAGCAGTAGCTTATACAAACAAGGGCATATCAACCTGTTCAGTGACCAAGAACCCTAGGAAATTGGGGGAAACCAAGGCGGAGACGCCGGCGCTGGGGGGGGGGGGGGGTAGAGGAGGCGGAGTAGCTAACTCTCTCGGCGCGACGATGTGCTGGACCTCCGCGCTGGGGGCGGCGTCGGGGCGGGCTGCGGTGGAGGGACGCCGGGGCGGGCTGCGGTGGAGGGCGCGTCGGGGCGGGCTGCGGTGGCGGGCTGGGGTGGTGGGGCGGGGCCCGGGGCTGGCGGCGCTGGTGGTGGGCGGGCGCTGTGGCTGGCGGCGGTGCTGGGGTGGCGGGGCTGCGTGGAGGGGCGGGCGCCGGGGCTGGGGTGGTGGGGCGCCGCCCGGGGCTGGGGTGGCGGCGCTGGGTGGCGGGGCTGCGTGGAGGGGCACGCCGGGGCTGGCAGCGGTTCTGGGCGGAAACGGCGGGGCTGGCGGCAGTTCTGGGTGGGAACGCGGCTGGGTGGTGGGTGGGTGAGGTGGGGGGAGAGAGAGAGGTGTGGGGCCGGGCTAGGCTTTGCCATCAGCCAGTGGATGGCAAAGAACCCACCTCTTTGCCGTCTGCCAGCAGACGGCAAAGGGGGTGACCGTTAGACAGCCCCCGCCGTGACACTGTGGGCCCCCCTCTCACCACTTTGCCGTCTGCTGGCAGACGGCAAAGAATTCTTTGCCGTCTGTCAGCAGACGGCAAAGAATTGGCAGATGGCAAAGAGCTTGACCTAGCCAGTGCTGTGCCCCATGGGGCCCACTTTGGTCTTTGCCGTCTGCTGGCAGACGGCAAAGAACTCTTTGCCATCTGCCAGCAGACGGCAAATAAGTGGCAGATGGCAAAGACACTCTTTGCCATCAGCTGGTTCTTTGCCGTCTGCTTTGGCAAGACAGACGGCAAACAGCCTCTTTGCCATCAGCTGGCAGACGGCAAAGAGCTGGCAGATGGCAAAGACCCTGATTCCAGTAGTGAATGATGAATCAGCCTTGCCCAAAGCACGGTACGTAGGATAAGCCGGCCAGCCATCTATGGAAAGATTGCTTCATCATGAGGGAATATAGAAATTCCAATTTTTTCCAGAACAATCACGACTCGCATGGCGGGTCAGGATCCGGCTCTCATGGACCTGGCTTTGGAGATGGCGGTTCAAGCTCCGGCTTTCAGGGCCAAGGTAATCAAGGTGGTTTTAATCAGCAATCTGGTTGAGGGAATCAGCAGCAACAATCTGGTTATCAGAGTAATCCGAAGCAGTTGAATAGCGGTCAATATCACGTGTTTACCACAAGCCTATGCAAATGTGATCAGAAGCTTCATAAGCGAGCAGTGAACGCGGTTGAGCCGGCAGTTCCTCGTTACTTGCGATGGCCTGAACAGCCTATTGTGTGGAGTCGTGAGGATCACCCGCCCCGGGTTGACAATCCGGGTCAATTGGCTTTGGTGGTTGCGCCTCAGGTTGGAGGGTACAAGTTTACTAAAGTGCTTATGGATGGAGGCAGTAGTATCAATATCCTTTACTATGATACTTTTCGCCGTATGAATTTGACTGACAAAGATCTTAAGCCGTCTTCTACTGTCTTTCATGGGGTGGTGCCTGGTAAGTCGGCGTATCCAGTGGGTAAGATAACTTTGGAGGTAGCTTTTGTCGATGATCACGATTACAGGGCTGAAAAGTTAACCTTCGAGGTGGTCAAGATTCAGAGCCCTTATCACGCCTTGTTTGGGCGGCCGGCTTATGCCAAGTTTATGGCGCGGCCTTGTTATGTTTATCTGCAGCTCAAAATGCCGGGTCATAAGGGCACCATCACGGTGCATGGTAACAGGAAGATAGCCCTGGAATGTGAAGAAGGCGACGCTGCTTATGCTGAGTCTGTTTGTGCGACAGAGGAGTTGAAGTTCTACAAAGATAATGTTGACCCGACAGATATGACACCTTTGAAAAAACCAACCACAGAGCATGATCCCTTGTTGAAGTTTAAGTCGGCAGATGACACCAAGTTGGTTGACTTTGTTCCTGGCGACTCATCCAAGCAGTTCAGTATCAATGCTAATATGGATCCGAAATAGGAAGGCGCGCTCATCGAGTTCATCTGTGAGAATCGGGACATCTTTGCATGGAAACCTTCAGACATGCCAGGTGTACCGAGGGAACTCGCTGAGCACACTCTCAATGTTGATCCAAAGTGTAAACCGGTCAAGCAATTCCTTCGTCGTTTTAATGAAGAGAGGCGCAAGGCCATTGGTGAGGAAGTGGCCCGGCTCTTGGCGGCTGGGTTTATTGTTGAAGTTTTTCATCCTGAGTGGTTGGCTAACCCGGTGCTGGTACTTAAAAAGAATGGCACTTGGCATATGTGTGCGGATTACACAGACCTTAACAAGGCCTGTCCGGCTGACCCTTTTGCTGTCCCTCGTATTGATCAGATCATCGATGCTACGGCGGGTTGTGAGCGTTTGAGTTTTTTGGATGCTTACTTTGGTTATCATCAGATCAAAATGGCAGTTAAGGACCAGGAGAAGACATCTTTCATCACTCCCTTTGGAGCCTTCTGCTATGTGTCTACGCCTTTTCGGCTCAAGAGTGCCCAGGCGACTTATCAGCGGTGTGTTCAAAATTGCCTGCATGACCAGATTGGACGCAATGTTCATGCTTATGTGGATGATATTGTTGTGAAATCCAGGAAGAAAGAGACTTTGATAGATGATTTAAAAGAGACCTTTGACAATCTCCGGGTCTACAAGATGATGCTTAACCCGGCCAAGTGTGTCTTTGGTGTGCCAGCAGGCAAGCTGTTGGGTTTTTTGGTTTCTGAAAGAGGCATTGAAGCTAACCCGGAGAAAATCAAGGCTATCACTTCTTTGGCTAAGCCGGCGTGTATTAATGACGTCCAGTGTCTGGCAGGTCGTATTGCGGCTTTAAGCCGGTTTATAAGCCGTTTGGGCGAAAAGGCTATCCCTCTGTATCAGATGATGAAGAAAACAGATCATTTTGTCTGGAGTGATGCTGCTAATCAGGCATTTGAGGCATTGAAAAAGCAGTTGGCTGAGCCGCCAATCCTTGCAGCTCCTATTGATAAGGAGCCCATGTTGTTATATGTAGCTGCTAACAGTCGAGCCGTCAGTGTGGCAATTGTTGTGGAAAGAAAGGAATCAGGCAAGGAATATCCGGTTCAGCGGCCGGTTTATTATGTCAGTGAGGTACTCATTGAATCCAAGCAGAGATACCCACATTGGCAGAAGCTGGTTTATGGCGTGTTCATGGCTAGTCATAAGTTGAAGCAGTATTTCCTTGGTCATCCCATCACTGTGGTTAGTTCTGCTCCCTTGGGAGATATTATTCAAAACAAAGAAGCCACAGGTAGGGTTGCCAAGTGGGCCATTGAGCTTGGACCCCATGGTTTGAAGTATATGCCTCGGACAGCTATCAAGTCTCAAGCACTTGCGGATTTCATCAATGACTGGACAGAGTTGCAGATGCCTGAAGAAAAGCCGGATAGCACATATTGGACTATTCACTTCGATGGATCCAGGCAGTTGGAAGGCTCGGGGGCTGGAGTTGTTTTGACTTCCCCACGAGGTGATAAATTTTGTTATGTTCTAAGGTTGATGTTCCCTTGTACTAACAATGCAGCTGAGTATGAAGCCTTGCTCCATGGTCTTCGGATGGCTAAAGAGATGAATCTAAGCCGGGTGAGGTGTTTTGGCAACTCAGACTTGGTGGCTCAGCAAGTTTCAGGCACTTGGGATTCCAAGGACCCACTCATGGCGGCTTATCGTCGAGAGGTTGATGCTATTGCTGGTCATTTCAAGGGTTATCAAGTGGAGCATGTTGATCGCCGGAAAAATGAGGCTGCTGATGCTCTAAGCCGACTAGGGTCCCAGCGTAAGCCGGTACCACCTAATATCTTCCTTGATATCTTGCATAATCCTTCGGTTAAATTGCCTACGGAGGAAGATCTTGCTATTCCTGACCCGGAGGCACAGTTGGTGGCGGCTCTCCATGTTATTCCTGATTGGACAGTTCCATATTTGGCTTATATGACCCGGGGCGAGTTACCTGAAGACGAAACTTTGGCCAGGCAGATAACCCGGCGGTCTAACTCAATGACTATTGTCAATGGTGAGTTGCACTGATGCAGTGTTACAGGGGTTTTTCAGTGTTGTGTTTCTTCTGAGGAAGGCCGTGAGATTCTACGAGAGATTCATGAAGGAGATTGTGGCCATCATGCCGGTTCTAAGTCTCTCGCGGCTAAGGCTTTTCGTCATGGGTTCTATTGGCTGACGGCTCATGCTGATGCAGAGGATTTGGTTAGTAAGTGCGATGGTTGTCAAAAAATTTCAAGATGAGCTCACGTGCCGGCTCAAGAATTGAGGATGATTCCAATTACTTGGCCGTTTGCAGTCTGGGGGCTGGACATGGTTGGACCTTTTAAAAGATCCAAGGATAAAAAGACTCACCTCCTAGTGGCAGTTGACAAGTTTACAAAGTGGGTTGAGGCTGAGCCGGTCAGCAAGTGTGATGCAGTGACGGCGGTTCAATTCATCAAAAAGGTGATCTTTCATTTTGGATACCTTCATAGTATCATCACTGATAATGGTACCAATCTGTCTAAGGGTGCTATGAAAGAATTTTGTCAACAAGAGCATATTCGTCTTGACGTTTCATCTGTGGCCCACCCCCAGTCCAATGGTCAAGCTGAAAGAGCCAATCAAGAAATCTTGAGAGGAATAAAACCCCGGCTTATGGTCCCTTTGCAGAGGACGCCGGGTTGTTGGGTTGAGGAGTTGCCTTCGGTGCTATGGAGTATCAATACTACCCCCAACAGATCTACGGGTTACACGCCTTTCTTCATGGTTTACGAAGCAGAGGCGGTTCTCCCTAGTGACATCCGTCACGACTTGCCCCGTGTGGCGGCTTATGTTGAAGCTGATAATGAAAAAGCACGTCAGGATGCTCTTGACCTTCTGGATGAGGAACATGACCTTGCGGCGGCTCGTTCAGTGATTTACTAGCAGGACCTACGTCGTTATCATAGCCGCCGGGTTAAAACCCGGACCTTTCAAGAAGGTGACTTGGTGCTCCGGCTTATCCAGGATCAAACTGACATGCACAAGTTATCCCCACCTTGGGAAGGGCCCTTTGTGGTCAGCAAAAATCTGAACAACGGGTCATAGTACCTTATCGATGTTCGAGACCACGAGGACTCACGCACGTCGGAGGAGGAGACCCGTCGGCCGTGGAACATTGCTCATCTCCGGCCCTATTACACCTGAGCCACCAGCTCTTGTGATGTACATATTTCTAACAATGTATATATTATGATTAGTATAATAAAGCCGGCATCCCTGATAATTCATGGCCTCTGACGTTTCATTTCTGAGAATCTGAGTCTTTATTGTCAATTCATAAGATCACTTGGGGGCTTCCTGCTCACTGAGCATAGCTATGATTACCCTCTTGATCTGGCTTGCACGCCTTGTTACAAATAACATGGGGGCTTCCTGCTCATTGAGCATAGATGTGACTACCCTATTGCTCCGGCTTATATGCCTGGATTGAAAGATTACTTGGGGGCTTCTTGTTTAATGAAACAGAGCTTTGTTGTCCCGTGTAATAGGCTTGGACGCCAGGTGTATTCACCAAAAATCCGGGTTATCCTGCCTTTGTTTACCTGCCACTCTGACCAGGTAATCCTGGAATGACTCGCCGTACTCTTAACAGTCAATCTTATAAAGACCCTGAACTTGTCAAAGTTAAAACGGCGATGGGTCATGTGAGGCCCAGTTTACAGGTTTGAATGAAGGATTAACTCAGTGGCTGTGCGGCCCTTGAATAGCACTTGATATTGAGTCTTGGCAGCCTATGAAGGCCTTGTTTTATCCGATTTATCTTTGATTTGAACATTTTTTGGGTTCATCTTTTGTACCATATTGATATATGGTTTGAAATTGATTTAGGCCATGTAGCCTTGATCCTTGTAACTCATGTTTGAGTATATCCGAAGTTTTGATAACCCGGCCTGGCTTTGGATGATAAGTCGCCAGTGTGTTTTGCTTATACGCTTGGAGTTCTGCGCTCTAAGTCCTTGGGATGTTACCCTTGCTGTGTACGGCGTTGTAAGCCGGCGGTACGAATAAATGGAACAGGGTGCTGGGCTATTACCCTTACTGCGTATGGCGTGGTGAGCCGGCAGTATGAATAAATATCACATGGCACATGTTATCTGTTTGTATGCAGGCAATGGGATAAACATGATCTGCATGATTGACGATATTATGAGCATAAGTGGCAGATCTTCAACATCGGATCGGCGGCTTAAAAGTATTATACATAAACATGCACGATGGCATGGCAGATCATTGTTTTCAACTACCTATTACAAGGCATTGGACGGCCCAAACGAATTGAGTTTTTTATGCACACAGCATCCAATGATGCGGATGGTAAACCTGCTCTTGCATCAGTCGGTTTGGTCTTGGCGGGTTGAGGCTTCCGGATGATCCTGCGCCGATTCTTCTTCCTCCTCTGCCGTCTGGAAGTTAGGCGATGACCAATCGATCCCAGTCAAAGCTTTGAAACAGCTTTATCATCTATAAGGGTTGACGGGTCAATGTCAGGAGCGAAGGTGTGCTTACGCGTTGGCGGGATAAGGTCCACGGCCTCATACACCGACACCTTCACTTTGGCATTTTCAGCATCATAAACTGGATGATATTTGGAGAGATCAGTCTCTTGGGCCAATTTGCTTCCAAAGGGACGCATCTCCCTTACTATTTTTGTGAAGTCCTTGGCACTGAAGGGAGACCCATCTTCTTTTAAACTCGGACAGCCGGTGGCTAGTTCTGCCGGGTCAAGCTCTGTTTGCCATGCCTTTGCTCGGCTCAAGGCCGTGATGGCACCGGCTCTGGCGGCTGATCGTTTTAATTCTTCAACTCTTTGTGGCAGCACAGATAGCTTCTCCAACATTTCCTTGATGAGGGAAGGCGGTTGCTTTTTATGGGTGGAGGCAGAGATAGCTCGTTGAGCGCCAGTGTATAATTGCTCTATAAGAGTGTAGGCAGCTTTCAGCTTCATGCGCATGTCTGAGCCAAAGTGGGAGATTCTAGAGCCTACGTTGCCAAAGAGATTGATAAGCCGGCTGAATGATTGTTCAAGGCATGGATGATGAAAGATTGAAATATATTATCGCTTACCAAAGATGGCGGTTGTCATGCTATTGATTTGATGTTTTAAGCCGGATAACTCGTCAGTAACCGGCTTAAGGGCAGCTTCAGCATCTTCTGCTCTTTTTTGTAGAGTTGCCTTCTTGGTTTCCCAGCCGTTTCTCTCAACACTGAAGTTCTTTCTCAGTTGTTCAATATTTTCCAAAGCGGTCTTTAGTTATGATTTGGCCTTGGAAGTCTTAGATTGCTGGGTCTGAATGTTTTGCCTCAGGTCACTCACTTGAGATTCCTTCATGTTCAATTCAGCCTGTCACATAAAAAGGCAGGCAGTATGACGTTCTGATGATCATCTTATTTTAAGTCCCAAGTATAATACAAGTATTTTACTTGGCACTTGGGGGCTAATGCGCATTGCTCTTTTCTTGAAGACAATTATATGATGACCCGGCTACACTATTATAACTATAGCCGACTCATGGGGGCTACATACTTGGATTTTATTCACAATTATGGTGATAAGTTCCGGCTTATCGATGCTGAATAAGCCGGCCCTTGGGGGCTACATATGCGAAGTTGAGAACTACAATTTGAAGTCCCGGTTTTAGCTATGCAGCTTAAGCTGGCCCTTGAGGGCTACTCGTTTTGACTCTGCAACTCCAAGACGCTATGACAGTAATAAAAGATTAAAGAGGTTATCTGAAGTCTACAGTATATTCAATTCTATCATATCCAGTAGACTTGGCAGCTGGCAGAGATATATGGAAAAGATGATAGTGGTTACCTCAAAACATTCCTTCATAAGGTTGACCAGGCCGGCTTCAAAGTCACAGCTGGTGTGAAAGCGGTTTAGATAGCCTGAATAAATCTCCTGAGCATTGAACTGGGCATAGCCTTCCAAGTCCACTTTCCACTTGCCCTTATCAACAGCAGAAAATTCTTCCTTGGCGCTGTGCTTGGATAAGACGGTGGGATTACCTGGTGCTGCATAAGCCGTCCCAGTGACTATGACATCTTCAATATCTTGAGTCGGCTGAGCGGGGCTGGGCGGTTTAGCAATTTCTGGATCAACATTCATGGTGTCCATAGTGACAAGGGGCTCTTCTGGTGGCGGGTCATCCATAGCCGTTTCTGAAGTTCGAGGCATGGATTCATACACGGTCTGCTTCTCCGGGTCAGTAGCCTTGGGATCTTCAGCCGGCTTGTTAACTTTAAGCTTTTTGCTGGGCTTGGCCATGGCGCTGACAATAACAACTCATGATGAGATTAGTGTATTAATGGAATAAGGTATTAAGGCAAACAGGCTTAAGTATTTCTTACCCAGGAATAGTTTTGATCAAGGGAATTTGAGTCCCAGTTGAGTCACCAGAGGAAGAATGAGAGGTCCCCTGATAGTTTGAATCAGATGGGTCAAGAGGTTGGCGAAAAAGACCCGCCTTGGGGTAAGCTAAGTCGGAAATATGTGAAACCTCTGGACGACGCTTGCGAGGAGCCGGCGTGTTTGGTAAGCCGGAAGAAAGAATCCCGCCACCACTATTCCGGGTTGTGCGGCGAGCTTCATGTTGCTGCTTCTTCAAAATAAAGTTGGGATCCAAGTAAGCTAAAGGGTGGGAAAACCTTACTTTCCGGCTTGCTTGATGAATTTTCTGTCTTGGCAGAGGTTCTGAGTCAGAGGAAAGGATAGTTACTTCTTCACCATCTGCGTGGCTGCCTTCCGCGTCATCCTGGTAGTGATCAATGTCAATAAGATGAACAAAAAAGGAGCCAAGAGAATTAAGTTCTACCTCTGACTCTTCATCAAGAGTAAACGGATCAACTACTTTTGATTTCTTCTTGGCAGGTTTCTTAGCCAAGATTTTGGTCCTGGTCTTCTTGGCCGATTTATCTTGAAGCCTCTTCTTCCAGAAGGGGGAGTCAGCCTGCAGAGGTTCAAGTAAGAATGAAAAGGCAAATTGACAGATAATGAGTTAATGAAAACTGTTCACAAATACTCACAACTGGCGGCTTGTTGAGGGTGCAAAAAGGGTTCAGCCCCGTCTTGCTGCAAGTGGCCAAGCTTTTGTTCAGCAATGTCTTGACCATCTTGTTGAGGCTCTCATTGTCCAATTGCACTCGGCTGTGGCGTTGTGGATCTTTGACGTCACAGGTATACTCACACATTAAGCCGGTCTGGCGGCTTAAAGGTAAAATTCTCCATGCGACCCAGCATCGAACTAGGTCAACTCCAGTTAAGCCACTGGCCATTAAGGCTCTAATTTTTCCAAAAATGGGCATATATTTGGCTCGTTCTGTTGTGCTGATCCGGTCAGGGAGGGGGTGCCTGTTGCTAAGCCGGCTCGGACGATAACCCGGCAAAGGATTTTCACCTTCTGGAGATGTGTATTGGCAGTAAAACCAAGTCTGGTTCCAGTCCTTGGGATGACTGGGAAGTGCAGCAGCTGGGAAAGTAGCTTCTTTGCGCCTCTGGATTGAAATGCCGCCTAGTTCTAGGCTGGGCCCATCTGTGAACTCAGTCTGGCAGTTCAAGTAATAGAATTCCCTGAACAGCTCTACAGTGGGTTCCTGTTGAAGATATACTTCGCAGAAAACTTGGAAGTTGCAGATGTTTGAAACAGAGTTGGGCCCAATATCTTGCGGATGAAGTTGAAAGAAGTGCAGCACATCACGAAAGAATTTTGAGCCAGGTGGAGTGAACCCCCGGAGCATGTGATCAGTGAAAACTACAACTTCACCCTCTTTTGGTTCAGGGGTGGTCTCGGTTCCTGGGGCCCTCCAGTGGATCACACTCTTTTTAGCCAGGACGCCTTCGTTTACAAATTCAGTAAGGATTTCTTCCGTGACAGTGGAAGCGACCCAGTTGCATGAGGTGACAGTTTTGGTCATTTTGAGGATGAAGGCCTGAAAGGAAAATATTGCCGGTTTAAGATTATGTTGTTAAGCCGGCCAATGATTGAAAAGTAAGTGTTATAAAGGTTGACATGATTAAACTGGTAGTGCGGCTTTAAGCCGGTTTCTAAGCCGTTTGGGCGAAACGGCTATCCTCTGTATCAATGATAAGAAACCGATCATTTTTGTCTGGAGTGATGCTGCTAATCAGGCATTGTGAGGCTTGAAAAAGCAGTTGGCTAGCCCCGCCAATCCTTGCAGCTCCTATTGATAAGGAGCCCATGTTGTTATATGTAGCTTCCTAACAGTCGAGCCGTCATGTGGCGACTTGTTTGTGGAAAGAAAGAATCAGGCAAGGATAATCGGTCAGCGGCGGTTTAATTATGTTTTGTTTGTTTTTGTGGTTGTGTTTGTTTTGTTTTTTGTTTTTTGTTCACCCCCCCCCACCCCCCCCCCCCCCCCCCCCACCCCCCCACCCACCCCCCCCCCCCCCCACCCCCCCACCCCCCCCCCCCACCCACCCCCCCCCCCCCCACACCACCCCCCCCCACAAGGGGGGGGGGGAGGTTTTTTGTTTTTTGGTTTTGTTTTTTTTTGGTTTTTTTGTTTTTTGTTTGTTTGTTTTTTTTTTGTTTTTTTTTTTTTTTGTGGTTTTTGGGTTGGTTTTTTTTTGTTTTTTTGTTTTTTGTTTTTTGTTTTTTTTTTGGTGGGGTGGGGGGGGTTGTTGGGGGGGGGGGGTGGTGGTGGGGTGGTGGGTGGTGGTGTTGGGGGGGGGGGGGGGTTGGGTGGGTGTGGGGGGTGGGGGTTGGGGGTTGTGGGTTACAAAACAGGGGGGGGTGGTTGTTTTTTTTTGGGGGGTTGTTTTGGGGGGGTGTGGGGGGGGGGTGTGGTTTGGGTTGGGAGTGGTTGGTGGGGGGGTGGGGTGGGGGGGGTGGGGTTTGGTGGGGTGGGTGGTGGTTGGGGGGTTTTGGGTTTTTTTTTTGTTGTTTTGTTTTTAGCCGTTTTTTTTTGGTTTTTTTTTTTTGACGCATTGAATCCAAGCAGAGATACCCACATTGGCAGACGCTGGTTTATGGCGTGTTCATGGCTAGTCATAAGTTGAAGCAGTATTTCCTTGTCATCCCATCACTGTGGTTAGTTCTGCTCCCTTGGGAGATATTATTCAACAAAGAAGCCACAGTAGGGTTGCCGTGGGCAATTGAGCTTGGACCCCTGGTTTGAAGTATATGCCTCGGACAGCTATCAAGTCTCAAGCACTTGCGGATTTCATCAATGACTGGACGAGTTGCAGATGCCTGAAGAAAAGCCGGATAGACATATTGGAATATCACTTCGATGGATCCAGGCAGTTGGAAGGCTCGGGGGCGGGAGTTGTTTTGACTTCCCCACGAGGTGTAAATTTTGTTATGTTCTAGGTTGATGTTCCCTTGTACTAACAATGCAGCTGAGTATGAAGCCTTGCTCCTGGTCTTCGGATGGCTAAAGAGATGAATCTAAGCCGGGTGAGGTGTTTTTGGCAACTCAGACTTGGTGGCTCCAAGTTTCAGGCACTTGGGATCCAAGGACCCACTCTGGCGGCTTATCGTCGAGAGGTTGATGCTATTGCTGGTCATTTCAAGGGTTATCAAGTGGAGCATGTTGATCGCCGAAAATGAGGCTGCTGATGCTCTAAGCCACTAGGGTCCCAGCGTAAGCCGGTACACAACCTATATCTTCCTTGATATCTTGCAATAATCCTTCGGTTAAATTGCCTACGGAGGAAGATCTTGCTATTCCTGACCCGGAGGCACAGTTGGTGGCGGCTCTCCATGTTATTCCTGATTGGACAGTTCCATATTTGGCTTATATGACCCGGGGCGAGTTACCTGAAGACGAAACTTTGGCCAGGCAGATAACCCGGCGGTCTAACTCAATGACTATTGTCATGGTGAGTTGCACTGATGCAGTGTTACAGGGTTTTTTCAGTGTTGTGTTTCTTCTGAGGAAGGCCGTGAGATTCTACGAGAGATTCATGAAGGAGATTGTGGCCATCATGCCGGTTCTAAGTCTCTCGGGCTAAGGCTTTTCGTCATGGGTTCTATTGGCTGACGGCTCATGCTGATGCAGAGGATTTGGTTAGTAAGTGCGATGGTTGTCAAAAAATTTCAAGATGGCTCACGTGCCGGCTCAAAATTGAGGATGATTCCAATTACTTGGCCGTTGTGCAGTCTGGGGGCTGGACATGGTGGACCTTTTAAAAGATCCAAGGATAAAAAGACTCACCTCCTAGTGGCAGTTGACAAGTTTACAAAGTGGGTTGAGGCTGAGCCGGTCAGCAGTGTGATGCAGTGACGGCGGTTCAATTCATCAAAAAGGTGATCTTTCATTTGGATACCTTCATAGTATCATCACTGATAATGGTACCAATCTGTCTAAGGGTGCTATGAAGAATTTTGTCAACAGAGCATATTCGTCTTGACGTTCATCTGTGGCCCACCCCCAGTCCAATGGTCAAGCTGAAAGAGCCAATCAAGAAATCTTGAGAGGAATAAAACCCCGGCTTATGGCCCTTTGCAGAGGACGCCGGGTTGTTGGGTTGAGGAGTTGCCTTCGGTGCTATGGAGTATCAATACTACCCCCAACAGATCTACGGGTTACACGCCTTTCTTCATGGTTTACGAAGCAGAGCGGTTCTCCCTAGTGACATCCGTCACGACTTGCCCCGTGTGGCGGCTTATGTTGAAGCTGATAATGAAAAAGCACGTCAGGATGCTCTTGACCTTCTGGATGAGGAACATGACCTTGCGGCGGCTCGTTCAGTGATTTACTAGCAGGACCTACGTCGTTATCATAGCCCGGGTTAAAACCCGGACCTTTCAAGAAGGTGACTTGGTGCTCCGGCTTATCCGGATCAAACTGACATGCACAGTTAGTTATCCCCACCTTGGGAAGGGCCCTTTGTGGTCAGCAAAAATCTGAACAACGGGTCATAGTACCTTATCGATGTTCGAGACCACGAGGACTCACGCCCGTCGGAGGAGGAACCCGTCGGCCGTGGAACATTGCTCATCTCCGGCCCTATTACACCTGAGCCACCAGCTCTTGTGATGTACATATTCTAACAATGATATATTATGATTAGTATAATAAAGCCGGCATCCCTGATAATTCATGGCCTCTGACGTTTCATTTCTGAGAATCTGAGTCTTTATTGTCAATTCTAAGATCACTTGGGGGCTTCCTGCTCACTGAGCATAGCTATGATTACCCTCTGATCGGCTTGCACGCCTTTTTACAAATAACATGGGGGCTTCCTGCTCATTGAGCATAGATGTGACTACCCTATTGCTCCGGCTTATATGCCTGGATTGAAAGATTACTTGGGGGCTTCTTGTTTAATGAAACAGAGCTTTGTTGTCCCGTGTAATAGGCTTGGACGCCAGGTGTATTCACCAAAAATCCGGGTTATCCTGCCTTTGTTTACCTGCCACTCTGACCAGGTAATCCTGGAATGACTCGCCGTACTCTTAACATTCAATCTTATAAAGACCCTGAACTTGTCAAAGTTAAAACGCGATGGGTCTGTGAGGCCCAGTTTACAGTTTGAATGAAGGATTAACTCAGTGGCTGTGCGGCCCTTGAATAGCACTGATATTGAGTCTTGGCAGCCTATGAAGGCCTTGTTTTATATCCGATTTATCTTTGATTTGAACATTTTTTGGGTTCATCTTTTGTACCATATTGATATATGGTTTGAAATTGATTTAGGCCATGTAGCCTTGATCCTTGTAACTCATGTTTGAGTATATCCGAAGTTTTGATAACCCGGCCTGGCTTTGGATGATAAGTCGCAGTGTGTTTTTGCTTATACGCTTGGAGTTCTGCGCTCTAAGTCCTTGGGATGTTACCCTTGCTGTGTACGGCGTTGTAAGCCGGCGGTACGATAAATGGACAGGGTGCTGGGCTATTACCTTACTTTGCGTATGGCGTGGTGAGCCGGCAGTATGAATAATATCACATGGCACATGTTATCTGTTTGTATGCAGGCAATGGGATAAACATGATCTGCATATTGACGATATTATGAGCATAAGTGGCAGATCTTCACATCGATCGGCGGCTTAAAAGTATTATACATAAACATGCACGATGGCATGGCAGATCATTGTTTTCAACTACCTATTACAAGGCATTGGACGGCCCAACGATTGAGTTTTTTATGCACCAGCATCCAATGATGCGGATGGTAAACCTGCTCTTGCATCAGTCGGTTGTGTCTTGGCGGGTTGAGGCTTCCGGATGATCCTGCGCCGATTCTTCTTCCTCCTCTGCCGTCGGGAAGTTAGGCATGACCAATCGATCCCAGTCAAGCTTTGAAACAGCTTTATCATCTATAAGGGTTGACGGGTCAATGTCAGGAGCGAAGGTGTGCTTACGCGTTGGCGGGATAGGTCCACGGCCTCATACACCGACACCTTCACTTTGGCATTTTCAGCACATAAACTGGATGATTTTTGGAGAGATCAGTCTCTTGGGCCAATTTGCTTCCAAAGGGACGCATCTCCCTTACTATTTTTGTGAAGTCCTTGGCACTGAAGGGAGACCCATCTTCTTTTAAACTCGGACAGCCGTGGCTAGTTCTGCCGGGTCAAGCTCTGTTTGCCATGCCTTTGCTCGGCTCAAGGCCGTGATGGCACCGGCTCTGGCGGCTGATCGTTTTAATTCTTCAACTCTTTGTGGCAGCACAGATAGCTTCTCCAACTTTCCTTGAGGAGGGAAGGCGGTTGCTTTTTATGGGTGGAGCAGAGATAGCTCGTTGAGCGCCAGTGTATAATTGCTCTATAAGAGTGTAGGCAGCTTTCAGCTTCATGCGCATGTCTGAGCCAAGTGGGAGATTCTAGAGCCTACGTTGCCAAAGAGATTGATAAGCCGGCTGATGATTGTTCAAGGCATGGATGATGAAAAGATTGAAATATATTATCGCTTACCAAAGATGGCGGTTGTCATGCTATTGATTTGATGTTTTAAGCCGGATAACTCGTCATTAACCGGCTTAAGGGCAGTTCATCAGCATCTTCTGCTCTTTTTTGTAGAGTTGCCTTCTTGGTTTCCCAGCCGTTTCTCTCAACACTGAAGTTCTTTCTCAGTTGTTCAATATTTTCCAAAGCGGTCTTTAGTTATGATTTGGCCTTGGAAGTCTTAGATTGCTGGGTCTGAATGTTTTGCCTCAGGTCACTCACTTGATATCCTTCATGTTCAATTCACGCTGTCACATAAAAAGGCAGGCAGTATGACGTTCTGATGATCATCTTATTTTAAGTCCCAAGTATAATACAAGTATTTTACTTGGCACTTGGGGGCTAATGCGCATTGCTCTTTTCTTGAAGACAATTATATGATACCCGGCTACACTATTATAACTATAGCCGACTCATGGGGGCTACATACTTGGATTTTATTCACAATTATGGTGATAATTTCCGGCTTATCGATGCTGAATAAGCCGGCCCTGGGGGGCTACATATGCGAAGTTGAGAACTACAATTTGAAGTCCCGGTTTAGCTATGCAGCTTAAGCTGGCCCTTGAGGGCTACTCGTTTTGACTCTGCAACTCCAAGACGCTATGACAGTAATAAAAGATTAAAGAGGTTATCTGAGTCTACAGTATATTCAATTCTATCATACCATTAGACTTGGCAGCTGGCAGAGTATATGGAAAGATGATAGTGGTTACCTCAAAACATTCCTTCATAAGGTTGACCAGCGCCGGCTTCAAAGTCACAGCTGGTGTGAAAGCGGTTTAGATAGCCTGAATAAATCTCCTGAGCATTGAACTGGGCATAGCCTTCCAAGTCCACTTTCCACTTGCCCTTATCAACAGCAGAAAATTCTTCCTTGGCGCTGTGCTTGGATAAGACGGTGGGATTACCTGGTGCTGGCTGCATAACCGTCCCAGTGACATGACATCTTCAATATCTTGAGTCGGCTGAGCGGGCTGGGCGTTTTAGCAATTTCTGGATCAACATTCATGGTGTCCATAGTGACAGGGGCTCTTCTGGTGGCGGGTCATCCATAGCCGTTTCTGAAGTTCGAGGCATGGATTCATACACGGTCTGCTTCTCCTCCGGGTCAGTAGCCTTGGGATCTTCAGCCGGCTTGTTAACTTTAAGCTTTTTGCTGGGCTTGGCCATGGCGCTGACATACAACTCATGATGAATTAGTGTATTAATGGAATAAGGTATTAAGGCAAACGGCTTAAGTATTTCTACCCAGGAATAGTTTTGATCAAGGAATTTGAGTCCCAGTTGAGTCACCAGAGGAAGAATGAGAGGTCCCTGATAGTTTGAATCAGATGGGTCAAGAGGTTGGCGAAAAAGACCCGCCTTGGGGTAAGCTAAGTCGGAAATAGGTGAAACCTCTGGACGACGCTTGCGAGGAGCCGGCGTGTTTGGTAAGCCGGAAGAAAGAATCCCGCCACCACTATTCCGGGTTGTGCGGCGAGCTTCATGTTGCTGCTTCTTCAAATAAAGTTGGGATCCAAGTAAGCTAAAGGGTGGAAAACCTTACTTTCCGGCTTGCTTGATGAATTTTCTGTCTTGGCAGAGGTTCTGAGTCAGAGGAAAGGATAGTTACTTCTTCACCATCTGCGTGGCTGCCTTCCGCGTCTCCTGGTAGTGATCAATGTCAATAGATGAACAAAAAAGGAGCCAAGAGAATTAAGTTCTACCTCTGACTCTTCATCAAGAGTAAACGATCAACTACTTTTGATTTCTTCTTGGCAGGTTTCTTAGCCAAGATTTTGGTCCTGGTCTTCTTGGCCGATTTATCTTAAGCCTCTTCTTCCAGAAGGGGGAGTCAGCCTGCAGAGGTTCAGTAAGAATGAAAAGGCAAATTGACAGATAATGAGTTAATGAAAACTGTTCACAAATACTCACAACTGGCGGCTTGTTGAGGGTGCAAAAGGGTTCACGCCCGTCTTGCTGCAAGTGGCCAAGCTTTTGTTCAGCAATGTCTTGACCATCTGTTGAGCTCTCATTGTCCAATTGCACTACGGCTGTGGCGTTGTGGATCTTTGACGTCACAGTATACTCACACATTAAGCCGGTCTGGCGGCTTAAGGTAAATTCTCCATGCGACCCAGCATCGAACTAGGTCAACTCCATTAAGCCACGGCCATTAAGGCTCTAATTTTTCCAAAAATGGGCATATATTTGGCTCGTTCTGTTGTGCTGATCCGGTCAGGGAGGGGTGCCTGTTGCTAAGCCGCTCGGACGATAACCGGCAAAGGATTTTCACCTTCTGGAGATGTGTATTGGCAGTAAACCAAGTCTGGTTCCAGTCCTTGGGATGAGGGGAAGTGCACAGCACTGGGAAAGTAGCTTCTTTGCGCCTCTGAGTGAAATGCCGCCTAGTTCTAGCTGGGCCATCTGTGAACTCAGTCTGGCAGTTCAAGTAATAGAATTCCCTGAACAGCTCTACAGTGGGTTCCTGTTGAAGATATACTTCGCAGAAAACTTGGAAGTTGCAGATGTTGAAACAGAGTTGGGCCCAATATCTTGCGATGAAGTTGAAAGAAGTGCAGCCATCACGAAAGAATTTTGAGCCAGGTGGAGTGAACCCCGGAGCATGGATCAGTGAAAACTACAACTTCACCCTCTTTTGGTTCAGGGGTGGTCTCGGTTCCTGGCCTCCATGTATCACACTCTTTTAGCCAGGACGCCTTCGTTTACAAATTCAGTAAGGATTTCTTCCGTGACAGTGGAAGCGACCCAGTTGCATGAGGTGACAGTTTTGGTCATTTTGAGGATGAAGGCCTGAAAGGAAAATATTGCCGGTTTAAGATTATGTTGTTAAGCCGGCCAATGATTGAAAAGTAAGTGTTATAAAGGTTGACATGATTAAACTGAAATGATAACGGCTGATTGAACTGATTAATGCAAAACTATCCCCAGGGCTAGCTACCCAATCACATTATGCAGCACGACGTGATCCTTTGCATCCAGCGGAACAAGCTAGCTGAGACCTATGGTGTATTCTCACTCCAAACTAGCAGTAATCACGACCCAAGCCGTGCTCATAGGCACCTGCAAGGGCAGAGAGGCGCTCTATTTTTTATCCTTGTGGTCAGCGAGGCCCTGCAAAGAGGTTTTCTTCTTCTAGTTACGAACAGTCAACTAATCGTTTAATCATCTAGGACAGCACATGAGTACAGCACAGCAGGCATACAGACAGTCCCTACCACCGCCATGAACGTCTGCGGATCAGACTAGCATGGATCTGCTGCTACCAACCAACATTAACCTCCATAAACAAAAAACAAACAAAAAATGCAAGAAACAATAGGAGCATCTCATGGGCATTTATCTATAAACTAGTAGTTGATTAACTACAACAATACCTCATTGTTCTTGCTATACTGCTACTAGCACGGTGAGGAAAAGAAAAGAAAAGAAAATATCCAGCAGTACAGGAATGGAGAGTCCGTGTGCTACAAGAATCATTGGCTTGTAGCAGTACAGAAACGAGTTACAGATTTTCTGCATCAAGTTCAGTCCAAGAACAGGAGCACTAAACAACCAACCAAGGGAATAAATAAATTAGAGACAGAGCCCCTGGATTGTACATGTTCTTCTCAACACAGGCCATAACAGGTTCTTTAGAATGCAGAATTTGACGTTGGTGTGCCATATCCCATAGCAATAGGACCTGACTTGGAATGCATGAAGGATATGAAAGGAACTTTCAAGATAAATAGGTCTTCTATGTTAAGAATAGAATAAATAACTCTGAATAACAGTGTTCATCCTCTGAATAATTCTTTTTGTTTGACAACCACAACTAGCAGTACATGGTTGAAACAAATCATACAAGGAATAGTCCGGTATAAAAAAAGTAGAAGAACTAGGCCATCAGTAGCACATGATCAGATCTGCCATAGCAGAACACAAGCACCACTTACACTTGGTACTTTCTGCAAGTAGGAACACCAGCACAACACTAGCACATGCTAGTAGTACTGGATGCACCAACTAGCATCGAGCATATTCATTTTAAACCACATAACAACTACACAGAGCATATTCATTTTAAACTGAAACACCAACTGTTTATAGGAAGAACTAGTACATGCTATAATCACAGGAACTAGTACCTGCTATAACTACTAAAGACAAATAGAACAAACATAGTTATGAGAGTAACAGATATTAAGCCAAGCCAAGAGAGCATATCATGACAGTGAGTATATGTAGGTAAATGGACCAACACCAGCAGCCAGTCAACTGAGATCAAACCAGTGCCTCCAGTAACCAAAATTAACAATTAACAGGAGTGTATATCAACTATAAGCAGTAGCTTATATGCAACAAGGGCATATCAACCTGTTCAGTGACCAAGAACCCTAGGAAATTGGGGGAAACCAAGGCGAGACCCGGCTCGGGGGGGGGGGGTAGGAGAGGCGGATTAGCTAACTCTCTCGCGGCGACGATGTGCTGGACCTGGCGGCGGCGCTGGCGGCGTCGGGGCGGGCTGCGGTGGAGGGACCCGGGGCGGGCTGCGGTGGAGGGCGGGCGTCGGGGCGGGCTGCGGTGGCGGGGCTGGTGGTGGGGCGGGCGCCGGGGCTGGCGGCGTGGAGGGGCTGGGGTGGTGGGGCGGGCGCTGTGGCTGGCGCGGTGCTGGGGTGGCGGGGCTGCGGTGGAGGGGCGGGCGCCGGGCTGGGGTGGTGGGCGCGCGCCGGGGCTGGGTGCGGGGCTGGGTGGGCGGGCTCGGTGGAGGGGCAGGCGCCGGGCTGGCAGCGGTTCTGGGCGGGAACGGCGGGGCTGGCGGCAGTTCTGGGTGGGAACGCGGCTGGGGTGGTGGTGGGTGAGGTGGGGGGAGAGGAGAGGTGTGGGGCCGGCTACTTTGCCATCAGCCAGTGGATGGCAAAGAACCCACCTCTTTGCGCGTCTGCCAGCAGACGGCAAAGGGGTGACCGTTAGACAGCCCCCGCCGTGACACTGTGGGCCCCCCTCTCACCACTTTGCCGTCTGCTGGCAGACGGCAAGAATTCTTTGCCGTCTTGTCAGCAGACGGCAAAGAATTGGCAGATGGCAAAGAGCTTGACCTAGCCAGTGCTGTGCCCCATGGGGCCCACTTTGGTCTTTGCCGTCTGCTGGCAGACGGCAAGAACTCTTGCCATCTCCAGCAGACGGCAAATAGTGGCAGATGGCAAAGACACTCTTTGCCATCAGCTGGTTCTTTGCCGTCTGCTTTGGCAAGACAGACGGCAAACAGCCTCTTTGCCATCAGCTGGCAGACGCAAAGAGCTGGCAGATGGCAAAGACCCTGATTCCAGTAGTGAATGATGATCACGCCTTGCCCAAAGCACGGTACGTAGATAAGCCGGCCAGCCTCTATGGAAAGATTGCTTCATCATGAGGGAATATAGAAATTCCAATTTTTTCCAGAACATCACGACTCGCATGGCGGGTCAGGATCCGCTCTCATGGACCTGCTTTGGAGATGGCGGTTCAAGCTCCGGCTTTCAGGGCCAGGTAATCAAGGTGGTTTTAATCAGCAATCTGGTTGAGGGAATCAGCAGCAACAATCTGGTTATCAGAGTAATCCGAAGCAGTTTGAATAGCGGTCAATATCACGTGTTTACCAAGCCTAGTGCAAATGTATCAGAAGCTTCATAAGCGAGCAGTGAACGCGGTTGAGCCGGCAGTTCCTCGTTACTTGCGATGGCCTGAACAGCCTATGTGTGGAGTCGTGAGGATCACCCCCCCCGGGTTGACAATCGGGTCAATTGGCTTTGGTGGTTGCGCCTCAGGTTGGAGGGTACAAGTTTACTAAAGTGCTTATGGATGAGGCAGTAGTATCAATATCCTTTACTATGATACTTTCGCCGTATGAATTTGACTGACAAAGATCTTAAGCCGTCTTCTACTGTCTTTCATGGGGTGGTGCCTGGTAAGTCGGCGTATCCAGTGGGTAAGAATAACTTTGGAGGTAGCTTTGTCGATGATCACGATTACAGGGCTGAAAAGTTAACCTTCGAGGTGGTCAAGATTCAGAGCCCTTATCACGCCTTGTTTGGGCGGCCGGCTTATGCCAAGTTTATGGCGCGGCCTTGTTATGTTTATCTGCAGCTCAAAATGCGGGTCATAAGGCACCATCACGGTGCATGGTAACAGGAAGATAGCCCTGGAATGTGAAGAAGGCGCCGCTGCTTATGCTGAGTCTGTTTGTGCGACAGAGGAGTTGAAGTTCTACAAAGATAATGTTGACCCGACAGATATGACACCTTTGAAAAAACCAACCACAGAGCATGACCCTTGTTGAAGTTTAAGTCGGCAGATGACACCAAGTTGGTTGACTTTGTTCCTGGCGACTCATCCAAGCAGTTCAGTATCAATGCTAATATGGATCCGAAATAGGAAGGCGCGCTCATCAGTTCATCTGTGAGAATCGGGACATCTTTGCATGAAACCTTCAGACATGCCAGGTGTACCGAGGGAACTCGCTGAGCACACTCTCAATGTTGATCCAAGTGTAAACCGGTCAAGCAATTCCTTCGTCGTTTTAATGAAGAGGGCGCAAGGCCATTGGTGAGAAGTGGCCCGGCTCTTGGCGGCTGGGTTTATTGTTGAAGTTTTTCATCCTGAGTGGTTGGCTAACCCGTTGCTGGTACTTAAAAAGAATGGCACTTGGCATATGTGTGCGGATTCACAGACCTTAACAAGGCCTGTCCGGCTGACCCTTTGCTGTCCCTCGTATTGATCAGATCATCGATGCTACGCGGTTGTGACGTTTGAGTTTTTTGGATGCTTACTTTGGTTATCATCAGATCAAAATGGCATTAAGGACCAGGAGAAGACATCTTTCATCACTCCCTTTGGAGCCTTCTGCTATGTGTCTACGCCTTTTCGGCTCAAGAGTGCCCAGGCGACTTATCAGCGGTGGTGTTCAAATTGCCTGCATGACCAGATTGGACGCAATGTCATGCTTATGTGGATGATATTGTTGTGAAATCCGAAGAAAGAGACTTTGATAGATGATTTAAAAGAGACCTTTGACAATCTCCTCCGGGTCTACAAGATGATGCTTAACCCGGCCAAGTGTGTCTTTGGTGTGTGCCAGCAGGCAAGCTGTTGGGTTTTTGGTTTCTGAAGAGGCATTGAAGCTAACCCGGAGAAAATCAAGGCTATCACTCTTTTGGCTAAGCCGGCGTGTATTAATGACGTCCAGTGTCTGGCAGGTCGTATTGCGGCTTTAGCCGGTTTATAAGCCGTTTGGGGAAAAGGCTATCCCTCTGTATCAGTGATGAAGAAAACAGATCATTTTGTCTGGAGTGATGCTGCTAATCAGGCATTTGAGGCATTGAAAAAGCAGTTGGCTGAGCCGCCAATCCTTGCAGCTCCTATTGATAAGGAGCCCTTGTTGTTATATGTGCTGCTAACGTCGAGCCGTCATTGTGGCAATTGTTGTGGAAAGAAAGGAATCAGCAAGGAATATCCGTTCAGCGGCCGGTTTATTATGTCAGTGAGGTACTCATTGAATCCAAGCAGAGATACCCACATTGGCAGAAGCTGGTTTATGGCGTGTTCATGGCTATTCGTAAGTTAACAGTATTCCTTGGTCATCCCATCACTGTGGTCAGTCTGCTCCCTTGGGAGATATTATTCAAAACAAAGAAGCCACAGGTGGTTGCCAAGTGGGCCATTGAGCTTGGACCCCATGGTTTGAAGTATATGCCTCGGACAGCTATCAAGTCTCAAGCACTTGCGGATTTCATCAATGACTGACAGAGTTGCAGAGCCTGAAGAAAAGCCGGATAGCACATATTGGACTATTCACTTCACTTCGATGGATCCAGGCAGTTGGAAGGCTCGGGGGCTGGAGTTGTTTTGACTTCCCCACGAGGTGATAAATTTTGTTAGTTCTAAGTTGATGTTCCCTTGTACTAACAATGCGCGAGTATGAAGCCTTGCTCCATGGTCTTCGGATGGCTAAAGAGATGAATCTAAGCCGGGTGAGGTGTTTTGGCAACTCAGACTTGGTGGCTCAGCAAGTTTCAGGCACTTGGGATTCCAAGGACCCACTCATGGCGGCTTATCGTCGAGAGGTTGATGCTATTGCTGGTCATTTCAAGGGTTATCAAGTGGAGCATGTTGATCGCCGGAAAAATGAGGCTGCTGATGCTCTAGAGCCACTAGGGTCCCAGCGTAAAGCCGGTACCCAACTAATTCTTCCTTGATATCTTGCATAATCCTTCGGTTAATTGCCTACGGAGGAAGATCTTGCTATTCCTGACCCGGAGGCACAGTTGGTGGCGGCTCTCCATGTTATTCCTGATTGGACAGTTCCATATTTGGCTTATATGACCCGGGCGAGTTCCGAAGACGAAACTTTGGCCAGGCATACCCCGGCGGTCTAACTCAATGACTATTGTCAATGGTGAGTTTGCACTATGCGTGTTACAGGGGTTTTTCAGTGTGTGTTTCTCTGAGGAAGGCCGTGAGATTCTACGAGAGATTCATGAAGGAGATTGTGGCCATCATGCCGGTTCTAAGTCTCTCCGCTAAGGCTTTTCGTCATGGGTTCTATTGGCTGACGCTCATGCTGATGCAGAGGATTTGGTTAGTAAGTGCGATGGTTGTCAAAAAATTTCAAGATGAGCTCACGTGCCGGCTCAAGAATTGAGGATGATTCCAATTACTTGGCCGTTTGCAGTCTGGGGGCTGGACATGGTTGGACCTTTTAAAAGATCCAAGGATAAAAAGACTCACCTCCTAGTGCAGTTGACAAGTTTACAAAGTGGGTTGAGGCTGAGCCGGTCAGCAGTTGTGATGCAGTGACGCGGTTCAATTCATCAAAAGGTGATCTTTCATTTTGGATACCTTCATAGTATCATCACTGATAATGGTACCAATCTGTCTAAGGTGCTATGAAAGAATTTTGTCAACAAGAGCATATTCGTCTTGACGTTTCATCTGGGGCCCACCCCCAGTCCAATGGTCAAGCTGAAGAGCCAATCAAGAAATCTTGAGAGGAATAAAACCCCGGCTTATGGTCCCTTTGCAGAGGACGCCGGTTGTTGGGTTGAGGAGTTGCCTTCGGTGCTATGGGTATCATACTACCCCCAACAGATCTACGGGTTACACGCCTTTCTTCATGGTTTACGAAGCAGAGGCGGTTCTCCCTAGTGACATCCGTCACGACTTGCCCCGTGTGGCGGCTTATGTTGAAGCTGATAATGAAAAAGCACGTCAGATGCTCTTGACCTTCTGGATGAGGAACATGACCTTGCGGCGGCTCGTTCAGTGATTTACTAGCAGGCCCTACGTCGTTATCATAGCCGCCGGGTTAAAACCCGGACCTTTCAAGAAGGTGACTTTGGTGCTCCGCTTATCCGGATCAAACTGACATGCACAAGTTATCCCCACCTTGGGAAGGGCCCTTTGTGGTCAGCAAAAATCTGAACAACGGGTCATAGTACCTTATCGATGTTCGAGACCACAAGGACTCACGCATCGGAGGAGGAACCCGTCGGCCGTGGAACATTGCTCATCTCCGGCCCTATTACACCTGAGCCACCAGCTCTTGTGATGTACATATTTCTAACAATGTATATATTATGATAGTATAATAAAGCCGGCATCCCTGATATTCATGGCCTCTGACGTTTCATTTCTGAGACTCTCTTTATTCCTATATTACATTCATCAAGATCACTTGGGGGCTTCCTGCTCACTGACATAGCTATGATTACCCTCTTGATCTGGCTTGCACGCCTTGTTACAATACCATGGGGGCTTCCTGCTCATTGAGCATAGATGACTACCCTATTCTCCGGCTTATATGCCTGGATTGAAAGATTACTTGGGGGCTTCTTGTTTAATGAAACAGAGCTTTGTTTTCCCGTGTAATAGGCTTGGACCCAGGTGTATTCACCAAAAATCCGGGTTATCCTGCCTTTGTTTACCTGCCACTCTGACCAGGTAATCCTGGAATGACTCGCCGTACCTTAAACAGTCAATCTTATAAAGACCCTGAACTTGTCAAAGTTTAAAACGGCGATGGGTCATGAGGCCCGGTTTACAGGTTTGAATGAAGGATTAACTCAGTGGCTGTGCGGCCCTTGAATAGCACTTGATATTGAGTCTTGGCAGCCTATGAAGGCCTTGTTTTATATCCGATTATCTTTGATTTGAACATTTTTTGGTTCATCTTTGTACCATATTGATATATGGTTTGAAATTGATTTAGGCCATGTAGCCTTGATCCTTGTAACTCATGTTTGAGTATTCCGGAGTTTTGATAACCCGGCCTGGCTTTGGATAAAGTCGCCAGTGTGTTTTGCTTTATACGCTTGGAGTTCTGCGCTCTAAGTCCTTGGGATGTTACCCTTGCTGTGTACGGCGTTGTAAGCCGGCGGTACGAATAAATGGAACAGGGTGCTGGGCTATTACCCTTACTGCTTGTATGGCGTGGTGAGCCGGCAGTATGAATAATATCACATGGCACATGTTATCTGTTTGTATGCAGGCAATGGGATAAACATGATCTGCATGATTGACGATATTATGAGCATAAGTGGCAGATCTTCAACATCGGATCGGCGGCTTAAAAGTATTATACATAAACATGCACGATGGCATGGCAGATCATTGTTTTCAACTACCTATTACAAGGCATTGGACGGCCCAAACAAATTGAGTTTTTTTATGCACACAGCATCCAATGATGCGGATGGTAAACCTGCTCTTGCATCAGTCGGTTTGGTCTGTGGCGGGTTAGGCTTCCGGATGATCCTGCGCCGATTCTTCTCTTCCTCTGCCGTCTGGAAGTTAGGCGATGACCAATCGATCCCAGTCAAGCTTTGAAACAGCTTAATCATCTATAAGGGTTGACGGGTCAATGTCAGGAGCGAAGGTGTGCTTACGCGTTGGCGGGATAAGGTCCACGGCCTCATACACCGACACCTTCACTTTGGCATTTTCAGCATCATAAACTGGATGATATTTGGAGAGATCAGTCTCTTGGGCCAATTTGCTTCCAAAGGGACGCATCTCCCTTACTATTTTTGTGAAGTCCTTGGCACTGAAGGGAGACCCATCTTTCTTTTAAACTCGGACAGCCGGTGGCTAGTTCTCTGCCGGGTCAAGCTCTGTTTGCCATGCCTTTGCTCGGCTCAAGGCCGTGATGGCACCGGCTCTGGCGGCTGATCGTTTTAATTCTTCAACTCTTTGTGCAGCACGATAGCTTCTCCAACATTTCCTTGATGAGGAAGGCGGTTGCTTTTTATGGGTGGAGGCAGAGATAGCTCGTTGAGCGCCAGTGTATAATTGCTCTATAAGAGTGTAGGCAGTTTCAGCTTCATGCGCATGTCTGAGCCAAAGTGGGAGATTCTAGAGCCTACGTTGCCAAGAGATGATAAGCCGGCTGATGATTGTTCAAGGCATGATGATGAAAGATTGAAATATATTATCGCTTACCAAAGATTGGCTGTTGTCATGCTATTGATTTGATGTTTTAAGAGCCGGATAACTCGTCAGTAACCGGCTAAGGGCAGCTTCAGCATCTTCTGCTCTTTTTTGTAGAGTTGCCTTCTTGGTTTCCCAGCCGTTTCTCTCAACACTGAAGTTCTTTCTCAGTTGTTAATATTTTCCAAAGCGGTCTTATTTATGATTTGGCCTTGGAAGTCTTAGATTGCTGGGTCTGAATGTTTTGCCTCAGGTCACTCACTTGAGATTCCTTCATGTTCAATTCAGCCTGTCACATAAAAGGCAGGCAGTAGACGTTCTGATGATCATCTTATTTTAAGTCCAAGTATAATACAAGTATTTTACTTGCGCACTTGGGGGCTAATGCGCATTCTCTTTTCTTGAAGACAATTATATGATGACCCGCTACCACTATATAACTATAGCCGACTCATGGGGCTACAACTTTGGATTTATTCCCAATCGCCGGGGCTGGCAGCGGTTCTGGGCGGGAACGGCGGGGCTGGCGGCAGTTCTGGGTGGGAACGCGGCTGGGGTGGTGGGTGGGTGAGGTGGGGGGGAGAGAGAGAGGTGTGGGGCCGGGCTAGGCTTTGCCATCAGCCAGTGGATGGCAAAGAACCCACCTCTTTGCCGTCTGCCAGCAGACGGCAAAGGGGGTGACCGTTAGACAGCCCCCGCCGTGACACTGTGGGCCCCCCTCTCACCACTTTGCCGTCTGCTGGCAGACGGCAAAGAATTCTTTGCCGTCTGTCAGCAGACGGCAAAGAATTGGCAGATGGCAAAGAGCTTGACCTAGCCAGTGCTGTGCCCCATGGGGCCCACTTTGGTCTTTGCCGTCTGCTGGCAGACGGCAAAGAACTCTTTGCCATCTGCCAGCAGACGGCAAATAAGTGGCAGATGGCAAAGACACTCTTTGCCATCAGCTGGTTCTTTGCCGTCTGCTTTGGCAAGACAGACGGCAAACAGCCTCTTTGCCATCAGCTGGCAGACGGCAAAGAGCTGGCAGATGGCAAAGACCCTGATTCCAGTAGTGAATGATGAATCAGCCTTGCCCAAAGCACGGTACGTAGGATAAGCCGGCCAGCCATCTATGGAAAGATTGCTTCATCATGAGGGAATATAGAAATTCCAATTTTTTCCAGAACAATCACGACTCGCATGGCGGGTCAGGATCCGGCTCTCATGGACCTGGCTTTGGAGATGGCGGTTCAAGCTCCGGCTTTCAGGGCCAAGGTAATCAAGGTGGTTTTAATCAGCAATCTGGTTGAGGGAATCAGCAGCAACAATCTGGTTATCAGAGTAATCCGAAGCAGTTGAATAGCGGTCAATATCACGTGTTTACCACAAGCCTATGCAAATGTGATCAGAAGCTTCATAAGCGAGCAGTGAACGCGGTTGAGCCGGCAGTTCCTCGTTACTTGCGATGGCCTGAACAGCCTATTGTGTGGAGTCGTGAGGATCACCCGCCCCGGGTTGACAATCCGGGTCAATTGGCTTTGGTGGTTGCGCCTCAGGTTGGAGGGTACAAGTTTACTAAAGTGCTTATGGATGGAGGCAGTAGTATCAATATCCTTTACTATGATACTTTTCGCCGTATGAATTTGACTGACAAAGATCTTAAGCCGTCTTCTACTGTCTTTCATGGGGTGGTGCCTGGTAAGTCGGCGTATCCAGTGGGTAAGATAACTTTGGAGGTAGCTTTTGTCGATGATCACGATTACAGGGCTGAAAAGTTAACCTTCGAGGTGGTCAAGATTCAGAGCCCTTATCACGCCTTGTTTGGGCGGCCGGCTTATGCCAAGTTTATGGCGCGGCCTTGTTATGTTTATCTGCAGCTCAAAATGCCGGGTCATAAGGGCACCATCACGGTGCATGGTAACAGGAAGATAGCCCTGGAATGTGAAGAAGGCGACGCTGCTTATGCTGAGTCTGTTTGTGCGACAGAGGAGTTGAAGTTCTACAAAGATAATGTTGACCCGACAGATATGACACCTTTGAAAAAACCAACCACAGAGCATGATCCCTTGTTGAAGTTTAAGTCGGCAGATGACACCAAGTTGGTTGACTTTGTTCCTGGCGACTCATCCAAGCAGTTCAGTATCAATGCTAATATGGATCCGAAATAGGAAGGCGCGCTCATCGAGTTCATCTGTGAGAATCGGGACATCTTTGCATGGAAACCTTCAGACATGCCAGGTGTACCGAGGGAACTCGCTGAGCACACTCTCAATGTTGATCCAAAGTGTAAACCGGTCAAGCAATTCCTTCGTCGTTTTAATGAAGAGAGGCGCAAGGCCATTGGTGAGGAAGTGGCCCGGCTCTTGGCGGCTGGGTTTATTGTTGAAGTTTTTCATCCTGAGTGGTTGGCTAACCCGGTGCTGGTACTTAAAAAGAATGGCACTTGGCATATGTGTGCGGATTACACAGACCTTAACAAGGCCTGTCCGGCTGACCCTTTTGCTGTCCCTCGTATTGATCAGATCATCGATGCTACGGCGGGTTGTGAGCGTTTGAGTTTTTTGGATGCTTACTTTGGTTATCATCAGATCAAAATGGCAGTTAAGGACCAGGAGAAGACATCTTTCATCACTCCCTTTGGAGCCTTCTGCTATGTGTCTACGCCTTTTCGGCTCAAGAGTGCCCAGGCGACTTATCAGCGGTGTGTTCAAAATTGCCTGCATGACCAGATTGGACGCAATGTTCATGCTTATGTGGATGATATTGTTGTGAAATCCAGGAAGAAAGAGACTTTGATAGATGATTTAAAAGAGACCTTTGACAATCTCCGGGTCTACAAGATGATGCTTAACCCGGCCAAGTGTGTCTTTGGTGTGCCAGCAGGCAAGCTGTTGGGTTTTTTGGTTTCTGAAAGAGGCATTGAAGCTAACCCGGAGAAAATCAAGGCTATCACTTCTTTGGCTAAGCCGGCGTGTATTAATGACGTCCAGTGTCTGGCAGGTCGTATTGCGGCTTTAAGCCGGTTTATAAGCCGTTTGGGCGAAAAGGCTATCCCTCTGTATCAGATGATGAAGAAAACAGATCATTTTGTCTGGAGTGATGCTGCTAATCAGGCATTTGAGGCATTGAAAAAGCAGTTGGCTGAGCCGCCAATCCTTGCAGCTCCTATTGATAAGGAGCCCTTGTTGTTATATGTAGCTGCTAACAGTCGAGCCGTCAGTGTGGCAATTGTTGTGGAAAGAAAGGAATCAGGCAAGGAATATCCGGTTCAGCGGCCGGTTTATTATGTCAGTGAGGTACTCATTGAATCCAAGCAGAGATACCCACATTGGCAGAAGCTGGTTTATGGCGTGTTCATGGCTAGTCGTAAGTTGAAGCAGTATTTCCTTGGTCATCCCATCACTGTGGTCAGTTCTGCTCCCTTGGGAGATATTATTCAAAACAAAGAAGCCACAGGTAGGGTTGCCAAGTGGGCCATTGAGCTTGGACCCCATGGTTTGAAGTATATGCCTCGGACAGCTATCAAGTCTCAAGCACTTGCGGATTTCATCAATGACTGGACAGAGTTGCAGATGCCTGAAGAAAAGCCGGATAGCACATATTGGACTATTCACTTCGATGGATCCAGGCAGTTGGAAGGCTCGGGGGCTGGAGTTGTTTTGACTTCCCCACGAGGTGATAAATTTTGTTATGTTCTAAGGTTGATGTTCCCTTGTACTAACAATGCAGCTGAGTATGAAGCCTTGCTCCATGGTCTTCGGATGGCTAAAGAGATGAATCTAAGCCGGGTGAGGTGTTTTGGCAACTCAGACTTGGTGGCTCAGCAAGTTTCAGGCACTTGGGATTCCAAGGACCCACTCATGGCGGCTTATCGTCGAGAGGTTGATGCTATTGCTGGTCATTTCAAGGGTTATCAAGTGGAGCATGTTGATCGCCGGAAAAATGAGGCTGCTGATGCTCTAAGCCGACTAGGGTCCCAGCGTAAGCCGGTACCACCTAATATCTTCCTTGATATCTTGCATAATCCTTCGGTTAAATTGCCTACGGAGGAAGATCTTGCTATTCCTGACCCGGAGGCACAGTTGGTGGCGGCTCTCCATGTTATTCCTGATTGGACAGTTCCATATTTGGCTTATATGACCCGGGGCGAGTTACCTGAAGACGAAACTTTGGCCAGGCAGATAACCCGGCGGTCTAACTCAATGACTATTGTCAATGGTGAGTTGCACTGATGCAGTGTTACAGGGGTTTTTCAGTGTTGTGTTTCTTCTGAGGAAGGCCGTGAGATTCTACGAGAGATTCATGAAGGAGATTGTGGCCATCATGCCGGTTCTAAGTCTCTCGCGGCTAAGGCTTTTCGTCATGGGTTCTATTGGCTGACGGCTCATGCTGATGCAGAGGATTTGGTTAGTAAGTGCGATGGTTGTCAAAAAATTTCAAGATGAGCTCACGTGCCGGCTCAAGAATTGAGGATGATTCCAATTACTTGGCCGTTTGCAGTCTGGGGGCTGGACATGGTTGGACCTTTTAAAAGATCCAAGGATAAAAAGACTCACCTCCTAGTGGCAGTTGACAAGTTTACAAAGTGGGTTGAGGCTGAGCCGGTCAGCAAGTGTGATGCAGTGACGGCGGTTCAATTCATCAAAAAGGTGATCTTTCATTTTGGATACCTTCATAGTATCATCACTGATAATGGTACCAATCTGTCTAAGGGTGCTATGAAAGAATTTTGTCAACAAGAGCATATTCGTCTTGACGTTTCATCTGTGGCCCACCCCCAGTCCAATGGTCAAGCTGAAAGAGCCAATCAAGAAATCTTGAGAGGAATAAAACCCCGGCTTATGGTCCCTTTGCAGAGGACGCCGGGTTGTTGGGTTGAGGAGTTGCCTTCGGTGCTATGGAGTATCAATACTACCCCCAACAGATCTACGGGTTACACGCCTTTCTTCATGGTTTACGAAGCAGAGGCGGTTCTCCCTAGTGACATCCGTCACGACTTGCCCCGTGTGGCGGCTTATGTTGAAGCTGATAATGAAAAAGCACGTCAGGATGCTCTTGACCTTCTGGATGAGGAACATGACCTTGCGGCGGCTCGTTCAGTGATTTACTAGCAGGACCTACGTCGTTATCATAGCCGCCGGGTTAAAACCCGGACCTTTCAAGAAGGTGACTTGGTGCTCCGGCTTATCCAGGATCAAACTGACATGCACAAGTTATCCCCACCTTGGGAAGGGCCCTTTGTGGTCAGCAAAAATCTGAACAACGGGTCATAGTACCTTATCGATGTTCGAGACCACAAGGACTCACGCACGTCGGAGGAGGAGACCCGTCGGCCGTGGAACATTGCTCATCTCCGGCCCTATTACACCTGAGCCACCAGCTCTTGTGATGTACATATTTCTAACAATGTATATATTATGATTAGTATAATAAAGCCGGCATCCCTGATAATTCATGGCCTCTGACGTTTCATTTCTGAGAATCTGAGTCTTTATTGTCAATTCATAAGATCACTTGGGGGCTTCCTGCTCACTGAGCATAGCTATGATTACCCTCTTGATCTGGCTTGCACGCCTTGTTACAAATAACATGGGGGCTTCCTGCTCATTGAGCATAGATGTGACTACCCTATTGCTCCGGCTTATATGCCTGGATTGAAAGATTACTTGGGGGCTTCTTGTTTAATGAAACAGAGCTTTGTTGTCCCGTGTAATAGGCTTGGACGCCAGGTGTATTCACCAAAAATCCGGGTTATCCTGCCTTTGTTTACCTGCCACTCTGACCAGGTAATCCTGGAATGACTCGCCGTACTCTTAACAGTCAATCTTATAAAGACCCTGAACTTGTCAAAGTTAAAACGGCGATGGGTCATGTGAGGCCCGGTTTACAGGTTTGAATGAAGGATTAACTCAGTGGCTGTGCGGCCCTTGAATAGCACTTGATATTGAGTCTTGGCAGCCTATGAAGGCCTTGTTTTATCCGATTTATCTTTGATTTGAACATTTTTTGGGTTCATCTTTTGTACCATATTGATATATGGTTTGAAATTGATTTAGGCCATGTAGCCTTGATCCTTGTAACTCATGTTTGAGTATATCCGGAGTTTTGATAACCCGGCCTGGCTTTGGATGATAAGTCGCCAGTGTGTTTTGCTTATACGCTTGGAGTTCTGCGCTCTAAGTCCTTGGGATGTTACCCTTGCTGTGTACGGCGTTGTAAGCCGGCGGTACGAATAAATGGAACAGGGTGCTGGGCTATTACCCTTACTGCGTATGGCGTGGTGAGCCGGCAGTATGAATAAATATCACATGGCACATGTTATCTGTTTGTATGCAGGCAATGGGATAAACATGATCTGCATGATTGACGATATTATGAGCATAAGTGGCAGATCTTCAACATCGGATCGGCGGCTTAAAAGTATTATACATAAACATGCACGATGGCATGGCAGATCATTGTTTTCAACTACCTATTACAAGGCATTGGACGGCCCAAACGAATTGAGTTTTTTATGCACACAGCATCCAATGATGCGGATGGTAAACCTGCTCTTGCATCAGTCGGTTTGGTCTTGGCGGGTTGAGGCTTCCGGATGATCCTGCGCCGATTCTTCTTCCTCCTCTGCCGTCTGGAAGTTAGGCGATGACCAATCGATCCCAGTCAAAGCTTTGAAACAGCTTTATCATCTATAAGGGTTGACGGGTCAATGTCAGGAGCGAAGGTGTGCTTACGCGTTGGCGGGATAAGGTCCACGGCCTCATACACCGACACCTTCACTTTGGCATTTTCAGCATCATAAACTGGATGATATTTGGAGAGATCAGTCTCTTGGGCCAATTTGCTTCCAAAGGGACGCATCTCCCTTACTATTTTTGTGAAGTCCTTGGCACTGAAGGGAGACCCATCTTCTTTTAAACTCGGACAGCCGGTGGCTAGTTCTGCCGGGTCAAGCTCTGTTTGCCATGCCTTTGCTCGGCTCAAGGCCGTGATGGCACCGGCTCTGGCGGCTGATCGTTTTAATTCTTCAACTCTTTGTGGCAGCACAGATAGCTTCTCCAACATTTCCTTGATGAGGGAAGGCGGTTGCTTTTTATGGGTGGAGGCAGAGATAGCTCGTTGAGCGCCAGTGTATAATTGCTCTATAAGAGTGTAGGCAGCTTTCAGCTTCATGCGCATGTCTGAGCCAAAGTGGGAGATTCTAGAGCCTACGTTGCCAAAGAGATTGATAAGCCGGCTGAATGATTGTTCAAGGCATGGATGATGAAAGATTGAAATATATTATCGCTTACCAAAGATGGCGGTTGTCATGCTATTGATTTGATGTTTTAAGCCGGATAACTCGTCAGTAACCGGCTTAAGGGCAGCTTCAGCATCTTCTGCTCTTTTTTGTAGAGTTGCCTTCTTGGTTTCCCAGCCGTTTCTCTCAACACTGAAGTTCTTTCTCAGTTGTTCAATATTTTCCAAAGCGGTCTTTAGTTATGATTTGGCCTTGGAAGTCTTAGATTGCTGGGTCTGAATGTTTTGCCTCAGGTCACTCACTTGAGATTCCTTCATGTTCAATTCAGCCTGTCACATAAAAAGGCAGGCAGTATGACGTTCTGATGATCATCTTATTTTAAGTCCCAAGTATAATACAAGTATTTTACTTGGCACTTGGGGGCTAATGCGCATTGCTCTTTTCTTGAAGACAATTATATGATGACCCGGCTACACTATTATAACTATAGCCGACTCATGGGGGCTACATACTTGGATTTTATTCACAATTATGGTGATAAGTTCCGGCTTATCGATGCTGAATAAGCCGGCCCTTGGGGGCTACATATGCGAAGTTGAGAACTACAATTTGAAGTCCCGGTTTTAGCTATGCAGCTTAAGCTGGCCCTTGAGGGCTACTCGTTTTGACTCTGCAACTCCAAGACGCTATGACAGTAATAAAAGATTAAAGAGGTTATCTGAAGTCTACAGTATATTCAATTCTATCATATCCAGTAGACTTGGCAGCTGGCAGAGATATATGGAAAAGATGATAGTGGTTACCTCAAAACATTCCTTCATAAGGTTGACCAGGCCGGCTTCAAAGTCACAGCTGGTGTGAAAGCGGTTTAGATAGCCTGAATAAATCTCCTGAGCATTGAACTGGGCATAGCCTTCCAAGTCCACTTTCCACTTGCCCTTATCAACAGCAGAAAATTCTTCCTTGGCGCTGTGCTTGGATAAGACGGTGGGATTACCTGGTGCTGCATAAGCCGTCCCAGTGACTATGACATCTTCAATATCTTGAGTCGGCTGAGCGGGGCTGGGCGGTTTAGCAATTTCTGGATCAACATTCATGGTGTCCATAGTGACAAGGGGCTCTTCTGGTGGCGGGTCATCCATAGCCGTTTCTGAAGTTCGAGGCATGGATTCATACACGGTCTGCTTCTCCGGGTCAGTAGCCTTGGGATCTTCAGCCGGCTTGTTAACTTTAAGCTTTTTGCTGGGCTTGGCCATGGCGCTGACAATAACAACTCATGATGAGATTAGTGTATTAATGGAATAAGGTATTAAGGCAAACAGGCTTAAGTATTTCTTACCCAGGAATAGTTTTGATCAAGGGAATTTGAGTCCCAGTTGAGTCACCAGAGGAAGAATGAGAGGTCCCCTGATAGTTTGAATCAGATGGGTCAAGAGGTTGGCGAAAAAGACCCGCCTTGGGGTAAGCTAAGTCGGAAATATGTGAAACCTCTGGACGACGCTTGCGAGGAGCCGGCGTGTTTGGTAAGCCGGAAGAAAGAATCCCGCCACCACTATTCCGGGTTGTGCGGCGAGCTTCATGTTGCTGCTTCTTCAAAATAAAGTTGGGATCCAAGTAAGCTAAAGGGTGGGAAAACCTTACTTTCCGGCTTGCTTGATGAATTTTCTGTCTTGGCAGAGGTTCTGAGTCAGAGGAAAGGATAGTTACTTCTTCACCATCTGCGTGGCTGCCTTCCGCGTCATCCTGGTAGTGATCAATGTCAATAAGATGAACAAAAAAGGAGCCAAGAGAATTAAGTTCTACCTCTGACTCTTCATCAAGAGTAAACGGATCAACTACTTTTGATTTCTTCTTGGCAGGTTTCTTAGCCAAGATTTTGGTCCTGGTCTTCTTGGCCGATTTATCTTGAAGCCTCTTCTTCCAGAAGGGGGAGTCAGCCTGCAGAGGTTCAAGTAAGAATGAAAAGGCAAATTGACAGATAATGAGTTAATGAAAACTGTTCACAAATACTCACAACTGGCGGCTTGTTGAGGGTGCAAAAAGGGTTCAGCCCCGTCTTGCTGCAAGTGGCCAAGCTTTTGTTCAGCAATGTCTTGACCATCTTGTTGAGGCTCTCATCGTCCAATTGCACTCGGCTGTGGCGTTGTGGATCTTTGACGTCACAGGTATACTCACACATTAAGCCGGTCTGGCGGCTTAAAGGTAAAATTCTCCATGCGACCCAGCATCGAACTAGGTCAACTCCAGTTAAGCCACTGGCCATTAAGGCTCTAATTTTTCCAAAAATGGGCATATATTTGGCTCGTTCTGTTGTGCTGATCCGGTCAGGGAGGGGGTGCCTGTTGCTAAGCCGGCTCGGACGATAACCCGGCAAAGGATTTTCACCTTCTGGAGATGTGTATTGGCAGTAAAACCAAGTCTGGTTCCAGTCCTTGGGATGACTGGGAAGTGCAGCAGCTGGGAAAGTAGCTTCTTTGCGCCTCTGGATTGAAATGCCGCCTAGTTCTAGGCTGGGCCCATCTGTGAACTCAGTCTGGCAGTTCAAGTAATAGAATTCCCTGAACAGCTCTACAGTGGGTTCCTGTTGAAGATATACTTCGCAGAAAACTTGGAAGTTGCAGATGTTTGAAACAGAGTTGGGCCCAATATCTTGCGGATGAAGTTGAAAGAAGTGCAGCACATCACGAAAGAATTTTGAGCCAGGTGGAGTGAACCCCCGGAGCATGTGATCAGTGAAAACTACAACTTCACCCTCTTTTGGTTCAGGGGTGGTCTCGGTTCCTGGGGCCCTCCAGTGGATCACACTCTTTTTAGCCAGGACGCCTTCGTTTACAAATTCAGTAAGGATTTCTTCCGTGACAGTGGAAGCGACCCAGTTGCATGAGGTGACAGTTTTGGTCATTTTGAGGATGAAGGCCTGAAAGGAAAATATTGCCGGTTTAAGATTATGTTGTTAAGCCGGCCAATGATTGAAAAGTAAGTGTTATAAAGGTTGACATGATTAAACTGGAAGGCAGTGCTCGGTCATACGAATTGTGAACATGTATTGGCGGCTTAACAAGGGGACTAATGGTACATGGCAGGTTACAGTTTGTCAGTTAAGCCGCCCAAACAGTTGCCATATTTCAGATCTATAAGTGAGGATTTGCTAAGTGATGGACAAACAGATTCCACAGATCGACGCTACGATTTTGGATCTACAACAGTTCAGAAAATGAAATAAATTCTTAACCTAAGGTGACGGCAGTGGAAAGTTCATGTGCTCATATGAGATCTTTTATAGAGGGGATGTATTCTGGTATTGAAAACGAGTGCTCAACTGCTACCGCACAAGTTTGGTATCATATTCAGATCAAGACTACTCGATCTAAAGAAGAACCAAGAAGAACCCCGATGAACTAGGCGAACCCTAATGGAGATCTGATATGTGGGAGGAGGAGTACTTACTGATGCTGATGAACAACGGAGGCGTGCCGCAGTGCTCTGGTCCGATCAGGTCGATGCAGCGGCTGGAGTTGAGGATGCTGGACGGAGACGGCGGCGATGGAGCTCGGGATGGCAGAGGGGTCGTCAGGAAGGAGATGAAGATGAGGGGGCAAGGTAAAAGTGAAGAGGAAGACCCCCAGTCCCTATTTATAAGGAGGTGGATAAATGGCATGCGCGGGAATCGAGGAGGTTGAAAAAATGATTATGTGGCTACAAAGATGCCTCGATTTTCGAAAGGTCCGTTAAAAATAAAGATTTGTTGAGATATTCTGGGTCTGTATGTAATTAATGTGCCTGATGTCATGGCGGGTTACCGTGGTTCTGCGAACTGACGTCATGGCGGGTTACAGAAAAGTTCATAAAGTTGATGATGGAAGATTCTGCTAAGTCAGGTACTGAAGATTGATGTAAACAAGTTCAAATCAACCTGGGGTCTAATGTTGGGGATATAACTATTGGGTATGACCCGCCCAGAAGGGGCCGGGTCATACCACTGGCGACTTAAAGATGAAGATGGCGGGTCATGAAGCAAGCTTATTGAAGGCCCAAGACCCAGAGGCGACTTGAGGCCCAAGAGGATGAACCGCCATATGATTAAACTACATTGTAAGGCAAGCTTAGTTAGTCACCGAGCCGGACACGTTGTCTATGAGCCGGCCGGGACTCTGTAAGCCGCCGGGCATCAACCTGTGTATATAAAGGGGTGACCCGGCGGCGGCTTAACTGAGAAAAAACAATCAATCGAAAGCTAGGTCAAGCGTATTCGCTCCCTTGTAATCAAAACTCCAGCAATACAACTGAAAGCAGGATGTAGGCCTTTACCTCATTGAGAGGGGCCGAACCTGGGTAAACTCTCTGTGTCCTTTGTCCCGTTCAACCCCTTCAAGCTAGCCTAGTTGCGATGGCTCCACACCTAAGTCCTTTTGCTAGGGCATCTGCCGTGTTAAGTCCACGACAGCCAGGATAAAGGGATCGTCTGGAGAGCTTGAGCTCGTTGATGAATGTTTTTGGAATGGAACTGAGAGGCTTCACACTTGGTGACGAGCTCAGTTGCATCCTGGAGGGCTGTGGGTTAGTAGAAACCCTGCCGGAGGGCTTTTCCAACCAAGGCTCTTGATCCAATGTGAGAGCCACATATACCCCCATGTATCTCTGCCAACAGCTTCAGCCCATCCTCCCGGCAAATGCACTTCAATTTCACCCCGTTTGGCCTCTTTCTGTACAGAGTGTCATCGACAAACTGGTACATACTGGACCGTCAGGCTACTTTTTCAGCTTCTTCATGCTCTTCGGGAAGTTCTCCTTTTTGAAGAAAATGGGCTATGTGTTGTGCCCAAGTTGGAGCTTGTGGCTCGACAACAAGGACTAAAGGCACCTCCCCATTCGTGGGAGTTCTCCCTTCCACTGCAAGAACTTGTGGTTCTGCGGGAGGGTGCAGCTCACCAACCGAAACGAGACTACCCCCGCCAACCTCTCCACCCGTTGCTTTGAGGAGTTCTGTCGAGAAATGCTTGTCGGGGTTCAACTTTCTTTTTCTGGCCATCGTTGAAGGGGGTACTGATGGTTGAGTTAGATGGAGAACAAAAGTTCCTGGTTCCACAGGGATCTTTTGTGCAGCGCACTTTGACAAGTGATCGACGATGCCATTTTCTGCTCGTGGCACGTGCTCTACTTGTAATCCATCAAAGTGCTCTTCCAACTTTCTCATTTCCTCCACATACGCCTCCATCAACGGACTCTAATAATCTTTGTTGACTTGCCTCACCACTAGTTGAGAATCCCCGCGGATAATCAGGTTCTTGATTCCCAACTCCACCGCAATTCTGAGTCCGGCAAGGAGCCCCTCATACTCAGCAGTGTTATTGGTGGCCTTCTCCCGGGGAAAGTGCATTTGGATTGCGTATTTGAGATGCTCTCTGGTGGGTGCAATAAGAAGCACGCCAGCGCCGACGCCCTGTAGTGAGAAAGCACCATCAAAATACATGATCCACTCTTGGGGTGCCTCTTTGCCGGGGAGAATTGTTTCTGGTACTTCTTCGTCTGGAGTGGGTGTCCACTCTGCAATGAATTCCGCCAATACCCTGCTCTGAATAGTTGAGGTGCTTTCATATTTCAGGACAAAGCTCGATAACTCTAGTGCCCACTCTACTATTCTGTCTGTGGCTTCGGGGTTCCTCAGTATGCGCTGTAGTGGAAAATGGGTGACAACTGTGATCTCGTGGGCTTGGAAGTGGTGGCGCAATTTTCTCGAGGCCATGATGAGGATGAAGATCAGCTTCTGTACTCCAGAGTACCTTGATCTAGCCCCCTGTAACAGGGAACTGACAAAGTAGACTGGCCGTTGCACCACCTTCTTCCTTGCCGTGGTTTTAGGATCACCTTCGCTGGCTTGCTCCGCCTCCTCCTGATCCGCGCCCAGTCCTACCACGACTGATTGAGTTCTATCTCCGAAGGGTGTAGTTGCTGCGGCTGCTTCCTCATCCACTTCTCGCTGCGCCACCAACACTGCACTAACCACTTGATTCGTCGCATCTAAATATAGCAACAACGGCTCTTGTGGTTTAGGCGCGACTAAGGTGGGAGCAGAGGAAAGGTAGGCTTTCAGGTCTTGCAACACTGCTTCTGCTTCCGGGGTCCACTTCATCGGGCCAGCCTTCTTCAAGATTTTGAAGAAAGGCAAGGCACACTCAGCGGACTTGGAGATGAACCTACTCAGGGCGGCAACGCATCCAGTCAAACGCCTCACATCTTTAACAGTCTTGGGTGCTTGTATTTGCTCGATCGCTCTGATCTTGTCGGTGTTGGACTCTATCCCTCGCTGGGACACAAAGAAACCAAGGAGCTTGCCGGATGGAACACCAAACACACATTTCTCAGGGTTTACTTTCAAGTTGATCTTGCGCAGGTTTGCGAAGGTTTCTTCTAAGTCCTGAATGAGTGTTGATCTGTTCTTGGTCTTGACCACTATATCATCCATATAAGCTTCTACATTCCTGTGCAACTGGGGCTCGAAACCAACTTGTACTGCCCTTGCGAAAGTGGATCCGGCGCTCTTTAACCTGAAAGGCATTCGTACAAAGCAGTACGTGCCACATGGAGTTATGAACGCGGTCTTCTCTTCATCTTCTTTGGCCATAAATATCTGATGGTACCCGGAGTACTCATCCAAGAAAGATAGCAAATCACATCCGGAAGTGGAATCAACAATTTGATCAATGCACGGTAGGGGGAAATGGTCTTTTGGACATGCTTTGTTCAAGTCAGTGAAATCATTGCAGAGCCTCCATTTCCCGTTTTCCTTGCGCACCACCACTGGATTCACCAACCAAGTTGGATGCAGTACCCCTCTGACCAAACTAGCTGCTTCAAGTTTCTTGATTTCCTCGGCAATAAACTGCTGCCGCTCCAAGGCTTGCTTTCTAACCTCTGCTTGATGGGCCGAGCATGAGGACAGACAGCGAGGTGGTGCTCGATTACCTTCCTGGGAACACCGGGGATGTCAGATGGTTGCCAAGCAAACACATCGACATTCGCCTGCAGGAAGGTAACAAGCGCGCTTTCCTATTTGTTGTCAAGGGTGGAGCTGATGGTGAATGTACCGTCAGCGCCATCCTACCTTGCCGGAACCTTCTTCACAGCAGGCCATCAACAGGTGCGGCGCACTCCGAAGAGGCACGCTTCCCGGAGTCCTTGCTGGCATCTCTGCTAGCCTTCTTTCCTTTCTTTGCATCCTTGGCAGGAGCTGGGGCGTCAGCTGCCTCAGCTGCTACCGCATCCCGATACTTCTGGTCCACACATATGATCGCATCTTTTTTATCTGACGGGGTGGAAATGATACCCATCGGCCCTGGAATCTTCAAGGTGTTGTAGGCATAGTGGCATGCTGCCATAAACTTTGCCAGAGCTGGACGACCAAGAATCCCATTGTAAGGCAGAGGAAGCTCAACAATGTCAAACACGACTCTCTCAATCCGGTAGTTCAGTTCCCCGCCAAATGTTACAGGAAATGTGATCTTCCCTTTGGGTTGGCTCCTGCCGGGGTTGATTCCTTGTAATGTACCTGTGGCCTTGAGTTCTTCATCAGGGATCTGTAGCTTGCCTACCACTTTAGGGGAGATCAGATTCAGCCCAGCCCCGCCGTCAACTAACATCTTTGTTACCTTGGGGTCGCGGATCGTTGGGGAGACCAACAACGGCAAACACCCTACTGCGATAGTGCAGTCAGGGTGATCCTCTTCGTGAAAGATGATAGGCGTGCAGGACCACTTAAGTGGCCTTCGGGAATCCGCTGTTGGCTCCACGGCATTGACTTCGCGCGCCCATTGCTTGAGCTGCCGATGAGAGGAGTGCAAGGATGCCCCCCATCAATTCACATGGCCTCAGTTGCCTTCTGGAATTCTTGCTCACTAGTTTCTTCTTCATCCTCTTCATCACTTCCGTCATCTCCTTCTTTCTTCTCGCGGCCTCTGGCGGGCTTTTCTTTTTGCTACGGGGTCTTGCCGCGGCAGCCTCCTCTACTGCCACGGCCTTTCCCGCCAGCACCTTCTTGGCCTCTCTCCCTGTCACGCTTCTCATATTCAGCCTTTTGCTTCTTGACAAGCTGCTCAACTTGATGGCATTCTTGGAGGTCATGGCCCTTGGTGCGGTGGATTTTGCAGTACGGCCTGTCGGATTGCCCGGCCTTTTTCGCTGCTGCGGCCTCCCGGCAATCAGCGCATGTAGTAGCTCCCTTGCCGGGGGCCTCGGTCTTAGTCTTCTTGCTGGCACTAGGATCTCATGAGCTCTCAATGGCCAATATTGTCTTCTCTTTGCGCTTCCTATTGCGCCTCCGGTTCCTTCCCTTCGAGTTGGCGGCACTGTCATCGACATTTGAATCAATTTCGACGCCAGCCTCCTCTCCGAGGAGTCGCCTCCCTTCTTCAGTCTGAGCACACTTATCTGCCAAAGTGTACAGCTCATTGACGGTTTTGGGCAGCTGGACATTCATCTTGGCCCACATCCTTATGTTGCGCATGTTCGAATGGAACGCGGCAATCATGGCTGCAGGGTGTATCTCTGGAATGTTACGATGCACTAGACTGAATCTCTGTATATACTTACGCAAATCCTCCCCTTCCTTTTGCGGAAGAACCTGCAGATCACTGGGTTGTCCAGGCTCTTGGTGGCCACCTGTGAAGGCGCCAATGAACTCGTTGCATAAGTCTACCCATGATTAGGGGTGGGCACGGTTAAACCGAAAACCGAAAAACCAAACCGAACCGAACCGTATTAACCGATATGTCGGTTAATTCGGTGGTTTGGTTTTTGGTTCGGTGGGAAATTTTAAGGTTGTTCGGTGTTTGGTTTGTGTTCGGTTTTCAGTGCCCAGAAACCGAATAGACCGAACAAACCGATATGTAGGATGCCCCGTGTAAATACCATGTTCACTCCATCAGGCGGAGATCTCTCCAAAAAGTAAATTAGGCGGCGACCTCTTCAGCCATTGGCGAACAATTAAACATCCGGCCTGACTCCGGCGAGCTAGCAATCACCGGCAAATCCTTGTTAGTTGTGGCGGACATCCGGCTAGCCGGTAGATCACATGTACTTTTACAACTGCTCTGAGTTTCTAATCTCCCAATCAAACTAATAATGTCCATGTATATCTGGTATGTATGCATGCCTCTTGGTCGTGCAAGTAACTACTAGTGTATCATTTAGTGCATGAGCTGCTCAGTTTGGAGGCATCACACGTGTTCCTCCGTACATAATACATGGCACGTTTCATGTGATTTTTCCACTTAATTATGTTCACTTTTTTGCTTGACCGAATAAAGCATTGCCTGATGTTAAGGTTGCTAGCTCTTGTGACTATTTTATGCATTCTATACAATGCAAATCAGTGCTCATGAATCATTACACTTACACTGACCAGTGCATGTATTTCGGTTTTTCGGTTAACCGAAGAAACCGAACCGATATGTTATGGTTAATATGGTTCGGTTTCTTAACTTTGTGTGCTTGTTTCTTTTTCCATTTCTTCAAAACCGATATTATAAAAAACCGAATAAACTGAACCATATTAACCATATAAACCGAACGCCCAGCCCTACCCATGATGAAATGGAGTTTTCCGGCAGGTGCATCAGCCATGATCTCACATTTGGCTTAAGTGCCAAAGGAAATAGTTGGCGAACACCTTCTCATCTCTGCCCCCGGCGGCTTGAACATCAATCGTATATATGCTCAGAAACTCTACCGGGTTTAACTTTCCGTCGTATTTTTTTGGTAGCTCAGGCTTGAAGACGCGGGTGGATGGCCAGCGGACCTGCCGCAGCTCACGAGTGGAGGCAGGGCAACCAACCTCGAAAGGCAAGTACCCACCAGCACTGGGCGTGGGCTAGTCATCGTCTGGGCCACTGCGCCTATCAGACTGTCGGCGCGCCTCTCGGCGTCGCTCTATGGTGACGCGTGCATCTTCCTACCGCCATTCTTCCAGAACATGCCGCTGATCACGACGGGTTTGAGGGTTAGACGAAGCCATCGACGTCTCATCGGGCTCGTCGACTCTTTGAGCTCGCCGAGGTTGCTGCTGAGCTTGCTGCCGCGGAGGGGATTGCGCCGTTGGTGCAGCCCCCTCAGCACGACCATCGCCTCGGGGTGCCATCACCGTTCGCCGGCATCGTGACAGCTCCGCATGCTATGATTTACCGGCCTCAGCAAAGCCAATTAAACTCTGGATGGTGGCCCTCCACTCATCCATCTTGTCAGCCGTTGGCGGAAAGTTCAACAGGAGCTGGGCTCGCGTCATTGCTTCCGCGGCCATGCTCGGCATGGCCAACAAAGCGGACCACGAGGTCGCTCGACTCCTGGTGGAACCAACAGGAGCGTCGCTGCATTCTTGCCATCGTGGACCGGTCGCCAAGGCTGTCTGGTGGTGAGTGGGGCGCGTCTGGGGATCGACGGCCCCGTTCGGTGCTCCGCCTTGCCCGTCTCGCTCCAGCCAAGGCGTGTGCTTCGAAGCTGCGCCTGTGACGGGCGGGACTGGAGAACCTGGCTTGCGTCTGAGCGGGTGTCATTGTTGCGACTGCGTCCGCCAGTGCGGCGGGGAGGTGGAGACTGGGCATCTTCTCCACCCACAGCTTCCGGGCCAAGCTCGTCAGGACGCTGCTGATGCGGCCCATCTCCGGCGTTCCTTGCTCCAACTTCGGGCATGGGGGACACAATGGCGGTGCAGCCTGCGTTGGTTGTGTCACCAGCGACACCTGCCTCATCCAATGCTACCACGGTGCCGACGGCGCCTGCGGCTGCGTGCGAGGGGCCCTTCGAAGTGGAGGGATGCGCGGTCACGCCGGGTTTCTTCTTGGGTGCCATGGATGGAGAAGATGATGAAGAAGAAGACGATGATGAAGATCGACGCGCTGTTCGCAACTTCGGGTTCACGCAAGCGATTTTCCCCCTACCTGGCACGCCAAAGATGTCGTGGGTGTACACGATCACCTATGGGGCTATGAGCCCCTTGTGGTTCGACATGGGGGAGATCACGTTGCACGTAGAGCAGAAGCCATGAGGCAGCACGACGATGGGGCTCTGGTCGTTTTTACCCAGGTTCGGGCCGCTGAGAAGCGTAAAACCCTACTCCTGCTTTGGTGGATTGGATGGAGAAAACACCACAGCACGCAATGCTCAAGCCCGGCAAGGTGGCCTCGAGGAGAGCTGCTATGCACGTACAAGTGTGAGGGGGTCCAAATCCCTCTCTAGGTTGCCTTGGGCCTCCTTTTATAGCTCAAGGGGTAACCACAGTGGCAAAATAGACATTCTCTTGTGATTAGATAGCTAACAGTACTATCATACCTAACTCTGCCAGTTAGGACAAGGTGCATTAAATGCACTGCTAGGTGTCATGTTGAGGGTGAATCCCGGCAGGCCTGCCGTGCCGCTTAATCATCCTCAGCTTATCATCTTGACACGCCTCTGGACGGGTGTCAAATGGGTGTGATTTTCTTATCATTGAGCTGCCACGTGCTTAGTGAGAGCCACTTAATCACCTGGAGGGCTCGACACCGCATTGACAAGTGACTGGTGTCGCGATGCGGTGGAGCGATGGTAGTTGGCCTGCGCCTGCCAGGGGCGTGGCTTGCCGGGCTATCTTGAAGGGGTGCGTGCTTCGGTCTCTGGTTGCCCCGAAGGCGCAGCTGGCGGGGGTTCGCCTTTGCTCTTGTGCTCTGCATCGACTCTGCTGACCTCACTTGGCCATCGGAGGATGCTTCTCTTGGAATCCTTGCCTTGTATGTTTAGCTTGGTCTTCTTGATACGCTCCTTGATCACATGAAGAGCGGCTTCTCTGGTTTGGCCTTGAGTTACCCATTGGTGCTGGATATATGCTTGTCAGTACGCCTGTGTATGGGTCTGGTCAACAACTGCAAATGTTTGTTGCACCGACAATGATCATCTTTAGAATAGCAACATATTGTCATATAACTTCTTATGCTAAAGTGATAATTCGTTCACAAGGTAAAGTATGAATCAAAAACTTTATTGAAAACTAACAAACTATGATCTCAGTCATTGAAGCAATTGCAATTTATCATAATATTGAAAAGAGACAATGTAAGAGCTTTTATGTAGCAAGTCCACATACTCAACCATCTTTTAGTCTTTCACAATTGCTAACACTCACGCGATACTTATGAGATCAAAGCCTCAATCGGACACAGAGAAACATAGGGGCTTATAATTTCGCCTCCCAAGCTTTTACCTCAAGGGTAATGTCAACAATAATAATTTATGATCACCTACATCCTAGTGGATATGTATGTCTGGATCTTTCCCCAACATATAGTGCTTGCCAAAAAGAAAAAGTGTAAAAAGGAAGGGTGAAGATCACCATGACTCTTGTATAAAGGTAGGAGATAGAAAAATAAAAGATAGGCCCTTCGCAGAGGGAAGCAGAGGTTGTCATGCGCTTTTATGGTTGGATGCAGAAAATCTTAATGTAAAAGAACGTCACTTTATATTGCCGCTTGTGACAAAGAACTTTATTATGCAGTCTGTCGCTTTTATTTCTTCCACATCACAAGTTCGTATAAAGCTTATTTTATTCACACTAAAAGATCATCCATATTTAGAGAGCAATTTTTATTGCTTGCACCGATGACAACTTACTTGAAGGATCTTACTCGATCCATAGGTAGATATAGTGGACTCTCATGGCAAAACTGGGTTGATGGGTTTGGATGCACAAGTAGTATCTCTACTTGGTGCAAAAGATTTGGCTAGCATTGGATGAAAAGCAAGCTCAACATGTTGGAGGATCCATGACAATATAACTTCTATTCGGATATAAGAAAACATAACTCATTACGTTGTCTTCCTTGTCCAACATCAACTTTTTAGCATGTAATATTTTAAATAGTGCTCACAATCACAAAAGATGTCCAAGATAGTGTATTTATATGTGAGACCTCTCTTTCTTTATTACTTCCTATTAATTGCAACAATGACCAAAACTATGTTTGTGAACTCTCAACAAATTTTATTCATCATATATACTCTTTATATGTGAAGTCATCACCTTCCATAAGATTATTATATAATCTTTTTATTTCTTTTTATTCTATTTTCTTTTCCAAGATCAAAGCAAGAAAGCAAAGCCCTCAACTCAAAACTACTATTTATTATATAACTCTCGGACTCGATTACATAGATGGATCACAAACCAAAACTCAAAGACTAAATCATACTAAAGCTTTTATTCAACTAGATCAAGATATAACCAAAATGATCAAACTAAGATAAACGATAAAGGTAAAGATGTGATGGTGATACGATACCGGGGCACCTCCCCCAAGCTTGGCACAAGCCAAGGGGAGTGCCCATACCCCATGTACTCAAGTCTCTTTCTTCGGAGGTGGTGGTGATGAGGTTGATGATGTGGGAAGCTTGTCCTCCGTCTTCCAAGTCATAGGTTCACCATCGTAAAAAGATGAACGAGTCTCCGGGATCCTCAAATCTGCAGCCAAACTCATCCTATTAAATCTGTATTCGTACTCACAGTTTTGGTTTTGCAGGTCATAGATCTGGGCTTGGAGATGCTCGATTTTCTCATGAAGCTTGAAGATGGCCTCTCCAATATCCTTGGTGTCCATCTTGTGATCATGGGTGAATTCCGTGATGATGGAGTGGTTGGCATTGAGTCCGCGTTCCACCATCCCTTTGCACTTGAAGACCTCCGGCTCTAACGCTTTGAGCCTGGCGTCCATGCTTTCGGTTCTCCTTGGCCCTTGAACATCCCGGATATGAAGCACCCCCTCACGCATCTCAATGGATTAAGGGTGTTGCATCACCTCCGAAAGGTAGGGGTTGATGGCCTTCTCGTAGAACTTGTCCTTGGGGGCTCTTGGAGACATCATGATGATCTAGATCTGTCAGAAAAGTAGCTCGAGACAAGAACAGAGGATATTGCCATGATATGGTGGTCAAAACCTTCAGGAGATTTTATAATGATTTTTTACCATGCAAAACAAGTAATCTGGGAGAAAACGGAGTCCGGAGGGCACACGAGGTGGCCACAAGCCTCGTGCGCTATTCGGACTACTTTTTACTTTCCTCATTTTTTAAATATTCCAAAATGGAGTAAAATTGTCATTGGAAAACTTTTGGAGTCGGTTTACTTACCGTATCACATACCTATTCCTTTTCGGGGTTCTGGAGCGTTCTGGAAAGTTTCCCTTATGTACTCCTCCGGTGTTATGGTATTAATAATATTGGTTTCAACATTTATGGGTGTACTTGAGATATAATGTTTGATTCTTTGCCCATTCACCACCTTTGGATTGGTGCCTTCGGCGTTGTTGATCTTGATGGCACCAGAACGATTAACTTCCTCGATAATGTAAGGACCTTCCCACTTAGAGAGAAGTTTTCCTGCAAAAAATCTTAAACGAGAGTTGTATAGCAAGAAATGGTCACCTACATTAAACTCACGCTTTTGTATTCTTTTGTCATGCCATCTTTTAACCTTTTCTTTAAACAACTTGGCATTTTCATAGGCTTGGGTTCTCCATTCATCAAGTGAGCTAATGACAAATAACCTCTTCTCACCGGCAAGTTTGAAATCATAGTTGAGCTCTTTAATTGCCCAATAAGCTTTATGTTCTAGTTCGAGAGGTAAGTGACATGCTTTTCCATAAACCATTTTATATGGAGACATACCCATAGGATTTTAATAAGCAGTTCTATAAGCCCATAATGCATCATCAAGTTTCTTAGACCAATTCTTTCTAGATCTATTAACAGTCTTTTGCAAGATCAATTTTATTTCCCTATTACTCAATTCTACTTGACCACTAGACTGAGGATGATATGGAGATGCAATTCTATGGTTAACATCATACTTAGCAAGCAATTTGCGGAAAGCACCATGAATAAAGTGTGAACCACCATCAGTCATTAGATATCTAGGAACTCCAAACCTCGGGAAAATAACTTATTTAAACATTTTAGTGGATGTGTTATGATCAGCACTACTAGTTGGAATAGCCTCTACCCACTTAGTAACGTAATCTACAGCAACTACAATATGAGTATACCCATTAGAGGAAGGAAAAGGTCCCATATAATCAAATCCCCAAACATCAAATGGTTCAATAACAAGTGAATAATTCATTGGCATTTCCTGCCATCTACTAATTTTACCAATTCTTTGACATTCATCGCAAGACAAGACAAACTTACGAGCATCTTTGAAAAGAGTAGGCCAATAAAAACCAGATTGTAATACCTTGTGTGCAGTTTTGTCTCCAGCATGGTGTCCTCCATAAGCCTTGGAGTGACACTTGCGTAGGATCTGTTCCTGTTCATGCTCAGGTACACAACATCTAATAACACCATCTACTCCTTCTTTATAAAGGTGTGGGTCATCCCAGAAGTAATGTCTTAAATCATAGAAAAACTTTTTCTTTTGTTGGTATGTGAAGCTAGGTGGTATAAATTTAGCAACAATATAATTAGCATAGTCTGCATACCAAGGAGTACTACGAGAAGCATTTATGACAGCTAGTTATTCATCAGGAAAGCTATCATCAAAGGGTAATGGGTCATCAAGAATATTTTCTAACCTAGACAAGTTATCTGCTACGGGGTTCTCAGCTCCTTTCCTATCAGTAGTAATATGCAAATCAAATTCTTGTAGCAAGAGAACCCACCTAATGAGTCTAGGTTTAGCATCTTTCTTCTCCATAAGGTATTTAATAGCAGCATGATCGGTGTGAACAATTACTTTGGAATCAACAATATAAGATCTGAATTTATCACAAGCAAACACAACTGCTAAAAATTCTTTTTCAGTAGTAGCATAATTTCTTTGAGCACTGTCTAGGGTTTTACTAGCATAATGGATAACATTTAATTTCTTATCAACTCTTTGTCCTAGAATAGTACCAACGGCATAATCACTATCATCACACATAATTTCAAAGGGTAGGTTCCAATCAGGTGGTTGAACAATAGGTGCTTTCTTAAGTATTTCAAAGGCTTCTAAACAATCATCATAAAAAACAAATGGAACATCTTTTTGCAAAAGATTAGTGAGAGGCCTAGAAATTTTAGAGAAGTCTTTAATAAATCTCCTATAGAAACCAGCATGACCAAGGAAACTTCTTATACCTTTGATATCTTTAGGGCACGACATTTTTTCAATTGCATCAACTTTAGCTTTATCAACTTCTATACCTCTTTCGGAGATTTTATGCCCCAAGACAATACCTTCATCAACCATAAAGTGGCACTTCTCCCAATTTAAGACAAGATTAGTTTCTTCACATCTCTGCAAAACTCGGTCAAGGTTGCTTAAGCAATCATCAAAAGAAGTTCCGTAAACGGAAAAATCATCCATGAAAACCTCAACAATCTTTTCACAAAAGTCAGAGAATATAGCAGTCATACATCTTTGAAAGGTAGCAGGTGCATTGCATAAACCAAAAGGCATATGTCTATAAGCAAAAGTACCAAAAGGGCATGTAAAAGTAGTTTTTTCTTGATCCTCTTGTGACACAGGTATTTGAGAAAAACCAGAGTAACCATCTAGAAAGCAAAAGTGTGTATGTTTTGATAGTCTTTCTAGCATTTGATCAATGAAAGGTAGAGGATAATGATCTTTCCTTGTAGCTTTGTTTAATTTTCTAAAATCAATTACCATTCTATAACCTGTAACAATTCTTTCTGGGATCAATTCATTTTTATCATTAGGGACAACAGTAATACCTCCCTTCTTAGGGACACAATGAACAGGACTTACCCATCTACTATTAGCAATAGGATAAATTATACCTGCTTCCAGAAGCTTTAATATTTCATTTCTTACCACTTCTTTCATTTTTGGATTTAACCATCGCTGGTGATCAACAATTGGTTTAGCTTCAGGCTCCATATTAATTTTATGCTGATATAGAGTGGGACTAATGCCCTTAAGATCATCAAGAGTATATCCAATAGCAGCATGATGTTTCCTCAGAGTTTTCAATAATCTCTTTTCTTCATGCTCTGAAAGGTTAGCACTAATAATAACAGGATATATCTTCTTTTCATCAAGATAAGCATATTTCAGAGTATCAGGTAATTGTTTAAGATCGAACATAGATCACTCTTGGGTGGTAGAGGATCTCCAAGAGTCTCAATAGGCCAATTGTGTTTCAAAACAGGCATTTGTTTAAAGAATATTTCATCTATTTCATTTCTTTCATTCATAAAGATATCATTTTCATGGTCTAGCAAATATTGTTCTAAAGGATCAGCGGGAGGTACAACAATAGAAGCAAGACCGATAATTTCATCTTTATTAGGCAATTCTTTATCACGAGGTTGTCTACGAAATTTGGAAAAATTAAACTCATGAGACACATCACCAAAATTAACACTGACCGTTTCTTTAGTGCAATCAATTTTAGCATTAACGGTGTTCAAGAAGGGTCTACCAAATATAATGGGACAAAAATCATCTTGTGGGGAACCAAGAACTAGAAAATCAGCAGGGTATTTTATTTTCCCACACAAGACTTCAACATCTCTAACAATCCCAAGTGGTGTGACAGTATCTCTATTAGCAAGCTTAATAGTAACATCAATATCTTCTATTTTCAGCAGGTGCAATATCATTCATAATTTCTTGGTATAAAGTAAATGGGATAGCACTCACACTAGCACCCAAATCACATAAACCATGAGAAAAATGATCTCCTATTTTAACAGAGACAACAGGCATGCCAACAACGGGTCTATGTTTATCTTTTTCATCGGGTTTAGCAATTCTAGTAGCTTCGTGACAAAAAAAAACAACATGACCATTGATATTATCAACCAAGAGATCCTTAACCATAGCAACATTAGGTTCAACATTAATTTGTTCAGGGGGTGTAGGTGTTCTTGTATAACTCTTACGAACCACAGCTGAAGCTTTAGCATGTTTTTTATCCTAACGGGAAAAGGTGGTTTCTCAACATAAGCAGTAGGAATAACAAGATCAACATTATAAGTAATAGTTTCTTCTTCAGCTTTAATGGGTTCTAATACTTTTACTTCAATGGGAGGATGATATTTAAACCACTTCTCCTTAGGGAGATCAACATGAGTAGCAAATGATTCACAGAAAGAAGCTACTATCTCAGAGTCAAGTCCATATTTAGTGCTAAATTCACGAAAAGCATCGGTATTCTTAAAAGATTTAACACAATCAAACTCAAGGTTTATACCTGACTCCTTACCTTTGTCAAGCTCCCAATCTTCAGAGTTGCATTTAATTCTTTCCAAAAGATCCCATCTGAATTCAATAGTCTTCTTCATAAAAGAACCAGTACACGAAGTATCGAGCATGGATTGATCATTACGAGAAAGCCGAGCATAAAAATTCTAAATAATAATTTCTCTTGAGAGCTCATGATCAGGGCATGAATATAACATTGACTTAAGCCTCCCCCAAGCTTGATCCGTACTTTCTCCTTCACGAGGCCAAAAATTATATATATAATTCCGATCACGATGAACCAGATGCATAGGATAAAACTTCTGTCGAAATTCCAATTTCAATAGGTTGGAATTCCAAGCCTATACCATGTCAATGCCTTTACCTTCAGTTATAAAGGGAAGACCTTCTTCTTGACTTCATCCTGGGGCAAACCTGCAGGCTTAAATAATCTACAAACTTCATCCACATAGATTAGATGCATATCAGGATGTAGTGGTCCATCTTCTGCATAAGGATTAGCTAGCGGTTTCTCTATCATACCTGAAGGAATTTCATAATAAATATTTTCATTAGGTGCAGTAGGTTGAGGAGCAACTTCTTGTTCTTCCGGTCGAGGTGAAGATACCCTGAACAAACCCCTCAAAGGATGATTTTCCATAGTGACAAGTGACAGTAAATTTCAGCACGTAATATAAATTTTTCCTTACCAAATTCCACTCACCAAAGGCGCTTCACTCCCCGGCAACGGCGCTAGAAGAGAGTCTTGATGACCCACAAGTATAGGGGATCAATTGTAGTCCTTTCGATAAGTATGAGTGTTGAACCCAAGGAGGAGCGGAAGGAAATAACAAGCGGTTTTCAGCAAGGTATTTTCTGCAGGCACTGAAATTGTCGGTAACAAATAGTTTGTTAGTAAGATAATTCGTAACGGGTAACAAGTAACAAGTGTAGCAAAGGTGCAGCAAGGTGTCCCAATCCTTTTTATAGCAAAGGATAAGCCTAGACGAACTCTTATATAAAGCAAAGCGCTCCCGAGGACACATGGGAATTATTGTCAAATTAGTTTTCATCATGCTCATATGATTCGCGTTCGTTACTTTGATAATTTGATATGTTGGTGGACCGGTGCTTGGGTGCTGTCCTTACTTGGACAAACCTCCCACTTATGATTAACCCCTCTCGCAAGCATCCGCAACTACGAAAGAAGAATTAAGATAAATCTAACCATAGTATGAAACATGTGGATCTAAATCAGCCCCTTACTAAGCAACGCGTAAACTAGGGTTTAGGCTTCTGTCACTCTAGCAACCCATCATCTACTTATTACTTCCCAGTGCCTTCCCCTAGGCCAAAATCATGGTGAAGTGTCATGCAGTTGACATTCATATAACACCACTAGAGGAAAGACAACATACATCTCATCAAAATATCGAACGAATACCAAATTCACATGATTACTTATAACAAGACTTCTCCCATGTCCTCAGGAACAAACGTAACTACTCACAAAGCATGTTCATGTTCAAGATCAGAGGGGTATTGAATATCATTAAGGATCTTAACATATGATCTTCCACCAAATAAACCAACTAGCATCAACTACAAGGAGTAATCAACACTACTAGCAACCCACAGGTACCAATCTGAGGTTTTGGGATAAAGATTGAATACAAGAGATGAACTAGGGTTTGAGAGGAGATGGTGCTAGTGAAGATGTTGATGAAGATTGACCCTCCCTCGATGAGAGGATCGTTGGTGACGACGATGGCTTCGATTTCCCCCTCCCAGAGGGAAGTTTCCCTGGCAGAATAGCTCCGTCGGAGCCCTAGATTGCTTATGCCCAGGTTCCGCCTCGAGACGGCGGCGCTTCACCCCGAAAGTTTTCTTCTTATTTTTTCTAGGTCAAAACCCTTCATATAGCAGAAGATGGGCACCAGACGATGGCCAGGGGGCCCATAAGCCCTGGGGGCGCGCCCCCAGGCTTGTGGCCACCTGGTGGGTCCCTTTCTGTAACTTCTTCGCCCAATATTTTTTATATATTCCAAAATAAATCTCCGTAAATTTTCAGGACATTTGGAGTTGTGTAGAATAGGTATCTCAGATTTGCTCCTTTTCGGTCTAGAATTCCAGCTGCAGGCATTCTCCCTCTTCATGTAAATCTTGTAAAATAAGAGAGAAAAGCCATAAGTATTGTACCATAATATGAAATAACAGCCCATAATGCAATAAATATCAACATAAAAGCATGATGCAAAATGGACGTATCAGCGTGCCGCCTGAGCTTGTGCCCCCCCTCGGGCATCGTCTCGCGTTGATTTTTTTCCGAAAAATCACATATATTCCATAATAAATCTCCGTAAATTTTTATCGCGTTTGGACTTCATTTGATATGGATATTCAGCGAAACAAAAAAATGCAACAAACAGGAACTGGCACTGGCCACTGGATCAATATGTTAGTCCCAAAAAAAATATAAAATGTTGCCAAAAGTATATGAAAGTTCTAGAATATTGGCATGAAACAATAAAAAAATTATAGATACAACGGAGACGTATTAACTAGGGTGTCTCCGCCGGACGCAGAGTTGTCCGCGAGATCGACGCCCTGAGTGAAGCCGATGAAGACGTGTTTCCGTGCGGCTTGAGGCCAGCCGGATTTGGCGCGATGAGCCAGCTCGACGATGTCGGAGCAGATGTCCGGCTCAGGACCTGATTCGTCGAACTTGCCGATGAAGACGTGGATCTTGCCGAAGGGGAACAGGTACCCTTACTCAATCGAGTCGGCCTCGGGGTCACAGCCTGAGTCGTCGATGTAGAGCTTGCCACGATGACTCTTCGTCATCTGGCCGATCACATATCCCTTGATCCCTGGGAGAGCTCCCTCCAAGAACTCAACACCACCATGTGCAGGCCCCACGGTGGGCGCCAACTGTCGTGGTTTTGTCATGACAGATGTCCTCGTGAAAGGACTAAGTGTGGAAGTCATCGCAACTAGGAGGTTGCTTGTGAGGGGTTGATCGGGAAACAAAGGACACGATTTACCCAGGTTCGGCCCCTCACGGTGGAGGTAAAGACCTACTTCCTGCTCGATTGATATTGCTTGAGATCTCGATTACAAGGATGCGGATTCGCTAACCTAGCTCTCGATGATTGTAACTTAGTCTTTTATACCTCAGGGGCTCCCCTTTATATACAGGTCGAGGCCCTGAGGTTACAACAGAGTCCGGGTCGTACTACGACCCGTATCATATTCTACTTATCCCTCAAGTAAGGAAAGTCTTCTTCGCTAGGCCTTGTCAAGCCGGCCCATCTAATGTCATCATGAGCCGATCTTCTGGAACCCATCTTTTTGATTGAAAAATGTGAGTCTGTTTTGCCCACTTTATCCACCCCCCCTCTATCAAAATGCCAGTCTTTTGGGCCTCCGCCGCATGATAACCTGACAGGTTGAAGTAACCCATGAGCCGGTGCGCTCTAGGCCGGGTCATTTCTCCTGCTGGGTCGTAACGCTGGGAAATATCCCCAACACCTGGCCTGCGCCGTCCCCATGAAAAACCCACCCCATCAGGTCAAACCCACTTTCTCAGTCCACACTCATCCCATCCGCTTCCCTCGAATCCTCTGATTCCTCCTAAACCATTCCCCTCCCATCCGCCATGGCCAACTCCAGCCAGGACTCCGACAGCGAAGCCGATCCCATAGACTGGGATGGTCTCGTGAAGGAGGAATCCGACGAGGAGGAGCTCGCGCTCCACATCGTCATCTAGTGCTCGCGCGTGGACACATGCGGGAGATCGAGCTCCGTCGCTTCCGCAATGATCTCCTCCATGTTCTGCCGGCGGAATGTGCGCCGCACTCGCCCGTCCCTTCTAGCTCCATGTCGCTCCAGATTCATAGCAGGGTCTCCCGTTCCCCTCCGGCGCTAGCACTACCCGGGTAGTGGTGGGTGCTCGTGCCCGCGACTCCCGTGCGGATGCGCATGCCGGAGTCATAGGAGAAGGCAGACCGACGCGAGCGGCAGAGGGCGGCAGCCGTGGGGGGAGCCCAGCTCTTCTTGCCAGCAGGCGCGCTCCGTCCCTATCAACCCAGAGGAGGTGCTCCTCCGCGGGGTGATGTGGAGGTCGTCGACCACGGCGGAGACGGACGCGCGACACCTCGAACGCAAGAACGTGAAGGCAAGGGCCTGGCCAAGCGGTGAACTCCGATCGCTACCCTCCTAGCCATGTTTATATTTTACTTGTTTATTTTTGTTTTAGGTTGAATTTGAACTATCTCGGCCCTTTTGGATGAACTAATTGCATGTTCGGTGTCCAAATTGCTTAAGTTTTATGCTATCTATATGATCTATGCAGACTGCATGACTTTATACTCCCTCCGTCCCAAAATAAGTGTCTCAATTTTGTACTAACTTTACTACAAAGTTGTACTAAGGTCAAGACACTTATTTTGGGACGGAGGGAGTATGAAATAGGGTATCCGAATATGGAGTTTGTGGTTGTAGATAGGGAAAATGGCTACTGTCCGGACATTGCCAGCGAACATGATCAAACATGCCCGCGGACGTATAGGGCATCAAATTAGGTGATTGTAGATGCTCTAAGTGATCGGTTACAAACTTAGGGCATCTCCAACGCCGACCCGCAAACTTCCTCCCCCATCCGTCTGCGGACTGGTTTATATAAACGGTCGATTTTTCGACCGTTTAACAGTTTTTTTAGAAAAAACATAAACCCTATACCGGACGACCACCTGCCACCCTGCCATGCCGCACCGCCATCACCGTCGGTGCCGTCATCATCATCATGGTCCCTCCGGCGGTGGAATGCTGGCCGCGGCAGCCATGTTCGGCGGCCGCCTGACGCTTGATACGTCTCCAACGTATCTATAATTTTTTATTGTTCCATGCTGTTATATTATCAATCTTGGATGTTTTATAATTATTTTATAGCAACTTTATATCATTTTTTGGGACTAATCTATTGACATAGAGCCCAGTGCCAGTTGCTGTTTTTTGTTTGTTTTTTACTTCGCAGAAAATCAATACCAAATGGAGTCCGAACGCAGCGAAACTTTTTGGTGATTTTTTCTGGACCAGAAGACACCTGTTGGGCCAAAGAAGTACCAGAGGGGGGCTCATTGGGGAGGACAACCCACCAGGGTGCGCCTGGGGGCCCAGGCGCGCCCAAGTGGGTTGTGCCCACCTCGGCCGCCTCCCGTACCGCCTCTTTACTCTATAAATACCCTGGACGTCCAAAAACCCTAGGGGAGTGGACGAAAAACAATTCCAGCCGTCGCAAGTTCCAGAAACCACAGATCCAATCTGGACACCATCACGGAGGGGTTCATCATCCTCATTGGTGCCTCTTCGATGATGCGTGAGTAGTTCATTGTAGGCCTACGGGTCCGTAGTTAGTAGCTAGATGGCTTTCTCTCTCTCTTTTGATTCTCAATACAATGGTCTCTTGGAGATCTATTTGATGTAACTCTTTTTGCGGTGTGTTTGTTGGGATCCGATGAACTTTGAGTTTATGATCAAATCTATGTTTTTATCCATCAAAGTTATTTGAGTCTTTTGATCTCTTATATGCATGATTACTTATAGCCTCGTATTTCTTCTTCGAATCTTTGGTTTAGTTAGGCCGACTAGATTGATTTTTCTTTCCATGGGAAGAGGTGCTTTGTGATGGGTTCGATCTTACGGTGCTCAATCCCAGTGACAGAAGGGGAAATGACACGTATGTATCATTGCTATTAAGGATAACAAGATGGGGTCTATTCCTACATGAATAGATCTTGTCTACATCATGTCATCGTTCTTATTGCATTACTTCGTTTATCCATGAACTTAATACACTAGATGCATGCTGGATAGCGATCGATGTGTGGAGTAATAGTAGTAGATGCAGGCATGAGTCGGTCTACTAATTTTGGACATGATGCCTATATAATGATCGTTGCCTGGATATCGTCATAATTATTTGAAGTTCTATCAATTGTCCAACAGTAATTTGTTTACCCACCGTATGCTATTTTTCTCGAGAGAAGCCACTAGTGAAATTTACGGCCCCCGGGTCTATTTTTCCCATCATATACTTTCAGATCTATATTGTTATTTGCCTTTTTATTTAATTGCATCTTTTATTTTCAGATCTATTAATCCAAAAACCCAAAAATATCTTGCTGCAATTTATTGTTATTTATTTTATCTCGCGTTCCCGCGAGATCTATTTATCCGATCTACTACAAATTTATCTATCTCTTTACCCGGGAGGGATTGACAACCCCTCTTTTACGTCGGGTTGTAAGTATTTGTTCTTTGTGTGCAGGTGCCGTTCACGTAGTGTTGCGTGGTTCTCCTACTGGTTCGATAACCTTGGTCTCATCACTGAGGGAAATACCTACCGTAGCTGTGCTGCATAATCCCTTCCTTTTTGGGGAAATACCGACGTAGTTCAAGCCGCATCAACGCTCGCGTAGGAGTCGCTTCGCCTCCTGCTGCGCTGTGTAGAGTGCCGCCACGACCACTGTCGACGAGGCCTTTGGAGCCCTGGTGGCGTGCCGCCGTGACCGACGTTGGTGGAGCAGTCGCCAAGCGATCGCTCCTCGCCGATCTTGGCGAGCTCGCCGTCAAGGCGGCGGCGGTGCCTGGCGACCGTCTCCGCGGTGGTTACAGAGCGGTCGAGCGCCCCACACGGCGGCGAGGTCAGGATCATTGCGGACCCAGTCCGGCGCCACGTCGCTCTTGGCGAACGCGGAGCGGCGACCGACATTGTACTGGTCATACCTCGTCTCCTGCCTCGCCGCACGCTCCGCCTCGCATACGACGACCCTCGAGCCCGAGGTGCCACCATAACCTCTTCCTCTGAGGTAGTGGAGGAGGCGGCTCCGCGCCTTCTTGATCGTGGGCGACAACTCCTGCTTAACGGCGAGGTGGTGGCGGCGCGGCCATGCGGCCGTACCGGCTGCGCAGCGGGGACGTTGGCTCCTCCTTGACCCGGCGTCCGATCTGGACGCCGCGGTGGTGCGGGGATGACGACGGCTCGTCCTTCACGCGGCGCTCGATGAGGACGTCGTGGTTGTGTTGGGGCGAGGTCGGCTTGTCCTTCACAGGTCGGAGTGGGGACGCCGGCTCGCGCTTCACGTGGTGGCGTGGCGGGGACGGCGGCTCCTGTTTGACGCACGTCGGTGATGGTGGCGATGGGCCCATATGACGGAGCGGCCACTCCGTCATTATCTCGATCTGACGGACGAAATCTTCGTCCGTCAGAGCGGCCTCCTTGAGGAGTCGAGGCGGCTGCTGCTGCGGCACCTGGTCCTCCTCGTCACCGAAGGAGATGACGATCTCCTCCTTGGCGAAGGAGCCGACTGCCGTGGACGTCGACGGGCTCGAAGAGCGTGGGCGGCGGCGCCAAGAACCGCCAGAGGAGGAGCTTCCGCCTACTCCCCTATCGGCGTGGAGCACCATGACTTCGGCATCGCTGCTGCTGGGCTCGAAGAGGGCGAGGGGCTTGGGCACGGAGACGGGGGAGGGGAGGGGGTGGTGCTCGAGGAGGGGGAGTACGGCTCTATGCGTCGCCGACGCACGCTTAAATAGTCGCGGCCAGGCCAGGCGAAGATGCGGTTAACCAGTTTCAATGCGGCACAACGATCGGGGTTGGTTCCTCATGACGCGATGTCCACATTGAATTGGTGACACATGAGAGGTCACGTTCATCAACGCTGCCTTTCCCCCTGATCAAATTGAGACATCAATGTTGTCCGCTGCATGCTCTGGATAAGTTTTTGTTGGATTGCGCAGCGAATAAATCCGGACGGATGCGGGGATTTAAGGCTCGGTGTTGGAGATGCCCTTTCTCACCTCCGACTGTTTCCTCTCTTTCGCGCCGCATCATCTCCGCGACTGCCCATTTTCCTCTACCCCAAACCCTTCACCGCTCTAGGCGCCGACTCCCGACTCCCCAGTTTCTCCTCCCCCAAACCCTTCACCACTCTCGGCGCGAACGTTCCGCCGCCGCCGCCATGGCTTCGTCCCCCTGTGACGTCGCCCTCAATGCAGCCCTCGGTGGCAAACTCCGCCTCCTCAAGAGTAAGCGCCGCCTCTCTCTCTCTGCCGTTGATGGACCGATGTATGTTCGATTCGTCTTCTTTGTTGCGAACGCTCAAGCGGTGCTTTTTCCGTACGGACAAATTTGAGGTGGGGTGGATGCAAATCTACTAGTACTTTTCTTCCGAATTTGGGGTGGGGTGGTTGCTGATTTTCTGAGGAAACTTCGATTTGTTCATTATAAGGCGGTAAACCCCCAATAATATTTTCAAGGAAGAAACCCTAGATTTGAGGTCGTGTGTAATCGCTTCACGAAATCATTAGGGGAATGCCCTAGCTACACCGGTTTAGAATGATTGTGCTGTCTGACTTCAGTTGCTCCTGCGATCTACCCTTCCTAGGAATGGCCAAGAAGGTGGATCTGCGGCGAGCCAAGGACGATAAAGGGCAAACTGCACTTCATTTCGCTGCGGCCAAGGGGTGCCTGGACAGCTGCAAGTTCCTGGTGGAGGAATCGGGGCTTGATGTTGATTCCGCCACGAAAACAGGTGCGCGCACCTAGTTGGAATCTTATGCGTCCATAGCAGGAATTTTTTTTTCCTGTTAGTTTTGAGATGTTGTGTTACCCTTGTAGGTGTGACGCCGATGTTCTACGCTGCATTTGGGGGAAATGTCGAGGTTATGAGGTACCTTCTAGACCGCGGTGCCGACCCATCCAGGGCCGATGACAGGGGCTCCGTGTCACTGCACAATGCAGCAGAGGAAGGTGGTCTTTCTCATCCTTGAGTTCACTTTGAGTCCTTGAAACCAAAGGATTGGCATTGCCTACATACAAAAGGAGTTACTCTTCTGTTGAGGCTTTGGTTCTGATCTATTTGGATTTGCACCATGTTTGTTGTGCCTCCAGGACACTGCGAGGCTGTGAGGCTATTGCTGTCCAAAGGGGTTCATGTGGATCCTATGGATCATCGGGGCACGCCATTACACTTGGCGGTTGCAAAGGACCATGTTGAGGTTGTGAAGGTTCTGCTGGAGCATGGTGCTGATGTAAGTTGTCTATCCACTATCAGCTAATTGAATGCAAATTATGAATTGGAAAGGCAAACACGATTAACTGCATTTGGTTTGATGATGTAATGATTTATTCTTGGGGATATATCAAATATTTGATGAGCTCATTTAAAAATAATCTTTATGGGATCTAACTAACTCTTTTCAAACTATGGCTCATTTATCTTTTCAGCCCAACAGAGTGGCTAATCACGTCTTTTCACCACTCATGATGGCTGTCTGTGGAAAGGCCTTGAAATGCATGAAGCTACTGATTGAGGTTCCAATAACTTACCGACTTCATGTATTTTCATATGTTTTTTATGTTTAAATGTGTCCTGATTTTTGTTGAGTACCTTGTTTTTTCCTTGCCGGATGTTTCATGGTTGAGTAGCTTGTCTTTTCCTATCACTGAAGTTTTTTTTTACTCCGATTCATTAATAGGCTGGCGCTGATGTGAATGTTCATGGTTACTCTGGACCAACTCCTTTAACGGAGGCAGTTGATGATGGCTTAATGGACTTTGTCATGATTTTACTAGAGGCTGGAGCCGACGCTAACCTCCCCAACCAGGTAACTGTAGCTCTGCCCTTGTCTCTCTGTTTACTAACTTTTATGTTCTCAAATGAAGTTCGTTTAGCAGTATCTAGGATTCTTACTGCCACTGGGATGAGTTCAAGAATATCTCAGAATTTTCAGTTAAAAATAGTAATTTGATGATGTTGACCGCTTTATCTTTTCATCCTGGATCATATAACACATTATGTTCTGTTCTATGATATAGCATGGCGCAGTTCCAATTGAGCTAGCAGCAGCTCGTGGTCAACGTGAGCTTGTTGAAATTCTGTTTCCTAAGACAAAACCCATTCCATCTCAGCCAGTTTGGAGCGTTAATGGGATAATGAATACTGCAAGATCTCCACGTATCAAGCATCAGGTGTGTAGATGATTTATCGATTACTTCATTCTGCCATAACCTGTAGTCCTGAAGCTGCATGATTGGTTGATATCTTCTATTTCGAACGCAATACTTCCATATGCTGCATTCTCCTTGACAGAGTGAAAAGATCACCAGGCCTTATGCATACTCATGACCTCTGAACATGCATGGACCGACCCATTTTTTGATGTATCACTGGACCTTCAGTTGTTTCCACTTTGATATCCATAAAAGAAAAATGCAACTAAACATGATAAACCGGGGCAACTATAGCCTGCCTGCAAGCCTGCACTTTCTTGACAAATTTAAGAACTGGTAAAAGGAAGTACAGTATCAGCATAGGGAAGTCACTGAGCCCAGTTCCTTAGGTATTACTCCCTCTGTTCACAAATATATGATGTTTTGGATATTTCAATATGGACTACATACGGACTGAAATGAGTGAACAAACACACTAAAGTGCGTCTATATACATCCGAATCAGAAAAAGTTGAAACAACTTATAATAGTGAACAGTGGGAGTACAATATTAGGATGGCGGATGGTACATAAATAGATTTATGTCTTCAAATTTAGTTGGCATTTTGTTTGACCAAGTTTGCAAAGCTAACCGAGCAAACAGTGTGTATGCCTATTATTGAAGGATTACTGGCCAAGAACTTTAATTTAATTTTCCAACGGTAATACTTAGCGTGCTGTTGGAACCTGTCATTCACTACGTATGCATGTAACTGACCATCTGTGGAACAACGGATAGCTGATTTGAAGTCACGAGGAAAGGAAGCATTTGGAAAGGAAGACTACCTTACAGCGATGTACTTCTATGGCCTGGTAAATGCATGAACCATTTAATGATTTAATACATGTGTTAAGACGTCAGATTTGGGGGTGAAGAGGGCTGGCTTGTAGTTGTTATTATAGTCTTACTACTTAATTCTCTGAATGATGGTTCATTGAACTAGTTGGTTGTTTGTTTTGAAATTTCCATTGAGTTATGGTCGGCTTTTTTCCGATAAAGGGCGCTTTTATTAACTCAAAATGTAGCATCAAGCGGATACAAAGCATGATGGTCGGCTTATGTGGGGTGATGGTTTAGTGATTACACTGCATTTCATCACGATTTCATCTGGGAAGCCCACCACCACTTTTGTTACATCAGATGAGATGTTAAACTAACGAAAAGGCAATGCTGTGCTTGACAGCCTATTAGATTAATTTACCACTGCACCAACAGACACCCGAAGCTGAGCTCTCTTGTCGTAAATGCAGGTAATGGATATAGACCCACTTGATGCCACCATGTTTGCTAACCGGAGCCTCTGCTGGTTGCGGATGCGTGAAGGGGACAGAGCTTTGGAAGATGCACGACAGTGCATAATGATGCGGCCCTGTTGGGCCAAGGCATGGTACCGTGAGGACAAAGCTCTCAGTTTCATGAAGGTACGTATAGCTAGCCACTCTGTCCAGTTCCCCCTCAGCAATCTGATTCGATACACCCCTTGCGATATTTCGCCCATGCGCAGGATTACAAAGGAGCAGCCGACGCGTTCCTGAAAGCACAGGAACTCGACCCTAAGAGCGACGAGATCACCAAAGCTCTGAGGTAGCAATGCAATGCTAGTCACTCATACACTCACTGCCCTGAATGATTGGGCTTTGATTCTCGCATCTTGCTTGCAGGGAGGCTGTTGATGCTATGGAGGAGCTGCGCGTGTAATCTAAGCAGCTGCCGGTGCCGGGTCGCTCGGAGAGAAGGAAGAAGGGAAGAAGATGCGCTGGCTTTGATTCATTCTCCCATCTCTGTATCGACCCTGCTGTACATTCCTTGCACCAGATGCTACCCTACTACTAGTGTCAAAAACACGGACGGAGGGAGTAGTACTATATCCAAGCCCCTATTTCCGGGGATGTTTTTGCTCCGACGTTTCACCACTTAGCTGAAAATGACTTCCTGGTAAACCGGTTCAGGGCACGTGTATTTATTTGGGAGATGACCGTGTACGAATATATGGTGTCTCTACGTTTTCGTTTGAAATTTTTTGAACGTGTGTACCTGTTCCATTGGTCCGCCTAGCCTTTTCTGTTGTACGTGGGCCAGTTCGATCAGTTGACTTCGCAGCCCGAGACATTCTTTCTGCTTCGACGTTTTTGTGGCCTTCTACTGGTTGTACGTGTCATTGCTGGCCCAATCGGTGTTCAGAAGACACCAGCGTGCAGGCCCCACCGCATGACACACCCGCATGCACAGTCGGTCAAATGATGCAGCGCGACATCTACTCGAATAGGCATGCAGTGCACGCATGCAATCCAATGAACACCGAGGCATGCAGTGCACACATGCACTCCAACAGAAATACATCCACGCACATCGACATCTACTCGAATAGGCATGCAGATGCAATCCAATGAACACCAAGGCATGCAGTGCACACATGCACTCCAACAGAAATACATCCACGCATGCAGTGCACGCCTGCAGTCCAATGGGAACACGCCGCCGCATGCAGTGCGCGCATGCACTCCAATGGAAACTGGTTTTCGGGTTGCGTACGTGTCATTGCTGGCTCAATCGGCATTGCTTCGTCAGGCGGTGCCGTCTTCCTCTCGGAGACAGCGGTGCTGCTTCGACCGCCCCATCTAGATGTTATCGTCGCTGCCGCTTTTACTGTTGGTTCGAGAGCCTGCCATCGAACCCATTAACCGTCGTGCAAGGTGCAAGCGCTCGTCGTGTCCACGTCGGACTAACTAGAAGACAGAAAAAGGATTGACGGTTTGCTTCATTTGCTGCCCCACCGGGCCACCCCATCGTTCGCTCCGTCAAGAAGAAAGAGCCCAGCCTCCATCCCCCGTTCCTCGCCCTCTCCCTCGTCCGCCGCCGCCGCCACCGCCACCGCCACCAGCGACGACCTCTCCCACAGCTGACGCCCCCACGGCTTCTCTCCCCCTTACCTTCTCACCATCGTCGTCTCGTCGACCACCTCTCCCTCGCCCCACAGCTCTGCTTCAGCTGGAGGACGCCATGACAGGGTGCTCTGGATCTGTTGTTGCAGCCCTGGACAAGGTGCCCTCCACATCGCTTCTCTCTGTGTGTGTGCGCGCGGGTGTGCGTGTGTATTGGATTCGATTTGGAATTGGTGATCTGTTCGTCAAGCTCCTTCTCTTCTCTGCTGCAGGAGAACATGTATCTTGGATTCTCGGTCTCTCCGTGCTGAAACAAGTTGGTGCTACTACATCCTCAATGCCCCAACCCTTCCTTGGCCATGATAACCTAGTAGGCAGGAGGTGCAGCACAGGTACGAATTCATCCTCTCCTTCTCTGGTTTTCTTTCTTCATCCCCTCATCTGTCTAGGAGGAAATGAACACATGGGTCAAGAAGGAAAAGGTAAAACAGTCAGTAAAATAGCTAGCCTGTTAGGAAGGAGTCACTCACATCTTCCGTCCATGTCATGCTCAAACTAGGCGCCAAGGGACTTAACGAACTAGCGGGTGTTTAAAGAGTTAATTAGTTAAAAGGTATGATTTTCCAATGATAGGTCATGTGGCAAAAAGTATTAACAAGCTATGGACCAACGAATCCTAACGGCAGAAAATTGACAGCCAATCAAAGTAGTAGCTGGGCATTTGACAATCATCAGGTCATGACATCCCCTTGGCCTATCTTGTGTTATATGCAAGTACACAATTATTCCCTCATGCCTACCATAATTCACCAGCCAAGTTTAAGAGCGTGCTCAACTGAACAATATTATGAACTTCTGATAGTATAATTAAGTATTTTGTGCAGGTTGCTACCCATTGAATTAAGTCTTTATTTGTTTCTTGATTTTTTTTCATAGGATGACGATCCATATGTGCAGAGGCAGCAGCTATTTGTGTTGCTAAGCTTTATGATATAATTGTTGAGCTAGTGGAGGGCAAAGGATTTCTAAAGGCCCCCAAAGACTTAATTTCTGGTGTGTATGTATAGGTGCCATTGATTTATTTTTAGATTTTTGCTAACCGATTTTGCAAACTCTATTTGTTGTTCTAGGATGATCAAATTTGTGTCACCGTCTGACGAGTTAGTATTTGCATTACTCATTGTATGTTTGTGTCACTCTGCATGCAGAATATTGCACAAGCATTGCTACTACCCAGCCACACCATTTAAGCTTCCATTCCTTGCTGCTGGTGTTGTTAATCAATCTGGCGGTACAAGCCTTCGGGCTATCTGTGGTACATCATGAATATTCGTGTATTGGTGGTACTAGCAACTGATGTATTTTATTATCTGACCATAATGTTGTTGGTTTCATATAATTTCAAGCCGCAAGATGTTGGCATGGACCCAAACATGTCGATGTGGCTCGAGTGGATGTCGGCGATGCGGCAATGAGAAGATCCTCTGGTTTGTCTGCTCCCCAGTCCTCCCAATCCCTCCGTTTTCTTAGAATTTATTTCTCTTTCTTTCATGAGTAGGGATTTAGTCTTTTGAAGTTTGTACAAAGGGTTTGCTGACCACCTGATTGTCATTCCTCTTCTCCTTCCTGCTGGGTCGTAGTCCATGTGCCATTGTCCCTGCCACCATCGTCAAGTCACTGTTTAGGAAGGAGGTGACCTCGGCAGCAAGTGGCGAGGGGAGATGCCTCTTCAAATTCAGGTGAACACGCATACACGCTCCCACCTATTTACCATGCGCCTCTCCCCCATCTATGTCTCGCTTATTTGTTCCTCAGTTATCTTTTCTCCTCAACGCAAGCAACAGGGACAACAATGGCTTGGCGGAGGCATGTTTTCCCTGTACACCTAGCGACGAAACTACAAAATAATGTGAAGTACTAATCAAGGAGCAGCGAGAAAGGTTTTCTTTGTTAGCTAGGTTATGTAAAGCGCAATGCAAGTTATTATGAAAACATCTTGTAGCCACGTTTTTTTATATTTCCCCATAGAACCATAGTGTTTCCCTGAACCTCAGTCAGTGGAGAGATCTGCACCCTGTCATATACAACTTCTCGGTCAAAAAACAAAACATCAGCTTCTGCCTTTTTACATCAAACATTTGTGTCCTTTCAAGATTACTAAGATTATCATGAAAATCTCCCAAAAAGGACTTGTACCAAATCCAGCTTCTTTTTTAGCCAGTTGAACTTAGATCCAAATGGATGAGTTGGGCATGGCGAATCACATCATGTCACTAATAAACAACATTGTAATAACACAGAATCGTTGTTTTGGCTTAATAACATTTTGAACCCTTTGTGATGACCTAAATGTGGTTTCAATCACGCAATTAATTACAATCTATCTAGCTTTTGTACCTAGAGGACAGAGTCGTGGACGAGGGTGTGCATCTTCATTCCCTTCGTCAGGCCCTACAGACGGAAGGGTTGGGTTGAACAAACAACATGCACGAATCCGCAACAAGAGAGACAGAGAGCACAGGGGAAGGATTATATCAGTTGTATATAATGCAGATGTCCCACCTGAGAATGAAACCTCTGGGTATATTTTTATTCGTGCCGAGGGTGGACTGAACCAGCAACGAATAGTTGTATGTATGCACTTCTGTTTTTCTAAGCCTTCTTCACCTTATTTTCTAAGATTGTTAAATACTTGTTTCAGTGGTGCAATAGTTTTATCTCTGAATCTTCGTATTACATGAGAACTATTTTTCCTATGATGGTGGTTGTTTCTTAAGCATAATCAGCCTACACATTCAACATACTTATGTTAATTCATTTTTATAGCATGTTTTTGCCATGATCTTCTGTTGCTTATTTAAGAAATAAAATTAGACTCCTGTAGTTTAATACTTATTTATGTATCTACCTAAGAAGATCACACCAATTTCTTAAGAAGTGGGCAGTGGTAATGAGTTTTCTAAGCTGACATTGAGTTTCAGTTACAACATAGGCCCATCTATTACTTTCTAACCTTTAGTGTTTCTGCAGATATGTAATGCTATTGCAATTGCTAAGATAATGGAAGCAACACTTATTTTGCCAGTTCTGAAGCAGGACCAAATATGGAAAAGACCAGATCTAAGTGCTACTTTCTGATAGTCCTATTTTACCAAAATTGCTTCACATATATTCTAATGAAATTGTCAGTTAACTGAGGATAGTTTCCTACTAGAATGTTTAAAAAGAACCCCCTCTCGGCCGCTCGCCCCGACCAACGCGACGCAGAGCAAGTTCTGGGCCGACATGTGGAAAATGAAGCATTGGGCATACAGATTATTAACAAGCTTCATGGAGGCATCAAGGTCGGTATTAATACACATGATGACTAATGTTTCCCCGTTGTAATTTCTAATCTGTTATGAAACTTCTATGCTAACACATGAAAGTTTTCAAAAGCTTTTCCGTGCCGATAGGGTTGCTGAGAATCGTAGCAAATATTATGTTAGCAGTTCATTCTGTACCAAACTTGAGCAAACCAAAATTGAGTTAAGTGGTTCTCTATAGGATGCATCCTCCTCTTGCTACACAAGCTGAGGAAATCAAAGCGATGTCAAAGCATAGCACTGCAGGTGTTAACTTCATGATATCTCATGGACGTATTATACTCCTCGACGCTTAGGTAAAATTACCTTATTTTGCTCTCTTCAATTGTATGTTCCAAATGATAGAACAATTGATCTAAACATCTTGGTGCTAATATATTTCCATGTAATATTTTGGCATGCACCCAGTGTACATTCCATCTATCCTAACTGATATGTTGATGCCGAATGGTTCACCCACACTTCCTTTTCTTACTGATGATCCATTAGCAGCACCTGGGCCCTGGCCCATGAGCTTAATGGGAGTCCAGGTAAATGTTTTAGTTTTGTTCTTACACTTGAATACTTAATTGTGCAATGGCTAGCTTCACCTCGGTAATGTGAGTAATTGATCAGTATTTTCTATTGTTCTACAAGGAGTTTCAGTAGCTTGATGTTGCCAAGGTGTTGCCGATGACTCTAACGCTAGACGTGATATTTGCCAATATTGTGGAAGCTAAAATAAGTGTTCTAATGTATTTTACAGATTTATTTTCTGAAGAATAACATGCCTGACACATCGCTGTTGACCTTATCATCTTCACCAAACAAGGAAATAAAAATAATAACCTATCAGCCAGTGAAGATTACATGGCTGATCTTGTTGGGAACGTAGCATGCAATTTCAAAAAATTTCCTACGCTCACGCAAGATCTATCTAGGAGATGCATATCAACGAGAGGGGGAGAGTGTGTCTACATACCCTTGTAGACCGAAAGCGGAAGCGTTTGACAACGCGGTTGATGTAGTCGAACTTCTTCTCGTTCCGACCGATCAAGCACCGAACGTATGGCACCTCCGAGTTCTGCACACGTTCAGCTCGATGACGTCCCTCGAACTCTTGATCCAGCAAAGTGTCGAGGAAGTAGATGAGTTCCGTCAGCACGACGGCGTGGTGACGGTGATGGTGAAGTGATCCGCGCAGGGCTTCGCCTAAGCACCGCGAGAATATGACTGAGGGTGTAATCTGTGGAGGGGGCGCCGCACACGGCTAACAATTGATATTGTGTGTTCTAGGCGCCCCCCTCCCCACATATATATAGGTGGGAGGGGAGGAGAGGCAGCCATGGGGCGCCCCAAGTAGGATCCGAATCCTACTTGGGGTTTCCCAAGTGGTGCGCCCCTCCCTTCCTTGTTTACCGGAGGGGGAAGGAAAAAGGAGGGAGGAGGGAAGGAAGGGGGAGGCCGAATCCCTCCCCTTCCTTCTCTCTTCCCCTCTTTCCTTCTTCTCTGGTGCGGCCCATATGGGGGGCGCAGCAGCCCCTTGCTGGCTGCTGCATTTCCCCTCTTGGCCCATATCTTTTGCCGGGGGTGCCCGGAACCCCTTCCGGTGACCCGATATGTACCCGGTACCCTCCGGAATTCCTCATCATGACCGTGATCTCATCCGGGACTCCGAACAACATTCAGTCACCAAATCACATAACTCATATAATACTAAATCGTCATCGAACGTTAAGCGTGCGGACCCTAGGGGTTTGAGAACTATGTAGACATGACCGAGACACATCTCCGGTCAATAACCAATAGCTGAACCTGGATGCTCATATTGGCTCCCACATATTCTACGAAGATCTTTATCGGTCGAACCGTTATGACAACATACGTTATTCCCTTTGTCCATCGGTATGTTACTTGTCCGAGATTCGATCGTCGGTATCTTCATACCTAGTTCAATCTCGTTACCGGCAAGTCTCTTTACTCGTTCCGTAATACATCATCCTATAACTCATTAGTCACTTTGCTTGCAAGGCTTCTTATGATGTGCATTACCGAGAGGGCCCAGAGATACCTCTCCGATACTCGGAGTGACAAATCCTAATCTCGATCTATGTCAACCCAACAAACACCTTCGGAGATACCTGTAGAGCATCTTTATAATCATCTAGTTACGTTGTGACGTTTGATAGCACACAAGGCATTCCTCTGGTATCCGGGAGTTGCATAATCTCATAGTCGAAGAAATATGTATTTGACATGAAGAAAGCAATAGCAATAAAACTGAACGATCATTATGCTAAGCTAACGGATGGGTCTTGTCCATCACATCATTCTCCTAATGATGCGATCCCGTTATCGAATGATAACTCATGTCCATGGTTAGGAAATCTTAACCATCTTTGATCAACGAGCTAGTCAAGTAGAGGCTCACTAGGGACACAGTGTTTTTCTATGTATTCACACATGTATTTAGGTTTCCGATCAATACAATTCTAGCATGAATAATAAACATTTATCATGAATAAGGAAATATAAAATAACAACTTTATTATTGCCTCTAGGGCATATTTCCTTCAGATCTGTGTTTTGTGCATGCTAGTTGAGCATTATGGACTATTATACTTGCCTTAAGAGGGTGTATTTCCCTTGTAATCAGATACTCAATTATATTTCTGTGAATAAAGATATCTTTTGAATTTTTTGTTGGTAAAAAAAGGAATTTCCCGTAATCCTTTCCGAGGCAACCTGTTATGGGCTTGATGAAAGCATATGCCTAACTTAGACTTTTAAGGAAGCCACTAGACTCCTTGGTTTGGCAAATATATATTTTAGGGTGAATGAGGACACTTAACTATTTCACATACGAATGGCGTACAAATGAGATTGAGCTTGCGGAGATATCTAGCGTTCATATATAGTTTCATTGTCCTAATCACCTTTGTAGTGGTTAATGTTAATTTTGCTTGTGTGTGACCTATCATGCAGAATAAGGGTTATTTTCTTTTACAAACCAGGCGCCTGATTTTTCTAACTAGCGACCGATTGCTGCCTTATAAACTGAAAAATAATGTAGGGCACTTCGTATATGTTGTTTTTCAGGCTTCGTATCGTTAGAATGTCCGGTGATTCTCTTCCTAAGAGGTCTTTTAGCGGTTGTCACCGTCCAGACGATGATCTTAGTTTTACTTATTATAGGCGGAAAAATATTTTACAGGATGCTTTATTTGGATTCCTCCAGAAATAGGTATTTTCTGTTTTAGTGGAATTACATAGTAAACCTTTTTCTTTGGTTTTTAGTTTTTATTATGCTGGTTGTCTGGCTTTTTGCATTGTATAAAATAATAATTCCATGACCACTTTGGTAATTGCGTTGAATGACCGACGCTCGTCGGATGTCCACGAACGGGTTGGCGGTATCCGTTTGGTGATTCACGATTGGAGATGCCCTAATCTCCTTGTATTCAAATGTCATTTATTTATGTCTTTTGAAGTTTATAGTGCAACTTCTTACTAACATGCCATGTCCATATGTCATCAAGATTGCCAAAAAAAAACTGGAATGAGTGTCTGCCAAGCTGGTGGCGCCCCTGCTTCCTCTCAGGAGGTGCCACAAGGTGGCGCCCCAGTCCCTAGTTCTTCCTTATTGGTGCCGCTGTTCTCGCGTTGTCGTTGCTTTGATTTCGAGGCGGTTGCCGCCTCTGCCGCATGTTCTGGCGGTTTCACTTCCAGACCGTTCGGGGTTGTTTGCGAATTGATTTTTTACTCCTTTGGAGTCGCTATAAATACGGACCTTTCTTGCCGTTGCTCCATGCATTCCAGTTTGGGCTGCGTGTTCATTCGTGGTCGCTTAGTGATGGTTCGTCGTACTTCCGTTCGTGCTGGTCCGCGTCGTCGGGGTCGCCCTCCTGGGACGGACCAGGCGCTGAAGCAGCACCGGCTGCTCATGCCGTGCAAGAGCTGGCGCTGCAGCTAGCCGTTCCCGCTGGACAAGGCGTGGAGGAGAACCCGTGCGTGCAAGTGCAGGCCTACGACGCGACAGGCCCGTGCTCGGCTGCAAGAAGCTAGGCTGTAACGAGGCCTACCGCTTCATCGCCGGCTGGGGAAGATTCTGAATGCAGAATGGCCCGGACGTGGCGAGCGACGTGAGGGCCGAGGACCTGGAGTCGACCATGGTGGACCTGTGGGCGTTCCGGTTGCCGGCGCTGGAGGTGGGCGTCACCGGTAGCAGGCCGAGCGCGAGTGGTGGCTGGCTACGGAGATTGACGCGCGCGGCGACGGCCGTGCACCCGGATAGCCGGCCTGCTACGTCGCCATCGTTGGGACGCCGGGCCGGACGAAGAGGGGTCCGCGTGAGGGAGCGCCGAGCGCCTGCTGCGTCGTCAGTGACTGCAACAGCGTCGCCTCCACCGATGCCGGACCGCCCTCTCTCCTCTCCACGTCCTGTCTGCGGTGGCCGCCGAGACCGCGACGGTCTCTGGTGGCGCACGCGGAAGCGTCTCGAGTCCTTCTGCGGACGTTGCCCGGAGATGGAGGAGGCCATCGTCGTCGTCCCCCGCTTCTACCAAATCAGCGACCTCATTCCGCCTCCCCGCGACACTTCGTCGCCGTGTACGACGGCGGTGGTGGCGCTCAGGTCGCTGTCTACTGCTAGGACATGCTAATGCCGTGGTCGCCGAGGAGCTGCGTACTGCAGAGGACCGCGCCGGCGCCTCCAACGACCTGAGCTCTTTGGACTCCAAAAAGGGACTGCTTCTGCCGTGTCGACGCCGAGGCCGAGGCGTCGGCGTTCTCGACCTCGAGCTCGCCCGACCCGTCGGCGCCTGGATCCCATCCAACCCCGCTCTAGCTCGCGCTCGCCGTGTCGACCTCATGCATGCCAGGCCGCCGGCGCCCCGTCGAAAACGACGCTAGGAGGCGCTCCAGCTCCCTGTCGCCCTGCCTCCATGTGAACTTCAGCATAGTGCTCGCATGGCGGCTGCCTCACCCTTGCTCTCTTGGCCGTGCGTCCTACCGCCCCGTGCGCTGCGTCGCATGCTTCCGGCTTGTGGGGCCTGCCGCTGCATAGCGTGCGTGCACGGCTCGCGTTCTGCCGCTGTATCGTGTCTCAGTGTGTTTGTGTGCGTGACCTGGGCGCACACTTGAGGTTGTGGGTGCCCATAGTTAATCCATCTTCACTAATTAATCAACCATGCTTCTTATTAATTCTAACGCAAGTTGTGCACCGGCTGTTTTTAGTTGCAGTTCTACAGCCTTGAAATGATAATCTTGATTAGTTTTTTCTTATCGCTGTTTAGACATGTTTTTGGCTTTAATTTAAATAATTCCAAGCCCTACAATAGATACGGTTGGCCAAGGTAGTTGGTGTATCCACCATTAATTTGCATGGTTTTGATGCTGAAGAATTTTTATTTTTTTGCAGTAGGCTTAAAGTGTTATCCTCACGGATCTTGAATGTGTATCTTTGTAGAATATACTGAACTGGTACTGCTTCATATACTGAACAGGTCATGCTCCATTTATCCTCATTTAAACTTTCTTCAACTTGGGCTGGCTACAGATAAATAGAAGGTAATCTTGTCGGTCCAGGGTGAGCCTTCTTTGGATGTTGTAAGTTCAGTGGATTTCAAGCTCCAGCAAAACCAGCGTCTGTTTGATCTATCACCCGACTAACATAGAGGACTGAGTAACATCACAAGACTGGTAAGCATCAGTGTTTTACTTATTTATTCCACTTATTTGCTCTTCTCAATGCTCTATTCTGCTCTAATCTGTTACAGAGAAGTTGGTATAAGAACTTGTTTTTTATATGAGATGTACCTAACAGACTCCAATCGTGCACATAAAGTCATATTGATCGAATGATTGTTGTACACGCAGAACAGGTAATGCTCCGGAGCAAGGTTCTCAAAACTATGCAAACGATTTTCCGAGGTGCTGGTGCCATGTTGTCGATTTAACTTGGTCAGGAAACCCCTTCGCCCACCACATACCAGGCAAGATATTTTTATTGCCGAGTAACTAATCCGATTGGATATTTTCTACTTTTCTCTGCGTTTGAAGCTATTTACTTTCTTTTTTAGAAAATAAAAATTTGGAAAGTATTGTTTCCTAACTGTGACAAAATTTTATTGTAGGGTGAAGATGAGAAAAATTGTAAAAAAGAAGCCCCTCTGGACGCACGAGATAGATGGATTTTTACTGCACATTACTGGAAAAAAATTGTAGCTTTTCAATTTCAGGTTGGTCAGTTTTCTTCCCTTCAAAGGGTGCATGGCGTGAAGTTATTGTTGATCTAACCTGGAAGAATCCCATAGGCTGTGTAACTGTCACGAGAGCTTGGTGCAATCTGATGCAAACCAGAACTAGATTAGCAGTTCCAAAGATGAATGGGGCAGCGGAGTTGCATATGAAGGCAAACCTAACAAGTTTGCATCATAGTTGCCCAGGAAGGTAGGAACTCATTTGCTGCTGTACTAACTGAACTATTTGCTTATAGGCAATGAGATTTTGATCATGGAAGGATGCGGCTGTTTTGATGAGAGTGTAATGCAGGAGATCGGTTCTTAGATCTGACTGTATTGTAATGTAGTACTCCCTCCGTCTTAAAATAAGTGTATCAACCTTAGTACAACTTTGTACTAAAGTTAGTACACAATTTTTGCTTATGCTGTACACATCTAGAATAGGCAACAATGAGATGGTCTACCTGCACGAAGTTCAGTTCAGAAACTACATGCAAATGTTAAAAATTCAGAATGTTCGTGAGAGAGTAAAACAGAGAAGGGAGAGAAGGAACAACCAAGATGCAAGCTTTGTGCTACCACTCAATCACATATGGTCTACAATCTTGGTTACTCAATGTTCAGATTATTGTAATTTTTATACCTAAAAGGGCTTAACTATATTAACCGTGTATAATTTTCAAATATTAATAGTTAAGTTCTTAAAACACTATGAAACAATCACCTGTACCCCATGATCTTACTATGCTTCACATAGCTGAGTTAGCGCTACGTTTTGCATGACATTCTTTGATGGGTCTTCATTTGTTGGTCAATGTTATCTTGGTCTACATGGTTACATTTTGTTGTTTCAAATAATAGTGCTTTCCTCATCAATGGGTTTTGCTTTAGGTAATATAAGACACCTGAGAACGACCAGGGTCCTATTTCTTAGTGGATAGTTGGTTTCTGGTGGATCCGATCACCATTTCTTGGAAAAATTTCCTGAGCAAATGGTACAAGTGATCATGTACCAGTGCTTTCACTTGAGCCTGTAGAAGTAGTACTTGAAATGTATGGGGTCAATGATGAAGGGGTACGCTCTGCTAATATGGACAGGCAAATTCTACCATTTATTTTCCAAGTTGAAAACCATCTTCAAAGCACCCCAGCAGCCAACAACAATGATCCTTCACCGGCTGGCTGTTTGATTTTTGGTGAACCTTTTGTATCATTTTGATTACATATTGAGAGGATTGTACATAGAGTTTGATTTTTTGGCGAACCTTTTGTATCATTTTGCTTATATATATTGGGGGAATTGTATATAGAGAGGAAGTGTCCACGTCCAAGCTTCGTATGCATCCGCAGCGCCCATTTACTGAAGACCGTATCATCAGTTACACAGGTAGCTGCCCACCTATGACACGACTGGAACACTTCGCAAAGGCGCTCTATCATTTCATAATCGGTCCTAACCCCATGGGAGGGTATTCCAGAATGATTTGATTTGAAACTCCAATGCCATCTGTACTCACGCTTGAGCTCTTCTGCTGTCTTGTGTATCTTCCCGTCATGCAAGTTCCCATCGTTTTAGTTTCCTTTCAGCACGTTGTGTTCAGTTACAATAAGAGAATCTTCTCCACAATGTAATAGTGTGCTCTTTCCATCTAAGCTGTATGCCATCTGTAAGTTAATTATGAAAAGCCTTTTCTCTTCAATTAACTTGTGTGATGGTTGCAATTTAGTTTTTCCTTTTAATTACCGTACGATGAAAAAAGTGTACATGCAAAATAAACCAACACGTACAATATCCCCCTATTAACGGGCGCGGCGTGCCACCGCGCGGGGTTCGCTAGTATTAGCTATGACTGCTCGTATGTCAGAAGGTGTTGCAGGCTGGCTAGCTAACCAGTTCCCAAGCTGTGCTGGATCAGGGGTCTTGATTTTGGTAGGCTACGGCGATGAGACCGCATGTTTTGTGACAGACAGCATATGCCTGATGGTGTGTTGTATGCTCTGCAATGATATGGTCGTTACCGTGTCTTTTTAAGTTTTATTTATGTCTCTAAGAATAGTAGTATTAACTAGGTGAAAATGCCTAGCTAGTGAGGAGTGTTTCCGTCCATGTCGTTTGGTTGCAATACTTGTCCATGACGACGTTATCTTGAAGGGTTTGGGCCTGTATAAACTGACCTGTCCTTTTTTTGACATTCTCTTAACATAGTTCCGCATTCAGCTTTGCTCCACAATTATGCTCATGGTGTTTTTCTTATCTTCTTGGCATACCCTGCAATTGTTAGTGCAAGAGGTTCATCTGGAGTTCTCTTTTTACACGACTACATTAGATATGTTCTTTTTTCCTTCTAAAAGGTACTTAGAGCATCTACGGCTTTGACCCTTTATACGTCCACAAGCGTGTCCGCGGACAATCTTAGCGTTTGCAGCTGCCCCCTCATATCTGCTCCCGGAATCCATGTAATCATGCAACATGAGATAAACTACCTAGATCATCAACAAAACAATCATAGAAATAAACATAGATAAAATTCACTGACATAGCAAAAGTTCATCACCAGACATGTACAACTGGACCAAAAGAGGCAGTTCATCACCGAACACTAGATAAGATACTAGGATTAAATAGAGGGGCGCCGAACTTCACCATTTCTGTGCTGGGCCCTTGTGTTGTGCGTACGACGGTCTATGGGACCAACAAATGCCCCTTTGCGGTTCAACTGGGGAGATCAACGAGCACAAAGAGCAGAACTAGCAGAACACACGAGGTTTTACTCAGGTTCGGACCGTTGTGAAGCGTAAAACCCTACTCTTGCTTCGTATATTGGAGGTGTTTGAGCGCAAGTACAAGGAGCGCAGCTTGCCGGCAAGGTGCGGCAAGCTGCGCGGGAAGTGTAGCTATGCGTGTAATTGAGAAAAGTGTCGACATTTATAAAGGTAGCCATGGGGCTCCTTTTATAGATCAAGGGGTTACCACAGTGGCAAAACAGTCTTTACACAAGGTGAATAGTGGCTATAGTGCCAAAGACCTAACTCTGACGGGTTAGCACAAATGCATTAAATGCGTCGTGAGGTGACACGCTGGTGATGCTTGCCGGCAAGAATCATCTCTTCTTCTGTGCCATTCACCCAGCTACCTTGTATTATCTTGACACGCCTCAATGACGGGTGTCATTAAAGTTGTATCGTCGACGGCGAGCTGACACGTGCCCAGGCAGAGCTCACCAAACAGCCTGCCCGCTCGACACCTACTTGACAGGCGATTGGCGTGTCGCTGCGGTGGAGTTGTAGTGGAAGCTTGCCGGTACGGAGCTTGACGGGTCTTGTATGTAGCTTGCCTGTAACGCCCCCGACTCGACCATGCACTAATCATACACGCAAATGTGCACGATCAAGATCAGAGACTCACGGAAAAATATCACAATACAACTCTAGACACAAATTAAAATTCATACAAGCTTCATATTACAAGCAAGGGGCCTCGAGGGCTCGAATACAAACGAGTCAGCGGAAGCAACAATATCTGAGTACATACATAAAGTAAACAAGTCTGCCTTAAGAAGGCTAGCACAAACATCAACATGGATCGGAAAGGCAAGGCCTGCTGCCTGGGAGCCTCCTAACTACTCCTGGTCATCGACGACCTCCATGTAGTAGTAGGCACCCTCGGGGTAGTAGTAGTCATCGGTGATGGCATCTGGCTCCTGGGATCCGTCATCTGATCGCATCAATTGGGTAGAGGAGAAAAAGGGGTAGCAAAGCAATCGTGAGTACTCATCCAAAGTACTCGCAAGACTTACATCAGATCTATGCTAAGTATACATCAGTATCAAAGAAAGGGGGTTGTATCTTTGGACTAGACTGCAGAAATGCCACATGAGAAGGGAAAGCCTAGCCTATCGATGACTAGCATCTTCTTGAAGCTATCATATTGGAGAAGTAGAAGAGAGGAGCATATATAATGTATAGTAACATGTGTAACTTAGCCACGCCCAGAGATTCTTTCTCGACTCCCTGCGAGAAAGCAATCCCGGAGCCATCATATCCATTTCACATCTCCAGTATCCAGTTCTAGTTGTATCGATCGGGATACAACTCCGAGCGTTCGTTACCGTGGACACGGCTATTCGAATAGATATACTTCCCTGCAGGGGTGCACCAACTTAACCAACACGCTCGATCAACTCCGGCCGGACACACTTTAACGGGTTATGCCCGGCCTCGGCTGATCAACACGCCGTAGTCCTACCTAGGCTCAACGGAGAGGTCACACGCCGGTCTACATCCTAAATGCGAAGGGGTCATGGGCCAATCGTCCTTCGCAATCCTGCGCATTGCGAGGACGGCCGGGATCAGTCCTGGCTACCTCTTTATACAAAGCAGGTGCTTACGCGGACCACCCGGGAGCGTGCCGCTCAATTGTGGCGTCTGAAGAGCTTTCGGAAGAAACGTACGACGCAGAGTGCCCATACTTATTCCCGCATGGTGGTCAGCGCGAAAAGGCCAGAGGCCTACTCAGATCACATATACAAACCATTAGTGTCTTGGGAGCGCGCGGAGACGATCAATGATCCACGATCTGTGGTCCCGTCGCCCCGTCTCACGGACTTACGGCAAGGGCTAAGAATGCCTGGCCGTGCCGCGTAGTTATCTCGCGGGTACTCTCCACGTCAACCCAACTCCACATCACTCGCGGGTACCCTCACGGTCAACCCGACTTCACATTTCTCTCGCGGGTACCCCTCGGGGCCGACCCGACTTCAACATGGTTCTGGGGTAAAGTCAAAGTAACTGTGTGTTTATAACATCAAGGGGGAAATCCGAGGAATCACCCTCAATGGATTTCCACTCGATGGTCCATAACATCAAGGGGAATTTGAGGAATCACCCTCGAAGGATTCCTACTCGATGTAACCGTCAAGGTGAACTTGGAGGAATCACCCTCGAAGGGTTCACACTTGAGGTGTTGCACGAAAGAGTCGTTATCAGGAGTGGTGAAGGAGGAATCACCCTCCGTAGACCACGACCGACTAGCTACACTACAGAGATCTCATCAGAAGTGCTATACGAGGTATCACCCTCGGCACTCGATAGTAACTCTGCAGAGTCGTACAACTAAGGGGGTGTGAGGTGATGTGTCGGGCTCAAGACGTCGATCACGTTGATCGAGTCATCGGTCATAAAGCCGGGGCAACAGGGACAAGGTGAGGGGTCACTAGTGGATCACTAACCAACCTATACTAAGCATATAAGATAAGCAGGTAGGTAACAATAGCAAGTTACAAAAGCAGGCTATGCATCAGAATAGGAGCAATCAATTACAGTAGCAAAATCTAATGCAAGCATGAGAGAGAATGGAATGGGCTATATAGGAATGATCAAGGGGGTTTTGCTTGCCTGGAAGCTCTGCTGCAAGGGGCTAAATGTCAGGGGCATAGTCGTACACTGGACCAGCGTCAGTCTCGGTGTCTACCGGAGAGAAGAGGGGGAAGAAACAATAAATATAAAGCAAACAAGTGCATCACAATGCATGACATGGCAATATGCAGTGCTAGGGGTGACCTAACATAGTGCTACACGATACAGTCGAAGCGGGAAAACATCTGGGAATGTTTTCCCGGCGTTTGGCATTTTCCAGATAGATGAATCGGAGGGGAAGGATCGGTGTTCATCATGTTAGAGGCATGTGACAGATGAACGGATAACATATTCGGATTCCATAGATTTTTCTGAGCAACTTTCATATATAAACTATTTTCATCTGACTTATAGATTATTTTATATGATTTTTCAAAGATTTAAACATTTTCTGAAATTTACCAGATTCAAATTAATTCAAAAATAAAAATAATAATTGCTATGTGCACCCAGCAGAGTGCACACAGCAGAGCACACTGTGGCTGTCAGTGGGCCCTGTTTACTGGGTCAACAGCCCAGTCAGCAGAGGCTGACTAGTGGGCCAGCTGCCTAGTCAGCAGGCTGACTGGGTCAGCCTTATCCACTGTAATAATGGTTGGCCCCACCTGTCACTGACTGCAGTGTTAACCAGGATTAATTATAACGTGGGTTAATTAAAAGGTGGGGGGGTAAGACCCACCTGTCAGCAGGTCATTAGGTTCGTTTAGTTAGTGCCTAAATAAACCCGGGGTTAATTTGGGCATGGGTCCCATTTCTCACAGACACATGGGGTAATTAGTGGCTAACAACATGCCACGTCAGCAGTGTGACCGGCGGCGAGGCCGAACGCCGGTGATGGCCGTCCGGCCGATTCCGGCGTCCATTTGGACCGTGCCTAGGCTCTAAAGGACGAGGGCGACGTTCCGCGTCAACCTGCGGTGGCGGGCGACTCGGAGGTGGACGGAGGTGGCCGTTGCGGCGATGGCAGGCGACGGCCGGAGTCAGACCTCCGTCGGAAATGCGACAGAAGTGGTTAGGGGGTCAGCTGGGGCTTCGGCTCGGTGCTGCGCGTGCCCTGGAGCGCGCCAGTGGCTCGCGCGGGGGCTTGGTAGCGCGCATGGCGCGCGTGCAACGGCCATGGTGGACGGCGGAGCACGGCGGTGGGTAGGACATGCTAGAGCTCAAAACCGAGCTCGGTAAGGCACAGGGAGGCGGTGTAGCTCATAGTGGTGCTCATAGTTGACTCGGGGAGGCTGGGGTGCAGCGGCGGTGGCGGGTCGAACGGCGGAGCGCCGGTGGCCGCGGTTGGGGAAGACGGCGTTGGCGACGGTGCAGTGCAGTGCAGCTCCGGTCGGTCTGATGCTCACAGCCGATGAAGCCGACGGAGACGGACCTCCCGGACACAAGCTTGTGACGCAGGACGGCCGTTGGCCACGTAGGCGGCGATGGCGTAGCGAGGCAGTGTTCGGGTGGAGAGGAGCTGGGCAAGAGGGAAGGAGGGGAAAGCGAGGGGGGTGAGTGAGTGGGGGAGGTGAGGTGGCCGAAGAGCCCGAGGCGCTGGAGGGGCGCCCTTATCCTCTTCGGGGCGTCGCCAGTGAGGCGGTCCGGCGCGAACGCGCGCACCGCGCGCACTGTAGCAGTGCGACTCAACAGGTGGAGGGGAGAAGGTGAGGTGGGCTGGGCCGGTGCACTTAGGCCCAGAGCCCAGGAGGGTTTCCTTTTCTTTTTATTTTTTTTCTTTTTATTTCTTTCTATTTTCTATTTAGTTTCAAATTTAATTTAGTTTTATAAAATATAAAACTTGCACCATAAATAGAGTTATAAATTAAGCCACTGCCACAAAAATTTGGGGTTTAATTAAAATAGATTAGAATTTTTAGAATTTAATTATTTAAAAAGTAATTAAATTATTGTTTTGCCCTCTATTTTAAATGTTTTAGGGTACTTAACCATTTTATTAAATGTTGGTTTCTCCACCATATTTAACTATGGATTATTTGCAACATTATGAACATTTTAGTTTTCATGTTGGTGAATTTCTCTATTTCACTTATGATTTGAATTTGAATTCAAAGGGGAATTTGAAATGAGAAATTGATCAAGATGATCAAGCACTGTTTAGCAAAATGATTTAGCTTAATCAAAGAGGGTTACTATAGCTCATTACACAGGGGTGTTACAACTCTTCTCCTCTAAAAGAAATTCTCGTCCCGAGAATTAAGAGGTAAAAGGGAAAAGATCGGGGTATTCCACACGAAGATTATCCTCGCGTTCCCAAGTGGCTTCATCTTTAGTATGATTCGACCACTACACCTTGAGGAACTTGGTAACCATCTGACGGGTTCGACGTTCAACTTCTTCAAGAATGCAGATTGGATGCTCTTTGTAAGTGAGATCATCTTGCACTTCGATCAATTCCAGATCCACTTCACGGTGCGGGTCCTTGAAGCACCGACAAAGTTGCGACACGTGGAAGACGTCATGGACGTGAGAGAATTGTTCTGGCAACTCTAATTGATAAGCCACAAGTCCACGACGGGTGAGAATGTGGAAGGGACCAATGTAGCGAGGAGCTAACTTGCCCTTGACTCCGAACCGATGAGTGCCTCTCAAAGGTGTGACACACAGATAAGCTTGCTCACCAGGTTGATAGGTAGAACCCGAGTGTTTACGGTCATAGTTTCTCTTCTGGCGGGACTGGGCCGCCTTGAGATTATCCCTGACAGTGCGGACTTGCTCTTCAGCTTGTTGAATAATGTCTGGACCAATGAGCGACAGTTCCCCAGTTTCTGACCAATTCAGAGGGGTTCGGCACTTACGTCCATATAGCACTTCGAAGGGTGCCATCTTCAAGCTAGCTTGATAGCTGTTGTTATAAGAGAATTCAGCATAAGGGAGAGATTCTTCTCATTTCTTGCCGAACGAGATAACACAAGCCCGAAGCATGTCTTCAAGAATAGATTAACTCGCTTGACTTGGCCTTGGGATTGGGGATGATAAGAAGTGCTCCAGGTTATATGAGTTCCCATTGCTTCTTGGAAACTATCCCAGAACTTCGAGGTGAATATGCTGCCACGGTCTAAACTGATCTCCTTCGGAATGCCGTGGAGTGTCACAATTCTGGAGATATACAAATTTGCTAATTGACTAGGAGTGATTGTCTCCTTGACTTGCAGAAAGTGGGCAACTTTGGAGAATTGGTCTGTGACGATAAATATAGCATCCTTACCCTTTTGTGGTTTGGGGAGGCCAGTGACGAAGTCCATCTGAATCTTATCCCATTGCCATTCAGGAATAGGAAGTGGTTGTAGAAGTCCAGCCGGTTTCTAATGTTCTGCTTTGATGCGACGGCAAACGTCACATTCTTCAATGTACCGAGCAATTCTTAGACCACCAGTACTTTTGACGAATGTCTAAGTACACCTTGGTACTTCCCGAATGAATAGAGAGAGGGGTGTCATGTGCTTCTTTCATCACCTTCTCTGTCATAAGTTCGAATCGAGGTACCACAATGCAATCGCTGAAGTGCAAGGTTCCATCTTCAGCAAGCAAGAAACCTCTAGCTTTCTCTAAAGCAAGATCCCGTTTCATTTGATCAACTTCAGCATCTTTGGCTTGCGCGGACTTAATAGCTTTCAGAAGAGTTGGTTCTAGGACAAGGTTATTCAGAGAACCCTGTGGAACTAAGTGAAGGTTCAGCTTGCGAAGCTCTTCATGAAGGTGGGGTTGAGCTTTATGAACCATGTGATTGTTGCAATAAGACTTGCGGCTCAGGGCATTGGCCATGACATTAGCCTTGCCAGGTGTATAAGATATACCGCAGTCGTAGTCTATAATAGCTTCCATCCATCGCTGTTGATGGAGGTTAAGATCTGGCTGAGTAAACAGATACTTCAGACTCTGATGATCGGTGAAGATCTCGCAACAATTACCGAGAAGGTAATGTCGCCACAACTTCAGTGCATAGATAACTGTAGCAAGCTCGAGGTCATGAATTGGGTAGTTCTCTTCATGAAGGCGCAACTGGCGAGAGGCATAAGCAATCACCCTGCGCTCTTGCATTAGGACACAGCCTAATCCTTGACGAGATGCGTCACAATAGATGATGAAATCCTTTTGGGAATCTGGAGGAGCAAGCACTAGGGCAGAAGTCAGCTTGTCCTCTTGAGTGCCTGGAAACTTTCCTGACACTCCAATCAAACTTAATGCCTTTGTGAAGCAGATTAGTCAGCGGCTTGGCGATCTTGGAGAAGTTCTTGACAAAATGGCGGCAATAGCTGGCGAGTCTGAGAAAACTTCTGACTTGTTTGACATTATTCGGGGGTGTTCAGTCAAGAAGGGCCTGGACTTGTTCGGGGTTGATGGCAATACCATTCTTGGAGATTACATGACCAAGGTAGGTTGATTCGGGTAACCAGAATTCACACTTGGAATATAGCTGATGCTCTCGAAGCTTTTCCAGAACAAGTGGAAGATGTTCAACATGTTCTTCTTTATTCTTGGAATATACAAGGATATCATCCAGATAGACCACGACGAACTTGTCAAGGTATTCCATGAATATATAGTTCATCAATCAAGAGAATATTGTTGGAGCATTGGTTAGGCCGAAAGACATGACATGTACTCATATGAACCATAGCGAGTAACGAATGCGGCTTTGGGAATATCCTCTTCACGAACCCGGATCTGGTGGTAACACAACCTCAAGTCAAGTTTAGAAAAAACTGATGAACCAACAAGTTGATCATAAAGACCGTTGATCCGAGGAAGGGGATACTTGTTCTGAATTGTTGATTCGTTGATAGGGTGGTAATCTTGGACCAAACGATTCATTCCATCCTTCTTCTTGACAAAGAGAGAAGGTGCTCCCCAAGTAGAGGAACTTGGACGAATGAAATCCTGGCGAAGTGAATTGTCGATTTCCTCCTTAAGCTCAAGGAGTTCATGTGGCGGCATCTTGTAGGGTCGTTTGGCGATAGGAGTGGTGCCTCGTTTCAAGTCGATGACGAATTCGACAGCTCGAACAGGAGGTATTCCTGGGGAGTTCTTTCGGAAAGACATCTTGGAATTTGCGAACGATTGTAATGTTTTCAATTCCCTCAAGAGGTGATGTGTTCAACACATTCAAGGAATAAATCCGTGCTTCGGCATTTTGAACAAGATGAGCATGGTAGCTTACTATCTCATTCAAAGGATGTAGGAGATGGACGGTTTTAGTGGCACAAAAACGATAGAAGTAGTATGTGTTTTCAACCATTCCATTCCCAGAATGAGGTCAATATTGGAAGACTTCAAAATAATGGGGGAGACATGGAATTCCAACCCTTCAATTTCGATGGAGACGTTGTGGCTAACCATGGTGGTTCGACATTGGCCCGCAGGGGTGTGTACCACTAGTGGAGTGTTCATCTCTTCGTATTTAATGCCATGCATGAATGCAAAATCTTCTGACATGAAAGAATGTGATGCTCCTGAATCGAATAAAACAGAAGCTAGTACTGAATTAACAAGGAGAGTACCCATCACAGTAGCAGGCTGGTCTTGAGCTTCATTCAGGTCATTGTGATTAGCCTGACCACAACCATAAAGTCTGGCATTGTTGTTGCGGGGCTGGTTGTAACCACGGCCACTGCCACGGCCAGTTGAAGGAAGAGCCAGCTGGTTCTGGTTCTGATAGCATTCCCTAGCACAGTGACCTGGACGGCCACACTTGAAGCACAACCCATCATTGGGATTGGGAGCAGGAGCTCGGGGTGGTGCAATTTGAAGAGGCTGCCTCGGTGGTGGAGGAGGCAGACGAGGTGCAGCATAGGACGACCTTGGTGCAGGTGCAGTTGGATGATACATGTTGTGGGGAATCCACATCCTACGCTTCTGCAATGACGGGCCCGAAGATAAGCCAGCGTCACGGTTGCGCCTGAGGGATCCTTGGTGTTCCTGAATACCAGTCTCAAACTGAATGGCCTTGTTCATCAAGGTGGCGAAATCAGCAAAGTCATGAACCAGGAGCGCGAGCTTGATATCCGGGTGAAGTCCGTCATGAAACTTTTCCTACTTACGAGCATCAGTAGCAATATCCTCTTCAACATAGCGGGACAAGTCAAGGAACTCCCGCTGATAAGCATCCACAGTTTTGTTGCCCTGCGTGAGGTTGTAGAACTCTCATTCTTCCTGTCCATAATTCCCTGAGGAATGAAGCGGGCACGGAAAGCAGCTTGAAACTCCGGCCAGGTGATGACTGTTCCAGCCGGTTGTGTATGCATGTGACTGTCCCACCATTGAGCAGCAGGACCCTTGAGGAAAAAGGATGCGAAAGTGACCGTAACATCCCAAAATTTTCCAAATTTTGGAATAATAATAATAAGATATTATTGAGTGAGATGCTAAGATTTTTAGGGTAAATTTAAACCTTTTGAGTCCTGTTTCAAAAATATCGAGTTTGGATTTCTTCTCTTTGGGACTCCTATGAAATATTTTGAAACCATAATCAAATTACGGAGTGAGAATAAAATGAATTTATCAAATGTGGTGGATGCATATTTCATTTGAAGTTCTTTGGATTTTGGAGTTCCATTTAAAATTTGATCTTATTTGGAGGTTTAATGTCATTTAAATATTTCCAAATTATTAAAATAAATTAAATGAGAGGAGATAATGTGACTTCTCCAAAAATACATTTGGAAATATTTAATATTGCATAATTATCATTTCGAGAATTTACAAAACTCTAAATTGATTTTTTTGAGTAATTCAGTTTGTCCATAAAGCATTAATAGTAGTTGGTGCACAAAATTTATTTTATTAAATTCCGAAACTATTTTTCGTGGACTCCAAATAATATTGAAATTAACTTACATTTTGTTTTCTGTTTTAAGTAAACTTTTTGTGCACATACATAAGTATGTAATTAAAAATTTCTGTCCTAACCTATTACTTTTTTTTGAGAAATTCCTAACCTATTACTGGGCTTAGCTTATCTTTTCTCTTGCAATCCAGCGCTCGCGAGCGAAGCAGCACAGCCCACTAGTTTTTTTCCTTCCCTTTCCCCATGGGCCTAGTTCCCCCACTAAGGCCCATGCTAATTTTTTTCCTTAGCCCAACTCCACGCAACTCCTTCCTCCTCTGTACGTTCATCTGGAGCAGCAACAGAGCAGAAACAACCATGGCCTCCTCCTCTGCCTCCCCTCACATTCAATTCCTTGCCCATTTCACCCCGGTGTCTTCACGAACAATGCGGAGAACATTATGACGAATCCATTCAGAGAATCAAAACTCGACATTATGGCTTGAATTCGTCGAACGGATCCGTGAAACGTACATGCACAACAAAGCCATAAATGGCCGTTGAGCTCCCTAGATCTCCTCGAACCGGCTTCCTCTGCCACTATAAATTGACCCAGAGGAGCGCACCAGTGGCGGATCCACCATTGGGGCGAGCTGGGGCGGCCGCCCCGGGTCCCCGCCGGCGGAGCAGCGACCCCCGCCTACCTATCGTCCGCTGGCCAGCTGATTTCATGGCGGCGGCCAGCAGTTTTCATGGAGGCGGCTTGTTTTCTATTTCCACGAAGCAGTACGTGAGGCAAGGGCTGGGTGAGGGAGAGAGAGGCGTTTGGGTTGGGCTGCAACGTTTGGGCTAGTATGTAGCATTTGCACAATTGCATTTAAAGTCCAAGTGATCGAACGCATGCTGTCGGACACCAAAAATCGATCCAGCTCAGCAGTATTGAATGGACTGGTCTCCTACTGTCAAAATCAGTGATAAGCAGACTATAGCACATTTTTATACTTTGCGGAAACGTAGAGGCCATCTACCTTACAACCTGGTGTCCTTTGTACAACTACATGTTAGATGTATACTGCCATCTTATGAAAATATTCAATAATTTTATTTTGCGGGTAGAAAATATACAATAATTATCACACTTGAGCTCATAATTTTGTAGGACTCGCTTGAGATTGTGGAAATGTATTGTGACATCAAGTGAAGAATCCATATTAATTGTTTCAAAGACCTTTTTATGTTTTTGCTAGTTGAATGTCATGAATTTTGATTAAGTAGACTTGTATTTCTAACAATGTTTGCCCCGACTAACTTCAATTTCTAGGTCCGCCACTGGAGCGCACCCAACCCTGCTCTTCCCCAAGACCGAAACCCCCATCTCTATCGCCTCAATTCCAGAGTAATTCTTCGCCGGAGTAACCCACCCCACGGCTGTACGTTGAAGATTGCATCGAGACCATAGGACCAGAACCCCTCATCTTTCTTCCTTCATTCGTATTTAGCCAAGGCGCACCCCTCTGAACCCTGGTGCCACTCGGTTTTGCAGCTGGAGCACGAGAACGGCGAAGCCCGAGCTCCGCCGCCACCCCGACGAACTCCGGCAGCTCTTTTCGGGAGCCGTAGGCCCGTGCCTCCGTCGTATCTCCGTGTCGCCCTGAACGTCGTCCTGCACCGCAACATCACCGGAGGCCACAGGGTCGTCGGATCCTTGCTAGCCCGAGCCGCGCGCCGCCCGTCCCCGGCGACATGGACGCCCAACTCGTGTGAGTTCCGAGTTCTTCGCCTCCTGTTCTTCACATCGTCAAAAAAACGAAGGGATATCAGCCAGTAGGGACAAGACACGTGGCAGCCTATTTCTATTCTCGTTTTTCTTTTCAGATTTTTGTCCAAACTTCGGAAATTCACATCTTTTAATCTACAACTCCGAATTCAACAGATTTGGTACCCATGGATTCGTTAGGAAATATACTTTCTAGAAATATACTTGAACATCCATTTGAGCTATTCAAATAAACTCAAATATTCAAATTCGAATTTGAGCATATTTGTAATAGTTTGAATCTCGCAAATCCAAATTTATCAAATTTGATGTCCTTGGAAACCTTTTAGACCCTAGAATGACTTGGGACCAGATTATTGAACTTTTGACAATTTCAAATTCAATTCAGAACTTGAATAGTGAACTTGAGTAAATTTGTCATATCTTTTATTCTATAAATCCAATAAAAATATTCTATTCTACAAAGTTAGACCTTAGGTCCCTATGCATCTATTAGAACCTTCATAATATTATTTCCAACATATTCGATACTTGTTCTGGTTCCAGACTTGGAATTTAGCTTTCTTTTAGTCTTATTTTTATTTTGATCCGTGATCCAATCATCATATGAAGACCCCCATGTTTCATCATATATCCCTAGGATCCAACCATGCACCTAGAATTCTTTGTCCAAACCAACATTTGCTTAGTTCTCAATTTCCCTAATGGCTTAACCATAAGCCATTTTTTTTTCAAATGGTTCTTCCTAGAATCTTGCCTCACAATCATTATTTTATGTCAAAATCATGACCTTCACTGGGTATCAATCGGATCCAACACTAGAATATGACTATGTCATATTTCTTTCTAAGACCAAAATTGATCCTATATCATTCCTATCAATGCATTAGAAATTATCGTAGTGGCAATCGAATAACTTGTGTTTGTACTTGCTTTTCATTTGTTTTTTGTTGTGTGTTGAGTTATTTTATTTTATCGTTAGATATATCGCAAGGTGAAGAAGAAACGACTAAGAGTAGAATATTTCATCTTCCAGAGACCCAGGCAAGTTGCAACTTGATCATACTTTGTCCTATGCTTTTGAAATATGCACGATCTCTCTAAAATTTACTAGTATGCATGTTTTATTAAAAAGTTTTACAAAGTATTATTGATAGCTAAAGCCCTAGGAACTTATCTATGCTTTGCCTTGCTTACAAAGAAAATGGGTTGGGAATCAAACAAGTTTTAAACGAATAAACTTGCCCTCTTTTGGGGCAACGTTTTGTGAAAACTTTTGAAAAACAAAAATTATATAATATTTTACTTCTACTCTCTGGGCGGAACGGTATGACGGGAACATCTACAAGTGATTGCGCCCATCGGGGTCTTGCAGTGAATGCGCCCGACTGGGGTCTTGCAGACATGTTTTGGTGGGGACCGCCGTCCAGGGGACTGAGATCTTCCAAGTATAGTTTGATGTAGCTTCTAGTACAGCCACATGCTGTTATGGCTCTGGCTTAGCTTAGTACTAATGGGAAACCCTTACCTCAGGATCGCCATCGGAGAGGGGCTTTCATTGCCTAAGTTGCGGGCGGCTTGGTCAGGTATACGGGGCTGTTACGGAAAGGCTTCGTCACAATCTCCTCCTAGTCGTACACCCAAGTGTGTAACGATAAACGGGGTTGGTTGTGTCATGTGGGGAACGTGTACGACCTCTGCAGAGGGTTAAACCTAATCGATTAGTTGTGCCCCTAGTTACGGCAATTTTGAGCAACTGAAGACTTGGACTAAAGAAGAATCTCCCCTTTCTTTTCAAAAATCTGATTTATGGGTTAGGTTGAGGATTGAGCACAGGGAATGTGTTTCACTTCAAACGTGTGTATGTTTTAAACTAATTTAGGAGAATAAGCTTTGGTGCGTATATCCAAATGTCTCACTCATATCTTTATACAAAAAAGGTATTTTGTTTTCAAAGAAAGTTTACAAAATTTACTATAGGAGAAAATTGGCTTTATGCAAAGGAAACCTCCACCAATAGTTAACCTGCATATATATTCTGTTAAACTTTCCTTTGCAACTTGCGAGTACATTCCACGTACTCATCTGCACCTATGATGTGCATATCTCAACAGATTAAGAGATGACATGGTTGCGGTCTACACTCAACGAGTCCAGTGGCGTTGATGGAGCCCTAACTTAGCGACTGCGTATAATTCCGCTGTATTATGTGCCAGCATTGAGCTGTGCCAATGGTATGCATTTGCTTAATTCTGGATCTACCGTTGTCGAAAAAAAAATATGTTTTACTGATATTCATTCTTGTTACTGTGTGTGCTAGCTATGATCCAGGGATAGCATAGTAAGCACAGGGACTTGGATTTTACCAAATCCGGGTCGTGACAGTGACATAGCTGGCAGGGGCAACATCAGCAGACTCCATCTCATAAGTGATGTCGCGGAGCGAGTCATCAGCATCAAGGGGCTGAGTTGAGCTGCGGTAGATGGTAGGGTTGAGGCGCATGAAATCTTGCAGAGTTACTGGGGCTGGCTGCTGATTCATATTGGGGCGCGGGAACTAGGCCATGACCCCTTCCATAAACTGACGATTCAACTCAAACTGTTGTATCATTCCGGCCATATATTCGGGCGGTGGTGGATTGTTGGCACCACGGCCACGACTAGCAGGTATGACCATCCTGCTAGAATGTAACAGTGATAGTTTATCATGGAGCAATTGTAGAGATAATGAATCATTCATGAGGTAACATGCACAATGAAAGAGCGCAAAAGCTACATCATAGCAGTCAAGCATGACATGCAAATCCATACATAACATCGGTTACAAGACAGTAGTACAAGTTCGGAAAAGGGAAATAGTCTAGACCAACTAGGCGACGTGCAGGCACGCAGTGGAGGGATACAACAACGGGACATAGCGATATGCTACATCAACGTCGTGGAAAACCTCTGAAGTCAGGCAGTTGTAGGTGATGAAGCTGCATCTGGTGCTCAATATGAGGGGCTTGCGCTCCGTGAACACTCTGGTGCAGGATCTGGTCCCGAACTAGAAGAAGAGGTCCACGTGCAGGAGTACTACCTCCAACAGCAGGCCACACAAGACCTGGTGGCAGCTCTGTCCTGTGCGGGTAAAGTATGTACTCTGGCTGAATCCTCGCGCTGACTACTGGCAGCATCTGTGTCAGAGTGTCGTAGTGACGAGCACCAGTGGCGTACAACTCGATAGTCAGAGCTCGAACAGTGTGATCCAGAGCCTCAATGTACCGAACCATAACCTGAGGGTCGTAACGACAGCTCACGTAGGGGGTACAGACAATAGTGTAGTATCCAGTCTCATCCCTAGCTGGGACATACGGGATGTATCTGAACCCAGTCTCCTCTAAACAAGGGTACTGTCCATGGAGACGGGTGATAGCAACATAATCAGCATCATGGAATGCCATATCAACAGTCACTCCAACACCCTCAAAGGTGTGCAACTTGGTGATGGAGCGATCCCGTCGATCATAGATATCAACCACAGCGCGGTACTGCTCATGGTTGAACTCGTGGTAGTTCTCGTACACAATGTACTAGGGGTACCAGCGATATCCCAGCCTGGTCAAGAGGTCGACCAGAATGGCCGGGAACCCAGTCGCCTCAATAGCCATGGTATGGCGTATGACCTGCGTTGCGGGACGCATCTGAAACAAAAGAGTTCGAAGACGTCAAATGACAGTGTGTGTATCATTCATTATACTTTCAAAGGAATATTTGCAGATAATCCAGCTCTCCGGGTGGATGTTATCACGAGAACCTAATGTTAGAGTTAGCAAAATCGTTTAACCCAAATAGAAGAGACATAAGAATCCCAGAGTAAGGACGAGTAATAAAACATCCTAATACCATCCAATTATGATGTGGGCCCATAAGCCACACAACAATGTTAGTAAAAGTTTTCCAAATACTAGACTCAACTTCGGCCAAGGAGTTGGAAAGGGGGCTACCTACAGGCAGTCGGCTCTGATACCAACTTGTGACACCCCCAACTCGATCATGCACTAATCATACACGCAAATGTGCACGATCAAGATCAAAAACTCACGAAAAGATATCACAACACAACTCTAGACACAAATTAAAATCATACAAGCTTCATATTAAGAGCCAGGAGCCTCGAGGGCTCGAATACAAACGAGTCAACGGAAGCAACAATATCTGAGTATAGACATAAAGTAAACAAGTCCGCCTTAAGAAGGCTAGCACAAACATCAACATGGATCGAAAAGGTAAGGCCTCCTGCCTGGGAGCCTCCTAACTACTCCTGGTCGTCGGAGGCCTCCACGTAGTAGTAGGCAACCTCGGGGTAGTAGTAGTCGTCGGTGGTGGCATCTGGCTCTTGGGATCCATCATCTGACCGCATCAATTGGGTAGAGGAGAAAAAGGGGTAGCAAAGCAACCGTGAATACTCATCCGAAGTACTCGCAAGACTTACATCAGATCTATGCTAAGTATGCATCAGTATCAAAGGAAGGGGCTGTATTTTTAGACTAGACTGCAGAAACGCCAGATGAGAAGGGAAAGCCTAGCCTATCAAAGACTAGCATCTTCTTGAAGCCATCATCTTGCAGCAGTAGAAGAGAGGAGCGTATATAATGTACAGTAACATGTGTAACTTAGCCACGCCCAGAGATCCTTTCTCGACTCCCTGCGAGAAAGCAATCCTGGAGCCATCATACCCATTTCACATCTCCAGTATCCAGTTCTAGTTGTATCGATCGGGATATAACTTTGAGCGTCCGTTACCGTGGACACGACTATTCGAATAGATATACTCCCCTGCAGGGGTGCACCAACTTACCCAACACACTCGATCAACTCCGGCCGGACACACTTTAACGGGTCATGCCCGGCCTTGGCTGATCAACACGCCGTAGTCCTACCTAGGCTTAACAAAGAGGTCACATGCCGGTCTACATCCTAAATGCGAAGGGGTCATGGGCCGATTGTCCTTCGCAATCCTGTGCGTTGTGAGGACGGCCGAGATCAGTCCTGGCTACATCTTTATACAAAGCAGGTGCTTACGCGGACCACTCGGGCGCGTGCCGCTCAACTATGGCGTCTGAAGAGCTTTCAGAAGAAACATATGATGCAGAGTGTCCATACTTATTCCCGCGTGGTCACTGCGAAAAGTCCAGAGGCCTACTCGGATCACATATCCAAACCACTAGTGTCTTGGGAGCATGCGGAGACAATCAATGATCAACGATCTATGGTCCAGTGGCCTCGTTTCACGGACTTATGGCAAGGGCTAAGAATGCCCAGCCGTGCCGCGTAGTTATCTCGCGGGTACTCTCCAGGTCAACCCGAATCCACATCACTCACGGGTACCCTCATGGTCAACCCGACTTCACATTTCTCTCGCGGGTACCCCTCGGGGTAGACCCGACTTCAACATGGTTCTGGGGTAAAGTAAAAGTAATCGTGTGTTTATAACATCAAGGGGGGAATCCGAGGAATCATCCTCGATGGATTTCCACTTGATGGTCCATAACATCAAGGGGAATCTGAGGAATCACCCTCGAACGATTCCTACTCGATGTAACCGTCAAGGTGAACTTGGAGGAATCACCCTCGAAGGGTTCACACTTGAGGTATTGCACGATAGAGTCGTTATCGGGAGTGGTGAAGGAGGAATCACCCTCCGTAGACCACAACCGACTAGCTACATTACAGATCTCATCAGAAGTGTTATACGAGGTATCACCCTTGACACTCCGATAGTAACTCTGCAGAGTCGTATAACTAAGGGGGTGTGAGGTGATGTGTCGGGCTCAGGACGTTGATCACGTTGATCGAGTCATCGGTCATAAAGCAGGGGCAACAGGGACAAGGTGAGGGGTCACTGGTGGATCACTAACCAACCTATACTAAGCATATAGGATAAGCAGGTAGGTAACAATAGCAGGTTACAAAAGCAGGCTATGCATCAGAATAGGAGCAATCAATTACAGTAGCAAAATCTAATGCAAGCATGAGAGAGAATGTAATTGGCAATATAGGAATGATCAAGGGGTTTTTGCTTGCCTGGAAGCTCTGCTGCAAGGGGCTGAACGTCAGGGGCGTAGTCGTACTCTGGAGTAGCGTCAGTCTCGGTGTCTACCGGAGAGAAGAGGGGGAAGAAACAATAAATATAAAGCAAACAAGTGCATCATAGTGCATGACATGGCAATATGCAGTGCTAAGGGTGACCTAACACAGTGCTACACGATACAGACGAAGCGGAAAAACATCTGGGAATGTTTTCTTGGTGTTTGGCATTTTTCGGATAGATGAATCGGAGGGGAAGGATCCATGTTCACCATGTTAGAGGCATGTGCCAGATGAACGGATAGCATATTCGGATTCCTTAGATTTTTCTGAGCAACTTTCATATCTAAACTATTTTCATGTGACTTATAGATTATTTTATATGATTTTTCAAAGATTTAACATTCTCTAAAATTTACTGGATTTAAATTAATTCAAAAATAATAATAATAATTGCTACATGCACCAAGTAGAGTGCACACAACAGTGCACACTGTGGCTGACAGTGGGCCCTGTTGACTGGGTCAACAGCCCAGTCAGCAGAGGATGACTGGTGGGCCAGCTGCCCAGTCAGCAGGCTGACTGGGTCAGCCTTATCCCCTGGAATAGTGGCTGGCCCCACATGTCAGTGACTGCAGTGTTAACTAGGGTTAATTAAAATGGGGTAGGACCCACCTGTCAGCAGGTCATTAGGTTCGTTTAGTTAGTGCCTAAATAAACCCGGGGTTAATTTGGGCGTGGGTCCCATTTGTCACAGATACAGGGGGCAATTAGTGGGGTTGTTAGTGGCTAATGATGTGCCACGTCTGTAGTGTCACTGCGGCGAGGCTGAACGCCATCGATGGCCGTCCGGCCGATAACAACGTCCATTTGGATGGAGCCTAGGCTCTAAAGGACGGGGCGACGTTCCGCGTCGATCTGCGGTGGTGGGCGACTCGGAGGTGGACGGATGTGGCTACTGCGGCGATGGCAAGCGGCGACCGGAGTCGGACCTCTGTCGGAAATGTGACAGAAGCGGTTAGGGGGTCAGCTGGGGCTTCGACTCGGTGTTCTGCGCGCCCTGGAGCGCGCCAGTGGCTCGCGCGGGGGCTCGGTAGTGCGCAGGGCGCGTGTGCAACGGCCATGGAGGACGGCGGAGCACGGCGGTGGGGAGGACATGCTGGAGCTCGAAACCGAGCTCAGGAAGGCACAGGAAGTCGGCGGAGCTCACAGTGGTGCTCGCAGTTGACTCGGGGAGGCCGGGGTGCAGCGGCAGTGGCGGATCGAACGACGGAGCGCTGGTGGCCACGGTTGGGGAAGATGGCATTGGCGACGGTGCAGTGCAGCTCCGGTCGGTCTAATGCTTGCAGTCAATGAAGCTGACAGATACGAACCTCCCGGACACTAGCTCATGGCGCAGGACAGCCGTTGGCCAGGTAGGCGGTTGTGGCGCAACGATGCAGTGTTCGGGTGGAGAGGAGCTGGGCGAGAGGGGTGATATGTCTCCAACGTATCTATAATTTTTTATTGTTCCATGTTATTATTGAAGGAAATATGCCCTAGAGGCAATAATAAAGTTGTTATTTTATATTTCCTTATTCATGATAAAGGTTTATTATTCATGCTAGAATTGTATTGATCGGAAACTTAAATACATGTGTGAATACATAAACAAATACCGTGTCCCTAGTAAGCCTCTACTAGACTAGCTCGTTGATCAAAGATGGTTAAGGTTTCCTAACCATAGACATGTGTTGTCATTTGATAATGGGATCACATCATTAGGAGAATGATGTGATGGACAAGACCCATCCATTAGCTTAGCATATGATCGTTCAGTTTATTGCTATTGCTTTCTTCATGTCAAATACATATTCCTTCGACTATGAGATCATGCAACTCCCGGATACCGGATGAATACCTTGTGTGCTATCAAACATCACAACGTAACTGGGTGATCATAAAGATGCTCTACAGGTATCTTCGAAGGTGTTTGTTGAGTTGGCATGGATCGAGATTGGGATTTGTCACTCCGAGTATCGGAGAGGTATCTCTGGGCCCTCTTAGTAATACACATCATAAGAAGCCTTGCAAGCAAATGACTAAGGAGTTAGTTACGAGATGATGTATTATGAAACGAGTAAAGAGACTTGCCGGTAACGAGATTGAACTAGGTATGAAGATACGACGATCGAATCTCGGGCAAGTAACATACCGACAGACAAAGGGAATTACGTATGTTGTCATAATGGTTCGATCGATAAAGATCTTCGTAGAATATGTAGGAACCAATATGGGCATCCAGGTTCCGCTATTGGTTATTGAACGGAGAGGTGTCTCGGTCATGTCTACATAGTTCTCATACCCGTAGGGTCCGCACGCTTAACGTTCGTTGACGATATAGTGTTATATGAGTTATATGATTTGGTGACCGAATGTTATTCGGAGTCCCGGATGAGATCACGGACATGACGAGGAGCTTCGGAATGGTCCGAAGGTAAATATTGGTATATAGGACGATGATATTCGGACACCGGAAGAGTTTCGGAGTGCACCGGGTAGTCATCGGATCACCGAAAGGGGTTCCAGACACCCCGGGAGGTCTATGGGCCTAATGGGCCAAGGGGAGAGACAAACCAGCCCACAAGGGGGCTGGCGCGCCCCTCTCCCTGGCCGTCGGCCCTAGGGAAGGAAAGGGGGGAGGGCTAGCCCCTCCTGCCTTCCCCTCCTCATGGGAGAAAGAAAGGGGGGAGGGGGGTGCCACCCTCCCCTGCCTTTCCCAGCGCGCCTAAAAAGGCAAGGGGGGGCGGCTAGGGGCAGGAGCCCAAGTGGGATTCGGCCCCACTTGGGGCGCCCCTAGCTGCCTCCTCCCTCCCCCACCTATATATATGTGGGAGGGGGGCGCAACACAAAGCCACGACAATCTCTTAGCCGTGTGTGGCGCCCCTCTCCACAGTTTCGTCCCTCGGTCATATTTTCGTAGTGCTTAGGCGAAGCCCTGCGGAGATAGCATCACTATCACTGTCACCACGCCGTTGTGCTGCCGGAACTCATCCACTACTTTGCCGTCTTGCTGGATCAAGAAGGTGAGGACGTCACCGAGCTGAACGTGTGCTGAATGCGGAGGTGCCGTACGTTCGGTACTTGATCGGTTGGATCGCGAAGAAGTTCGACTACATCAACTGCGTTACTAAACGCTTCCACTTACGGTCTACGAGGGTACGTAGAAACACTCTCCTCCTCGTTGCTATACATCTCCATGGATAGATCTTGCGTGTGCGTAGATTTTTTTTTGTTTTCCATGCAATGTTTCCCAACAGTGGCATCCGAGCCAGGTCTATGCATAGATGATATGCATGAGTAGAACACAAAGAGTTGTGGGCGGTGATAGTCATACTGCTTACCACCAACGTCTTATTTTGATTCGGCGGTATTGTGGGATGAAGCGGCCCGGACCAACCTTACATGTCCACGCACATGAGACCGGTTCCACCGACTGACATGCAACTAGTTTTGCATAAAGGTGGCTGGCGGGTGTCTGTTTCTCCTACTTTAGTTGAATCAAATTTGACTACGGCCGGTCCTTGAAGAAGGTTAAAACGTCAAACTTGATAAATCACCGTTGTGGTTTTTGCGTGGGTAAGAACAGTTCTTGCTAGATGCCCGTAGCAGTTACGTAAAACTTGCAACAACAAAGTAGAGGACGTCTAACTTGTTTTTGCAAGGCATGTTGTGATGTGATATGGTCAAGACGTGATGTGATATACGTTGTTGTATGAGATGATCATGTTTTGTAATATCGACAACCGGCAGGAGCCTTAGGGTTGTCTCTTTATTTTATGAAATGCAAGCGCCATGTAATTGCTTTACTTTATCGCATGCGTTAGCAATAGTTGTAGAAGCAATAGTTGGCGAGACGACCCCGACGCTATGATGGAGATCAAGGTGTCGAGCCGATGACGATGGAGATCATGACGATGCTTTGGAGATGGAGATTAAAAGCACAAGATGATGATGGCCATGTCATGTCACATATTTTGATTGCATGTGATGTTTATCCTTTATGCATCTTATTTTGCTTAGAACGGCGGTAGCATTATAAGATGGTCCCTTCACTAAATTTCAAGATAAAAGTGTTCTCCCCGAGTATGCACCATTGCCAAAGTTCGTCGTTTCGAAGCACCTCGTGATGATCAGGTGTGATAGACTCTACGTTCACATACAATGGGTGTAAGACAGTTTTGCACATGCAGAATACTTGGGTTAAACTTGACGAGCCTAGCATGTACGGACATGGTCTCGGAACACTGGAGACTGAAAGGTCGAATGTGGGTCATATAGTAGATATGATCAACATAGAGATGTTCACCATTGATGACTACCACATCTCACGTGAAGATCGGACATGGGTTAGTTGATTTGGATCATGTATTACTTAGATAACTTGAGGGATGTTTATTTAAGTGGGAGTTCATTAGTAATTTGATTAATTGAACTTAATTTATCATGAACTTAGTCTTAATAGTTGTGCATATCTATGTTGTAGATCAATGGCCCGTACTATCGTTCCCCTGAATTTTAATGCGTTCCTAGAGAAAGCTAAGTTGAAAGATGATGGTAGCAATTACACAGACTGGGTCCGTAACTTGAGGATTATCCTCATTGCTACATAGAAGAATTATGTCCTTGATGCACCGCTAGGCGACAAACCTGCTGCAGGAGCTACTGCAGATGTTATGAATGTCTGGCAGGCTCGATCTGATGACTACTCTATAATTTAGTGCCACATGCTTTACGGCCTACAACCGGGACTTTAAAGATGTTTTGAACGTCATGGAGCATATGAGATGTTCCAAGAGCAGAAGTTAATATTTTAAGCAAATGCCCGGGTTGAGAGATATGAAGTCTCCAACAAGTTCTTTAGCTGCAAGATGGAGGAGAACAGTTCTGTCAGTGAACACATACTCAAAATGCCTGGGTATCATAATCACTTGACTCAGCTGGGAGTTGATCTTCCAGTTGATAGTGTTATTGACAGAGTTCTTCAATCACTGCCACCATGCTACAAAGGCTTCGTGATGAACTATAATATGCAAGGGATGAACAAAACGATTCCTGAGCTCTTCGCAATGCTTAAGGCCGCGGAGGTAGAAATCAAAAAGGAGCATCAAGTGTTGATGGTTAACAAGACCACTAGTTTCAAGAAAAAGGGCAAGGGAAAGAAAGGGAAGTTCAAGAAGAATGGGAAGCAAGTTGCCACTCCCGGGAAGAAGCCCAAAACTGGACCCAAGCCTGAAACTGAGTGCTTCTACTGCAAAGGGAATGGTCACTGGAAGCGAAACTGCCCCAAATACTTGGCGGATAAGAGAAGGATGGCAAAGTGAACAAAGGTATATTTGATATACATGTTATTGATGTGTACCTTACTAATGCTCGTAGTAGCGCTTGGCTATTTGATACTGGTTCGGTTGCTCATATTTGTAACTTGGAATAGGAGCTGCGGAATAAACGAAGATTGGCTAAGGACGAAGTGACGATGCGCGCCGGGAATGGTTCCAAGGTCAATGTGATCGCCGTCAGCACTCTACCTCTACATCTACCTTCAGGATTAGTTTTAGACCTCAGTAATTGTTATTTGGTGCCCGCATTGAGCATGAACATTATATCTGGATCTTGTTTATTTCAAGACGGTTATTCATTTAAATTGGAGAATAATGGTTGTTCTATTTATATGAGTAATATCTTTTATGGTCATGCACCCTTGATGAATGGTCTATTCTTGTTTAATCTCGATCGTAGTGATACACATAATCATAAATGCCAAAAGATGCAAAGTTGATAATGATAGTGCAACATACTTGTGGCACTGCCGTTTAGGTCATATTGGTGTAAAGCGCATGAAGAAACTCCATGCGGATGGACTTTTGGAATCACTTGATACTTGCGAACCATGCCTCATGGGCAAGATGACTAAAACTCCATTCTCCGGAACAATGGAGCGAGCTAATGACTTATTGGAAATAATACATACCGATGTATGCGGTCCGATGAGTGTTGAAGCACGCGGCGGGTATCGTTATTTTCTGACCTTCACAGATGATTTGAGTAGGTATGGGTATATCTACGTGATGAAACACAAGTCTGAAACATTTGAAAAGTTCAAAGAATTTTAGAGTGAAGTGGAGAATCATCGTAACAAGAAAATAAAGTTTCTACGATCTGATCGCGGAGGCGAATATTTGAGTTACGAGTTTGGCCTTCATTTAAAACAATGTGGAATTGTTTCACAACTCACGTCACCTAGAATACCACAACGTAATGGTGTGTCCGAACGTCGTAACCGTACTTTATTAGATATGATGCGTTCTATGATGTCTCTTACCGATTTACCACTATCGTTTTGGGGTTATGCATTAGAGACAGCCGCGTTCACGTTAAATAGGGCACCATCTAGATCCGTTGAGACGACACCGTCTGAACTGTGGTTTGGCAAGAAACCTAAGATGTCATTTCTTAAAGTTTGGGGATGCGACGCTTATGTCAAAAGGCTTCAGCCTGATAAGCTCGAACCTAAATCGGAGAAGTGCGTCTTCATAGGATACCCTAAAGAAACTATTGGGTACACCTTCTACCACAAATCCGAAGGCAAGATCTTTGTTGCTAAGAATGGGTCCTTTCTAGAGAAGGAGTTTTTCTCGAAACAAGTGAGTGGGTGGAAAGTAGAACTTGATGAGGTAATTGTACCTTCTCTCGAATTCGAAAGTAGCACATCACAGAAAACCGTTCCCGTGATGGCTACACCAACTAGAGAGGAAGCAAATGATAATGATCATGAAACTTCAGATCAAGTTACTACTGAACCTCGTAGGTCGACCAGAGCACGATCCGCACCAGAGTGGTACGGTAGTCCTGTCCTAGAAGTTATGTTATTAGACCATGGCGAACCTACGAACTATGAAGAAGCTATGAAGAGCCCAAATTCCGATAAATGGCTTGAGGCCATGTAATCTGAGATAGGATCCATGTATGAGAACAAAGTATGGACTTTGGTGGACTTGCCCGATGATCGGCAAGCCATAGAAAATAAATGGATCTTCAAGAAGAAGACTGATGCTGATGGTAATGTTACTGTCTACAAAGCTCGACTTGTCGCGAAAGGTTTTTGACAAGTTCAAGGAGTTGACTACGATGTGACTTTCTCACCCGTATCGATGCTTAAGTCTGTTTGAATCATGTTAGCAATTGCCGCATTTTATAATTATGAAATCTGGCAAATGGATGTCGAAACTGCATTCCTTAATGGATTTCTCAAAGAAGAGTTGTATATGATGCAACCAGAAGGTTTTGTCGATCCTAAAGGTGCTAACAAAGTGTGCAAGCTCCAGCGATCCATCTATGGACTGGTGCAAGCATCTCGGAGTTGGAATATACGCTTTGATGAGGTGATCAAACCATATGGTTTTATACAGACTTATAGTGAAGACTGTACTTACAAGAAAGTGAGTGGGAGCTCTGTAGCATTTCTAATATTATATGTGGATGAAATATTTATGATTGGAAATGATATAGAATTTCTGGATAGCATAAAAGGATACTTGAATAAGATTTGTCAATGAAAGACCTCGGTGAAGCTGCTTATATATTGGGCATCAAGATCTATAGGGATAGATCGAGACGCTTAATAGAACTTTCACAAAGCACATACCTTGACAGAGTTTTGAAGAAGTTCAAAATGGATCAGTCAAAGAAAGGGTTCTTGCCTGTGTTACAAGGTGTGAAATTGAGTCAAACTCAAAGCCCGACCACTGCAGAAGATAGAGAGAAAATAAAAGTCATTCCCTATGCCTCAGCCATAGGTTCTATCTTGTATGCTATGCTGTGTACCAGACCTGATGTGTGCCTTGCCATAAGTTTGGCAGGGAGGTACCAAAGTAATCTAGGAGTGGATCACTGGACAGCGGTCAAGAACATCCTGAAGTACCTGAAAAGGACTAAGGATATGTTTCTTGTTTATGGAGGTGACGAAGAGCTCGTCGTAAATGGTTACGTCGATATTAGCTTCGACATAGATCCGGATGACTCTAAGTCACAAAACGAATATGTATTTTTGTTGAATGGTGGAGCTGTCAGTTGGTGCAGTTCCAAGCAGAGCGTCATGGCGGGATCTACGTGTGAAGCGGAGTATATAGCTACTTCGGAAGCAACACATGAAGGAGTCTTGATGAAGGAGTTCATATCTGATCTGGGTGTAATACCCAGTGCATCGGGTCCAATGAAAATATTTTGTGACAACAATAGAGCAATTGCCTTGGCAAAGGAATCTAGGTTTCACAAGAGAACCAAACACATCAAGAGACGCTTCAACTCCATTCGTGAAAAGGTCAAGGATGGAGACATAGAGATTTGCAAAATACATACGGATCTGAATGTAGCACACCCATTGACTAAGCCTCTTCGGAGAGCAAAACATGATCAGCACCAAGACTCCATGGGTGTTAGATTCCTTACAATGTAATCTAGATTATTGACTCTAGTGCAAGTGGGAGACTGAAGGAAATATGCCCTAGAGGTAATAATAAAGTTGTTATTTTATATTTCCTTATTCATGATAAAGGTTTATTATTCATGCTAGAATTGTATTGATCGGAAACTTAAATACATGTGTGAATACATAAACAAATACCGTGTCCCTAGCAAGCCTCTACTAGACTAGCTCGTTGATCAAAGATGGTTAAGGTTTCCTAACCATAGACATGTGTTGTCATTTGTTAACGGGATCACATTATTAGGAGAATGATGTGATGGACAAGACCCATCCGTTAGCTTAGCATATGATCGTTCAGTTTATTGCTATTGCTTTCTTCATGTCAAATACATATTCCTTCGACTATGAGATCATGCAACTCCCGGATACCGGAGGAATACCTTGTGTGCTATCAAACGTCACAACGTAACTGGGTGATCATAAAGATGCTCTACAGGTATCTCCGAAGGTGTTTGTTGAGTTGGCATGGATCGAGATTGGGATTTGTCACTCCGAGTATTGGAGAGGTATCTCTCGGCCCTCTCAGTAATACACATCATAAGCTTGCAAGCAAATGACTAAGGAGTTAGTTACGAGATGATGTATTACAGAACGAGTAAAGAGACTTGCCGGTAACAAGATTGAACTAGGTATGAAGATACCGACGATCGAATCTCGGGCAAGTAACATACCGATAGACAAAGGGAATTACGTATGTTGTCATAACGGTTCGACCGATAAAGACCTTCATAGAATATGTAGAAACCAATATGGGCATCCAGGTTCCGCTATTGGTTATTGACCGGAGAGGTGTCTCGGTCATGTCTACATAGTTCTCGAACCGGTAGGGTCCGCATGCTTAACGTTCATTGACGATATAATGTTATATGAGTTATATGATTTGGTGACCGAATGTTGTTCGGAGTCCTGGATGAGATCACGGACATGTCGAGGAGCTCCAGAATGGTCTGGAGGTAAAGATTGATATATAGGACGATGATATTCGGACACCGGAAGAGTTTCGGAGCGCACCGGGTAGTCATCGGATCACCGGAAGGGGATCCAGACACCCCCGGGAGGTCTATGGGCCTAATGGGCCAAGGGGAGAGACACACCAACCCACAAGGGGGCTGGCGCGCCCCTCTCCCTGGCCGCCAGCCCTAGGGAAGGAAAGGGGGGAGGGCTAGCCCCTCCTGCCTTCCCCTCCTCATGGGAGAAAGGAAAGGGGGGGGGGGTGGGGGGAGGCGCCACCCTCCCCTGCCTTTCCCCGCGCGCCTAAAAAGGCAAGGGGGGTGCGGCTAGGGGTAGGAACCCAAGTGGGATTCGGCCCCTCTTGGGGCGCCTCCTGGCTACCTCCTCCCCCCCACCTATATATATGTGGGAGGGGGGCGCCACACAAAGCCACGACAATCTCTTAGCCGTGTGCGGCGCCCCTCTCCACAGTTTCGTCCCTCGGTCATATTTTCGTAGTGCTTAGGCGGAGCTCTGAGAGATAGCATCACCATCACCGTCACCACGCTGTCGTGCTGCCGGAACTCATCCACTACTTCGTCGTCTTGCTGGATCAGGAAGGTGAGGACGTCACTGAGCTGAACGTGTGCTGAACGCGGAGGTGCCGTATGTTCGGTACTTGATCGGTTGGATCGCGAAGAAGTTCGACTACATCAACCGCGTTACTAAACGCTTCCGCTTACGGTCTACGAGGGTACGTAGACACACTCTCCCCCTCGTTGCTATACATCTCCATGGATAGATCTTGCGTGTGCGTAGAATTTTTTTTTTGTTTTCCATGCAACGTTTCCCAACAGTTATATTATCCATCTTGGATGTTTTAAATGGATTAATATGCTATTTTATATCATTTTTTGGGACTAACCTATTAACCTAGTGCCCAGTGCCAGTTGCTGTTTTGTCCTTGTTTTTGCCTTTTACAAAAAATCAATACCAAACGGAGTCCAAACGGAACGAAACTTTTTGAGGATTTATATGAGTTCTATATGACTAATGTTGAGTCCATGGATTATACGCACTCTCACCCTTCCACCTTTGCTAGCCTCTCTAGTACTGCACAAGTTTCGCCGGTGCATTGAACCCACCATATACCTTCCTTAAAATAGCCACCATACCTACCTATTATGGCATTTCCATAGCCATTCCGAGAAATATTGCCATGCAACTTCCACCGTTCCGTTTATTATGACACATACCATCATTGTCATATTGCTTTGCATGATCATGTAGTTGGCATAGTATTTGTGGCTTGGCCACCATTCATATTTTTTATACATGTCACGCTAGATCATTGCACATCCCGGTACACCGCCGGAGGCATTCATATAGAGTCATATTTTGTTCTAGTATTGAGTTGTAATTCTTGAGTTGTAAGTAAATAAAAGTGTGATGATCATCATTATTAGAGCATTGTCCCATGTGAGGAAAGGATGATGGAGACTATGATTCCCCCACAAGTCGAGATGTGACTCCGGAGTTAAAATAAAAAAAGAGCCCAAAAAGAAAAGAAAAGAAAAAAAAAGAAAAAAAAGAAAAAAAATGAGAGAAAAAGAGATAAGGGACAATGTTACTATCCTTTTTCCACACTTGTGCTTCAAAGTAGCACCATGTTCTTCATGTAGAGAGTCTCCTATGTTGTCACTTTCATATATTACTAGTGGGAATTTTTCATTATAGAACTTGGCTTGTATATTCCAATGATGGGCTTCCTCAAAATTGCCCTAGGTCTTCATGAGCAAGCAAGTTGGATGCACACCCACTTAGTTTTCTTTTGATCTTTCATACACTTATAGCTCTAGTGCATCCGTTGCATGGCAATCCCTACTCACTTGCACCAATATCAATTGATGGGTATCTCCATAGCCTATTAATTTGCCTAGTTGGTGTGAGAATTTATTTCTCCTTTTTGTCTACTACCACCTTCTATTCCACCCATAGTGCTATATCCATGGCTCACGCTCATGTATTGCGTGAAAGTTGAAAAAGCTTTAGAACATCAAAAGTATGAAACAATTGCTTGGCTTGCCATCGAGGTTGTGCATGATAAATACTTTGTGTGATGAAGATTGAGCATGATAAGATTATATGATTTTTAGGGATAACTTTCTTTAGCCATGTTATTTTGAAAAGCCATGATTGCTTTATTAGTATGCTTGAAGTATTATTGTTTTTATGTCAATATTAAACTTTTGTTTTGAATCTTATGGATCTGAGTATTCATGCCACAATAAGAAAGATTACTTGATAAACATGTTAGGTAGCATTCCACATAAAAAAAATCTATTTTTATCATTTACCTACTCGAGGACGAGCAGGAATTAAGCTTGGGGATGCTTGATACGTCTCCAATGTATCTATAATTTTTGATTGTTCCATGCTATTATATTATCCATCTTGGATGTTTTATATGCATTAATATGCTATTTCATATTATTTTTGGGACTAACCTATTAACCTAGAGCCCAGTGCTAGTTGTTGTTTTTTCCTTGTTTTTGTCTTTACAGAAAATCAATACCAAACGGAGTCCAAACTTTTTGAGGATTTCTTGGACCAGAAGACAACCACAAAGCTTTGGGAAGAGGCCAAAAGACCCAAGAGGGGGCCACAAGCCCTATGGGCGCGCCCCAGGGGGCACCCCTAGGCTTGTGGGCCCCCGTGGCTCTTCTAACCCTAGTCTTTGCTCTATAAATACCCAAATATTCCCCTTACATCAGAGGGCACACCAAAAATACTTTTCTGCTGCCGCAAGCTTCTGTTCTCGTGAGATCCCATCTTGGGGCCTTTTCCGGCACACCGCCGGAGGGGGATTCGATCATGGAGGGCCTCTACACCAACCTTGTTGCCCTTCCGATGATGTGTGAGTAGTTTACCACAGACCTACGAGTCCATAGCTAGTAGATAGATGGCTTATTCTCTCTCTTTGATCTTCAATACAATGTTCTCCTCGATGTTCTTGGAGTTCTATTCAACGTAATCTTCTTTTGTGGTGCGTTTGTTGAGATCCGATGAATTGTGGATTTATGATCAGATTATCTATGAATATTATTTGAGTCTTCTCTGAACTCTTTTATGCATGATTAAGATAGCTTTGTATTTCTCTCCGATCTATTGATTTGGTTTGGCCAACTAGGTTGATTTATCTTGCAATGGGGGAGGTGCTTAGTTTTGGGTTCAATCTTGCGGTGTCCTCACCCACTGACAGTAGGGGTAGCGAGGCATGTATTTGTATTGTTGCCATTAAGTATAAAAAGATGGGGGTTTTACCATATTGATTGGATCTATCCCTCTACATCATGTCATCTTGCTTAAGGCGTTACTCCATTCTTGTTAACTTAATACACTAGATGCATGCTGGATAGCGGTCGATGTGTGGAGTAATAGTAGTAGATGCAGGCAGGAGTCGGTCTACTTGTCATGGACGTGATGCCTATATTCATGATCATTGCCTTGGATATCGTCATAACTATGCACTTTTCTATCAATTGCTCAACAGTAATTTGTTCACCCACCGTATGTTTTCTTCAGGAGAGAAGCCTCGAGTGAAACCTATGGCCCCCGGGTCTATTTTCTATCATATTATTTTCAGATCTATAAAACCAAAAATACAAAAATACCTTGCTGCAATTTATTTATATTTACTTTATTTTACTCTTTTGTTTATCTTTTATACCTATCTCTATTAGATCTCACTCTTGCTAGTGACCGTGAAGGGATTGACAACCCCTTTTTTGCGTTGAGTGCAAGTGTTTGTTAGTTTGTGCAGGTGCATCTATTGGGACTTGCTTGTGCCTCCTACAGGATTGATACCTTGGTTCTTAACTGAGGGAAATACCTATCTCTACTTTGCTGCATCACTCTTTCCTCTTCAAGGGAAAAACCAATGCAAGCTCAAGAAGTAGCAAGGGGAGGAGGGGAGCGCGACGGGGGTGAGTGAGTGGGGGAGGTGAGATGGCTCAAGAGCCCGAGGCGCGGGAGGGGCGCCCTTATCCTCTTTGGGGCGTCGTCGGCGAGGCGGTCTGGCGGGGACGTGCCCCACATGCACTGTAGCGGTGCGGCTCGACAGGTGGAGGGCAGAAGGTGAAGTGGGCTGGGCCGGTGCACTGTGCACTTAGGCCCAGAGCCCAGGGTAGTTTTTCCTTTCCTTTTTAATTTTTCTTTTTCATTCTTTCTGTTTTCTATGTAGTTTCAAATTTAATTTAGTTTTATAAAATATAAAACTTGCACCATAAATAGAGTTATAAATTAAGCCACTGCCATAAAAAGTTTGGGCTTTAATTAAAATATATTAGAATTTTTATAATTTAAAAAGCAATTAAATTGTTGTTTTACCCTCTATTTTAAATGTTTTAGGGCACTTAACCATTTTATTAAATGTTTGTTTCTCCACCATATTTAACTATGGATTATTTGCAACATTATGAACAATTTAGTTTTCATGTTGGTGATTTTTTTCTATTTCACTTATGATTTGAATTTGAATTCAAAGGGGAATTTGAAATGAGACATTGATCAAGGTGATCAAGCATTGTTTAGCAAAATGATTTAGCTTAATCAAAGAGGGTTATTGTAGCTCATTACACAGGGGTGTTACATTGCCGGCAACCAAAGCCTTGATCTTCAGTACTACTTAGTACTTCTCGATCATCTCCCTTGAGGTCTTCTTCATGGTTTTGTTAACCAAGTCTTGTATAGAGTTGTCCTCTAGCAAGCCCTACCGTCGGGAAGGCTGCCACTGCCTATGCACAAGTCATGGTACTAAGGCACCCATGTCTTGGTACACCGACAGGAGCCCCCGGGCCTGGGCCACACATGCATGCGAGGCGTCGTTGGGCTAGGCCCAAACTGTGCACAGGCACGCATGGCAGAGGATAACTGCTATAATCTTCTCTTTAACCACACCTCCCACGATGTGCATTAAATGCAGGACGTGGGAGAGGTGGAATGAAACGGTTGCCAGAGGTAGTGCGCCTGAAAAAGCATGGCCACATAGGACGGTAAAGAGCCAGCCCCAGTGCCTTCCCCATAAAAAGGAAACCACGAGGGGCGCTGCTCATTTACCCCCCTTCTTCTCCAATCTAGCAGACCGCCTCATCTTCAATCTTGCGCAAGAATAGAGCATATCTCCTACCGCCGCCGCTCACGCCCTCGCTTGCTCCCAAATCCATCCTCTACAAAGTCGCCATGGCACCCAAGAAAGGCCAAGATAAGGCAGAGAAGTCAGTCAACCCAGAAGCGGAGACGAGGAAAGAAGCCATGGCAGAGCTGCGCAGAAACCATGTCGTCTTCGCGCTGGTGCTGAATCACAATGACTTGGTGGAGTGGTACACATACATGTGGGGGAAAGTGATGACAGCCCACACCGCGCTGCATGTACTTCCCGGCTCTGTCAATGGCGGCAAAGATAAATACCCCTTCTTCACCGCATATTTTTATTGCGGGCTTGTTCCTCCCTTCTCTGATTTCTTCTCTGAGATCATGCACACATATGGGTTCCATCTATTAGATTTCACACCAAATGCCATGACTTGCATGTCTATCTTCGCCCATATGTGCGAAAATTTCATTGGAGTAGTACCCAATGTAACCCTCTTCCGCCACTACTTCATCCCACGCATCGAGGGAGATGCTCTTTATGGCAGCGTCACTTGGATCCCTAGGTCAAATACCAAGGAGATCTATCCATAAGACAATTTGCACCTGAAGTGGAATGAATGGCGGGCTGACTGGTGCTGGATTAAAGAGGACAACTTCCCAGAATTTTGCAAGCCTCAGAAGAAGAAGGTAGAGCACGGCAAGGATTAGAGCTATTTTGATGCACATGACAAGAAGCTCTCAATCGCCACAACTCACATCTTCCGCCTCAGGGCTCCCGGCCTCACCATTGAGATGGTGGGGGCTGATTTCCTTCACCGTTCGATTGCCCCTCTCCAGAATAAAGAAGACCAGCTAGGGATTTCAAAAATTCTGCAGATATCATGAGGCTGCACGCAGGACTTGGCAACAATCTGACAGTGCTGCACCATAGATCACTCTGCATAAACTCTTCCGCACCACGCCAAATTCAAATTGCCGACAAGAGTGATTCCCTTGTGCAACAACTCCGCCAAGGACGCGATCATTGCCATGATGCCGGCATCACTACAAGAAATATGTCAACTTGTGACCTTCTGTCAGTGACCCTGGAAGAATTGGTCGTAAATCTACAACCATTTGAGACCAATTGGTCATAAGCTGTTCGGGGGGCTCCAAACCCTAAACTATAACGACCATTTTGGTTAGAAAGGTCATAATTTCCTTACACGAAATGGTCGTAAAGCAAACAACACTGGTCCGCTGCCTTATTTCTAGCTAATCATATAGATGTTCATAGCCTTGTAAATTGTGGTGCATTGCTATGACTGGGAGCCACCTCATCAGTTTTGCCTATGTGTCATGTCTATGTGTCAATTTTTGCCTAGGTTGTGAAGCAGCCCATATTTCTGTCATTCCCAAAATTCCCCAAAAAATTGGGCATTCTTTACTATCCAAATCATTGCCTCATGACAAAATTCAGCTCCATTTTCCTAGTAAATCTTCCTCGGCAAATTTCCAAAGTTTCTGTTCAACTAGAACCATTGTGAAGGAAGTACTAGCTAGGCATATCCTAATGAGCTGAATTTTTGCCACATCTTAGATATTCCCAAATCATAGCTCTCCACAAAATTTTAGCCCCATATAACAATCCATGTGAGCTCACCATCCAATCTTTGTTTCTGGTAATATTTCCAGTTTGTGAAGCAACTATATTTTATGTTAATTTATAATTGCTGAAAATTTACCAGGATATGACCCTACCCATATAACCTCCCTCCACCAAATTTTAGCTCATTTAATCTAGCCAATTTCCCTCAACATTTTTCCCAATTTTCTGTTCAGTGGAGAGCACTGTGAAGGAAGTACCATTTTATTTATCCAAATGGTATGAAATTTTTACAGTGCCTTCATATGCCCAAATTATCATCCTCCAAATTTAAGATCAATCCATTCATTCATTTAAGTCTAGCTTCAACATTCGTATTTCTATCCAGTGTGGTACTTTGCAAAGCAAGTGACACCTAGGCTCCTCCATTTGAGCTGCAAATTTTTGAAGACAATGTCCTTAGTAGATGATCATCCTCGGCCAAAACTCAGGCCCATTGGCCATGTGCATTTTCCCTACCACTAATCAAACACTTGGCTCCTAATTCATGTTTGAGCTTAGTTCAGTCTCCTCGTGAGAATATTCTATTGCCTTCTTCTTCCTAACACCTACCGGGGGAGTGCCCAACCCACTAGACATGCCTAGGACACCCAGAATGCGTGGCAACGCCATGGTCACACAGTGACCATGCGGCGGGCATGCGAGTTTACGCGCTCTGGAGTTGGGGCCCTCGGCCACCATCCAAACCTCAACGTATTGCCACAAAACCATGTATTTTTGATTAAATAGATACTTATGTACCTAGAAATGATTTTTGAAAAAAATAAAGACCAAACTATAAGGCAGCTGTAGTTCAAATTTGACCTGCTTCCTACTGAATCGGCGGAAATTTGTCTTTTTCATGAGAGGTGGATCAAAACTTTTAACACCCAACCATTTGGTCAATTGTGCATTAAATATGTCCTAGTATTTCATAAAATTGATTTGGTACAATTTTGCAACAAATATATGGTAGGTCCTTCGCAAAAAAACTCATTTTGGGCACTCGAAAAATGGAAAATGAAATTTCCGTACAAAGAAAATGAAAACTTCCTTAGGCAACATTGTTTGCCATTCCAAGATGCACCCTCGTGCACAATATTAGATAATTTGAAAAAACTATGCCATGAATATGGCCATAAGATTGATCATTTGGCTTAAAAGCCATGAATCTTCACACGTAATAGCTCATTTCTGAGAAAACTTTTTTTAAAGAATTGTTGTATTACAAATTTATTATTTTTCCTGGTAACTTGGCCATATATAATGACACAATGCGAAGGTTTTCCAATTTTTCAATTTTTTTTGAAATTTTCATGCCCATTTCAAAATGCGGTCAAAACGACGGGCATGACCGTTCCTAGCTAGTTGTTGAATCTTGGAATTTTTTGGTGTTTCTCTGATTAAATAGATACTTATGTACCTAGAAATGATTTTTGGAAAAAATAAAGAGAAAACTATGAGGCAGCTGCAGTTCAAATTTGGCCCGCTTCCTACTGAATCGGCAGAAATTTGTCTTTTTCACGAGAGGTGGATCAAGACTTTTAACACCCAACCATTTGGTCAATTGTGCATTAAATATGTCCTAGTATTTCATAAAATTGATTTGGTACAATTTTGCAACAAATATATGGTAGGTCCTTCACAAAAAAAACTCATTTTGGGCACTCGAAAAATGGAAAATGAAATTTCCGTACAAAGAAAATGAAAACTTCCTTAGGCAACATTGTTTGACATTCCAAGATGCACCCTTGTGCACAATATTAGATCATTTGAACAAACTATGCCATGAATGTGGCCATAAGATTGATCATTTGGCTTGAAAGCCATGAATCTTCACACGTGATAGCTCATTTCTGAGAACACTTTTTTTAAAGAATTGTTGTATTACAAGTTTATTATTTTCCCGGTAACTTGGTCATATATAATGACACAATGCGAAGGTTTTCAGATTTTTTTCAATTTTTTGAATTTTTCATGCCCATTTCAAAATGTGGTCAAAACGGCGGGCATGACCATTCCTAGCTAGTGGTTGAATCTTGGAAAAAATTTGGTGTTTCTCTAATTAAATAGATACTTATGTACTTAGAAATGATTTTTGGAAAAAATAAAGAGAAAACTATGAGGCAGGTGCAGTTCAAATTTGACCCGCTTCCTACTGAATCGGCGGAAATTTGTCTTTTCATGAGAGGTGGATCAAAAATTTTGACACCCAACCATTTGGTCAATTGTTCATTAAATATGGCCTAATATTTTATAAAATTGATTTGGTCTAACTTTGTAACAAATATATGGTAGGTCCTTCACAAAAAAGCTCATTTTGGGCACTCGAAAAATGGAAAATTGATTTTTCGTCCAAAGAAAATGAAAACTCCCTTAGGCAACATTGTTTGCCATACCAAGATGCAGCCTTGTGCACAATATGACATCATTTGAACAAACTATGCCATGAATGTGGCCATAAGATTGATCATTTGGCTTGGAAGCCATGAATCTTCACACATGATAGCTCATTTCTGAGAACATTTTTTAAAAGAATTGACGTATTACAAGTTTAATATTTTTCCTGGTAACTTGGTCACATATAATGACACAATGCGAAGGTTTTCCAATTTTTTGATATTTTTTGATTTTTTCATGCCCATTTCAAAATGCGGTCAAAACGGCGGGCATGACCGTTCCTAGCTAGTGGTTGAATCTTGGAAAACTTATGGTGTTTCTCTGATTAAATAGATACTTATGTACCTAGAAATGATTTTTGGAAAAAATAAAGAATAAACTATAAGGCAACTGCAGTTCAAATTTGACCCGCTTCCTGCTGAATCGGTGGAAATTTGTCTTTTTCACGAGAGGTGGATCAAAGCTTTTGACACCCAACCATTTGGTCAATTTTACATTAAATATAGCCTAATATTTTAGAAAATTGATTTGGTCCAATTTTGCAACAAATATATGGTAGGTCCTTCACAAAAAAACTCATTTTGGGCACTAAAAAAATGGAAAATGTTTTTTTTTTTGCCAAAAAACTCATTTCTCATGACACCTTTTTAAAGATATTTATCTTATTTCTTGTTTGTTATTTTTCCTGAAAACTTGTTCACATTTGGTGACACAATGAGAAGGTTTTCCATTTTCTTTTTGAATTTCTCAGGTCATAAAATAGCTGACATGATTTTAACACGTTAAGTTTAGTCAACTACGACCAATTTAGATGGTCATAACGTCGTACTGTAATCTGATTGGTTCGTGGACGTTTCACGCGGATCGTGCATCAAACACCGTCGGATGATCAGGGATCCAACGGCAGTCCTCAGCCCTTCCACACCATCCCCGAAACCCTAGCTCTGTCCAGTGGTCATTTTCCATCCACCCCCCGCCTCCTTTCTTTCCATCGCTCTCTTCTCCCCCTCTCCCCTTCCAGATCCGGCGGAGGTCCTCTCGATCCCCTCCCCTTCCTCCCCGCTGTCTTCGCTGTCGCGACGCCGCACCCTCCACGCCAGCCCCTCCCACTCCAGTCGCCGCCGCCCCCATTCGCTCCAGATCCAATCCAAGTCCCCCTCGTCCACCGCCCCCTTCCTCCCGTCACCACACCAACCTCGCCTTTGTCGATGACCACCCGCACCTCCTCGCACCGCTCCTCGCCTTCCCTGCCCGCGCGCGCGCTCCACAACCACCTCGTCGCCACTGCCGCCTCCGCGCTCTCCGCGCCGCTCTCCGACCCGGCGGGGGAGGCCCCGCCGCTTGCGCGAGCGCTCGCCTCCATCTTCTCCCTTGCGCCGCGCGCCGCCGTCGCCGCCGAACTATGGGGCCGGCGGATCTCCAGGGATGGTCACCGTGGGACCGCAAGTACCCCAACGGCTCCCGCCCTAGCTGGGCCACCGGGGGCTGGTACTGGAAGGCCACCGGCGCCGACAAACCCGTGGCGCATGCGGGCAGGACCCTCGGGATCAAGAAGGCGCTCGTCTTCTACCACGGCAGGCCACCATTAGCAGGGGTCAAGATGGACTGGATCATGCACGAGTACCGCCTCGTCGGCGCTAGCGCCAAGAAGATCGGCTCCTCGCTCAGGCTCGACGACTGGGTGCTTTGCCGCTTCTACAACAAGAAGAACCAATAGGAGAAGATGCAGCAGCAGCGGCAGGAGGAGGAGGAGGCGGCCAAGGCTGCGGCGTCACAGTCGACCTCCAGGGGTGAGACACGGACGCCGGAGTCCGATGTCGACAACGGTCCGTTCCTGGAGCTGGACTCGCTGCCGGAGTTCCAGGGAACGGGGATGACAAACACGGCGATACTGCCAAAGGAGGAGGTGCAGGAGCTGGGCAACGACGACTGGCTCATGGGACAACAGCGATACTGTCCGGTGCCAACGCCGTCGCCGTCGTCAGCCGCGTGTTCCAGCCGGCCAGGAGGTAGCCGTCACCCTGGAGGCCCCGAAGCCACTTCGTGGAGTACGGGTTCGCGCTGGACGGAGACGGGAGTGTCATCGATGAGGTGTTGTGGCTTTACTGCTTTGCTTTCGGTTACTGTTCTTTGTGCAAACTAGTGGCTTGATTTCCCATTTTGTTTGCCAAATCTGAAGGTACTGGTGGTGCCTATGCTGTCTACGAGATCCTACACCCGAGAGGATGTGGTGGAGCTCCAGTGCCACGGGAATGACCTTTGCTTGCATCGTGTGCCGAGGGCCTACTTGAAGGCTGGTGCCAGGCTCGCCGACCCTGGTTGGTTGCTTTCTCACTCACCTCCTACTGGTTCTAGATTATTTACGCTTGTAAACAAATATTGTAGTTCAGTTTGTTGCGGCTATGATTGAAGTTCAATAGAAATAGTTCTGTTGCCTACGACTGTAGTTATAGTTACAGGGAAACAGTTTTGTCAGCTAGTCAGACTCTTCTTGTTTGAAGAATGGTGAAGCTATCTTGTGATGTAGGGGTCTTATCTTGAACAAACTCCTAGCTTAGCAAGAATGATAGTGTTCTTTCTCTTGCTCCACCAGTTCAGACTGCTTGTCAGCATGCGGCATTAGTAGACTGCATTAGAACTCGATGGCCACTGGCAGTTTGCAGCTGGTGTGGAGATGTGCCGAGTATTGTCTGATCTGATGCTTTGAGTTATAGTCATATCACTTGTTGGGCTGATTTCGAGCAGACTGCTTAGTGTTGACCGTGCCATGCAAAGTTTTGGAAGGGGCTGCTGGTGTTGTAATTGTTTAGCCTGATTTATCGCGTCATCTTATCAGGGACATGAGTATTCTTTTTTCTTTTAACTGACATTAGATGTATACACCTTTTATGGATATGCTGTTAAGTCTCGAGGCACATTCTTTCTTGTACACAGATGATTTTGTTATAGTTTATTTTATATCTGACACAGAGCTGAGCGACTTGTTTATTTTACATCTAACGGAGGTGTAAATTTTTTATGATAGTGCTTACTACTTGTGTGACATTTCTCTGCAACTTGTAGTTATCCATGTGTTCGTTTCATGCTAAAAGATTAATATATACAGTAGAGTACTAAATAAATCCCCTCAGATGTGATATTGTGTAGCTTGTTGATTAATATACAGATGAATCGTCCTTTGGAGTAGCTTGTTGATTTTCTGTAGCTTTGTTAATCTTGCAGTTCCCTTGCTACTGCTGCTAGCCTGTAACACTGGATTAAGTGAAATGAAGTTGTACTCCTAATTCTGAAATGAAGTTGTAAATTTGTCTGAAATGAAGTTGTAAATTTGAAGCTACTGCTACTAGCCTATAACAACTTCTACTCCTAATTCTGTAACTAAGCTTCTAAATATTTAGAGTAAATGGAACCTCACTTCAGTTAACTGAAACCTTTTTCTGCCAATTTAACTGAAACCTTTTTCAGTTACTTTAAATAATACCTTTTTCTGTTAGCTGATTAGCATAGCCCTTTTTCTGTTAATTTAAATTAACTAAAACATCTTTAGTTACTTTAATTAAACATGCAGTGTAGAACTACTCATTTGATTCATTTGAAAAGATGAGTAATTCTTTTTCATTAACAGAAACTTCTCATCTCTTTTCTTCTATTTTCCTCTCTTCTCTTCTTCTCTTTGCTGCTGTTAAGTTAGGACTTACTGATGATGATTGTTGTTGCTAGAAATCATGATTGCTTAGTTTAGTGTAGGACTTGCTGCTGTTGCTGTCATATTCATACTGTATTTTCCAAAGTTTGATAGCACGCCGTCCTTAGGATAAGTTGTTGATCAAAGAAATGGACTAAATTAAAGCATTCCTAGGAGTTGATGCTCTTGTTATTGACTTGCTGCTGTTGTCAAATTGCTGTTGTCATTAACCTGCTGTTGCTGCTGTTGTAGGAGAAGAAGGAGCACGCCCAGGAGAAGAAGGAGCAAACCCAGGAGAAAAAGAACGAGCAGGAGAAGAAGGCCCTGGATTGCTGCTGCTGGAGTGTTGAGGACCTGGGATCTGTGACGGCCCTGCATTGGCTCCCGCCCGCGCCATGCTGGAGGCCACCTTTCGCGCGCCCTAGGGCGTGCGCCACGTCCTCGGTGACCCAGCCAAAAGGGCCTTCTGGCGCGCCGCCTCCCTCGCCCGATTCGCGCTCTTGCGCGCCATCCATCGCGGGGACACTGTCCTCGGCAAGTATTATGTCCGAAGTGCCTCCGCCAAGCAAGTACTTGAAAGTCGGTGATTTCCAGTTCATCAGCGTCCTGGGCACGTCAAGCATCGAGGCATATACTGGAAAAGAGATTCTGGATGGTGAAGTTGCCGTGACTAGATCTGGAGCTGTCGAAGGCCGGCAAGACCAAAGTGATGAGGTAAAAGAGCACAACATCCTCCTTGCCATGAATGAAAACTTCAAGAAGCTCCAGGCACATTACAGCAGTCGCGCGGAGGGTCTGGATCGCCGGGAAGCTATTATGGCGAAGGCAGAAACAGATTTCTAGAAATGCATGGAAGAAGCGCAAATCTGGTATCTGGGAGCCTTCAAGATCTAAAAGATCGCCAAATACATCTTGCCATTGACTGGGAAAAGTTCATTTTGACGAAGGCCGAAGTCGACAAGAAGGAAGAGGAGGTCGTGCTGTGGATAGTGGCAACCGAGGCTAAGATGAATGAGCGCAAGATTGGTCTTGACGCTCATGAAGAAGAGCTTGCCGCTCATGAAGAGGCACTTGCCACCAAACTTAGCAGCATGGATGACGAGATCTAAGCCCTCCTCGCACATCGTACCCAGGAGCTGGAGCGAAAGCACAAAGAAGCGATCGAAGCTCAAGTTGTGGATCATGCTGGCAAGATCAAGGAAGCCGTCAATGCTGTCAAAGTTGCAGAGGCCGCCAAGAATGAACTGGAGGACAAGGTGAAGAAACTTGAAGCAGATCTCGCCATCATCAACAAGGAGGTCTTGGCGCTCAAAACAGATAGGGAGAAGACAACTCACACCTTGGCGGAGCTGCAAACCTTGATGTCTGCCAAGAACCAAGAGCTCACTAAAGCTAATGACATCATCGATGATCACAAGTTGAAGCTGACCACTTTGGAGCAGACCCTCGAAGGTGCTAGAGCACGAGAATTGACCCTTTCAGCAGACCTCCGGAAAGAAAAGGAATTGCTTACCAGCACTGCGAACTCCTTCAATGAGCTCAAAGGCAGCATGAAGCTCTGGACTGAGCGTCTTGTGGAAGCAGCTAAAGATCTCACCACATAGTTATCTGTCATGGGTCTGAAGGATTACAGCTTCTCCGCCAATGAGAGGGACACCGCCAGTGCCAGGCTCACTATGTTCTTCGAAAGCCTTGTCAACGCGCTCAAGCTACTTCACACAATTCGAGTTGCCCATCTTTCCAGCGAATCCTGTAGGTTTTTCCGGGATGTTCTCTTCAAAGTGCTTGTCAACGTGTCATATCGGAACCCTGGCATTGATCTCAGCAAGTTCTTCACCAACCTGCCGAAGGGAGCCGACACCAAAGCCATCAAGAAACTTGTCGCGCCCATTGCCGACAAGGTTGGCCAGATACTTAGGACTGAGGGCGATCGCAAAGACTAGTCCCCTTGTCATCTCTTGTTGCCAGTGGTCCATGTAAAAGACAAATTTATCTTAAGTTAGAACTGCACTTGGCTTGTGATGTAATATAACTTGCTGTCAAATGAGTGTGTGCTATTTCCCTTGCTTGATTTTGCCTTTGTATATCTATGTACCCTACGCTTGCCAGAAACTTGCCGATGCGCACACTCTTGCCGTGAGCGCTTGAGGAACGGGTCCTTAGCAGCCTGCCGGAAGTGCCGCTGCCGGCAAGATCACACTTGACAATCACAACGACTTAATTTTTAAGCGGACTCAAAACAAAATAAGAGCGTAGTTGATCACGACAAGGTTCCTTCGCGTGCAAGTTTTTCTTACAAAGAAAAAAATCGTTCAAGGAAAAATAGCAATTACAACAAAGAATTTGTTTCAATGTTTCTCAACCCAGCTTTTCTTTGCTGTACTTCTTGTCGTAAAGTGATAACTTGAACGTCACTTGGGTATCTATACCATCACTCCCCCCGAGAAACTTGCACGCGAGGTAACCTTCTGTCCTTAGAGAAAAAGAAAGGAGAGAAAAGAGGAGACTGAAAACCTTGATGGTTTTTTAAGCATTTCATACAAGGCAAAATGAAACACAACATCACATGTACACATGCACAATTTAACATGTAAATTGACAAGAGTTGCGAAACACTTAGCTTTATTTCACTATGCACATGGTCGTCTCGCTTTGTACAAAGGATTACATGTCTTGCCAACAAACTTGTATAAAAAAGGTTGCCGGGAGGCCCGACAACCGCGCCTCATGGGTAGAACTTGCAAGATGCTCAATATTCCATGAGTTCTGCACTAGGGTGCCATCTTCGGTCTCCAGATGGACTGCGCCAGGTCTAGTGACTTGTGCTACCCGATAAGGGCCTTCCCACTTTGGCGTCAACTTGTTTGATCCCTTCGCGGGCTGGATCCGATGAAAAACAAGGTCACCTTCCTCAAAGCTCTGCGTGTCGGGGTACACAAACATGAATGTATGTTTCCCCCTGACTTGTGCCCGGACAGGCAGATCTCCGGCGCGACAGCAACAGAGCAAACTTCACCAAGCATCCAAGACAAGGCCAAGCAGAAGAAATGGCTCTTTGAGAAATCAAAGGGCGGATCAAGAAGACCAAGACCAACCAAACCAGCAAGATATCACTAAGGAAAAACCTCCCTTGCCGGGCGGGCGAGCCTGGCGAGGTCGAGGTTACCCCAAGACAAGCCTCAAGACTCCCTCGGCAGGCTTGACGGGGACGCCAAGGGCAGATTACCCCGCCAAAGCTCCACCGCTCCACCTCACAGCAATGCAAGTCACCTATCGGTGCGGTGTCCATCCCCCAAGTGACTATGTGGCTGTTATTTGGTACGTGGCAGGCCATTTCTGAGGAAGAATGCCCCAATGACACCCGTCCAGGCGACGTGCCAAGCGGATAGGCAAAAAGGTGGCTGAATGGCATGGCAAGGCTTGCCGGGCTACGCTATGATGTGACACTAAGCAGTGCATTTAATGCGCCCTGTCTTGTCTGCAGAGTTAGGTATGATAGCACTGTGGCTATCTAATCGTTGGATAAATGACTGTTTTGCCATTGTGGTGACCCCTTGACCTATAAAAGGAGGGCCGTGGCTACCTTAGATAGGATTCGGACCTTTGTACACTCGCACACACGTAGCTGCTCTCGCCTCGAGGCGACCTTGCCGGGCTAGAGCGATGCGTCTCCACCACGGTTCTTTCATCAATCCACCAAAGCAGGAGTAGGGTTTTACGCCTCGCGGCGGCCCGAACCTGGGTAAAACTACCCGTGTCATCATTGCTGTGCTGCTCTATGCTTTCCGCTCTTTGTGCAATGCGCTCTTCCCCCTTGCCGAACCACAAGGGGCCGATGGCCCCATAGGTGGCTGTGTGATACCACGACATCTTTGGCGGGCCAGGTAGGGGGAGGCGTTTGCGCGAACTCGAGAGTATAAGCAGCGCGTCATCTTCATCACCATTGATTTTGTCAGCGGCCTCATTGTTCGTGGCCCCCGACGCGCCAACTCGAGGAGGAAGTGCCATCGCTCCTTCGCTGCCTTGCCCAGTTTCCGTTATCTATCCCCGCTGCGGCCGCAAGCGGCGGCGGAAACGAGGGACGACGATGGCATGGCGACCCTGAACGGCTCGAGCAGCACGGCCACTGTGCGCACCCCGTTCGGGGAAAAGAGCGAGGTGGTAAGGTACATGGTTTATCCCTCCACCGCTTTCACTTGTCGACGATCGAGCCACCCTGGGTTTTAGCGTCGTCAACGTTGATGAGCCCGCGTGAAACTCGGTTCAGCATTTGCCCTGCTAAGGGAGAATCCTGAGTATAACGCTGGTGCAAATCCGTTGATTGATCCCCCAGCAAGCACGCTCCGGCAGGGCCGTCCGCGTTAGCGTGACCTTTGTGCCAACCGCCGTAAGATTGTCAAAAGTGTAAGTGGAAGGAGGGCGAAACTAGCCCAACCTTACGCCAAGTTTAACCACCCGCAAGAGATTTGCGGCCCCCCTCCGACCCTTGCCGAGGGTCCAATAGTGGCACGTGAAGGGCCATCCGCCCAACATATGCGAACGCGGCAAGCGACCACAACCAAGAAGGGAGAAAAGCTTGAGCAAAAAGCTAAGTTCACGTGATCATTGCTCTTTTATAGATCCAGAATTCGCATTTGCCTATCCCCCAGAAACCAATGTTCTTTCGTATGGTCAAGCTTTTTGTGTGATGGCACCTTAACGGGTTTGCCTGCGCCCTCGCTCTGTTCCGAGCCTGCTCATGGAGCGGGTGGCTGCATCAAGGGCTCCTAGAGGAAAAGCTTGCCAGGACGTACTTTTGCCGGCCAAACGCTAAGGACCCGTTCCTCGCAGCAATCGCGGCAGTATGCTACCGGCAGGCATCCAAAACACATAAAAAGGAAACTAACCATACGAACATCCATGGATAAAACTCAAGGGGGATAGCATGTGTTCGGAATTAATTAATACACCAGTTTAGCGCAAGCAAAAGAAGTACGATGTCTAAACACAAGACATGCATAATGTTTTGTTATAGGGCGGGACGCCAATGCGAATGGTTCGGAGCCGTGCTTGAAGGCCTTATTGAGCCCTGGGAATGGAGAGCACCTTGTTGGCGTAGGGGGCAGCCTTGTTCTGAGCGGCAGAAACATCAGCACCTGCCGGGAGCTTCCTAAAGCCATCAACAAGGTTGAGTTCGGGGTGGCGATATGCGAAGTTGCTCAAGATCATGAAGAGGGCATTGCGGGCAACCTTGCGAGACTCGCTTTCGAAAAGGGCGTCTCTTCCTTCTTCATGGGCCTTCAACTTTTCAATCAACTCATTGAAGAAGAGCCCTAGCTTGACACTCGGGACCTCATAACCGCCAACCGAGAAGACTGGCCCTTCCATGCCCATTGCTGCAGCCTGGGCTGTGAGGCGCTTGGCGATATCGATCAGGCTTTTGATCCAAAGGTTGACTTTCTCGGATTGGTTCGCCAGCTTGTCCTTCGCATCCTTTCGAAGGTGTCTCGCGTTGTCTAGATCCTGCATCAGCTGCTTCTCGCGGACATCGCCAGACTCGATCGAGCTCTCTAGGGTGCCAATCCTGGCCTTCATGTCTTCAATGGTGCCGTTGGGAGTGTCGAGGTCTTGACCCTTGGAGGAGAGCTGCGATTGCACCTCTTTCAGAAGGATCTCTGCTTTCTGCGCCTCCTCCTTGAGGGTCACGACTTCCTTGGCACTCCCGGCAAGCTCATCTGTCAGTTTGGCCACCTGTTGGTCGAGATCAACCCTGGCAGTAGATGCGGTGGCAAGATCATCAGCAAGCTTCTTCAGTTGGGTGGCAGAGTCAGCAGTGAGAGCATCCAGGGCTGCCTTGTGCTTGTCCTCCTGCTCCTTGGTACACTGCTGTACAAGGGCTTCTAGTTCATCATCCTTGGTGCGGAGGGTGGCCTCGAGGTTCTCCTCCCGGGAAGAGATGCTCTGCTCCCTGGCGTTTAGAAGCGCTGTGCGTTCTGCCAGGCAGGCTTCTCGGGCGGCGACATCCTCCTTTGCCATGGAGATCGTCTCTTGCTGCCGTAGAAGGACTTGGAACTGTTTGGTGTGCCACTCACGCAGCTCGATGCCCTTGCTCCTCAGCTTCTGATCTACGCTGTTGGCGGAGTTTCGCTGCTCCTTGAGTGCCTGCCACTTCTGGCCATACCGGTTCTGCATTTCTTTGATGCCCACTGCCACGGACTCCAGAAAGGACAGGTCCAAGACCGCATCAACAGAGCCATCAGTCTCTCCGATTTGCCGAGACAGGGGTGCTATGATACGCTGGATTTCCTCGTCTAGCTTTACACTCATTGCTGCCGAGGAACCGGGGGCTCTGAGACCAGGTTGGCCAAGCACCAATGCCAGTTGGTTGTGGGATCCCAGCCGAGGTGCTAAAAGATGGAGGAGGGCTCATGGTTTGAAGGGGGATTTTCTCTTCAACCAGCACCCCCGATCCCGACACACTGCCGGAGGCCTACCCTGCTTCCTTCAAGGGCTCCTGGGCATCCCCGGCAGCGTGTTCCTGTCCCTCTGCGGCAGCAATCTTGGTGGCATCCTCTGTGGCATCTTTGCCAATGATGGCCACTTCCTCCAGCAACTCAGGCTCCTCGGCCAGCGGTAGTACAAGTGAAAGCAAACCAGCAATCATGAGGAGGAAGAAGCATTGGGAAACCAAGAACTTGGAGCGGGGTTATGAAGGAAAAACAGATAAGTTATCGGGAGTTGTCTGTCGTGGAGGGTCTTCATTTTCCCCAGCAACCTCGATTGCCGGGACATGGACACCACCCCCTTTCCCGGTAACTACGGTGTCGACCTGGACATGGCTTTCCGTGGGAGTTTTCGTCAGGGTCCCTTCAGCTCGGTCAGCAGGCGGAGTGGGCCCCTCCTGGAAGGCCCCATCTTGGGCAGACCCTTCTTCTTATCTGGATGGTGATGGGGGGTGCTCTTCTGTGTCATCCTTGGCGGGGGAAGCCGCCCCCATGTCTTCATGTCGAGAGCTGGGCTGGGGGTTTGCCACCGGATCATTCGTGCTGCTCCCCGCCTGGCCCATGCCTCCCGGGGACTTCGGCGGCTCCGCATGCCTAAGCCGCTTGGCTCGGTGGATGAGGGTCTCCTCCTCCTCCTCCTCTTCCCTATCAAAGGCAACAAGCAAGATCGAATAAGCGAACCGACAAGTATGATTAGACTTGGATAAGAATGGAGAATATTGTTCTTACTCTGAGTCCATGAGCATGGAGCCCAGCTCGAACTCCCTGGATAGCGGAGGCGCTCTGCCTCTCTTCAGGACCAGGGGGACAGTACTCCCGGGTAGTTTCAAGTCCTTCTTGGGTGGGAGGATCTCCGGCAAGGATGAACTGCTCAAAGAACTCGAATCCAACTGGGAGCTGGAATCACTCCCTGTGACTGCCCGCCGCTTGGAAGGAGAAGTCTTGGCTTCAGCAAGGCGAGAAGAATGGCGGCGCACCACCTCCGCCCCGTCGTTTTTGGAGGCGACCTTCTTCACCTTCTTGGCAGGCTCGGGGGCTGGGGCTGCTACTCCCCGGCTGGGCCGCCTATGAGGACGAGGATCCAAGTCCGGTTCTGGGGCCTCGGGACCTGCAACAAGCCACTCTTCCCCGGGCGGCACTACCTCTTCGACATCATCTCCTTGCTGGGCTTCCGCTGCTGCTGCGTATAGAGCCTCAATCCCGGCAGGCTCATTCCCGGCAGGCTCATCCCCGGTAGGCTCATCCTTGGCACGCTCATCCAGGACAACCCCTTCCATGGCTCGCCCTTCGCTCCTGCCATGGGAAGAACCCTCACCTTCAGCTTCCCCCTTTTCTTCCTCCCTCCATCTTTTGGGCCTTGCTTTCCTGGTGGCCCGAAATGCTTTGTCGTCCTCAATCCGCCTCTTAATGAATGCCGCCTCCGCCTGCGAGGTGCACCTGAACATATTGGTCTCCACCCTGGTAGCCCTTTCCACCAGGCTGGAGGACCACACAAGTTCTTCATCAAGCTCGGGCAATTGCCAGTCACCTGCAACCCCATGAGCGTTGCAATCTGGCATCCATTTCAGAATTTGGTCCCGAGCGGAGTTGATGTTCAGCGGGATGACATTTGCCGGCAATTTGAACAGGCCAAGGCTGCCGAATAATTGTTCGCACAGCCAAGCATGGCCATAGACCGTCAAGTTGTTGGTCAGGCCTGGGTACAGTCGCATCCTATCCGCGGCTTCCCCATACAGCCAGGCGAACCTGTCCCTCTTCTGCAGCGGCGTGATGCGGCGTCGGAAGAAATCGGCTCCCACCTGCTCGATGGTTAACCCGGCAGCCTTCAGACGGGCAATCCTATTCAGTGCTGGGCGAAGCCTGTCGTCAGTGAGGCCGAATTCCCTCCAGTCATTGCCAGGCCTGATGCATTTTGTTCGCGCCTGGCAATACACTGGGGCTTCTCCATCCTGGATCCAGCACCAGTCCGCCCTCCACTCCTCCCATCTACCGCGCTGCTGACCAGGAAGGTAATCCCAAGTTTCCCTCACCACCCGAGGCATCCAGCTTATGTTCCCGGAATGGTGGGTCTTGTTCTCCACCCGCGGGATGAAGAAGTGCCGGAACAGATCTACATTGGGGGCGACTGATACGTCTCCAACGTATCTATAATTTACGAAGTATTCATGCCATTATATTATCATTATTAGATGTTTTACAATCATTTTATAGCAACTTTATATCATTTTTTGGGACTAACCTATTGACATAGTGCCCAGTGCCAGTTGTTGTTTTTTGCTTGTTTTTTACATCGCAGAAAATCAATACCAAATAGAGTCCAAACGCAGCGAAACTTTTTGGAGATTTTTTCTGGACCAGAAGACACCCGGTGGGCCAAAGAAGTACCAGAGGGGAGCTCCAATGGGAGCACAACCCACCAGGGCACGCCCGGGGGCCCAGGCACGCCCAGGTGGGTTGTGCCCACCTCGGTGGCCTCCCGCACCGCCTCTTCGCCCTATAAATTCCCAAATATTCCAAAAACCCTTGGGGTAACCCTAGATCAGAAGTCCCGCTGCCGCAGGCCTCTATAGCCACGAAAAACCAATCTAGACCCCGTTCCGGCACCCTGACGGAGGGGGAAATCATCACCGGTGGCCATCTTCATCATCCCGGCGGCCACCATGATGAGGAGGGAGTAGTCCACCCTCGGGGCTGAGGGTTTGTACCAGTAGCTATGTGATTAATCTCTCTCTCTCTCTCTCGTGTTCTTGAGATGGCACGATCTTGATGTATCGCGGGCTTTGTTAATATGGTTGGATCATATGGTGTTTCTCCCTCTCTATCTTGTTGTGATGAATTGAGTTTTCCCTTTGAGATTTCATTTTATCGGATTGAATACTTTTATGGATTTGAGAGCACTTGATATATGTCTTGCATATGAATACCCGTGGTGACAATGGGGTATTATATTGATTCACTTGAGATATGTTTTGGCACTCAACTCGCGGATTGCCGAGGTGACATTGGGGTAATTTATGCATAGGGGTTGATGCACGTTCTCATCTTTTGTTTCTCCAGTAGAAATCTTGGGGCACTCTTTGAGGTTCTTTGTGTTGGATTGAATATTATGAATCTGAATTTGCTTTGGTGTTATTTTAGTACGAACTCTTGATAGATCAATCGGAAAGAATAGCTACAAACAATTTCTTCTTATGTTCTCCGCTAGATAGGAACTTTGGAGTGATTCTTCATCGCACGTTGAGGGATGGTTATATGATCCAATTAGATTAGCATTGTTGAGAGATTGCACTAGCGAAAGTACGGACCCTAGGCCTCATTTTCAAGCATTGCAATACCGTTTGTGCTCCGTTTTATCAATTGCTACCTTGCTATTTTTTATTGTTCCTATTACAAAAATCAATATCTACTATCATTACTACGCTTTTATTACCATATCTTCGCCAAACTAGTGCACCTATACAAATTACCATTGTATTTGGTGTGTTGGGGACACAAGAGACTTTTCGTTATTTGGTTGCAGGGTTGTTTGAGAGAGACCATCTTCATCCTACGCCTCCCACGGATTGATAAACCTTAGGTCATCCACTTGAGGGAAAATTGCTACTGTCCTACATAACTCTGCGCTTGGAGGCCCAACACGAGTCTACAAGAACAAGTTGTGTAGTAGACATCAAGCGCTTTTCTGGCGCCGTTGCCGGGTTGGTGAGTGCTTGAAGGTATATCTTTAGATCTTGCAATTGAATCTTTTAGTTTCTTGTTTTATCACTAGTTCGGTTTATAAAAAGCATACTACAAAAAAATGGAATTGAGGTGGCCTCATATTATTCGTCTTTATCATGTCTTTCTTGAAAATGATGGAAAAGAAAATTGTGCTCAATTGATAGAAGAAGAATTCAATAAAAGTTTGGCATAAATGATGAGCATGATTGCAATGTTGTTAGTATGAATTCTTTGAATATCCAAAATGCTAATGATGATTGCACTAGTCATGAAAAAATGTTTCTTATAAGCATGTCAATTTTTGTGGAGTGGAAAGACTTTGTGAAGACATGCCTTTTAGGGATGATAGATTTTGCAAGAAGCATAAACATGATAGAACCAATTTTTTGCTCAAGGTGATAGATAAATTTGCTACAAAATTATGCTCTCTTTACCCAATTACTTGTGAACTTTGCAATAAAGTTGGTCACCTTAATTTCCAATGCATGCTTTTTCATGATAGAATTGTGTCCAAATACTGCAATAACTTGATCACCCTTGAACTTTATAACAAACTTTGTTTATTTTTGGGGTGTGAAGAATTCTCACATAAAAATGGTTGGTTTGAAGCATTCATATTCACAGACCACGCTGAAACTAGTTTGAAAGAAATCCATATGTTTTGCATGGTAAATTGCAATGAGAATGCTTATATTGCCAACTATAGAAAGATGGGAAAACCAATAGAATATAAAAGGAGTACTAATGAAAGGGAAAAGATCTCTACTTTCCCTCCTATTGTCTCTCATGATGAAATAGGTGACGAGAAGGAGCTGCCTATTCAACCAATCTCATCAATAAGAAGCTCGAAAAAATTAATTAAACCCACACATGATGTGGTGAAGAAGAAGAAAAGAAGAAAGAGAAGAGGTAAAAAAGTATCTCTCCCAAATAATGTTGCTCCTATTATAGTTGTGCCTCATGAAAATGAATCAAAAATAATTGTGGAAGATGATGCACTGATGATGATATTGCTTCTTTGTCTTATGGCACAATGTCCGAAAGAACTATTGATGATGATTTTGTTATGCCTATTGCTTGTTGTGATGATTATGATTGGGAAGATAATGATACTTCTTATAATCTTGGAAATCTTTTTGGCACCAACTTGGGAAATTATGATGATAATAATTGTTATTCTATTGGTGCTATTCGTACTATTAATGATGAGAGTGATTATGCTTATGATATGCCAAGCCACAAGCTTGGGGATGCGATGTTTGATGAGAATGACATGTTTAAGAATTTATTTGCTGCAATTAATGTTTGTCCCAAGCTTGGGGATGATATGCTCAATGAAGATGATCTTTTTATTCCCCCTACTTTGAATGGTCAAATTTGCTATGATGATTGCATGCCTCCTATCTATGATAAGAACAAAGTTGCTACCTATGATGATTATTGTGATGATACTTATGTTATAAAAAGTAGTGATAATTATTGTCATAATTTTGAATATTCTTTTACTGAACATTACTCTTTTAATGTGGAAACAATTTATAGTATTCGAGTTTCATATGATACTCCCACTATTGTGAATGAGAATAAAATTGCTTATATGGAGAGTAATAAATTTTCTATGCTTTTGGATCATGAAAAGAATGCTTTATGTGATGGTTATATTGATGAATCTATTCATGATGCTACTGAAAATTATTATGAGAGAGGAACTTATGATTCATGATGCTCTTGTTATGTTTCAATTCTTATCTTTTATGCGAGCATCATTGAAATCATCATGCCTAGCTAAAAGGCATTAAAGAAAAGCGCTTGTTGGAAGACAACCCAACACTTTTACCTACTGTTTTTGTGTGCTCACATGATTAGGCTACTGTATTAATCATGTTTTATTGCTTTTGTTTCAATAAAATGCCAAGTAAAGCCTTTGGGATAGTGTGGATGATAGTTGACTTGATTCTGTGCAAAAACAGAAACTTTTGCGTCCAGTGAAGAAATTCCTTCCTTTTAATGGTAAGTGGAAAACTTCTGAATTTTTTAGAGTTGATGTTTATACAAATTTTCTACGTTTTCCTAAGTTTTCAGTATTTCTGGAGTTACAGAAGTATGACCTTAATTCAGATCTTTACGTACTGTTCTGTTTTTGACAGATTCTGTTTTCAATGCATAGTTTGCTTGTTTCATGGTTTCCATGGCTTATATTACTTAATATAAGTTGTATAAATTGTAAGGTACAGTTGTAATTGTGTGAGAACAATTATGAATCTTGTCTTTGACAGTACCAAAGTGAATGATTTGTCTTTATCATACTAACCCATCTCACGAAGTTCCGTTAAGTTTTGTGTGATATAAGTTTTCAAGTTTTGGGTGAGATGTCGATATGAGGAGAATAAGGAGTGACAAGAACCTAAGCTTGGGGATGACCAAGGAACCCCAAGGTAATATTCAAGGAGGATCCAAGCAACTAAGCTTGGGGATGCCCCGGAAGGCATCCCCTCTTGCGTCTTCAACATTATCGGTAACCTCACTTGGAGCTATATTTTCATTCGTCACATGATATGAGTTTTGCTTGGAGAGTCATTTTATTTTAGTTATATTTTATTTCTGTTATTTATATAATGTTTTGCATCTTTTATTTCAATAAAAGTGGCAAGGATAGCCATCACCATGCTTATTCTGCAAGTATATGAGTTGCTGTTTCAAAACAGAAAGTTTATCGCTTTTGCAATAATTCTCCAGAAAAGTAAGAATGTGATAAAATGTTGAAACTTTTTGCAAAATAAGACCTGATAAATTTTCTATAGTGTGGTTAATTTTCAGAATTTTTGGAGTTAGGTAAGTATGAGTACAATTGCACTCTTTACAGACTGTCCTGTTTAGACAGATTGCTGTTATGTTCGCATTGTTTGCATATGTTTGCTTGTTTAATGATTCTATTTGAGGATAGGAGTATTAAATATGCAGAGGCATTTAGTATGCAATGTTGAATAATACTTTTAGTGATTTTCTACAGTAGAGAATGATAAGGTTTTTGCATTGATTTATACTAACTTATCTCACGAGTTCTTGTTGAGTTTTGTGTGGATGAAGTTTTTAAGATTTAGGGAAACCGTGATATAAAAGGAATTAAGGAGACAAAAAATCTCAAGCTTGGGGATGCCCAAGGCATCCCAAGTTAATAATCCAAGAAGTCTCAAGCATCTAAGCTTGGGGATGCCCCAGAAGGCATCCCACCTTTCTTCATGAACAACTATCGGTTAGTATCGGTTGAGCCTAAGTTTTTGCTTCTTCACATGATGTGTGCCATTCTTAGAATGTTATTTTATTTTGTTTTGCTTGCTGTTTTAATAAAATAATTAGATCTGAAAGTTTTTAAATAAGAGAGAGTCCTCAAATAGCTACCTATTTACTTAACTACTCATTTGATCTTCACTTATATCTTTTTGGAGTAGTTTGTCATTTACTCTCATGCTTCACTTAGATTATTTTGAGAGTTGAAAATTTTGAAGAAATACTTATTCTCTCGTGCTTCACTTAAGTTTACTTGAGCTTGTAAAAAGTAATTGCAACATATAAATTTAGTCCCAAAGTGATAGATATTCAAGAGGGATATAATAAAAACTTTCATGTAGATCATTGGATATGATAAGTTTGATTCCTTGCAATAGTTTTACGATATGGAGATAATAATATGTGAGTCATGTTGGTGAGTAATTATGCTTTAGTAAGAATATTGGTGTCAAGGTTTGTGATTCCCTATGCAAGCACGAAAGTCAATAATTATGTAATGAAATTACATCCTACTTGTGGTGCATTATTCGGTGTTAGTTATGCTCAATGCTCGTTTATGTGAATTTTCGTTTCTTGGTTGGTTGCTTCTCAATCTATTTTCTAGCCTCCATTTGTACTAAGTGGGAATACTACTTGTGCATCCAAATTCTTAAACCCAAAGTTGTGCCAAATGAGTCCACCATACCTACATATATGCGGTATTTCCATGCCGTTCTAAGCAAATTTGTATGTGCCATCTCTAAATTTTCAAAATAATTTCCTTTTTGTGTGCTCGTACCGCTTATGAAGCGGTAGGGGGTGGCCAATATTTTCCATGCTAGATGTGTTATTCTCAAGATGAGTGTTTATTCACTTGTCATTGCACGAGAGTACGTTAAAGGTATTAGGGATGCCTAGTCCCGAAATGAAAAATGAATTTACTTTATGTTGTCAAATAATAAATTCCTTGGAAAGTGTTGGTATGGAGGGCACCCGTGGATACGGCTAGCCATGGATCGTGAAAGAATGGTGGAAAAAGGAATAAACTTTATTTTCTGTTTGGGAACCGCCTATGATATATCTAGCATGGAAAGTGTTGGGAATTACTCGGTCATTTTCATTGACGGGAAAAATATGCCTCTCAAAAACTTTATCTCTCAATTTAAGCTTTGAGCTCTGGCACCTCTACAAATCCCTACTTCCCTCTGCGAAGGGCCTATCTATTTACTTTATGCAATTTTTATTTTTATTCGAGTCTCCATCTTCTCTTATAAAGCACCAACTAAGGGGCATTATGATCGTACTTGAGCATTGGATGTAGCTAATATGCGAGTGTGTTTTGCGAATGGATCAATGATTGAGCATGATGGGCTAGGGATAACTTTCTTTAGTGTTGATATTTTGAAAGACATGGTTGCTTGTTGATATGCTTGAGTATTGATGTCTTCATGTCAAATTATAGACTATTGCTTTGAATCATTCAAGTCCAAATGTCCATGCTATAAAAGAAAGAGTATATGATGAATATGGTAGGTAGCTTTCCACAACAAAAATTCCGTTTTCAATTGCTACTTTATCATGATAAGTTTTATGAGAAAGAGTTACTATTATGATGCTAGAAAAAGTTATTGAAATTATCATTGATCAAACTTATGCATTTTGCTAGCATTCACACTTCATAAATTATTTCTTTTATCATTTACCAACTCGAGGACGAGTAGGAGTTAAGCTTGGGGATGCTGATACGTCTCCAATGTATCTATAATTTATGAAGTATTCATGCCGTTATATTATCATTCTTAGATGTTTTACAATCATTTTATAGCAACTTTATATCATTTTTTGGGACTAGCCTATTGACATAGTGCCCAGTGCCAGTTGCTGTTTTTTGCTTGTTTTTTACATCGCAGAAAATCAATACCAAACGGAGTCCAAACGCAGCGAAACTTTTTGGAGATTTTTTCTGGACCAGAAGACACCCGGTGGGCCAAAGAAGTACCAGAGGGGAGCTCCGAGGGGAGCACAACCCACCAGGGCGTTCCTGGGGGCCCAGGCGCGCCCAGGTGGGTTGTGCCCACCTCGGTGGCCTCCCGCACCGCCTCTTCACCCTATAAATTCCCAAATATTCCAAAAAACCCTCGGGGTAACCCTAGATCAGAAGTTCCGCCGCCGCAGGCCTCTGTAGCCATGAAAAACCAATCTAGACCCCGTTTCAGCACCCTGCCGGAGGGGGAAATCATCACCGGTGACCATCTTCATCATCTCGGTGGCCACCATGATGAGGAGGGAGTAGTGCACCCTCGGGGCTGAGGGTTTGTACTAGTAGCTATGTGTTTAATCTCTCTCTCTCTCTCTCTCGTGTTCTTGAGATGGCACGATCTTGATGTATCGCGGGCTTTGTTAATATAGTTGGATCATATGGTGTTTCTCCCTCTCTATCTTGTTGTGATGAATTGAGTTTTCCCTTTGAGATTTCGTTTTATCAGATTGAATACTTTTGTGGATTTGAGAGCACTTGACATATGTCTTGCATATGAATACCCGTGGTGACAATGGGGTATTATATTGATTCACTTGAGATATGTTTTGGCACTCAACTCGCGGATTCCCGAGGTGACATTGGGGTAATCTATGCATAGGGGTTGATGCACGTTCTCGTCTTTTGTTTCTCCGGTAGAAATCTTGGGGCACTCTTTGAGGTTCTTTGTGTTGGATTGAGTATTATGAATCTAAATTTGCTTTGGTGTTATTTTAGTACGAACTCTTGATAGATCGATCGGAAAGAATAGCTACAAACAATTTCTTCTTATGTTCTTCGCTAGATAGGAACTTTGGAGTGATTCTTCATCGCACGTTGAGGGATGGTTATATGATCCAATTAGATTAGCATTGTTGAGAGATTGCACTAGCGAAAGTACGGACCCTAGGCCTCATTTTCAAGCATTGCAATACCGTTTGTGCTCCGTTTTATCAATTGCTACCTTGCTGTTTTTATTGTTCCTATTACAAAAATCAATATCTACTATCATTACTACGCTTTTATTACCATCTCTTCGCCGAACTAGTGCACCTATACAAATTACCATTGTATTTGGTGTGTTGGGGACACAAGAGACTTTTTGTTATTTGGTTGCAGGGTTGTTTGAGAGAGACCATCTTCATCCTACGCCTCCCACGGATTGATAAACCTTAGGTCATCCACTCGAGGGAAAATTGCTACTGTCCTACAAAACTCTATGCTTGGAGGCCCAACACGAGTCTACAAGAACAAGTTGTGTAGTAGACATAAGCGACCCCGACAAAATTCTCGCACAAATGAGCGAAGATTGCCATGCACGCCATTGCATTTGGCGTGAAATCCAAGAGGTGGAATCCATATACCACCATCATCGCCTCAAAGAAATCTGAGAAGGGGGGACAAAGGCCGCAGAAGAAATACGCGCAGAAGAATCGGTATGCATTCGGCGGCTCCTTTTTTCCCTCCGCCAGAACTTTGGGTGCGCCATGCCCGTTTGGAACTTTTGTCCCCCGGATATATCCGTACCTCGCAACCAGGGCATCGCTGTGCAGATTCGACGGGAAGAAAACCACATCGCCTCGCGGCTTCTTATCCAACTCTGCCGCTCTCTGCTTGTTCCCTTCCGCGGCTGCTGTCTTCGCAGCGGCCGCACGCTTCCCCTTGTCAGCAGCAGTTTTCTTCCCCATCCTTATGAGCAATGGAGGGTTGGATGGTCGGACAAGGTGAATGGAAGCAAGAATGGCGCGGAGTCGCTGCGTGGCTTGAGGAAGAAGATGAAGAATGGAGAAACGGGTGCGAATGGGCCACGCCTCTCCGCGTTTCCCCCCTTTATGGGAGCGAACATGGGGGAGAGGAGAGGTTCGTTGCTACTTTCCTTCAGAAAGTTATCGTTTTGACATTAACCGCTACAGTCCCACGACCCCACGGCCTGCGGTAATTACGCGGAGTGGATGTTGGATTGACTGGTCATCATAGCAAATTGCTGCACGCGCAGTATATCTTCAACACGTGTCCGTGCACCGTTTTGGGGCCTAACCCAACGTGCCCAGCGACACGTATGGCTCAGGCTCGGGGGCTTATGTCGGGGTACACAAAAAGGGGTGTATGTTTCCCCCTGACTTGTGCCCGGATAGGCAAATCTCCGGCGCGACAGCAACAGAGCAAACTGCACCAAGCATCCAAGACAAGGCCAAGCAGAAGAGATGGCTCTTTGAGAAATCAAAGGGCGGATCAAGAAGACCAAGACCAACCAAACAAGCAAGATATCACTAAGGAAAAACCTCCCTTGCCGGGCAGGCGAGCCTGCTGAGGTCGAGGTTACCCCAAGACAAGCCTCAAGACTCCCCCAGCAGGCTTGCTGGGGACGCCAAGGGCGAATTACACCGCCAAAGCTCCACCGCTCCACCTCACAGCAACGCAAGTCACCTATCGGTGCGGTGTCAAGCCCCCAAGTGACTATGTGGTTGTTATTTGGTACGTGGCAGGCCATTTCTGAGGAAGAACACCCCCAATGACACCCGTCCAGTCGACGTGTCGCGCGGACAGGCAAAAAGGTGGCTGAATGGCACGGCTGTTGGGGAACGTAGTAGTAAGTCAAAAAAATTTCCTATGCATCACCAAGATCAATCTATGGAGAGACTAGCAACGAGAGAGAGAGAGGAGTGCATCTTCATACCCTTGAAGATCGCGATGCGGAAGCGTTGCAAGAACGCGGTTGGAGGAGTCGTACACGCAGCGATTCAGATCGCGGTCGATTCCGATCTAAGCACCGAACAACGGCACCTCCGCGTTCAACACACGTGTAGCCCGGTGATGTCTCCCGCGCCTTGATCCAGCAAGGAGGAGGGAGAGGTTGGGGAAGACAACTCCGGCAGCACGACGGCGTGGTGGTGAAGTTGGCAGTTCTCCGGCAGGGCTTCGCCAAGCTCAACGGAGGAGGAGGGGGTGTTGGAGAGGGGGAGGGCTGCGCCTTGGATGAGGTGCTGCTGCCCTCCCTCCTCCCCTCTATTTATAGGGCCAAGGGGGAAGGGGCCCGGCCCCTCTAGATCAGATCTAGAGGGGGGGCGGTGGCCAGGGGGAGGGGGCTTGCCCCCCAAGCCAAGGGGGCGCCCCCTTTTAGGGTTTCCCCCAACCCTAGGCGCATGGGCCCTAGGGGGGGATGGCGCCCAGCCCACTTAGGGGCTGGTTCCCTCCCCCATACAGCCCATAGGGCCCTCCGGGGCAGGTGGACCCTCCCGGTGGACCCCCGGAACCCCTTCGGTGGTCCCGGTACAATACCGGAAAACCCCCGAACACTTCCGGTGACCGTATGATGACTTCCCATATATAAATCTTCACCTCCGGACCATTCCGGAACTCCTCGTGACGTCCGGGATCTCATCCGGGACTCCGAACAACATTCGGTAACCACATACTATTTCCCATAACAACTCTAGCGTCACCGAACCTTAAGTGTGTAGACCCTACGGGTTCGGGAACTATGCAGACATGACCGAGACATCTCTCCGGCCAATAACCAACAGCGGGATCTGGATACCCATGTTGGCTCCCGCATGTTCCACGATGATCTCATCGGATGAACCACGATGTCGGGGATTCAATCAATCCCGTACACAATTCCCTTTGTCTACCGGTATGATACTTGCCCGAGATTCGATCGTCGGTATCCCTATACCTTGTTCAATCTCATTACCAGCAAGTCTCTTTACTCGTTCCGTAACGCATGATCCCGTGGCTAACTCTTCAGTCACATTGAGCTCATTATGATGATGCATTACCGAGTGGGCCCAGAGATACCTCTCCGTCATACGGAGTGACAAATCCCAGTCTCGATTCGTGCCAACCCAACAGACACTTTCGGAGATACCTGTAGTGCACCTTTATGGTCACCCAGTTACGTTGTGACGTTTGATACACCCAAAGCATTCCTACGGTATCCGGGAGTTGCACAATCTCATGGTCTAAGGAAATGATACTTGACATTAGTAAAGCTTTAGCAGACGAACTACACGATCTAGTGCTATGCTTAGGATTGGGTCTTGTCCATCACATCATTCTCCTAATGATGTGATCCCGTTATCAACGACATCCAATGTCCATGGTCAGGAAACCGTAACCATCTATTGATCAACGAGCTAGTCAACTAGAGGCTCACTAGGGACATGTTGTGGTCTATGTATTCACACATGTATTACGATTTCCGGATAACACAATTATAGCATGAACAATAGACAATTATCATGAACAAGGAAATATAATAATAACCACTTTATTATTGCCTCTAGGGCATATTTCCAACAATGGCAAGGCTTGCCGGGCTACGCTACGATGTGACACTAAGCGGTGCATTTAATGCGCCCTGTCCTATCTGCAGAGTTCGGTATGATAGCACTGTGGCTATCTAGTCGTTGGATAAATGACTATTTTGCCATTGTGGTGACCCCTTGACCTATAAAAGGAGGGCCGTGGTTACCTTAGAGAGGATTCGGACCCTTGTACGCTCGCACGCGCGTAGCTGCTGTCGCCCCAAGGCGACCTTGCCGGGCTAGAGCGCTGCATCTCCACCATGGTCCTTTCATCAATTCACCAAAGTAGGAGTAGGGTTTTACGCCTCGCGACGGCCCGAACCTGGGTAAAACTGCCCGTGTCATCGTTGCCATGCTGCTCTATGCTTTGCACTCTTTGTGCAATGCGCTCTTCCTCCTTGCCGAACCACAAGGGGTCGATGGCCCCATAGGTGGCCGTGTGATACCAAGACACCGCGGCTATACTATGGGGCTATGATAGCGGTGCAGAGCTTGCTGGTAACGTGCAACATGAACAGCAGCCCGAAGACTATCTTCCTCAAGGAGCGTGGCATCATCTTGCTGGAACTACTCTTGCTCAGCTTGATCATAAGCGAGCACTCGAGGTGACCCGTACATGAGTTCCGTGGGGAGCACCTCCTATGCACCATAGACTAGGGAGAATGGCGTCTCACCGGTGGCTCGATTTGGTGTTGTCCTGAGGGACCAAAGAACCGTCGGCATCTCATCAATCCAACGCCTTCCGCACTTGTGCAACTTGTCGAAAGTTCTTGTCTTGAGCCCACGCAGCACTTCAGCATTTCCCTCTCCACTGGGCCGTTGCTTCTCGGGTGAGCAACAGACTCAAAATAGATCTTGCTTCCAAGTTCTTGGCAGTACTGCATGAAGGTGCCGCTCGTGAACTGTGTGCCATTGTAGGTGATGATCCTGTTGGGTACTCCAAAACAACAAACAAGTCCTTTAAAAAAACTTGACTGCTGACTGTGCTGTCACCTTCCTCACCGGCTCTACCTTAGGCCACTTCGTGAATTTGTCGATGGCGATGTACAAAAACTCGAAGCCCTCGATAACACGGGGAAAGAGGCCCAAGATGTTGAGCCTGCAGACCGAGAAGGGCAAGGAGAGAGGTATTGTTTGAAGGGTTTGAGCTGGCTGATGTATTTGCTTGGCGTGATACTGACATGCTTCACATCTTATGACCACCGCCATTGCATCTTGGAGGGCTATCGGCCAATACAAACCTTGTCGGATGCCTTGTCGACAAGCGTGCGGGACCCGATGTGGGAACCCCCCCCCCCCCCCCTCGTGTATCTCTGCCAACAGCTTCTGTCCATCTTCCCAACAAATGCACTTCAATTTCACCCCATTTAGTCACTTTCTATGCAGAATGTTGTCAACAAACTGGTACATACTTGACGGGGCTACTTTCTCAGCTTCTTCTTGCTCTTCGAGAAGTTCTCATGTTTGAAGAAAATGGACGATCTGTTGTGCCCATGTTGAGGCTTGTGGCTCGACAACAAGGACTAAAGGCATCTCTTTTGCTACCGGAGTGCTTGCCTCGATGGCAAGAACCTATTGTTCCACCGGAGCCTGCTGCTCACCGGCAAGCGTGAAGTTGTTTTTCGCACCCTCTTTACCGGCGGCTGTTGGAAGCTCTGCTGGAAAGTAATTGCCAGAATTCAATTTTGTTCTCTTGCTTGGTCGTGTCGATGGTGTAACGGATGGTTGAGTCAAATGGAGCACAAAAGTCCCTGGTTCCACAGGTAGCTAGCTTCTAGGTGGCACGGTTTGACAGATCATCAGCGATGCTGTTTTCCGCACGAGGAATGTGCTCGTTTTGCAATCCATCAAAGTGCTCTTCCAATTTCCTCACTTCATCTACATAAGGTTCCATCAATGGGCTCTGATAATCTTTGTTGGCCTACTTCACAACAAGCTACAGGTCACCCCTGATAATGAGCTTTCTAATTCCAAGGTCTACTGCGATCCTGAGACCGGCAAGCAATCCTTCATACTCAGCAGTGTTATTGGTAGCTTTCTCCCTGGGAAAGTGCATTTGGATCACATAATTGAGATGGTCTCCAGTGGGTGCGACAAGCAGCATGCCAGCACCAGCGCCTTGCAGCGATAAGGCACCATCAATATACATGATCCAGTTCTACGTTGTTTCCTTGCCAGGGAGAGAGGTCTCTTGAATCTCTTCGTCTTGCGTTGGTGTCCATTCTGCAATGAACTCTGCCAAAGATCTACTCTGTATAATTGATGTACTTTCAAACTTGAGATCAAAACTTGATAGCTCCAACGCCCACTCCACTATCCTGTCGGCGACATCTGGATTTCTCAAAATACGCTGCAACGACAAGCGAGTGATGACGGTGATCTGCTGGGCTTGGAAGTAATGGCGCCGCTTCCTTGAGGCCATGAGAAGACCAAAAAGCAACTTCTGCACACCAGAATACCTTGACCTAGCCCCCCTGGAGAAAGGAGCTGACAAAGTAGACTGGGCGCTGCACCATCCTCTTCTTTGGCACCACTTGCTGATTTGCTTCATCTGCCTGCGCTGATCTTGACTTTTTGGCACCTGAACTTGTCAAAGACGATTCTAACTTGTTGATACGTCTCCAACGTATCTATAATTTTTTATTGTTCCATGCTATTATATTATCTCTTTTGGATGTTTTATATGCATTAATATGCTATTTTATATTATTTTTGGGACTAACCTAATAACCTAGAGCCCAGTGCCAGTTTCTGTTTTTTTCCTTATTTCTGACTTGTATAGAAAAGGAATATCAGACGGAGTCCAAACGTAATAAAACTTTACGATGATTTTTCTTAGACCAGAAGACACCTACGTGAATTGGAGAGAGGGCCAGAAGAGTCCCGAGGAGGCCACAAGCCTATAGGGGGCGCCCCAAATGGGGCGCCCCTGGCTTGTGGGCCCCTCAGGAGTCCCCTAACCCTAGTTCCACCTCTATAAATTCTCAAATATTCCCCAAACATCAGAAGCATCCACCAAAATACTTTTTCGCCGCCGCAAGCCTCTGTTCCCGTGAGATCCCATCTTGGGGCCTTTTCCGGCACCCTTCCAGAGGCGGATTCAATCACGGAGGGCCTCTACATCAACCTTGTCGCCTTTCCGATGAAGCGTGAGTAGTTTACCACGGACCTACGGGTCCATAGCTAGTAGCTAGATGACTTCTTCTCTCTCTTTGATCTTTAATACCATGTTCTCCTCGATGTTCTTGGAGTTCTATCTGATGTAATCTTATTTTGCGGTGTGTTTGTTGAGATCCGATGAATTCTGGATTTATGATCAGATTATCTATGAATATTATTTGAGTCTTCTATGAACTCTTTTATGCATGATTAAGATATCTTTGTATTTCTCTTCGAACTATCGGTTTGGTTTGGCCAACTAGATTGGTTTTTCTTGCAGTGGGAGAGGTGCTTAGTTTTGGGTTCAATCTTGCGGTGTCCTCACCCAGTGACAGAAGGGGTAGCGAGGCACGTATTGTATCGTTACCATCAAGGATAAAAAGATGGGGGTTTGTGTCATATTCCTTGAGTTTATCCCTCTACATCATGTCATCTTAATTAAAGCGTTACTCCGTTCTTATGAACTTAATACTCTAGAAGCATGCTAGATGGCGGTCTATGTGTGGAGTAATAGTAGTAGATGCAGAATCATTTCGGTCTACTTGTCACGGACATGATGCCTATATTCATGATCATTGCCTTAGATATCGTCATAACTATGCGCTTTTCTATCAATTGCTCAACAGTAATTTGTTTACCCACCGTATGTTTTCTTTCAAGAGAGAAGCCTCTAGTGAAACCTATGGCCCCCGGGTCTATTTTCCATCATATATTTTCAGATCTATAAACCAAAAAAACCAAAAATACCTTGCTGCAATTTATTTATATTTACTTTAGTTTGCTCTTTTATTTATCTTTTATACCTATCCCTATTAGATCTCACTCTTGTTCGTGACCGTGAAGGGATTGACAACCCCTTTTTCGCGTTGTGTGCAAGTGTTTGTTAGTTTGTGCAGGTGCATAGATTGGAGACTTGATTGTGCCTCCTACTGGATTGATACCTTGGTTCTTAACTGAGGGAAATACTTAGCTCTACTTTGCTGCATCACCCTTTCCTCTTCAAGGAAAAAATCAACGCAAGCTCAAGAAGTAGCAGGAAGAATTTCTGGCGCCATTGCCGAGGAGGTTCTACATCAAGCCTACCAAGTACCCATCACAAACTCTCATCTCTTGCACTTACATTATTTGCGATTTGCCTCTCGTTTTCCTCTCCCCCACTTCTCAAACATTTTTAGAAAAATCCAATTTTTTTGCCTTTTTATTCGCCCTTCTTTCGTTCGTCTTTTCATTTGCTTGTGTGCTAGATTGTTTGGTTTGTCATGATGTCTCAAGAAAACACCAAGTTGTGTGACTTTTCCAACACTAATAATAATGATTTTATTAGTACTCCGATTGCTCCCGCCACTAATGCAGAATCTTATGAAATTAATGCCGCTTTGTTGAATCTTGTTATGAAAGAACAGTTTTCCGGTAGTCCTAATGAAGATGCCGCATCCCATCTAAATACTTTCGTTGAGTTGTGTGATCTGCAAAAGAAAAAAGATGTGGATAATGATATTGTTAAATTGAAGCTATTTCCGTTCTCACTACGAGATCGTGCTAACACTTGGTTTTCATCTTTGCCTAAAAATAGTATTGATTCATGGAATAAGTGTAAAGATGCTTTTATTTCCAAGTATTTTCCTCCCGCTAAGATGATCTCCCTTAGGAATGATATAATGAATTTTAAGCAACTTGATCATGAACATGTTGCACAATCTTGGGAGAGGATGAAATTGATGATAAGAAATTGCCCTACTCATGGTTTAAGTTTATGGATGATCATACAATTTTTTTATGCCAGATTGAATTTGGCATCTAGAAATATTTTAGATTCTGCCGCGGGAGGTACTTTTATGGAAATTACATTAGGAGAAGCTACTAAACTCCTAGATAATATTATGGCAAATTACTCTCAATGGCATACCGAAAGATCTTCCTCTAGTATAAAAGTGCATGCGATTGAAGAAATCAATACTTTGAGTGGAAACATGGATGAACTTATGAAATTGTTTGCTAGTAAGAGTGCTCCTATTGATCCTAATGATATGCCTTTGTCCACTTTGATTGAGAATAATAATGAATCTATGGATGTGAATTTTGTTGGTAGGAACAATTTTTGTAATAATGCATATAGAGGTAATTTCAACCCAGGCCGTTTCCTAGTAATTCCTCTAATAATTATGGTAATTCCTACAACAATTCTTATGGAAATTATAATAAAATACCCTCTGATCTTGAGAATAATATTAAAGATTTCATTAATTCTCAAAAGAATTTCAATGCAATGGTAGAAGAAAAATTTCTTATGATTGATGATTTGGCTAGGAACATTGATCGAATTTCTCACGAGGTTGATTCTTTAAAGATTAGATCTATGCCACCTAAGATTGATATTAATGAGTCACTGAAAGCTATTAAAATTTCTATGGATGAATGCAAAGAGAGAACCGCTAGGATGCGTGCTAAGAGAGATTGGTTTGTAAAAGCATGTTCTTCTAATTTTTTTGAAAATAATGATGAAGATCTTAAAGTGATTGGTGTGACTCCTATTGAATCTTTGTTTGCTAAAATAAATCTTGATAAATATGGGACTGCAGATGAGTCAACTTTAGCTAGAAGGCATCCCAATAATTTGGAGGGTGAAGTTCTTAATGAAAAAATTGATAAAAGTGGGATTGGAGAGGTTAAAACTTTAAGTAGCGATGAACCCACTCTTTTGGATTTCAAGGATTTTAATTATGATAATTGTTCTTTGATACATTGTATTTCCTTGTTGCAATCCATGCTTAATTCACCTCATGCTTATAATCAAAATAAAGCTTTTACTAAACTTATAGTTGATGCTATGATGAAATCATTTGAAGAAAAACTTGAGTTGGAAGTTTATATCCCTAGAAAGCTTTATGATGAGTGGGAACCTACTATTAAGATTAAAATTAAAGATTATGAGTGCAATGCTTTGTGTGATTTGGGTGCTAGCGTTTCCACAATTCCGAAAACTCTATGTGACGTGCTAGGTTTCCATAAACTTGATGATTGTTCTTTGAATTTGCATCTAGCGGATTCCACTATTAAGAAACCTATGGGAAGGATTAATGATGTTCTTATTGTTGCAAATAGGAATTATGTTCCTGTATATTTTATTGTGCTTGATATAGATTGCAATCCTATATGTCCTATTATTCTTGGTAGACCTTTCCTAAGAACGATTGGTGCAATTATTGATATGAAAGAAGGAAACATTAGATTTCAATTTCCATTAAGGAAGGGCATGTAACCCTTTCCAAGAAAGAAAATTAAGTTGCCATATGAATCTATAATGAGGGCTACTTATGGTTTGCATACCAAAGATGATAATACCTAGATCTATGTTTTATGCCTAGCTAGGGGCATTAAACAATAGCGCTTGTTGGGAGGCAACCCAATTTTATTTTTATGTTTTTTGTTTTTGGTTCTGTTTTTCAATAAATACACATTATTACCTCTGTAGTAATTGTGTTTTGGTGTTTTAATTAGTGTTTGAGCCAAGTAAAACCTTTGGGATGGTCTATGGTGATAGTAGATTTGATCTTGCTGAAAAACAGAAACTTTTGCGCTCATTGCCAGAAATTTAAAAACTCACAGAAACGTGGTTTTGATCTGAGGTTTTTACACAAGATTGGTATACAAATTTCCTAAATTTTCCTAAGTTTTCAGAATTTTTGGAGTTACGGAAGTATATGAAATTTCCTGATAACTACAGACTATTCTGTTTTTGACAGATTCTGTTTTCTACGTGTTGTTTGCTTATTTTGATGAATCTATGGGTAGTATCGGGGGGTATGAACCATGGAGAAGTTGGAATACAGTAGATATAACACCAATATAAATTTATAATGAGTTCACAACAGTACCTAAAGTGGTGATTTATTTTATTATACTAACGGATCTTATGAGTTTTCTGTTGAGTTTTGTGTTGTGAAGTTTTCAAGTTTTGGGTAAAGATTTGATGGATTATGGAATAAGGAGTGGCAAGAGCCTAAGCTTGGGGATGACCAAGGCAACCCAAGGTAATATTCAAGTACAACCAAGCATCTAAGCTTGGGTCTGCCCCGGATGGCATCCCCTCTTTTGTCTTCAATCCATTGGTAAATTTACACGAGGCTATATTTTTATTCACCACATGATATGTGTTTTGCTTGGAGTGTCTTGTATAATATGAGTCTTTGCTTTTTAGTTTGCCACAATCATCCTTGCTGTACACACCTTTTCAGAGGGACACACTTTAATCGTGAATTTATTAGAATATTCTATGTGCTTCACTTATATCTTTTCAGCTAGGCAGTTTGCTCTAGTGCTTCACTTATATCTTTTTAGAGCATGGCGGTGGATTTATTTTATAGAAATCGTTTAACTCTCATGCTTCACTTATATTATTTTGAGAGTCTTAAACAGCATGGTAAATTGCTTAGGTTATGAATTTAGTCCTAATATGATGGGCATCCAAGAGGGATATAATAAAAACTTTTGTATAAAGAGCATTGAATAGATGAGAAGTTTGATTTCTTGCATTTGGTTTGAGATATACAGATGGTGATATTAGAGTCATGCTAGTGACTAATTGTGGATTGGTAGAAATACTTGTGTTAAAGTTTGTGATTCCCGTAGCATGCACGTATGGTGAACCGTTATGTGATGAAGTCGGAGCATGATTTTTTTTGATTGTATTCCTTATGAATGATGGTCGGGGACGAGCGATGGTCTTTTCCTACCAATCTATCCCCCTAGGAGCATGCGTGTATGTAGTACTTTGTTTCGATGGCTAATAAATTTTTGCAATAAGTATGTGAGTTCTTTATGACTAATGTTGAGTCCATGGATTATACGCACTCTCACCCTTCCACCATTGCTAGCCTCTCTAGTACCGTGCAACTTTCGCCGGTGCATTAAACCCACCATATACCCTTCCTCAAAACAGCCACCATACGTACCTATTATGGCATTTCCATAGCCATTCCGAGATATATTGCCATGCAACTTCCACCGTTCCATTTTATTATGACACGCACCATCATTGTCATATTGCTTTGCATGATCATGTAGCTGGCATAGTATTTGTGGCTTGGCCACCGTTCATATTTTTTATACATGTCACTCATGACCATTTACATCCTGGTACACTACCGGAGGCATTCATATAGAGTCATATTTTGTTCTAGTATCGAGTTGTAAGTAAATAAAAGTGTGATGATCATCATTATTAGAGCATTGTTCCATGTGAGGAAAGGATGATGGAGACTATGATTCCCTCACAGGTTGGGATGAGTCTCCGGACTTTATAAAAAAAATAAAAGAGGCCAAAGAAGCACAAATAAAAAAAGAGGCCAAAGAAGCCCAAACAAAAAATAGAGAGAAAAGGGAGAAGGGACAATGTTACTGTCATTTTTTCACACTTGTGCTTTGAAATAGCACCATGTTCTTCATGATAGAGAGTCTTCTATTTTGTCACTTTCATATACTAGTGGGAATTTTTCATTATAGAACTTGGCTTGTATATTCCAATGATGGGCTTCCTCAAATTGCCCTAGGTCTTCGTGATCAAGCAAGTTGGATGCACACCCACTTAGTTTCTTTTTGAGCTTTCATACACTTATACGTCTAGTGCATCCGTTGCATGGCAATCCCTACTCACTTGCATCGATATCAATTGATGGGAATCTCCATAGCCCATTAATTTTCCTAGTTGATGTAAGACTTTCTCCTTCCTTTTGTCTTCTCCACAACCACCATATTCTATTCCACCTATAGTGCTATATCCATGGCTCATGCTCATGTATTGCGTGAAAGTTGAAAAAGTTTGAGAACACCAAAAGTATGAAACAATTCTTGGCTTGTCATCGGGGTTGTGCATGATGAAATACTTTATGTGATGAAGATGGAGTATAGCGAGACTATATGATTTTGTAGGGATAACTTTCTTTGGCCTTGTTATTTTGAGAAGACAAGGTTGCTTTATGAGTATGCCTGAAGTATTATTGTTTTTATGTCAATATTAAACTTTTTTTGAATCTTATGGATCTAAACATTCTTGCCACAATAAAGAAGATTGCAGTGATAAATATGTTAGGTAGCATTCCACATCAAAAATTCTGTTTTTATCATTTACCTACTCGAGGACGAGCAGGAATCAAGCTTGGGGATGCTTGATACGTCTCCAACGTATCTATAATTTTTGATTGTTCCATGCTATTATATTATCTGTTTTGGATGTTTTATATACATTAATATGCTATTTTATATTATTTTTGGGACTAACCTATTAACCTAGAGCCCAATGCCAGTTTCTATTTTTCCTTGTTTTTGACTTTTACAGAAAAGGAATATCAAACGGAGTCCAAACGGAATAAAACTTTACGATGATTTTTCTTGGACCACAAGACACCTATGTGACTTGGAGAGAGGGCCAGAAGAGTCCCGAGGAGGCCACAAGCCTCTAGGGCGCGCCCTGGCTTGTGGGCCCCTCGGGAGTCCCCTAACCCTAGTTCCTGTTGGGAAACGTTGGATGGAAAACAAAAAAGTTTCTACGCACACACAAGATCTATCCATGGAGATGCATAGCAACGAGAGGGGAGAGTGTATCTACGTACCCTCGTAGACCGTAAGCGGAAGCGTTTGACAACGCGGTTGATGTAGTCGAGCTTTCTTCGTGATCCAACCGATCGAGTACCGAACGTACGGCACCTCCACGTTCAGCACACGTTCAGTCAGTGACTTCCACGCCTTCTTAATCAAGAAAGATGGCGAGGTAGTGGATGAGTTCCGGCAGCACGACGGTGTGGTGACGGTGATGGTGAAGTTATCTCCGCAGGGCTTCGTCTAAGCACTACGAAAATATGACCGGGGGTGTAAACGGTGGAGGGGGGCGCCGCACACGGCTAAGACAATGTTGTGTCGAGTGCTAGGTGCCCCTTCCCACATATATATAGGTTGGGGGGGGGGGGTGGAGGGAGCAGCCAAGAGCCGCCCCCAAGTAGGCCGAATCCTACTTGGGGTCTTCGCCCAAGTGGTACCCCCCTTCCTTATTTGGAGTGCGGGAGTAAGGAAGGAGGAGGTGGCGCCCCCCCTTCCTTTCTCTCCTGAGGAGGGAAAGGCAGGAGGGGCCACCCCTCCCCTTTCCTCCCCCTAGGGTCGGCCAACCAAGGGAAGGGGCGCACCAGCCCCCTTGTGGGCTGGTCTGTCCCCCCCTTTGGCCCATAAGGCCCATACACTTGCCGGGGGTGCCCAGAACCCCTTTCGGTGACCCGATGAGTACCCGGTGCACTCCGAAACTATTCCGGTGTCTGAATACCATCGTCCTTTATATCAACTTTTACCTCTTGACCATTTCGAGACTCCACGTCATGTCCGTGATCTCATTCGGGACTCCGAATAATATTCGGTCACCAAATCATATAACTCATATAACACTATATCGTCAACGAATGTTAAGCGTGCGGACCCTACGGGTTCGAGAACTATGTAGACATGACCGAGACACCTCTTCGATCAATAACCAATAGCGGAACCTGGATGCCCATATTGGCTCCTACATATTCTATGAAGATCTTTATCGGTCGAACCGTTATGACAACATACGTAATTCCCTTTGTCCATCGGTATGTTACTTGCCCGAGATTCGATCGTCGGTATCTTCATACCTAGTTCAATATCGTTACCGGCAAGTCTCTTTACTCGTTCCGTAATACATCACCTCGTAACTAACTCCTTAGTCATTTTCTTGCAAGCTTATGATGTGTATTACCGAGAGGGCCCAGAGATACCTCTCCGATACTCGGAGTGACAAATCCTAATCTCGATCTATGCCAACTCAACAGACACCTTCGGAGATACCTGTAGAGCATATTTATGATCACCCAGTTACGTTGTGACGTCTGATAGCACACAAGGTGTCGTTGTTTTGTCACGGCAGATGTCCTAGTGTGAGGACTTGTCGTGAGGCCATCGCAACTAGGTAGTAGCTTGAACGGGGTTGGGCGGAATCGAGAGACGCGAGGTTTTACCCAGGTTCGGCCCCTCATGGTGGAGGTAAAAGCCTACATCCTGCTTCATTGATATTGATGATGATGATGCTCACGATTACAAGGGTGCTCTTTTGCTACCTCTATCTCGAGAGCTATTGACTTGTCTGTCTCAACTAGTCCAACTTGGGGTGCCCTGCCCCTCCTTATATAAGTTGGACGGGCGGGTTACATGTGGAGTCCTAATAGGATTAGGACTATTCTATTACAAGTGGAATCCTAGTCTTGCTTCCCTTGCAAGGGAAATATTCCTTATGTCTTCTTTCTCAAGCCAGCCCACCATCACATGAGTCGGCCTTCCCATGAACCGCCTTATGGGCCGTTGGGTCTTGTCGTTTGTCTGACCCGCCCGCCGGGTCACTAATGAACGCCAAGCTCGGGTGGGTCACCCATGAGTCACCAGGTCTGGGCGGGTCACCAATGAGTCGCCAGATCAGTGAATCGCCAGTCTTCAGGCGGGTTACCGATGACGCGCCAAGTCCCGGTCGGGTCATATATCCGGCCAGGTCATACCGCGGGGTATATCCCCGACATTAGCCCCCAAGTTTAATTTGGATTTATCCATGTTAAACTGATCCTGCAAAATAAACACAAAAACAAAATTGACAGGTTGTGCGCCGGGTCAAACATTCTTCTTAACCGGCATCTGATCATCCTTAAGTCCTTGTCATTTCCTTCCTCTGGAAAGTCCAGGTCAATAAGCTAGCTTCATAGCCAATTTGCTTGTAGAAAAATATTGTGAAAAATGATCCATTTGAGTCGGCTTCCAATGCTCTGACTTGACAAAAATATTGGTCTTGAAATACTCATCTGATTTTCAGCCGGCTTGAAGATGTAGATCTTGCCGATTTATGATTGCCAAAATTGCCAGGTTATAAAACAGATGATGCCGGGTCTTGATTGTTGCTGATGCCAGCTCAACCTTATGGCGACTTGGTGCTTGCTTTTGTAAATATAGCTTCCAATCGTTGAGTCGGCTCTCCAAGCCTTTCTATAAATAGCTTGGAAGAAATAAACTTTGCAAATTCCTCCAATAAGAATATGATACCTGGTTTGCTCAAAACTGAGAATTTGAAGATGTTTTCTCCCTTATATGCATATCACCTGTAGCCCCCAAGTCTTAAGAGGAGAACGTAGTGATAGCTTAAGACTTGCTTAAATATAAATGCTGCAACTTTGGAGAAATTCGGGTTGTTTATCTGAGTCACCAGTCATAAACTGAATATTTTGTACTTCCCATATGTAGCCCCCAAGTGCCAGGTCATTATGCAATAATGAGCAGGGACTTTGTAAATGTGATTATGTAGACTTTAAGCAGCAATGCCCAAGGGCCGACTCATCACTATGTGATGGGTCGGGTCTTCAATGAGGCGAGTTAAAATGACTTTGCATTAGCCCCCAAGTGACATGGTGCATGCTTGCAGCGACATGGGATTTGCATACTTGATGTAATCTTAATTTGAATAAATGTAGCCCCCAAGTGCTGGGTCGTATGCCTGCAGCGACTCAGGACTAAATAAAACCATATCCATTGTTCGGATGATGTTTGCTGAAAGTCTTTGCATATCAATATATTGAACCATGCTCTCTGTTGTGAACCGGTACTCTTGGATGAAGAAATAATAGCCATTGCTGTGAAGCGGCTTTTGAAAACCTCAATCATAATACTGGTTATTGATAACCATAATAAAAATCCAGCCATGTTGGCTATTAAAAATTTGAATAATATAATCCGGTATGAAAACCTCAATCATTCAATACCATAATGAAAATCCAGCCAGGTTTGGCTATTAAAGATTTGAATACTTTGCCTGTTGACAAGTAAATCCAGAGTTAAATACCCGGCGGCTCTTAGCCGATGGCGACTTAATGCGCATCCATTGTACTCCGGGATGCAACCCGGTGGCTTATAGCCTTTGTAAAAAATCAAGAATTGACAACCCCATCCATAGTGGCTCATAGTCATGTCCAGTTTTTGAAAAGATCACTTTGGCGGCTTATAGCCTCAATAAACTCAATATGGAGCAATATAACCCGGAGCTGGATAACCCAGCAAAATCTTTAGATGACCAGATGATGGATTTAAACGCAATGATTCATGTAAACCATAGCTCTGCATGTCCTGCACAAAGTTTAAACAACATATGCCCTGGCGACTTAACGTCGAAAACCAGGGCGGGTAACAACCCAAACATAATATAGTCTTATGCAATTATGCAAAAGACTAGAATCAAGGCCATTAAAGCCGAAATATACTGGCGACTTATAATCAAAAGCCAGAGCAGGTTACCAAACCTCGCATATTCATATAACAATGAAAAACATACCTGTAGATCTGGATCATACTACCGGCTTACATTGCCATATCCAGTGAGGGTGACAACCGAAAGATTTATAAGCGCATGATTCCAATTGCGCAATCCAAAGTATAATGGCGACTTAACGTCCAAAGCCAGGACGGGTTATCAAAACCCCAAATATGCTCCAATATGAGTCATAAAGATTAAGGCTACATGGCCTGAATTTTTTCAAACCATATGTTAATATGGAATAAGGATATGAATCCAAACAATGTTCAGAGAAAATAATAAATCAGAAAAAATAAGGCTTTCATAGGCCGCCAAGCCGAAATTTCAAGTGCTTTCATGGGCCACTCAGCCACTGAGTTAATCCTTCATTCAAACCCGTAAGCCGGCCCTCACATGACCAACCGCTGTTTTAACCTCGACAAGTTCAGGATCTTTATTACAAGATTGACTGTTGAGAGTACGGCGGGTCATTCCAAGATTACCTGGGCGGAGTGACAAGGACATATAGGCAGGATAACTCGGAATTTGGTGTTTATACCTGGCATACAAGCCGGTCAAGAGGGTAAGTATAGCTATGTTCATTGAACAGGAAGCCCCCAAGTGACTTATAATAAGCCCTCAAGGCAGGATACCTATGTTTGAACTGCGCACTGCAGCAAGTTCTCGTTGGTAACCTTTAACTTGGGCAGGAAGCCCCCAAGTGATTGTAACAAGGCGTGTAAGCCGGATCAAGAGGGTAAGCATAGCTATGCTCATTGAGCAGGAAGCCCCCAAGTGACCCATAATATGATAAGCCAATAAGGCAGGATACCCATGTTTGAACCGCGCATCATGGCAGCAAGTTCTCTTTGGCAACCTTTAATTTCTTCTAAGAACTCGAACTTGCGAGAGATGAATTCCTCTTGAACCGGATGTTGAGCCGGATATTGAGAGCTCAAAACATTGTGGGAGAGAGATTTCCCTTGAGCCGGATATTGAACCGGAATCTTTTCTTATAACCCGGAACTCTTCTATTGAGCCGGAACTTTTTTGATTGTCAGGCATTTTTTAAGCCGAAAATTGTTTGACAGCCTTTTGAATTTTCACCAATGTGGCAGTAGCCTCCGGGACCGGGTTATTTTCCCTCCAATGACCCGGGGTTTTTGAATCTGGCAAAATTTGCTAAGTCATGTCATCGTAGCCCCCAAGTCTTAAGACGACTCGAGGAGTTGGCTTGAGATTCTCCATACTTGACCGTGATATAAACCGGCATATAATTGAATAGCGGAACGCTGGAATATGTTGAAGCTGGAGGCAAGGTGACGAGTTGATGATCTTCGCAACACTCATTGTATATCCTTAGCGTTGATAATGCGATGTGAATCCACGGAAGGTTGAGGTCGACCGTGGCGGGTTATAAATGATCCCGTATGATTTGTGTCAGTAATCCGGCCAGTGGTTCATCCCAGCTGGTTGTTGAAGTTAACCAAAACGCAGTGGCGGCAACTTATGCGCCTGCCCATTGAGCCATCCGATGCAGGCGGCGGCTGATAACATATTACGGTTTGCTCCAGAATTATTGGAATAGACCGGGCTGCAGGAGCAGCGACTCACATGCGCTCATTTAAGCAGCTCGTGCAGACAGTTGCAGCTCCAGTGTGTTGATGTAGACCAGACTGCGAGGGCGGACGGTAAAGACGACCGATGCATCAGAGGTGGCACGGACGCTGGCGAGTGGGCCGCGGGCACGGACAGATGAGTCGACCGTGGCGTTGTAAGCCGGTGCGGATGGGCGAGTCAATCACAGGCGCGGTCCTGGCGAGTTGATGTAAACTGGGCTACAGGGACAGGGACTTGCGCATGTCCGTTCACCGAGTAGTATGGTACGGACGAAACGCCGGTGCAGAACATTGCCAGCGCGTGCTTCGTACCCGTAGTATAACACCTTATTTGTAATGAACAATTGTCCTTCATCAAAAAATATCGTAAACCAAAGTAATTGTTCTTTGACAAAAACAATATGTGCCAATAAAGTAGATTTTAGATGGATATCACCTAATTTATCCGGACGATGGATAATCCGTATATACAGCGTCCATGACTAATCTCTGGTAACTTCAACGTCGTTGAACCCCTCTCTCGAGGCCGCAGCGGAGGTAGCGGGCCGTAGCGACAAAGGCGGCTCGCAGCGAAAGCACAATGGCTCAGAACACAATCGAACAGGGCAGCGTGAGGTCGCAGTAGCAATAGCAGCGGCTTATGAAGACAGTGGTTTTGAAAACGCGACCGCAGCAGAACAGGAACTGGGCGGCTCAGAACAGATCCTCCAAGTCTTTTTTGTTCAGGAGGCTTCGGCCAGTTTTACTATGCAGTACGTGTGTCTGCAGGGTGGACGCTGGCCCAAACTCCATCGAGGACGCATGAGACCAGTATCCACAGAGCGACGTCATTTCGACAATCAACTGACTGACCGTCACAACACTTGTTGCAGTCAATTGTCTCTTCCTTAGACTTCAGCTGGTTTATTTGGCAGCAGATGAAAAATCAATGATTCCTTTGTTTTCTCCAGATGAAGTAGTGCACAGGCTCCACATCAGGTGACAGGTAGTTGGATCTTGGAGAGTGAGTACGTATACTAGTACTAATGTTAATCCATTGTCTTGTCCGCTTTTGTGAAGTAGTCCTTTCAGTACTTTGATCTCTCGTATGGGATGCTTGAAAAATCAATTGATTCGGGGGCTCGTGCTGCTACCGTAATGTTTGAAAATTGCATCGTGAATTCGTGATCCACATAGGTCTCTGCCATTAAACAGATATTGTACATTGTCTGCACTGCTAACTCCGGATATGCCCCTGCTGCAGTCTCGCCATTGAGCATCACGCGGTCAGTTCCATCTAGGACACTGTTGGTGGCATCAGCGGCAGCGAAGGCAGGGCCAGCTTGAGGCGAGCCACGGCAGCGGCTGCATGCTGGCGACTCAAGGCTGGGACGGCGGAGGTAAACCGGCGAGGCGGAGCGATCTACGACAGAGGCGAAGCGAGTGCCATGGAAGCGCTTGGCGGAAGCCAGCAACTCGCGAGGCGGCTCACAGGCATGGGCAAGGGATGACAGTAGAGGCAGGGGCGGCTTGACGAGGCACGACGCAGTTCAGAGGCGCACCGGCGACTTGCAGCGACGGCGGCACGCGGTTGATGAGGCGCCGGCTCTGCTGCTGTGGTTGAGGCGGCGATGGCTTACAGTGGCGGCGAAGCAAGCCCGCGGCAGCTCGGACAGGCGCGAAGCGGCGGCTCAATACGCCGGCGATTTAAAGCAAGGGCGCAGCTCCCGGTGGCGGCTCGGAGGCAATGCCAGTGAAGGAGACGGCAGGCCGGCGGCTTAAGGCGGTACCACGGCGGCTGCGGACGAGGCGAGGCGTCCCCAACGAGGCGGCTCAGCGCGGAGCGTGAGCCGGCGGGTGGATTGCGGCGGCTCGAGGCTCATGGGGAGGCTCGTTGTAGCGCAAGGCAAGGGTCAAACGAGGCCGAGGAGACTCAACTTGCGGCGACTTCTGCGGCTGTCGGCGACTCAGGGCCAAGCAGAGGGGTACTGGCAGCTCAAGTGCGTAGGAGACGGCTTGGCGCGAGCGGTTCGATGGACCAACTCTGTGAGGTATCCGGTGGGCCGGCGGAGGTGCGGCAGAGGCAGGCGGATGGGCCGGCCACGGAGGCGGCTTGGCGCGCTGATAATCCCAAGGCGGTGAAGGCGTTGCAGGCAGATAGGGGCGCGAGCAGCAGCTCGGACGGCTCAGAGCAGTTAGCAGCAGATGCGAGCCGGATCGCCCTGCGCACAAGCGCACGCGCGGAGTAGAACAGAGGTAGGCGAGGTCAATCCGGGTCGGAAACAGAGAGAAACCGGGCGGCTCTTGGACCAATCCGGACCGTCTTTGACTCCCTTCTGGCAATGAGTAGTAGCACCAATTGGTCAAATCCCCTCGTGACTTGCTAAAACACTGGATCGTCTTGGGATCTCAGTTTGGCCTCGCCTTGGTTAATGCTGCCGTAACGTACGGCGGCTGATAGGATCAGCAATTCAATTGAGAAAAATGGAACCCTAGTCCTTGGACAACTCGAGGACGCACGACTTGACAGTCCTGACTTGACAGCAGTTACCGCCCGGAACTTGACGATCTGGCGAAATAGGCTGCAGCGGGAAACACCGGTCTCGGCGACTTTTCAATTCGACCGCTCTCCCGGACAAACGACGGTTGATTTCTTTTGAACCCAAATCTCGTGGTCCCAGATCCAAAAGTTGACCAACGAATTTAATTAACCCGGCCACGGCTCTGCCCAATACTTTTGCTTCGTGCCAATTCTTCTTCATCCGTGAATTGCGAACTTCTCGATCCCTGAGATAGATCCCTTCAAGAACTCAACATCACTGTGCGTGGTCCCATGGTGGGCGCCAACTGTCGTTGTTTTGTCACGGCAGATGTCCTAGTGTGATGACTTGTCGTGAGGCCATCGCAACTAGGTAGTAGCTTGAACGGGGTTGGTCGGAATCGAGAGACGCGAGGTTTTACCCAGGTTCGGCCCCTCACGGTGGAGGTAAAAGCCTACATCCTGCTTCATTGATATTGATGATGATGATGCTCACGATTACAAGGGTGCTCTTTTGCTACCTCCATCTCGGGAGCTATTGACTTGTCTGTCTCAACTTGTCCAACTTGGGATGCCCTGTCCCTCCTTATATAAGTTGGAGGGGCGGGTTACATGTGGAGCTCTAATAGGATTAGAACTATTCTATTACAAGTGGAATCCTAGTCTTGCTTCCCTTGCAAGGGAAATATTCCTTATGTCTTCTTTCTTATGCCGGCCCACCATCACGTGAGTCGGCCTTCCCATGAACAGCCTTATGGGCCGTTGGGTCTTGTCGTCTGTCTGACCCGCCCGCCGGGTCACTAATGAACCGCCAAGCTCAGGCGGGTCACCCGTGAGTCGCCAGGTCTAGACGGGTCACCAATGAGTCGCCAGATCAGTGAATCGCCAGTCTTCAGGCGGGTTACTGATGACGCGCCAAGTCCCGGCCGGGTCATATATCCGGTCGGGTCATACCGCGGGGTATATCCCCGACACAAGGTATTCCTCCGGTATCCGGGAGTTGCATAATCTCATAGTCGAAGGAATATGTATTTGACATGAAGAAAGCAATAGCAATAAACTGAACGATCATTATGCTAAGCTAACGGATGGGTCTTGTCCATCACATCATTCCCCTAATGATGTGATCCCGTTATCAAATGACAACACATGTCTATGGTTAGGAAACCTTAACCATCTTTGATCAACGAGCTAGTCTAGTAGAGGCTTACTAGGGACACGGTATTTGTTTATGTATTCACACATGTATTTAAGTTTCCGATCAATACAATTCTAGCATGAATAATAAACCTTTATCATGAATAAGGAAATATAAAATAACAACTTTATTAATGCCTCTAGGGCATATTTCCTTCAGTCTCCCACTTGCACTAGAGTCAATAATCTAGTTCACATCGCCATGTGATTAACACCCATAGTTCACATCGCCATGTGACCAACACCCAAAGAGTTTACTAGAGTCAATAATCTAGTTCACATCGCCATGTGATTAACACCCAAAGAGTACTAAGGTGTGATCATGTTTTGCTTGTGAGAGAAGCTTAGTCAACGGGTCTGACACATTCAGATCCGTATGTATTTTGCAAATTTCTATGTTTACAATGCTCTGCATGGAGCTACTCTAGCTGATTGCTCCCACTTTCAATACATATCCAGATTGAGACTCAGAGTCATCCGGATCGGTGTTAAAGCTTGCATCGACGTAACCCTTTACGATGAACTCTTTATCACCTCCATAACCGAGAAACATTTCCTTAGTCCTCTTAGGTACCTAAGGATAATTTCGACTGCTGTCCAGTGATCCACTCCTGGATCACTATTGTATCCCCTTGCCAGACTCATGGCAAGGCACACAACATGTCTGGTACATAGCATGGCATACTTTATAGAACCTATGGCTGAGGCATAGGGAATGACTTTCATTCTCTCTCTATCTTCTGCCGTGGTCGGGCTTTGAGTCTTACTCAACTTCACACCTTACAATACAGGCTAGAACTACTTCTTTGACTTATCCATTTTGAACTCCTTCAAAATCTTGTCAAGGTATGTACACATTGAAAATCTTATCAAGCATCTTGATCTATCTCTATAGATCTTGATGCCTAATATATAAGCAGCTTCACCAAGGTCTTAAAAAAATCTTATTCAAGTATCCTTTTATGCTATCCAGAAATTCTATATCATTTCCAATCAATAATATGTCATCCATATATAATATCAGAAATGCTACAGAGCTCCCACTCACTTTCTTGTAGGCTTCACCGTAAGTCTGTATAAAACCATATGGTTTGATCACCTCATCAAAGCGTATATTCCAACTCCGAGATGCTTGCACTAGTCCATAGATGGATCGCTGGAGCTTGCACACTTTGTTAGCACCTTTAGGATCGACAAAACTTTCTGGTTGCATCATATACAACTCTTCTTTAAGAAATCCATTAAGGAATGCAGTTTTGACGTCCATTTGCCAGATTTCATAAAATGCGGCAATTGCTAACATGATTCGGACAGACTTAAGCATCGCTACGGGTGAGAAAGTCTCATCGTAGTCAACCCTTGAACTTATCGAAAACCTTTCGCAACAAGTTGAGCTTTGTACACAGTAACATTACCATCAGCGTCAGTCTTCTTCTTGAAGATCCATTTATTTTCTATGGCTCGCTGATCATCGGGCAAGTCCACCAAAGTCCACACTTTGTTCTTATACATGGATCGTATCTCAGATTTCATGGCCTCAAGCCACTTATCGGAATCTGGGCCCATCATAGTTTTTTCATAGTTCGTAGGTTCGCCATGGTCTAATAACATGACTTCCAGGATTACCGTAACACTCTGGTGCGGAACGTGCTCTGTTCGACCTACGAGGTTCAGTAGTAACTTGATCCGAAGTTTCATGATCATCATTAGCTTCCTCTCTAGTTGGTGCAGGCATCACGGGAACGGAATTCTCTGATGTGCTACCCTCCAATTTGAGAGAAGGTACAATCACCTCATCAAGTTCTACTTTTCCTCCCACTCACTTCTTTCGAGAGAAACTCCTTCTCTAGAAAGGACCCATTCTTAGCAACAAAGATCTTGCCTTCGGATCTGTGGTAGAAGGTGTACCAATAGTTTCTTTAGGGTATCCTATGAAGATGCACTTCTCTGATTTGTGTTCGAGCTTATCTGTCTGAAGCCTTTTGACATAAGCATCACATCCCCAAACTTTAAGAAACGACAGCTTAGGTTTCTAGCCAAACCACAGTTCATACGGTGTCGTCTCAACGGATTTAGATGGTTCCCTATTTAACGTGAATGCGGCTGTCTCTAATGCATAACCCCAAATTGATAGTGGTAAATCGGTAAGAGACATCATAGATCGCACCATATCTAATAAAGTACAGTTACGATGTTCGGACACACCATTACGCTGTGGTGTTCTAGGTGGCGTGAGTTGTGAAACAATTCCACATTGTTTTAAATGAAGGCCAAACTCGTAACTCAAATATTCACCTCCATGATTAGATCGTAGAAACTTTATTTTCTTCTTACAATGATTCTCCACTTCACTCTGAAATTCTTTGAACTTTTCAAATATTTCAGACTTGTGTTTCATCAAGTAGATATACCCATACCTACTCAAATCATCTGTGAAGGTCAGAAAATAACGATACCCGCCGCGTGCTTCAACACTCATCGGACCGCATACATCGGTATGTATTATTTCCAATAAGTCATTAGCTCGCTCCATTGTTTCAGAGAACGGAGTTTTAATCATCTTGCCCATGAGGCATGGTTCACAAGTATCAAATGATTCATAGTCAAGTGATTCCAAAAGTCCATCTGCATGGAGTTTCTTCATGCGCTTTACACCAAAATGACATAAACGGCAGTGCCACAAGTATGTTGCACTATCATCATCAAATTTGCATCTTTTGGCATCAATATTATGAATATATGTATCACTATGATCGAGATTCAATAAACCATTCACATTGGGTGTATGACCATAGAAGGTTTTATTCATGTAAACAGAACAACAATTATTCTCTGACTTAGATGAATAACCGTATTGCAATAAACATGATCCAATCATATTCATGCTCAATGCAAACACCAAATGACATTTATTTAGGTTCAACACTAATCTCGAATGTAGAGGGAGTGTGCGATGGTGATCGTATCAACCTTGGAATCATTTCCAACACACATCGTCACCTCGCCCTTAACTAGTCTCTGTTTATTCTGCAACTCCTGTTTCGAGTTACTAATCTTAGCAACTGAACCAGTATCAAATACCCAGGGGCTACTACGAATACTAGTAAGGTACACATCAATAACATGTATATCAAATATACCTTTGTTCACTTTGCCATCCTTCTTATCCACCAAGTATTTGGGGGCAGTTCCGCTTCCAGTGACCATTCCCTTTGCAGTAGAAGCACTCAGTTTCAGGCTTGGGTCCAGCTTTGGGCTTCCTCTCGGGAGTGGCAACTTGCTTGCCATTCTTCTTGAAGTTCCCTTTCTTTCCCTTGCCCTTTTTCTTGAAACTAGTGTCTTGTTAACCATCAACACTTGATGCTCTTTCTTGATTTCTACCTTCGTCGATTTCATCATCGTGAAGGGCTCGGGAATTGTTTTCGTCATCCCTTGCATATTATAGTTCATCAGGAAGATCTAGTAGCTTGGTGATAGTGACTAGAGAACTCGGTCAATCACTATCTTATCTGGAAGATTAACTCCCACTTGATTTAAGCGATTGTAGTACACAGACATTCTGAGCACATGCTCACTGGCTGAGCTATTCTCCTCCATCTTGTAGGCAAAGTACTTGTCAGAGATCTCATACCTCTCGACACGAGCATGAGTCTGAAATACCAATTTCAGCTCTTGGAACATCTCATATGCTCCGTGGCGTTCAAAACATTTTTGAAGTCCCGCTTCTAAGCCGTAAAGCATGGCGCACTAAACTATTAAGTAGTCATCATATCGAGCTTGCCAAACATTCATAACGTCTGCATCTGCTCCTGCAATAGGTCTGTTCACCTAGTGGTGCATCAAGGACATAATTCTTCTATGCAGCAATGAGGATAATCCTCAGATCACGGACCCAGTCCGCATCATTGCTACTATCATCTTTCAACTTAGTTTTCTCTAGGAACACATCAAAAACATAGGGGAGCTATATTGAGAGCTATTGATCTAGAACATAGATATGCAAAAAACTATTAAGACTAAGTTCATGATAAATTAAGTTCAATTAATCAAATTACTAATGAACTCCCACTTAAATAAACATCCCTCAAGTTATCTAAGTGATACATGATCCAAATCAACTAACCCATGTACGATCATCACGTGAGATGGGGTAGTCATCAATGGTGAACATCTCTATGTTGATCATATCTACTATATGACTCATGTTCAACCTTTCGGTTTCTAGTGTTCCGAGACCATGTCTATTCATGCTAGGCTTGTCAAGTTTAACCCAAGTATTCCACGTGTGTAAATCTGGCTTACACCCGTTGTTTGTGAACATAGAGTCTATCACACCCGATCATCACGTGGTGCTTCGAAACGACGAACTTTAGCAACGGTGCATACTCAGGGAGAACACTTTTATCTTGAAATTAAGTGAAGGGATCATCTTATAATGCTACTGCCGTTCTAAGCAAAATAAGATGCATAAAGGATAAACATCACATGCAATCAAAATATGTGACATGATATGGCCATCATCATCTTGTGCTTTTGATCTCCATCTGCAAATCATCGTCATGATCTCCATCGTCACCGGCTCGACACCTTGATCTCCATCGTTGCGTTGGGGTCGTCTCACCAACTATCGCTTCTACAACTATTGCTAACGCATAGCGATAAAGTAAAGCAATTACATGGCGTTTGCATTTCATACAATAAAGAGACAACCATAAGGCTCCTGCCGGTTGCCGATAAATTACAAAACATGATCATCTCATACAATAACGTATATCACATCATGTCTTGACCATATCATATCACAACATGCCCTGCAAAAACAAGTTAGACGTCCTCTACTTTGTTGTTGCAAGTTTTACGTGGTTGCTACGGGCTTCTAGCAAGAACCGTTCTTACCTACGGCAAAAACCACAACGGTGATTTATCAAGTTTGCTGTTTTAACCTTCTTCAAGGACTGGCCGCAGTCAAATTCAATTCAACTAAAGTGGGAGAAACAGACACCCGCCAGCCACCTTTATGCAAAACAAGTTGCATGTCAGTCGGTGGAACCGGTCTCATGTGCGTGGACATGTAAGGTTGGTCCGGGCCGCTTCATCCCACAATGCCACCAAATCAAAATAAGACGTTGGTGGTAAGCAGTATGAACATCACCACCCACAACTCTTTGTGTTCTACTCGTGCATAACATCTACGCATAGACCTGGCTCATGATGCCACTGTTGGGAAAAGTTGCATGGAAAACAAAAAAAATTCTATGCACACGCAAGATCTATCCATGGAGATGCATAGCAACGAGAGGGGAGAGTGTGTCTACGTACCCTCATAGACCGTAAGCAGAAGCGTTTAACAACGCGGCTGATGTAGTTGAACTTTCTTCGCGATCCAACCGATCGAGTACCGAACGTACGACACCTCCACGTTCAGCATACGTTCAGCTCGGTGACATCCATGCCTTCTTGATCCAGCAAGATGGCGAGGTAGTGGATGAGTTCTGGCAGCACGACGGCGTGGTGACGGTGATGGTGAAGTTATCTCTGCAGGGCTTTATCTAAGCACTACGAAAATATGACCGGGGGTGTAAACGATGGAGGGGGGCGCCGCACACGGCTAAGACAATGTTGTGTCGAGTGCTAGGCGCCCCCTCCCACATATATATAGGTGGGGGGTGGAGGGAGCAGCCAAGAGGCGCCCCCAAGTAGGCCGAATCCTACTTGGGGTCTTCCCCCAAGTGGCGCCCCCCTTCCTTATTTGGAATGCGGGAGGAAGGAAGGAGGAGGTGGCACCCCCCCTTTCCTTTCTCTCCTGAGGAGGGAAAGGTAGGAGGGGCCACCCCTCCCCTTTCATTCCCCTAGGGCCGGCCAGCCAAGGGAAGGGGTGCACCAGCCCCCTTGTGGGTTGGTCTGTCCCCCCTTTGGCCCATAAGGCCCATACACTTGCCGGGGGTGCCCGGAACCCCTTCCGGTGACCCGATGAGTACCCAGTACACTCCGAAACTATTCCGGTGTCCGAATACCATCATCCTATATATCAACCTTTACCTCTTGACCATTTCAAGACTCCTCGTCATGTCCGTGATCTCATCCGGGACTCCGAACAACATTCGGTCAACAAATCATATAACTCATATAACACTATATCGTCAACGAACGTTAAGCGGGCGGACCCTACGGGTTTGAGAACTATGTAGACATGACCGAGACACCTCTTCGATTAATAACCAATAGCAGAACCCGGATGCCCATATTGGCTCCTACGTATTCTACAAAGATCTTTATCGGTCGAACTGTTATGACAACATACGTAATTCCCTTTGTCCATCGGTATGTTACTTGCGCGAGATTCGATCGTCAGTATCTTCATACCTAGTTTAATCTTGGTACCAGCAAGTCTCTTTACTCGTTCCATAATACATCACCTTGTAACTGACTCCTTAGTCATTTGCTTGCAAGCTTATGATGTGTATTACCGAGAGGGCCCAGAGATACCTCTCCTATACTCGGAGTGACAAATCCTAATCTCGATCTATGCCAACTCAACAGACACCTTCAGAGATACCTGTAGAGCATATTTATGATCACCCAGTTACGTTGTGACGTTTGATAGCACACAAGGTATTCCTCCGATATCCAGGAGTTGCATAATCTCATAGTCGAAGGAATATGTATTTGACCTGAAGAAAGCAATAGCAATAAACTAAACGATCATTATGCTAAGCTAACGGATGGGTCTTGTCCATCACATCATTCTCCTAATGATGTGATCCCGTTATCAAATGACAACACATGTCTATGGTTAGGAAACCTTAACCATCTTTGATCTACGAGCTAGTCTAGTAGAGGCTTACTAGGGACACGGTATTTGTTTATGTATTCACACATGTATTTAAGTTTCCGATCAATACAATTCTAGCATGAATAATAAACCTTTATCATGAATAAGGAAATATAAAATAACAACTTTATTATTTCCTCTAGGGCATATTTCCTTCAGTTCCACCTCTATAAATTCTCAAATATTCCCCAAACATCAGAAGCGTCCACTAAAATACTTTTCCGCCACCGCAAGCCTCTGTTCCCGTGAGATCCCATCTTGGGGCTTTTTTCGGCACCCTGTCGGAGGGGGATTCAATCATAGAGTACCTCTACATCAACCTTGCTACCCTTCCGATGAAGTGTGAGTAGTTTACCACAGACCTACAGGTCCATAACTAGTAGCTAGATGGCTTCTTCTCTCTCTTTGATCTTCAATACCATGTTCACCTCGATGTTCTTGGAGTTCTATCCAATGTAATCTTATTTCGCGGTGTGTTTGTTGAGATCCGATGAATTGTGGATTTATGATCGGATTATCTATGAATATTATTTGAGTCTTCTCTGAACTCTTTTATGCATGATTAAGATATCTTTGTATTTCTCTTCGAACTATCGGTTTGGTTTGGCCAACTAGATTGGTTTTTCTTGCAATGGGAGAGGTGCTTAGTTTTGGGTTCAATCTTGCGGTGTCTTCACCCAGTGACATAAGGGGTAGCTAGGCACGTAATGTATTCTTGCCATCAAGGATAAAAAGAAGGGGTTTATGTCATATTGCTTGAGTTTATCCCTCTACATCATGTCATCATACTTAAAGTGTTACTCCATTCTTATGAACTTAGTACTCTAGATGCATACTGGATAGCGGTGGATGTGTGGAGTAATAGTAGTAGACGCATAATCATTTCGGTCTACTTTTCACGGACGTGATGCCTATATTCATGATCATTGCCTTATATATCGTCATAACTATGCGCTTTTCTATCAATTGCTCAACAGTAATTTGTTTACCCACCGTATGTTTTCTTTCAAGAGAGAAGCCTCTAGTGAAACCTATGGCCCCCGGGTCTATTTTCCATCATATATTTTCAGATCTATAAACCAAGAAACCCAAAAATACCTTGCTGCAATTTATTTATATTTACTTTAGTTTGCTCTTTTATTTATCTTTTATACCTATCTCTATTAGATCTCACTCTTGTTCATGACCATGAAGGGATTGACAAACCCTTTTTCGTGTTGTGTGCAAGTGTTTGTTAGTTTGTGCAGGTGCATAGATTGGAGACTTGCTTGTGCCTCCTACTTGATTGATACCTTGGTTCCTAACTGAGTTAAATACTTATCTCTACTTTGCTGCATCACCCTTTCCTCTTCAAGGGAAAAATCAACGCAAGCTCAAGAAGTAGTAGGAAGAATTTCTGGCGCCGTTGCCGGGGAGGTTCTACATCAAGCCTACCAAGTACCCATCACAAACTCTCATCTCTTCCACTTACATTATTTGCCACTTGCCTCTTGTTTTCCTCTCCCCCACTTCTAAAATGTTTTTAGAAAAATACAAACATATTTGCCTTTTTATTCGCCCTTCTTTCGTTCGACTTTTCGTTTGCTTGTGTGCTAGATTGTTTGGTTTGTCACGATGTCTCAAGAAAACACCAAGTTGTGTGACTTTTCCAGCACTAATAATAATGATTTTATTAGTACTCCGATTGCTCCTGCCACTAGTGTGGAATCTTATGAAATTAATGCCGCTTTGTTGAATCTTGTTATGAAAGAACAATTTTCCGCTAGTCCTAATGAACATGCCGCATCCCATCTAAATACTTTCGTTGAGTTGTGTGATATGCAAAATAAAAAAGATGTGGATAATTATATTGTTAAATTGAAGCTATTTCTGTTCTCACTACGAGATCGTGCTAAAACTTGGTTTTCATCTTTGCCTAAAAATAGTATTGATTCATGGAATAAGTGTAAAGATGCTTTTATTTCCAAGTATTTCCCTCCCGCTAAGATCACTTCCCTTAGGCACGATATAATGAATTTTAAGCAACTTGATCATGAACATGTTGCACAATCTTGGGAGAGGATGAAATTGATGATAAGAAATTGCCCTACTCATGGTTTAAGTTTATGGATGATCATACATATTTTTTATGCCGGATTGAATTTTGCATCTAGAAATATCTTAGATTCTGCCGCGGGAGGTACTTTTATGGAAATTACATTAGGAGAAGCTACTAAACTACTAGATAATATTATGGCAAATTACTCTCAATGGCATACCGAAAGATCTTCCACTAGTAAAAAAGTGCATGCGATTGAAGAAATTAATACTTTGAGTGGAAAGATGGATGAACTTATGAAATTGTTTGCTAGTAAGAGTGCTCCTATTGATCCTAATGATATGCCTTTGTCCACTTTGATTGAGAATAATAATGAATCTATGGATGTGAATTTTGTTGGTAGGAACAATTTTGGTAATAACGCATCTAGAGGTAATTTCAACCCTAGTCCGTTTCCTAGTAATTCCTATAATAATTATGGTAATTCCTACAACAATTCTTATGGAAATTATAATAAAATACCCTGTGGTCTTGAGAATAATATTAAATATTTCATTAATTCTCAAAAGAATTTCAATGCAATGGTTGAAGAAAAATTGCTTAAGATTGATGATTTGGCTAGGAACGTTGATAGAATTTCTCATGAGATTGATTTTTAAAATATTAGATCTATGCCACCTAAGATTGATATTAATGAGTCTCTGAAAGCTATTAAATTTTTTATGGATGAATGCAAAGCGAGAACCGCTAGGATGCGTGCTAAGAGAGATTGGTTTGTAAAAGCATGTTCTTCTAGTTTTTGTGAAAATAATGAGGAAGATCTTAAAGTAATTGGTGTGACTCCTATTCAATCTTTGCTTGCTAAAATAAATCTTGATAAATATGGGACTGGAGATGAGTCAAATTTAGCTAGAAGGCGTCCCAATAATTTGGAGGGTGAAGATCTTAATGAAAAAATTGATAAAAGTGGGATTGGAGAGGTTAAAACTTTAAGTAGCGATGAACCCACTCTTTTGGATTTCAAGGACTTTAATTATGAGAATTGTTCTTTGATAGATTGTATTTCCTTGTTGCAATCCATTCTTAATTCACCTCATGCTTATAATCAAAATAAAGCTTTTACTAAACATATCGTTGATGCTATGATGAAATCGTTTAAAGAAAAACTTGAGTTGGAAATTTCTATCCCTAGGAAGCTTTATGATGAGTGGGAATCTACTATTAAGATTAAAATTAAATATTATGAGTGCAATGCTTTGTGTGATTTGGGTGCTAGCGTTTCCACAATTCCGAAAACTCTATGTGATGTGCTAGGTTTCCATAAACTTGATGATTGTTCTTTGAATTTGCATCTAGCGGATTCCACTATTAAGAAACCTATGGGAAGGATTAATGATGTTCTTATTGTTGAAAATAGGAATTATGTGCCCTAGATTTTATTGTGCTTGATATAGATTGCAATCCTACATGTCCTATTATTCTTGGTAGACCTTTCCTTAGAACGATTGGTGCAATTATTCATATGAAAGAAGAAAACATTAGATTTCAATTTCCATTAAGGAAGGGCATGGAACACTTTCCAAGAAAGAAAATTAGGTTTCCATATGAATCTATTATGAGGGCTACTTATGGTTTGCATACCAAAGATGATAATACCTAGATCTATGTTTTATGCCTAGCTAGGGGCGTTAAACAATAGCGCTTGTTGGGAGGCAACCCAATTTTATTTATTTTTTGTTTTTGGTTCTGTTTTTCAATAAATACACATTATTACCTCTATAGTAATTGTGTTTTGGTGTTTTAATTAGTGTTTGAGCCAAGTAAGACCTTTGGGATGGTCTATGGTGATAGTTGATTTGATCTTGCTGAAAAACAGAAACTTTTGTGCTCATTGACAGAAATTTAGAAAATCACAGGAATGTGATTTTGATCTGAATATTTTACACAATATTGATATACAAATTGCCAAAATTTTACTATTTTTTCTGAATTTTTTGAGTTATAGAAGTATACAAAATTTCCAGATTACTACAGACTGTTCTGTTTTTGACATATTCTGTTTTTGACATATTCTGTTTTTTATGTGTAGTTTGCCTATTTTGATGAATCTATGGGTAGTATCGAGGGGTATGAACCATGGAGAAGTTAGAATAGAGTAGATATAACACCAATATAAATTTAGAATGAGTTCACAACAGTACCTAAAGTGGTGATTTATTTTATTACACTAACGGATCTTATGAGTTTTCTGTTGTGAAGTTTTCAAGTTTTAGGTAAAGATTTGATGGACTATGGAATAAGGAGTGGCAAGAGCCTAAGCTTGGGGATTCCCAAGGCACCCCAAGGTAATATTCAAGTACAACCAAGCATCTAAGCTTGGGGATGCCCCGGATGGCATCCCCTCTTTCGTCTTCAATCCATTGGTAAATTTACTTGAGGCTATATTTTTATTCACCACACGATATGTTTTTTCCTTGGAGTGTCTTGTATGATATGAGCCTTTGCTTTTTAGTTTGCCACAATAATCCTTTCTATACACACCTTTTGAGAGGGACACGGTTTAATCATGAATTTATTAGAATACTCTATGTGCTTCACTTATATCTTTTGAGCTAGGCAGTTTGCTCAAGTGCTTCACTTATATCTTTTTAGAGCACGGTGGTGGCTTTATTTTATAGATATTGTTGAACTCTCATGCTTCACTTATATTATTTTGAGAGTCTTAAACAGCATGGTAATTTTCTTAGGTTACGAATTTATTCCTAATATGATGGGCATCCAAGTGGGATATAATAAAAAAATTCATATAAAGAACATTGAATAGATGAGAAGTTTGATTCCTTGCATTTGTTTTGAGATATAAAGATGGTGATATTAGAGTCATGCTAGTGAGTAATTGTGGATTGGTAGAAATACTTGTGTTAAAAGTTTGTGATTCCCGTAGCATGCACATATGGTGAATCGTTATGTGATGAAGTCGGAGCATGATTTTTTTTTTATTGTCTTCATTATGAGTGGCGGTCGGGGACGAGCGATGGTATATTCCTACCAATCTATTCCCCTAGGAGCATGCGTGTAGTACTTTGTTTGATGGCTAATAAATTTTTGCAATAAGTATGTGAGTTCTTTATGACTAATGTTGAGTCCATGGATTATACGCACTCTCACCCTTCCACCATTGCTAGCCTCTCTAGTACCGCGCAACTTTCGCCGGTGCATTAAACCCACCATATACCCTTCCTAAAAACAGCCACCATACCTAGCTATTATGGAATTTCCATAGCCATTCCGAGATATATTGCCATGCAACTTCCACCGTTCCGTTTTATTATGACATGCACCATCATTGTCATATTGCTTTGCATGATCATGTAGTTGGCATAGTATTTGTGGCTGGGCCACCGTTCATATTTTTTATACATGTCACTCTTGACCATTGCACATCCCGGTACACCACTGGAGGCATTCATATAGAGTCATATTTTGTTCTAGTATCGAGTTGTAATTCTTGAGTTGTAAGTAAATAAAAGTGTGATGATCATCATTATTAGAGCATTGTCCCATGTGAGGAAAGGATGATGGAAGCTATGATTCCCTCACAAGTTGGGATGAGTCTCTGGACTTTATAAAAAAATAAAAGAGGCGAAAGAAGCCCAAATAAAAAAAAGAGGCAAAAGAAGTCCAAACAAAAAGAATAAGAGAAAAGAGAGAAGGGACAATGTTACTATCCTTTTTCCACACTTGTGCTTTGAAATAGCACCATGTTCTTCATGATAGAGAGTCTCCTATTTTGTCACTTTCATATACTAGTGGGAATTTTTCATTATAGAACTTGTCTTGTATATTCCAATGATGGGCTTCCTCAAATTGCCCTAGGTCTTTGTGAGCAAGCAAGTTGGATGTACACCCACTTAGTTTCTTTTTGAGCTTTCATACACTTATAGCTCTAGTTCATCCGTTGCATGGCAAGCCCTACTCACTTACATCGATATCAATTGATGGGCATCTCCATAGCCCATTAATTTTCCTAGTTGATGTGAGACTTTCTCCTTCTTTTTGTCTTCTCCACAACCACCATATTCTATTCCACCTATAGTGCTATATCCATGGCTCACGCTCATGTATTGCGTGAAAGTTGAAAAAGTTTGCGAACACCAAAAGTATGAAACAATTGCTTGGCTTGTCATCGGGGTTGTGCATGATGAAATACTTTGTGTGTTGAAGATGGAGCATAGCCAGACTATATGATTTTGTAGGGATAACTTTCTTTGGCCATGTTATTTTGAGAAGACATGATTGCTTTATGAGTATGCTTGAAGTATTATTGTTTTTATGTCAATATTAATTTTTTGTTTTGAATCTTATGGATCTGAATATTCTTACCACAATAAAGAAGATTGCATTGATAAATATGTTAGGTAGCATTCCACATCAAAAATTCTATTTTTATCATTTACCTACTCGAGGACGAGCAGGAATCAAGCTTGGGGATGCTTGATACGTCTCCAACGTATCTATAATTTTTTATTGTTCCATGCAGTTATATTATTATTTTTGGATGTTTCATATGCATTAATATGCTATTTCATATTATTTTTGGGACTAACCTATTAACCTAGAGCCCAATGCCAGTTTATGTTTTTTCCTTGTTTTTGACTTTTACAGAAAAGGAATATCAAACGGAGTCCAAACGGAATAAAACTTTACGATGATTTTTCTTGGACCAGAAGACACCTACGTGACTTGGAGAGAGGGCCAGAAGGGTCCCGAGGAGGCCACAAGCCTCTAGGGCGCGCCCCAGGGGGGTGCGCCCCTGGCTTGTGGGCCCCTCAGGAGTCCCCTAACCCTAGTTCCACCTTTATAAATTCTCAAATATTCTCGAAACATCAGAAGAGTCCACCAAAATACTTTTCCGCCACCGCAAGCCTCTGTTCCCGTGAGATCCCATCTTGGGGCCTTTTCCGGCACCCTGCCGGAGGGGGATTCGATCACGGAGGGCCTCTACATCAACCTTGCTGCCCTTCCGATGAAGCGTGAGTACTTTACCACGGACCTACGGGTCCATAGCTAGTAGCTAGATGGCTTCTTCTCTCTCTTTGATCTTCAATACCATGTTCTCCTTGATATTCTTGGAGTTCTATCCGATGTAATCTTATTTTACGGTGTGTTTGTTGAGATCCGATGAATTGTGGATTTATGATCAGATTGTCTATGAATATTATTTGAGTCTTCTCTGAACTCTTTTATGCATGATTAAGATATCTTTGTATTTCTCTTCGAACTATCGGTTTGGTTTGGCCAACTAGATTGGTTTTTCTTGCAATGGGAGAGTTGCTTAGTTTTGGGTTCAATCTTGCGGTGTCCTCACCCAGTGACAGAAGGGGTAGCGAGGCACGTATTGTATTGTTGACATCAAGGATAAAACTATGGGGTTTATGTCATATTGCTTGAGTTTATCCCTCTACATCATGTCATGTTACTTAAAGCGTTACTCCGTTCTTATGAACTTAATACTCTAGAAGCATGCTAGATAGCGGTCGATGTGTGGAGTAATAGTAGTAGATGCAGAATCGTTTTGGTCTACTTGTCACGGACATGATGCCTATATTCATGATCATTGCCTTAGATGTCGTCATAACTATGCGCTTTTCTATCAATTGCTCAACAGTAATTTGTTTACCCACCGTATGTTTTCTTCCATGAGAGAAGCCTCTAGTGAAACCTATGGCCCCCGGGTCTATTTTCCATCATATATTTTCAGATCTATAAACCAAAAAACCCAAAAATAACTTGTTGCAATTTATTTATATTTAGTTTAGTTTGCTCTTTTATTTATCTTTTATACCTATCTCTATTATATCTCACTCTTGTTCGTGACCATGAACGGATTGACAACCCCTTTTTCGCGTTGTGTGCAAGTGTTTGTTAGTTTGTGCAGGTGCATAGATTGGAGACTTGCTTGTGCCTCCTACTTGATTGATACCTTGGTTCTTAATTGAGGGAAATACTTATCTCTACTTTGCTGCATCACCCTTTCCTCTTCAAGGGAAAAATCAACGCAAGCTCAAGAAGTAGCCCTTGTCGCCTGACGGCTCTGCAGCTACTTCTTCTTCATCATCACCTCCCCTCTCTGCCACTAGTACAACACTAACCACTTGATTTGTTGCCACTAAGTACAACAACAACGGTTCTTGTGGTTTCGACGCAACCAGTGTTGGCGGAGAGGATAGGTACGTCTTCAAATCTTGCAGCGCGACCTCCGCTTCTTGAGTCCATTTCATTGGACCTGTCTTTTTTAAGACTTTGAAAAATGGCAGGGCATGCTCAGCAGATTTGGAGATGAACCTGCTTAGTACAGCAACACAGCCGGCAAGATGTCGCACATCCTTGACGCACTTTGGTGCTTCAATCTGCTCAATTGCCTTGATCTTGTTGGGATTAGTTTCTATTCCACGTTGAGACATAAAGAACCTGAGAAGCTTGTCGGATGGAATGCCAAACACACATTTCTCAGGGTTGAGCTTCAGATTGATTTTGCGCAAATTTGCAAATGTCTCTTCTAGGTCTTGAATGAGGTTAATTTGTCCTTGGTTTTGACCACTATATCATCCATATAGGCTTCGACATTTCTGTGTAGCCGAGGCTCAAAACCAATCTGGACTGCTCTTGCAAATATTGAACCAGCACTCTTCAATCTGAAAGGCATACATATGAAACATGATGTGCCAAATGGAGTGATGAATGCGGTTTTATCCTCATCTTCCGTGGCAATAAAGATCTGATGATTACCAGAGTAGGCGTCAAGGAAAGAGGGCAACTCACAGCCGGCAGTGGAGTCCACAATCTGGTTGATGCATGGCAAAGGAAAAGGGTCTTTTGGACAAGCTTTATTGATATTAGTGTAATCGATACAAAGCCTCCATTTTCCATTTGCTTTGCGCACTATGACTGGATTGGCCAACCAAGTTGGATGAAGTACTGCTCTGACCCGGCCGGCTGCTTCTAGCTTTTTAATCTCTTCGGCAATGAACTCTTGCTGTTCCAAGTCTTGTTTCCTAACTTTCTGCTTTACGGGTCACGCATGAGGGCAGAAAGCAAGGTGGTGCTCAATTACCTCCCTGGGAACACCGGGGATGTCAGATGGTTGCCATGCAAACACATCGATATTCGCCCATAGGAATGCAACGGGCGTCCTTTCCTATTTGTCATCAAGGGCGACACTTATGGTGAAAGTGCCTCTTGTCCCATCCTCCTTTGCAGACACCTTCTTGGTTGCTGGTGGAGCTACCTTAGATTTCTTGCTCTTGCCGACAGAGCTCTCCAGCACGTTCTCAACAGGTGCACAACTCGCCAAAGAGGTGCGCTTCCTGGAGTCCTTGTTAGAGGTCTTGACGGTCTTCTTCTTCCCCCCGGGAGATTTGCCGGCAGGAGCAAGTACCTTGGCGGCAGAAGCTGCAACTGCTTCCTGGTAGAGTTAATTAGCGCAGATGACTACATATTTCTTGTCGGAGTTGATGGTGATGACGCTCATCAGCCCTGGCATCTTGAGCATGTTGTAGGCGTAGTGGGACGCCGCCATGAATTTTGCCAGTTCTGGGCGACCAAGAATCTCATTGTATGGCAATGGTATCTTGATGATGTCAAAGACGATCTTCTCTGTCCTGTAATGTCATCTTCCCCTAGGGTTGGCTCCTTCCCGGATTGATCCCTTGAAACGCGCCCGTCTTATTCAGATCTTCGTCAGAAATTTGCAGCCTCTTGATCACGTCGGGTGAGATCAAGTTCAAGCCAGCCCCACCGTCAACAAACATCTTCGTCACCTTGAGGTTGCGAATTGTTGGTGAAACCAACAATGGCAAACACCCGACCGCAGTGGTGCGAACAGGGCAATGTTGGGGATATTGCTTATCGGGAACTTATCGGTCGACCCATGATAAGGGTAAATCGGCCAATTTATCAGCATATCGACCGATTTATCGCCATATCGGCTGATTTATCGGCCAATTTATCTTATCGGTCAGACATTGGTAAGCGATAAATCGGCCGATTTATCGGAATATCGGAAGATATCTTGAACAGTGGATCAGGGTGGTCCTTGGTGTCAAAGATGATGGGCGTGTGTGACCACTTGAGTGGCTTCTGAGCTTCTATTAGCGGCTCCGCCGCATTGATCTCTGATACATTTCCAACGTATCTAGAATTTTTGCTTGTTCCATGCTATTATATTATCATTCTTGGATGTTTTATACTCATTTTATAGCAACTTTATATCATTTTTTGGGACTAACTAATTGACATAGTGCCCAGTGCCAGTTGCTGTTTTTTGCTTGTTTTTTACTTCGCAGAAAATCAATACCAAATGGAGTCCAAATGCAGCGAAACTTTTTGAAGATTTTTTTTGGACCAGAAGACACCTGTTGGGCCAAAGAAGTACCAGAGGGGGGCTCTGAGGAGAGCACAACCCACTTGGGCGCGCCTGGGGGCCCAGGCGCGCCCTGGTGGGTTGTGCCCACCTCGGCCGCCTCCCGCATCACCTCTTTGCTCTAAAAATACCCCAAAAATCCAAAAACCCTAGGGGAGTCGACGAAACACAATTCCAGCCGCCATGAACTTAATATTGATCGTTGCTATTAAGGATAACAAGATGGGGTCTATTCCTACATGAATAGATCTTGTCTACATCATGTCATCGTGCTTATTGCATTACTCCGTTTTTCCATGAACTTAATACACTAGATGCATGCTGGATAGCGGTCGATGTGTGGGGTAATAGTAGTAGATGCAGGCAGGAGTCGGTCTACTAATCTTGGACGTGATGCCTATATAATGATCATTGCCTGGATATCGTCATAATTATTTGAAGTTCTATCAATTGCCCAATAGTAATTTGTTTACCCGCCGTATGCTATTTTTCTTGAGAGAAGCCACTAGTGAAATCTATGGCCCCCGGGTCTATTCTTTATCATATTTGCTTTGAGATCTATTTTTATTTGCTTTTGTTTTTAGATCTATTATTCTCAAAAAATCCAAAAATACCTTGCTGCACTTTTTATTTATTTTATTTTATTTTATTGCGAGATCTATTTATCCAAAATTATACAAACCAATCTATCTTTTACCCGAGAGGGATTGACAACCCCTCTTACACGTTGGGTTGCAAGTATTTGTACTTTGTGTGCAGGTACCGTTAACATAGTGTTTCTTGGTTCTCCTACTGGTTCGATAACCTTGGTTTCATCACTGAGGGAAATACCTACCGTAGCTGTGCTGCATCATCCCTTCCTCTTCGGGGAAAAACTGACGCGAACACGAGCCATCAAGAAAGGATTTCTGGCGCCGTTGCCGGGGAGACATCATCAACATCTATCAGGTTCCTAATAAAAAATCTCAACTCCTTGCAATTTACATTATTTTCCATTTGCCTCTCATTTTCATCTCCCCCACTTCACAAAAATTTGCCGTTTTATTCGCCCTCTTTTTCTTTCGCCGTTTTCTCGTCAGATCTGTTTATGTGTGCAATCTTGTTTGCGTAGTCACGATGACTCAAGAGAACAGCAAGTTGTGTGATTTTTCCAATACCAACAACAATGATTTTATTAGCACTCCGATTGCTCCTCCCGCCACTAGTGCGGAATCTTGCGATATTAATGCCGCTTTGTTGAATCTTGTTATGGAAGATCAGTTTTCTGGTACTCCTAATGAGGCTGCCGCGTCCCATCTTAACACATTTGTAGAATTATGCGATATGCAAAAGAAAAAATATGTGGACAATGATATTGTGAAGTTGAAATTATTTCCGTTTTCTTTGCGAGATCGCGCAACAATTTGGTTTTCTTCTTTGCCTCGCAATAGTATCGATTCTTGGGATAAGTGGAAAGATGCTTTCATTACTAAGTATTTTCTGCCCACAAAAATTATTTGTCTTAGAACTCAAATCATGAATTTTAAGAAACTTGAGCATGAATATGTTGCGCAATCTTGAGAGAAAATGAAATTGATGCTAAGAAATTGTCCTACTCATGATTTAAATCTTTGGATGATCATACAAAATTTTTATGCGGGATTGAATTTGGTTTCTAGAAATCTTTTAGATTCTACCACGGGTGGTACTTTTATGGAAATTACTTTGGGTGAATCTGCTAAATTGCTTGATAATATTATGTAAAATTATTCACAATGGCATACCGAAATGGCTCTTACTAGTAAAAAAGTTAATTCGATTGAAGAAATAAATTCTTTGAGTGAAAAGATTGATGCTCTTATGAAATTGGTTGCTAATAAAAGTGCTCCTATTGATCTTAATGATGTGCCTTTATCTACTTTGATTGAGCTAATAGTGATTTCGTAGATGTGAATTTTGTCTCGTGAAACAGTTTTAATAAGAATGCTTATAGAGGCAATTTCAATCCTAGGCCTTTTCCTGGAAATTCCTCTAATAATTATGGTAATTCCTATGGTAATCCTTCTTATAATAATAATAGGAACACCTCTGATCTTGAGAATAATATTCAATAATTTATCAATGCTCAAAAGGTTTTCAATAATACGATAGAAGAAAAGTTGAATAAGATTGATGATATGTCTAGAAGCATTGATATAATTTCTCATGATGTAGAAAATCTCAAGTTGAAATTTTTTGTGCCTAAGGTTGAGGAATCAATTAAAGCTTTATATGTTTCTATGGACGAAAGTAAGAAAAGAACCGCTATGCTTAGAGCTAAAAGAGAATTTTTAGAAAGAGCATTTTCTAGTGATTGATTTCATAAAAATGATGAAGATCTTAAAGTGATTGGTGTTTTTTCTATTGATTCCTTGTATAGTAATATTAAAATTGATGATAAAGGGACTGAAGAAGAGTCAACTTTAGTTAGAAGGCGTCCCGATAATTTGGAGGGTGAAAATCTTGATGAAAAAATTGATAGAAGTGGGTTTGGAGAGGTCAAAACTTTAACTAGTGATGTGCCCACTCTTTTGGATTACAAGGACTTTAATTATGATAGTTGCTACTTGATTGATTGTATTTCTTTTTTGCAATCCATGATTAATTCACCCCATGCTTATGAACAAAATAAAACTCTTACTAAACATATTGTTGATGCTATGATGAAAGCTTTTGAAGAAAAGTTGGAATTAGAGATCTCAATTCCTAGAAAATTACATGATGAATGGGAACCCACCATCAAAGTCAAGATAAAAAATTATGAGTGTTTTGCTTTATGTGATTTGGGTGCTAGTGTTTCCACAATTCCGAAATCTTTATGTGATGTGCTTGGTCTTACCAATATTGAAGAGTGTTCTTTAAATTTGCACTTGGCGGATTCTACTATTAAAAAGCCTCTGGGAAGAATTAATGATGTTCTTATTCTTTCAAATAGTAATTATGTGCCCATAGATTTTATTGTTCTTGATATTGATTGCAATCCGTCTTGTCCAATTATACTTGGTAGACCTTTTTACGCACTATAGGTGCCGTGATTGATATGAAAGAAGGCAATATTAAATTTCAATTTCCACTAAGAAAGGGAATGGAACACTTCCCTAGAACAAGAATCAAGCCACCATATGAATCAATCATGAGGGCATCCTATGGATCTAGAACTAAAGATGACAATACTTGAATCTATGCTTTATGCCTAGCTAGGGGCGTAAAACGATAGTGCTTGTTGGGAGGCAACCCAATGAATAAAATTTATTTTTGCCTTTTTTTCTGTTCTTGAGTGTTTGCACAATTATGCCTCTGTTATGATTGTGTTTTTTATGTTTTAATTAGTGTTTGTGCGAAGTAAAGCCTTTGGGATAGCTTTGGTGATAATGATTTGATCCTGTTGAAAAACAGAAGCTTTTGTGTCCAGTAATTAATTTTCTATATTTACATAAGCGACGAAAAAATCTGAATGTTTTACACAAGAATTATGTACAAATTGCCTCTGTTTTCCTAATTTTTCAGAATTTTTGGAGTTACATAAGTATGAGAACAATTCGCATATTTACAGATTGTTCTGTTTTTGACAGATTCTGTTTCTTTGCATTGTGTGCTTATTTTGATGATTTTATGGATTGTATCAGGGGGTATAAGCCATGGAAAAGTTAGAATACAGTAGATATATTGCAATAACAAAATTTGAATGGTTTTTCTATAGTACTTAAAGTAAAGATTGGTTTTCTTATACTAACGGATCTCACGAAGGTTTTGTTAAGTTTTGTGTGATTGAAGTTTTCAAGTTTTGGGTGAGATCACGATGGATGAAGGAATAAGGAGTAAGAAGAGCCTAAGCTTGGGGATGCCCATGGCACCCCAAGGTAATATTCAAGGAGAAACAAGCAACTAAGCTTGGGGATGCCCTGAGAGGCATCCCCTCTTTCTTCTAACAACCATCGGTATTTTACTTGGAACTATATTTTTATTCGTCACATATCATGAGTTTTTCTTGGAGCGTCTTGTATTATATGAGTCTTTGCTTGTTTTGCTTTTTTTTTGTCAAGTATCCTTGCTGAACACACCTATTTGAGAGAGCCAAAATTATGCTATGATTTGTTAGAATTGCTCTTTATGCTTCACTTAAATTTTTTTGAGCTATGGAATTGCTCTAGTGCTTCACTTATATCTTTTTGAGCACGGTGTGCTTTAATATTTTTTAAGAAATGCTCTCATGCTTCACTTAGATTTATTTGAGAGTTAGTAAATTTTGAAGAAATCCTCTCATGCTTCACTTATATTATTTTGAGAGATGGAAATTTTTATGCTCATGTTCTTCACTTAAATTTGTTTGAGCTTGCCAAAAGAAGTTGCAACATATGAAACTAGTCCCAAAGTGATAGATATTCAAGAGGGATATAATAAAAAATTTCATGAAGATCATTGGACAAAATAAACTTGATTCTTTGTAATAGTTTTGCGATATGATGATAGTGATATGTGAGTCATGTTGGTAAGTAATTGTGCTTTAGTAAGAATATTGGTGTTAAGGTTTGTGATTCCCTATGCAAGCACAAAAGTCAATAGTTATGCAATGAAATTACATCCTACTTGTGATGCATTATTCGGTGTTAGTTATGCTTAATGCTCGGTTATGTGATTTTTCGTTTCTTGGTTGGATGCTTCTCAATATTTTTGCTAGCCTTCACATGTACTAAGTAGGAATACTACTTCTGCATCCAAAATCCCTAAACCAAGTTTTGCCATATGAGTCCACTATACCTACCTATATGCAGTATTTTCGTGCCATTCTAAGCAAATTTGTATGTGCCATTTCTAATATTCAAAATAGTTTTCCTTTTTGTGTGCTCGTACCGCTCATGAAACGGTAGGGGGTGGCTGATATTTTTCCATGCTAGATGTGTTATTCTCAAGATGAGTGTTTATTCACTTGTCATTGCACGGGAGTATGGCAAAGGTATTAGGGATGCCCAGTCCCGAAATTAAAAATGAATTTACTTTATGTTGTCAATTATTAAATTCCTTGGAAAGTGTTGGTATGGATGGCACCCGTGGATACGGCTAGCCGTGGAATGTGAAAGTATGGTGGAAAAAGGAATAAACTTTATTTTCTGTTTGGGAACCGCCTATGATATATCTAGCATGGAAAGTATTGGGAACTACTCGATCATTTTCGTTGACAGGAAAAGCATGCCACCCAAAATGTTTTATCTCTATCTTTTTCGCTTTGAGCTCTGGCACCTCTACAAATCCCTACTTCCCTCTGCGAAGGGCCTTTCTATTTACTTTATGCAATTTTTATTTTTATTTGAGTCTCCATCTTCTCTTATAAAGCACCAACTAGGGGGCACTATGATCGTACTTGAGCATTGGGTGTAGCTAATATGCGAGTGTGTTTCATGAATGGTTCAATGATTGAGCATGATGGGCTAGGGATAACTTGCTTTAGTGTTGATATTTTGATAGACATAGTTGCTTGTTGATATGCTTGAGTATTGAAATCTTCATGTCAAAACTAGACTATTGCTTTGAACCATATAAAAGTCCAAATGTCCATGCTACAAAAGAAAAGAATATGTGATGAACATGTTAGGCAGCATTCCACATCAAAAAATCTATTTTTTTATCATTTACCTACTCGAGGACGAGTAGGAATTAAGCTTGGGGATGCTGATACATCTCCAATGTATCTATAATTTTTGCTTGTTCCATGCTGTTATATTATCATTCTTGGATGTTTTACAATCATTTTATAGCAACTTTATATCATTTTTTGGGACTAACCTATTGACATAGTACACAGTGCCAGTTGCCGTTTTTTGCTTTTTTTTACTTCGCAGAAAATCAATACCAAACGGAGTCCAAACACAGCGAAACTTTTTGGAGATTTTTTCTGGACTAGAAGAAACCTGTTGGGCCAAAGCAGTACCAGAGGGAGGCTTCGAGGGGAGCACAACCCACCGCGGCCACCTCCCACACTGCCTCTTTGCTCTATAAATACCCCAAAAATCCAAAAACCCTAGGGGAGTCGACGAAACACAATTCCAGCCGCCGCAAGTTCTAGAACCACCAGATCCAATCTAGACACCATCACGGAGGGGTTCATCATCCTCATTGGTGCCTCTCCGATGATGTGTGAGTAGTTCATTGTAGACCTACGGGTCCGTAGTTAGTAGCTAGATGGCTTCCTCTCTCTCTTTTGATTCTCAATACAATGGTCTCTTGGAGATCTATTTGATGTAACTCTTTTTGCGGTGTGTTTGTTGGGATCCGATGAACTTTGAGTTTATGATCAGATATATTTATCCATGAAAGTTATTTGAGTTTCTTTGATCTCTTATATGCATGATTACTTATAGCCTCGTATTTCATCTTCGAATCTGTGGTTTAGTTAGGACAACTAGATCGATTTTTCTTGCCATGGGAAGAGGTGCTTTGTGATGGGTTCGGTCATGCGGTGTTCTTTCCCAGTGACAGAAGGGGCAGCAAGACACGTATTGATAATTGCTATTAATGATAACAAGATGGGGTATATTCCTACATGAATAGATCTTGTCTACATCATGTCATCACTCTTATTGCATTACTCCGTTTTTCCATGAACTTAATACACTAGATGCACGCTGGATAGCGGTCGATGTGTGGAGTAACAGTAGTAGATGCAGGCAGGAGTTGGTATACTAATCTTGGACGTGATGCCTATATAATGATCATTGCCTGGATATCGTCATAATTATTTGAAGTTCTATCAATTGCCCAACAGTAATTTATTTACCCGCTGTATGCTATTTTTCTCGAGAGAAGCCAGTAGTGAAATCTACGGCCCCCGGCTCTATTCTTTATCATATTTGCTTGGAGATATATTTTTATTTGCTTTTTTTTCAGGTCTATTATTCTAAAAAATCCAAAAATACCTTGCTGCACTTTTTTTATTTTTTTATTGTGAGATCTATTTATCCAAAATTATACAAACTAATCTATCTTTTACCCGAGAGGGATTGACAACCCCTCTTACGCATCGGGTTGCAAGTATTTGTTCTTTGTGTGCAGGTACCGTTTACATAGTGTTGCTTGGTTCTCCTACTGGTTCGATAACCTTGGTTTCATCACTGAGGGAAATACCTACCGTAGCTGTGCTGCATCATCCCTTCCTCTTCGGGGAAAACTAATGCGGACACGAGCCATCAATCTCACGTGCCCACTGCTTGAGTTGGTGGTGAGAGGAGTGCAATGATGCGCCTCCATCAATGCACATGGCTTCAGTGGCTTTCTGGAACTCTTGTTCGCTGGACTCCTCTTTGTCCTCTTCGTCATCATCTTCATCTTCCTCCTTCTTGTCACAGCATCGAGCAGGCTTCTCCCTCTGCTACTTGGCCTTGCCGCGGTAACCTCTGCGGCCACCACGACCCTTCTTGCCTGATCTGCCAGCATCGTCTTGGCCCTTCTCCTTGTCACGCTTCTCGTACTCAGCTTTCTGCTTCTCGGCAAGTTGCTCAACTTGCCAGCACTCCTGGAGATTGTGGCCCTTGGTGTGGTGGATTTTGCAGTATGGCTTGCCGGGGCTCTCCGTCTTGTCGCCAGCCGCAACTTCATGACTAGAAGTGCACCCAACAACCTCCTTGCCGGAGCTCTCGATCTTGGATTTCTTGCCGATGTTGGCGTTGTCGGAGCCTTCAACTGCCATCACTGCCTTGCCTTTGCGCTTCCTGTTGCGCTTCCGACCTTTCTTCTTCGGGGTTGATGCGTAGTCGTCTTCGGAGTCGACTTCCACACCAGCATCTTCCCCGGGAAGTCACCTCCCCTCTTCTGCCCGTGCACACTTGTCGGCAAGGGTGTAAAGCTTGCCAACATCCCCCACTTTGTTCATGCTCATCTCCTCCCACATCTTGCGGTTACGCACATTCATATGGAATGCAGCAATCACGACAGCGGGGTGGATGTCAGGAATGTTGTGCTATACACAGTTGAACCTCTGGATGCATTTTCGAAGAGACTCTCCATCCCTTTGCGGCAGCACATGGAGATCGCTGGGCTAACTGTGAACCTTGTGGCCTTTGGTGTATGCACCAAAGAACTCATGACACATATCCGACCAAGAGGAAATGGAGTTCTCCGGCAAGTTCATCAGCCAAGATCTCACATTGGGCTTGAGCGCGAACGGGAAATAGTTGGCAAGGATCTTTTCGTCTGATGACCTACAAGTATAGGGGATCAATCATAGTCCTTTTGATAAGTAAGAGTTTTGAACCCAACGAGGAGCAGAAGGAATGACAAGTGGTTTTTAGCAAGGTGTTTTCTGCAAGCACTGAAATTATAGTTAACAAGTAGTTTGATAGGAAGATAAATTGTAACGGGCAATAAGTAGTAACGGTAAAAAAAGTTTAGCAAGGTAGCCCAATACTTTTTGTAGCAAAGGACAGGCCGGAACAGTCTCTTATAGTAAGTAAAGCATTCTTGAGGACACACGAGAATTTCGTCTAGTCACTTTCATCATGTTTGTTTGATTCACGTTCGCTACTTTGATAATTTGATTTGTGGGTGGACCGGTGCTTGGATGTTGTTCTTACTTGAACAAGCCTCCCACTTATGATTAACTCCTCTCGCAAGCATCTGCAACTACGAAAGAAGAATTAAGATAAATCTAACCATAGCATTAAACATATGGATCCAAATCAGCCCCTTACGGAATAGCACATAAACTAGGGTTTAAGCTTCTGTCACTCTAGCAACCCATCGTCTAATAACTACTCCACAATGCATTCGCTTAGGCCGAAAGATGGTGAAGTGTCATGTAGTCTACGTTCACATGACACCACTAAGGGAAACAACAACATACATATCATCAAAATATCGAATGAATACCAAATTCACATGATTACTTATGACAAGACTTCTCCCATGTCCTCAAGAAAAGAAGTAACTACTCGCAAATCATATTCATGTTCAAGATCAGAGGGGTATTGAATAGCATAATGGATCTGAACATATAATATTCCAGCAAATAAACCAACTAGCATTAACTACAAGATGTAATCAACACTACTAGCAACCCACACGTACCAATCTGAGGTTTTGATACAAAGATTGAACACAATATATGAACTAGGGTTTGAGATGAGATGGTGCTGGCGAAGATGTTGATGAAGAATGGTCCTCCCATGATGTGAGAGTTGTTGGTGATGACGATGGCTTCGATTCCCCCCCCCCCCCCCCCCCGAAGGGAAGTTTCCCCGGCGGAATCGCTCTGCGGAGAGCAAAAGTGCTCCTGCCCAAGTTCCACCTCGAGACGGTGGTGTTCCATCCCGAAAGCCCTCTCTTTATTTTTTCTAGGGAAAATGGGCTTATATACTAGAAGATGGGCACCGGAGGCTGGCCAGGGGCCCCACGAGCCACCAGGGTGTGCCCAGGGGGGTGGGCGCACCCTGGTGCGTCATGGGCACCTCGGTGGCCCCCTCTGGTATTTATTTCTTCCAGTATTTTTATTTATTCCAAAATAATTCTCCGTGAAATTTCAGCTCATTTGGAGATGTGCAGAATAGGTATCTCTGACATAGCTTTTTCAGGCCCAGAATTCTAGCCACCGACAATCTCCCTCTTCATGTAAATCTTGCAAATTAAGAGAGAAAAGGCATTAGAATTGCTCCACAAAGTGTTATCTTGATTAAAAACATTATAAATAACAGTAGGAAAACATGTTGCAAAATGGACGTATCAACTCTGTGGCACCCCAGCTCAGGGGAACCGGAACACCCCGTATTCCAGCCTAGAGATCAAGTCTTCTGGAATACATCACTGTTTGGCATAGATCAAATCAGCTCTTATTACAAAGGATAAAGGTACAAAGGTGCTGAGGTACAAAGGATCACATCAGCACGACGACACTACGCGTGCTAAGGTAGCTCTATGCTAGCAGCGGAACAACTCGTAGCAGCGGAATATCTTCTAGCAGCAAAACAACAACGACAGCGATGAACTCCACTCCGCAGGGACTCTGGCTGGGACACGGTCTAGCTTGCATGCTCGGTATCCTCCACAAGCCATCAACCACGACATCACCTGCAAACTGGCATGACACGCCAGGTGAGTACTTTGAATGTACTCGCACGCTCACAACAACCAAAAGCATCAAGGCAAGACAACAACATAGCATTAACAGGTTAAGCTATTATCAACTACTATGATGTGGAAGCGATAATTAAGCATAATATGGTACTACTAGAACACTGATGGACCAACATCTCGGATCTCAAGACCCATCTCACTCTTGGAAATCCGGCCAAGATATATCACCTCGATCACCTTGTGATCAATACCTCCTCGTGATCACCGCGTGATCACAACACAAACCGAATGATCATCCTCAAGATCATCCCATCATCATCGGCATCCTGCCAAAGTGTTACTGCTCACATATCAATATTTAAGTCATCTATAAGTCATTCCGTCATCGTCAGTGTTGATCGAACTGTGTGACCTAGTACGAGCTATGTCCATGACCGAGGACGCGGCTATCGATAGTTTGTACACTCTACAGAGGTTAGTACATTGTACCCACACCACAGAACCCATGGCCTCGTGTTCCCATTCGGGTAGACCAACGGTGTTTCGACAAAACCAATCTATTGCATGACATTCTCCCGACCACTCTGACAAACTCCCCTTTGGGCTAAGTCATGGGTGGCCCCGGATGCCACTCTGGACATCTGCCACCTTCATGGCCGGCCACCATCATGGAAAAACAAAAACAAAAAGGTCCCAAACAGGGACAATGGATCCATACAACTCGGGCACACAAGGTTATCGCCGCCTACCGGGCCAGGGTAGCACGCGCACATAACCTTCCCTAGTTGGAGAAACCGGTGAGAGGCATGACAATAGACCGAATTAGGGCCTCCCCATAAAGGCAAGTGTGGCTGCACTGGTGAGCTTGGTTTGGTGGCACCCGACCAACGAAATGACGGAATTTATCCCCCAGGTATATCCGTGATAACTGCTACTCCAATATCAACCTGTGATCCAAGTAATAGCAATATCCATCCAATAATCCAAAGAATAATATAGTCATATCATATTAAACACCAAGGGTAGCATATAACTAGTATCAAGATGAATCCAAAGATAATGATGCTACTAATCCAATAGCAATATCAACATAGTTAACCATAGATCAATATGATAGCATTAAATCCAAATAATGCTCCAAAGCATAATAGCCCATATGATCACAATGAAAATAAATATTACTCCTCGTAATCCAATGGCAATATATCATCCTCAATCTGCAAAGTATTAGTCCTAGAACTCCAAGCATCATCGTCGCAATATCAAGATCAAGATTACTCCAAGAAAATGCCATGAATAAATCATTTCTAAATAATGCAAAATTTAAGCAAATTTAATTAAATAAACCATGGCATTGCATTGCAATCATGCAAATGGAGGGTGTGGCTTGCCTTGCTCCAAGGTAGTGGGGGAAAGCTCCTGGTCTTCAGCAACAACTCAAAACACTCTGGAAAAATATTTTGCAAGCATTTTGTAAATAACACATAAAGCAAATACTACTGTCCAAAAAATTTAGACAGCAGAGAAAAATACCAAATTCTACTAGAAAATAAAGGAGCTCAAAAGAAAAAAATGCAAAAAGAATCAGTTCATTTGGACATCTAGTTTAGGAGATATTCATGGTCAAAGTGGTGGTCAAATCTGGATTAAAAATGAATTAAAATGATTTCTGGAAAATCGCCAGGGGGGTGACATCGAAGGCGTAAACCCAGAAACCATTTTTACTTAGAAAATGCTTCGGCGGCCTCACTATGGCTGATGGGTGGGACCCGCGTGTAGGTTTAAAGAGAGAGAGGAGGGGACAGAATGCGACGACGCTTACCGGCGGCCGTTCGCCGGTGAGGAGGCCACGCAGGGGTTTGGCGACAACAAGGATGGATCGGACGTACCGAGGCGGAGTTGCTCGTACCCGTAGCTTGTCGGGAGGTGGTGGGATGGTGTCGGCCCCTTCGATTTGGGTGGCACCGTGCTTCGGGCGTCGGCGAAGTCGATGATTCCGACAAGCATTGGGGCAACAGAGAGATTGGGGAGGGTCAGAGGGACTCCAGGAGGTGGATGGTGCTGGCTAACAAGGCGGAGGAGCACTGGAGCAAGCTCATGGCCGAGGCAGTGGAGCTCCCGCCAGAGAGGAGGAAGAAGAGCTTTCCGGCCTTGCTCTTGGGCTCTAGAGGACGATTGAGAGACATGGAGGTTGAGTCGTGAGGAGAGGCGAGCCAGGGGAGGGCTTAAATAGCCGGGGAGGAGGGTGTCGCGCGGGATGCCGCCATAAAAGCATGGCCGGAAGCCGCGGATGCGTGGGCACTCAGGCGGGCTCGGGTGGTTGAGGCGACGGGTGAGAGGCAGGGTAGGTCCACCGGAGCAGCGGACGGAGCCAAGAGACGGGGAAGAAGAAGACAAGGCGAGAATAGAGCCGGTCGGAGCACTGTGCGCCCGCGGGCACGCGGTGGCTAGCACCGGCGAGGGAGCTTCTAGAGGGGAGAGGGGTCCAGAGAGCGACTTGAGAGGAGGAAGAGGCTGGTCGGCACCAGAGGACGCGCGAATACCGCCAGAACGTGGCAGCCCGATGCGACCCAAGACGCAGAGCGCGCGCACAGGCATGCATTGATACGTCTCCAACGTATCTAATTTTTTTGATTGTTCCCTGCAATTAAAGTATCATTCTTGGATGTTTTATACCCATTTACTAGCAACTTCATATCATTTTTTGGGACTAACCTATTGATATAGTGCCCAGTGCCAGTTGCTGTTTTTTGCTTGATTTTTTACTTCACAGAAAATCAATACCAAACGGAATCCAAATGCCACAAAACTTTTTGGAGAATTATTTCTACCCAGAAGACACCCAGGAGGCCAAGGAAGTGCACCAAAGGAGGCCCGTGGGGCCCACTAGGCACCAGGGCATGCTAGAGGCCCCAGGCGCGCCCTGGTGGGTAGTGGGGCCCACAGGAAGCTTCTCCACCAACCTTCAGCTCTATAAATACTCTAAAATCCCAAAAACCCTCGGCGAGTCGACGAAACACAATTCCAGCCGCCGGAAGTTCCAGAACCATGAGATCGAATCTAGAGGCCTCTTCCGGCACTCTGCCGGAGGGGTCAACAATCACGGAGGGGCTCTTCGTCATCCTTGTTGCCCCTCCGATGATGCGTGAGTAGTTTACTACAGACCTCGGGTCCATAGGTAGTAGGTAGATGGCTTCTTCTCTCTTTTTGATCTTGAATACAATGTTCTCCTCGATGTTCTTGGAGATCTATTTGATGTAATGACTTGTGTTTGTTGGGATCCGATGAATTGTGGGTTTATTATCAGCTCTATCCATAAATATTATTGGAGTCTTTGCTAAACTCTTTTATGCATGATCTTTATAGCCTCGTATTTCTTCTCCGAAACTTTGGTTTGGTTTGGCCAACTAGATTGATTTTTCTTGCAATGGGAAGAGGTGCTTTGTGATGGGTTCGATCTTGCGGTGCTCAATCTCAGTGACAGAAAGAGACATGACATGCATGTATCATTGCTATTAAGGATAAAAAGACGGGGTCTATTCCTACATGAATAGATCTTGTCTACGTCATATCATCGTTCTTATTGCATTACTCTGTTTTTCCATGAACTTAATACACTAGATGCATGCTGGATAGCGGTCGATGTGTGGAGTAATAGTAGTAGATGCAGGCAGGAGTCGGTCTACTAATCTTGGACGTGATGCCTATATACATGATCATTGCCTTGGATATCATCATGATTATTCGCTTTTCTATCAATTTCCCAACAGTAATTTGTTTCCCCTCGGGTCTATTTTCCTATCATATAAAACTCAAAAATACCTTGCTACATTTTTCCTTATTTTTTTTTTTTTGTGTTTTTGCTAGATCTATTTATCAAATCTCATACAATTCAATCTATCTCAATACCGAGGAGGGATTGACAACCCCTCTTACGCATTGGGTTGCAAGTTTTTATGGTTTGTGTGCAGGTGCTGTTTACATAGTGTTGCTTGGTTCTCCTACTGGATTGATAACCTTGGTTTCATAACTGAGGGAAATACTTACCTTTGATGTGCTGCATCATCCTCTCATCTTGGGGGAATTACCAACGCAGATACAAGTAATCATGCATCCAACATGCTCACCATGTGGCATGGCAAGGGGAGGGCACGGGAGCCTGGCAAATGCTGTCTAGCATTTTGTCCTTGCACCCTGGGGCCCTCATGAGGTGATAGATCAACAGAAGGAGTTCTGGAATGATGGGATTCATCAAGCAAAGTTTGCTATAGCAAACTTGGTCACACTCCTGTCCTGTCCTGTGGTAATGGCTTGACAAAATGACCAGAAATGATGTCAAAGATGATTAGGGTAAGAAGGACTATGATCCTATGGAATATGGACTGAAATGGACCATAGTACAACATAGTTGCTTTGCAACTACAAAATGGGTCCAGAAAAGGGAAATGGATGTGGCACTCACATAGAGTGATTGATGGGGTTGAAATTTGGCAAGGCATGATGATATAGACATATGAAGATTCTGTAAAAGTTTCATACAATTTGGACGTGCCAAAATGGTACTTCCTTCACAGTGATCCTCTCTGTCCAGAAATTTGAGATAATTATGGAGGAATATTGGTTTGATGAAAAGATCTCAAATTTGGTGGAGAGAAGGTATGTAGGTAGGAGCATGCTCTGGTAAATTTTTAGATTTAATGAAGCAATATAAAATATAGTTGCTTCACAACCTGAAAATATTGCCAGAAACAAAGATTTGAAGGTGTGTTCACTTAGATAGTTGTATGGTGCTAAAAGTTGGTGGAGATTCATGATTTGGGCATATTAAGGAGCTTGCAAAATTTCAACTCATTTGGATATTCCTAGCTAGTACTTCCTTCACCAAGTTTCCCTCTGGACAAAAACTTTGGAAAATAGTCGAGGAAGATTGGCTAGGCAAATGGAACTGAGTTATGGCATGAGGCAATTATTTGGATATGAGAGAGTGCTCAAAAAGTTTGGGAGCAATCAAGAAAAGATAGGTGGCAGTTCCTTCACAAAAGGCCACTCTGGATAGAATTGAAGAATGAATATTGCTGAATTATTTTTGAACTCGACAAGGAAGGTTTGGACATATTTGGGGAATATATGATCGAAACAATTTATGAGAATTATTTGTGAATTTTGTGGAAGACAGAAATATAGGTTGCTTCACAACCTAGATCAAACAGGATTATTCCTTTAATATCAAAAGGAATACTCCTAAGAAAAAGAATTTGGAGTTGGGCTAAAATGGAAATGGAAAGATCTTGGGGAAGATTTGAAAAATGATGAACCACTTGGGAGAAGAAGAAATGAAGATCTCCCAGATTTCAAGTCCATAGAACTGCTCCAAAAAGAAAATCAGAGCAAAAACCAAGTAAATCAAAGAGAAAAAGAAAGCACCAAAAATTAGGGTGTTACAACTCTACCCCCCTTAAGAAAAATCTCGTCCCTCGAGATTTGGTTGCTGAGGGAACAAGTATGACTTACGGAAACTGTTTCCAACTCAGGTATCCTTTTCCTTTGTAGGTTGTTCCCCCTGATTTTCATATGCTCTGATTACCTTGCTCTGGGTAGTTTGCTTATCTTATCCCAAAATCCAGATGGATCCTTCCTCATGTGTCAAACCTGATGCTGACTTTGATTTGTTTATATCTGCCGGTAATATCCATAGAATCTGAGAATACATTTATTGTGAACACGAAACCTTTTAATTTCTTCCATCGGGGTGCTCAAATAGATGTATGTCTTCCGGTTTCAAACAATGCTGAGAATCATAGCCATTTCCCTGACGGGATCTGACTGCTCGTAGGTGGTATTGACTCATATGGGTTTGTTTTTTTGCTCGAGCATGGGATATGTACCAAAGATTTGACTGTCCCCTGTCGTGAGTAGTATAAAGGGGTACGGCCTTATAGCTGTAACATACCTCGAACGGTAGCATCTCGAGACTGAACTGACAGTTGTTCTGGCAGGAAGATACTTTTCATGGCAGGCTCTCCGTACATTTAGTTTCACAAGTGAGAACACATGATCTAAGCTGATTGTTCAGCTGTTGACTTACCCATGCTATTGGTATATCCATATGTGGTAATAGGTTGTGAGTTACTTTAACACAGCCGCTGAAATCAAACTGCTGAAGTGGAAAAGGAATCTTGGTTCTGACGGAATAGACTTGGGTATTCCACTCTGACAATTTTGAGCATGTGCAGTTGGACAAAGGGGATAGCTGGACATGAGGTCCTTATGAAATAGAGTAGGCCTCTGAGCGTCTGTCCATGTTCATCCATATGGAATCATGCTCTCACGCTGACTTGGGTATCCAAACCATGACAGCCGGGCAAGAATCTTCATACCTTTGTTGCCAGTTTTACTCCTTGATTGTCATTATTTTCCTTGTCGGAATCCCTTGCTGAAATAGCTTGGCCACATATCTCCTTGATCCTTCTTGCGACCATAGATGTTGTTGGTGCAATATTTTGGCATTATACCTTATTCTTGCAACATGACATATACACGGGGCATGTAGAGCTTGTTGTTGTGGCCAATCATACAAGATGGTGACAGGAGTTCATGATATCACCTTCTCGGATGCTGGAAAACTGACCTTGTTAACCACTGTCAAGATTGTTGATCTTGCTTTGTTTGGTTCACAACTTGTCGATTCTGGCATCACATGGGATGTATATCTGACTTTCTTTCTTTGGCATAGATTAGGTGGTGGTTGGATTGCTACCTTCCTTCGGTAGATCCGTTTGAATGTGGTTGCATCACTACAAAAAAAACACTTTCGTGATGATACGTGTTTATCATAGTAGGTCACGTTTTCTGTCATGCATGTACATCCATGACGATTTTATGACAGAATCAAGATAGTCATACCTGTGCTGTCGTAGAAGTGTTCCATGACAATACCAAAATTATCATCACGGAAGTGTCCACTTCCATGACGATAAATAGCGCGTCATAGAAGTGCTTTCGTCAAGGGTAACCGACACGTGGCATCCACTATAACGGGTCACCGTTAAGTTATCGGGTTCCAGTTTGGATCCGATAACCCGTTAACTGCCCAGACCAATGGGGATTTTCCATGTGTAAAATTCTCATTGGCCGTAGCAACCACGTGTCAGCTCCGCGTTGAGACAGATGTCAACCACGCAATGGACAGGAGGCGCCTATGATACGTCTACATGTGGGAAGGCCCAACAGCGGCCCATTCAGGTCAAAAGGCCGGCCTGTTTGACTTGGTCGAAAGGAAGCGGGCCGGCCCACGGAAAGCCTGTTAACGGCCAGTTCGCATATAGCCCATTTACAGCCCGCTAACTCACGGCCTGTTATGGCCTATCCGAATTAGGCCCAGAAACGTCATCTGGGTCGTCCAATATGATTCCGGCCCGTTTTAACTTCCGGCCCATGTATGGCCCATGACGTCTTTCAGCCCAGATGAGGCCCTTTGTAACTCTGGGCCCATTAAAGGCCCGTGGTGAAACTGGCCTGTAATGAACAATGTATCGCTTTATGCCCATTAACGGCCCATTATTCAATTGGGCCGTTTCCAGCCCGTATGACCTTTCGGCCTTCTAAGGGCCCATTTATTCTTGGGCTCATTTCCAGCATTCGGTTACTTACGGTATGTTACTGGCCTGTTCCGTTTGTGGGCCAAATTTAGCCCGTGGTTACAGTCGGCCCGTTTGTTGCCTGTTAACCCGTTGGGCTGTTTTCAAAGCATTATGAAATACGGCCCATTAACGACCCATTATGCCTGTCAATCGAATTAAGCCCGTTATACATATCGGCCTATTAACGGCCCATTATGGTCTGGCGATAAATAGACGAATTCCACTCTAGCCCGTTTATGGCCCATATTGCGGACCGTTATTGGTCCACGAATAGTACGGCCCATGTTTGGTCAATCGATCATATGGCCCGTAGAAGTCCCAATGATTCTACGGCTCGTAGAAGGACCATGGATCCTACGGCCCGTAGGAGTCCCATGGTCACTACGGCAGGTAGCAGGACCATGGTGACAACGGTCAGTATGTTGCCCATGGTTATTGTGGCCTAGTTTAAAAAAATACTTGGTGCTAAAATGTAGTGACTACAACCAAACAATTAAACAAGACAATTAGGAAATAAATAAGCAAGCAAATTACGCTAGGCTATTACGGCTATTACACATATTACATCCACTGGGCATCAAAGTTCGCCACCAGTGCAAATATAGGGAACAAAGCAGCATATTACATACACCGGGTCTAAATTGGCCACTAGTGCAAATAAACGCGGCAGCAAATCAAGTCCAGAACTGAAACCACTTCAGAAGAGCTCAAGAAACGATATCCTAGATACCCAGCATGCTGGCGAGAAGCTTAGCAAGCTTATTATTTTTCTCTTGTTTGGCGCTAAAATCCTCCAGCGCTTGCTGTTGCACCAGAAAGTATGCATATGAATTATGCAGGGACTTCCTCAGTCCTTCGGCTTCTTGCTGCAGCACAGTTGACTAATGCCTTTCAGCTTGTAGCTGAGACAGAAGAAGCCGAAGTGATTCAGGCAGGGAGTTCGAAGAGCTTGTGCCAGCGGTAGTGGCCAGTAACTCGAACACTACATCAACACAGGACTTTAGGGTTGTCTCACTGTCTACAAGATAGTTTTTGTCACCTTTCTTGGAGACCAACAGGGTTGTCTCACTATCTTGAACCTTATCTGCATTACTTTCTCTACCATTGCATAATGGAGTGCTCTTCTCCAATATTCTGTTCGCATTCTACAAGAGAAACAAATAGACACATCAACGGTTTATCATGTAGTATATGAAACTCATTTTGGTAAACTGGTTCAGTAGTAAGGTGGACATGATAACAGCATGAAACAAACATATATCTATGTACTATGGTCACTGTATTGTCTATATCATTCTAGTTTATGTTGGCAAATCAAGATAGAGACACAGTTCAAATCATATCTTTTTAAGACACAATAGCAGACAGAATATAAGTGTGGGAAACTACACAGCACTAACAACACTTGTAATGTGCATGACATGAGAAGATAACTGTTTATACAACTGAAACTGAAATCAACATAGAGCAAGAAGTTAGAACAGCAATGCAGTTAAAGAAATAGGTGTAAAACATACCTGTTGCGCCATTGGAGTTTCAATTGGATCCTTAAAATTTGAAATTAGTTGGTATGAGTAAATACAGTGATGCAAGAGCAAAGGAGTATGAACCATAGCTACGGAATCTGACCTGAGAACAGTTGCTCTTCTGCTTTAAACATGGAGTTTGGGCTTGCTGTGGTGGTCTTCGTGCTTTGGGCACTGCAGTTGCCTTACAAACTCCTCGTGTGGGGGTACTCTGTGGTGGACATGGTGCTGTGTCAACTAGAAGTGGGTTACTATCTGCCGGGGTTGGGGTTAGATGGGGTGTAGCTGGTTCTCTGTCCAACGGTGTAGGTGTACAATCTGGAAGAGTCTCGATTATGTGTGGTGGGGCTAGTTTGTGGGCCAGTACAACCATGGTTCTATCTGCACCAACGGGTACCACCATCTTTTGTGAAGAACGGGTTTTTTACTCCCTTAGATACGGCCATCACTCCCTCCAATTCAAATGGTTGATAAACAAGAAAAGAAATTGAATGTACAGACATTGTATTATAGACAGATGTGGTAATTCACATATATGTTGTCTAACCAAATAGGACAGCATGACAGAATTTCACATATATGATGGCTAACTAAATAGGATAGCATGACACAGTTTCAGATATATGATGGATAACTTAACAGGATATAATGGCATAATTCAACATATGATGAGTATCTAAACATGATGACATGACATAACTATATGATGTCTTTCTAAAATAGGTTGGGATGAAATAATTCACATACATGTTGTCTAACTATATAGGATGGCATGATATAATTCACATAATTGATTCATATACTAAGCAGCTGTCACTCGCATGTATGATCTCTAAACTAAGCAGATGACATTGAGTATTGTGTATATGATGTCTAAACTAAGCAATGTAAGACACCATATGCATGATATGAGAAATATAAACAATATTGGAAGTTAGAGCATACACCTTAGGTGGGATATAGGACTAGTCATCTCTCTCTGAATCCTCCTCTAAGGAGCTACCTGTAACCATCGAGATATATGCTTCAACAGGTACCATTGTCTGCTCTGAAGACCTTATTTTCACTCCGGATTTTCCATAACTGGCTCAAATGGCTGATGCACATGAAGAGTAGTTCAATATACACAGATTGTTGACAAATGGAATACCTAATGAAAAAAATATGGCATGAGATAATTCACATATATGATGCCTGGCTACAGAGGATGGCGGTGCATAATTCACATATATGATAACTAGCTAAAAAACATGACATTGCATAATTCACATATCTGATATAGAAAGTAAACAGGAGGCATTCACACAAAGCATGTCTAATCTAAGCAGATGGCATGGCAATGCAAGACACCATATTCATGATACGAGCAATATAACCATGCCAAGTTAGAGCATACACCTCAGGGGGGAATACGACTGGTCATTTGTCTCTGAATCCTCCTCTGAGGAGCTGTCTGTAACCAGCAAGAAATCTGCATCGACAGGTAGCACTGACTGCTCAGAAGACCTTGTTTTCACTCCAGATTTTCCCATCACTGACTCAAATGGCTGATTCACAGGAAGAGTAGATGAATATACAAACATTGTCGACAAATGGAATACATGATGAAAAAAATAGTATGGCACGATACAATTCACATATACGATGACTGGCTAAACAGGATGGCATTGCATGATTCACGTATATGATGCCTGGCTAAACAAGATGACATTGCACAATTCACATATATAATATAGAAACCAAACAGGTGGCATTCACACAAAGCAAATCTAGACTAAGCTGATGACATATAAGATGTATAAAGTAAGCAATGCGAGACGCCATATGCATGATATGACCAACATCAACATGCCAGGTTAGAGCAAACACCTCAGGGGGTAAATAGGAGTGGTCAGCTCCCTCTGAATCACCCTCTGAATAGTTATCTTCCTCTGGAATACAATCTGGAATGGGGGGAGGGGGCCCCACTGCGCCCACCATGGAGCGGCGTCTGCATGACATTATATTCCCACGCAACTGTCTTCTCTTTTTCTCTACATGTTTAGTATGATTGTGTACAATAACTGACATACATAATAAAAAAACATAGTTAGATTATGTAAGGCCTAAGGGGTGCATGCAGAAATCAAGACTGATGGTAGCTAACGAGTGGATAGATCCAAAACTAATGATTGCAGGCAAATGATAGCTTCAGTTTAAAAAGATAGTTGATGGCTCGTCTACTGTTTCTTGCTCACCCAACATGAACCACATAGAAGACTCGAGATGAACTAGATAGTACACAGAGATACTATTCGTTGCTGCCTTGATATGTGCCCTGCAGGCATTTTAAAACTCAAGTTTGAACATTAGTTTGGACTTGACTCGGAGTCTAAGAGGTGAACAGGACGATAAAGTAGCAGGTAATAATAATCGATGTATAACGTAAGCAGACACAAAAGAGTGTGACCTCTCTTCCGGAACTGTGTAGTCCTCAGGTTCATCTGCTCCGTCGATGATGGTAATGCAGTTGGCATGCCTGACGACAATGGGGAAGATGATCTGAGGCGGCGAAAGAAGGTCTGCAAAGGGGTCTCTGCTGCGGTTGATGCTTCCGTCGATGGTGCACCCCAGGTGGGGTGTATAACGGCACGGCAGGAGCGGGACAAAACACACAGAGTTTTCTTTGACACCTATCTGAAAATGAAGCAAATCTGTAAGGGCTCCTTAGAATTAGAGGATTCTAAAAACGCAAGAACAGGAAAAACACATGAATAGGATAGGAATGCACGTGCAAAACAGAGCATTTGCAAACACAGGATTTCTGTCAACCTGGGTGTTTGGTTCACATGAATTGGAAGAACATACGAATGGAGAAACATGGTCAAATTAAAGTCAAACCACATGAAAATGTAAAATAAGAATCTTATTATGCCAGTAATGCACTTAGTCCTGTTCTTCATGCATATGAATTTGAAAAGGACATCCAAGTGGATATTAAAATTCCTACGCTTTTTCTTTGAAAGAGACACCAAAGGAAAAAAACTCCAGTTTTTCTTTGCTCCATTCCTTCTAACCAAATGCATGAATAGTAGTACCATAGAAAAGTTGCCAATTCCTATGTTTTCCTTCACTTTTTCTTTGAACCAGTGGCGATTCAAGTAGGCAGTCTTCAACAAGCTGAAGCCTGCCCTCAAAAATTTTGTGAGCTTATTTGGTCCACATGAATATCATATAATGGCTATGGGCGCGTTTGGTTAGAGTGAGATGCTAGGGTGGTTATGGGTATCCCCATCCAGCTGGCTAGGGATGGCCATTTTTTCTGTTTGGTTGGGGGATGATGTTTGCCCATGTTTTGTTTGGTTTGAAGGATATATCATGGTTGGGATAGCCATTTTTTCATACTTTGCTATCAAAATACTCTCTTTTCATCTCATCTCTCCCATCAATCGGGCCATATGCAACTTCCAGCACCACGCAGCTCACGAACACATCACACACAGCATGTACACCACACACACCTACGCGTACACAGAACGTACGACATCGCCGGCCGCGTACACAGAATACAACCACCTGCATACACCGCGTATAGACGTACAACATCGCCCGCTCGCGTACAAATATAAGCGCATGCATACATCGCGTACAGACGTAAAACATCGGCCATCCGCGTACAAATACAACAACGGCTGCCCACGTACAGCGTACACCACCCAAGCTGCCTATGCACGCAGCTCACTCACATGACGTACAGGACACACGCATGCACACGTAGATCACTCACACCACGTACATGGACGCCCATGCATTGCTTTTGGGAAAGCCAGCGCCACAGTGCGAGAAAACGTTTCGATCGCGCGTGTGGGTGGATGGGCATGTCCGTGACATTTTCGCACGTGGGGGCAGCCGGATTTTTGAGGCATATTCCAAGCATATGGCTATCCCTATCCTATCTTATCCAAGCTCGCCCACAAACCAAATAGCTGCTATCCAATAAAAAATGGCTATCCCTGTCCCTTGGGTGGCTATCCCGTGAACCAAACGCATCCTATCTTGCTAAACCGGTTCAAATTGTGGTTCAAAAGAGCATTTAGTTTTCTCACTGTTAACTTTGTGACCACGATTCATTTCTTTCTAGATTTGCAACTGCTTTGAACCAAAGGATCCCTGAGGGATCGACATGAATGTAGAGTACAAAAGTGATGCGACGAGTGTACAACCTCTTTGGCGTAGCCTTGTTGACCTCAGCATCATTGGGTTGGATGTGGAGGATGGTGATGCTGATGTGACTGTCGGAGGCGGGGAAGAAGATTTGAAGCCTATGGAGACTGCGCCAAGGGTATTGCTCCACTATGATGGACGGGTCCGTCATTGGAGCAGCTTCGGTGAGGTGTACGACGGCGAGGCTGGAGCAGGACAAGACATAAAACGTTAATCTGAAGTGGGATTCTAATAGCATCTGCAATAGATGATGTAAAATACATCACCAACAAGTGCTAGATGTAAAATGCATCAGCCGCGGCCGCTCCAACAGATGTGGTAAATACTGTTGACTCTGAACGTAACTGAAGAAACTGAACTTTACAGTAGAAACTGAATTTTATTATCGAAACTGAACTTTACTGACGAAACTGATTGAACTAGTAGCAGAGCACTGCAATAGAAGTTTAGGCCATTCGAGCACTGGTAGCAGAGAAGAAGTGATCTAAATCAGCAGTCGCTCGAGTAGGGAACACACTAGCAGAGAGCAGCTCATGTAGTAGCACCGCGAGCGAGTGCTAAAGCAGCAACTCCTGTAGCTGCCGCAGGTCATGTAGAAGCAGCAGCAGCATGAGCAAGAGCAAGAGCAGAGCAGAGCAGAGCAGCAGCACTAACGAGAGCAAGAGTGGAGCAGCAGCGCGACTGACAGCAAGGGTAGAGCAGAGAGCAGCACGAACGAAAGCAAGAGCAGAGCAGCAGCGCGATCGACATTAAGAGTAGAGCCATAGCACGAGCAAGAGATGGCGCAGCAGCTAGTGCTGGTGTGAAAGTCGCCGCCGAGGAATCAATGACATGGGGGAGAGATGCCATGGAGGAAGTGGCCGGCTACGGCGCCGTCGATGGAGACCTGCCATGGCTACTCGGTATCGAGCACCGGCAGCCCTGTGAGATCGAATAAAAAATAAAATGCAGCGGTGAGTGCAGAACCTCCTTGGTGGCACCGAGTAGGCCTTGGCTTCATCGGAGGAGTCGGTGAGGATGCTGCTGTTCCGGTGGAGCAGGTTAAGGCGGCGCTGTGGGGATGGAGCATCCGGGATAGATGAGGCGATCGTCAGAGCAGCTCCTTGGAGGTGGAGGACGGGGCGGCTGAACCGGCAGGACGACGAGATCGACGACAGATCCTCATCTGGGCAGTGGATGAGGAACGTCGAGCTGTTGCGGTGGACGACATTGTCGGGGAAGAGGCTCCGACTGGGCAGGGGCGGGGTGGCGGACGGTGGAGGGTGGGGTTTCGCGGCTGGAGCAGAGAGGTTATGGCGGCCTGGGTTTTCGAATGGTGAAAAGGAGGTGATGGGAGGGGGGGGGAATGATACGTCTCCAACGTATCTATAATTTTTGATTGTTCCATGCTATTATATTATCTGTTTTGGATGTTTTATATGCATTAATATGCTATTTTATATTATTTTTTGGGACTAACCTATTAACCTAGAGCCCAGTGCCAGTTCCTGTTTTTTCCCTATTTTTGAGTTTCGCAGAAAAGGAATACCAAACGGAGTCCAAACGGAATAAAACTTTTGCGATGATCTTTCTTGGACCAAAAGGAAACCAGAGGACTTGGAGTGCAAGTCAGAGAAGCCACGAGGCGGCCACAAGGACGGAGGGCGTGCCCCCACCCTTGTAGGCCCCTCGTGCGTCACCTGACCTAATTCTTTCGCCAATATATACTCTTATATGCGCAAACCACCAGAGGCATCCATGAAAAGACTTATCCACCGCCGCAACCTTCTGTACCCGTGAGATCCCATCTAGGGGCCTTTTCCGGCGTACTGCCGGAGGGGGATTCGATCACGGAGGGCTTCTACCTCAACACCATTGCCCTTCCGATGAAGCGTGAGTAGTTACCTCAGATCTACGGGTCCATAGCTAGTAGCTAGATGGCTTCTTCTCTCTCTTTGATTCTCAATACCACGTTCTCCTCGATGTTCTTGGAGATCTATTCGATGTAATACTTTTTTGTGGTGTGTTTGCCGAGATCCGATGAATTGTGGATTTATGATCAGCTTATCTATGAATATTATTTGAATCTTCTCTGAATTCTTTTATGCATGATTTGATATCTTTGCAAGTCTCTTCGAACTATCGATTTGGTATGGCCAACTAGATTGGTTTTTCTTGCAATGGGAGAAGTGCTTAGCTTTGGGTTCAATCTTGCGGTGTCCTTTCCCAGTGACAGTAGGGGCAGCAAGGCACATATTGTATTATTGCCATCGAGGATAAAAAGATGGGGTTTTCATCATATTGCTTGAGTTAATTCCTCTACATCATGTCATCTTTCTTAATGCGTTACTCTGTTCTTCATGAACTTAATACTCTAGATGCAGGCAGGAGTCCGTCGATGTGTGGAGTAATAGTAGTAGATGCAGAATCGTTTTGGTCTACTTGACACGGATATGATGCCTATATTCATGATCATTGCCTTAGATATCGTCATAACTTTGCGCTTTTCTATCAATTGCTCGGCAGTAATTTGTTCACCCACCGTATTATTTTCTATCTTGAGAGAAGCCTCTAGTGAAACCTATGGCCCCCGGGACTATTTTCCATCATACAATCTTCTACTTTCCAATCTACGAGTTTCTGATCTACTATTTTGCAATCTTTTACTTTCCAATCTATAAAACAAAAAGACCAAAAATATTTACTTTACCGTTTATCTATCTCTATCAGATCTCACTTTTGCGTGTAACCGTGAAGGGATTGACAACCCCTTATCGCGTTGGGTGCAAGTTTGGTGTTTGTTTGTGCAGGTATTCGGTGACTTGCGTGTTGTCTCCTACTGGATTGATACCTTGGTTCTCAAAACTGAGGGAAATACTTACTCTACTTTGCTGCATCACCCTTTCCTCTTCAAGGGAAAAACCAACGCAAGCTCAAGAAGTAGCAGGAAGAATTTCTTGCGCCGTTGCTGGGGAGATCTACACCAAGTCAAGACATACCAAGTACCCATCATAAACTCTCATCCTCGCATTACATTATTCGCCATTGGCCTCTCATTTTCCTCTCCCCCACTTCTAAAATGATTTTCGAAAAGTTTGCCTTATCTTCGCCTCTCTCTTTGCCTTTCCTCTCGCTGTTCTCGTGTTTGCTTATTCCATCTCTCTACCGTTGATTATTTTTGAGTTGATTATTTTTGAAGAAGATTAATAAACAAATTGCTTAGGTCATCCTAATTGTTCAGGATTTTTGGAGTTACAGAAGTATTCGAGATTTCCAGATTGCTACAGACTGTTCTGTTTTTGACAGATTCTGTTTTCTATGTGTTGTTTGCTTATTTTGATGAATCTATGGGTAATATCGGGGGGTATGAACCATGGAAAAGTTGGAATACAGTAGATATTACACCAATATAAATAAAGAATGAGTTCACAATAGTACCAAAAGTGGTGATTTATTTTCTTGTACTAACGGAGTTTATGAGATTTTTTGTTGAGTTTTGAGTTGTGAAGTTTTCAAGTTTTGGGTAAGGATTTGATGGATTATGGAATAAGGAGTGGCAAGAGCCTAAGCTTGGGGATGCCCAAGGCACCCCAAGGTAATATTCAAGGACAACCAAGAGCCTAAGCTTGGGGATGCCCCGGAAGGCATCCCCTCTTTCGTCTTCATCTATCGGTAACTTTACTCGAGGCTATATTTTTATTCACCATATGATATGTGTTTTGCTTGGAGCGTCTTGTATGATTTGAGTCTTTGCTTTTTAGTTTGCCACAATCATCCTTGCTGTACACACCTTTTGAGAGATACATGCATGAATCGTGATTTATTAGAATACTCTTTGTGCTTCACTTATATCTTTTGAGCTAGGCAATTTTGCTCTAGTGCTTCACTTACATCTTTTTAGAGCACGGCGGTGGCTTTATTTTATAGAAATTGATGAACTCTCATGCTTCACTTATATTATTTTGAGAGTCTTTAAAACAGCATGGTAATTTGCTTTGGTTATAAATTTTGTCCTAATATGATGGCATCCAAGAGGGATATAATAAAAACTTTCATATAAAGTGCATTGAATACTATGAGAAGTTTGATTCCTTATGATTGTTTTGAGATATGAAGATGGTGATATTAGAGTTATGCTAGTGAGTAGTTGTGAATTTGAGAAATACTTGTGTTAAGGTTTGTGAGTCCCGTAGCATGCACGTATGGTGAACCGTTATGTAACGAAGTTGGAGCATGAGATATTTTTTGATTGTCATCCTTTGTGTGGAAGTCGGGATCGCGCGATGGTTAACTCCTACCAACCCTTCCCCTAGGAGTATGCGTCTAGTACTTTGTTTCGATGACTAATAGATTTTTGCAATAAGTATGTGAGTTCTTTATGACTAATGTTGAGTCCATGGATTATACGCACTCTCACCCTTCCACCTTTGCTAGCCTCTCTAGTGCCGCGCAATTTTCGCCGGTACCATAAACCCACCATATACCTTCCTCAAAACAGCCACCATACCTACCTATTATGGCATTTCCATAGCCATTCCGAGATATATTGCCGTGCAACTTTCCACCGTTCCGTTTATTATGACACGCATCATCATTGTCATATTGCTTTGCATGATCATGTAGTTGACATCGTATTTGTGGCAAAGCCACCGTTCATAATTCTTTCATACATGTCACTCTTGATTCATTGCACATCCCGGTACACCGCCGGAGGCATTCATATAGAGTCATATTTTGTTCTAGTATCGAGTTGTAAGTAAATAGAAGTATGATGATTTTCATTATTAGATCATTGTCCCATGTGAGAAAAAAAAAGAAGAAAGAAGAAAAGAAAAAAAGAGAGAAAAGAAAAAAAAGAAGAAAAAAAGAAAGAAAAAAAGAAGAAAAAAAATGAGAGAAAAAGAGAGAAGGGGCAATGTTACTATCCTTTTTCCATACTTGTGCTTCAAAGTAGCACCATGATCTTCATGATAGAGAGTCTCCTATGTTGTCACTTTCATATACTAGTGGGAATTTTTCATTATAGAACTTGGCTTGTATATTCCAACGATGGGCTTCCTCAAATTGCCCTAGGTCTTCATGAGCAAGCAAGTTGGATGCACACCCACTTAGTTTTCTTTTTGAGCTTTCATAAACTTATAGCTCTAGTGCATCCGTTGCATGGCAATCCCTACTCACTCACATTGATATCTATTGATGGGCATCTCCATAGCCCGTTGATATGCCTAGTTGATGTGAGACTATCTCCCTCTTTTTTTCTTCTCCACAACCACCTTCTATTCCACCTATAGTGCTATGTCCATGGCTCACGCTCATGTATTGCGTGAAAGTTGAAAAAGTTTGAGAATACTAAAGTATGAAACAATTGCTTGGCTAAAACCGGGGTTGTGCATGATTTGAGTATTTTGTGTGATGAATATGGAGCATAGCCAGACTATATGATTTTGTAGGGATAAGCTTTCTTTGGCCATGTTATTTTGAGAAGACATAATTATCTTGTTAGTATGCTTGAAGTATTATTGTTTTTATGTCAATATTAAACTTTTGTTTTGAATCATACGGAACTGAACATTAATGCCACAATAAAGAAATTACATGGATAAATATGTTAGGTAGCATTCCACATCAAAAATTCTGTTTTTATCATTTACCTACTCAAGGACGAGCAGGAATTAAGCTTGGGGATGCTTGATTTGTCTCCAACGTATCTATAATTTTGATTGCTCCATACTATTATATTATCTGTTTTGGATGTTTTATATGCATTAATATGCTATTTTATATTATTTTTTGGGACTAACCTATTAACCTAGAGCCCAGTGCCAGTTCCTGTTTTTCCCTGTTTTTGAGTTTCACAGAAAAGGAATACCAAACGGAGTCCAAACGGAATAAAACTTTTGCGATGATCTTTCTTGGGCCAAAAAGAAACCAGAGGACTTGGAGTGCAAGTCAGAGAAGCCACGAGGCGGCCACAAGGACGGAGGGCGCGCCCAGGGGGGTACGGCGCGCCCCCACCCTTGTGGGCCCCTCGTGCGCCTCCTGACCTAATTCTTTCGGCTATATATACTCTTATATGCCCAAACCACCAGAGGCATCCACAAAAAGACTTTTCCACCGCCGCAACCTTCTGTACCCGTGAGATCCCATCTAGGGGCCTTTTCCGGTGTCCTGCCGGAGGGGGATTCGATCACGGAGGGCTTCTACATCAACACCATTGCCCTTCCGATGAAGCGTGAGTAGTTTACCTCAGACCTACGGGTCCATAGCTAGTAGCTAGATGGCTTCTTCTCTCTCTTTGATTCTCAATACCACGTTCTCCTCGATGTTCTTGGAGATCTATTCGATGTAATACTTTTTTGCGGTGTGTTTGCCGAGATCCGATGAATTGTGGATTTATGATCAGCTTATCTATGAATATTATTTGAATCTTCTCTGAATTCTTTTATGCATGATTTGATATCTTTGCAAGTCTCTTCGAACTATCGATTTGGTTTGGCCAACTAGATTGGTTTTTCTTGCAATGGGAGAAGTGCTTAGCTTTGGGTTCAATCTTGCGGTGTCCTTTCCCAGTGATAGTAGGGGCAGCAAGGCACATATTGTATTATTGCCATCGAGGATAAAAAGATGGGGTTTTCATCATATGGCTTGAGTTAATTCCTCTACATCATGTCATCTTTCTTAATGCGTTACTCTGTTCTTCATGAACTTAATCCTCTAGATGCAGGCAGGAGTCGGTCGATGTGTGGAGTAATAGTAGTAGCTGCAGAATCGTTTTGGTCCACTTGACACAAACGTGATGCCTATATTCATGATCATTACCTTAGATATCGTCATAACTTTGCGCTTTTCTATCAATTGCTCGGCAGTAATTTGTTCACCCACCGTATTATTTTCTATCTTGAGAGAAGCCTCTAGTGAAACCTATGGCCCCCGGGTCTATTTTCCATCATACAATCTTCTACTTTCCAATCTACGAGTTTCCGATCTACTATTTTGCAATCTTTTACCTTCCAATCTATAAAACAAAAATACCAAAAACATTTACTTTACCATTTATCTATCTCTATCAGATCTCACTTTTGCGAGTAACTGTGAAGGGATTGACAACCCCTTATCGCGTTGGGTGCAAGTTTGGTATTTGTGTGTGCAGGTATTCGGTGACTTGCGTGTTGTCTCCTACTGGATTGATACCTTGGTTCTCAAAACTGAGGGAAATACTTACCCTAATTTGCTGCATCATCCTTTCCTCTTCAAGGGAAAAACCAACACAAGCTCAAGAAGTAGCAGGAAGAATTTCTGGCGCCGTTGCTGGGGAGATCTACACCAAGTCAAGACATACCAAGTACCCATCATAAACTCTCATCTCTCGCATTACATTATTCGCCATTCGCCTCTCATTTTCCTCTCCCCCACTTCTAAAATGATTTTCAAAAAGTTTGCCTTATCTTCGCCTCTCTCTTTGCCTTTCCTCTCGCTATTCTCGTGTTTGCTTATTCCATCTCTCTACCGTTATCGCCGACTCAAAAGGGGCTAAAAGTTTCTTTCCGAATCTTAATGCTTTGGATAGCCCCTCTGTCCTTTCTAAGCTCATAAATAATGATGCTATGGAAAAACTTACCGGGGTTGTTAAGGAAAATTTTGAGAATTTTGATGAAGATGATCATGGGATTTTTCGCTATTTGCTTGTTGAATCTTTGAAAGATGCTTGGGATAGGTTATTAAGGATTCGAGCTAGTTATGTGCCCCAATATCAGATTGAGATATACTTAAAGAGCTTTTATTTTGGTTTACCTCCTTCTTTTAAGCAAGATTTGGATTCTATATTTGAAAATGGCTTTCTTGGAGGGGATGCCATCGATACTTATGAGAAGATGAAAACCATATTTGGGCACCCCAAAGGAGAAAATGTTGAATCAACTACTCTTATGTGCTTTGATCAAAATGAAATAATCGAAGAGATGAAAGCTAGTTTAGATGTGAATTTTCATAGTGTGCTTAATCTTTCTTCTACTATTAATGGCCATGTGCTTTCACAAAATAGAAAGATAAATGCTATGGATAATAAATTCTCCCTTTGTTTTCAAAACACCAAAGATGACAATACTTAGATCTATTCTTGTTTTTATGCCTAGCTAAGGGCGTTAAACAATAGTGCTTGTTGGGAGGCAACCCAATTTTATTTTTGTTTTTGATTTTTATGTTCTGTTTTGCAATAAATAATTCATCTAGCCTCTGGTTAGATGTGGTTTTATGTTTTAATTAGTGTTTGTGCCAAGTAAGACCTTTGGGATAGCTTATGGTGATAGTTGATTTGATCTTGCTGAAAAACAGAAACTTTTGCGCCCAGGAAAATAATTTTTATAATTCACAGAAGAGTGATTTTGAGTTGATTATTTTTGAAGAAGATTAATAAATAAATTTCTTAGGACGTCCTAATTTTTCAGGATTTTTGGAGTTACAGAAGTATTCGAGATTCCCAGATTGCTACAGACTGTTCTGTTTTTGACCGATTCTGTTTTCTATGTGTTGTTTGCTTATTTTGATGAATCTATGGGTAATATCGGGGGGTATGAACCATGGAAAAGTTGGAATACAGTAGATATTACACCAATATAAATAAAGAATGAGTTCACAACAGTACCAAAAGTGGTGATTTATTTTCTTATACTAACGGAGCTTATGAGATTTTCTGTTGAGTTTTGTGTTGTGAAGTTTTCAAGTTTTGGGTAAGGATTTGATGGACTATGGAATAAAGAGTGGCAAGAGCCTAAGCTTGGGGATGCCCAAGGCACCCCAAGGTAATATTCAAGGACAACCAAGAGCCTAAGCTTGGGGATGCCCCGGAAGGCATCCCCTCTTTCGTCTTCATCTATCGGTAACTTTACTTGAGGCTATATTTTTATTCACCACATGATATGTGTTTTGCTTGGAGCGTCTTGTATGATTTGAGTCTTTGCTTTTTAGTTTGCCACAATCATCCTTGATGTACACACCTTTTGAGAGAGACATGCATGAATCATGATTTATTAGAATACTCTTTGTGCTTCACTTATATCTTTTGAGCTAGGCAATTTTGCTCTAGTGCTTCACTTACATCTTTTTAGAGCACGGCGGTGGCTTTATTTTATAGAAATTGATGAACTCTCATGCTTCACTTATATTATTTTGAGAGTCTTTAAAACAGCATGGTAATTTGCTTTGGTTATAAATTTAGTCCTAATATGATAGGCATCCAAGAGGGATATAATAAAAACTTTCATATAAAGTGCATTGAATACTATGAGAAGTTTGATTCCTTATGATTGTTTTGAGATATGAAGATGGTGATATTAGAGTCATGCTAGTGAGTAGTTGTGAATTTCAGAAATACTTGTGTTAAGGTTTGTGAGTCCTGTAGCATGCACGTATGGTGAACCGTTATGTAACGAAGTTGGAGCATGAGATATTTTTTGATTGTCATCCTTTGTGTGGAAGTCGGGATCGCGCGATGGTTAACTCCTACCAACCCTTCCCCTAGGAGCATGCGTCTAGTACTTTGTTACAATGACTAATAGATTTTTGCAATAAGTATGTGAGTTCTTTATGACTAATGTTGAGTCCATGGATTATACGCACTCTCACCCTTCCACCTTTGCTAGCCTCTCTAGTGCCGCGCAATTTTCGCTGGTACCATAAACCCACCATATACCTTCCTCAAAACAGCCACCATACCTACCTATTATGGGATTTCCATAGCCATTCCGAGATATATTGCCATGCAACTTTCCACCGTTCCGTTTATTATGACACGCATCATCATTGTCATATTGCTTTGCATGATCATGTAGTTGACATCGTATTTGTGGCAAAGCCACCGTTCATAATTCTTTCATACATGTCACTCTTGATTCATTGCACATCCTGGTACACCACCGGAGGCATTCATATAGAGTCATATTTTGTTCTAGTATCGAGTTGTAATTTTTGAGTTGTAAGTAAATAGAAGTATGATGATTTTCATTATTAGAGCATTGTCCCATGTGAGAAAAAAAAAGAGAAGAAAGAAGAAAAGAAAAAAAGAGAGAAAAGAAGAAAAAATAAAAAAAAGAAAAAAAAGAGAGAAAAAGAGAGAAGGGGCAATGTTACTATCCTTTTTCCATACTTGTGCTTCAAAGTAGCACCATGATCTTCATGATAGAGAGTCTCCTATGTTTTCACTTTCATATACTAGTGGGAATTTTTCATTATAGAACTTGGCTTGTATATTCCAACGATGGGCTTCCTCAAATTGCCCTAGGTCTTCATGAGCAAGCAAGTTGGATGCACACCCACTTAGTTTTCTTTTTGAGCTTTCATAAACTTATAGCTCTAGTGCATCCGTTCCATGGCAATCCCTACTCACTCACATTGATATCTATTGATGGGTGATACACCTAGTTGATGTGAGACTATCTCCCTCTTTTTGTCTTCTCCACAACCACCTTCTATTCCACCTATAGTGCTATTTCCATGGCTCACGCTCATGTATTGCGTGAAAGTTGAAAAAGTTTGAGAATACTAAAGTATGAAACAATTGCTTGGCTAAAATCGGGGTTGTGCATGATTTGAGTATTTTGTGTGATGAATATGGAGTATAGCCAGACTATATGATTTTGTAGGGATAAGCTTTCTTTGGCCATGTTATTTTGAGAAGACATAATTATCTTGTTAGTATGCTTGAAGTATTATTGTTTTTATGTCAATATTAAACTTTTGTTTTGAATCATACGGATCTGAACATTCATGCCACAATAAAGAAATTACATGGATAAATATGTTAGGTAGCATTCCACATCAAAAATTCTGTTTTTATCATTTACCTACTCAAGGACGAGCAGGAATTAAACTTGGGGATGCTTGATACGTCTCCAACGTCTCTATAATTTTTGATTGTTCCATACTATTATATTATCTGTTTTGGATGTTTTATATGCATTAATATGCTATTATATTTTTTTTTGGGACTAACCTATTAACCTAGAGCCCAGTGCCAGTTCCTGTTTTTTTCCCTGTTTTTGAGTTTCGCAGAAAAGGAATACCAAACGGAGTCCAAACGGAATAAAACTTTTGCGATGATCTTTCTTGGACCAAAAGGAAACCAGAGGACTTGGAGTGCAAGTCAGAGAAGCCACGAGGCAGCCACAAGGACGGAGGGCACGCCCAGGGGGGTAGGGCGTGCCCCACACCCTTGTGGGACCCTCATGCGTCTCCTGACCTAATTCTTTCACCTATATATACTCTTATATGCCCAAACCACCAGAGGCATCCACGAAAAGACTTTTCCACCGCCGCAACCTTCTGTACCCGTGAGATCCCATCTAGGGGCCTTTTCCGGCGTCCTGCTGGAGGGGGATTCGATCATGGAGGGCTTCTACATCAACACCATTACCCTTCCGATGAAGCGTGAGTAGTTTACCTCACACCTACGGGTCCATAGCTAGTAGCTAGATGGCTTCTTCTCTCTCTTTGATTCTCAATACCACGTTCTCCTCGATGTTCTTGGAGATCTATTCGATGTAATACTTTTTTGTGGTGTGTTTGCCGAGATCTGATGAATTGTTGATTTATGATCAGCTTATTTATGAATATTATTTGAATCTTCTCTGTATTCTTTTATGCAGTATTTGATATCTTTGCAAGTCTCTTCGAACTATCGATTTGGTTTGGCCAACTAGATTGGTTTTTCTTGCAATGGGAGAAGTGCTTAGCTTTGGGTTCAATCTTGCGGTGTCCTTTCCCAGTGACAGTAGGGGCAGCAAGGCACATATTGTATTGTTGCCATCGAGGATAAAACGATGGGGTTTTCATCATATTGCTTGAGTTAATTCCTCTACATCATGTCATCTTTCTTAATGCGTTACTCTGTTCTTCATGAACTTAATACTCTAGATGCAGGCAGGAGCCGGTCGATGTGTGGAGTAATAGTAGTAGATGCTGAATCGTTTCGGTCTACTTGACACGGACGTGATGCCTATATTCATGATCATTGCCTTAGATATCGTCATAACTTTGCGCTTTTCTATCAATTGCTCGTCAGTAATTTGTTCACCCACCGTATTATTTTCTATCTTGAGAGAAGCCTCTAGTGAAACCTATGGCCCCCGGGTCTATTTTCCATCATACAATCTTCTACTTTCCAATCTATGAGTTTCCGATCTACTATTTTGCAATCTCTTACTTTCCAATCTATAAAACAAAAAATACCAAAAATATTTACTTTACTGTTTATCTATCTCTATCAGATCTCACTTTTGCGAGTAACCGTGAAGGGATTGACAACCCCTTATCGCGTTGGGTGCAAGTTTGGTGTTTGTTTGTGCAGGTATTCGGTGACTTGCGTGTTGTCTCCTACTGGATTGATACCTTGGTTCTCAAAACTAAGGGAAATACTTACTCTACTTTGCTGCATCACCCTTTCCTCTTCAAAGGAAAAACCAACGCAAGCTCAAGAAGTAGTTGGGAACCATGACTTTAGGGACGCGCTTGTCCAAAATGTAGGGTGTCTTACGAAAGTACCCCCACCGATTTGAACTAGCGGCCCTTTCGGCTCAGGTTTAGAAGGGAGATTTCGCGTGTCGGGATTTGGTAGCTGGAGGGAGTTTTCACGCGCGTTGTGATTTCGGGATAGCAAGGCGCGGGTTGTGAAGGCGCGAGTTTTCAGAGCACAAACAGACAAAGCGATATCTGAATTTTTGGGATAACAAGGCGCGGGTTGAAATTTCAGGACAAGCCTAACATGTAATAATGTACATACCAAATCAATTCGCACTTCCCTCGACAAAAAAACAAAAACAAAAACTATTCGCACCACACAAAGGGTGAGTCTTGTCCCGTTTTACTGTACAAATGCTATTCAAAACTATGAATCCATGTTATGTCCAATTAATTTTTTTGCTACGTGTATAATGCATGTAACCTACTCATACGAACATTTTAGTGCATTCCAAATATTCATGATTCTACCGCTGCAATTCGAACTAAATTTGAATCCGTTTCTCTATTTGAATAAGAATCTACAATCATGATTGTTGCCAAGTTAAACCATCATCTGTATATTATGTTAACAACGCACCACATGATTACTATAGAGTTAGATATAAACTATGTGTACTATATATATGAACTCGAATTCAAAATTTTGAATACACTTCATTTTGATTCCAAATAATAGTACATTTGATGTACTAGTTAGATCTTCATACTAAACCATGTTTCATATGTACACTGTGTTTATCAGACAAAGTATAGTGCCCCGCCACCTACATTATGACAAGTATTTAGCCCTGAGCTGCAAAAGCCAAACATTATCACATATTCAAATAAATTGTTATATAGTATAAAATGTTCATAACCACACCATGCGTATCACCATTATAATCATGCATGTGTGGGTTTAGAACACTATGATCTCTTTTTCAAATATCCGAATTCATTGTTATCAAAGCGTGCCTACCACAAACACACGCTTTCCCTCTTCTCTTCTCACCGTCCATGCCCCCCTCTGTCTAATACGGTTCGACGCACGTGTACACTCCTGCCCCTCTTTTCATCGATCTCATACTCACACACTCCTCCCCCTTGATATAGTAGGCCTCTCGCACCACCTCCTAGCCACATCCCTCTCTCTCTATCCATCTCTCCGGGCCTTATTTGCTTCTAACACATGCATGCATGTATATCGATCGATCTCCCTACACGTAGCTAGGTCGACTATAACTATTTTTCCCAACGCACGATCGACGTACCTCACTAGTTATGTCTCTCCCTTTCTCTGACATGCGCCGATTGATCTTCCTATGTAGTTACGTCTGCTTACCACAGCCATATCGTCCCCCCTCATCATCTGTGCATGCCTCCCGACCCGTCTCTCACACGCATGTGCACAGACAGGCAGGCATAGCCTCTCTTATTGATATTGCAGTCGTACCCTCCATTTGTCTAACAGGCCTCTCCCACCATTTGTGAGAATCAACTCCACCACCAACCCCCCCACACTCTAGCTCTATCTCTCTCCCAACCTTATTCCTCTCCTACACATATGCATGGATGCCGATCGATCTCCCTCAATACATAGCTAGGTCTCTCTCCTTCTCCACACATATACCGGTCGATCTACCTCTCTATATAGTTAGGTCTCTTCCCCCCCCCCCCCACACATACACACCTATAGTCGAATGCTGTAGGTAGGTATCCATGCCACAGAGACAAACTACACCTCTCCCCTCTCACGTTCCAGTAGGCCATCCGCCCTATATCTTTGACGTGGGCACACACAAATTTGATGGAACTCTGTATCGACCGCCCATCCACACACTTCATCCCTCTCTTCAATTCGATCGATATCTCACGCCGATGATCCCTCCACTCTCTTCTCGTGGATTGCCCCCTCAATATATGATATATCCAGGCCTCTGTTTCACACACATTTTATATGTTACATTTTTTGTTTCAGATATCATCGACACATTACCTCTGCTTCGCACACACCATCTCTCTCACACACACCCACGTACGTGGGGTACCTACACGTAGAGAAGAGGTGCATGCACGACGCACGTACTCAGGTCTTGTTCCCGGCCACACCCGCGCGGGTACACGGTGGAGCTCATTTCTGTATGAAAAGGCAGCCCATGTTATAATTTGACGCGTGTAGCGGTTGTTTACTTGAAGGAGGGTCGTGTACCACGCGTACACAAAACAAAGTTCGACTTGACATGTTAGTTTTAAATAAAGTTATATTCCTCAATGGCACATACAGAATATAAAATGATAGTTATCAAGAAAAAAGAAATCTGCTCCACTATATACAATGGAGCCTGCCTTGCCGGGGTTTGTCTCTCTTCACAGTATCTCACACAAGGTGGCAGTGGCCTCTCTCTCTCTCACCGTTGGTAACTAATCCGGCCGCATCCCGTCCGCCAGCGGAAAGGGAGGGTGTGCATCGTTTCTCCATTTGACGGCATCGAGGCAGCACATCCCGATGTGCGGTACCCGCCGTTCTCTCTGACCAAGCTCCGACGCGATAGGGCCTTCGCCACTTTCTCGCTGCCGCAGTATGGGCAGATCCCGCCCACCGCTGCCCTCCTAGTTACATCCCGACGACCCCCAGGTACAGCTTCCTCCCCTCCGGCCTTGCTCCATAGCCCATCTTCCCACGTCATTGCATGTGGAAAATCCTGCATGTGGATCTTCCCTAGTTCTTTGCCCAAAACGTAGCTCGTCCGGCATACTTTCCATATTGCAATCTCATCCTCACACCGTTTTAGATAAACAACCGTGCTGCTATCTTCCCTTAGGACAAGGAATATGATTCTTTTTTGTCGTCGTATGTGTCATCAACTGTTATTGGCTAGTAATTGTTTCCTTTCTACCTCTTTTTTGCAAACAGGGCTATCCATTTCACCTCGTTGCTATTGCGACCTTTTGGTGAACTGCACAAATCACTTTTTTCTTAAGAGTGTCTTGTGTAGTTCTACTAAAATGTCACACAGGCAACGTCTCTACATTTCAGTGCGACTGCACAAAGGGAGATTGGTTTTGGTATCCTCCGCATCCAACTCCGAGCCTAATCTTCTCCAACAAGTGGTTAGTTTTATGAGAGATTGCAAAGGTGACCGGCTTCTACTTGTGTGTGTATGTTTCATCAACTACTACTGGTGCCAGTATTAATGTAATCACACTTGTTCAATATCTTTGCAAACAGGGATGCCCAGCTCGATTTTAGTGGAACTGCACAAAATGATCAGATGGTCCATGTCTGATACGTCCCCAATGTATCTATAATTTTTGCTTGTTCCATGCTGTTATATTATCATTCTTGGATGTTTTACAATCATTTTATAGCAACTTTATACCATTTTTTGGGACTAACCTATTGACATAGTGTCTAGGGCCAGTTGCTGTTTTTTGATTGTTTTTTACTTCGCAGAATATCAGTACCAAACGGAGTCCAAACGCAGCGAAACTTTTTGGAGAATTTTTATGGACCAGAAGAAACAACTTGGGCCAAAGAAGTACCAGAGGGGTGCCCCAAGGGGGCACAACCCACCTGGGCGCACCCTGGTGGGTTGTGCCCACCTCGGTGGCCTCCCGCATCGCCTCTTCGCCCTATAAATACCCAAATATTCCATAAACCCTAGGGGAGTCGACGAAACACAATTCCAGCCGCCGCAAGTTCCAGAACCACGAGATCCAATCTAGACACCATCACGGAGGGGTTCATCATCCTCATTGGTGCCTCTCCAATGATGTGTGAGTAGTTCGTTGTAGACCTATGGATCCGTAGGCAGTAGCTAGATGGCTTCTTCTCTCTTTTTGATTCTCAATACAATGGTCTCTTGGAGATCTATTTGATGTAACTCTTTTTGCGGTGTGTTTGTTGGGATCCGATGAACTTTGAGTTTATGATCAGATCTATATCCATGAATATTATTTGAGTCTTCTTTGATCTCTTATATGCATGATTATTTATAGCCTTGTATTTCTTCTTTGAATCTTTGGTTTAGTTAGGCCAACTAGATCGATTTTTCTTGCCTTGGGAAGAGGTGCTTTGTGATGGGTTTGATCGTGCGGTGTTCTTTCCTAGTGACAGAAGGGGCGGCAAGACACGCATGTATCGTTGCTATTAAGGATAACAAGATGGGGGCTATTCCTACATGAATAGATCTCATCTACATCATGTTATCGTTCTTATTGCATTACTCCATTTTCCATGAACTTAATACACTAGATGCATGCTGGATAGCGATCGATGTGTGGAGTAATAGTAGTAGATGCAGGCAGGAGTCGGTCTACTAATCTTGGACGTGATTCCTATATAATGATCATTGCCTTGGGTATCGTCATAATTATTCAATCTTCTATCAATTGCCTAACAGTTATTTGTTTACCCGTCGTATGCTATTTTCTTGAGAGAAGCCACTAGTGAAATCTACGGCCCCCGGGTTTATTCTTTATCATATTTGCTTTGAGATCTATTTTTATTCGCATTTATTTTCAGATCTATTATACCAAAAACCCAAAAATACCTTGCTGCACCTTTTTGCTATTTATTTTATTTCATGTTTTATCAAGATCTATTTATCCAATCTACACAATTTTTATCCCGTCAACTTTACAATTTCTGGCACCGTTACCCGTAGAGGGATTGACAACCCCTCCTAACCGTCGGGTTGCAAGTATTTGTTCTTTGTGTGCAGTTACTGTTTACATAGTGTTGCTTGGTTCTCCTACTGGATTGATACCTTGGTTTCATAACTGATGGAAATACCTACCGTAGCTGTGCTGCATCATCCCTTCCTCTTTGGGGAAATACCGACGTAGTTCAAGCGACATCAAAAGGAATTTCTGGTGTCGTTGCCGGGGAGACATCATCAACATCTATCAGGTTCCTAATCACAAATCTCATCTCCTTGCAATTTACATTATTTGTTATTTGCCTCTCATTTTCATCTCCCCCACTTCACAGAAAATTGTCGTTTTATATGCCCTCTTTTTCGTTCGTCGTTTTCTCGTTAGATCTCCTATTTGCTTGAACTTGTCATCATGAGTGACTTTGGTATGGCAGAAACAGATGATGGCCGGACTCCTAAAATTGGACGATCTGGTAATCTAGATGCCAAAACTTTTGTTTTGGGGCAAGGGAACGTTATGGGAAAAGAACATATCGAAGAATTTTTCAATTGTGTTGGATATTTTACTCTTGATGATGCTGCTATACTTAAAAGAACTAAATCTTATGCGGAAGCTATTTCAACACTAGTTCTGAAACTTGAAAATAGATTTATCCGTACCCATCCTACCTTATAGAGATTGTTTTATGAGTTACCCGTCATAAAGGATCCTAAAGCTAAAAAGCTAGCCACCCTTATTCTTATGAATGAATTTGACTACATAATACGGGAAGCTAGGGATTTTTTTTATTTTTATGGTTTGAACTGTGAAAAACCAGTGATAAATGAGATCCTTTATAATAGTGATTATATGTTGAGACATTTGCTAGGAAATAATCAAATTTTTGATGAGAATATTAAAAAGGAAATCCCCGTTTTAGATATAATCCAACAAGTTTTCAATGATGTTAATCAACAATATTCTTGGATTGTTGCTGGAAATCAAAGGGGATATGTAGACGGGCAACTTGATAATGCTAAAATTTCTATGGATAATGTGTTTCAAGTTATTATTGCAAAACCTCCTGACAAGAACACATCTATGGAAATTAAGAAGAAAGATGACAATACTTGAATCTATGCATTATGCCTAGCTAGGGGCATAAAACGATAGCGCTTGTTGGGAGGCAACCCAATGAATTAAATTTATTTTTGCCTTTTTATTTCTGTTCTTGAGTGTTTGTACAATTATCACTCTGTTATGATTGTGTTTTTATGTTTTAATTAGTGTTTGTGCCAAGTAAAGCCTTTGGGATAGCTTTGGTGATAGTTGATTTGATCCTGTTGAAAAACAGAAAGTTTTGCGTCCAGTAACATAATTTTCTAAATTCACAGAAGAGACGAAAAATTCTGAATGTTTTACACAGGATTAATATACAAATTTCCTCTGTTTTCCTAATTGTTCAGAAGTTTTGGAGTTACAGAAGTATGAGAACAATTCACATTTTTACAGACTATTCTGTTTTTTGACAGATTCTGTTTTCTTTGCATTGTGTGCATATTTTGATGAATCTATGGATTGTATCGGGGGGTATAAGCCATGGTAAAATTAGAATACAGTAGATATAATGCAATAACAAAATTTGAATGGGTTTTCTATAGTACTTAAAGTAAAGATTTGTTTTCTTATACTAACGGATCTCACGAATGTTTTGTTAAGTTTTGAGTGATTGAAGTTTTCAAGTTTTGGGTGAGATCACGATGAATGAAGGAATAAGGAGTAAGAAAAGCCTAAGCTTGGGGATGCCCCATGGCACCCCAAGTTAATATTCAAGGAGAACCAAGCAACTAAGCTTGGGGATGCCCCGGAAGGCATCCCCTCTTTCTTCTAACGACCATCGGTATTTTACTTGGAGCTATATTTTTATTCATCATATATCATGAGTTTTGCTTGGAGCGTCTTGTATTATATGAGTCTTTGATTATTTTGCTTTTTAGTTTGTCACAAGTATCCTTGCTGGACACACCTATTTGAGAGAGCCAAAATTATGCTATGATTTGTTAGAATTGCTCTTTATGCTTCACTTAAATTCTTTGAGCTATGGAATTGCTCTAGTGCTTCACTTATATCTTTTTGAGCGCGGTGTGCTTTAATATTTTTTAAGAAATGTTCTCATGCTTCACTTAGATTAATTTGAGAGTTAGTAAATTTTTTTTGAAGAAATTCTCTCATGCTTCACTTATATTATTTTGAGGGACAAAAAATTTTATGCTCATGTTCTTCACTTAAATTTGTTTGAGCCTATCAAAAGCAATTTATATGAAAATAGTCCCAAAGTGATAGATATTCAAGAGGGATATAATAAAAACTTTCATGAAGATCATTGGACAAAATAAACTTGATTCTTTGTAATAGTTTTGAGATATGATGATTGTGATATGTGAGTCATGTTGGTGAGTAATTATGCTTTAGTAAGAATATTGGTGTTAAGGTTTGCGCTTCCCTATGCAAGCACGAAAGTCAATAGTTATGCAATGAAATAATATCCTACTTGTGGTGCATTATTCGGTGTTAGTTATGCTTAATGCTCGCTTATGTGATTTTTCGTTTCTTGGTTGATTGCTTCTCAATCTTTTTGCTAGCCTCCAGTTGTACTAAGTAGAAATACTCCTTGTGCATCCAACATCTTTAAACTCAGTTTTGCCATATGAGTCCACCATACCTACCTATATGCAGTATTTCCTTGTCGTTCTAAGCAAATTTGCATGTGCCATCTCTAATTTTCAAAATAAATTTCCTTTTTGTGTGCTCGTACCGCTCATGAAGCGGCAGGGGGTGGCCAATATTTTCCATGCTATATGTGTTATTCTCAAGATGAGTGTTTATTCACTTGTCATTGCACGAGAGTGCGGCGGTAATAGGGATGCCCAGTCCCCAAATGAAAAGGAAATTTACTTTATGTTGTCAAATAATAAATTCCTTGAAAAGTATTGGTATGGACAGCACCCATGGATACATCTAGCCATGGATTGTGAAAGAATGCTGGAAAAAGGAATAAACTTTATTTTCTGTTTGGGAATCGCCTATGATATATCTAACATGGAAAGTGTTGGGAATTACTCGGTCGTTTTCGTTGACGGGGAAAAGTATGCCTCTCAAATTTTTTTATCTCTCAATTTAAGCTTTGAGCTCTGGCACCTCTACAAATCCCTACTTCCCTCTGCGGAGGGCCTATCTATTTATTTATGCAATATTTATTTTTATTTGAGTCTCCTTCTTCTCTTATAAAGCACCAACTAAGGGGCACTATGTCGGGGGGATAGACCCCGGGTAGCCTCATCCGGACCTAATAACATTTCAAGACATCGGGGCTAGCAAAGCCCCTCATGCCTTCCGGGCATGCGGCCAGTTCCTTGGTCCCGCTAGGACCAAGTGGCCGGCTTCCAGAAGACGGCACACTCATAGAAGGCGGCTCTTGGGGGAGGCCGGCGCCTAGCAGATGGCCCCTCCTCCCCTCAGAGTTCGCACTCACCTCCTCCGACGAGACAGGGCGTGGCTGCAGAGCCAACTACTCCCCCGAATCCCGGAGGAGCGTGGCTACAGTGTAGGCTGACCAAGCAGTCACCTACCCGCCTGGCGCAGGACTGTAGCCATGTGACTCAGGACATGGCCCTCGTCAGCAAGGGTCATGCTACAGCAAAATGCAATCAGTACGGCCCGCAGGCGGCGGGCCCTACCTGTCCGTGAGCTACCAGAAGGCGGCGCGCCCCTAGAAGGCGGCGTTGAGGGGCGGGCCGGCTCCCGGCAGACGGACCCTTCCCTCCCCTCGGAGTCCGCACTCACCCACTACGACAAGACGAAGCGTGGCTACAGTGTTCGCTGACCAAGCAGCCACCTACCCGCCTAGCGCGGGTCTGTTGCCATGCGACTCGTGACGCGGCCTCCGTCATCAAGAGCAGGGCTACAGCAAAAGGCAATCAGCCTGGCCCGCAGGCGGCGGGCCCTACCTGTCGGCCGGATTCTCGACAGCCGGCGGGGCCCTCCAGAGGCGGGTCCTAGCAGTCGGCGGAGAACTCGGCGACCTTAGACACTGACGTCCGGGTCCTACACCCTGTCGTATTACCATTGTACCCCTGGGGGGGTTGGCCTATAAAACCCCCCAGGGTTCACCCATGCAAAGGGTTCAGCCTTCATTCCCATACACCACCATAGCTAGGAGAAGAGAGGTAGCTCTACCCATCTTCCTCCTGTAGCAACACAGCTCAAGGAGCAACCTTGTACACTCTTGATCATAGTCATCATGCGGAGACCCCGTAGAGTAGGACTAGGGGTGTTATCTCTCCGGAGAGCCCCGAACCTGGGTACATCTCGTGTGCGATCGAGCTCGTGCTCACTCCCGCTTCCAGGGCCCGACGATGTCCTCTTAGCTCCACCCATGATAAGCCACCCCCTAGCATATAATGTGAGATTACCACGACAGTTGGCGCCCATCGTGGGGCCATTCGCGGCGTCGGCCGGAGACACGTTCTAGACGGGAACCGCCTTCCTCTCCGATGAGCACGTCGCAGCCGGCCTGATCAGCCAACCCGATATGTTCGCTTGCGCTCGCACCAGCGCATCGCCCGACGTGGGGGCCGTTTGCCCCGCGGGCTGCCTCGTTAACCTCTTCGGGAAGCTCATCCTCTCCGACGCAGACGCCGCCGACGGGTTCCCCGGCGGCGTGGTGGTGATGGACGACCCGCTCCCTCCCGTCTCTAGTGTCGCCTCTGTTGGTGCGCTCGACGCCGGCGTCTTCATGGAGGTGATGGTCACTGGCCATAGCCAGGCCTCTTGCGGGGCCGTCCAGGACCCGTTGCGAGCAGCGATGCAGGACCTGGCGGCTCCCGTCGGAGCTAACGCCAACACGAAGGCGCTAGAAGAAATCCGCGTCAAGCTCCTTGACAGCGCCACCAAGATGGCGGCCATGAAGCGCCGCGCTGAGGCCAACCAGTGCGAGATCGACCGCATAGCTGGCGGCACACCGGCTGCAGCCGAGCCTAGCCGAGCCGGCGCCATCCGGCAATGCGGCGCGGCCATCGCCAGCATGCTGGGAGTCAGACGTCCAATCTATGACACCCCCGTGCAGAACCTGCGTGCCGCACAGGCGGCGGCAGAAGAACTCGAGAACCTGGAGGGCGACGAATGGCGCAGCCAGCTAGACCGCCTCCAGGAACTCCTCGACGCTGCGAACACGCAGCAAGATGCGTGCAACCACGTGGTGGGAGCCTGCCGGCATGCCGAGCTCCCGGAACGGAACCCTCCACCCTGCCACGAGAATAGAGCGACCTCCCGGTCCCCTAGTGGCGGCGGCCACGGCCAGCGGAACCCGGAGCCGGCAGCTAGCCGCAACCGGCGCTCTCACCAGACGGTTGTGGGCAGCCGGGAAGTTCCCCCAAACCCAGAGGGCCGGCGCCAGCAGGATGAACGACCGCCTCCCCCCCGCAGGGAGAGGTTGGCTTCTTCGGCGCCGGGTGACCACCCGATTTTGGGGGGCCGGATAGGCCCCTGCGAAGCAGTCGGCGAGAATGACGCTCGTCGCCGGATCGAGCAGCTGGCTCGGTCCCTGGCAGTAGAAGAGGAGGATACAGTCGGCCCGGCCTACTTTGGCCCCCCGCATCCGCGACGAGCCCTTCCCCAAAGGGTTCTCGCTCCCTCGCGACACTCCCAAGTACACCGGCGCCGTGAAGCCAGAGGACTGGCTGACCGACTACGCCACAACAGTCAGCATAGCAAACGGCAACAAGCGCGTTGCCGTGAAGTATGTTCCGCTCATGCTCCAGGGCACGGCCCGGACATGCCTGAACAGCCTCAAACCCAACAGCATCAACAGCTGGTTGGACTTCAGCGACGTCTTCGTCTGCAACTTCACCAGCACCTACAAGCGGCCCCCCAAGCCTCGCCAGCTCTCCATGTGCGTTCAAGGGCCGGATGAGTCCGCTCGCGACTACCTGACACGTTGGGCCGAGTTGCGCAACTCCTGCGAAGGGGTGCATGAGGTGCAGGCCATCGAGTACTTCACCGTCGGGTGCCGAGAAAGCACCCTGCTCAAGCACAAGCTTCTGTGCGATGAGCCGGCTACCCTGGATGAGCTCCTGGTGGTGGCGGATAAGTACGCCACAGCCGACTCCTCCATGAAGTTGGAGATCCGGGTTGACGCGTCCGGGAAGGTGATCCCGCCGGCTTCTCCAGCCCCGGCTGGCGACTCCAACCGGCGCCAGCAGCCGAACGACAACAAGCGCAAGGCCCAGCAGCCGGCTTCTAATAGCCGGCAGGTAGCCACCGCCGAGGATCAGCAGCCGGCGTGTCAACCCGGCCCCAAGCATCAGTGGGGTGGCAAGGGGGCCTGGCTACCGGCCTTCTCCTTTGAGCAGACCCTTGATGCTCCATGCAAGTTCCACAGCGGCGCGAAGGCGTCCAACCATACAACCCGGCAATGCAACTGGCTCACCTGAATCGCTAAGGGTGAGGGTTTGCCGCCTCCTCCTCCCGGCCCGGCAGCTCCGGCTCCTCAGCAGCCGGCCCATCCTGTCGGCATGCTCCAAGATGAGTTCCCCGACGAGAACGCCACCTACGTCGTCTTCACCAGTGAAGCCGACGACAAGCATAGTCGGCGTCAGCAGCACCGCGAGGTGAATGCTGTTGTTTCAGAGGTCCCCCAATTTATGCACTGGTCCGAGAGGCCCGTCACCTAGAGCCGCGATGACCATCCGGCCGAGATGCCCTCGCCGGGTGCTTATGCCATGGTGTTGGACTCCACCTTCTCAACCGAGAGGCGGGCCTGCCGCTTCTCCCGGATCCTGATAGACGGCGGTAGCAGCATCAACATCCTCTACCGCGACACCATGGAAAAGCTAGGCATCAAGGAAAAGCAACTCCATCCCAGCCGGACCGTGTTCCATGGCATTGTCCCTGGGCTTTCCTGCTCTCCAATCGGCAAGATCAAGATTGACGTCCTGTTCGGCGACAAGACCCACTTCCGCCACGAGCCAATCTGGTTCGAGGTGGTTGACTTGGACAGCCCCTACCACGCGCTCTTGGGCCGGCCAGCTTTGGCCAAATTCATGGCGGTCCCGCATTACGCCTACCTGAAGATGAAGATGCCGGGTCCCAAGGGCATCATCACCATTGCCAGCGACTACAAGAAGTCGCTCATGTGCGCCACGGCCAGCTCCCAGCTGGCCGAGTCCCTCGTCATCGCCCAAGAGAAGCGCCTCCTTGACCGGGCTGTGGCCATGGCCAGCAAGCAGCCGGCCATGCCTTCCGACCGCAAGGAGGTTGAGGCTGAGGGCTCCTTCCAGCCGGCTAAGGAAACCAAGAAGATCATCTTGGACCTGGCACACCCGGATAAGTACGCTGTCGTGGGGGCTAACCTCGACAGCAAATAGGAAAGCGAGCTCGTTGACTTCCTCCGAGAGAATCATGACATCTTTGCATGGTCCCCCAAGGACATGCCGGGTGTTCCGATGGATTTCGTCGAGCACAAGCTGCATGTGCGGCTGGATGCTAAGCCAGTCAAGCAACCCCTTCGCTGCCTATCAGAAGAGAAGAGAAGGATCGTTGGTGAGGAAATCGCCCGGCTTCTGGCAGCCGGCTTCATCATGGAATTGTTCTACCCGGACTGGCTTGCCCACCCAGTCCTCGTTTTGAAGAAAAACAACAAGTGGCGCATGTGTATCGACTACACAAGCCTCAACAAAGCCTGTCCCAAGGATCCGTTTGCCTTGCCCCGGATTCATCAAGTGATCGACTCCACGGCTGGCTGCGAGCTTTTGTCCTTTTTGGACACCTACTCCGGCTACCACTAGATCAAGCTGGACCCGGCCAATCGACTGAAGACCGCCTTCATCACCCCTTTCGGCGCCTTCTGCTACATCACCATGATGTTCGGCTTGAGGAATGCCGGCGCCACCTTTCAGTGCTGCATGCAGAAGTGCCTCTTGAAGCAACTCGGCAGAAACGCCCACGTCTATGTGGATGACATAGTGGTGAAGACGGAGACTGCGGGACGTCCAAAAATTCACCGGGTGCCTAGCATCTCTCAGCCGGTTTGTCAGCCGGCTGGGCGAGAAGGCCCTCCCTCTGTACCAGCTGATGAAGAAGACCACATGCTTCGAGTGGACCGACCAGGTAGACGAGGCGTTCCTCCAGCTCAAGCGGATGCTGTCCACGCCGCCTGTTCTGGCCGCTCTGGCTGCAAAAGAGCCCATGCTCCTCTACATCGCCGCCACCAACCGGGTCGTCAGCATGGTGATTGTTGTCGAGCGCCCAGAAGCCGGCAAGGCACAACCGGTCTAGAGGCCGGTCTACTACCTGAGCGAGATGTTGTCCGCCTCCAAGCAAAACTACCCCCACTATCAGAAGATGTGCTACGGCGTGTACTTTGCCGCCAAGAAGCTGAAGCAGTACTTCCAGGAGCACACCATCACGGTCGTCTGTACCGCCCCCCTTGCCAAGATCATGGGCAACTAAGATGCCTCGGGTCGGGTGGCCAAGTGGGCCATCGAGCTGGCTCCCCACACCATCCCCTACCAGCCCCGCACCGCCATCAAGTCCCAAGCACTAGCCGACTTCCTTGTCGACTGGGCTAAGACCCAGTACCTGCCACCTGCGCCGGATTCCACGCATTGGCGGATGCACTTCAACGGTTCGAAGACGCGCACCGGTTTGGGAGCCGGCATCATCCTCACCTCTCCCAAAGGCGACAAGCTCAAGTACACGATACAGATTCACTTTGCCGCCTCCAACAATGTGGCCGAGTACGAGGCACTCGTCCACGGGCTCTGGCTGGCCAAGGAGATCGGCATCCACCGTGTCCTGTGCTACGGTGACTCGGACCTGGTGGTCCAACAGTCCTCTGGCGACTGGGACGCCAAGGACACCAACATGGCCAGCTACTGCTTCCTCATCCAACAGATCAGCGGACACTTCGATGGGTGCGAGTTCCTCCATGTGCCACGAGCCGACAATGAAGCAACCGACGCCCTGGCACGGATTGGTTCTACCCGGCAGGCCATTCCAGCAGGAGTCTCCCTCGAGTGTCTGCGCAAGCCATCTATCCAACCTTCGCCGGAATCAGAGTCCATCTTCGTGCCGGCTGACCCTGGAGCAGTCGGATCTGGCTCGGGGACTCCAGCAGCCAGCCCGGGGACTTCGGCAGGCGGCCCGGGGGCTACAGCAGTCAAACCCGGCCCGGGGACTGCTGTAGTCGGCCCGGGGACTTCAACGACACAGCAAGCAGTGGCCGGCTCCAACCCGCCGCCTCCCAACCCAGCCTCCCTGACGCCGGTTGCTATCATGATGGTGGTGGAAGCTCCGTCTTGGGCATAGCCCATCCTCAACTTTCTGGTGAGCTGCGAGCTACCAGCCCACGAAGTCTTGGCCTGGCAGGTGCAACACCGGGCGGCCGCATACACGATCGTCAACAGAGAGCTCGTCAGGCGCAGCACGACTAGCGTCTTCCAGTGTTGCGTCGAGCCGGAGAAGGGCATTGCTATCCTCAGAGACATCCACCAAGGTGAATGTGGCCACCATACCGCATCCAGAGCCCTCGTTGCCAAAGCTTTCCGCCATGCTTTCTTCTGGCCGACTGCTCTGAACGACGCCAAGGAGTTGGTCCGAAAGTGTAAGGGGTGCCAGCGTTTTAGCACCAAGCAGCACCTGCCGGCCTCAGCACTCAAGACCATTCCCTTCACTTGGCCGTTTGCCGTATGGGTGTTGGATATGGTGGGCCCATTCAAGACAGCATGCGGCGGCATGACCCATCTGCTAGTTGCCATGGACAAGTTCATGAAGTGGATTGAGGCAAGGCCAATCAAGAAGCTGAACGACCCCACAGCCGTCACATTCATCGCGGACATCACCGTCTGATACGGCATCCCGCACAGCATCATCACCGACAACGGTACGAATTTCGCCAAAGGCGCCCTGGCCCGTTTCTGCGTGATGCAGGGCATCCGACTGGACCTCGCGTCAGTTGCTCACCTGCAGTCAAACGGCCAGGTGGAGCGAGCAAACGGCCTCATCCTGTCCGGCTTCAAGCCTCGGCTGGTCGAGCTGCTGGAGCGCTCAGCCAACTGCTAGATCGAGGAAATGCCGGCCGTCCTTTGGAGTCTTCGGACCACGCCAAATTGGTCAACCGGCTTCACGCCCTTCTTCCTTGTGTACGGGGCCGAGGCTATCATCCCAACAAATATCGAGTTCGACTCACCTCGTGTCACCATGTACATGGAGGCGGAGGCCAAGGAGGCGCGAGAAGACGGTGTCGACTTGCTTGAAGAGGCCCGGCTGCTAGCACTCAGCCGGTCTGCCATCTACCAGCAGAGCCTGCGCCGCTACCACAACAAGAAGATCAAGCTGCGTGCTTTCCGCGAGGGCGACCTTGTGCTCCGGCTGATCCAGCGAACAGCCGGCCAGCACAAGCTCTCGGCTCCTTGGGAGGGGCCTTTCATCATTAGCAAGGCCCTGGGCAACAACTCCTACTACCTCATCGATGCACAGAAGCCCAGGGCACGCAAGAGGGACACAGCCGGCCAAGAGTCGGAGCCCCCGTGGAACGCGAACCTTCTCCGCCCATTTTACAGTTGATGCAGTGTATGTACCGCGCTATCTTTTGTATTAAGCAAAGACAACAAGTCTCCCGAGGCGCACTCGGGGGCTACCTTTTTATCTATGTGATAAGCTTCACCTATGAATGAGTTTTTTCTTTCGCCCTGTCCGGGTCTGGCCAGCCGGCCCGGGGGCTCGCCGCCTTGACCTAAGTTGGCGCCACCCGAAGTCGGCCAAGTAGTGTGCCGGCGCTAAAGCCCTCTCTTTGTCCCAGCCACAGCTCGCAGCGCGACTGTCCGGCTGGCAAGAGCTAAAGGCCGGAAATGCTGTCCACACGAAAAACGACTAAGGAAGAACGCCGATTCAGGCCAAGCCGGCCTCTCGCCCCACCCGTCCGGCTGCTCAGCAGCCAGCCGGCCGGCTTCTCACCCGACTAGCTACGCTTTAAGCGGCTGAAGTAACTTGCCTATTCTAAACGGCCAAGTCCCTGACCCAGCCACAGACCGCAGCGCGGCTGGCTGGCTGGCAGCGCGGCAGCTAAAGGAAGACGGCAAAAGAAAAAGCTAAGGGAAGCAAAGGCAAAATCGAGTCAGAACTTGGCAGAGCACGCAAGCATGTGGGAAAATAAATTCATTTACATTGCAAAAGGCCAGCGGCCGGCATACATCAAGTTTTAAAATACACCCCCAGTGGGAGGAACTGTGCATATCTAGCTTGTTCTTGAGCATAAGACAGAAAAACTTAAAGAGATAAGGGCCGCCTAAGCCGGAGGCATTACGGGATGCTCGGACAAGTCGGCGATGGCGGTGGCACCGGCTGGCGGGGCCTCCGACTGGTCGGTCTCAGTCTGGTCGGTGGCTGAGGCCGGATCGGGCTGATTCTGGCTGGTCGCTCCGTTATCTGGCGTGACGCCATCGCCTTCCTCATCCTCGTCCTCCTCCGTGGCTTCGTTGCTGGAGGCTATCTCCTCCGCCGGGTCCTCCCCCTCGTCCGGGTTCAGCCCGAACCAGGATGGCGGCACCTCGGTGCCGTCTTCCGCCCGCTTCGGGACGAAGACGCCGACGTCGGCGTAGTCGGCAAGGGCAGCGGCGCGAATGGCGATCGCTTCGCGCTCCGCCTCCAACTCCGGCGCCGTCTCCTGGCGGAAGGTGGCCAGCTGCGCCAGTCTCACGCCCGGGTACCACGCCTTCAAGAACTCCAGCGTCACCTTGGCACCAGCCCACGCGGCGGCGCTCTTCCAGGCGTCGAGTCGCTCTCCAGCTACCTCTAACCAGTCGGCTGTTCGACTGGGAGTCCGGGGCACCTGCGCACCCGGCCAGAGCCCTTCCAAGACCTGGGACCCGGCGCGCTGAAATTGGCGGAGCAGCCGGCGGACCGGCGCAAGGCGTAGCTGGACGGCCCGAAACTGTTCGCCCAAAGTCCGCGGCCGGTCCTGCGCAATCTCCTCGCCAATTGCCTCTGCTGCTCGCGTCGTGCCTCGATCGCCTGGCCAATGACGCCGGCGCGGTCCGGGAAGTACTCTGCATAAAAAGAAAACAAAGGAATAAGAGACCGACTCCCAGTAACAGCCGGCGCCTCCAAGCAAGAAAGAAAAGTTACCTTCAAGCATGCCCTCGATCACCTCATAACCTTCCGACAGGCACTTCTCCCTCTCGGCCCAGTCCGAGCGCTGAGACTTGAACTCGGCCCTGAGGAGCTCCTCCCCGTCCTTCAGCTATCGGACCTGGTCCGCGTGCCTGGCTGCCTGGTCAACCAGCTCCTTCTCGAGCCGATCGCGCTCCGCGGCCACCTGGCTGTGCTCCAGTTCCTTGGCCTGAAGCTGGCTCTCGAGCTCATGCACGCGGCTCCGTAGATTGGCGGCGGCCTCTGCAAAGGCAAAGAAGAATCATCGGCGTCAACAAAGACAAGAAGTCGCCGGGAAGATCCGGCCCGGCTGCTCAGCAGTCGGCCCGAATCTCGGGGGCTACACCCAGTGGGTGTGCTTGCGCACCCCCACTAATAGCCGGTCTACGTACCTCGGCTCTGCCGCAACTCGCCGGTCCGAGTGGCAAGCGCCTGTCTCTGGGAGTTAAAGGCGGCCGCACGTAGGTTGTGGTAATCCTGCGGCAAGAGCGATGTCTCAGCATCTAGAAACATGCCTAGAAGTTCCAACCCACCTGCTCAGCAGCCGACTTGGAACTCGGGGGCTACACCCAGTGGGTGCGCTGGCGCGCCCCCACTGAAGATCGAAAAAATAAAAAACAAGATCAAGAACATACCTGGACAGACGTCTGCATCGCCACCATCTCGCTCCTCGCCTTCAGGAGGGTGGCGCCGTGGGCGGAGAACTTGTCCGGGACGTCTTGCACCGCGAGGTTCAGGGCGGCCGGGCCGGCTCCTGGTGCCCAACCAGACAGAGCAGAGCTTGTGGCTTCGGTGTCGGCTCCCGGCGAGCTCGCGGCCCCGACCTCTACCGGCCTCGGCGCGGAGGCCGCCCACGACGGGCGCAGGCGCCCGGAGGCGCGCGTCATCAGGGCCTGGCTCATCGCCAGCCCGGCGCCGGCCAAAGGTTCCTCCGGCCCTTCGGGATGGCCACCTCCCCGCTCGCCAGCACCCGGCGCCCGCTGAACCAGCTCCGCCTCCGGGTCGACGGGGCCGGTCGCCCGCTGCTCTAGGGCCGTCTGGTCGGCTCCGGCTGTTCCAGGCGGCACCTGGATCTCCACCACCGGCGGCTCCGGGTGCTCGAGGTTGGCGGCCTCCGGGATCCCGTCACCAGCCGGATCCTCCGCGGCCTTGGCGTCGGCCTCCGCCTGCGCCTTGGTCACCGCCTCCGCCTCCGCCTGCGCTGCGGCCTGGGCCTCTGCCGGCGCCGATGCGGTAGCCTGGGCATCGGCCTTCGCCCGTGCTGCGGCCTCCCGCTCCTCCCGCGCCTCCCACGTGTTCCTCTCCATCGCCTCCCGAAGGGCAGCGGCCGGGTCCATGCACCAGGCCTCCACAGAGCCGCCTGCTGGTCCGATCAGCGAGGCGGAAGGAGCCTACGATATGGAAAGGGGAGCTTTGCAAGGCAAATCAAGCAAAGATAAGAAGCTTGCAAGAAAGGAATAATCAAGACAGTGCGCTTAACACACTTACCCGGACACCATTGGGCGCTCCTTCGGGCCCCGCCGGATGGCAGCCGTCTTCGCAGCCTCTTGCTGCTTGGTCACGGCCGTCGACTTGGCCTTCTTGGGCGGCTTGCTGCCAAACATCCCCTCGGCATGGCGTTTAGGCACGCTGGGTGCACCAGTCGGCGCTCCGCCTGTCGGCCGTGCCGTCGAGGAGCCGTCGCCTGGCCTGTCGGCGCCTTCGGGGCGGTGTTGTTCGGCCAATCCCGGACATCGCCGCCTCCCGCGGCTCCGCCTGCTCCAGCGCCGCCTCCCCCGGTGGCGTCGTCCTCCTCCAACGCGGCAGCCCCCAACTCGGGGTCACCCACGTCGCTCTACTCGCGGTCCGGCATCCACTAGTGGCCCAGAGCCGGCGCGCCGGCTGCTGTCTGACCAGGGAAGCGCTGCCCCGCGTTCGGGTGGTCAGGTCGGATGAAGAGTACTACATAAGCAAAAAACGGGGATCAGATACTAACCGCAGGCGGTGGGTTGGCGCGGCTGTACGGCTCCTTGCCGAATCTCCACTCAGTCTCGCTGAGCTTGTGTCGGAGAAGTAGTTGACATGGCGGACTACCTCCATAGTCGGCAGCTCCTTGGTCGACATCCGGCATGGGTCCCGGCGGCCGCTCATGTCACAGATCAGGTGTGGCCGGAATTGGAGGGACGAAACCCGGCGGTGGACGAAGGCGGCCAGCAAGTCTGTCGGCTTGAGGCCCTCCGAGTCCGTCATCTCTTGCGGTCGGACGAGGACGTTGGTGATGGCAGCTAGCAACGGCTTGGAGGGCTACTGCCCCTAGTTGTTCCGTGGCTCGCCAGGCGGGACGATTACGAAAGCCGGCAAGTTGATGTAATCTCGAGTCAGGTGGAGATTGCGGACATAGAAGTATGATTTGTGCCACAGCTTCGCCGACTCTAGCAGAGTGATGGGAGGAAAGCGGGTCCCAGAGCCGGTGCGCCGCACGGCGACGCAGGAGCCGCACTGTGCTGGCTCACCCTTGGCCTGGGTGCCCAGCTTTAGGTAGAAGAACCTGCCCCATAGCTCGTGCGTGGGCAGGACGCCAATATAGCCTTCGCAGAAGGTCACGAAGGCAGAAAGGAGCACCACCGTGTTGGGGGTGAGATGGTGAGGCTGAAGATGGTAAAAGTCGAGGAAGGAGCGGAGGAAGCCGCTCGCCGGCAAGCCGAATCCGATGAGGAAGTGGCTTTGGAAGACGACGAACTCGCCGGCCCTCGGCGCTGGCAAGATCTCCCGCGTGTCGGGAAGGCGCGTCCCCACGACCCCCTCGACGGGAATCCTACGCGTCGCGCGGAGGAACTCAAGGTGTCCGTCATGGACGTTGGAGCCGTCCCACTCGCCTCGCGCCATGGCTCACGGTGGCCTGGTGGCGGCGCAGCGACGTTGGGCGGTGGCAAGTCCACGGTGGCGCGGCGAGGCTGGACGGCGACAAGGCCGCAGCGGCACTTCAGCGGTGGGCGGTGCGGCAGCGCAGAGCAGCGAGGAAGAAGAGAGTGGAGGGGGCGCGCGTGCGTTTGGCCGCCCCCCTCCCTCCTATTTATACGGCAGCGACGGCAGGGCCGAATGCGACGCTTCGTGGAGGGGCATGGGGATTAACTGCGCCCACGTCCCGCACGCCCTGCATATCCCGCACCTTAATGGCGCGCAATCACTCCGCCCCGGAAGGGCAACCATCTGCCTCGGCCGCAGCAGATCCGCGCGCGCGCCGAGGCTGCGTAATGGTGGGCCCGGGCCCGCGGTGGCGTACCATCGCGCGCGTGGGCTGGCAGGCCGGCTTGGCCTGCTGGCGACGTGTGGCAAGCGTACAACGGGCGGCAAGCGCGCCACCGGAAGGCGTACCACCCGGTGCCCGCCGCGACTATCCACCAAGCGGCCGGCTTTGCCTTGGCCGGCTCCTGGCAGGCGGCTTCTTCGAGCCGGACGAAGCAAAGACACAAGATCTCTTGGAGGACGAAACTGCTGAGGCACTCTGGCTTTGAGCCGTGGCACCTCACCAGCTTCGGGGACTACTGTCAGGGGGATTGACCCCGGGTAGCCTCATCCGGACCTAATAACATTTCAAGACGTCGGGGCTAGCAAAGCCCCTCATGCCTTCCGGGCATGCGGCTGGTTCCTTGGTCCCACTAGGACCAAGTGGCCGACTTCCAGAAGACAGCGCACTCATAGAAGGTGGCTCTTGGGGGAGGCCGGTGCCTAGCAGACGGCCCCTCCTCCCCTCGGAGTCCGCACTCACCTACTCTGACGAGACGGGGCGTGGCTGCAGAGCCAACTACTCCCCCGAATCCCGGAGGAGCGTGGCTACAGTGTAGGCTGACCAAGCAGTCACCTACCCGCCTAGCGCAGGACTGTAGCCATGCGACTCAGGACAAGGCCCTCGTCAGCAAGGGTCATGCTACAGCAAAAGGCAATCAGTACGGCCCACAGGCAGCGGGCCCTACCTGTCCGCGAGCTACCAGAAGGCGGCGCCCCCCTAGAATGCGGCGTTGAGGGGCGGGCCGGATCCCGGTAGATGGACCCTTCCCTCCCCTCGGAGTCCGCACTCACCCACTATGACAAGACGGAGCGTGGCTACAGTGTGCGCTGACCAAGCAGCCACCTACCCGCCTGGCGCGGGGCTGTAGCCATGCGAGTCATGATGCGGCCTCCGTCTTCAAGAGCAGGGCTATAGCAAAAGGAAATTAGCCTGGCCCGCAGGCGGTGGGCCCTACCTGTCGGCCGGATTCTCGGCAGTCGGCGGGGCCCTCCAGAGGCGGGCCCCAGCAGCCGGCGGAGAACCCGGTGACCTTAGACACTGACGTCCGGGTCCTACACCCTGCCGTATTACCATTGTACACCTAGGGGTTGGCCTATAAAACCCCCTAGGGTTCACCCATGCAAAGGGTTCAGCCTTCATTCCCATACACCACCATAGCTAGGAGAAGAGAGGTAGCTCTACCCATCTTCCTCCTCTAGCAACACAGCTCAAGGAGCAACCTTGTACACTCTTGATCATAGTCATCATGCGGAGACCCCACAGAGCAGGACTAGGGGTGTTATCTCTCCGGAGAGCCCCGAACCCTGGTACGTCTCGTGTGCGATCAAGCTCGTGCTCACTCCCGCTTCCAGGGCCCAACGACATCCTCTTGGCTCCACCCATGATAAGCTACCCCTTGGCATCTGATGTGAGATTACCACGACACACTATGATCGTACTTGAGCATTGGATGTAGCTAGTATGCGAGTGTGTTTCACGAATGGATCAATGGTTGAGCATGATGGGCTAGGGATAACTTTCTTTAATGTTGATATTTTGAAATACATGGTTGCTTATAGATATGCTTGAGTATTGAAATCTTCATGTCAAAACTAGACTATTGCTTTGAACCATATAAAAGTCCAAATGTCCATGCTACAAAAGAAAAGAATATCTGATGAACATATTTGGCAGCATTCCACATCAAAAATTCTGTTTTTATCATTTATCTACTTGAGGACGAGTTGGAATTAAGCTTGGGGATGCTGATACATCTCCAACATATCTATAATTTTTGCTTGTTCCATCCTGTTATATTATCATTCTTGGATGTTTAACAATCATTTTAGAGCAACTTTATATCATTTTTTGGGACTAACCTATTGACATAGTGCCTAGTGCGAGTTGCTATTTTTTGCTTGTTTTTTACTTCGCACAATATCAGTACCAAACGGAGTCCAAACGTAGCGACACTTTTTGGAGAATTTTTATGGACCAGAAGAAACAACTTGTGCCAAAGAAGTACCAGAGGGGTGCCCCAAGGGGGGCACAACCCACCTGGGTGTGCGTGGGGGCCCAGGCGCACCTTGGTGGGTTGTGCCCACCTCGGTGGCCTCCCGCACCGCCTCTTCGCCCTATAAATACCCAAATATTCAAGAAACCCTAGGGGAGTCGACGAAACACAATTCCAGCCGCCGCAAGTTCCAGAACCACGAGTTCCAATCTAGACACCATCACGGAGGGGTTCATCATCCTCATTGGTGCCTCTCTGATGATGCGTGAGTAGTTCATTGTAGACCTACGGGTCCGTAGGCAGTAGCTAGATGGCTTCTTCTCTCTTTTTGATTCTCAATACAATGGTCTCTTGGAGATTTATTTGATGTAACTTTATGCGGTGTGTTTGTTGGGATCCGATGAACTTTGAGTTTATGATCAGATCTATATCCATGAATATTATTTGAGTCTTCTTTGATCTCTTATATGCATGATTACTTAGAGCCTCGTATTTCTTCTTCTAATCTTTGGTTTAGTTAGGCCAACTAGATCGATTTTTCTTGACATGGGAAGAGGTGCTTTGTGATGGGTTCGATCGTGCGGGGTTCTTTCCCAGTGACAGGAGGGGCAGCAAGACACGCATGGGGGCTATTCCTACATGAACAGATCTCATCTACATCATGTCATCGTTCTTATTGCATTACTCCATTTTTCCATGAACTTAATACACTAGATGCGTGCTGGAAAGCGGTCGATGTGTGGAGTAATAGTAGTAGATGCGGGCTAGAGTCGGTCTACTAATCTTGGACGTGATGCCTATATAATGATCATTGCCTTGGATATCGTCATAATTATTCAATCTTCTATCAATTGCCCAACAGTAATTTGTTTACCCGTCGTATGCTATTTTCTTGAGAGAAGCCACTAGTGAAATCTACGGCCCCCTGGTCTATTCTTTATCATATTTGCTTTGAGATCTATTTTTATTCGCTTTTATTTTCAGATCTATTATACCAAAAACCCAAAGTTACCTTGTTGCACCTTTTTGCTATTTATATTATTTCGCATTTTATCGAGATCTATTTATCCAATCTACACAATTTTTATCTGGTCAACTTGACAATTTCTGGCACTGTTACACATAGAGGGATTGACAACCCCTCCTAATCATCGGGTTGCAAGTATTTGTTCTTTGTGTGCAGGTACCGTTTACATAGTGTTGCTTGGTTCTCCTACTGGATTGATACCTTGGTTTCATAACTGAGGGAAATACCTACCATAGTTGTGCTGCATCATCCCTTCCTCTTTGGGGAAATACCGACGTAGTTCAAGCGACATCAATGTCCTCCATAGAATCCTTTCTTGGCTAACATGTCTTGTTCACTTCCATAGAGCTGCGTGAAAGTAGCTGCCAACAATGAACGACAGGAAATGGAACCATGCCTATGGACATCATCCTTCAATTTTTTATTTTTCTCTATTTGTACACATTGTCACAACTTTCTATTTAGTTGTGATGTAAATATTGATGCTTTTTTTAGATGCATTAGCATGCATGTTAATTTCCTTTGTATTTGATGGAATGTTGTAACGAGACAACTTTGGAGGCAAGAGGACACTTGAAACCAAAGTTGAAAGCTTCACAGCATTACAACACAATTTCATTATGCTGGAAAATTATGTGTACTTATAAAGATACCCCGGAAGCTTGATAGCAATGCCACAAATCATTCAAACTTCCTTTCGCCCACATGTGGGACATCCAAAATCTGGGTCCACATGCCATGTACCATTGGCGAGATTCACCTCGCTCGGTTCGCCGCAGTAATGATGACTAATGAGCAGTCAAATCACAGAGTCCCACCTTTCCCGCAGTACTAGTAAAAGTTGCTCGGGTGAAGAACCATCATTTCACACTTTATTGAATGCGCTCGTACTCCAATATTCCAAGAGTAAAGTTGCTCGGACCATAAGTACATGCGAATATTGGACGGTAGCCGTACATCATCAAGTGTATGGGTTTACGGGGCTCAATTCAAAAATTGAAACCAACCAATGAAGTACTAGATGGTGAGCGTTTAGAGCAAGTACAATAGTAGGAATGACGTAGGCGGGCTGTAAGACTATAAATACTAGTAGGAATGTGAGTTTTCCTATTTTCTAACTCACATTTTTATTAATTCCCATCACATGTTCAGATTTCAAAGTGCATTAAATCTGTTCTTGAAAGAATTAAGATAAAAGTCACCAATACATGTAAAGCTTCTTGGTCCGCTCACGTGGATGTGCGGCCACGGGCGGCGATGAACTCAGCGCGGCGGGACGCCATTGCTTCCTTATCCTTAGCAGTGTGCTCTGGCGCGGAGTGGCCGGACAACCGTACAGTGCAGTGGTTTTTTAGACAAATGATGCAGGAAATTCGGATTTCCCTACAATCTTGGTCATTAACTATCGCACACGCTTCATTTCTGTCGCCTCTGGAAACTGTGTGCGCTCACCCGACTGGGTTGCGTTGTAATTGGCCGGAACCCCAGGCACGCGGATCGCGTGTGTGCACCGTAGGATGCACCGCGATCGAATGGCCATCCACATCCCTCTCATCACACCTGTGTAGCTGTAGCTGGGTTTTCATGTATCTGGGCTAATAAATGTCTAGAGAATGCACATAATGAGCCCGAAAAAGTGCCAAATTTGAACAAGTCATCTTACGAGAAACTGGACCCACTCACGGTACGCCTATCGCGTTGTCCGCTGGTCAAAGTGCTTCCTATTGTCATATCACTATTCTTTTTAGATTTAGAATGCTATTGGCATATCTCTAACATGTGGGAGCGAGTGTGTGCGAACCGACCTCAATCGACGGCAAAATCGCCTGCTGGACGCACTTTGAGAGAAACGATGAGCGAGAAGCGATACGGGCTGGTGGATTACTAGAGCCAGGTGTCGCACGGAGGCCGAGAAATATGGTGATAGCGTGCGGTGGGCATGTATGTATGATGTAACTACACAAGGCTTCCCGTGTTTCCTACTCCTCCGGTCTAAATGTGTAGAAGATTTGGTTGATTCTATAGTATTACTAAAAAGTTTAGCAACTATAGCCTCCAATGCACCGGTGCTAACATGAGGTGCTAAGCACACTAAAAAGTTTAGCAACTAAAGGCTCCAATGCACAGGTGCTTAAGTTGTTGTAGCTAAGCATCCTTCATTTAATGATTTAGCATTGGGAGGGGCCGAGTGCAGACGCTCCACCGCGCGGTTCCTTGGTCCTTCTTGATCATTGGAAATCGTTCTTCCTCCTTTTGCCGACACGTGGGACATCCAACATCCAGGTTGTGTCAGAGCAAGTATAAAACAGGGTGACATAAGCGGGCTATAAGGGTTGCCACCTCAGATTTATGATGATGTGGAGAAGATAGGAGAGGAAAGAGAAGAGGAGTGGGCTATAAACTTGTAGCCAGCTGCAGCACAAGCTCCAATGCACTTTGTGAGAGAGAAAGTGGGGTCAAGCATTAACTGCATAGTGTATAGGGTCAGCAACTATTATATGAATGGGCTTCTAGGTTGGCTATAAGTGAGGTGGCACAAATATAGAGCTAGCAGCCGGCTATGTTATTAATCTTGCTCTCATGCAAGAAAATGGCTGGTCTCATGTTTAAAACTTGTTGTGCGTAGATGTAGATGTAGATGTAGTGTAGACATAGATGCAGATGTACATGTACATGTAGAGAAGTAGAGATAAGTGAGACTCACCAACGGTCACCAACGTAGGACGAGTACGTGTATGAATCACCCGCAAAAAAAGGAGTACGTGCACGAAGAGAAGAATTCCACGCACGGACGCACGTACTATTTGCCTCTTTACCTAACACACACGCGCGGGTACACGGTGGAGCTCATTTCTGGATGAAGAGGCAGCTCACATGATAATTTGACGCGTGTAGTAGTTGTTCACTTAGTGGAAGGTCGGGAACCACGCGTGAACGAATCAAAGTTCAACCATGACGCGCTGGCATGCTTTTTTTTAATTTTTTCTTCAATGGCACGTACGCAATTTGTTTCTTCAATGGCACGTGAATCATGCACGTACTCAATGACGGAGCACGGGATGGGATGGTAGCCATGGACATGGTCGGCCCTCTTTGGAGACGACTACACTACTACTTTAATGTAAGTTTAAAAAACTACTACTACTTTGATGTGTTATGTCAACTCGCAGAACGATGAGAAGCTTGCTTACTACGGCCCTACGTAGCCCACACTATTGTACTACAGTAGTACTAGCAGTTGGAGTATGGGAGCACCTGATATTTCCCCGTCTGGACCTATCCCAAGCTGGCTACTCACCTTCCTGGCCCACCAAAAATCCCTCCCCCCTCCCGCGCGCGCTTCCCGCCCGGCGCTAGCTGATTTCGCCGCTCCACATTGATGGAAAGTCAAGGCGATGCGACCTCTCACTGCGTCCGCCATTGAAGCGGCGCGTCGGCCGAGGGTGTTGCCCACTGCACGCCCGGCATTAGACTACTCATAGTGGAGAGTAACTTTAGAGCCAGTCTAATAAGGCCTAGTCAGCAGGCTATAAGACTTGTGATGTCACTAAAATGTAGTACTAGACGAGAGAGAGAGAGAGAGAAAGAGAGAGACGAAGAGAAGAGGTGCACGCATGCACTCGTCCCCTCCCGCACACGCGTGGGTACACCCACGATGGAACGCATTTGCACACGAAGCGGCAGCTAACATGATAGTTTGACACATCTAGTTGTCCACTTAATGTAGGTTGGGTGACCACATGTGAGTCATACAAAGTGCGACTTGAACGCAGTGGCGCGGTTATTGATCAAGTTTTATCTACATCTCTTCTCTTCTCTATGAACCTACTACTAGTACGTGGGTACATGCATAGCACGTGCAAAGTTCAATTTGTTAATAAAATCATGTGATGCCTTGGGACACATGGGAAGCAGTACTTGACACGCTCCAACAGAAGGATAGAGATGGAGCAGCAAGCTGGGCCCCTTGCTGCTCCCCCTGTCTTCGCCACAGTAGCTTGCTGCGTCGGCTTGTCGAACACTGGAACACCACCTACATTTTTACTAATAGAGGAAAAAAGGTACTACAGAGACTGGATAATGAACCGATCTCTTGGTTGAAAAGCGAAATAAAGTGTGGTTGGGGCAGGCCTGACCAGGGTCTTGGTCAAAAAAGGAAAGAAAGTGAGGGAGTGTTGGGTTGACAATGCAACTGAGAATGAGCATGTCTCGATTTCCTATGGTCACATAGGAAAAGGTCACTCACAAGAACAAACATGGCACAAATCCAGTCATTAATTAATACTTAATGAACGCCATAATTACTCAGCCATTTCCGATTCTTTTGGATAGTGGGGCCATTATTGACTTGGACGTGGGGTTAACTCGCACGACCAACCTGACAGGCTCTACCCTAGCCGCCGCTGTATCATATGGTTTCGCACCATTCCAGATCATGGCGCCGCCACGCAAGTCTTCTCCATCCCTCCTTTCGGCGTGCACCATGAGGACAGCAGTCTTCTGCAACCCCGCCTTCCGTGATCCTGTATGTGAGATGGGTGATCGGGTTTTCAGGGAGCACACTCGCGCGACTGCTGCCAGCGATGACTTCCTCAACGACAACCTACTTCCCCGACCTCGGCAACCTCTTCATCAATGACATGAGTGATAACATCAACCACAGCGGTTCTGCTCCCGCTGCACAGCATGTGATTCTGTCCTCCTGGTTTAGTCCGCATCATTACTTTGATCTTTGCAATTGTTGTCCTGATCTATTTACTATTTATTTGGATTAAATCTCATAGTAATTTGCTCCTATATTCAACAATCCAATCCAAAAACCTGCTTATAGGCAATTTACTCCGAGTGGTTTTGCTACGCTTTTGAAGCCGCCTACCTTTAAGGAGGTGCAGTAGAAAAGGTGGCGCACGATAGCAGTTTACTGGTTTCAGATCATGTACTGCTATGATGCCACTAAGGGCAAGCCTGAGGGCGATCTTAATCCTGCACAGCAGGAAGCTTTTGAGAACATGGATACCCTCTTCAAAGGCACCCTTCTAAGTGTTCTTGACGATTCCATTGTGGATTCATATATGTCGTTTGACAGCGGCAAAGACATGTGGGCTACTTTTGAGGCCACGTGTGGGGCCTCGGACGCTGGCAGCAAGTTGTACGTCATGGAGCAATTCTGTGACTACAAGATGACTGATGAGTGCTCTGTTGTTCAGCAGGCTCATGATATACAGACACTCGCTAAGGAACTTGAGTACGTTAAGTGTGTGTTGCTGGACAAATTTGTTGCTGGGACCATTATTACCCAGCTTCCACCTTCGTGGAACAATTTTGCTACTTCTCTGAAACACAAGAGACAGGAGTTTTCCGTTTTGGATCTCATTAGCACTCTTGATTTTGAAGAGAAGGCGAGAGAAAAAGACACACGTGCTCGAGTCGCTGAGGGAGCTTCTAGTGCCCACATGGTACACGAGAAGAACTTCCAGCCCAACAAGCCCAAAAACAACAAGAACAAATCCCAGGGGACAGGCAAGTTTGATGCAAAGAACAAGCCGTCACATTGTACCAACTTCAAGAAGAATTCTCATAAGAAGGGGAAGGGACACAAACCTCAATTTTTGTAGAACCGCACAAAATTATATGGCTGCATCTACCTGCTGTCAGCTAACCTCATGGTGCTCCAGGTATTCCTACATTCGTAACTAGGTAAAATGACCAGTGAAAGATGAAATAAGATTATTCGTACATTGACTTGGTGATTGCAGTGTGGAATGAGCCTGTCATGTGTGGAGGAGCAAACAAGCAGTGCATCCACAACATCACCGCAAGATAAAAGAGTCCCGAGTCAAATACAGCCTAGCCGACGAGTAGTGGAGGAGCAAACATGCAGCTAGGTGTGGAGTTGCCAACATGCTCAAAGTGCTCACAACATTGAGAAGAAACAAGCATGCCCAGGAAATTAATGCGTGCGCAGGGAGGCCCTTTGCTCAGAGAAGCATCGATCATTTTTCTTTATTTCTGTACCTTCTCACAGCTTTGTCTTGGTTATATTATGGTGAATCATTGAGATGCATAAACATGCTGAACTTTTGTGCTTGTGAATGTTAGTATGCATACCGTATCTTCTGAAGCTTAGTTTAATGTGAATGTTGACACCTCATTTTGCTGCGCTATGACCAGTGTGAGTGTCTACATGCAGTACCGCATCCTCTAATTTGGTGGATGACAAGCGGGCCCGAGAAGGAGCCATATTTTTTTTAAATTGAAAAAGGTTACCGATGAGGAGCAATAAGCTGGAGGGCGTCTCTTTTTTTCTTTCGAATGGGCAATAAGCTGGGAGAGCTAGAGAGTGTCTCTTATGGGCTCCCTCTAGTGTTAAGACCGTCCAGGACAAGAAACACGATGGCAACCGACCAGGACGATACAAAAGCCAATCCATCTTAAAGCCCATTAGTTTTTTTGCGAGGAAAAGCCCATATTTCATGAATTGGGGCGACCCCGAAAAAACCCTGCATCCTGCTGGACTATCCCCCTTCCGTCGCCCCCCAATTCCCGCGCTCACCTTCTTCCTCACTCGTACAGAAAACCCCCGCTCACCTTCTTCCTCGCTTGTACAGAAAACACCTGTTCCCCTTCTTCCTCGCTCCTACAGAAAATGCTTGTTCCCCTTCTTCCTCGCTCCTACAGAAAACCCCAGCCCTCCTTCTTCCCCACTCGCACTACCACTAGGTTCGTCTCTGGCTGCTCTGCTCAAACCCGTGAGCTTGATGCGACGCCCGCAAGGAAAATGGAGTCGGCTGGTCCCAGCGCCAAGAAGATGAGGCTCCCGCCAGCGGCAACGCTGGTTGTGGATCACGCACCAAGCAGCGCGGGGAGAAGCAGCGAGCACCCACCTGTCGGATCTGAGGAACCCGTAGAATCACGGGTGGACCGCATCAGCGATCTCTCGGACGCCATCCTTGGGGAGATCATCTTGCTTCTCCCCACCAAGGATTGCTGCCGCACCCAAGTCCTCTCAACTCGGTGGCGCCCTCTATGGCACGCCACACCCCTTAATCTCGACTGTCGTCAGCTATCTGTCGTTCATGATTTTGAACTCCTCAGAGCCGTCATCTCCTCCCACCAGGGCTCCGTTCAACGCCTCTACATCCCAACATGCTACCTGCTGTCCATACGATGCACGGTGGATGCCTGGCTGACATCCCCTGAATTCGAAAAACTCCAGCAGTTTGAGTTCTACCATTACCACGAAAATTACATACCACGAACCGAAGGCCAAGAATTTGTTCCCACACCACCGTTGTCCATCTCGTGGTTTTCCTCCTCTCTCCACACCGCCACCTTCGCCCGGTGCCATCTACCATACGATATGGTACAAATGCTTCGACTCCCACTGCTAAAAAAAACTTTCGCTTGTGGTGGTTTATCTGTCGGAGGCCTCACTAGACACAATCATCCACTCTAGTTGCCCTGCCCTGGAGTGCTTGCTGATTGTTTTGAGAATAGAAATCCGTATCAGTTGTCTCCAAATAAAGTCGCCTCACCTTAAAAGCATTGGAATTTGTTTTGAAGGACAACAGCTCATCATCGATGATGCCCCTTCACTTCAAAGGTTGCTCCTTCATTATTGTTATATTCCTTTGCAAATAATTGTCGTCTCTGCGCCTAAACTGGAGACCTTGGGTGTAATTCGTGATCCGTTTAATTATCACAAGTTGGTGTTTGGCTCCACACTTATTCAGGTACCATATATTATCATCTACACATTTGTAATCATAAGCTGCATTTTTCATTTGTGTGCATAAGTTTTATATCATGTTGGAGTACACTTTGGGTACTAATATTATGTTATATGCTCAATGAAGAGTTCATCCATGGATAGCCTATCAATGGTGCTGGATTCTGTCAAGATCTTACATATCAGAATGTTTAGTTATGATCTGAACACAATTATTGGCTTGCTGCGATGCTTTCCATGTCTGGAGAATTTGTATATAAAGGTGATGATTTCATGCACATTGAAAGCCCATATATATTATACTAGAATTAACCGTTCAGCTGTTGCTCTTTCGACATACTCTTTTTTAGACCTTAACTATTTTCAATCTTCATGTCTACTTAGGCACTAACACATGGAGAAAAACATATAACCAATCAGTGGCGTAATAAACACCGGGATTTTCTTAGATCTCATGACATTCATTTGAGGACAATAACGATGGAAGGATATGCATCCAACCAGGCAAACAGAAGCTTTGTCACATTCTTCCTGTTGAATGCGAGATTACTATTGTGCATGAGGCTTAAGTTTTTCAACGAGAAATTTCTCACGGACGGATATGTTGAACAGCAAAAAAAGAAGTTTCAGGTGGACAAATGGGCTTCTGAATGTGCTCGACTTCTATTTACAACAACTTGTGGTCATGTTCCAGTAAAAAAATTCGCACATGATGTTGATTTTATGGATCAGACCGATCCATTTGTTTGTGACTGCCAAAAACAGTGGTTGGGTTAGATGTTATTGCCATGTTTAATCTGGGTTTTGTCTAAATTTGATGAACAATTAATCATTGGGCTTTTGTACCGTTTGTAAGCTTGAGTTAGATGTTGTTGCCCTCGTACTTCCCTCCGACTGCCACTACACTACCGCATCTTCCATGGCTCCTGTTCATTCCCGTCCGAGACCTCGCCGTCGTTCTCCACCTTGGTTCTCTCGCGGTGCGCCCGCCACCGTCTGGAGTGTCAACATGGTCAACAACCGAAAGGAATCAGGAGATGACTGTACTTGGAGAGGCTGACAGTAGGGACCCACCAGGGTCATGGCATTACGCAAGCAGGTGCCTCGTTATTACAAGCCAAAAAACACTTCCTCCTAATGGTTTGACATCTAGGTCCCACGCCATTGTCAATGTAGTCAATAATTGAGAAAATTACACAATGAGCAGCTAACACCAGGGACCCAGTAGCTCGCCCAGTTGTCTGTTAGTTTTATTGTCAGAGTAGGGTATCAACTGCGGGCTGTGCAGGGGCTGTGGCCCGTCTAGCCCAGGCTTTTATTTACACACATGATGAGCCCAGTTGATATCTTTTTTCTTTCTGAAAATGGCTAGCCCAGTTCTATTTTTTTGGAGAATAGCCAACCGAGGCCTAATTGCTTTTCTCATCCTTGCTGGGCTGTAAATCTTTCAAGATGAGGAGGGATGTATTCGGCTTCCCTAGAAAATGGGCTATAAGTAGTAAGATATGGGTTGTAAATTTTAAAACCAAAGCCAACCGACAATTAGATTCAAATTTTGTTTTTTTTGGATTTCAAGATTTTAAATTTCATTGATTTTTTTGTGGACAAAATTTATTTGTATTGTACTTTGATATATATTTTTTAAAATTATTTTTAACGTGGCTCAAAATTTCATGATTAAAAGAGTTCGGAACCCACCGAAATATGCAAAATTTTGTTGAATTTTTTAGCAGTGGCCAGAATATGGTCTGTAATGCTAATAAAAAGAATATGGGCTTCAAAATATCCTTAAGAATTAGCAAATGGGTTGTATGCTATTTTCCACAGATTTGGAGGTTGACTTGTAGGCCTACTAGGTTGACGATGACGCTGTCCTAAAAATAATTTGACGCGTATGCAAGGCTTTGTCAACTTAGTCAACATAGAGCAGTGACTGTTGGGTGTCCATCCAGCGGCCATCGTGCTTCTTCAATCTCTGATCTTCCTGCTCCAGCCGCCCAAACCAGCGCCGGCGGGACTGCCTGCTCCCTCCTCCCATGGCAGGCTGTGCTGCCGCGCAGGCCTCACCGGCCCACCCTACTCCCACCACTGGCCAGACCATCCCTCTACCCACCCGCACCTCCTGTTATTTTTCGATGATGTCAGCCTCGCCCCGCAGCCGACCAGTCAGCCCTCGTACTCCCCTCAGCGTGGGCATCCACTACTGTGGCTTTGCTGGCTCCGGGTCGTTCCCTTCCTGGGCCTCGCCGTCGTCCACCACGTTGGTGCTCTCGGCACGGCGTGGTCAACATGGTCAACGAACGACAGCCATCAAAAGAGGGATGTAAGTGGAGACGCCGACAGTAGGGACCCACACAGGCAAGTGCCTCCTTATTACGAGAAAAAAATGGTTGCTCCTGCTGACAGCTGGGACCCATCGGCTATATCTTCGCACGGAAGGAAGTGCCTCCTTGTTATGCGAAAAAACTATTCCTCCCGATGACAGCTGGGACCTGACAGATTTGTTGGCTGACTTGTGGGCCTACTAAGCTGATGCGTACGCAGGGCTTTGTCAACTTAGTCAACAAAGGATTCTAGCAGCTGGACCATTGGATGTTAATCCAACAGCCGTGCTGCTTCTTCAACCTCTCATCTTGCTCCTGTCTCCCATGGGCGGCAGTGCTGCCTCGCAGGCCTCACCACCCCGCCCTACTCCGATCGTTAGCCTGGCCATCCCTCTACTCACCCACACTTCCTGTTATTCTCTGGCAATGACAGATGAACCAGTAAACCCTCCACTAGTAGAAAACAGGGCTTTGGTTGAAGCCTGGGTAAGGGCATTAATCCTGGTTCACTCATGAACCAGGACCAAAGGGGACATCAGTCCCGGTTCGTGAGGCCAGGGCGCCGGCCAGGCCTCGGGGGCCATTGGTCCCGGTTCGTCTGACACTTTTGGTCCCGGTTCCAGACACGAACCGGGACCAATGGTCCTCGCTCCTGGCCCACCACCTTTAGTCCCGGTTGGTGGCTGGAACCGGGACCAAATGTTGTCCTTTAGTCCCGGTTTTAGCCACAAACCAGGACTAAAGAGAAGCCTATATATACCACGCGAACAGAGCCACTGCTCTATTTTTTTGGCCAGCCATGGGAAGAGGTGTGGTGCTCTAGCTCACGTCCTATGCACATGAGGTGTTCGATGAAATGCCCGAGACACGCTTAAGCTTTCTCCTCTTGAAGCTCCTTGTCCAAGCTCCATTTGCCTCAAGATTTGTCTAGGTTTGGTGGTCCGTCCTGTCCCGTCCCCGTCCTCACCGCCGTCGATCGCCCGCGCCGATCTCGTCGCCAGCACCACCGCGGTGAGCCTCTTGTTCTTATCTTCTTTCTAAAAGAAAAAAAATTCTTACTTGTATGATTTAGGTAGGTACTTGTATAATTTTCTTACTTTTATTATTGTTTGTTATTATGTAGTGCGATGGTTTTGGTATCCGCCCCCGTCGGCCCTTGTCCTGTCTATGATTCGGATGTGGTATATATTATATTTTATAACTATTTGTTTCATTTACTGTTTATGACAATTATGCCGACCAACATGACATAGATGTTTTTATCTAGGAGGTATGTGAACCGTAAATTCCAACCGACCCTCTTGTCGAGAGGTTAAATTTAGTTGAAAAAGAAAACAATTACTTGAAGAAAAAATTGAAAAGAATTAAGGACGAGAAGATGGAATTGGAGTTGCATGTTGCGGATATCGTCGATGATCACAAGATCAAGATGGATAAAATGCGCTTGAAGAATAGAAAGATTAAAAATATGCCATTCATATTGAGGCTTGGTATCATTATGCCGTTGGATCAATTGTTACCTTAGTTGCGATTATGATCGCATTTGTTGTTGCATTGAAATGGTTTACATAGTTTCAATGTATGTTTTAATTAGATGCTCTAGAGAGCTATATGTTGTTCAACGAGAACTATGTATGAACTTTATGTATTTATTTTTTCAGTATTAACATTTGATCACTACTGTACTTTGGTTTTAATGTGATGATGAACTTCTATTAATTTGGTCACTTCTCTATTCATGATGTTCTGTAATGGTTTTTGACATACTTAATTATATATAATGCACTCAGATGAACAGGCAATGGATGTACGGTGACAGACGCACCTCCGAGTACATTAAGGGCGTGCATAATTTTCTCGAAGTGGCTGAGGCAAACAAGCAGAATGGTTTTATGGGTTGTCCATGCCCTAGATGTGAGAATATGAAGTCTTACTCTGACTCGAAAACCGTTCACATCCACCTGCTTGAGAAGGGATTCATGCCACACTATAATGTTTGGACCAAGCACGGAGAAAGAGGGGTTATGATGGAAGACAATGAAGAAGAAGAGGATGATGACAACTATCTGCCCCCTGAATATGGTGATGCTGCAATGGGGGAAGCTGAAGATCAAGAGGAACCAGACGATGTGCCCGATGATGATCTTCGCCGGGTCATTGTTGATGCAAAGAGACAATGCCAAAGTGAAAGGGAGAAGTTGAAGTTCGATCACATATTAGAGGATCACAAAAAAGGGTTGTACCCAAATTGTGAAGATGGCAACACAAAGCTCGGTACCACACTGGAATTGCTGCAATGGAAGGCAGACAATGGTGTATCTGACAACGGATTTGAGAAGCTACTGAAAATATTGAAGAAGAAGCTTCCAAAGGATAACGAATTGCCCGATAGTACATACGGAGGAAAGAAGGTTCTATGCCCTCTAGGATTGGAGGTGCAGAAGATACATGCATGCCCTAATGACTGCATCCTCTACCGCGGTGCGTACGAGGATTTGAATGCATGCTCGGTATGCGGTGCATTGTGGTATAAGATCAGACGAGATGACCCTGGTGATGTTGAGGGCGAGCGCCCTAGGAAGAGGGTTCCTGCCAAGGTGATGTGGTATGCTCCTATAATACCACTGTTGAAACGTCTGTTCAGAAACAAAGAGCAAGCCAAGTTGATGAGATGGCACAAAGAGGACCGTAAGAAAGACTGGAAGTTGAGAGCACCCACTGACGGGTCGCAGTGGAGAAAAATTGAGAGAACGCGGGGGGACTTTGCAGGTTACGCAAGGAGAACAGGCAAAGCAATTGTGCCCCCCGCTCAAGGTGTCTAGTGATATCGTCGCTAATCATCTGGGGCTAGTGCCCGGTACCAATCCTGCTGATTACCTGGGCGATGATGTACAGTTTGAAATGTTAGAGGTAGTAGATATCTTCAGATACGAGTACGGGAAGCCTCTCGTCAAACCTGATCATCCTACTGTAACAACGATGATGCAAAGATTGCATGAATGGTACATGGATACCTGCAGGAAGTCTGGGAAGGATATTTTGATGCTGGGAATTAAAGAGGAGCACGACCTCGTTTGAACTGAGGTGATGCCTGTTGAATTTGTGGAGTTATTCCAGTTATTCAATCAAGACACCCTCGACAAACAACTCATGACTTGCTACTGTCTGTAAGTATTACCTCTGTAATTAAGTCTCTATAGCTCAGCTCTTTCATTGCATGTATATATAATTATCCTCACTATATTATGCAGACTGAAGATCGTTGAATGCAAAAAAGCACAAATCTATGACATTGGGTTCATTAACCCAAATACCAAAAATGAATGGTCGGTTCAAAACAAAGTCAAAGATACTGAGGAAAACATGCTACAATCGTTCCTTCAACATCAAAACAAAGGGAAAATACTCTTTCCTTACAACTTCAAGTGAGTGTTACTGTCTTGTGCATATTCGGTTTCGCTTACTCGAGGTTATAGTAATGTAATTGATGAGTTATGCATGCATGCGCAGCTTCCACTTTATTCTGCTAGAGATTAAGCTTGACCGGGGAGTAGTAATTGTCTTAGACTCGAGACGAAAAGATCCCAATAAGTATGCGGACATGACTGCAATGCTCGAGAAGTAAGTTCAATCAATCATTATCGCACCATATCATATCGGCAACTTTGTTCATTTTTGGATATCAAGTAATTATTTTCTTTGTCTGGCAGGGTTTGGAAAGATTTCACCGGAATGGTTCCGGGACTGCCGAGGGAGCTGCAATTTACACACCCGAAAGTAAGTAGTACTAGCTAGTTCCGCGCATCTCCCATTGATTCTAGTTTCATCAATACCATTTATCATGCTTGATTATCAGTTTGATTGAACTCTATTCTCGTAAAGTGCTTGTGGCAGGAAGGCGGGAATAATTTATGTGGATACTACATTTGCGAGTTCATCCGCCAATCGACCTCTGAGCGGGGCTACTCTGACCGACAATATGAAGTACGTAAACAATAATATTCATGATTTTATTTTATTACCATCATTTGTGTTGAGTTTCATTCATATATATGTATTGACCCCCTTCTTTAAATTAGATGTGGCAGATGCGGGGTGAACTCCTACCACATGATCGCATACGAGCAATTCAAGAGGAATTGGCGGGATTCTTTCTTGACCACGTCATAAATGAGAAGGGAGAATACCATCTGGAAATTGAAATGGATTTTAGATGTTAGGGATTGTAAGAGATGTTATATTGTATATATGTAGTAGCGTCGGAGAGATATACGAAAACTTGTTGTTCGACCAATCTCTCGGAGAAAGAGAGGTCACTTCTCTCTGTATATGTTCATGACGATCTTGTGTAATTAATGGTTCCTTCATTTTCTTACTAGCTAGCGTGTCGAGTTCTCTCTATATGTATAGTAGCTAGCGTCGACCAAGCACGGAGAAAGGGAGGTCACTTCTCTCTATTAGCTAGCTAACACAATATGAAACCCCTAAATTAACCCTCCAAAACCCCAAACCCCCCCCCCCCTTAAAAAAACCAGTGCCTGCGAGCTGCTGACGCGTGGCTTCCTTTTGGTCCCGGTTGGTGTTACCAACCGGGACTAAAGGTCCTCCTTCCTGGACGCCCCGCAGCGGCCACGTGGAGCCCCTTCGGTCCCGGTTCATAAGCGAACCGGGACTAAAGGTTTTGGGCTTTAGTCCCGTTTGATTTATCCCGGTTCCAGAACCGGGACTAAAGGCCCTCTGGAACCAGGACTAATACCCTGTTTTCTACTAGTGCTCGTACTCCCCTCCGTGTGGGAAACAACTGTCGAGTCTTCCCCAGCTTCGTGTCGTTCCATTCCTAGGCATCGCCTTCGTCGACCACCTTAGTGCTCTCGGCGCGTCGCGGTCAACGTGTTCTACGAACGACATCCATCGGAAGAGGACTGTACGTGGAGAGGCTAACAGCTGGGCCCATGGACGCACGCAAGGAAGTGCCTCCTTATTAAGCACAAAATAATGATTCCTCCACCTGACAGCGGGGACCCACCGGAAGGGCCTCTATATTTCATGAAAAAACATTTTCCGTGACAGCTAGGACCCACTAGCTACATCTTCGCATGGAAGGAAGTGCCTCCTTACCGCCTGACAGCTGGAACCCACCATGTCGAAGCGTATGTAGCGTTATCCTTGTCACGAACGTATGTTAAAAAAATTCCTGGTCGCGAACGTGTACATACATAGCGGTCGATCGGTCTCTCTGCAGCGATGAACCGTGGCTGAGTAAGGAGCGGCACGTGTCGTAGTAGAACCATCGTAACTCAGTCCCGTCTATATCGTGTACACGTACGTACAGCCACGCTGCAAGAAAGTAAATACGACTACATACGTACATACGTGCGGGGTCTCGAACGCGTACAGCGACGGCGTCCTGTTCATCAGCAGCCAACAGGCTGGGTTGGAACGGAGAAACTGCATCGTGTTCATCGGGGCAACAGAATGCGTCGTGTTCATCGAGAGCCAACCGGCTTGGACAAAACAGCCGAAACAAGGCCTATCATATCGCATAACGGAGGAAGCGGCCTTCTGTTCGACAGCCTACGGTCGAAACGGGATCCTGTTCATCGGGAGGGGTCTAGCGTACCGCAAAACGGTGGAAACGGACTTCTGTTTGAGCGCCTACCATCGAAATGGGGTCCTTTTCATCAGGAGGGGTGTGGCGTACCACAAAACGCGACTCCACGGGGGTACTGTTCATCCACCATCAACTACCTCTCGCTCTAGCCTCCATGGGGTACTGTTCATCCACCGTCAACTACCTCTTGTTGTGGTTCTAAGTCTGATAGTAGTATAGGGGGTAGGTATGAGGAGGCAAGATCCTAGCTACGGTGAGGTTGCGCACGCAAGATTTACGAGTTCAGGCCCTTCTCGGAGGAAGTAACAGCCCTACGTCTCGGTGCCCGGGGGCTCGGTCGATTGGATTATGCGTGAAGTTACAGGGGGTGCGAACCCTTGTGCCTGAGTAGGGGGGTGGCTTATATAGAGTTCGCCAGACCCCTCCAGCCCTCAGTTACACAGGATTCAATGTACATAAAGATAGGACGTTACTGGTAACGCCAGCAATAAAGGCATATAAATGATCATTAAGACTACGGAGTGAACGCCTGAGCATTGCCGTTCTGAGTGACTTTAGATCTTCTGTCTTCTGAGTGATTTCTGATGTGGTCGAGTGAGTACACTCCGGTCGAATGGAATTGGGTTTTCCGAGTGGAATGCTTCTGGTCGAGTGAATGGTATTGTCCTTTGAATATCCCTGACTTTAAGGTAATGTCCTTGGGAAGGGTGTCTAGGTCAGGCCTATTACCCTACCCCAGGTACATGTCATCGTCACTAGCCCCCGAATGGTTCAGGGTTCGAGTGGAAAAAGGAGTTGAAGATGGTTCCGACCTAGTTTTCACACTTCGGGAGCGTTTTGCTTAGATTAATGAACCACGTAACGACTTCGACTTCATGTTTAGTCGCCTTGATCCATTCCTAAATTGTCGAGTGAATTTTGTTGATAAGCTTCAATTGTGGACATGGTATGAGATCTTTGGCGCGATTGACTGCACTGTCATTCCCGGATCTCACGGGATTCAAAATTTGGAGAAGCACGCGGGACGGAGAGGCCCGCAGTAAACGGAACAGATTTGGTAGGGATGCCTCGATCCTCGCGCCACCTTTCTCACCACGTACCGAGCGCGCGACTGTTGCGGGATTCGATGGGATTGCTTGGGCCCACAAGTCAGTCACTCGGTAACAAGTCCATATAAGGCGTCCGGGCCGGTGCGTTTGGCACTGTGCTCTTCATCCCCTTCTTCTTCCCCTGTTTCTCCACCGCATTCGCCATCACCTTCGACGCCGCCGCCCCATCCAAGCGCAGCCTGCTGCGATGGGAAAGGAGAAAACGACAGCCCTGGAGCGTGCGAAGAAGGCGACGGCGGCAGTGAAGGGCAAGAAGATGAGTCGGGGCGGGTCGTCATCTAGGTCCGGCCTGCCGCCTGGCTGGATCCAGGGTGACTGGATCAGATCCATGATCCGAAAGGAAGACATGGAGGATCTGGTCGAAGGGGGCTTGATTTCCCACCAGTCCTGGCGATTGCCGGGGAACGAGACCGAGCCGCAGCCACAAGAGGGTGAGTGCGTCCTCCTCGCGACTCATGTCGACCGCGGTTTCTCCTTGCCTCCACATCCCTTTTTCCGGGCTTTCTTGAATTTCTTTGGAGCTCAACTTCATCACTTTTCCCCCAACACCATCACCTATCTTGCTGCATATGTTTCCCTGTGTGAGAATTTCTTGGGCTGTCGACCGCACTGGGGTCTTTTCAAACATATATTCACATGTCGCTCTCAAGCCATAAAAAAGTCCAATCCGAGTGATGAGAGAACACATGTGATCCAGATGTGCGGGGGTCTAGGAATTCAGATGAGGGGTAGGAGCACTTTTCTGGCTATGACGCTCCGATTCAGTTAGAGGGTGGCAGTCGACCTGGTTCTATTGCAAAGACCAGCCGACTCCTGGTCAGTCGACTGGGCTTCCTCCCTTTTCCATGGATCGAGTCCAGCCGCCCTCTACTTTGAAAGTGAACCCAGAGGAGAAAGCAGAAGTGAATATGCTAGTTGACCGAGTAGTCCAGTTAGTCCACGATGGGGTGACTGGTATGGACTTGCTTGAAATATTTCTCAGTTGATGCATCCAGCCACTCCAGGCTCGTGATCATCCTATGTGGATGTACTCGGGTATTGATGACACCACTCGGATCCACCCGGAGGAGGTCACCGGGGAGGTAGTGGAGCAGTGGCTGCAAGGCATCACTGGTAACAAAGATAACCCAGTGGGTCCAAGAGGGTCCCACCATTCAACAAGACCAACAAACCGGATAAGGTACAATCTTCAGTGCCGAATGTCCTTTGCTCTGATTTCCTATTTAGGCTTCAATCCGATTGATATTTGTATGATTCTTTGCTCTATAGATATATACTGAGATGTACTCGATGCCCAACGGGGAGCAGATCCAGGAAGGAGAGGAGAGCGGAGGCGACAGCGGTGATTGGAACTCTGATGACGAGAGTGATGAAGAGCGCGAAGACTCGAGCAGTGGTGAGGAGGTCGATTCTCCACCTTGCGTGGAAAAGCGTTCCAAGCAGAAGCACGACCCAGCAAGTATCCGGGGTAAAGTGGCGGCACCGACTGGACGAACTTCGAAGCGCACTCGGACATCTTCTCCAGTGCCGACTGAGAAGGCTCCGAAGCAGCTCAAGACTGCGCCGTCAAAGCCACGGAAGGCCTTACCCAAGATCAAGGTTGATGTTCCCGTCGCCTCTGCGTAAGTGTTTCGTTTTCACCCTTTGCTCCAAGAATCTTATATTAGTTGTCGACCCATTCTCTTGCTTGACCGAGTGAACCTTGAAATTTGCAGTGCTGCTACCTCTGGGACTTCTGCTTACAAAGATGATGATGATGAGGAGATGGAGGACGCGGTCGCATCCAAAGCGGGTATGACTCCTGTTATCTTGTCTTTTCTTTGCTAACCACTTCTACAGTCGACTGAACTCTTGTGGTCAATTCTTTTGCAGCTCCGCAAAATGTTATTGAACTTCCAGATGACGATGAAGATGTGCCACAGAAGCTCGTGGGAAGGAGGAGCAGGACCTCGGGCAAAAAGGCACCAGCTAGCAAGACGCCTCAGTCGATGCCGGCGGCAGAAGCAGCTATCCAGCAGCCCGGGGACCTCAACCGTGCTTCTGTTACTTTTGCGATTCCCTTGTCGAGTGGTCGTCCTTCATTGTCGACTGCACAGGCCCCTGCTTCATCTGTGCAACTTCATGCCTCAAGCTCTCAAGCTGCTGCAGCTGATCCACCGTCTCCACTTTTCACCACCCATCACGTCCCAGAGGACCAAGTGAGTGCTGCCAAGGAAGCCATACGCCAGGCAGGCATTATGATGGAGTAGATGAAAGTGGTGCGCGAGGCCAGTCAAGCTGCCTATGATGCCAGCTCAGCACTCCAGGCCAATGTCCAGGTTAGCTTACTTCCGACTGAACTCCATCTTGACGCTTGTTCTGTTAGGATATGATATTTAGAAACTGCTGCTTTATTATCTGTAAGACGTCCATGGATGAGCATTTTGGAACCTTAATTGCACACCCATTGTCAGTCTGTACACCCACTGGGTGTTTTAATTTCTGTTGAGTAGTTTTTCCACTTGAGTTGACTAGGTTGTGTCGATTGAATCTCTGAACCAATGGGGGCACGCTGAGTGCAACCACTGGGTGTAGTCCCTGAGACCGCCGTCGAATGTTTGATTCGGCGGGGGTCTTTGAACAGAACTTTTCCACTCGGTCTGAGCAGATCATGTCGAGTGGAACCTGGACCAGTGGGGGCACGCTGAGTGCACCCACTGGGTGTAGTCCCCGAGACCGTAGTCGACTGCGGGCAGTCGGCTATGGTTTGAGTTTTTTTTCCTGACTGGACGGACCAAGTCAATTGAAAAGTCGAACCAGTGGGGGCACGCTGAGTGCACCCACTGGGTGTAGTCCCCGAGACTATTGTTGAATGTTTGATTCGGCAGTAGTCTTAGAACTCTTTGAACTTGTTACTTTATTGCTCGGAAGCAACCAATCTTTGTGTCTGCCGACTGACTATCTTCTGAACATAGAAATCTTGTGAAGTTGGAGCCCGGTTCGCTGACTTAGAGCAGAAGCAGATCCAGCTCAATCTTGATCTGGAGTTGGCTTAGAATAACTTGCAGAAGGCTAAGGATGACGCTGCTGGTAAGGAAAGCTTGTCGACTGGTTCTCTTGCCATCTTTTCTCCTCCTTTTTCTGATTCGAATGTTATTCTTTCTTGAAACAATGAGACGGGCTTTGGAGAAGAAGGACCTTGACCTTGCGGCTGCGAAGAAAACAGCAGAAGAAAAAATGGCACTCGCTGACCAAAAGCTGGCCTCAGTCGGAAAGTTGGAGGAAGAGAATACCAAGCTGAAGGCTGCTCTCGATGAAGCCAACAAAGAGGTAACTTGACTGAAGAAGGATAAAGGGACCCTGACTGACAAAGTGGAAGACATCACCCGCAAGAGGGACGAGCTAGAGAATTATTTGGGAGGACTCGCCAAGAAGTTATTCCTCATGCTTGAAGGTACTTTTCCCTGTCCGATTGATTTGCTTTCGTTGACTCATCATATAACTGTCGACTCATTATTTCTCTGTGAGTGCAGAATTCTGTCAAAACTTCGAGGAAGAGACTGGACGAGTCGAGACAAGCTTGGACCCCATCAACTCCCCTGTTAAAGATGAAGCTACCATGAACGTGCTCCGACTGGAGTCTCGCCTTGCCAGCGCCTTGAATTACCTTGCTCGACTGAAGGTTGCGGTGTCGCGGATCAACACGGTGCTCTGGCCAAGGGAAACGCTCCAAAATGACCTCGAGTCTTTGATGACTCGACTCAATGAGATTCCTGGTCGAGTGCAGGAATGGAAGAAGTCCTGTGCTCGATGCGGTGCCGACGTAGCTCTGTCCCTGGTTCGTGTTCATTGCAAGGAAGCCAAAGAAGAGAAGCTAGCAGCAATCAAGGTTGCCAATACCAAGAAACTTGACTTCCAGTCCTTCATGGAGACTTTTATTGCTGCTACTACTCGAATTGCAGATGGAATCGACCTGGATGAGATCGTCGAGCCTGCCAGCCCTCCTGCGGAGTGAACAAAATTTTTATGATCCGATTAAATTTGCCTCGGTATGCCGAGTGGTTTTGTAACCGTTAAACTCCTTCGGGCCTGATGCCCGAGTACTTTAATCTGCGGTCCGAAACCTCATGCGATTTGTCCGAACTTAGTTTTTCCTTAAATATGCTTGTTTTTATTTCCTAGTGGAACTTGTATCTTCACTCGGAACAGACTTTTGTTCTTGTGATGCAATTCTGAGGAGAGGATCGCGGACGACCTGCACCTCGTCATCCTTGCAGATCAGGATGGAGCACACATTATACTTGTGGCGTAGCTCTGAAGAGAAGGTCTCAGTCGACCTGCACTTCATTATCCTGACGGATCAGGATGGAGCGTGTTTTAACTTAGGCGAGTACAGAACTGTAGCTAAGCCCCCGAGTGAGAGGGCTACTCTTCACTCGGTGGGATTTTTCAAACTTAGGCGAGTACGGAACTGCAGCTAAGCCCCCGAGTCAGAGGGTTGCTCTTCACTCGGCAGGATTTTATAAACTTAGGCGAGTACAGGACTGCAGCTAAGCCTCCGAGTGAGAGGGCTGCTCATCACTCGGTAGGATTTTTTAAACTTACGCGAGTACAAGACTGCAGCTAAGCCCCCGAGTGAGAGGGTCGCTCATCACTCGGTAGGATTTTACAAACTTAGGCGAGTATAGGACTGCAGCTAAGCCTCCGAGTGAGAGGGTTGCTCATCACTCGGTAGGATTTTTTAAACTTAGGCGAGTACAGGACTACAGCTAAGCCCTTGAGTGAGAGGGTTGCTCATCACTCGGTAGGATTTTTTAAACTTAGGCGAGTACAGGACTGCAGCTAAGCCCCCGAGTGAGAGGGTTGCTCATCACTCGGTAGGATTTTTTAAACTTAGGCGAGTACAGGACTGCAGCTAAGCCCCCAAGTGAGAGGGTTGCTCATCACTTGGTAGGATTTTACAAAATTAGGCGAGTACAAGACTGTAGCTAAGCCCCCGAGTGAGAGGGTTGCTCATCACTCGGTAGGATTTTACAAACTTAGGCGAGTACAGGACTGCAGCTAAGCTCCCGAGTGAGAGGGTTGCTCATCACTCGGTAGGTTTTTACAAACTTAGGCGAGTACAGGACTGCAGCTAAGCCCCCGAGTGAGAGGGTTGCTCATCACTCGGTAGGATTTTTTAAACTTAGGCGAGTACAGGACTGCAGCTAGGCCCCCGAGCGAGAGGGTTGCTCTTCACTCGGTGGGATTTTTCAAACTTAGGCGAGTACGGAACTGCAGCTAAGCCCCCGAGTGAGAGGGTTGCCCATCACTTGGTAGGATTTTTTGAACTTAGGCGAGTACAGGACTGCAGCTAAGCCCCCGAGTGAGAGGGTTGCTCATCACTCGGTAGGATTTTTTGAACTTAGGCGAATCGGATTCGCGGCTAAGCCCCCGAGTGAGAGGGTTGCTCATCACTCGGTAGGATTTTTTGAACTTAGGCGAATCGGATTCGCGACTAAGCCACCCACTTGGGGATTTTGGACACATCTATTAGTAACAACAATCATTTAGGAGACTGTAAAACCATGTCTTTGATAAATGAATTGAAAGGTACTCCTTATTACATCTCATCAGTCTGAACACTTAAGTATAAAAACGGTGGAGTAGCTCCGCATTCCAAGCGCGTGGCTCGTCTTTATTCTGCTCCACATTGTAGAGGTGATACGCTCCGTTGTGGAGCACCTTGGTGACGATGAAGGGACCTTCCCAAGCGGGGGCAAGTTTGTGAGGCTGTTGCTGGTCCACTCGGAGCACAAGGTCCCCTTCCTGAAATGCTCGACTCTTCACATTTTTGGCATATAATCGACGAAGGTCTTGCTGATAAATGGTCGATCGGATCAAGGCCATCTCTCTTTCTTCTTCCAGAAGATCAACAGCGTCTTCTCGAGCCCGTTCTGCTTCGGCTTCTGAAAAAAGTTCTACTTGGGGTGCATTGTGAAGCAAGTCACTCGGCAGCACAGCCTCAGCCCCATAGACCATGAAGAAGGGAGTTCGACCGGTCGACCGATTTGGTGTTGTTCTTAATCCCCAAAGGACTGACGGTAGCTCATCTACCCAAGCGCCGACTGCATGCTTGAGGTCACGCATCAATCGAGGTTTCAGCCCTTTGAGAATCAAACCGTTCACTCTTTCTGCTTGTCCATTCGACTAAGGGTGGGCGACTGAAGCATAGTCGACCCGAGTACCTTGGGAAGCGCAGAAAGCTCGGAACTCATCTGAATCAAAGTTTGACCCATTATCCGTGATGATGCTGTGCGGAACTCCATATCTAAATGTTAACCCTCTGATGAAGCTGACAGCAGTTCTTGCTTCCAGGTTTTTGATAGGTTTAGCTTCAATCCATTTAGTGAACTTGTCGACTGCTACAAGCACATGGGTGAAGCCACTCCTGCCAGTCCTCAGAGGTCCGACCATATCTAATCCCCAAACAGCAAATGGACAGGCGAGTGGAATAGTCTTCAAGGCTGAAGCAGGTTTGTGGGACATGTTGGAGTAGAACTGACAGCCCTCGCACTTGTCAACTATTTCCTTTGCCATCTCATTTGCCCGTGGCCAGTAAAACCCTGCTCGGTATACTTTGGCCACGATGGTCCGAGAGGACGCATGGTGACCACAGGTCCCTGAGTGGATATCATTGAGGATCATTCGGCCTTCTTCTGGAGTGATGCATTTCTGAACGACCCCAGTAACACTCTCTCTGAGCTGTCCACCCATTACCGTGAAGGCTTTCGATCGACGGACAATCTGACGAGCCTCTTCTTCATCCTCTGGAAGCTCTTTCCTAAGAATATATGCAATATATGGCACTGTCCAATCGGGAATGACGACCAAAACCTCCATGATCAAGTCGACCACAGCTGGGATTTCAACTTCAGTTGGATCAGTGGAGCTCTTAGGCTGTGAGGGCTCTTCAGTGAAGGGATCTTCTTGAACTGATGGTACGTGAATATGCTCCAAAAACACATTGCTGGGAATAGGCTCCCGCTTGGAACCTATTTTCGCCAAGTCATCAGCTGCTTGATTCTTCAGTCGGGGTATATGGTGGAGCTCTAGCCCTTCAAACTTCTTTTCTACCTTTCTGACTGCATTGCAATAACCAGTCATAGCTGAGCTCCTGATGTCCCACTCCTTCATCACTTGATTAACCACTAAATCTGAGTCACCGTAAACCATTAGGCGACAGACACCGAGTGAAATGGCCATACGCAACCCGTACAGAAGTGCCTCATACTCAGCTTCATTGTTGGAGGAATCAAAGTGAATCTGGAGAACATATCTGAGGTTGTTGCCTCGTGGAGATACCAGGACTACCCCAGCGCCTGAACCATTCAACATCTTGGACCCATCAAAGAACATAGTCCAATGTTCCGACTGTATCTAGGTCGGTAGCTGCTGTTCAACCCACTCGATGAGGAAATCTGCTATTGCTTGAGATTTGATCGCTTTCTTTGCCTCAAACTTGATATCCAGCGGAAGGAGTTCAATCGCCCACTTTGCCACTCGACCAGTTGCATCTCTGTTGTTCAAAATTTCTGACAACGGAGCGTCGCTGACGACTGTAATCGAATGATCTGAGAAGTAATGTGCAACCTTCTTTGTGGTCAAGTAAATTCCATAGACAAGCTTCTGATAATGTGGATATCTCTGCTTGGATGGGGTTAAGACTTCAGAAATATAGTACACTGGGCGTTGAACCTTGTAGGTTTTACCTTCTTCTTTCCGCTCGACTGTGAGTACTGTACTGACAACCTGTCCAGTGGCTGCTATATAAAGCAGTAAAGGCTCTTTGCTGATTGGAGCAACAAGCACCGGCTGGGTGGAAAGCAGGGCTTTGAGCTCTGCAAACGCTGCATCAGCTTCAGGAGTCCACTCGAACTCATCAGATTTCTTCATCAGTCGGTAAAGAGGCAATGCCTTTTCACCGAGACAAGAGATGAATCGACTCAAGGCGGCCAAACAACCAGTAAGCTTCTGAACGTCGTGTACACGCACAGGGCGTTTCATTCGGAGGATTGCACCAACTTTCTCTGGGTTTGCATCGATCCCATGTTCGGAAACGAGGAAACCGAGTAACTTTCCACCTGGAACTCCAAATGTACACTTCGACGGATTAAGCTTGATATCATATCTTCTCAAATTGGCAAAGGTTTCAGCAAGGTCAGTCAGCAGGTCAGAACCTTTACGCGACTTAACCATGATGTCATCCATGTATGCTTCCACATTCCGACTGATTTGAGTTAGCAGGCACTTTTGTATCATGCGCATGAATGTGGCACCAGCATTCTTGAGACCAAAGGGCATGGTGACATAGCAAAAGCACCCGAATGGGGTGATAAAAGCTGTTTTTATTTCATCATGTCCATACAATCGGATCTGATGGTACCCGGAATATGCATCCAGGAAGGACAATCGCTCACATCCCGCAGTCGAGTCGACTATCTGATCGATGTGGGGGAGAGGAAAATGATCTTTCGGGCAGGCCCGATTGATATGCTTGAAATCATTGCACATATGAAGTGAATCGTCCTTCTTGGGAACCATGACAACGTTGGCGAGGCACTCGGAGTGGTAAATTTCGTGGATGAACTCAGCCGCCAGAAATTGAGCCACCTATTCGCCGATTGCCTTTCTCTTCTCCATAGCGGACCAACAGAGATGCTCTTTAACGGGTTTTGCCTTTGGATCAACTCGCAAACGGTGCTCAGCCAGTCCCCTGGGTACACCCGGCATGTTAGACGGCTTCCATGCGAAGGTGTCCCAGTTCTCACGGAGGAACTGGATGAGCGCTTCTTCCTATTTGCTGTCGAGTGTTGTTGAGATATGAGTCGGAGGAGCATTGGGATCGGTCGGGTGAATGTGAATAGGCTTTGTTTCACCGGACGACTGAAATGCAGACTCTGAAGCAGGCTTCTTAGCACGCAACAAATCTCTCGGATCTGCAGTCTTCTTATATTCTTCCATTTCTACTGCTGCCATCTGTTCATCGGCTATCTTAGAGCCCTTCTGGAGGCACTCTTCTGCTCGTTGCCGATTACCAGTGACTATGATCACGCCCCTGGGGCTAGGCATCTTCAGCTTGAGGTACACATAACACGGTCGAGCCATGAAACGGGCATATGCAGTTCTGCCCAGAATAGTATGATAGGCACTATGAAAATCCACAACTTCAAATGTCAACTTCTCCTTACGGTAATTCTTTGAATCACCGAAAAACACGTCAAGAGTGATCTGGACGAGTGAATCAGCTTTCTTTCCTGGAATGACACCGTGGAATCGCATGTTGCTCTCACTGAGCTTGGACATCGGAATGCCCATCCCACGGAGGGTCTCAGCATACAAAATGTTCAAGCTGCTGCCACCATCCATGAGGACTTTGGTTAGTCGGGTGGCAACGTGCGGTGGGTGGTCAGATTGGTCGAATGTAATGGGAGTCTTTGACCATTTCAAATATGTCGTCGTTGCCGGAGCAACCATGTTTACTTCTCTGTTGATGACTTTCAGTCGACTTTTGCTTTCAATGTTAGCAAAAATCACCAAAGTGGAATTGACGTTAGGAAAACCATCATCATCTTCTTCCTTGTCCTCATCCTTGTCGGACTCTTTTTCCTTCTCATTGGGTTGTTTCTCTCGGAACTGCTGGATTAGGAGCCGAAGTATGTTTGGGATAAATCAGATTACCCTCTTCATCCTTCTTGGTGTGAATGTGACATGGCAAATCCAACACATCATTCCCTGCTTGATCTTTAACCTTCTTGGGGATCCAGGGCCCTTTGGGCTTCCCCTTGAATTTTCCTTGAGTTGCAACTGCAGCTTCACCAGGACATGCTGGCTCGGCTTTGCGTTTCTGCTTCCGACCTCCTCCGGTGTCTTGGGCGACTGGCTTGCCCTTTCCACTGCGGAGTCGATCCTCTTCTTCACCATTAGCGTACCGAGTGGCTATTTCCATCATTCGGGTCAGAGACATATCTCCTATCTGACCGAATTTCAGGTTAAGCTCTCGATACCGAACGCCCTCCTTGAAGGCGCAAACTGCTTGGTGTTGGGATACATTTTCTACTGTGTGATGTAAAGTGGTCCATCTTTGGATGTAATCCCTCAGAGTTTCATTTGGCTTCTGTACACAATGTTGCAATTCTGTCAACCCTGCAGGTCGTTTGCATGTGCCCTCAAATGTCCTGACAAACACTCGGGCTAACTCTTCCCAGCTGAATATACTGCCTAGAGCCAACTGATTCAGCCATGCTCTGGCCGATCCTTCCAACATGAGAGGAAGATGTTTCATAGCTACCTCATCATTCCCACCACTGATCTGAACAGCTACTCGGTAATCTTCCAGCCAAGTGTCAGGCTTCGACTCACCGGTGAACTTACTAACCCCAGTCGCCAACCTGAAGTTGGGAGGGATCTCAGCAGCTCTGATGGCTCTGCCAAAACACTCGGGACCTGAAACATGTACTCTGCTTCCACTCGGGTGATCTCTGTCTTGCCCTTCTCTGTGTGCTCGGTTCCTGTCGACCAAACCTTGCACCAAAATTGACCTCGCATCAAACCCTGGCTCTCTTGGGTCGACTGGTACCCTCCGCTCTTCGCTGTACAGGCACCTGTCATCATAATGCCGGGGCACATATGATCCACCTCTCGGAGGGGGCGTAGGCACTCGACGGCGGTCACCACGGCTGAGCCGATGATCGTACTGCTCGTGGTTCCGACCCAAGTACTGCTCTTGGCGATGCCCACGTCCCTCACGCCGCGGAGGCGATCTTGGGCTGTGAGCCAATTGGACTGTGTCAGCCACCACAGATCTGCTATGGATTCTGTTACGCGACTGAGATACTGCAGTGTTTTGCTCTCCTGCTGCCCGGAGCAGAGCCCGGATCTGCATCAAACCTCGTCCAGCCTCCGACTGGGATGGCTGGATGGACTCTGCTATACGAGCTGCAGCTGTAAGATTCTGAATAGGAGTGCGGTATACCTGAGGTTGAGGCGGGAACAATTGCCGCCATCGACTGGACTCAGGAATCTGCTGCCGAGCACGTTCGTCGAGTGCATGCTGAAGGTTCTCCAGTCGAGTGCGTTCAGCCAAAGTGGCCAAGCGCCCTGCCTCCAAGGCCCGAGCCTCAGAGGTCTCTCCGACGATGGGCGTGTGGAGTGCCTCCTCGTTGCGGCGGTGGAGTTCCTCCCTCCGCTGCGAAGAGAGGGTTTCGGGGTGGTATTCCTCGTGAACATGCGATGGATCGCCACCGCCGTCGCCGCCACCGTTGCGACGCATGCCAGGTGGGCTGCGTGGTGTGTCGACCATCAGGACCTCTGCTGCATGATCGCTGCTGTCGCACTCGGATAGGGTCTCGACGGAGCCAGTCGACAGATCGAACAGGCCGTAGAGAGATTCATCGGGCTCGATTGCCGCGACTTGAGGGGTGGCCGACTGACGTGCCACCGCATGCTTCACCGACCGCTGAAGCCGCGATCGACCGGATCGCTTGTGACGGCGAACAGCGGGGAATGAAGACACTGCGGGAGCCGACCGATACTGGGTCGACGGCTGCCGCAGAAGGACGCCGCGGACACACGCACGAAAGTGCGTCGCCCCGCGGACAGGGAGTGTCTCGACGTCGAGGGGGGCCTCCTGGAGCCAGGCGGAGTCGTCGGCGATGAAGACGAGTGCGCCGAGACGGATCTTGCGGCCCTCAGCCGAACCTCCACCCGAAACCATGATGATGGGAATCAGAAAAAATCGCAACCTCACCGAAAAGTCGCTAAGACACCGGCCCCACGGTGGGCGCCAACTGTCGTGATTCTAAGTCTGACAGTAGATTAGGGGGTAGGTATGAGGAGGCAAGATCCTAGCTACGGTGAGGTTGTGCACGCAAGATTTATGAGTTCAGGCCCTTCTCGGAGGAAGTAACAACCCTACGTCTCGTTGCCCGGGGGCTCGGTCGATTGGATTATGCGTGAAGTTACAGGGGGTGCGAACCCTTGTGCCTGAGGAGGAGGGTGGCTCATATAGAGTTCGCCAGACCCCTCCAGCCCTCAGTTACATAGGATTCAATGTACATAAAGATAGGACGTTACTGGTAACGCCAGCAATAAAGGCATATAAATGATCATTAAGACTATAGAGTGAACGCCTGACCGTTGCTGTTCTGAGTGACTTTAGATCTTCTGTCTTCCGAGTGATTTCTGATGTGGTCGAGTGAGTACACTCCGGTCGAATGGAATTGGGTTTTCCGAGTGGAATGCTTCTGGTTGAGTGAATGGTATTGTCCTTTGAATATCCCTGACTTTAAGGTAATGTCCTTGGGAAGGGTGTCTAGGTCAGGCCTATTACCCTACCCCAGGTACATGTCATCGTCACCTCTCGCTCTAGCCTCCATGAGGTACTGTTCATCCACCGTTGTCCTCCAGCCTCCACTGGCTACTGTTCATAGAGCCTCCACCGGGTCATGTTCATCCACCCCAAACCTGCTGGGGTGCGGCGGCCTCCTCGGGGTCCTGTTCATCCAACGGCAACGGCCTACTACCACGGGGTCCTATTCATCCAACCCCCACCGGGAACTATTCATCCATAGCCAACCAACCGGCTCGACTCACCACGTCTCGACTTGTTCTACGTACCGCGCGCATGGTAGCAACGGTCACTGTTCATCGAGAGGCAACCCAACACCAGCTGACTACGTGTTGCATGGGGGCTCGATCGGCTTCAGTAAGCAGCAGCAGTGATCAATTGCTCAGGTTCAGTTAGCAGCAACAGTGAAGGAATCGCTCGGGTTCAGTCAGCAGCGAATTAATCGCTCGGGTTCAGTTAACAGCCAAGGGATCGATCGATCGCTCGGGTTCAGTTAGCTAGTGCGATCACTCGGGTTCAGTTAGCTAGTGCGATCACTCGGGTTCAGTTAGAACCCAACACCTCGCACACATGAGCGTATGAGAGAGAAACGAGCAAACCACCATGCATCGCTCGGCCTCGACCACCCAGTGTAACCGGGAACTCCTCGATATTTTCCTCGCCCTCTCTTCTACCATGATTTTTTCCGTCATGGACGGCCCAAAGAATGTCATGCAGGTGCGTTCCCGGCCCGCCCAGGATGAAAAGCCTATTTTCTGTCATGATTTTTTGTCATAGAAGTAGGAGCCCACCACATCTATGATGATACGTGGTTTTGTCACAATTATCGTCATAGAAGTGTCATAAGCATTACAGGAAAAAAAATTGTTCGGGCCAAAATGTCATGGATGTGTCTTTTTTTAGAGAATCCTCATGTGAGTGACTTGCATGACCGGTGCGGCATACTCATCATACATATTGAAGTATATATATATAATCGAACACTTGATTCTTGAGGCGGATATGTGCCTTGACTGATTTGTGCGTCTGACAAAATTATTGCGAATCTGATTCTTGAGCTGCACTGTCATATAGTGCCAACTCACTGTGTAATGTCTTGTAGCAATACTGATAATGGTGTGTAGTACCGTACTAAAGAAGACTGGATATCTTGTGTGGGAAGCTATCCGACTAGCTTGCTAAAGAAGGCTAGATATCTTATGCTCGAAGCCTTTGCCTTGGTAGTGTGCTGGAGAAGGTTGGGTTCCATACCTGAGAAGCTTCTCCTCTGATTGCTTATTGAGAAAGATTCATTTCCTTATGCTGGAAGCTTTTTCCGAGGTATCTTGCTGTGGAAGACTGGGTATCTTAGATAGGAAGCTGTCCATATATCATACTGAGGAAGATTGAGGAATCTTGCATCAGAAGCTTCTGCCGGTAGCCTGCGGAGGAAGACTGAGTTGTTTATACCTAAAGCTTCATACTGTGATATGCGGACTTAATGTCATACACATACCCATAATATTTTGCGGCTGGTTATTTGCATGAGAAGAATTGTCTGCCTGTCTTCCTTGCTGAATACATAACACATTCTGGCTTCCTTTCGGAGTATAACATATTTCAAGTTTCATTCATAGATGCACCGAAACTTTATATATGAGCCATACCTTTGACTGAAATTATACCATTGATCTTGCACCTGACTTGTCTTCCCGCTGGTCTGATCATTACTTCTATGAAGGTTAAGCATTGATGTGGACTTAATGCTGGTAATCAATCCAGAATACCCTTCAGTGCGGATATTCCCAATACAATACATTCAACTGAGAATGCCATATTGTCTAGCTGAGCTTCCATATATTAGAAATCCTTGCTTCTTCGAGTCCGGTGTCGGTTGATGAGCAACTTTCATAAGGAAAAAATAAGGTAACACCGAGGGCCCAAAGAAAGAAGCAAATAAAATAACTCAACCAAACAAAGGCACACAAAAAGGCATTAAAATCACACATAAGCAATATCACATATTACTGCTATTCACAACAAATATGCATGCCTACTTAAGCACACAAATCTTGCGGGAACTCTGGGACTACGATCTAACATGTTGCGATGATGTGCACGAGGACGAATCAACGTGTGGAGGGATTGGTGTAAACATAGCTACACCAAGTGCTGACTTAGCAAGGTAACATCCTTGACTAGCTCAGAGGCGAGGATGTACTCGGTGATCATGTAGCGGGACATGAATGTCATGGCCACATCATCATCAAGCAGACGGAAGGGAACCGTACTCGTCTAAGGAATAGGTAAGAGGATAGGATAGCGATGGAAAGTAGAGTCTAATGGCATTGCCCTTTCCTGATAACGAGGATCAGTAAGGGTTGCCAACACAACAAGATGAAAGACACGATCCGGGTTAGACGCATGTCTACCACCAAAATGATATATGAGGCTGAAGAAAAGAGATCAGCGTGATAGATGAGCACCATCCCTGCAAACAGTGTCAGGAACACTTGGCATCACTTCGCTGGGACAAAAATGACGCCAAACGCTGAAGAACAGGAAAAAGGGAAACTGGAGGGATGCAAGGGCTGAGCTGTAGTGGATCCAAACCGATGCCAGATACACTCACAAGATAAACTGTTAGCAACAAACTATAAGTCTATATGCATGCTATGCAACAAACAAATGCAGCAGCAAAATGCAGCAAACATCTAGACTCTATACTACCGATTTCTACTGCTCGCGGTGACTAGGGCGTCCTACAACCAGACTTGCTCTGATACCAAAGCAGGTGGCACCCCAGCTCAGAGGAACCGGAACACACCGTATTCCAGCCCAGAGATCAAGTCTTCTGGAATACGACACTGCTTGGCATAGAATAAATCAGCTCTTATTAAAAAGGATAAACATACAAAGGTGCTGAGGTACAAAGGATCACATCAGCATGGTGACACTATGCTAGCAGCGGAACAACTCGTAGCAGCGGAATATCTTCTAGCAGCAGAACAACGACGACGGTGGTCAACTCCACTCCGCAGGGACTCTGGCTGGGACATGGTCTAGCTTGCACGCTCGGTATCCTCGACAAGCAATCAACCATGGCATCACCTGCAAACTGGCATGACACGCCAGGTGAGTACTTTGAATGTACTCGCAAGCTCACAACAACCAAAAGCATCAAGGCAAGACAACAACATAGCATTAATAGGTTAAGCTATTATCAACTACTATGATGTGGAAGCGATAATTAAGCATAATATGGTACTACTAGAACATTGATGGACCAACATCTAGGATCTCAAGACCCATCTCACTCTTGGCTATCTGGCCAAGCAATATATCACCTCGATCACCTCGTGATCAATACCTCGTCGTGATCACCACGTGATCACAACACAAACTAAATGATCATCCTCAAGATCATCCCATCATCATCGGCATCTTGCCAAACTGTTACGGCTCACATATCAATATATAAGTCATATATAAGTCATTTTGTCATCGTGAGTGTTGATCGAACGGAGTGACCTAGAACGAACTGTGTCCATGATCGAGGACGCGACTATCGATAGTTTGTACACTCTGCAGAGGTTAGTACACTGTACCCTCGCCATATAACCCATGGCCTTGTGTTCCCATTCGGGTGGACCAACGGCGTTCCGACAAAAACAATCTATTACATGACACTCTCCCGACCACTGCGACAAATTCCCCTTTGGGATAAGTCATGGGTGGCCCCGGATGCCACTCTGGACATTTGCCACCTTCGTGGCCAGCCACCGTCATGGCAAAACAAAAACAAAATGGTCCCAAACGGGGACAATGAATCCATACAACTCGGGCACACAAGGTTATCGCCGCCTACCGGGCCAGGGTAGCATGCGCACATAACCTTCCCTAGTTGGAGGAACCGGCGAGAGGCATGACAATAGACCGAATTAGGGCCTCCCCATAAAGGCATGTTTGTCTGCACTAGTGAGCTTGGTTTGGTGGCACCTGACCAACGAAATGATGGAATTTATCCCCCAGGTATATCTGTGATAACTGCTACTCCAATATCAACCTGTGATCCAAGTAATAGCAATATCCATCCAATAATCCAAAGAATAATATAGTCATATCATACTAAACTCCAAGGGTAGCATATAACTAATATCAAGATGAATCCAAAGATAATGATGCTACTAATCCAATAGCAATATCAAGATCACTGTTCAAAAAATCTTTCGATTCAGCGATTTATCGTCCGATTTATCTCTACTCTTGGGGTGACCGATAAGATTATGCCTTATCTTCACCATTTATCGTTTGGGCCGATTTATCGTTATGATAAGCGATTTATCGAGAATCTACCGATAAATCGGGTCTATTTATAGCACTATGTTTGCAAAAACTATGTTTATTTGTGTTTTGTGGACCTTGTTACACAATATGTACTGTTTTCCTATTTTGTTTGTCATTATATGAGGATTCAAAGGCTAGGAATCAAGGTAAGACTTCTGTCCAATATTGTTTTGGTGTTGAATATAGCATATTTTAGTGTTGGGAACCTGGGATTTGCAAAAAAGGGTCGATTAATAGTCGACCGATAAAATCAATTAATCGGCCGATTTCCGATTAATCTCTAATCCCGAGCTGACTGAGATGCTAACGATAAGCGATATCTTCACCATTGATCAAGATAGTTAACCATAGATCAATATGATAGCATCAAATCCAAATAATGCTCCAAAGCATAATAGCCCATATGATCACAATGAAAATAAATATTACTCCTAATAATCCAATGGCAATATATCATCCTCAATCTGCAAAGTATTAATTCTAGAACCCTAAGCATCATCATGGCAATAGCAAGATCAAAATTACTCCAAGAAAATGCCATGAATAAATCATTTCTAAATAATGCAAATTTTAAGCAAATTTAATTAAATAAACCATGGCATTGCATTACAACCATGCAAATGGAGGGTGTGGCTTGCCTTGCTCCAAGGAAGTGGGGGAAAGCTCCTGGTCTTCGCCAACAACTCAAAACACTCAAGAAGAATATTTTGCAAGCATTTTGTAAATAACACATAAAGCCAATACTACTGTCCAGAAAATCTAGACGATAGAGAAAAATACCAAATTCTACCAGAAAATAAAGGAGCTCAAAAGGAAAAAAATGCAAAAAGAATCAGTTCATTTGGACTTGTAGTTTAGGAGATATTCATGGTCAAAGTGGTGGTCAAATCTGGATTAAAAATGAATTAAAATGATCTCTGGAAAATACCCAGGGGGTGACGTCAAAGGCGTAAACCCAGAAGTCGTTTTCACCTAGAAAACACTTCGGGCGGCCTCATTGTGGCTGACGGGTGGGACCCGCCTGCAGGTTTAAAGAGAGAGAGAGGAGGGGACAGAGTGCGACGGTGCTTACCGGCGGCCGTTCGCTGACGAGGAGGCCACGCAAGGGTTTGGCGACGACGGGGATGGATCGGGCGGACCAAGGCGGAGCTGCTCGTACCCGTAGCTCATCGGGAGGTGGCCGGATGGCGTCGGCCCCTTCATTTCTGGCGGCAGCATGCTCCAGGCGCCGGCGAAGTCGATGATTCCGGCGAGCATTGGGACAACAGAGAGATTGGGGAGGGTCAGAGGGACTCCAGGAGATGGATGGTGGTGGCTAACAATGTGGAGGAGCGCCAGAGCGAGCTCGTGGCGATGGGAGCCGAGGCGGCGGAGCTCTCGCCGGAGAGGAGGAAGAAGAGCTTTCCGGCCTTGCTCTTGGGCTCTAGAAGACGATTGAGAGAGAGGGAGGTTGAGTGGTGGGGAGAGGCGATGCAAGGGAGGGCTTAAATAGCCGGGGAGGAGGGTGCCACGCGGGATGCCGCTGTGGACGAGTGGCTGGAGCCGCGGACGTATGGGCACTCAGGCGAGCTCAGGCGGTTGAGGCGACAGGTGAGAGGCAGGGTAGGTCCACCGGAGCAGCGGACGGAGCCAAGAGACGGGGAAGAAGAAGACGAGGCAAGAACAGAGCCGGTCGGGGCACTGTGCGCCTGTGGGCACACGACGGCTAGCACCAGAGGATGGGAGAGGGAGCTTCTGGAGGGGAGAGGGGTCCAGAGAGCGACTTGAGAGGTGGAAGAGGCTGGTCGACACCAGAGGATGCGCGAACACCACTGGAACGCGGCAGCCCGACGCGACCCAACATGCAAAGCGCGACCCCAGCGTGCAGAGCGCGTGCACAGGCGTGCATTCAACGTGGTCACCATGTGGAATGGCGAGGGGAGGGCATGAGAGCCTAGCAAATGTTGTCTAGCATTTTCTCCTTGCACCCTAGGACCCTCATGAGGTGATAGATCAACAGAAGGAGTTCTGGAATGATGGGATTCATCAAGCAAAGTTTGTTTTAGCAAACTTGGTCACACTCCTGTGGTAAAATGGCTTGACAAAATGGCCAGAAATGATGTCAAAGATGATTAGGGTAGGAAGGACTATGATCCTGTGGAATATGGACTGGAATGGACCACAGTACAACATAGTTGCTTTGCAACTGCAAAATGGGTCTAGAAAAGGGAAATGGATGTGGCACTCACATAGAGTGGTTGATGGGGCAGAAATTTGGCAAGGCATGATGATATAGATATATGAAGATTCTGTAAAAGTTTCATACCATTTGGACTTGCCAAAATGGTACTTCCTTCAGGGTGATCCTCTCGGTCCAGAAACTTGAGATAATTATGGAGGAATATTGGCTTGATTAAATGATCTCAAATTTGGTGGAGAGAAGTTGTGTAGGTAGGATCATGCTCTGGTAAATTTTCAGATTTAATGAAGAAATATAAATTATAGTTGCTTCACAACCTAAAAATATTGCCAGAAACAAAGATTTGAAGGTGTGCTCACTTAGATAGTTGGATGGAGCTGAAAGTTGGTGGAGAGTCATGATTTTGGCATATTAAGGAGCTTGCAAAATTTCAACTCATTTGGATATTCCTATCTAGTACTTCCTTCGCCAAGTTTCCCTCTGGACAGAAACTTTGGAAAATAGCCGAGGAAGATTGGCTAGGCAAATGGAGCTGGATTTTTGCATGAGGCAATTATTTGGATATGATAGAGTGCGCAAAAAGTTTGGGAGCAATCAAGAAAAGATAGGTGGCACTTCCTTCACAAAAGGCCACTCTGGACAGAATTGAAGAGTGAATATTCTTGAATTATTTTTGAACTGGACAAGGAAGGTTTGGACATATTTGGGTAATATATGATCCAAACAATTTATGAGAATTATTTGGGAATTTTGTGGAAGACAAAAATATAGGTTGCTTCACAACCTAGATCAAACAGGATTATTCCTTTAATATCAAAAGGAGTATTCCCAAGAAAAAGAATTTGGAGTTGGCCTAAAATGGAAATGGCAAGATCTTGGGGAAGATTTGAAAATGATGAAGCACTTGAGAGATGAAGAAATGAAGATCTCCCAGGTTTCAAGTCCATAGAACTGCTCCAAAAAGAAAATCAGAGCAAAAACCAGGTAAATCAAAAAGAAAAAGAATGGGCCAAAAATCAGGGTGTTACAAACTCCCCCAAGCCTAGACCTCGCTTGTCCTCAAAAGAAAGCCAATATCGATAATCATGTCCACATGTTCAAAGAGAGGTGTCGATAAAAACAAAATACGGACATAATAGCATCATGATCGTTATTATAGCAGCAATATATTATTATAAAAATTCTCATGAGGAAGTAAAAATTCATCACCACAACAAAGTATAAGGCATAAACTTTCTTGAAAACTAACAAACTATGTTCTCAATCAAGGCAATTACAATTCATCATCTTTTCAGGAAGGGTCTCATGTAGGAACTTTTGTTTAGCAAGTACACATACTCAACTATCATTTAGTCTTCTATGATTGCTGACACTCGTGATATATATATATATATAGAGAGAGAGAGAGAGAGCAAAAGTTTCAGGCAGACACATAGAAAGACATGGGCTTATAATTTCGCCTCCCAGCTAATTTACCTCAAGGGTAATGTCAACAATAATAACTCATGATCACTCATATCCAACTGGATATATATGCCTAGATCTTTCCCCGCCACATGATGCTTGCAAAAAAAGAAAAATAAAAAGGAATATAGGAGAAAACTATTGACTCTTGCATGAAAAGTAAATACATAAAAAGTAAAAGATAGGCCCTTCGCAGAGGGAAGCAGAGGTTGTCATGCGCTTTTTATTTTTGGATGTGCAAGCTCTTAATGCAAAGGAACGTCACTTTATATTGCCCCTTGCGATAGCAACCTTTATTATGCAGTCCATTGCTTTTATTTCTCTACCATCGCAAGATCGTACAAAGCTTATTTTCCCTTACAATAAAACATCATACATATTTAGAAGCCATTTTTATTGCCTTATGCAGCGATGACAACTTACTTGAAGGATCTTATTCAATCCATAGGTAGGTACAGTGGACTCTCATGACATGAAACTAGGTTTAAGGGTTTTTGGATGCACAAGTAGTATCTCTAATTGGTGCGGATTTTTTGCTAGCAAAGATATTGAGCAAGCACCACATGTTGGAGGATCTATAACAATATAACTTCTATGTGGATATAAGCAAACATAACTCATTACATTGTCTTCCTTGTCCAGCGTAAAAAATTTGACATAAAATAATTAATGGGGGCTAACAATCATAAAAGATGTCCAAGATAGTATATTTATATGTGAATCTTCTCTTCCCTTATTAATTCTTTCATGAATTGCATCATTGACCTTATGTAATGTCATTACTTCCCATAAGATTAGCATATTATCTTTCCGTTATTTTCATTGCTAAGATTGAAACGTAAAAGTAAAGAAGAAAAACTCAAACTTGTTTACATAGATAGATATATCACGAAACTAGCACTCAAAAATAGATCATACTAAACTTTTATTCAGCTAATCACAAAATAGCTAAGGATCAAACTAAAAATAGGTAAATAAAATAAATGTGATGGTGATAGGATACCGGGGCACCTCCCCCAAGCTTGGCACAAGCCAAGGGGAGTGCCCATACCCATGTACTCAAGTTTCCTTCTTCGGTGATGATGGTGGTGATGAAGTAGTGGGCTTGTCCTCCGGCTTCCATGGCATAGGTTCCCCATCATAAAAGGATGAATGAGTCTCCGGGGTCCTGAAACTTGCAGCTAAACTCATACCTTTAAATCTTGCCTCATGCTCAAAATTTTGGTTTTGAAGATCATAGATTTGGCCCTAGAGGTGATCAATTCGATCGTTGAGCTTGAAGATGATGTCCCCCATCGACTGGCCATCCACCTTGTGATCACGGGTGAATTCCATGATCATGGAGTGGTTGGCGCTGAGTCCATGTTCCACCATCCCTTGGCACTTGAAGATCTCTTGCTCCACCGCTTCGAGCCTGGCCTCCATGCTTCATGTCTTCTTGGGCCCCTGAACATCCTGGATGTGAAGCACCCCCTCACGCATCTCAATGGCTTGAGGGTGTCTCATCACCTATGGTAGGTAGGGGTTGATGAACTTCTCGTAGAACTTTTCCTGGGAGGAGCATGGTGGAGCCATGGCGATCTAGATCTGTCAGAAAAATAGGATGAAACAAGAACAGAGGATATTTCTATGATATACATGTCAAACCATCCAGAGGTATATATAAAGAATTTTAATCTTGCAAAACAAGTATTCCAGAAGAAAACGGAGTCGGGAAGGCTCGCGAGGGGCCCACAAGCCAGCAGGGCGCGCCCTGGTGCCTCATGTGCACCTCATGGGTCCCCTCGGTTGTTTCTTATTTTGTTTTTTTTCTAATATTCCAAAACTGTCAGAAAAGTATTTTTATGGAATTTTTTGAGTCGGTTTACTTACCGTATCACATACCTATTCCTTTTCAGGTTTCTGGAGTGTTCTGGAAGGTCTCTCTTATGTGTTCCTCCGGTGTCATAGTTTGAATAATGTTAGTTTCAACATTAATAGGTGTACTAGAGATATAATGCTTAATTCTTTGTCCATTGACCACCCTTGGATTAGTGCCTTCGAAATTGTTGATCTTAATAGCTCCAGAACGATAAACTTCTTCGATGATGTACGATCCTCCTCATTTAGAGAGAAGTTTTCCTGCAAAGAATCAGAAATGAGAGTTGTATAATAGAACATATTCACCCACTTTAAATTCCCATTTTTGGATTCTTTTATCATGCCATCTTTTAACTTTTTATTTAAACAACTTGGCATTTTCATAAGCTTGGGTTCTCCACTGATCTAACGAGCTAATATCAAATAGCCTCTTCTCCCCGACAAATTTAAAATCATAATTAACTTCTTTGATTGCCCAATATGCTTTATGTTCTAGCTTAAGAGGTAAATGACATGCTTTTCCATAGACCATTTTATACGGAAACATACCCATAGGATTCTTATAAAATGTTCTATATGCCCATAATGCATCATCAAGTTTCTTAGACCGATTTTTTCTAGATCTATTGACGGTCTTTTACAAAATTAACTTTATTTCTCTATTTCTCAATTCAACTTGACCACTAGATTGAGGATGATAAGGATATGCAATTCTATGGTTAACATCGTATTTAGCAAGGAGTTTACGGAATGAACCATGAATAAAATGTGAACCACCGTCAGTCATTAAATATCTAGGGACTGCAAACCTCTTGAAAATAACTTCTTTAAGCATTTTAATAGAAGTGTTATGATCAACACTACAAGTTGGAATAGCTTCTACCCACTTAGTAACGTAATCAAGAGCAACGAAAATATGTGTAGACCCATTAGAGGAAGGAAAAGGTTCCATATAATCAAATCCCCAAAACATCAAATGGTTCAATAACAAGTGAATAATTCATAGGCATTTCCTGACATCTACTGATGTTACCAATTCTTTGACATTCATCACAGGATAAGAAAAACTTATGAGCATTGCCTTGAAAAGAGTAGGCCAATAAAAACCATATTGTAATACCTTATGTGCGGTTCTCTCTCCAGCGTGGTGCCCTCCGTAAGCTTCGGAATGACACTTCCATAGGATTTGTTCCTGTTCATGCTCAGGTATACAACATCAATAATACCATCTACTCCCTCTTTATAAAGATGTGGGTCATCCCAGAAGTAATTTCTTAAATCAAAGAAGAACTTTTTCTTTTGTTGGTATGTGAAACTAGGTGGTATAAATTTAGCAACGATGTAATTAGCACAGTCTGCATACCAAGGAGTATTACGAGAAGCATTTATAACAGCTAGTTGTTCATCAGGAAAACTATCATCAATAGGCAGTGGGTCATCAAGAATATTTTCCAACCTAGAGAAGTTATCAGCTACGGGATTCTCAGCTCCCTTCCTATCGGCTGTAGGTCAAATTCTTGTAGCAATAGAACCCACCTAATGAGTCTAGGTTTATCATCTTTATTTTCCATAAGATATTTAATAGCAACATGATCGGTGTGAACAATTACTTTAGAAACAACTATGTAAGATCTGAATTTATCACATGCAAACACCATTGCTAAAAGTTCTTTCTTAGTAGTAGCATAATTTCTTTGAGCACTGTCTAGAGTTTTACTAGCATAATGGATAACATTTAATTTCTTATAAACTCTTTGTCCTAGAACAGAACCAACATCATAATCACTAGCATCACACATAATTTCAAAAGGCAAGTTCCAATCATGTCGTGGTGAGCTCACGGCAGATGCCATGGAATGGCTAAAGAGAGAAATAAGCAAGAGGCCACCGATGGGCTCCAGAGGCAAGGTTGGTACGAGCGAGCGTGAGACACAAGACGTACCCAGGTTCGGGGCTCTCCGGAGAGATAACACCCCTAGTCCTGTCGAGTGTGGTTTATATGAAGATGGTACAAGCTTCCTCCTAGAGCAGTTTTGGGGAGGAAGGAAGGCTGGCCAGTGCATAGGCTGCTCCTTCTGTGTGTGTGTGTGAGTGTTCTACTAATGATCGATCACCCTTTGCATGGAGGAGCAGCGGGGGTCTTATAGGCTGCCCCCCCCCCCGGGGTTACAATGGTAAAGTTACATGGGCGTGGGGCCGGGTTGTCAGTGTCTAGGAGCCGGCAGTGGGGGCCGCCGGGGTGCCGGGTCTGCCGGGTCCATCGGTTGCGAGTCTTGCCAGGTCCGTCGGGTGCGGACTGTACCGGGCCCGCCGGGCGCGGGTTCGGCTGACTGTTGTGTACTGTAGTCACGCCGTGCGGGACGTCATGGGACGGCAGCACCATCCTGCTACGGGGTTGCGCCTTGATACGTCTCCAACGTATCTATAATTTTGTATTGTTCCATGCTGTTATATTATCATTCTTGGATGTTTTACAATCATTTTATAGTCATTTTATATCATTTTTTGGTACTAACCTATTGACATAGTGCCAAGTGCCAGTTGCTGTTTTTTGCATGTTTTTTACATCGCAGGAAATCAATACCAAACGGAGTCCAAACACAGCGAAACTTATTGTGGATTTTTTTTGGACCAGAAGACATCCAGTGGGCCGGAGAAGCGCCTGGGGGTGCTCCGAGGGGAGCACAACCCACCAGGGCGCGCTTGGAATCCCAGGCGCGCCCTGGTGGGTTGTGCCCACCTCGGGTACCCCCCGAACCGCCTCTTTGCTCTATAAATACCCCAATATTCCAGAAACCCTAGGGGAGTCGACGAAAATCAATTCCAGCCGCCGCAGAGTCCAGAACCACCAGATCCAATCTAGACACCATCATGGAGGGGTTCACCAGTTCCATTGGTGCCTCTCCGATGATGCGTGAGTAGTTCTTTGTAGACCTATGGGTCCGTAGTTAGTAGCTAGATGGCTTTCTCTCTCTTGTTTGATTCTTAATACATTGGTCTCTTGGAGATCCATATGATGTAACTCTTTTTTGTTGTGTGTTTGTTGGGATCCGATGAACTTTGAGTTTATGATCAGATCTATCTTTTTATCCATGAAAGTTATTTGAGTCTTCTTTGATCTCTTATATGCATGATTGCTTATAGCCTCGTATTTCTTCTCCGATATTTGTGTTTTGTTTGGCCAACTTAATCTATTTATCTTGCAATGGGAAGAGGTGCTTTGTAGTGGGTTCGATCTTACGGTGCTTGATCCCAGTGACAGAAGGGGAACCGACACGTATGTATCATTGCTACTAAGGATAAAACGATGAGGTCTATTTCTACATAAATAGATCTTGTCTACATCATGTCATCATTCTTATTGCATTACTCTGTTTCTCCATGAACTTAATACACTAGATGCATGCTGGATAGCGGTCGATGTGTGGAGTAATAGTAGTAGATGCAGGCAGGAGTCGGTCTACTAATCTTGGACGTGATGCCTATATAATGATCATTGCCTGGTTATCGTCATGATTATTTGAAGTTCTATCAATTGCCCAACAGTAATTTGTTCACCCACCGTTTGCTATTTTTCTCGAGAGAAGCCACTAGTGAAACCTACGGCCCCCGGGTCTCTTTTCCAATATATTTGCTTTCAAGATCTGTTTTGCTATTCGCTCTTTTATTTATTTGCAACTTTTATTTTCAGATCTATTAAACCAAAAATACAAAAATACCTTGCTGCACTTTATTTTATTTGGCGTTCGATCTATCAATATTTACTACTCTCTCACGTCCGTTTGCCAATTTTTGGCGCCGTTGCCCGAAAGGGATTGACAACCCCTTTTACACGTCGGGTTGCGAGTATTTGTTATTTGTGTGCAGGTGCTGTTCACGTAGTGTTGCTTGGTTCTCATACTGGTTCGATAACCTTGGTCTCATCACTGAGGGAAATACCTACCGCCGCTGTGCTGCATCATCCCTTCCTATTTGGGGAAATACTGACGTAGCTTCAAGCCGCATCAAAAGGAATTTCTGGCGCCATTGCCGGGGAGGATCTACAACATATACCAGGTTCCTAATCACAAATCTCATCTCCTCGCAATTTACATTATTTGCCATTTGCCTCTCATTACCCTCTCCCCCCACTTCACAAAAATTTGCCATTTTATTCGCCCTCTTTTTCGTTCGCCGTTTTCCCGTCAGATCTATCTTGTGTGCAATTTTGTTTGCCACTTTTTGTCGTTATGGATAGTTCTTCCTCTATTGCATGCACTCGCGAAAACGAAGTTCTCAACTTTAAACAAAGGGGAGGAGAGAATTTAAAAGATGCTTGGTATAGAATTTGCAATGCTCATAATAGATCTATCCGTAAGCAATCTACCATTGTTCTTCTTCGCTGTTTTTATGTGGGCATCACCACTTGGTATAGATTCGTCCTTGATAAATTACCAGTGGAAATTTCTTGATGTGTCCTTCTCTTGATGCTTTTAATGCTATGGGAAATTTAGTAGGCTCACCACCTCTTATGATTAAAGAAACAACTTTGACTCTTGAGCATGTTATGGAAAGACTAGATGCTATTGAAAAGAAAATGCTTACTGAAGAGCATATTGAAAACTTGGATAAAAAGATGCATAATTTTGCCACTAAAATTGGGTCAAAAGCGGGAGAAGTTTTTAAGTTGCTAAAAGAAAAGCGGACCGTAATTCATGAAAGAATTGAAGAAAGCCCGTCTCGGATTGATAAACTAGAAGAAATCTTTAGTAATCTAAGTACGGCTTTTGCTTCCGCCAAAACTCCCGTAAAAATTGGCAAGACTACTCAAGTTACTAAAAACAAGGGTGCAACTTCTAGTAGTGATAAAGGAGATCTTAAGATGATTAGTATCCATCCCAATTTTATTGAAGTGATAAGAGACCCTATTTGCAAGAATAAATTTTTCAATCGCATGCCTAGAAGTATTGTCGTTGAAAATTTATATGCTAAATCCTTGAAGAATTCTAAGTGTTTGATTGAAGAATTGGAGACCCAAGACGACAAAACTTAGATCCTTGCTTTATGCCTAGCTAGGGGCGTGAAACAATAGCGCTTGTTGGGAGGCAACCCAATGAATAAAATTTATTTTTGCTTTCTGTTCTTGAGTGTTTGCACAATTATGCTACTGTTATAATTGTGTTTTTTGTGTTTTAATTAGTGTTTGTGCTAAGTAAAGCCTTTAGGATTGATTTGGGTGATAGTTGATTTGATCTTGTTGGAAAACAGAAACTTTTGCGTCCAGTAATTTTTTTTGAAAATTAATTGCAGAGACGAAAAATTCTAAATTTTTTACACAAGATTGATATACAAATTTCCTCTGTTGTCCTAATTTTTCAGAATTTTTCGAGTTCCAGAAGTATTCTAAATATTCAGATTGCTACAGACTGTTCTGTTTTTGACAGATTCTGTTTTCTTTGCGTTGTGTGCTTGTTTTGATGATTCTATGGTTTTCTTTGATGAGTTTTTGCCATAGAAAAGTTGGAATACAGTAGATATAATGCAAGAATAAAATATGAATTGGTTTGCTACAGAACTTATAGTAGTGATTTGCTTTCTTATACTAACGGATCTCACGAAGGTTTTGTTGAGTTTTGTGTGATTGAAGTTTTCAAGTTTTGGGTTATCTTACGATGGATGAAGGAATAAGGAGTAAGAAGAGCCTAAGCTTGGGGATGCCCATGGCATCCCAAGCTATTATACAAAGAGAAGCAAGCAACTAAGCTTGGGGGTGCCCCGAGTGGCATCCCCTCTTTCTTCTAACGACCATCGGTATTCTACTCGAAGCTATATTTTTATTCGTCACATACTATGAGTTTTGCTTGGAGCGTCTTGTATGATATGAGTCTTTGATTGTTTTGCTTTATGTTCTAAGTTATGAATCCTTGCTGGAAACACCTATTTGAGAGAGCCAAAATTATGCCATGACTTGTTAGAATTGCTCTCTATGCTTCACTTAAATTTTTATGAGCTATGGATTTGCTCTAGTGCTTCACTTATATCTTTTTGGGCACGGCGTGCCTTAGTATTTTTGAAGAAATGCTCTCATGCTTCACTTAGATTTATTTGGGAGTTAGTAAATTTTTTAAGAAATTCTCTCTTGCTTCACTTCAATTAATTTGAGAGAAAGAAATATCATGCTCATGATCTTCACTTATATTTGTTTGAGCTTATCAAAAGCAACACATGAAAATTAGTCCCAAAGTGATAGATATCCAAGAAGGATATAATAAAAACTTTCATGAAGATCATTGGACAAAATAAACTTGATTCCTTGTAATAGTTTTGAGATATGATGATGTGATATGTGAGTTATGTTGATGAGTAATTGTGCTTTAGTAAGAATATTGGTGTTAAGGTTTGTGATTCCCTATGCAAGCACGAAAGTCAATAGTCATGCAATGAAATTATATCCTACTTGTGGTGCATTATTCGGTGTTAATTATGCTTAATGCTCGCTTATGAGGTTATTCATTTTTTGGTTGGTCGCTTCTCAATCTTTTGCTAGCCTTTATTTTGCACTAAGTATGATCACTACTTGTGCATCCAAAACCCTTTAAACCAGTTTTGCCACATGAGTCCACTATATCTACCTATATGCGGTATTCTTTTGCCGTTCTAAGCAAATTTGTATGTGACATCTCTAATTTTCAAAATAAACTTCTCTTTTGTGTGTTCGTACCGCTCGCGAGGTGGTGAGGGGTGGCTAATATTTTCCATGCTAGATGTGTTATTCTCACGATGAGTGTTTATTCACTCGTCATTGCACAAGAGTAAGGCAAAGGTATTAGGGATGCCCAGTCCCGAAATGAAAAAAGTGAATTTACTTTATGTTGTCAAATAATAAATTCCTTGGAAAGTGTTGGTATGGAGGGCACCCGTGGATACGGCTAGCCAAGGAAAGTGAAAGAAATGGTGGAAAAAGGAATAAACTTTATTATCTGTTTGGGAACTGCCTATGATATATCTAGCATGGAAAGTGTTGGGAACTCTAAGTCATTTTTGTTGGTGGGAAAAGCACACCTCCCAAAAAAAATTTATCTCTCAATTTTCGCTTTGAGCTCTGGCACCTCTACAAATCCCTACTTCCCTCTGCGAAGGGCCTTTCTTTACTTTATGCAATTTTTATTTTTAATTTGAGTCTCCATCTTCTCTTATAAAGCACCAACTAGGAGGCACTATGATCGTACTTGAGCATTGGGTGTAGTTAATATGCGAGTTTGTTTCATGAATGGATCAATGGTTGAGCATGATGGGCTAGGGATAACTTATTTTAGCGTTGATATTTTGAAAGACATAGTTGCTTGTTGATATGCTTGAGTATTTAAGTTATCATGTCAAAACTAGACTATTGCTTTGAACCATATAAAAGTCCAAATGTCCATGATATAAAAGAAAGAATATGATATGACATGTTAGGCAGCATTCCACATCAAAAATTCTGTTTTTATCATTTACCTACTCGAGGTCGAGAAGGAATTAAGCTTGGGGATGCTGATACGTCTCCAACGTATCTATAATTTTTTATTGTTCCATGCTGTTATATTATCATTCTTGGATGTTTTACAATCATTTTATAGTCATTTTATATCATTTTTTGGTACTAACCTATTGACATAGTGCCAAGTGCCAGTTGCTGTTTTTTGCATGTTTTTTACATTGCAGGAAATCAATACCAAACGGAGTCCAAACCCAGCGAAACTTTTTGTGGATTTTTTTTTGGACCAGAAGACATCCAGTGGGCCGGAGAAGCGCCTGGGGGTGCTCCGAGGGGAGCACAACCCACCAGGGCGCGCCTGGAGGCCCAGGCGCGCCCTGGTGGGTTGTGCCCACCTCGGGTACCCCCCGAACCGCCTCTTTGCTCTATAAATACCCCAATATTCCAGAAACCCTAGGGGAGTCGACAAAAATCAATTCCAGCCACCGCAGAGTCCAGAACCACCAGATCCAATCTAGACACCATCATGGAGTGGTTCACCACTTCCATTGGTGCCTCTCCGATGATGTGTGAGTAGTTCTTTGTAGACCTATGGGTCCGTAGTTAGTAGCTAGATGGCTTTCTCTCTCTCGTTTCATTCTCAATACAATGGTCTCTTGGAGATCCATATGATGTAACTCTTTTTGGCGGTGTGTTTGTTGGGATCCGATGAACTTTGAGTTTATGATCAGATCTATCTTTTTATCCATGAAAGTTATTTGAGTCTTCTTTGATCTCTTATATGCATGATTGCTTATAGCCTCGTATTTCTTCTCCGATATTTGGGTTTTGTTTGGCCAACTTGATCTATTTATCTTGTAATGGGAAGAGGTGCTTTGTAGTGGGTTCGATCTTACGGTTCTTGATCCCAGTGACAGAAGGGGAACCGACACGTATGTATCGTTGGTACTAAGGATAAAACGATGGGGTCTATTTCTACATAAATAGATCTTGTCTACATCAAGTCATCGTTCTTATTGCATTACTCCATTTCTCCATGAACTTAATACACTAGATGCATGCTGGATAGCGGTTGATGTGTGGAGTAATAGTAGTAGATGCAGGCAGGAGTCGGTCTACTAATCTTGGACATGATGCCTATATAATGATCATTGCCTGGATATCGTCATGATTATTTGAAGTTCTATCAATTGTCCAACAGTAATTTGTTCACCCACCGTTTGCTATTTTTCTCGAGAGAAGCCACTAGTGAAACCTACGGCCCCCGGGTCTCTTTTCCAATATATTTGCTTTCAAGATCTGTTTTGCTATTCGCTCTTTTATTTATTTGCAACTTTTATTTTCAGATCTATTAAACCAAAAATACAAAAATACCTTGTTGCACTTTATTTTATTTGGCGTTCGATCTATCAATATTTACTACTCTCTCACGTCCGTTTGCTAATTTTTGGCGCCGTTGCCCGAAAGGGATTGGCAAACCCTCTTACACGTCGGGTTGCGAGTATTTGTTATTTGTGTGCAGGTGCTGTTTACGTAGTGTTGCTTGGTTCTCCTACTGGTTCGATAACCTTGGTCTCATCAGTGAGGGAAATACCTACCGCCACTGTGCTGCATCATCCCTTCCTCTTTGGGGAAATACCGACGTAGCTTCAAGCCGCATCACATCTCCGAGACGCCGCCCACCCTAGGCGGTGGCTTGGTCGGCACGACAGCCGAGCCCGCCGGGGCCGGCGTAAAGGGAGGCGCACTGTAGCCATGCTTGTTTGTTGATTGAAGGTTGTCTTGCAGGAACCGGCTGGCATGCGCCAGCCGGCTTGGCCGGGCCACGGCACCTGGTCGGGTTGCACTGGGAAGCCGGCCAGGGACACACCGAATTGAGGGGCGTTGCCAGCCCTGATGTTTTTGAAAGGATCCGGGTTCCGTTGCCTGCCCGGGGTCCATCCCCCCGACAGTAGTCCCCGAAGTTGTGAAGGCTCGCCGGCTTCAGGCAGGGGGGCCTTCGTAGTTTCACCCCCTTGAGAAGGCGGCTGGGTTGATGAAGCTTGGTGCCGCCGGGTCCGGCAAAATCCACTGTGTGCCAGCTTCCGGAAGCCAGGTCGCGGCACCCTGGTTTGGGCGGGAAACCGAGGCGTCCGCCGAGTATTGAAGGGGAAGGAACGCGCCTCTCGTGGCCTGACGCAGACGCCACCTGGTGAACAGGGGCCGGCGAGGCCCTGCTAGGCCACGCGCGATGGGAAGCAATGGCGGGCTGGGCCCCGCCAAGCCGCGCCCTCGGCCCACGCGCGGGGATTGATTGCGGCCGCCGCGGACAGTTGCACTTCTCAAGGTAATTAATTCGTGGGGGAAACGTGCCCACATAATGCAGGGAAGTGGAAACGCGGGCGCAGCCGATCCCACTTCCCCACGTCTTGCCACGGTTATAAATTCTGAGGGAGGGGACGGCGGAAGCACTCACGCATGCTCCCCTCGCCCTGCTCTTCTTCTCTCTGCCCAACTCTCGAGCTCGCCGCCCGCCGGAACGCCAGGCGCCGCCCAAACCGCCCACCAACCGCGCTAGCTTTCTTCTCGCCGTCGCGCTCCGCACCCTCGCCAAGCTCCATAGATGGCGTTGCCAAAGGGCTCGTGGGAGGGGTCCAAGGTCACCGACGACGACATCCAGTACCTCTGCGACACCAGGCGACTGCCGTCGGCGGCGGAGGTAGCCGCGCGCTCGACCGGGGAGGAGAGGGAGCCGCAGCCGCAAGAGGGCGAGCGCGTGATCTTCTATAGTCACTTCAACGCGGGTTCGGCCTCCCCGCGAGCACCTTCTACCATGCCTTCCTATCCTTCTTCGGGCTGCAGCCGCACCACTTGGGCGTGAACTCCGTGCTGCAGCTCTCTGGCTTCGTCACCTTGTGTGAAGGCTACCTGGGGTGGAGCCAGACGTGGAGCTCTGGAGCCGCCTCTTCTTCCTCAAACAGCAGGGGCCGGAGGCTGGGGCCATGTCCGACTGTGGGGCCGCCGTCGTCTCGATCCGGCCGAATGGGGTGTTCCCCAAAATGCCTATTGAGGATTCTACCAAGAAGTGGCAGAATTCTTTCTTCTACATGCGCAATGTCGGCGGAGGAACCGACGCCATCAACTTTCCCCCATTCATCAATGAGCAGCCGCTCGCCATGATGAACTGGGGCTACATGCCCAAGAACCTGCCGCAGGGGCTGTAGAATCGGTGCAGCCGGATCAGGGATATGATGGCGCGCGAGGGGCTCAAGGGGACGGATCTTGTCGCCGCCTTCATTGCGCGCCGGGTGCTGCCGCTGCAACACCGGGCGCACATCATCGGCCAGATGGGTGACCGCCAGGATCCCACCCGGATGTTGTCCGGGAGGCTGTCGCCAGAGTAGCTCGCTGACCGAGTGAACGCCATCTCCAAGGCCGGGATGGCTCCTAACTGACGCTTCGGGAAGGCGCCCTACAACAGAGAGAACCCGGCGCCAGCGGTGAGTCCTTGGTCCCCCTTCTTTGCAATGTCTTAACTCTTTCTCCGTCTTGATGCGATGAGGGAGGTGCTGCTGAACGCTATCTAGCAAACGCATGACGGGACGAGGGCGCAGGTACTAGCCACCACGCAAGCCAACTCGAAGGGGGCGGAGTCCTTCGCCGAGAACACGGAGCCGGCAGATGCTGAAGCCGGCACGGCGCCGCGTGGGTAAGTCTCCGCACCCAGACCTCTTGCGAGACTGGTCGGACGACGATGTGGAGATCTTGACACACGCTGGGGCGCAGCACCGTCGAGGGGAGGGGATGGCAGTGTTGGACCCCCAAGATGGCCGACGCCAGGTCATCTCGCGGGCCGGCAGCGGCAAGCCGGCCGCACGGGAAGGACGAGGTGCCGCCGAAGCTTGCCGCAAAGCGAGCGGCGGAGGGACCGGCCGTGCGTAGCAAGACGGCCGTCAAGAGAGCATGGAGAGTCATCTTAGCGCCGCCTGCAAGGCAGGCCATTCCGACGGCGATCGGGTAAGTTCCCGTTATTGATTTCTGCAAGCTGCTTGGTTGCACCTTTCTTATGTTTTCTTGATGTGGCCCAGGACACCTCTTGACTTGGCGATGGCTGCGACGGATGCCGCATCCGGAGGCGGCTTTTCGTTCCAGAGACTCGGAGTAGCGCCATCGACTGGACGGAGGGCTCACCGAGGAGGACCCTGGTCTAGACCCGGAGGACGCAGAGTGTGACACCCTGGTTTTTGCAACTTTTTCTTTTCAAAAACCTTCTCGCTTTGTTTGCAAATTTGGTTAACTTTCGAATCTTTTCAGTTGACTTGGACTTAGGAAACCTCTGAACCTTTCCCTAAGTGATCCAAATCTTTCAACATCTTGCCAACACCATGCCATACACCTTCTGGACCAAAATTCATTTCTAGTATTTTTCAATAATTTATTTCCTTCCTTTGGGAAACTAGGTCATAACTATGGGTTATGAAGCAACCTATAGTTCTGATGATCAGAAAAATCCCAAATTCATGCCACACCTCCTTATCCTCATATAATCTCATAATCTTCAAAAACATTCCATTGTCCAATATAAAATTTTGGCCAGAATAATTATTTTCTTTCTGGTCAGAATGGGCCATTTGTGTACTAACATCTATTTTCCTAACTCAAAAAATTCCCAAATAATTCCCTGGGATATTAGGGGACCTATCTAGCCACAATATCCAAAAATATCACTTTGGCCAATACAACTTTTTAGCAACAAGGCTCTGCCAAGTTGCTACACTTTTGGGACCTCTGTGAAGGGAGTACTAGTCAGATGTATCCAATGGCCATGAAATTTTTATGGCAACTTCTATACATCAAATGACTCCCTCCTACCAAATTTTAGCTCCATCAGATCTACCATATGAGTGAACCAAGTTGATCAAGTTTCTGGACCAGTATGGCAGTTTACACAGGAACCCCATTCAATACTTCTCCAAACCACCTAAAAATTGGTCAGCTTGGAGTCCTTCCAAAATGGAACACACCAGACATCTCCACTAGCTTCATCTCCAGCTCACCCCTCCTCTGGATCACTCTCAAGATTGCTGTCAGAAACTGTAGCTGAAGCTACACTTCGCAGCAGAGTGAACCTAGCCAAACCAAGCATGCGGAAGCACTAAGTGACCAAAGGAGAACACCCCAGACATGGTGCACTGGACTTGGCCGGCCTCCACACGCCAGACCCCATGGTGAGCACGGTACTGCATGCCAGTACGCGTGCTCTGCATCTTGCTGACATCGGTCGAGGTCGTTCTAGAGGCCTCGTGCTGCCATTTCGTCTCCTGGGGTGCCGACATGGTCGCTGCCGTCCACGTAACCCTCTCCCGCAGCTTCTCCTCGCTGAAATCGGCCTTGGCGGCCGCCACGGCACCCGGGCACTGTGCCGCCCATGGCTACACTGTGGCCTGCGGCGCGTCTTCTTCCTCCGCTAGCCTCCACCGCGCCTTAACTCCTCCCTGCCGTCTCCCATCTCGTCGCCCGCTCCCGGCCAGCCAGCAGTGCGTCCTGGCACCGGCGACGTGTCCCGCGCCTCGCCGCTTCTGGAGAGCTCACCCGAGCTCGCCCCCTGCCTATAAAAGGCCACGGCCAGCGTCCAGAGTCCTCAACCCACTCCTCCACCTCCCAATCGCCCTCTCGAGCAGCGAGCCACGGCCAAGAGGCCCTCTGGCCTCGAACCTCGCCGGAGATCCGCCGCCACCCGAGCCTAGTTGCCTCATCGTTCCACTCCTCCCCAGACTCCATCGACTCTTCCAACGAGCTCAGCTCATTCTCCTGGTCACGCCCGACCTCCTGCCCAAGCAAATCATCGCCGGAACCGCCGTCTCCGACGACACCCGAGCGCCGCCGCCATCGGAGAGGAAGGGGATGACGCTGTCCAGCCATCTCTTTTTGATCTACGGGTACGTGCGTGTTCACCTCGGTGAGCTCGTCCCATCCCCACTCTCTCCCGACCTCGCCACCGTCTGTATCGCCGGCGACGATCGCCGGAGTCCCGCTCTTCTCTGTTCCCTCTCTCTCTCTAGTCTAAACCCAGCCACAGGGCCCGCTCATCAGCGGCTCAGCCGCGCGCGCGAAGCGGTAAGTGGAGACGCCTTTCCACTTTACGGCTTCGACGTGGCCCGCTGTCAGTTTTTCCATTTTCTGTTTTTATTCCAGCTTTGACTAGCAACTTTGACCAGCTACAACCTTTTATCCACAAGTCCAAATCAATCGATTCTTTTTGCATTTGGTTTGCCTTGAGCTCATCTAATTTCTTGTAAAATTTGATATTTTTCCCTCGCTCACATAATTTCTGGTGGATAGAACAGTGTTATATGACATTTTAAATTGTTTTTTTTAATATTTTCAGAAGGAAACTTTGGTGATTTTGAAGACCAGGACTTTTTGAGCAACCCAACAGAGCAAGGCAAGCCAGGACACCCATTTCATGAAGCATTTCAATAGCATTGCATATTTGAATGAATTACTTCCATTTACTTGCTATATAATAATTCATAGTAAATTAATTTAATGCCTAGTTGCTGTCATCATAAGTTATTATGATAAACCACTATGCTTGCTAAATGAAACTTAGTCGGTTGATCTAGAGTCACCTGTCCGGGCTTATCCGTGCAACCACATTTGCCGGTATGGGACGGCCTTGACTTGGTTTGGCTCCGTGCTCTTTCACGGGTACTTCCAGACAGGGAGGGTTATGCGTGCGTACTACCCTGATCAGGTAGACGGCGATAACCCTGTGAGCCCAGTTGAGTATTATGCCGGCGCCCCCGTTTGGGACAGTTTAGTTTGGCCACGACGGTGGCAGGTGTCACGAGGTGACACAGGGGCCACCCAGGGCAGGACTCCGGGGGAGGATGAATGCCGGTGGTACGATGGGAGAGTCACGGGTCAGGCAAGTTTTCTTGGAGCAACGCTGGTCCACCCGAATGGGATCACGAGGCCAGGTGCTCCATGGTGTGGGTAAAGTGCGCAACCTCTGCAGAGTGAAGATTCTATTCGAATAGCCACGTCCACGGTATTGGACAGTCCATCTAGGCCTCACTAGGTGGTCAACCATAACAGTGATAATAATGATGGAAGAACTCGTCGTATGATCGGAAGTACTCGATGAGCTATGAGTATTCCGAGGGTTGTGGGACAACCCGAAAGAGAGTAAAATGATAACCGGTGATAGTAAGTGAATCACTTAAGAATTTAACATGTTGATTGCCATGCTATTGTTTTCTGCATTACTTGGTTGTCGTGAGCTTGCGAGTACATTCAAAGTACTCACCTGGCGTATCATGCCAGATGCAGGAGAAGCCGAGGATGGAGGTCCCGATGGTTCGTGCTACACTAACTAGGCTATGTCCCAGCAGTGTCCCTGTGGATGGAGTTTCCTCTATGTTCCGCTACGCCATAGAATTTCCTAGTAGTTCCTAGGCCCTGCTATGTTTCATAAATAATGTAGATATTGTCATAAGCACCGGGTGTGCTTTTGGCCTCGCTATCTATGTAAAATATGAGCTTGTACCCGAAGCTTATCAATAAAGATCAGTTCTGTTCGATGCCAAGTTGCTGTGTGTTTCCAGAAGACATGATCTCTGGGTTGGAAACACTGGTAATCCGGTTCTCTGAGTCGGGGTGCCACACAGAGCTCTGCGTCTGGCGGGACCGCAACAAGGCCCTGGAGGAGGAGGCGTCGGCCGCCAGGGCGGCGGAGGAGGCCTCGGCCCGGGCATGGGCGAGGGCTACTGAGGTGAAGAGGCAGGCCACCGCGGACTCGGCAGTCATGGATCAGGCCTGGCCAAAGATGGCGGCCGGCATGGAGCCGGCGGAGACGGTCGTCGAGCCGCCGGCGGAGGAGGTGCGCAACCCTGAGCTGGCCGTTGATGATCCGGAAGCGGAGGTGATGGCCGTAGACACCTCGCCCCGGAATGACACGGCCGGGCGGGCGGAGGAGGGGCGGACTGGGGACGCCGCCCCGGGTGAAGCGCCGCAGGTGACGCCAGCCGAAGCACCGGAGTCAATGCCGGCCGCAGAGGAGCCGGCATGGAGCAGGCACGCCTTTGTGGTCCCACCACCGCAGGTTGCTGTGAACCCGGAGCTGGCGCCGGGAAGCGGCCCTGTCACCAGGTCACAACAAGCCTGGGCCGGGTCCAGCAGAGCCGTCATCGGGCTGTGTGCACAGGAGGAGGCGGCGATGGATGCCGTGCGCCTGCATCTTCGTGGGCGCATGGACCGGCTTCATGCCTTCGCCCAAAGCGAGCTGGAACGGGCACGGGAGTTGGAGCGTTCCGTGATTGTGAGTCTTCTTGCTTGTCTTTCCAGCTGGTCAGTGGGGGCGCGCTAGCGCACCCACTGGGTGTAGCCCCTGAGATTCGGGCCAACTATGAAGTAGTTGGGTCGAATATTAAAAAATGTCTTTACGGTTTGTGCTAATCCTTGCTTTCCTGCAGCACCAGGACGGCCTCTGAGTCGGCATCCATAACCGGCTTCTAGAGAAGCACCGCCAGGTCATGGCGCAGCTTGCCACCAAGGAGGAGGTTCTCCGTCTTGCCGAAGGTACGTCTTGCGTGCTCTTTTAGTGGGGGCGCGTTAGCGCACCCACTGGGCTAGCCCCCGAGATTCGGGCCAACTATGAAGTAGTTGGGTCGAATCTTAAAAGTGTTTTTCTTCTTTTCTTCCGGCATCTTGACTTGAAGCTTTGCCATGCAGCCACCGCGGCCGAGGTGCCACACCTGCGAACCCAGTTGGTCGAAGCCGGCCAGCAGCGCGACCAGGCGGTCGCCGACAATGGCCAGCTCCGGGCTGAGGTGGAGCAGCTGAAGGCGGAGGCCGCCAAGGCGGCAGAGGCCCACCAATCGGAGCTCGTTCGGCTCCAAGACGAGCAAGGGAAGGAGGCCACCGCGAGAGACGACGAGATGAAGGCGGCCGTCGACAAGGTGGCCGAGCTCGAGAAGGCGCTCGAACCCCGCGGCCGCGCCGGGGACTTGGAGAAGCACGGTATGTTGTGCGAGGTGCAGCAACCGGACGAGCTCCTCGTCAGTAAGTGCTTCTTCATTGATTTCGCCGAGTTGCGAGACGGCTAAATTTTTACATGGCTGATTGTTTCCTTTCTCCATTTGACAGAGTACTTCCCGGAGACGCAGGAGATGGCGGACGAGGCCGTCCCCACCCATCGGTTAACCGAGGCGGACGCGGGTGCCGGAATTGATCCGCATATTTCCTGGACTTTTTCGGAGATCATGCACACTGCCGAGGCCCACCTGAGGGCCCTGGACAAGCAGACGGCGCAGCTGTCCGAGGCCGGATTGGGGATGGCGGCGGCCCTCTAGCAGGGTGCTGTTACACCCAACAGCTTCACGCGGTCCACGGCTCGTGCCGGTGCAGACTTGGCACTGCGCTTTGTCATGTCCTAGTACCCAGGCCTATACCTGAACCAGCTGGCGGCCCAGCGAGCTGGCACGGAGCCCCAGCTAGAGGCGGAGGTGGGCCGGAATGCCGCGCGGGCAAGCTACCTCGCCTCGTTCGCCACACATGATGAGTTCCAGGTGGAGCGGACGGAAGACGGCGGGGAGGTGCCCCCCGACGACTTCGGCCTGGCTCTCAACAACCTGGCAGGCAGCTCCGAGGAGTCGGGTCCTTACTCAAATGACGGGCCGGGTTGGATGACGCCGGCGCCTCGGTGAACCCGGAGGCCACCGCGGAGGAGCCGGCGGTCGCGCAAGCCGATGCAGCCACTGCTTGACGCCGTCTTGCTCTTTATTTTTCTTTTGAACTTTGTTAAGCAACAGGTCCACCCACTGGGGGCGTAGGGGGAATGTAATTAACTCCGGCCATGGGCCTTTATCTTTGTAATGTAAATATTTTTGCAAGTATCTGCGCTTGTGCTTTCCGTTCTTAGGCTTTTTCTTGCCCGCTCCTTCTTTGGGTTTCCCCCCCGCGAGTCGAATAGCCGGGTTCCGGTCTGTGACAAGGGGTTCAGCCTTGGGAACGATTGTGTAGTACTTAGGCTTTTTCAAACGTTGAGCGCTAGCGAAACACCCACTGGGCTGGCTGGCGCGCAGCCGATCGTGCGGCAACTTAGTGCGGTGGTGCCGGATTGACCGATCTGGCCAACCCAACTTAGCAGATCCCTGCGTGCCAGCACTTTGACCCGTGGTTCTCGCCGGCCGAACAGCCGAAGCCGGACTGTGGCTTGGGGTGAAGGAAAGGGGCGTGGTGGCTTGGACACGCCGAAAATGGGCTAAGGGAGATGGCGGAGCGCGGCCAAGCCGGCTAGCCCCCGAGCCCCCGAGCCCCCAAGCCGGACGGACCGACCCAGCGGTGGAGGGCATAAAATCATGAGGGTGTGCGGGACACAATAATTGATAGGAAAAGGTAGCCCCTGAGTGTCGTTCGGGGGTCCTGCTATTTTTCATTGAACATCAAAAGGTAGCGATACATACGTGCACACAGCTAACTGTAAAATGGGCAGAGGAGCTCTGCATTCCAAGGCCGGCTTGTTTCTTCGCCAGCGGTGTCTCTCTTGCGTTTGTTCGGCTTGCGCGCATCAATGAGGTAGTAGGCGTTGCAGTCACACAAGGCTTTGCGGACAACGAAGGGGCCCTCCCATGGGGAGGCCAGCTTGTGCTGGCCGGCTTGCTGCTGGACAAGCCGGAGTACGAGGTCGCTCTTGCGGAATGCAAGGGGCTTGATCTTCATGCTGTGGTAGTGCCTCAGGCTTTGCCGGTAGATGGCCAATCGGCTGAGGGCCAGTAGGCGTGCTTCTTTAAGCAGGTCGACGCTGTCTTCGCAGGCTTCTCTGGCTTGAGCTTCTATGTACATTGTGACTCGTGGCGAGTCGAATTCGATGTCGGCGGGATGATGGCTTCTGCTTCGTAGACGAGGAAGAATGGGGTGAACCCGGTCGACTGGTTTGGCATTGTCTGGAGACTCCAGAGGATGGCCGGCAGCTCATCGAGCCAGCTGCCGGGTGAGCGGACGAGGGGCTCGATGAGTCGCGGCTTGATGTCGGACAAGATTAGGCCTTTGGCCCGCTCGACCTGGCCGTTGGACTGAGGATGAGCGATGGACGCCAAGTCAAGCCGGATGCCGGAGACAGAATAGTACTGCGCCAGTGCGCCCTTAGCAAAGTTGGTGTCGTTGTCCATGATGATGTTGTGCGGGACGCTGTAGCGAACCGCGATGTCTTTGACGAATCGAACGGCCGTCGGCCCATCCAGCTTCTTGATCGGCCGCACCTCGATCCACTTGGTGAACTTGTCGACCGCCACCAGCAAGTGCGTCATGCCGCATCGAGTAGTCTTGAAGGGCCCCACCATGTCCAGCCCCCAGACGGCGAAAGGCCAGGTGATCGGGATGGTCTGGAGGGCTGAAACTGGCTGGTGGCTGCGCTTGCTGAAGCGTTGGCAACCCTCACAATTGAGGACGAGTGACTCAGCGTCTTTGAGGGCCGTGGGCTAGTAGAAACCATGGCGGAAAGCCTTGGCCACCAGGGACCTGGAGGCGGCATGGTGCCTGCACTCACCCTGATGTATGTCGAGGAGGATCTCTACGCCCTTGTCTTGCTCGACGCAGCGTTGGAACACGCCCATCGCGCTGCGCTTGACGAGCTCGTGGTTGATGATGCTGTAAGCGGATGCCTGGCGCTGCACTTGCCGGGCCTCAGTCTCGTCCATGGGGAGCGCTCCACTCTCCAGGAAGGCCAGGATTGGTTGGGCCCATGACGGAGCCATCACCACAGTGAACACGCCCACCAGGGCGGGATTCGGGGCGGCAGCCCCCCGGCCGGGATCAGCAGCCCCCTGGTTGGAGACAACGGTCACCGGGTTGGAGACAGCAGCCCCCGGGCCGAGATCAGCAGCCCCCGGGTCGGAGACAACAGCCGGCGGGTTGGAGCCGGCAGCCCCCGGGACTGGGCCGGGGTCATCAGGGTTGGGGAGGGGAGCTGTAGGGTCATCCGGGATGAAGATGCACTCGGAATCTGGAGACAGCTTGATGGACGGCTTGCGCAGGTGCTCAAGGGATACGCCAGACAGAATGGTTTGCCGAGAGGAGCTGATCTTGGCCAGTGTGTCGGCGTCTTCGTTCTCTGCGCGCGGCACGTGGAGGAACTCGCAGCCGTCAAAGTTGCCGGAAAGCTGCTGGACCAGGAAGCGGTAGCTGGCCATGTTGGCATCCCGGGCATCCCACTCGCCAGAAGACTGTTGCACCATCAGATCCGAGTCACCGTAGCAAAGGATGCACCGGATGCCGAGTTCCTTGGCAAGCCGGAGGCTGTACACACGGGCTTCGTACTCAGCGATGTTGTTGGAGGCAGCAAAGTGGATTTGCAGCGCGTACCGTAGCCGGTCACCCTTTGGGGAAGACAGCATGATGCCGGCTCCCAAGCTGGATCGCATCTTGGAGCCGTCAAAGTGCATGCGCCAGTGCATCGAGTCGGGTGGCGGCGGCAGGTACTGGGTCTCCGTCCAGTCGATGAGGAAGTTGGTCAGCGCCTGGGACTTGATTGTAGTGCGGGGCTCATAGAGGATGGTGTGGCTGGCCAGCTCAATGGCCCACTTGGCTACCCGGCCGGCGGCATCCTGGCAGCCCATGATTTCACCGATGGGGGCCGTGGTGACCACGGTGATGACATGCTCTTGGAAGTACTGCTTCAGCTTCTTGGCGGTGAGGTACACGCCGTAGCACATCTTCTGGTAGTGCGGGTAATTCTGTTTTGAGACGGAGAGCACCTCGCTCAGATAGTACACCGGGCACTGAACCAGCTAGGTCTTGCCCTTCTCTGGATGCTCGACCACCAACACCGTGCTGACCGACCGCGAGGTGGCGGCGATGTATAGCAACAGCAGCTCCTTGTCGGCCGGCGCAGCCAGGACGGGTGCGGTGGAGAGCATGCGCTTGAGATCCCGGAACGCTTCATCCGCCTGGTCATTCCATTCGAACGGCGGCGTTTTCTTCATCAGCTGATATAGGGGCAAGCCCCTCTCGCCCAGCCGGCTGAGAAACCGGCTGAGAGAGGCCAAGCAGCCGGTGAACTTCTGGACATCCCGCAGCCGGGTTGGCTTGCGCATGCGCTCGATGGCCTTGATCTTCTCCGGGTTCACCTCAATTCCGCGCTCCTAGATGAGGAAGCCGAGTAGCTATCCAGCCGGCACACCAAACACACACTTCTTCGCGTTGAGCTTGATCTGGTACTCGCGCAGATTGGCGAAAGTTTCCTTCAGGTCGTCAAGGAGCATGAGGTGCTACTTGGTCTTCACCACGATGTCGTCGACATAGACGTGGATGTTGTGGCCGAGTTGTTGGATTCAGGGCTCCGCAGACTCAAGAAGGTTCGAACTCTGGGGCGTGTGCAAAGATCTCAACCTCTCAAGCTTCAAGCTCATCACCCCACAGCCTAGCCTAGCCGGACTCACGTGAGCAAGGAAGAAGATGAACACGGCAGTTTACCAAGGTTCGGGCCACCTTGCGGTGTAAAACCCTACTCCTGCTTTGTGGTGGATTGGCCTCACGAGGGGCTGAGGATGAACTAGTACAGTGGATGAACAGCCTCGCGAGGGCTATGTTGGTGAGGGTGGAAAGGATCCGATCCCTCTCTACGGTGGTGGCTAACCGATATTTATAGTGGCCTTGGTCCTCTTCCCCCAAAACGTGGGCGGGAAGAGATACCACAGTGGCCAATTTGAAAGGGGACAAGTAGTACATCTTATCCTGACAAAAGGTGGTCTTCGCCTGCAAAGCTTCTAGTCGTGATGCAGCGGTGGGCTCGATGATGACATCCGTCCTGCCGTGCTGGGGGTCTTGGTCGCGTTGCACCAGAATGGAAACCTTTGCCAGATTCCTCGGGAACCCATGCCTGTCCTTGCCTCCTTAGCACCAAAGAGGAAACTGCCTCCTCTGCGCCCGCTGGCGCCCGCCTGCCTTGGTCGTCATGGCTTGCGTCATGACAGCCTTGTGAGGCTGGGTACCTGCATAGAAAACTCCACTCCTCAGGAGGCAGCCTGGGGATGCCACTCACTCTAGAGGTCTTGGTGTCGTCCGCCTCGCGAGGCCAGGGGGCCTTCATGAGGGTCTTGTCTTGGCGGTCTTGTAGATGGGCCGTACCAGGTCATTGAAGGAGCCACGCTGTGGGCCGCAGGCAGGCAAGTCTGGGTACCCTATTTCTTAGAACGCCGACAGTAGCCCCCGGGCCCAAGGCGCGCTCGGGCTTGGCTTCGAGGCGAAGCCAAAGCGCAAGGGCGAAGCACCGCGGGCCCCAATCGCCTGCGGGCCAGGCTGACGCATGGCGCTTGATGGGACGTGGGCGTCTCCACTTCCCATGTCGCCTCGGCAACTGCCCAGGCTAACAAAAGACTGGCACTCGCTACCGCGCCACCATTGCTTCCCCTTCGCCTTGCTCCAGATCCCCTTTCTCCCAGCCAAGAGCATCTTCAGATCTGGTCGCGTTCCTCCTTCCTCCTACACCTCTTCCTTCAAGATTTCATGAATGGCATTCGGGAAGGCGAAACCTGCCACGGTGGCTGCAAGATTCTCCCCCTCTCCTGTGCCGGCCCTTGGCGCATCCTCCATCACCGAGGAGAAGCACCTTGCCACTGTGCTCCCGCAGACGGCGAGCGACGACAATGAATGGAACAATACCAGTCTCCTGGCCGGCTCCGCCGAGCCAAGGACCTTGGCGCAGACGGATTATCTCTTCTTCCTCCACAGCGTCTACGCGGGGCTTGTCCCACCTTTCTCCGAGTTCTTCACCGCCATCCTTGACCACTACCAGGTCCAGGCCCTACACTTTCAACCCAACTCCATCCTCCTCCTGTCCATCTTTGCCTTCTACTGCGAGGCATTCGTGGGCGTGAAACCCTCCGTGCCGTTCCTCTGGGATTTCTTCTCCCTGCAGCTGCATGATCTGACCCAGCGCTCCGGCTGCGTGTCCTTCATCACGGTCCATAAGAACAACATGCTCATGAGGGCCGGAAAGAAGGTGGAGAGCTTCCGGCGCCGGTGGGTCTTCATGGACGCCAAGGGCCTCAGTGCGCGGCTGGAACTGCCAACCAAGCTACCGAAGAAGGTCGATAGGTGGGGTCACGAGAAGTTCTCGGACCCTCGGGCGGCGCCTGTCCTGAGGAAGATGACCTTGGACATGGATGCTCGAGCGCTGACGGGGGGCATGCTGGTGAAGGAGTTCCTGACGCAGCACCTGGCTCTGCTCCAGTCACACGCGCGCCCCATGTGGGAGTTCCAGGGCATGGCGGATGACATCAGGCTGTGCTCAGAGAGCTTAACAGGCGAGGAGCTGGACAGGGACATGAACACCCTGCTCGAGGGTGAGCCAGGTGACCTCCCGGAGGCCTACGCTCTGCTGTACTGCCATGCAGACAGGGAGGCATTGGTCGCCGCCATGCCCGTCTTCAACGAGCTGGGGTTCGCGTCGCCTGAACACCCCAACACCCCGGTGCCAGTATCTTCCGGCGACAGTGCCAGTGAGGAGGGCGAAGGGGACTCGGAGGTGACCGAGGACGATGTGGCGGAGATTTTCCCCCATCACAAGGCGAGCTCCTCCGCGGCCTCGCAGACGACGACGATGCCGATGAGCCCCCGGCCGCGGAATCCCCATGCTCCGCAGGGGCCCCCACGAGGTTCGGGGCCACTCCCCGCGCCCTGCGAAGGTCAGGCCAGGCGACCCCGAAGAAGAGCGGGGCAGCACCTCCTCCTCAGGGCGATGCCTCTGCCTCACCAAGCGTCGACACCGCACCGAGGCTAGCCAAAGAGTGCCCCGCCAACCCCCCAAGCGCGACAAAGGCCGCGCCCAGGAAGAGCGGAGGTGCCCCAGCCCCGGCCAGGAAGAGGCGTACATCGACCCCGCGAGTAAGTACCTTACCTTGCTTTTTGTTTGGCGCTCATTAGCATCGTGCCCACAACACTCCACTCCTGATGACCAGGATGGGCGTCGCGGTGAAGAAGAGGAAGGAAGGAGCTGGGACTCCAGAAGCGCCACCTCTCGCCGCAGCCGTACCCACTCCGGCACAGGCGGAAGAGGCCACCTCTCGTCCTCTCGCTGCGGAGCTGGCCCTCCAGGGCATGGCGTGCAGCCTCGGGAGGAGCCTGCTCCCACAGGCCAGCAGGCCACGGGACCGTCCATCCTTGTCACGCCTGAGGGGGGCTCGAAGCCTCCGGTGCCCCAAGCTGTCCTCACTACTACCTCCCTGGCGATGACGCTAGCCGACGCGCCAGTGTCGCCTCCTCCCCAGGCCCTTGCACTGGCGGACTGCGGCCCCCTCATCAGGCCAGGTGCCTTGGACGAAGCCTATGCCACGCTCGGTCAGCTCTGAGCCGACCTCCAAGATGCCGACAGGTGCCTCATGAGGGAGCGCCTCGGGCTTACCTCAGGGTGGCTCCATGCCGACACGTCTGTCAAGACGGCCTGGGGTTGGGCCGAGGCCGCAGCTGCCGAAGGCAGGAAGGAGGCCGCCGAAGCCAAGGAGGCTCGTGACACAGCGTTGCCCAAATGCTGCGTCCGCGGGGCAGCACCGCACTAAGGTGGAGTCCAAGCTCAAGGCCCTCTAGGAGGAGCAGGCCTCGCTCGCCCAACGGCTTTAGCAACGGGAAGAGGACCTGAGGGCCCATGAAGCAAAGTCCGCTGATCGCGACGCCAAGCTGGCACAGGTGACTACCGATCTAGCCGTGGAGCGGGACCACCTGGCCAAGCTGAAGGAGGAGGTGGACAAGGCCCAAGCGTCCCATGCTCAGCACATCTCCGAGGCAACAGCCTGGCTGGAGGCCAGGGAGAAGGTGCTTGTTGCCGCCGAGAAGAAAGCGGCCATAGGACATGAGGCCTTCCTCTCCCTTGAGCTCGGATCTCGTGAGGCACTGCGCTCCATCCACGGGGGAGGGTATGTAGAGCCGCTGGAGACCCCCGAAGATGGACTTGCAGAGCTCTTCCCCAAGCTTGCCGAAGCGCTTAAGGGTGCCGCCGCTGAAATGGACTCCTTCTTGGAGGAGGATTGCTGCTCGCTCTTCACCGCGGCTGTGACACGCGTCTTCAGCCACCTCTACCTCCAGGACCCAGGCTTCAACCTCGGCACGCTGATCCACTCGGTGGCTCCTGAGTCTCGCGTCACCGTCGAGAGGCTGTGAAGGATCAGGTAGATGCACTGCTGAAGAAGTTCCTCTGTGTCCCCGATCCTGGGGCCCCGGTGATGAAGGCTGGCGGCGGCGAGGATGGCGGCAGCGACGTCAACGACGGGCTCCCAGCGACCAGGACAAGAGGCGGTGATGGCCAAGGCGGTGGTGGCGCTTCTTCCTAGTTTTATTCCTGCAATATTTACCATGCCTCGTGGAGGCGTAAGACTTCTGTTTGAATTTGTGGAACACTTGTTCTTGTAATAACTGTTAGGACTCTGTAATTTCCTTTTCGTGCTTGGTTTCCTCCTTGTTTGCTTTTGTGCTCTACCTCGGCAGGGCCCAGCCCCGCGCATATATCAAACGCCATTGGGGCGACCAGATCGCCAGGACGACACCAAGGGGCGAGGGGCTACGTGACTAGTGAGGCCCCTGAGTCGCGGTGCTCAGAAGGTCCCCCTTTATGTGCGAGCAGGCCTCATGAAGGAAACGTAGGCAACAGCGAGGTTAATCCAGATTCCCGATACCTTTCCTCGTGAGCATTTGCCTGGGGAGGGGGGACACGAGAAGACCAGGTACCCGGACTTGGTAGGGTGGCGTGTGCAAGGCCTGGCCTGAGCACAGCCCCCATGTCCAGCCCCCTCGCGTGTGCCTCCTATGGGGGAAGCTGTGCGATAGGATTGCATGAAGAGTCGACAGGCTACCCTGAGGTTAGTGCGGCCACTAGGGCGCCGTCAGTTGTTTATTCACCAGTGCGGAGCATGGTGCTTCCACTTTGGCGTGGGCATAGCCGCTCCTCGGTCGTGTCGTCCACCAGCGCGGAGCATGGGGCTTCCACTGGTGCGTGGGCATAGCCGCTCTTCGGCCGTGTCGTCTGCCAGCACAGAGCATGGGGCTTCCACTGGTGCGCGGGTGGGAGTTCCCTCTAAGGGAGACTCCAGGGCGTGTACAACCCCGTTCGTACGCGTGGCTAGCACGACAGAACTGGAGGAGGTGTATCTGGGCACTCGTGAGCCAGCGCGGGACTCACAAGGCCCTACCTCAAGGCGGGTTGCGCCTGATTTTTGTGGCGTGGGGCGCGCTTAAGACACCTGTGGGTGATGGGGGGTCCTGCGCCGAATGCCCCTCCGGAGGTTATCGCATGAGAAGGCCAGACACCAATGACCCTAGGAGGTGACGTGAACGGGGCTGGCCTGCTAGACAGAGCTCAGTCATTGGTTTTATCGATGCTGCAGGGATGGACCCGAGCACAGACGCCGTGCCAAGTCTTCTCATGAAACGATCCCACGGAAAAACACCCGGCACACGGCTCCTGCTACGGCGAAGCGCCGAACTGCGGTTGTACGAACCGGGCCGTGCACCCTTACTTGCCCGCATGTGATTAGCTCATGCGAGAACAAGGCACCAAGGACCCCGGGAGGTGACGCGCACGGGAACTGGCCCACGAGACAGAGCTCGGTCGCTTGGATTTGACAACGCTGCAGGGAAGGATCCGAGCACAGACGCCGTGCTAGTCCTTAATCATGAGGCAGTCGCGGGCGGGTTTGCGAGGGCGTAGCAACATCATAGTGATGAAGCACCGGAAATGCAGTTGAAATACTTGGGAAATTCATAAAGGCAAGGCCAGTTCTGATACATGCGCAAAAACGATACAGCTATGGGGCCGGGCCATAGCAGCCTGAGGATGATGCAGCCCGAGGGGAGCCCTCAGTTGAACTAACCAAAAAGTCACCTGGCACCATCATTGTAGAAGCATTGCGGTAGCTAAAAATGCGCGCTGCAGAGATGGTTCCTCATGAGCCAACCGACTCCTGAGACCCGGGAGGCTCAGGAGGTCCGGGGAGCTCGCGAGGGTCCAGCACCTCCTCCGTTAGGACTGCCTGGCGCCTAGCCTCGTGGGCTGCCATGGCACCCTGCGCGAAGCGCTGGTAAGAGGCGACCACGTTCAGCAGGCCAAACGGCATGCGGACGTAGCTGCATGGGTAGCCCCCGCTCCGGCCGACACGGGACGGCTAGAAAAGGTCCTGCGAAGCAGCCCTGTTGAGGCCTGGGATGTTGACGCAGACGCGCAGCTCGCCGCCCATGTCAGGGGGCGGTGCTGCAGCCGGTGATGTGGAGCAACGCTCACCATGCATGGCTTGCACCTCCTGAAGCTCTTCTATTGCCTTGGTGATGAACTTTTGCGCGCCTGGCGCCTCGCGCCTTGCTCACGGAGGCGCGCGTCGAAGCACGCCCCCACGTGGTGCCCAAACGCCTCCCTCATTGCACTGGTCAGGTCTGAGGCCCTCCAGACGAGAGCCCCCGAGCCCGTCCTGAGGGGGGCGCCAGGCGCGCCTTCCTATGCGAGAGGGAAAGGTGCCCCGGCCATGGGCGCGGGGCCTAAGGCACCATCGGTAGGCGCCCCAGCCTCCCGACGGCCCTTGGGGAGGAGCTGCTACTTCTTCTTGGGGATGGCGTCAGGAGGCAGGATGGCGCCCTCGTCGTCAGAGTTCTCGACCGCCGCAACCTTGTAAGCACCCTCGAGGAAGCACACCGCATCCTTTTCGTCGTAAGCGACAATGACGATACCGCCGCACCCCGGCATCTTGAGGACGTTGTAACCATGGTGGGTCACTGCCATGAACTTGGCAAGGGCCGGATACCCAAGGATGGCATTGTACGGGAGGCCGATGTGGGCGATGTCGAAGTCGATGAGCTCGGTGTGGTAGTTGTCGCGCTTGCCAAAGGTGACTGGGAGGCGCACCTGCCCCAGGGGAACGGTGGAGCCATCGGTCACTCCTGAGAAAGGCTTGGTGGGTAGGAGCTGGTCGTAGGGCACCTGGAGCGTCTCAAATGTCTCGACGGAGAGAACATTGAGCCCCGCACCACCGTCGATGATGGTTTTGGTGACGAGGATGTTGTTGATGGTGGGCATGCAGAGCATAGGGAGTGCGCCAGCGGCGGCGGAGCACTTAAGTTGGTCCTTGGAATCGAAGGTGATGGCGTGCTGTGACCACCTGAGGGGATGCGTCGCCTCAAGCTTCGGGAGGGCCGCGTTCACCTCATGAGAGAACTGCTTGAAGATGCGATGTGAGGTGGGGGCCTGAGCACCACCCAGGATGCAGGTGATTGCTCGAGGCTCCGGGAAGCCCCCAGCCCCATCGTCCTGTCGATTGTCGTCATTTCTCCTTGGCGGCGGCGGCAGCGGAGGGAGACCGGCGTTGCCCTGAGGACGGTCCTCATGAGGCTGGTGCCGCTAGGGGCTGTCACGAGGCTGGCCTTGTCAGCGGTCCTTGAGGGGTTGGTCGCGCCAGTCCTGGCGGGGGTCACGGTAGTCCGAGCGGTATCCGTCGTGGCCTCCTCCACGGCTGTAGCCGTGGTTGCTGCGCTCGGGGCGGCGACCAAGGCGCCCATCTCGGATTGCCCTGAGCTCCTGGCAGTCGTTGGTTTTGTGGCTGTGGACGTTGTGGAAGATGCAGAACGGGCGGTTGCCCCTCGGAGGCTCGTCGTGGTCGCGGCCGTGTTTCATTGCGGGCTCCGCGGCCAGCACGGCGGGGCCCTTTAACTTTGCCTCCTTGGCCTTGGCCTTCTTGTCTTCAGGGTCGGCCTCCGGAAGCTCAAGGAGGGAGAGGCGGCCTTCTTCGGCCCTTGCGCACTTGGTCTCTAGGTTGAACATCTCCAGGGTTGAACACAGGTCCTCGTGGATGGTGAGCTGCTCCTTCATCTTGACATCCTGAACGCCATCAGTGAACGCCGAGATGATGGCCTCGTCTGACGCCTTCGAGATCTTGAGGCGAACGCTCGTAAAGCGATGTATGTATTTGTGCAAAGTTTCGCCCGGCTGGTGCTTCACGCGCTGCAGGTCGGCCACTATGAGGGTGTGGTCACGAGTGCCCTGGAAGTTGGCGATGAAGCGCTCACGAAGTCATCCCAGGAGGAAATCGACCCCTCCGGGAGGTTCAGGAGCCAAGAGCGTGCGCCGTCCTTGAGGGCCATGGGGAACCAGTTGGCCATAACCTTCTCATCACCGCTCACCGCTTCGATGCTCAGCGCGTAGAGTTGGAGGAACTCTACGGGGTCGGGGGTGCCGTCGTCGCCCGGAGGCAGATCCGGCTTGAACTTGCCAGGCCAGACGACGCGGCGCAGCTCCGGGGTGAAACCACGGCAGCCCGCCGCGCTCACGGGGGGGGGGGGGGGGGCTCGGTCTTGTCGCCCACGCGCCACAGGATCCGGCGGCGCGAGGTCTTGGTGCAGGCGCTGAGGCGCCGCGAGGGCGCGCGCATCGGCCTGCGGCCGCTGCACCACCTGGCAACTTGCTTCATCCCTTGTTTGCGCCCCGCGCCATGGGTCGACGAGGGCGCATCGCGCCTGGGCTCCGGGTCCACGTCACGCCGAGGGGGAGGAGGAGGCGCACTGTCAGCCTCATCGCCCGCCCGGTATGGCGGGGGAGGCAGCGAGCGGGACGGCGTAGGGGCCTCACCGGCAGTGTTGACGAGCTCAGCGATGCGGCCGAGCCAGTCGTCGTAGAGGTCATTGGCGGGGCGGTAGCGCAGGAGATCGCAGGCCATGAGGAGCGCAGCCTGCGTGTTCGCCGGCCCACGGTGAGCATGGGAGGATGAGGCTGTGGCAGGAGTAGGCGACGGAGTGGCGGTGCGGCCATCACGCCGCATGGAAGGTGGCAGCGACGAATCCTGCTACTCGCCAGCAGCAGGGTCAGTGGCAGCGTTAGCCATGGGGGAAGCAGAGCGGCGAGGAGTGCCGCTGCCCACGGGTGCCGTCTAGGTGACACGGGCGGCCCGGCGCTCGCTGCGGACACAACGTGCGTCGGCCATGGGAGCGGCGGAACAGAGGCGAAGCGAGTGATGGAAGAAGGACTTCAACACGCCCCTACCTGGCACGCGAAATGTCGGATTCAGGGCTCTGCAGACCCCAGAAGGTTTAAACTCTGGGGCGTGTGCAAAGATCTCAACCTCTCAAGTTTCAAGCTCGTCGGCCCACAGCCTAGCCTAGCCGGACTTGCGTGAGCAAGGAAGAAGATGAACACGACAGTTTACCTAGGTTTGGGCCACCTTGCTGTGTGAAACCATACTCCTGCTTTGTGGTGGATTGGCCTCACGAGGGGCTGAGGATGAACTAGTACAGTGGATGAACAGCCTCGCGAGGGCTATGTTGGTGAGGGTGGAAAGGATCCGATCCCTCTCTACGGTGGTGCCTAACCTATATTTATAGTGGCCTTGGTCCTCTTCCCCCAAAACGTAGGCGGGAAGGGATCCCACAGTGGCCAATTTGAAAGGGGACAGGTAGTACATCTTATCCTGATGAAAGGTGGTCTTCGTCTACAAAGCTTCTAGTCAAGACGCAGCAGTGGGCTCGGCGATGACATCCGTCCTGCCGTGCTGGGGGTCTTGGTCGCGTTGCACCGGAATGGAAATGTTTGCCAGATTCCTCGGGAACCCACGCCTGTCCTTGCCTCCTTAGCACCAAAGAGGAAACTGCCTCCTCTGCGCCCGCTGGCGCCCGCCTGCCTTGGTCGTCATGGCAGCCTCATGATCAGGCTGGGTACCTGCATAGAAAACTCCGCTCCTCGGGAGGCAGCCTGGGGATGCCGCTCCCTCTAGAGGTCTTGGTGTCGTCCGCCTCGCGAGGCCAGGGGGCCTTCTCGAGGGTCCTATCTTGGCGGTCTTGTAGGTGGGCCGTACCAGGCCGTCGAAGGAGCCACATCGTGGGCCGCAGGCAGGCAAGTCTGGGTACCCTGGTTCCCAGAACGCCGACAGTATCCCCCATGCCCAAGGCACGCTCGGGCTTGGCTTCGAGGCGAAGCCAAAGCGCAAGGGCGAAGCACTGCGGGCCCCAATCACCTGCGGGATAGGCTGATGCATGGCGCTTGACGGGACGTGGGCATCTCCACTTCCAACGTTGCCTCGGCAACTGCCCAGGTTGACAAAAGACTGGCACCCGCTACCGTGCCATCATTGCTTCCCCTTCGCCTTGCTCCAGATCCCCTTTCTCCCAGCCGAGAGCATCTCCAGATCCGGTCGCGTTCCTCCTTCCTCCTACACCTCTTCCTTCAAGATTTCGCGAATGGCGTCCGGGAAGTCGAAAGCTGCCGCGCAGGCCGCAAGATTCTCCCCCTCTCCTACGCCGGCCCTTGGTGCGTCCTCCGTCACCGAGGAGAAGCACCTTGCCACTATGCTCCCGCAGACGGCGAGCAATGACAATGAATGGAACAAGACCATTCTCCTGGCCGGCTCCGCCGAGCAAAGGACCTTGGCGCAGATGGTTTATCCCTTCTTCCTCCACAGCGTCTACGCGGGGCTCGTCCCGCCTTTCTCCGAGTTCTTCACCGCCGTCCTTGACCACTACCAGGTCCAGGCCCTGCACTTTCAACCCAACTCCATCCTCCTCCTGTCCATCTTTGCCTTCTACTGCGAGGCATTCGTGGGCGTGAGACCCTCCGTGCTGCTCCTTCGGCATTTCTTCTCCCTGTGGCTGCACGATCCGACCCAACGCTTCGGCTGTGTGTCCTTCCTCGTGATCCATAAGAACAACGTGCTCATGAGGGCTGGAAAGGAGGTGGAGAGCTTCCGGTGCCGGTGGGTCTTCATGGACGCCAAGGGCCTTAGTGTGCGGCTGGAACTGCCAACAAAGCTGCCGGAGAAGCTCGATAGGTGGGTGATGACCCACAAGTATAGGGGATCAATCGTAGTCCTTTCGATAAGTAAGAGTGTCGAACACAACAAGGAGCAGAAGGAAATGACAAGCGGTTTTCAGCAAGGTAATGTCTGCAAGCACTGAAATTATAAGTAACGAGTAGTTTGGTAGCATGATAATTTGTAACGAGCAAGTAACGGTAATGGTAATAAAAGTGCAGCAAGGTAGCCCAATCCTTTTGAGGCAAAGGACAGGCCAAAACGGTCTCTTATGATAAGCAAAGCGTTCTTGAGGGTACACGGGAATTTCATCTAGTCACTTTCATCATGTTGGTTTGATTTGTGTTCGCTACTTTGATAATTTGATATGTTGGTGGATCGGTGCTTAGGTGTTGTTCTTACTTGAACAAACCTCCTACTTATGATTAACCCCCTCGCAAGCATCCGCAACTACGAGAAAAGTATTAATAATAAATCTAACCATAGCATTAAACTTTTGGATCCAAATCTGTCCCTTACGGAATAGCGCATAAACTAGGGTTTAAGCTTCTGTCACTCTCGCAACCCTCATCTAATAACTACTCCACAATGCATTCCCTTAGGCCCTAATAAGGTGAAGTGCCATGTAGTCGACGTTCAGATGACACCACTAAGGGAATCACAACATGCATATCATCAAAATATTGAACACATATCAAGTTCACATGATTACTTGCAACAAGATTTCTCCCGTGACCTCAAGAACAAAAGTAACTACTCACTAATGATAATCATGCTCAAGATCAGAGGGGTATTAAATAGCATAATGGATCTGAACATATAATCTTCCACCAAATAAACCATATAGTAATCAACTACAAGATGTAATCAACACTACTAGTCACCCACAAGTACCAATCTATAGTTCCGGTACAAAGATTGAACACAAGAGATGAACTAGGGTTTGAGAGGAGATGGTGTGATACGTCTCCGTCGTATCTATAATTTTTTATTGTTTCATGCCAATATTATAGAACTTTCACATATTTTTGGCAACTTTTTATATGATTTATTGGACTAACCTATTGATCCACTGCCTAGTGCTAGTTCCTGTTTTTTGCATGTTTTTTGTATCGCAGAAAATCCTTATAAAATGAAGTCCAAACGCGATAAAAATTTACGGAGATTTTTTTTTGGAATTTATGTGATTTTTGGGAGGTGGAATCAATGCAAACGGGGGCCCACAGTGCCCACAACCCACCAGGGCGCGCCCGAGGCCCCAGGCGCGCCTTGGTGTCTTGTGCCCTACTCGAACGTCGGTTGGAGCCCTTCTTCTGGCCCAAGAAAGATATTTTATGGAAAAAAAATCATGTTAAAATCTCAGCGCAATCGGAGTTACGGATCTCCAGGAATATAAGAAACGGTGAAGGGCCTGATCTAGGGAATGCGAAACAGAAAGAGGGAGATCCAATCTCGGAGGGGCTCCCGCCCCTCCGCCGCCATGGAGGCTATGGACCAGAGGGGGAACTCTCCTCCCATCTATGGGGGAGGCCAAGGAAGAAGAAGAAGGAGGGGGGCTCTCTCCCCCTCTCTCCCGGTGGCGCCGGAGTGCCGCCGGGGCTAGGTTCGTGACAGCGATCTACATCAACTATCTTGCTACCATCTACAACAACTCTCTCCCCCTCTATGCAGCGGTGTAACACCTCTCTTCCCCGCTGTAATCTCTACTTAAACATGGTGCTCAACTCCATATATTATTTCCAATGATATTTGGCTATCCTATGATGTTTGAGTAGATCCGTTTTGTCCTGTGGGTTAATCGTGATCTTGGTTGGTATGATTGTATATTTTATTTATGGTGCTGTCCAACGGTGCCCTTTGTCTCGCGCAAACGTGAGGGGCCCCCGCTGTAGGGTGTTGCAATATGTTCATGGTTTGCTTATTGTCAGTGTTGCGGGGGATGACAGCAGCCCAAACGCGGATAAGTGGCTTATGGCGTATGGGAGTAAAGAGGACTTGATACTTAATGCTATAGTTGGGTTTCATGACCTTAATGACCTTTAGTAGTTGCAGATGCTTGCTAGGGGTCCAATCATAAGTGCATATGATCCAAGTAGAGAAAGTATGTTAGCTCATGCCTCTCCCTCATATAAAATTACAAGAATGATTACCGGTACTTGTTATCGATTGCCTAGGGATAAATGACTTTCTTGTTGACAAAAGCTATCCACTTTTATTACCTTGCAATTTATTCGTAGTTTTATTCTCGCAAAGTACTCATAGTTTTATTCTTGCAAAATAGTTTCATACTTGTTTTAGGTAAAGCAAATGTCAAGTGTGCGTAGAGTTGTATCGGTTCTCGATAGAACTTGAGGGAATATTTGTTCTGCCTTTAGCTCCTAATTGGGTTCGACACTTATTTATCGAAGAAGGCTACAAACATTCCCCTATACTTGTGGGTTATCAAGACCTTTTTCTGGCGCCGTTGCCGGGGAGCAATAGCGCGGGGTGAATATTCTCGTGTGTGCTTGTTTGCTTTATCACTAAGTAGATTTTTATTTTGTGTTCTTGTTTTCTATCTTTAGTTATGGGTAGGAAATGCAAAATACAAAAAAAATTAGTTGTACCCGCTAAACCAATGGTTGAAGAACCACCCAAAATCTATCATACTACTGAAGCTTTCTACTTGGATCATCTTTGATCCATTTGTGCTCGTGCTGGAAACCCAACTAGCTTAGTTGATGGAAAATCATTAAATGAGCATGCTTATTATGTGCGACACCGCTTATCTCAAAAAGGGAAACTTTTACTACATCAAATTAATACTATGCAATGCTATGCTTGGAATTGATGTGAAATACATGATTTTACTGGTTGTTCTGAAGACCCTAAGAAACACCTTCCTTATCAATGTGAGTTTAGAGATAATGGAATTTTATCTTCTTATGCCAAGGGTGTTTATAATTATTATGATATTGAATAAATTGAAGAATTTGTTGCTTTTAAGGGTGCTTATGAAATTGCTTCTTTGATTGAAAAGTATGATGCTACTCTTTACAAATCTAAAAAATTTGCCATACTTAAATATTGCTATGAAAATTATTCTTCTAATGCTTATATTAAACCATATATTGAGGACTTCTCCGCTGTCCAAGAAGAGACTAATATTTTGCAGGAGTCTATGGAAGAAGAAATTGATGAAACTGTGAGCTCATTGGATGAAAAAGATGATGAGGAGAGCGAAGAACAAGCGGAGGAAGAGCGGATTGATCACCCGTGCCCACATTCTAATGAGAGTAACTCTTCAACTCATACATTGTTTAATGCCCCTTCGTTCTTACCGAAGGATGAATGCTATGATAATTGCTATGATCCCGTTGATTCATTTGAAATATCCCTTTTTGATGAACTTGATGATTGCTGTGCTTGTGGCCTTGATGCCAATATGAATTATGCTTATGGAGATGAACTTGCTATAGTTCCTTATGTTAGGAATGAAATTATTTCTATTGCACCCACACATGATAGTCCTATTATCTTTTTGAATTCTCCGAACTTCACTATATCAGAGAAGTTTGCACTTATTAAGAATTATGTTGATGGGTTGCCTTTTACCGCTACACATGATGATTTTGATGAATATAATATGCATGTGCTTGCTTCTCCTACTTGCAATTATTATGAGAGAGGAACTATATCTCCACCTCTCTATGTTTCCAACACGATAAAATTGCAAGAAACTGCTTATGCTATGTATTGGCCTTTACTTGATGTGCATGAATTGTTCTTGTATGACATGCCGATGCATAGGAAGAGAGTTAGACTTCGTCATTGCATGATTTATGTTTCTTTGTGCTCACTACTAAATGCCAAATCATTGTTAATTAAAATTGGATTTGATATACCTTGGGATCCGGGTGGATTCATTACTTGAGCACTTTATGCCTAGCTTAATAGCTTTAAAGAAAGCGCTGCCAGGGAGACAATCCGGAAGTTTTAGAGAGTCATTTTATTTCTGTTGAGTGCTTTTATAAAGTTCAAAAACAAAAAAATATAGAGGGGAACTTAAAACTTCACTAAAAGAGAAGCGATTGAAAGGTGATGCATTGGAGAAGTGAGGGTCGACCTTGAACACTTGTGTTCATGCTCATGGAAAAAATGTAGAATTTTTCATGAAAGTTCTCACAAAAATAATTATCCCCTTGTACAAATCCATTGTATGATAAAAATAATGTGCCAAGATTTGCCTTTAGGATGATTAGATTGCTTGTTGGTATGTGCGGTGCAGAAACAGATACTTTGGCTGTAGTGCGTGATTTTACATTTTTTTACTGGAAAGTAAAAAGTTTCTGAAATTTTTTGCACAGTATTTATATACAAATTTTTTATTTTTTCCTAATTTTTCAGAATTTTTGGAGTAACATAAGTATGGTAGGTGTTCAGATTGCTACAGACTGTCCTGTTTAAGACAGATTCTGTTTTTGATGCATTGTTTTGCTTGTTTTGATGAAACTATCGATTTTTATTGGTGGTATAAGCCATGGAAAAGTTATATTAAAGTAGTTAAAATGCATAAACAAAATATGAATTGGTTTGCAACAGTACTTAGAGTAGTGATTTGCTTCATTATACTAACAGATCTTACCGAGCTTTCTGTTGAGTTTTGTGTGGATGAAGTGATCAAAGATCGAGGAGGTCTCGATATGAGGAGAAGGAGGAGAGGCACGAGCTTAAGCTTGGGGATGCCCAAGGAACCCCAAGTAAATATTCAAGGAGACTCAAGCGTCTAAGCTTGGGGATGCCCCAAAAGGCATCCCATCTTTCTTCAACAAGTATCGGTATGTTTTCGTCTTCGTTTCGTTCATGTAATATGTGTGAATCTTGGAGCGTATTTTGTGTTTATTTTTCATTTTTATTTTATGCACCATGCTAGTATGAGATAGTCCATGGTCGAATTATAGAATGCTCATTGCACTTCACTTATATCTTTTGAGTGTGGCTTTATAGAATGCTTCATGTGCTTCAGTTATATCATTTGAAGTTTGGATTGCCTGTTTCTCTTCACATAGAAAACCGTTATTTGAAGAATGCTCTTTTGCTTCACTTATATTTATTAGAGCTTGGTCTTTTATAGAAAGAATTAAACTCTCATGCTTCACTTATATCTATTTAGAGAGTCAACAGGAATTGGTCAATTGCATGGTTAGTCATAAAATCCTACATAAAACTTATGGATCACTGAATATGATATGTTTGATTCCTTGCAATAGTTTTGCGATATAGAGATGGAATATGTGGGAGGTACTAGTAAACGGTTGTGGTTAGTAAGAATATTGGTGTTAAGGTTTGTGATTCCCGAAGCATGCACATATAGTCTCTCGTTATGCTATGAAGTTGGAGCATGATTTATTATTGATTGTCTTCCTTATGAGTGGTGGTCGGGGACGAGCGATGGTCTTTTCCTACGAATCTATCCCCCTAGGGGCATGCATAGTAGTACTTTGCTTTGAGGGCTCATAAACTTTTGCAATAATTATATGAGTTCTTTATGACTAATGTGAGTCCATGGATTATACGCACTCTTACCTTTCCGCAATTTGCTAGCCTCTACGGTACCGTGCATTGCCCTTTCTCACCTCGAGACGTGGTGCAAACTTCGCAGGTGCATCCAAATCCCGTGATATGATACACTCTATCACACATAAGCCTTATTATATCTTCCTCAAAACAGCCACCATACCTACCTACTATGGCTTTTCCATAGCCATTCCGAGATATATTGCCATGCAACTTCCACCGCTTCCGTTTTGATGACTTGAGCATTCATTGTCATATTGCATTGCATGATCATATAGCTGACATAGTAGTTGTGGCACAGCCACCGTGCATCATTTTTTATACATGTTACACTAGATCATTGCACATCCTGGTACACTGCTAGAGGCATTCATATAGTCATATTTTGTTATAGGTATCGAGTTGTAATTTTGAGTTATAAGTAAATAGAAGTGTGATGATCATCAATTTTCATTTTTAGAGCATTGCCCCAGTGAGGAAAGGATGATGGAGACTATGATTCCCCCACAAGTCGGGATGAGACTCTGGACAATGAGAGAAAAAAATATAAAAAAGAAAAAAAGAAAAAAAAGAAAAAAAAGAAAGAGAGAAGGGCATGCTAGTTCCACACTTATGCTTCAAAGTAGCACCATATTTTTCATATAGAGAGTCTCCTATGTTGTCACTTTCATATACTAGTGGGAATTTTTCATTATAGGATTAGATGCACACCCACTTAGTTTTCATATTGAGCTTTCATACACTTATAGCTCTTAGTGCATTCGTTGCATGGCAATCCCTACTCCTCGCATTGATATCGATTGATGGGCATCTCCATAGCCCGTTGGTTAGCCGCATAGATGTGAGACTTTCTTACTTTTTTGTCTTCTCTATATTTACCCCTATCATTATACTCTATTCCACCCATAGTGCTATATCCATGGCTTGCGCTCATGTATTGCGTGAGGGTTGAAAAAGCTGAAGCGCGTTAAAAAGTATGAACCAATTGCTCGGCTTGTCATCGGGGTTGTGCATGATAAATACTTTGTGTTAAGAAGACAGAGCATGACAAGACTATATCATTTTGTAGGGATAGCTTTCTTTAGCATTGATATTTTGAAAGACATGATTGTTTGTTGGGATGCCTGAGTATTGATGTCTTTATGTCAACTTATAGACTATTGCTTTGAATCACTTATGTCCTAATATTCATGCCAGGACTAGACATATGATCAAGTTTATGTTAGGTAGCATTCCACATCAAAAATTATCTTTTTTATCATTTACCTACTCGAGGACGAGCAGGAATTAAGCTTGGGGATGCTGATACGTCTCCATCGTATCTATAATTTTTGATTGTTTCATGCCAATATTATACAACTTTCACATATTTTTGGCAACTTTTTATATGATTTATTGGACTAACCTATTGATCCAGTGCCCAGTGCCAGTTCCTGTTTTTTGCATGTTTTTTGTATCACAGAAAATCCATATCAAATGAAGTCCAAACGTGAAAAAATATTTACGGAGAATTATTTTGGAATTTATGTGATTTTTGGGAGGTGGAATCAACGCAAACGGGGGACCATAGTGCCCACAACCCACCAGGGCGCGCCCCAGGAACTAGGCGCGCACTGGGGTCTTGTGCCCTCCTCGAACGTCGGTTGGAGCCCTTCTTGTGGTGCAAGAAATATATTTTATGGAAAAAATCATGTTAAAATCTCAGCGCAATCGGAGTTACGGATCTCTGGGAATATAAGAAACGGTGAAGGGCCAGCTCTGGGGAACGCGAAATAGAAGAGAACAGAGAGGGAGATCCAATCTCGGAGGGGCTCCCACCCCTCCGCCGCCATGGAGGCCATGGACCAGAGGGGGAACTCTCCTCCCATCTAGGGGGGAGGCCAAGGAAGAAGAAGAAGGAGGGGGTCTCTCTCCCCCTCTCTCCCGGTGGCGCCGGAGTGCCGCCGGGGCTAGGATCGTGGCGGCGATCTACATCAACAATCTTGCTACCGTCTACACCAACTCTCTCCCCCTCTATGCAGCAGTGTAACACCTCTCTTCCCCACTGTAATCTCTACTTAAACATGGTGCTCAACTCCATATATTATTTCCCAATGATATTTGGCTATCCTATGATGTTTGAGTAGATCCGTTTTGTCCTGTGGGTTAATCGTGATCTTGGTTGGTATGATTGTATATTTTATTTATGGTGCTGTCCTACGGTGCCCTTCGTCTTGCGCAAACATGAGGGGCCCCTACTGTAGGGTGTTGCAATATGTTCATGGTTTGCTTATTGTCAGTGTTGCGGGGGATGAAAGCAGCCCAAACGCGGATAAGTGGCTTATGGCGTATGGGAGTAAAGAGGACTTGATACTTAATGCTATGGTTGGGTTTCACGACCTTAATGATCTTTAGTAGTTGCGGATGCTTGCTAGGGGTCCTATCATAAGTGCATATGATCCAAGTAGAGAAAGTATGTTAGCTCATGCCTCTCCCTCATATAAAATTACAAGAATGATTACCGGTACTTGTTATTGATTGCCTAGGGACAAATGACTTTCTTGTTGACAAAAGCTATCCACTTTTATTACCTTGCAATTTATTCGTAGTTTTATTCTCGCAAAGTACTCATAGTTTTATTCTTGCAAAATAGTTTCATACTTGTTTTAGGTAAAGCAAACGTCAAGTGTGCGTAGAGTTGTGTCGGTGGTCGATAGAACTTGAGGGAATATTTGTTCTGCCTTTAGCTCCTCATTGGGTTCGACACTCTTATTTATCGAAGAAGGCTACAAATGATCCCCTATACTTCTGGGTTATCATGGTGCTGTTCAAGATGTTGATGGAGATTGCCCTCCCCAAGATGGGAGAGTTGTTGGTGATGATGATGACGATGATTTCCCCCTCCGGGAGGGAAGTTCCCTCGGCGGAATCGCTCCGCCGGAGGGCAAAAGTGCTCCTTCCCAAGTTCCACCACGAGACGGCGGCGCTTCATCCTGAAACTCCTCCCCTAATTTTTTCTAGGTCAAAATGACTTATATACTAGAAGAGGGGCACCGGAGGTGGGCCGAGGAGGGCACAACCCACCAGGGCGCGCCTGGGCTCCCTGGCGCGCCCAGGTGGGTTGTGCCCACCTGGTGGGCCCCCTCTGGTAGTTATTTGCTCTAATAATTCTTATTTATTCCATAAAAATTCCTCGTGAAATTTCAGCTCATTTGGAGTTGTGCAGAATAGGTAGCCTGACGTAGCTTTTTCAGGTCCAGATTTCCAGCTGTCGGAATTCTCCCTCTTTGTGTGAACCTTGCATATTATGAGAGAAAAGGCATTAGAATTATTCCAAAAAGCATTATTATGCATAAAAACATCATAAATAACAGTAGGAAAACATGATGCAAAATGGACATATCAACTCCCCCAAGCTTAGACCTCTCTTGTCCTCAAGCGAAAACCGAAATCGAAAAACATGTCCACATGCTTAGAGAGAGAGGTGTCGATAAAAACAAAATACGGACATAGAAGCATCATGTATATTATTATAACAGCAACCAACTTTAATATAAAACTTTATCATAGAACTTTTATCATATACTTCTCATGAACAAGTAACAATTCATCACAACATCGAAGTACAAAGCATAAACTCTATTGAAAACCAACAAACTATGTTCTCAGTCAACTTTGCAACTACAATTCATCATCTTTTCAGGAAGGGTCATGTATCGGAGCCTTTTTGGCAAGTCCACATACTCAACCATCATATATTCTTCTATGATTGCTAACACTCACCGCATACACATGAGCAAAACGTTTCAACCGGACACATAGAAAGATAGGGGCTTATAGATTCGCCTCCCAACATACTCACCTCGAGGGTGATGTCAACAATAATAACTCATGCTACTCATATCCAACTGGATATATGTGCCTAGATCTTTCCTTACCACATGATGCTTGCCAAAAGAGAAAATAAAAAGGAATAGAGAGAAGAACTTTGACTCTTGCATAAAAGTAAATACATAAAAGTAAAAGATAGGCCCTTCGCAGAGGGAAGCAGAGGTTGCCACGCGCTTATTTATTTGTATGCTCAATCTCTTAGTGCAAAAGAACATCACGTTATATTTCCCCTTGTGATAGCAACCTTTATTATGCAGTCGCTCGCTTTTATTCTTTGCCATCACAAGTTCGTACAACGCTCAAATTTCTCTTACACTAAATGATCCAACACTTTTAGAAGCAATTTTTATTGCCCTATTTGCGCCGATGACAACTTACTTGAAGGATCTTACTCAATCCATAGGTAGGTATGGTGGACTCTCAAAATAAGATTTGGGTTTAAAGGTTTTTGGATGCACAAGTAGTATCTCTACTTAGTGCGGAATTTTTGGCTAGCAAATATGGGGGGGGGGGGCAAGCACCACATGTTAAAGGATCTATGACAACATAACTTCTATGTGAATATGAACAAACATAAATCATTATGTTGTCTTCCTTGTCCAACGTCAACAATTTTGGCATATAATATTTTGATGGGGGTTCACAATCACAAAAGATGTCCAGGATAGTGTATTTGCATGTGAATCTTCTCTTCCCTTATTAATTCTTTCATGAATTGCATCATTGACCAATGCTATGTTAGTCAATCTCCAATAAAATTTCCTACATATACTCTTCCTTATGTGATGTCATTACTTACCATAAAATTAGCATATGATCTTTTTCATTTATTTCCTTTCTTTTTATTGAACATGAATGTAAAGAAAACAAAACTCAAACTAAACTTTATTATATATATCTTGCACACGATTACAAAGATAGATCACTAAGCAAACACTTGAAAAGAAAGGATCGAACTAAACTTTTATTCATCTAAAGCAAAAGATAACTATGGATCAAACTAAGATAAGTAAAGGCAAAAGATAGTGGAGGTGATACAATACCGGGGCACCTCCCCCAAGCTTGGCACAAGCCAAGGGGAGTGCCCATACCATGAACTCAAGTCTCCTTTGGTGATGAAGTAGAGGGTTTGTCTTTCTTCCTTAGCTTACGCTTGAGGATGGAATTTTCTTCCTTTAAATCACTGATCTCCTGCTCGAGCTCTACAATCCTTTTGCATAATTCTTGCTTGTTTTCCTGCAAGAGACTAAAAGGGATAAACTGGACCTTAGGTTTCTTTGCTTTGCTGGGGAGACTTGATTTCTTGAATTCCACGTGCATGTCCCCAGGTTGAGGCAATGGAACTTCAGCCTCGTCTGAGCTTGTCTCCTCCCCCCTTTTAGGGTCATAGTCTTCTTCTTCCTCCGAAGTCCAGCTATAGTGTTCCACATCCCCATAAACCTTGGGGTTTGCAATATAATTAGCAACATAGCTCTCACCCTCCGAGTCATGGGATGACATATTTTCAGATCTGTCAGGAAAACAGCGAGAAAAGAAAACAGAGGATTTCTCCGTGATACGGTGGTCAATAGGTTCGGTGGGTATATAAAGATTTTTTATCTTGAGAAAGAAGTAAAAGGAAGAAAAACAGAGTCCGGAAGGCGCCCCTGGTGGGCACAAGACACCAGGGCACGCCTGGATCTTGGGAAAGAAGTAAACGGAAGAAAAATGAAGTCTGGAAGGTACCCGAGGTGGGCACAACCCACCTGGGCGCGCCTGGCTCTTATGCCCACCAGGGGTGCCTTCTGGTTGTTTCCTATTTTCCTAATTTTTGTTATATTCCAAAACTGACAAAAAATATTTTTGCGGATTTTTCGGAGTCCGTTTACTTACCGTATCACGTACCTCCTTTTTTCATGATTCTGGAGTGTTCCGGAAAGTTTCCTTTATGTGTTCTTCCGGTGTCATGGTTTGGATAATATTGCTTTCAAGGTTAATGGGCGTACCTGAGATATAATGTTTTATTCGTTGCCCATTAACAACCTTCGGGTTAGTACCTTCGGCATTATTTATCTTGACGGCTCCGAATCGATAAACCTCCTCGATAACATAGGGTCCTTTCCATTTGGAGAGGAGTTTTCCTGCAAAGAATTTGAAATGAGAGTTGTACAAAAGAACATATTCTCCAACTTTGAACTCACGCTTTTGGATTCTTTTGTCATGCCATCTTTTAAATTTTTCTTTAAATAACTTGGCATTTTCATAGGCTTGGGTTCTCCATTCATCTAGTGAGCTAATATCAAATAACCTCTTTTCACCGGCAAGTTTGAAATCATAGTTGAGTTCTTTAATTGCCCAATATGCTTTATGTTCTAACTCAAGAGGCAAATGACAAGCTTTTCCATAAACCATTTTATAAGGAGACATACCCATAGGATTTTTATATGCTGTTCTATAAGCCCAAAGTGCATCATCTAACTTCTTAGACCAATTCTTTCGGGACCTATTGACAGTTTTTTGTAATCTTAATTTTATTTCTCTATTGCTAAGTTCAACTTGACCACTAGACTGAGGATGATAAGGTGATGCAATTCTATGGTTAACATCATATTTAGCAAGCATTTTACGGAAAGCGCCATGAATGAAATGTGAACCACCATCAGTCATTAAATATCTAGGGACTCCAAACCTTGGGAAAATGACTTGCTTAAGCATTTTAATAGAGGTGTTGTGATCAGCACTACTAGTTGGAATAGCTTCTACCCACTTAGTAACATAATCAATAGCAACCAAAATAGGTGTATACCCATTAGAGGAAGGAAAAGGTCCCATGTAATCAAATCCCCAAACATCAAATGGTTCAACAACAAGAGAATAATTCATAGGCATTTCCTGACGCTTACCAATATTACCAATTCTTTGACATTCATCACAAGATAAAACAAACTTACGGGCATCCTTGAAGAGAGTAGGCCAATAAAAACCAGATTACAATACCTTGTGAGTAGTTATATCTCCCGCATGATGTCCTCCATAAGCTTCGGAGTGACATTTTCGTAGGATTTGTCCCTTTGATATCTTTAGGGCATGGCATTTTCTCAATTGCATCAACTTTAGCTTTATCCACCTCAATACCTCGTTCAGAAATTTTATGTCCCAAGACAATACCTTCATTAACCATAAAGTGGCACTTCTCCCAATTCAAGACGAGACTAGTTTGCTCACATCTCTACAAAACTCGATCAAGGTTGCTCAAGCAATCATCAAAAAAAGTTCCGTAAATGGAAAAATCATCCATGAAAACCTCAACAATCTTTTCACAAAAGTCAGAAAATATAGCAGTCATACATCTTTGAAAGGTAGCAGGTGCATTGCATAAACCAAAATGCATACGTCTATAAGCATAAGTTCCAAAAGGGCAAGTAAAGGTAGTTTTCTCTTGATCAGGCTGTGAGACAGGTATTTGAGAAAAACCGGAATATCCATCAAGAAAGCAAAAATGTGTGTGCTTTGATAGTCTTTCTAACATTTGATAAAAAAAGGCAGAGGGTAATGATCTTTTCTAGTAGCTTTATTTAGTTTTCTAAAATCAATTACTATTCTGTAGCCAGTAACAATTCTTTGTGGAATAAGTTCATTCTTATCATTTGGAACAACGGTAATACCTCCTTTTTTAGGGACACAATGAACGGGACTTACCCATCTGCTATCAGCTGTGGGATAGATTATACCTGCTTCCAGAAGCTTCAGTATTTATGTTCTTACCACTTCTTTCATTTTAGGATTTAAACGTCGTTGGTGATCAACAACGGGTTTAGCATCAGGCTCCATACTAATTTTATGCTGACAGCGAGTGGGACTAATGCCCTTTAAATCATCAAGAGTATATCCAATGGCAGCTCGGTGCTTCTTCAGAACCTTCAATAATCTTTCTTCTTCATGTTCTGAAAGGTTAGCACTAATAATAACAGGATAAATCATTTTCTGATCAAGATAAGCATATTTCAAAGTGTCTGGCAATTGTTTTAATTCAAACACAGGATCACCTTTAGGTGGAGGAGGACCTCCTAGAGTTTCAATAGGCAAATTGTGTTTAAGCAGAGGACGTTGTTCAAAGAAAATCTTATCTATTTCATTTCTTTCATGCAGATGCATATCATTTTCGTGGTCTAGCTGATATTGTTCTAGTGGATCGGTAGGAGGCACAGCAATAGAAGCAAGACCAATTATTTCATACTTACTAGACAACTCTTTATTATGATGCTTCCTACTAAACTTGGAAAAATTAAACTCAAGAGACTCATTACCAAAACTAACACCGATAGTTTGTTTCTCACAATCTATTTTAGCATTGACGGTGTTCAAGAAACGTCTACCAAAGATAATGGGACAAAAGTCATCTTGTGGGGAACCAAGAACAAGAAAATCAGTAGGGTATTTTATATTCCCACACAAGACTTCAACAACTCTAACAATCACAAGTGGTGTGCTGGTGTCCCTATTAGCAAGTTTAATAGTAACATCCATGTCTTCTATTTCAGCGGGTGCTATATCATTCATAATTTCTTGATATAAGGTAAAAGGAATGGCACTCACGCTAGCACCTATGTCGCATAAACCATGATAACAGTGATCTCCTATTTTAACTGAGACAACAGGCATGCCAACAACGGGTCTATGTTTATCTTTTTCATCGGGTTTGGCAATCCTAGCAGCTTCATCACAGAAGTAAATAACATGCCCATCTATATTTTCAACCAAGAGATCTTTAACCATAGCAACACTAGGTTCTACTTTGATTTGTTCAGCAGGTTTAGAAGTTCTAATATAACATTTGTTGACCACAGTTGAGACTTTAGCATGTTCCTTTATCCTAACAGGGAAAGGTGGTTTTTCAATATAAGCAGTAGGCACAACTGGTTCAACATTGTAAATAATAGTTTCATCTTTAGCTATTACTGGTTCTTTGATAGGTGGGTGATATTTAAACCACTTCTCCTTAGGGAGGTCAACATGAGTAGCAAATGATTCACAAAAGGAGGCTACTATCTCAGTGTCATGTCCATATTTAGTGCTAAACTTTTGAAAAGCATCGGTATTCATAAAAGATTTAACACAATCATACTTGACCTTAATACCTGACTCTTTACCTTCGTCGAGTTCCCAATCTTCAAAGTTGCGTTTAATTCTTTCTAAAAGATCCCACCGGAAGTCAATAGTCTTCTTCATAAAGGAACCAGTACAAGAAGTATCAAGCATGGATCGATCATCATGAGAAAGCCGAGCATAAAAATTCTGAATAATAATTTCTCTTGAGAGATCATGATTGGGGCATGAATATAAAATTGACTTAAGCCTCCCCCAAGCTAGAGCGATACTTTCTCCTTCACGAGGCCAAAAATTATATATGTAATTCTGATCATGATGAACTAGATGCATAGGATAAATTTTTTGGTGAAATTCCAATTTCAATCGATTCCAATTCCAAGATCCAATATCATCGCATAGCCTATACCATGCCAATGCTTTTCCCTTCAAAGATAAAGGGAAAACCTTCTTCTTAGCTTCATCTCTGCGTAAACTTGCAAGCTTAAATAATCCACAAATTTTATCCACATATATCAAGTGCATATCAGGATGTTCAGTTCCATCTCCTTCATAAGGATTAGCTAGCAGTTGTTTCGGGACCGAATCGCCTGCGGGGCAGGCTGACGCGTGGCGCTTGACGGGTCATGGGCATCTCCACTTCCCACATCGCCACGGCAATTGCCCAGGCTGACAAAATACTGGCGCCCGCTACCGTGCCATCATTGCTTCCCGTTCGCCTTGCTCCAGATCCCCTTTCTCCCAGCCGAGAGCATCTCCAGATCCGGTCGCGTTCCTCCTTTCTCCTACACCTCTTCTTGTAAGATTTCGCGAATGGCGTCCGGGAAGGCGAAACCTACCGCGCAGGCCGCAAGATTCTCCCCCTCTCCTGCATCGGCCCTTGGCGCGTCCTCCATCACCGAGGAGAAGCACCTTGCCGCTGTGCTCCCGCAGACGGCGAGCAACGACAATGAATGGAACAAGACCATTCTCCTGGCCGGCTCCGCCGAGCAAAGGACCTTGGCGCAGACAGTTTATCCCTTCTTCCTCCACAGCGTCTACGTGGGGCTCGTCCCGCCTTTCTTCGAGTTCTTCACCGCTGTCCTTGACCACTACCAGGTCCAGGCCCTGCACTTTCATCCCAACTCCATCCTCCTCCTGTCCATCTTTGCCTTCTACTGCGAGGCATTCGTGGGCGTGAGACCCTTCGTGCCGCTCCTCCGGCATTTCTTCTCCCTGCGGCTGCACGATCCGACCCAGTGCTCCGGCTGTGTGTCCTTCATCGCGGTCCATAAAAACAACATGCTCATGAGGGCCGGAAAGAATGTGGAGAGCTTCTGGCGCCGGTGGGTCTTCATGGACTCCAAGGGCCTCAGCGCGCGGCTGGAACTGCCAACCAAGCTGCCGGAGAAGCTCGATAGGTGGGTGATGACCCACAAGTATAGGGGATCAATCGTAGTCATTTCGATAACTAAGAGTGTCGAACCCAACGAGGGGCAGAAGGAAATGACAAGTGGTTTTCAGCAAGGTAATGTCTGCAAGCACTGAAATTATAAGTAACGAGTAGTTTGGTAGCAAGATAATTTGTAACGAGCAAGTAATGGTAATGGTAATAAAAGTGCAGCATGGTAGCCCAATCCTTTTGAGGCAAAGGACAGGCCAAAACGATCTCTTATGATAAGCAAAGCGTTCTTGAGGGTACACGGGAATTTCATCTAGTCACTTTCATCATGTTGGTTTGATTTGTGTTCGCTACTTTGATAATTTGATATGTGGGTGGACCAGTGCTTAGGTGATGTTCTTACTTGAACAAACCTCCTACTTATGATTAACCCCCTCGCAAGCTTCCGCAACTAGGAGAAAAGTATTAAGAATAAATCTAACCATAGCATTAAACTTTTGGATCCAAATCAGTCCCTTACGGAATAGCGCATAAACTAAGGTTTAAGCTTCTGTCACTCTCGCAACCCATCATCTAATAACTACTCCACAATGCATTCCCTTAGGCCCTAATAAGGTGAAGTGCCATGTAGTCAACGTTCACATGACACCACTAAGGGAATCACAACATACATATCATCAAAATATCAAACACATATCAAGTTCACATGATTACTTGCAACAAGATTTCTCCCATGACCTCAAGAACAAAAGTAACTACTCACTAATGATAATCATGCTCAAGATCAGAGGGGTATTAAATAGCATAATGGATCTGAACATATAATCTTCTACCAAATAAACCATATAGTAATCAACTACAAGATGTAATCAACACTACTAGTCACCCACAAGTACCAATCTATAGTTCCGGTACAAAGATTGAACACAAGATGTTGGGGATATAACTATTGGGTATAACCCGCCCAGGAGGGGCCGGGTTATACCACTGGCGGTTCATGATGAGAAGGCCCAAGAAGATGCTGAAGATGGCGGTTCATGTAGCAAGCTTACTGAAGGCCCAAGACGCGGAGGCGACTTGAGGCCCACGGGCATAAACCGCCAGATATTTAACTTGTATGTTAAGGAAAGTTTAGTATTGGTCACCGGGCCGGACACATTGTGTATGAGCCAGCCGGGACTCTGTAAGCCGCCGTGCGATGCCCCCGGCTCAATCGTGCACTAATCATACACGCAAATGCACACAATCAAGCCTCAGGACTCACGGGAAGATATCACAACACAACTCTAAAACATAAATAAAGTCATACAAGCTTTATATTACAAGCCAGGGGCCTCGAGGGCTCGAATACATAAGCTTGCGTACAAGCGTCAGTGGAAGCATCAGATATCTGAGTACAGATATAAAAGAAAACACAGAAAAACCCCTAGAAGGCGGGGCAAAGGAAAACACTACTATCAAAAGGCGCAGGCCTCCTGCCTGGGACCCTCCGGTCCTACTCCTGGTCGACGGCAAGCTCGAAGTAATATCCACCCTCGGGGTAGTAGTGGCGATCATCGGCGGGGGCAGCTGTATCCGGGGCTCCGTCATCTGGTTGCATCAAAAGGGATATGGGGGAAAAAGAAAGCAAAGCAACCGTGAGTACTCATCCGAAGTACTCCGCAAGCAAGGATCTACACTACATATGCGACATTTTCAAAGAGAGGCTGTATATGTGGACTGGGCTGCAGAAATGCCGGAATAGAGAGAAGGCCTAGTCCTATCGAAGACTAGCATCTTCAGAGGTCTTGCAGCATTAGAAGAGTGTAGATCAGCATAGTATAAGGTAGTAGTAATGTTATCAACCTCACCCAGAGATCCTTTCTCGACTCCCTGCGACAAAGCAATCCCAGAGCCATACAGTCATCAACCTCATCCTGAGATCCCTTCTCGACTCCCTGTGAGAAGCAATCCCAGAGCCATAGTATCCAATTCTAGTTGTATCGATCGGGATACAACTCCGAGTGTCCGTTACCGAGGATCCGGCTATGCATAGATTAGTTCTTCCCTGCAGGGGTGCACCAACTTACCCACCACGCTCGCTTAACTCCGGCCGGACACACTTTCTGGGTCATGGCCGGCCTCGGCCAAACGACACACCGCCGCCCTACCTAGAGCTCAGTAGAGAGGTCCCCGTCGGTCTACAACCTAAGAGCTCAGGGGTCTTGGGCCATCGCCCTGTGCTCTCTGGGTCGTTGCGAGCAGGGTGGATACCAGCGCCAACGGCACGATCTGACCCGGCCGCAATGCTGAACTGGATGTCTGACAAAGCTTTCGGCTGATGCATACGATGCAGAGTACCCATATTTATTCCCGCGTGATGGTTAGTGCTATCGGGCCAAAGGCCCACTCAGATCAAATATCCAAATCGTAGGGTGTTGGTAGTGCGGTAACGAGCAGAGACTCACGATCGATGTGACCCCATCGTCCCTTCTCGAGAACTTGCGGCAAGGGCCAAGAATGCCCGGCCACGCTTCGTATTCTCACTCGGGCACCATCCAGGTCAACCCGTCTCGCAAAAGACTGTCGGGAACTCAGGTCCACCTCTACTGGGCGGTACCGCCTGTCCCTCCAGTCCTGCAGTAAAGTAACTCCCTCGGGTCCCCCTCGGGGCCGACCCGTTTCTAACAGGGTTCAGGGGTAAAGTCACAATAACCATGTGTCCATAACATCAGGGCAATCCAAGGTGTCACCCTCGTTGGATTCCTACTCGATGTACCTGTCAAGGTGAACTCAGAGGAATCACCCTCGAGGTTCACACTTGAAGTGTTGCACGACAACGTCATTATCGGAAGTGGTGAAGGAGGAATCACCCTCGATGACCATGACCGAATAGCTACTCTACAGAGTTAACATCAGAAGTGCTACAGGAGGTTTCGCCCTCGGCACTCGATAGTAACGCTGCAGTGTCGTTACAACTAAGGGGGTGATGTGCGGTGCCGGGGTCTGGTCTTCAATCCCATTGATCGGGTCTTCGGATAATCCAGCGGGGCAGTCGGGATAAGTGGGGTCACTGATAGGTCTCTACCCAGCCTATACTAAGCAGGTAAGGTATCAATAGCAGGTTACAATAAACAGGCTATGCATCAGAATAGGTAAAGCAGTAGCAGCAGCAATTCTAATGCAAGCATGAGAGAGAAAGAATAGGCGATATCGGTATGCTCAAGAGGGAGGGTGCTTGCCTGGTTGCTCGGCGGCAAGGGCAAGGTCGTCAACGGTGGCGTCGGGCTCCGGAGCTGCGTCGATACCGGGAACTGCGTTGGGGTCTAACGAGAGAGAAGAGGGGGAGGAAACAGTATAAATACACAGCAAACATGAGCACCACAAAGCAGGCTACGCTAACGTGCAGTGCAGGGTTGCCTAAAGATATGTCTAAGTCATTTAGTTATTTTAGGAATTTGTTTGGATTTATTTTATAAAAGCCAGGCACTATTCATTTATCGAAATCGGTCTAAAAGTTCCACGTTCATCAAGCTAGGGGCATCTGACAGGAATACGAAGGGCATATTCGGGTTCGTATTGAAATTCTGAGCAAGTTTCATGTATAAATTATTTTCATCGGAGTTATGGTTTATTTAATATGATTTTCTAAAGTTTTTATTAATTTCTGGAATTTAGTTAATTATTTAAATTCAACATTATCTGAAACAGTAGCAGGGTGATGTAATCATGACGTCATAGTGATGTCAGCGGTCAACAGGGCCAGTTGACTGGGTCAACTGACGTGGGGGTCCCACCTGTCATACTCTGTTAGGTTTAATTAGGGTTTAGCTAATCTAATTACTGTTTAATTAAACTAACTAATTAATTAGATAAATTAAATAGGATTAACTAACTTAATTAATTCACTAATTAATTAATTAATAATTTTATTAATTCATTTTCATTTTCTTTTTTTTAAACTGTTCTGGGCAGTGGGGCCCCTGTGTCATAGACACATGGGGCGAGGCCCATCCGTCAGTGGCCCATAGGGGCTAGCGGGCGACGGGCGAGTGCCCGAACGGGCGCAGGGCGCGGCGGGCACGCGTGCGCATGCCCGAGGGCCGAGCGGGCACGGCGAGGTGGCTCGCCGGAGCGCGGCCACAGCGAGCGGGCGACACCAGCGGCGGTGGCCGAGCGGCAGCAGAAGCAGCCGGAGCAGCGATGGGCCGCAACAGCGGGTGGCGGCTGCAGCGAGCAGTGGGGGCAGGGGTGCGGCCCGGCGGACGCGACGGCAGGAGCGCGAGAGGAGCGCGGGCAGTAGCGCCTGAGGCCACGAGCAGGCGAGCGCGGCCAGGGGGAGGGATCGCGGGCGTAGCAGCGCAGGACGCCGAGCGAGGCGGCGTGCGCGCACGCGGCGATGGGCAACTGCAGGGGAGAACGCGGGTTGTGCGAACTCTTGACAGATTCCAGCTCCATCCATGAATGGGTTATGCGGCCATTCGCACGGCCGCACCTCTGCCCTTCTCCGAGTGTGGAGATCGTTCTCCGATGACTCCCTAATGACTCCCTTAGAGCTCTTCTTGGAAGCAAACTTCCTAAAGAAACTCATCTTATTCCTATCAATAAAATTCTGAAAATTTTAGTCCACAAAATTTTTGTCAACAAAACTTCACAAGATTGGTAGCAACTACTCATAAGGAGGCATAGAGGCTATATTGAGCATTCAAACTACTTAGAACTCTAAGAATTCAACATGCAAGCTCATCTACAGCAGCACCAAGAGTAGCTAATTATTCAAAATATAATCCACTAAAGCAAAAACTAATTGGACCAATGGAGGAGTCACATACCAAGTAGCAATCCCCCAAAACAGTTTTAGAAATGGAGCTTTGAGCAAAGAGATCGAAATCCGCAGGTTTGAGAGCAAGAACACGAGAGAGAGAGTAATGGTGATTTTTTTCTGGAGGTAGGTGATGACCTGGGCTAAAGAGATAAGTGAGGGGGCCCACGTGGGGACCACAACCCACCAGGGCGCGCCTGGGGCTGCTGGCGCGCCCAGGTGGGTTGTGCCCACCTGGTGCACCCCCCCTGGTGTTATTTGCACTAAAAATTCAGAAATATTCAGAAAAAATCGTATTAAATTTTCAGGGCATTCTGAGAACTTTTATTTTTGGGTCTTTTTTTTATTGCATGGGAAATTCAGAAAACAGACAAAACATGGCATTTTATTTTATTCAACTAAGAAAAACAGAAAATAAAAGTTGGGAGCAGAAGGTTGTGCTTACTAAATTCATCAACTTAATACCTCTCGAAAATGATCCATTAATAAGATTGATCAAGTCTTATTAACAACCACCTTCGATTAGCATGAAACCGAAGAACTTTCGTAAAACACTAAGTTACCTCAACGGGGATATGCATGTCCCCAACAATAAGCATTTCATATTTCTTTTTGGCAGTAGGTAGAGGGAGCTGAAAACTTCCAATAGTGAGTGTCGGAGATTTTTTAATAACATTAATACCATTCACTTGGAATTGTTTCTTCGGAAAGTGCACCGTGTGTTCATTACCATTGATATGAAAAGTGACCTTGCTTTTGTTGCAATCAATAACAACCCATGCAGTATTCAAAAAGGGTCTACCAAGGATAATCAACATGTTGTCGTCCTCAGGCATCTCAAGTATAACAAAGTCAGTTAAGATAGTAACATTTGCAACAACAACGGGCATATCCTCACAAATACCGATAGGTCTGGCAGTTGATTTGTCAGCCATTTGCAAACATATTTCAGTAGGTGTGAATTTATTCGAATCAAGACTTTTATATAAGGAGAAAGGCATAACACTAACACCAGCTCCTAGATCACACAAAGCAGTTTTGAAATAATTTCTTTTGATGGAGCAAGGTATAGTTGGTATTCCTGGGTCTCCAAGTTTTTTAGGTACTCCATCCTTAAAAGAATAATTAGTAAGCATGGTGGAGATTTCGGCTTCTGGTATTTTTCTCTTATTAGTGATGATGTCTTTCATATATTTTGCATAAGGGACCATCTTTAAAATATCAGTCAAGCGAGTGCGCAAAAAGACTGGCCTAAGCATTTCAGCAAAGCGTTCAAATTCTTCATCATCCTTTTTCTTAGTTGATTTAGGTGGAAAGGGCATGGGTTTTTTAACCCATGGTTCTCTTTCTCTTCCATGTTTTCTAGCAACAAAGTCTCTTTTATCATATCTTTTATTTTTGGGTTGTGGGTTATCAAGATCAACAGCTGGTTCTATTTCAACATCATTATCTGGTTGTTTATCATTGTCTGGTTCAGTATCTTCATGGACATCATCATTATCTTTTTCATTATCACTAGGTGAATGTTCATTACCAGATTGAGTTTCAGCATCAGAAATAGAAACATCATTATTATCAGGAGGTTTTTCCATCTCAGGTTCACTAGAAGCATGCAAAGTCCTATCATTTTTCTTTTTCTTTTTCTTCTTAGACGGACTAGGTGCATCAGTGTTGATTATTTGAGAGTCTTGTTCAATTCTTTTAGGGTGACCTTCAGGATAAAGTGGTTCCTGAGTCATTCTACCGCCCCTAGTCACTACTCTAATAGCACGATCATTCATATTATTATTCATTTCATCAAGCAACTCTCTTTGAGATTTAGCAACTTGTTATAGTTGAGTTTGAACCATAGAGGCATGTTTTCCTACACCTCTAACATCATTGGAGATTCTAAATAACAAGTCACTCAAGCGAGCAATCATATCAGAATTATATTTCAATTGTTTCATAACATTTTCATTGAAGTGATCTTGCTTTCTAATGTAATTATCAAACTCATAAAGGCATTGGCTAGGATGCATATTATAAGGATTGTCCCTTTCATCAAATTTCATTAAAGAGTTTACCTCTATCACCTTGGGTGTGGGTGTATCAAGTCCATGTATCTCTTTAATAGGAGGTAAATTTCTAACATCCTCTGCTTTAATACCTTTTTCCTTCATAGATTTCTTTGCCTCTTGCATATCTTCCGGACTGAGATATAAGATACCCCTCTTCTTTGGAGTGGTGGTTCAGGAAGAGTCCAATCATCATAATTTTTCAATATATTTTTCAATAATTCCTCAGCTTGTTCAACAGTTCGTTCCCTGAAAACACAACCAGCACAACTATCTAGGAAGTCCCTAGAAGCATCGGTTAGTCCATTATAGAAGATATCAAGTATTTCATTTTTCTTAAGAGGATGATCAGGCAAAGCATTAAGAAATTGGAGAAGCCTCCCCCAAGCTTGTGGGAAACTCTCTTCTTCAATTTGCACCAAATTAAATATTTCCTGTAAGGCAGCTTGTTTCTTATGAGCAGGAAAATATTTTTCAGAGAAGTAATATATCACATCCTGGGGACTACGCACACAACCAGGAGCAAAAGTGTTGTACCATATCTTAGCATCACCCTTTAATGAGAACGGAAATAATTTGAGAATATAATAGTAGCGAATCTTGTCATCATGAGAAAATAGGGTGGCTATGTCATTTAATTTAGTAAGATGTGCCACAACAGTTTCAATTTCATAGCCATGGAAAGGATCAGATTCAACCAAAGTAATTAACTCTAGGTCGACAGAGAATTCATAATCCTTATCGGTAACAAAGATAGGTGAAGTAGCAAACTTAGGATCACATTTCATTCTAGCATTCAAAGATATTTCCTTCAGTTTGCATAATAATTTCTTAAGATCATCTCTATCATTGCAAGCAAGAAAGTCTCTAGCTACCTCCTCATCCATAACATAACCCTCAGGTATCTTAGGCAATTCATATCTAGGAGAACTAGGTCTAATAGGTGTTTCATGGTTTTTAGTTTCAAGTACTTCATCAGTTTCAGCATTTTCAATATCTTTAGCTCTAGCAATTTGTTCATCAAGAAATTCACCTAGTGGCACATTATCATCAAGCAAGGTACTAGCATCATCATGAGTATCATCCATAGCAGAAGTAGCATCATCAATAACTTGTGACACATCAGGATTAATAGCATGTGGTGGTGTAGCAAGTCTACTCAAAACAGAAGGTGAATCAAGTGCAGAGTGTGATGGCAGTTCCTTACCTCCCCTCGTCCTAGAGGGAACTGTAACACTTTTTTGACCATGTTTTATTAATAAAAAAAATTCGCCAGGAAATTAATTTTTTTATTTTCTGGATTATCTTCTGATTTCAGAACCACTCTTTTCTTCTGGATTGTGGAGTTTTCCCTCCAAATAAAAACCTTTCAAAAATATCGTAGGACTTGAATACCTTCTCGAGAGCAACTCTTTTATTTATAGATGATCAGTGGTAAATACTTCTATAATTATTCTCCTAACTTTGTTTCTTTTAAAATGGCTTGCCATTTCTTTTAAGAGCCTCTTTTGCACTACAACCATTTGATAACTTCATTTAAAGATTCCACAAAAATTTGGGGATGACATGTGATGTCCCTGGATCACTTTTATGCAAAAACCCAGGCATGTGTTTTGAAAGATTTGAGCAAACCATCCTCATCTTCATTCTGGTTCAGTTTGGTGATTTGTACTGCAACCCCTCTTTATCTTGCCCTATTGCCCATGATATTTCTCCTGCCTATAGTTCACCCTACCAAACCCTTAAGTCCAGGATATGGGAACCATTTGAATATTTTTGGTCCATGCAATAATAGCCTTTCTTTTCTGTCCAGATTTGGTTTTCTCAAAAACTTGCACTAACTAGTTTCTATTTTTCTCAAACTGACCTTACCACCCTCTTTATCATCCAAAGAGACCCCAACCTGGAGAATTTAGCCACCAGTAGAATTGCCTTGATGCCCTTGGCATTCTGTCGAACACCTTGTGTTCATGAACAGATTTGGCATGGAGCCAGGTTTGCATTGTAAACTTGCCCCTCTGGACCAACCAACATGTCCACTAATCTCCTAGATACCTCTAACCTAGCCCTGTTAATTTCCAGCCTCACCCAAGCCCTCTAGGCCACCCAGGCTTTCTGTTGAGCATGTAACGTGCCTGCTCTGGGCGTGCCCAGAGCGCATGTTTTGCACGCGCGTGCGCAGCCAAACCGCCTCCGCACGCCAGCTCGTCCCAGGAACAGCTCGACCTCATCCAAACGCTCGTCCGCTAGCCCGCGGTCCCCATTGACCCCGCCGCTTCGCCCTGACCGCCCCGGCTCCTGCAGAAGTTGGCCGCAAGCCGCCACTGCCGCCGCCTGAAAACTACCGTGGTCGGCACCGCCCCGACCACCCCAGCTCGCTAGCTGCCCCTGGAAAAGGCCATCCTCATCCGCTCGCCCTGCCAAACCCCGCTAGCATCACCATGTCATCCTGCAAACCACAATGGCGGCGAGCCACCGTTCTTATCCACGGCCGTCGCCAAACCGCCTCTCCGTGCCTATATAAACCACTCCGAGCGCTTCACGCTCGGCATAGACCCTCCTCGACGCCATAGCAAAGCCCCTCGAGCTCCCATTCCTTTAGGGGTCGTTGTTCTCTTTGTCGCTGGTAGCAATGGCCGCCATTGCCATCCGGTCGAATTCAACCAGACTAGAGTATCCTCCTCTCTGCTCTACCCTCCAGTAGGTCGCCCTCGACCCTAGCTACCAACCCCGCATGTCAATTCCACCAGAGGACCACCGTAGGGGAAAGTCCCCTTCTGTCCGACGCCGCCGTCCACCGGAGACAGTGCCATTGACCACCTCGTCCACCCCTCCGTCCATAGCGACTACCAGGAGGACCGCCCAGAAACCAGGGATCCATCCCCGCCCTCAGAACCCCATGAGGAGCCACCGTTCACCGGCGAGGGTCGCCGGAACCCTCACCTCCGCTCGACAGCGGGAGGAGGAAGAAAGTCGACTGGTCAAATATGACCAGTGGACCCGACGGCCCCACCTGCCAGTGACCCCCAGCTCTACCGATGTGTTTTAAGTGGAAACGTATTCCACCGAGTACGTCTTCGCTAAGGGGGAATCGTAAGTACTACCGAACCGTTTTCCTTTTTCTGTTTTTTTTTTAAATTAGATTTTTACCGAAACTTTGACTGGCTATAACTTTTAAAATACAACTCCGTTTGACTTGATCCTTTTTCTGTTGATTCTCAAATTTTGTCTAGTTTATTTTCATATTTATTTGAAAATTTTCCGAAAAACTTTTTTGTATTGTTTTTGAATGACGTGTTGATTTGAATCTTTTCAAAAATAGGAAATGGAGAGAGATGAAAACTTTCAAAAGTGCACCCTGCCTCTCCACACACTAAAGGCAAGCATTCTGAACCCTGGCATAATATTTGTTGTGTGTTGTTTGATGCGAATACAACGCCACCTTGACACGAAGTATTCGTTATTTTATGTGATGAAATGATCATACTCATGAGTGCATGATGAAGATTCCTTGCTCTTGGAAATTGATATGCTTGTGACAGTATCCACCCTCGTATGCCTTTCATGCCTACCGGAAGGAATCCGGGAAAGTCTCTGTCTTGGGTGGACACGAGCTTGTTACTGATATTTCGCTGAGACGGGTATATTCAGTAAGGCATGGTAAGGTATGATGAGTGGTGATTCTGTCTGTTGGGGTGAAATATTTTTGTTATGCTAATCATGCAGGAAATACCTAAACCTCCTGAGACGACCATAGATCGAGTCTTGTGCCAGTAACCCCCATACTTGCTTTGTGCTACCACTTGTCCCTGCCTTAGGTAGGGTACGGTTCAGTAAGTTGTCAACCCCTTTCTTAGCACACACCGTACAGAGAGGCCATGGTGGAAGATACCGGCTGCATTCGGTAGACATGCCACCTGGTCCGGGGGCATGGGTGTTTTCCGGTTGGAGCCGAAGGGGTAGCTCCCCTAGTTTGCGCGCGTTATAAATTTTGTGATCCCATGCTAGTCGAGGTTGTAGCCTCCCCACTTAGAGTTTTGCTTGACGGGTGTCGTGGGTGATTCCAGGCACCGGTAAGTTAAGCTGGTGTGTGCGGGTCAGGTGTGTTTTCAAGTAAAAGACCGTAAAAGGAATTAGTCCCGGTGGACTAAAGGAATCCGTTACTTGTGGGTAAAGAGTACACCCTCTGCAGAGATTATATCTATTCGAATAGCCGTGTCCATGGTTAAGGACTACAGTATGGGATGAGTCAAGTGTCGGTCTTCGGAGGAAAAAAACTGCTATACCAGAACATTGATCAAGACTTGTGACGTATGATGATTATGATTATTATTATTATGGACTAACCATTTGTATTATTTGAATTATTGAGTATCCCTGGGACGGTTCTACCTCCTGGATATTCACTGTGATTATTCTTTATAAGCCCTTTATGAGGTGTCGCTCAGACGCCCGACTGTGGCACGTTTGTTATTTACTTTCTTTATAAGCCCTTTATGTGGTGTCGCTGAGACGCCCGACTGTGGCATGCCTGCTATTTATTTCTTTATAAGCCCTTTATGTGGTATCGCTGAGACGCCCGACTGTGGCATGCCTGCTATTTATTTCTTGATAAGCCCTTTATGTGGTGTCGCTGAGACGCCCGACAGTGGCATGCTGATTATTTAATTTTCTTTATAAGCCCTTTATGTGGTGTCGCTCAGATGCCCGACTGTGGCATGTCTTATATTATTATCCTTTCGAGGCGTCGCTTCAGACACCCGATCGGTTTATTTTATTCTTATTATCTAATTGCTTTTTCATATTTAATTCTGAATGGCCTGCTTGCATGCGTCATGAATTTTATTTCACGACTGGCTAAGTGATCATGAAAATATTTCAGAGCATGATTATCATCTTATATTATACCTGTGTTCATAATGTTTGCGAGTTAATTCAAAGTACTCACTGGCTTGTCCCTGGCTATTGTCTTGGCCAGATTTCTCGCTTGGAGAGGAGTGCTACGATGACAGCCCCAGAACCTAGGCAATGATGATAGCAGCCTCGCGAGGATAGGAGTTATCCAAGTCAGCTGTACCTGTGGGAAATGGAGTCCCATAGACGCTGATGAACCGGAAACCGCTTCCGCCATCAACCACTAGAAACCATTTGTTGTACTCATGGGCCAGAATGGTCTTATACTTCATATTTTGTATTTTTGCTTGGAATTTCTGTATCAAGTTTGTGTCTCATCAACTAACAGTAATCCTGGGGCTGGTGAGCACAAGGGCCATTTACTGGGAAATTAATATCCTGGAAAACCGGTCCTGACAACCTTAGTATCAGAGCCAGGCTGACCATTGGCTAACCCTATCTTAGCCAGGTCGATAAACCTAGGTTAACCAACCCACCAGACCTTAACCTAAACCCCGCCAAGCTTCTCGTGTAAGATAGCCACACAGTGACCCCGACACCTTTTGGCAGTCGGTGCCTAACCTATCAGCCTAGCCTGTCGATCACGCGCCAGTGACCGACACCTAAATTGTCACATTCGCAAGCGTGCGAAGGAAGACTCCGTCCTCTTTTTCTATAAAAAGGGAACGCTAGCCCCAACCCAGCACAGCACAGCCTCTACCCCCAAACCGAGCCAAGATGCCTGGCCCCATTGTTCACAATGAGACCACAGCAACCAACCTTGGAGGTTTTGTGACCGTGCTAGCAAACCTCACCCGTTGTGCCTTTGCATTAGAAGAGCCCCCAGAGTATGTTGTGTACCAAGGGCTCATGAGCGGTGAGAGCCGTCAATTCTGGGCCACAGTGCACGTCTATGGTAGGGGTATGTCGCCAGAACGCCCCTACAGGTTCACCGGAAGGACAACTTCCTTTGAGCCACAAGCCATTCAGCTAGCTGCTCGAGAGGCTATAGTTCAACTCCGGCACCTGTCGCCTAGAGTTAACTGCCGCTCGTTCTACTACTACCCCAGCCATGACGGGTATAGTAGGCCACCCCAGGTTGCCAACGGAGACCACGAGACTGACCCTGCATTGCTGCATCTGGTGCGCTATGTAAGTGCACTAGAGGCACTATTCGATCAGATCACCCTTGATCTGATCGCCGCTCGTGGAGAGCTTGTTCGCCGAGCCCCGGCAAGAGGAGAAGAGGAGCCCGATGCCGACAACCCAGTTGTGCTGTTCGGGCACCCGATCGAATCCTTGAGGTCTGCCCCGTCCATCGACCGGAATGCTTTTGTATCCCCGGAGGAGCTTCGTCGCCTTTTGGGAACACGCTCCAACGGGATTGTGACCACCAACCCCCACGATGGTCATCATCACTACCCCGACCCTGCCGCTCCACAACCCCGCCCAGCAAACCACGATGGTGAAGCCCATGGAGAAGCCTCGACGTCCGCAAGGCACGCCCACTTAGATATTAACGAGGTAGACTAAGCCACTCGAGTAGTACCGAGTCTTAGTATTTCTACGCCTTGTAATAGTGTGACCTTGTACTCGCCTTGAATGAATGCAGACTGCTTGTGTGCCTCTATTTTGAATAGCAGCCATGCATAAGTATGTTGGCGTGCGGTTGCATTTTTTTAATTCCGAGCGTAGCTACCAAAAACCACCCTGACGACACCCACAGTAATACGTCACTTTTGTGAGATATGTGTATCTGTGGCTTTGACCCCGACCCCATAGAGCAGAACCGACAAACTAGTTGCCCCCACACCGCTATCGGTAACCCAGCCCTGATGCTATATAAGAGGCCACCCCGTGACCTTACCAAGCATCCCTCCCTTTTTGCACAACTCTCACAGCCATTTCTTTGCCATGCCGAGCCCTAGTATTTATCTGAGAACTCCAGATGCAACCCCAGGTAGTTTTGTAAAAAAATTGTGGGACTTTACCTGCAGTACGATGAGTTCTACCCATCCACCCCAGTACGAGCTGCTCAAATCGAGGATCACCCCATCCACCTCGAAATATTGGGCAGTAGTGCACATCCCTCCCGCAAACCCAAACCAAGACCCAACGGAAGTCTCCTTCGTGGGGAAATCTATGCCGACTCCGCAAATGGCCATAGAAGCTGCTGCGTACGAAGCTATCACTCGTCTTCGCTTCGCAGTACCCTATGCCAGCGAAAGGGGGTATTATTACTTCCCAAGTCGTGTAGCACCCAGAGCAGTAGCATCTTTCCCCGGTGGACGAATTGAGAGGGACCCAGTACTGGCCAACCTTGCCCAGTATGTCATCGCTCAAGAGCGTTTGACCCAGCGAGTAATGGGTTATCTCCAGAGCCTCGCTGATTTGAATCCTCAGATCGCTATTGGCAAACCACTGAGGCCAGACCAGGAGAGACGCGTTCTTCGACTAGTCAATCCGCTTTCCCCGGTAGAAGAAGATTGTGCCCCAGTGCCGGAAACATTTTCTCAAGACCCAGCATATTTTATGTTTGCGTCATAGACGCCACTTCTGTGTTTATTAGCCTAGCATGTGTTGCAGCTTATGCGTTGTATCCTAAGTTTGTGCGATGAGTTAAGTGTTTGGTTTCAATTAATGTATTTTACTGTTGTTATTTTTTATTAACTGTTTTCGCTCTCAGAAAATTCCGAGGTGGGATTTTTCCCTTGAGTTATTGCAACAATTAATTCTCCATGACATAAATTTTAATTCATGCAGCACCGCGACAGCAGGCTCACAACCACTACCACTCGACCACAGGCACTAATTGCTAAACCACGTACACATTTTGCACCTAACTGATCACCTCACTAACACACCACAGTTTCTGAAGGAGAAATTTGTGGGTACTTATTCTAGTGCAGATTGCCTCCAGCACACTGATAGCAGTTAGCACCCGACACCAGCACCTAATCCTCATGATCACCGCCGCCGCGAAGAGCTAACACTCGAGCAGCAGCATCACGACGATCATCAAGGATCATCGCGCACAAGAGCCCGGAGAACCCCAGCAAAGCCGCCAACCCTCCGCACATCATGATCATGTACCAATCCGGCATCACCTCCGCCATTAGAGCCTCGTCGCAAGCTCCTGCAAACAGTAATGGAAGGAGAAGAAGAAGCAAGGCCAGGTGTGAGGAAGAAGAGTGGAGCACCGCGGTCATTTTATAGCTCGAGATCGGTGTACGGTGGGCGAAGTCCACCAGCGCCGCTCGTCGCTCGATCTCCGGTGTTCGGAGGCGAATCCGCGAGCAGTGCCGACAGCGCACTGGCCCGCGAGGTAAGTGCACGCTGCGCTGGCAGCTAGCGCGCCGCGCACTACCGCAGTATGGCCCTTGGTGCCCTACTCGCTAGGTACCGCAGGTGGAGAAAGCGCGGACGCACACGTAAGAGAGGAAGAAAGGAGAGCCAGAGGTAGAAGAAGAGACTGACAGTGCGCCCCGGGTCCACCTGTCAGCCAGAGAGAGCACTATGCATTCGGGTACGACTAGCGTAATTTAGAAATTTAGAAATTTATTCTAAATTTACCCTAGCCAATAGTAGAAATTTCTCGGTTTCCCCAACCGTAGATTTTTCCACGCAGCGCCAGTGCCCCACTGTAGTTGTACCAATTATCTGCCCTCTCGCTGTAGCCTCATCATATCGCGTGAGCAGGTTATTTAATTTTCGAGTTATTATTGCATGATAGTCGGAGTTATATTTCTGAAACCGCCCTTAGCAAATCTCGAGGACGAGATTTTTTCTTAAGGGGGGTAGTGTTGTAACACCCCAAAATTTTGACCATGTTTTATTAATTAAAAAAATTCGCCAGGAAATTAATTTTTTTATTTTCTGGATTATCTTCTGATTTCAGAACCACTCTTTTCTTCTGGATTGTGGAGTTTTCCCTCCAAATAAAAACCTTTCAAAAATATCATAGGACTTGAATACCTTCTCGAGAGCAACTCTTTTATTTATAGATGATCAGTGGTAAATACTTCTATAATTATTCTCCTAACTTTGTTTCTTTTAAAATGGCTTGCCATTTCTTTTAAGAGCCTCTTTTGCACTACAACCATTTGATAACTTCATTTAAAGATTCCACAAAAATTTGGGGATGACATGTGATGTCCCTGGATCACTTTTATGCAAAAACCCAGGCATGTGTTTTGAAAGATTTGAGCAAACCATCCTCATCTTCATTCTGGTTCAGTTTGGTGATTTGTACTGCAACCCCTCTTTATCTTGCCCTCTTTTTCTCAAACTGACCTTACCACCCTCTTTATCATCCAAAGAGACCCCAACCTGGAGAATTTGGCCACCAGTAGAATTGCCTTGATGCCCTTGGCATTCTGTCGAACACCTTGTGTTCATGAACAGATTTGGCATGGAGCCAGGTTTGCATTGTAAACTTGCCCCTCTGGACCAACCAACATGTCCACTAATCTCCTAGATACCTCTAACCTAGCCCTGTTAATTTCCAGCCTCACCCAAGCCCTCTAGGCCACCTAGGCTTTCTGTCGAGCATGTAACGTGCGTGCTCTGGGCACGCCCAGAGCGCACGTTTTGCACGCGCGCGCACAGCCGAACCGCCTCCGCACGCCAGCTCGTCCCAGGAACAGCTCGACCTCATCCAAACGCTCGTCCGCTAGCCCGCGGTCCCCACTGACCCCGCCGCTTCGCCCTGACCGCCCCGGCTCCTGCAGAAGTCGGCCGCAAGCCGCCACTGCCGCCGCCTGAAAACTACCGTGGTCGGCACCGCCCCGACCACCCCAGCTCGCCAGCTGCCCCTGGAACAGGCCATCCTCATCCGCTCGCCCTGCCAAATCCCGCTAGCATCACCACGTCGTCCTGCAAACCACAGTGGCGGCGAGCCACCGTTCTTATCCACGGCCGTCGCCAAACCGCCTCTCCGTGCCTATATAAACCACTCCGAGCTCTTCACGCTCGGCATAGACCCTCCTCGACGCCATAGCAAAGTCCCTCGAGCTCCCATTCCTTCAGGGGTCGTTGTTCTCTTTGTCGCTGGTAGCAATGGCCGCCACTGCCATCCGGTCGAATTCAACCAGACCAGAGTATCCCCCTCTCTGCTCTACCCTCCAGTAGGTCGCCCTCGACCCTAGCTACCAACCCCGCATCTCAACTCCACCAGAGGACCATCGTAGGGGAAAGTCCCCTTCTGTCCGACGCCGCCGTCCGCCGGAGACAGTGCCATTGACCACCTCGTCCACCCCTCCGTCCATAGCGACTACCGGGAGGACCGCCCAGAAACTAGGGATCCATCCCCGCCCTCAGAACCCCATGAGGAGCCACCGTTCGCCAGCGAGGGTCGCCGGAACCCTCACCTCCGCTCGGCAGCGGGAGGAGGAAGAAAGTCGACTGGTCAAATATGACCAGTGGACCCGACGGCCCCACCTGCCAGTGACCCCTAGCACTACTGACTTGTTTTAAGTGGAAACGTATTCCACCGAGTACGTCTTCGCTAAGGGGGAATCGTAAGTACTGCCGAACCGTTTTCCTTTTTCTGTTTTTTTTAAATTAGATTTTTACCTAAACTTTGACTGGCTATAACTTTTAAAATACAACTCCGTTTGACTTGATCCTTTTTCTGTTGATTCTCAAATTTTGTCCAGTTTATTTTCATATTTATTTGAAAATTTTCCGAACAACTTTTTTGTACTGTTTTTGAATGGCGTGTTGATTTGAATCTTTTCAAAAATAGGAAATGGAGAGAGATGAAAACTTTCAAAAGTGCACCTTGCCTCTCCACACACTAAAGGCAAGCATTCTGAACCCTGGCATAATATTTGTTGTGTGTTGTTTGATGCGAATACAACGCCACCTTGACATGAAGTATTCGTTATTTTATGTGATGAAATGATCATACTCATGAGTGCATGATGAAGATTCCTTGCTCTTGGAAATTGATATGCTTGTGACAGTATCCACCCTCGTATGCCTTTCATGTCTACCGGAAGGAATCCGGGAAAGTCTCTGTCTTGGGTGGACACGAGCTTGTTACTGATATTTCGCTGAGACGGGTATATTCAGTAAGGCATGGTAAGGTATGATGAGTGGTGATTCTGTCTGTTGGGGTGAAATATTTTTGTTATGCTAATCATGCAGGAAATACCTAAACCTCCTGAGACGACCATAGATCTTGTCTTGTGCCAGTAACCCTCATACTTGCTTCGTGCTACCACTTGTCCCTGCCTTAGGTAGGGTACGGTTCAGTAAGTTGTCAACCCCTTTCTTAGCACACACCGTACAGAGAGGCCATGGTGGAAGATACCGGCTGCATCCGGTAGACATGCAACCTGGTCCGGGGGCATGGGTGTTTTCCGGTTGGAGCCGAAGGGGTAGCTCCCCTAGTTTGCGCGCGTTATAAATTTTGTGATCCCATGCTAGTCGAGGTTGTAGCCTCCCCACTTAGAGTTTTGCTTGACGGGTGTCGTGGGTGATTCCAGGCACTGGTAAGTTAAGCTGGTGTGTGCGGGTCAGGTGTGTTTTCAAGTAAAAGACCGTAAACGGAATTAGTCCCGGTGGACTAAAGGAATCCGTTACTTGTGGGTAAAGAGTACACCCTCTGCAGAGATTATATCTATTCGAATAGCCGTGTCCATGGTTAAGGACTACAGTATGGGATGAGTCAAGTGTCAGTCTTCGGAGGAAAAAAACTGCTATACCAGAACATTGATCAAGACTTGTGACGTATGATGATTATGATTATTATTATTATGGACTAACCATTTGTATTATTTGAATTATTGAGTATCCCTGGGACGGTTCTACCTCCTGGATATTCACTGTGATTATTCTTTATAAGCCCTTTATGAGGTGTCGCTCAGACGCCCGACTGTGGCACATTTGTTATTTACTTTCTTTATAAGCCCTTTATGTGGTGTCGCTGAGACGCCCGACTGTGGCATGCCTGCTATTTATTTCTTTATAAAGCCCTTATTGTTATCGCTGAGACGCCCGACTGTGGCATGCCTGCTATTTATTTCTTGATAAGCCCTTTATGTGGTGTCGCTGAGACGCCCGACAGTGGCATGCTGATTATTTAATTTTCTTTATAAGCCCTTTATGTGGTGTCGCTCAGACGCCCGACTGTGGCATGTCTTATATTATTATCCTTTCAAGGCGTCGCTTCAGACACCCGATCGGTTTATTTTATTCTTATTATCTAATTGCTTTTTCATATTTAATTTTGAATGGCCTGCTTGCATGCGGCATGAATTTTATTTCACGACTGGCTAAGTGATCATGAAATTATTTCAGAGCATGATTATCATCTTATATTATACCTGTGTTCATAATGTTTGCGAGTACATTCAAAGTACTCACTGGCTTGTCCCTGGCTATTGTCTTGGCCAGATTTCTCACTTGGAGAGGAGCGCTGCGATGACAGCCCCGGAACCTAGGCAATGATGATAGCAGCCTCGCGAGGATAGGAGTTATCCAGGTCAGCTGTTCCTGTGGGAAATGGAGTCCCATAGACGCTGATGAACCGCAAACCGCTTCCGCCATCAACCACTAGAAACCATTTGTTGTACTCATAGGCCAGAATGGTCTTGTACTTCATATTTTGTATTTTTGCTTGGAATTTCTGTATCAAGTTTGTGTCTCATCAGCTAACAGTAATCCTGGGGCTGGTGAGCACAAGGGCCATTTACTGGGAAATTAATATCCTGGAAAACCGGTCCTGATAGGAACGATCTTGGTTTTTGTATCCTTCAGATTCTTCATAGTGATAGATAGATAAATATCCCAAGTGACTAAAAATATAGCTATGCTCCTCGGCAACAGCGCCGGAAAAAGGTCTTGATAACCCACAAGTATAGGGGATCGCAACAGTTTTCGAGGGTAGAGTATTCAACCCAAATTTATAGATTTGACACAAGGGGAGCCAAAGAATATTTGTAAGTATTAGTAGTTGAGTTGTCATTCAACCACACCTGGAGATTAAATATCTGCAGCATAGTAATATGATAGTTTTGATAGCAGTGGTAACAGTAGCAGAAACGGTAACAGTGATGCAATGATTTTGTAGCAAGTGTAACAGTAACAACAGCAGTAGTAACTTAGCAAGAACAATATGTGGGAAATTCATAGGCTTTGGATCGGTGAATTCGTTGGATGATATTCAGCATATAACAGTCATAACCTAGGGCGATACAAAACTAGCTCCAGTTCATAAATATAATGTAGGTATGTATTCCGTAAATAGTCATACGTGCTTATGGAAAGAATTTGCATGACATCTTTTGTCCTACCCTCCCGTGGCAGCGGGGTCCATAAGGAAACTAAGGGATATTAAGGCCTCCTTTTAATAGAGAACCAGAACAAAGCATTAACACATAGTGAATACATGAACTCCTCAAACTACCATCATCACCGGAAAGTATCCCTATTACTGTCGCCCTAGGGTTTACGGATCATACTTTTCTTTGCCTCCTGCATATCTTCAGGACTGAGATATAAGATACCCCTCTTCTTCGGTGTGGGTTTAAGCGATGGTTCAGGAAGAGTGCAATCATCATAATTTTTCAATATATTATTCAATAATTCCTCAGCTTGTTCAACAGTTTGTTCCCTGAAAACACAACCAGCACAGCTATCTAGTAAGTCCCTAGAAGCATCGGTTAGTCCATTATAGAAGATATCAAGAATTTCATTTTTCTTAAGAGGATGATCAGGCAAAGCATTAAGAAATTGGAGAAGCCTCCCCCAAGCTTGTGGGAGCCTCTCTTCTTCAATTTGCACAAAGTTAAATATTTCCTGTAAGGTAGCTTGTTTCTTATGAGCAGGAAAATATTTTTCAGAGAAGTAATAAATCATATCCTGGGGGCTACGCACACAACCAGGAGCAAGAGTATTGTACCATATCTTAGCATCACCCTTTAATGAGAACGGAAATAATTTGAGAATATAGCAGTAGCAAATTTTATCCTCATGAGTAAAAAGGGTGGCTATATCATTTAATTTGGTAAGGTGTGCCACAACAGTTTCAGTTTCATAGCCATGGAAGAGATCAGATTCAACCAAAGTAATTAACTCTGGGTCAACAGAGAATTCATAATCCTTATCATCAACAAAGATAGGTGAAGTAGCAAACTTAGGATCATATTTCATTCTAGCATTCAAAGATTTCTCTTTCAGTTTGCATAATAATTTCTTGAGATCATCTCTATCATTGTAAGCAAGAAAATCTCTAGCTGTCTCCTCATCCATAACATAACCTTCAGGTACCTTAGGCAATTCATATCTAGGAGAGCGAGGCCTAATAGGTGTTTCAAGATTTTCAGTTTCAAGCACTTCATCAGTTTCAATAATTTCATTAGTTTCAACATTCTCAATATCTTTAGCTCTAGCAATTTGTTCATCAAGAAATTCACCTAGTGGCTTATTATCATCAAGCAAGGTACTAGCATCATCATGAGTAGCATTCATAGCAGAAGTAGCATCATCAATAACTTGCGACATATCAGGATTAATAGCATGTGGTGGTGTTGCAAGTCTAGTCAAAATAGAAGGTGAATCAAGTGCAGAGTGTGATGGCAATTCCTTACCTCCCCTCGTCTTAGAGGAAAAAATCTTAGTCTTGGTATCCTTCAGATTCTTCATAGTGAAAAATTGATAATAATCCCAAGTGACTCAACAAATATAGCTATGCTCCCCGGCAACGGCGCCAGAAAAAGGTCTTGATAACCCACAAGTATAGGGGATCGCAACAGTTTTCGAGGGTAGAGTATTCAACCCAAATGTATAGATTCGACACAAGGGGAGCCAAAGAATATTTGCAAGTATTAGCAGCTGAGTTGTCAATTCAACCACCCCTGGAGATTAATTATCTGCAGCAATATGATCAGTAGCATAGTAATATGATAGTAGTGATAGTAGTGATGATAGTAACAGTAACAGTGATAGCAATGATTTTGTAGCAGTTGTAACAGTAACAACAACAGTAGTAACTTAACAAGAACAATATGTGGTAAATTCATAGGCATTGGATCGGTGAATTCGTTGGATGATATTCATCATATAACAGTCATAACGTGCTTATGGAAAGAACTTGCATGACATCTTTTGTCCTACCCGATCGTGGCAGCGGGGTCTGTAAGGAAACTAAGGGATATTAAGGCCTCCTTTTAATAGAGAACCGGAACAAAGCATTAACACATAGTGAATACATGAACTCCTCAAACTACGGTGATCACCAGAAAGTATCCCGATTACTGTCACACCGGGGTTTACGGATCATAACACGTAATAGGTGAAGATGACTTGCAAGATCGGATCTAGAACATAGATATAATGGTGATAACATAAACGGTTCAGATCTGAAATCATGGCACCCGGGCCAAAAGTGACAAGCATTGAGCATGGCAAAGTCATAACAACATCAATCTCAGAACATAATGGATACTAGGGATCGAGCCCTAACAAAACTAACTTGATTACATGATGAATCTCATCCAAATCCTCACCGACCAGCGAGCCTACGAAGAAATTACTCACTCCCGGTGGGGAGCATCATGGAATTGGCGATGGAGAAGGGTTGGTGATGACGAAGATCGAAGATCCCCCTCTCCGGAGCCCCAAACGGACTCCAGATCTGGCCTCCCGATGAAGAACAGGAGGTGGCGGCGGCTCCGTCTGGTGAAACGTGATAATTCTTTCTCCCTGATTTTTTCTCCAAAAATAGGATTTTATAGCGTCGGAGTCAGGGTCTGTGGGGCCACTAGGTGCGCACAACCCACCTGGGCGCGCCTGCAGGGGCGGCGCATCCTGGTGGGTTGTGCTCACCCAGGGGCCCCCTCCGGTGGTTCTTGGCTCCAGTATTTTTCTTCTATTCCATAAAAATTCTCCAAAAAGTTTCTTTCTATTCCGAGAACTTTTATTTCTACACAAAAACAACACCATGGTAGTTCTGCTGACAACAGCGTCAGTACAGGTTAGTTTCATTCAAATCATGCAAATTAGAGTTCAAAACAAGAGCAAAAACGTTAGGAAAAGTAGATATGCCGGAGACGTATCAGTGGGTAGTGGGGCCCACGGGCACCGCCTTGACCTACCTCCACCTCTATAAATACTCTAAAATCCCAAAAACCCTAAGGGAGTCCACGAAATACTTTTTTCGTCGCCGCAAGTTCCGTAACCACGAGATCCAATCTAGAGGCCTTTTCCGGCACTCTGCTAGAGGGGGCAACGATCACGGAGGGGTTCTTCATAATCCTTGCTGCCCCTCCGATGATGCGTGAGTAGTTTACCACAGACCTACGGTCCGTAGTTAGTAGCTAGATGGCTTCTTCTCTCTTTTTGATCTTCAATACAATGTTCTCCTTGATGTTCTTGGAGATCTATTTGATGTAATGACTTTTTGCGGTGTGTTTGTTCGGATCGATGAATTGTGAGTTTATGATCAGATCTATCCATGAATATTGTTTGAGTTTTTCTCTGAACTCTTTTATGCATGATTGTTATAGCCTCTTATTTCTTCTTCGATTTATTGGTTTGGTTTGGCCAACTAGATTGATTTATCTTGCCATGGGAAGAGGTGCTTTGTGATGGGTTCGATCTTGCGGTGCTCAATCTCAGTGACAGAAAGAGACATGACACGCATGTATCATTGCTATTAAGGGTAACAAGATGAGATTTATTTCATACTTGAGTTTATCTTGTCTTCATCATGTCATCTTGCTTAAAGTGTTAATTTGTTTTTCCATGAACTTAATACACTAGATGCATGCTGGATAGCGGTCGATGTGTGGAGTAATGGTAGTAGATGCAGAATTGTTTCGGTCTACTAATCTTGAAAGTGATGCCTATATACATTATCATTGCCTTGGATATCGTCATGATTATTTGCTTTTCTATCAATTGCCCAACAGTAATTTGTTTACCCACTGTATGCTATTTTCTCGAGAGAAGCCTCTAGTGAAAAATACGGCCCCCGGGTCTATTTTCTTTCATATATTAAAACCAAAAATACCTTGCTGCAATTTTCTTTTATTTATTTTATTTTGTGTTTTAGTTAGATCTATTTATCAAAACCTATACAATTTAATCTATCTCAATACCGTTGAGGGATTAACAACCCCTCTACGCGTTGGGTTGCAAGTATTTGTTGTTTGTGTGCAGGTAGTGTTTACATAGTGTTGCTTGGTTCTCCTACTAGATTGATAACCTTGGTTTCATAACTGAGGGAAATACTTATCTCTATTGTATTGCATCATCTCCTCCTCTTCGGGGAAATCCCAACGCAGCTCACAAGTAGCCGGAATAATTTCTGGCGTCGTTGCCAGGGAGACATAATCAACAACTATGAAGTACCCACGCATAAACTTTCATCTCCTTGCATTTACATTATTTGCTATTTGCCTCTCATTTTTATCTCCCCCACTTCTAAAAAGTTCTACAAAAAAACAAAAATATTTTCCGTTTTTCTTTTTCTTGTTTGCTTGTTGGTGATGTCTACTACACAACTTGTTCTTGTAGACTCGTGTTGGGCCTCCAAGCGCAGAGTTTTGTAGGATAGTAGCAAATTTCCCTCAAGTGGATGACCTAAGGTTTATCAATCCGTGGGAGGCATAGAATGAATATGGTCTCTCTCAAACAAAACTGCAACCAAATAATAAAAAGTCTCTTGTGTCCCCAACACACCAAATACAATGGTAAATTGTATAGGTGCACTAGTTCGGCGAAGAGATGGTGATACAAGTGTAGTAATGATAGTAGATATTGAATTTTGTAATAGGAACAATAAAAAACAACAAGGTGGCAAGTAACAAAAGTGAGCACAAACGGTATTGCATTGCTTGAAAATGAGGTCTAGGGTCCGTACTTTCGCTAGTGCAATCTCTCAACGATGCTAATATAATTGGATCATATAACCATCCCTTAACGTACGATGAAGAATCAATCCAAAGTTCTTATCTAGCGGAGAACATAAGACGAAATTGTTTGTAGGGTACGAAACCACCTCAAAGTTATCCTTTCCGATCGATCTATCCAAGATTTCGTACTAAAATAACACCAAGTTATCCTTTCCGACCGATCTATCTAAGAGTTCATACTAAAATAACACCATATGATACACATCAACCAACTCTAATGTCACCTAGATACTCCAATGTCACCACGAGTATCCGTGAGTTGATTATACGATATCCATCAAACAATTTCAGATTCATAATAGTCAATCCAACACAAAGAACCTCAAAGCGTGCCCAAAGATTTCTACCGGAGAAACAAGGACGAAAACTTGCATCAACCCCTATGCATAGATTACCCCAATGTCACCTCGGGAATCCCCGAGTTGAGTGCCAAAACATATATCAAGTGAATCAATATGATACCCAATTGTCACCACGGGTATTCATAGCAAGACATACATCAAAGTGCTCTCAAATCCATAAAAGTATTCAATCCGTTAAAAACGAAATCTCAAAGGGAAAAATTAATTCATCACAACAAGATAGAGAGGGGAACACACCATATGATCCAACTATATTAACAAAGCTCGCGATACATCAAGATCGTGCCGAATCAAGAACACGAGAGATAGAGAGATTAAACACATAGCTACTGGTACAAATCCTCAGCCCCGAGGGTGGACTACTCCCTCCTCATCATGGTTGCCGCCGGGATGATGAAGATGGCCACCGGTGATGATTTCCCCCTCTGGCAGGGTGCCGAAATAGGGTCTAGATTGGTTTTTCATGGCTAAAGAGGCTTGCGGTGGCGAAACTTCTGATCTAGGGTTATTTCTGGGGGTTTCTGTATTTATAGGATTTTTTGGCGTCGGTTTCACGCGAAGATGGGCTTCGAGGGGCCCACCACCCACCAGCACACGGGCAAGGCCCCTGGCATGCCCTGGTGGGTGGTGGCCACCTCCTTCACCTTCTGGTCCCCCCACGAAGCTTCTAGTGCCTCTTTTGTTCCAGAAAAATCGTCAAAAAGTTTCAGCTCATTTGGAGGACTTTCATTTATGCACAAAAAACCAACACCACGGGAGTTCTGCTGAAAACAGTGTCAATCCGGGTTAGTTCCATTCAAATCATGCCAAAACCATATAAAATTGTTGTAAACATGGCATGAATACTTCATAAATTATAGATACGTTGGACACGTATCAACATCCCCAAGCTTAATTCCTACTCGTCCTAGAGTAGGTAAATGATAAAAGAAATAATTTATGAAGTGTGAATGCTAGCATAGTGCATAATTTTGATCAGTGATAATTTCAATCACTTTTCCTAGCATCATAACAGGAACTCTTTCTCATAAAACTTCTCATGTTAAAGTAGCAACCAATTCACATGTTATGGTTCAAACAATGAATTCTCTTCAAACTTAACAACCTATGTTCTTAGTCACCAAACAATTGCAATTCAACTTATTCTCAACAAAGTCTAAGTAAGAGCTCCACATACTCAATCATCGTATAGTCTTCTATGATTGCTAGTACTCAAATCATATTTTTAAAACAAATGGCATCCATCGGACACAAAGAAAGATAGGGGCTTAATGTTTCGCCTTCCAACTCATTTATCATAGAGATAATTGTCAGCAATAATAAATCATGATCAAATATATTTTACTGGCCATATGTGCCTAGATCTTTCCCCACCACATGATGCTTGCCAACTAGAGAATAATTGAGGTTGAAATGAGAATGCATACTATTGACTCTTGCATAAAAGTAAATACTGAAAAGTAAAAGATAGGCCCTTCGCAGAGGGAAGCAGAGGTTGTCATGGGCTTTTTATTTTTGGATGCACAATCTCTTAATGCAAAGGAATGTCACATTATATTGCCCCTTTTATTATGCAGTCCGTCGCTTTTATTACTGTAATCAGAAGTTTGTACAACGCTTATTTTCCCTTACAATAAAAGATCAAACATATTTAGGAGCAATTTTTGTTGCTTTATGCACCGATGACAACTTACTTGAAGGATCTTATTCAATCCGTAGGTAGATATGGTGGACACTCATGGCAAGAAACTGGGTTTAAGAGTTTTTGGATGCACAAGTAGTATCTCTACTTAGTAATAATTTTTGGCTAACAAAAGATCCTAAGCAAACACCATATGTTGGAGGATCCATAACAATATAACTTCTATGCAAATATACAGAACCATAACTCATTACGTTGTCTTCCTTGTCCAACTTCAACTAATTTGCTCAAATTTGAAAATAATTAATGGGTATTCACAATCATAGAAGATGTCCAAGATAATATATTTGTATGTGAAAGTTCTCTTCCTTATACTAATCATTCATGAATTGCTTGTATGACCAATATTGTAATTGTCAAGCTTCAAAATATTTCACTTTCTAAACCCGATGTGAAGCTACTACTAGGTATGATATAAGCATATGAAGCACATATAATTTCAACTTTATGAAATTCAATTCATTGAACAATTTACTCTTAGGATATAAGTGAAGCCCGAGAGTAAATGACAAAACTACTCCAAAAGATATAAGTGGAGATCAAATGAATAGTTAAGTAAATGAGTAGCCATTTGAGGGCTCTATCTCATTTAAAGACTTTCAGATCTAAGTATCTATAATACCTAAATAGTTCATCCCCACTATCTTATTTCTCTTGACATGCAGCCTATCCACATCAGCATTTAATTAGAGTCTTACATATGGGACCCACCACACTATAAAACAGCCACGTTAGCTTCAGTAGGAGCCACGAGAGAAAGCCCCCGGACGTTTCTTTCGTCGTCCAGCCCAACCCATTGCCCCCACTTTCCTCTCTATGCTCCGGCGCGCCGCTCACTCAGATTCCCGTCGACTCTGGTAACCGAAGAGGCCTCTTTGGTTTTTTGTAACTATGTGAGCCGGTGTAATAAAAGATCAAGAGAAGCCCAACAGAAGCCCACCACTTCATCTCTTCACATCCCTACGCTCCCGTATGAATCATGGCAGGGCAGCAGACCGGGCGTCGCTGCGCCGTCAAGCACCACCGGGCGGTGCCTCGCAACCCCACATCAGATCAGATGCAGGACCACCACCGCCTCCGCCCGACAAGTTTGAGGTTGTGGTCAGGCGCACAGCCCGCCACCCTCTAGGATCCAAGCGCACCGGCCAGATCCGCCGGTGAAAGGACGATCTCCACCACCGCCCCGCTAGACGACTCCGCCTCCTCAAGGACGACCTCCATCACGCCCTACTACCCTGAAGCGACGTGGCCGCCGCCTCTCAGCGACTTCCCCTACCCGCGCTAAATTTCCATCATCTCCAACATCGGGTTTGTTCGTTTTCTCCGAAATCGTGCCATGCTGGCCAGGTAACCCACAGTAATCTGGCATTTTCTCTGGCGCAATTGATGTCAAAAGCACATATGCTGTATCATAGTTATATAATCACTGATTCATACGATTATGATTATTTCAGTATTGTTGCGGATCCGTTTTGTTTGTCCTGAAGACTGAAGTTGGCTGGAGGCTTTCCACATGACAAGTTTCATTGGATGTTTCAAAGATTGAAATGAGTTGATTTGGTGTCATACTAATCATGTTTCAGCACTGTACCGACAAACTTTGAGTCTATATTGCCATCTTTTTTTTTTGAGCAACGAGTCTATATTGCCATCTCAACGAGACATGGACTGCATATTTAAGGTGCATTCATGTTTTTTATTTGACACCAAGTAGGTTATATTATTGACATCAAATGGTTGCTCTGCTGGAAAATTACTTCATCTGTGTACTATAGTTGATGGTGTAAGTGAAATAGAGGTTTTAGCTATCTGTATATATATGATATAGTCACCAGTTACAAAAGCTTTCTAATTTCTCAGTATATTTCATTGTTGGTTCTACACAGTATCTCTTAGGTAACAATATCTACCATTTATCAACACAAATTAGTTGATGGAGTATTTGACTTCATTTGGCTACACCAGTAAGTTAGATAAATATCTTGACTCCTCCATGTATTTTAGTCAATACGTGCCGATCATGACACATATATGAAAAGGATAAGGTAACCCCTTATTAACACAAATATGTTTTGTCTTTCTCTAAGAAAACTTAGCAGTTCCTACACTGTTTTTATATTTGCAGTTACGTACATTATGTTAGTATCTTCTATTTTCTTATGCTTTGTTATTCAGGATAGTGGTGCTTTAGATCATCTTTATTTGTTTTTTGATCTTGAATGCCTATTTCCATGGTGTTTCTCAGTGGTTGGGGAATTCATTCATAATCTGTTGCAACATTTGATCAAGTTTGTTACATCTTTGTCACCATGTAATTAGCCGCTTGATTTCCCTAAGTTATCATGCACATATTATTTGGCAATTCATCACTTTTTAATCAATAATAGGCTTAGGAGATTTAATCTGCCAGCCGTACATCAATGGTGAACCTTCTACATTGCAGAGTTCTCTTTTTAAGGTATGACATTGCAAATCATTTTCTGATTTTTCATTTACAATTCTTTGTTCATTCCCCATTTTGGTGACCTCCATGGTCAAAGGCACCAAAACCTAACAAATAGTCACCGGTTTTGTATGGTTCACTATTTGTGCATCATCAGTTGTAAAGGGTTCACTATATTAATTCACAACATTCCTACCAAATGTACACAATTTCATTTTTGTTGGCGGTGTAGACTCATCGGATTATTCAATTTTTTCTTCTGAATTTTCTTGTGAGGACAACCCAATATTTGCCTAAGGAGTAGTAAAGTGGGTTCTCTAACATGATCTTACATCTCCAAGTAATGTTTCTTCTTCTTCTGTAGGTAACATGGGGCAAATCTTATAATGAAATAATGTAGAGAACTGCGACACCGAGGGCTTTCTCCTTTGCCAAGAGGCCATTGCCAATCTAGGTGCCATCAACTTTGTGACCATGTTTGTTTCTATTTACTACTCTCACTCTTGACAACTTTGTGCTCTTACACTTCTGGTTTGCCAAGGAATCTTATATGCACCGTCTCATGGCAGTATTTCTTGTTCTAACTTTATAATTCATGTATGCTGAAAATAAATGTAAAAAAACAAAGTGGGCTGAGTTCTTGCCCCAGTTTGCTACCTGATGCATCTGTCTTTTTTTCTCCCATGTCTTGGATTAAGTGATCAATCTTTTTGTTGGGAACAATAACCCATATTTTTGTTGCTAAGTGATATAACTACGAGCCTCCTTATTCTTAATCATGATCTTTGTCCCCTAACATTTGTCGTTACTAATCCGGCAGGGCTCCTGATTCCATGGTGTGTGTTAGTATTTGGTGGGCATACTAGAAGTTGAGGGCTCTCCTGGTCAAACAAGTGGAGCGAATACATTCTCTTTTCCCACATTGAAAAACTATAAGAAGCTGATGGGCACCTCTCAAGTTGCTACCCATTTCAATTTACTTTGGAAATCTTTTTGCCAGCTCAAGTGCTCAGTTGGACGGTATTTTTTGGCAACTCCTTCAAGGCAAAGTTAACACACAAAATCTGTTCCATTGTAAAAACTTCTTCCTCTTAGATTACTTTTGTGCCTTATGTCATGTTCATGTCGACGAATATAGTTGTACTTCTATTGGATTTTTGATTTGCCTTGCAATGCTGTCACTTTTCTCTCGCCTTCATGATGAAAAGACAATTGAATTATTGGAGGGATGGAGACTGTTAAACAGTAGATAAATAAACAATTTGTCTGAGACCCGGTGCATTTGGAAAGTATGTAACGGAGAGGTATTTGATATTGTAATTCCATACTATGATTGATGTTCTGTTAGCATGCACATAAAACTGAATAGATGGGAGTGAAAAGTAAATTGCCCTCCCCCCGAACTCATAACATTATTCCATCATTCCATGTGACTGAAAGAGTACTCTTATCATCAAAGTTATGATTTCACATAAGCATCAATGTTATTTTTTGACCATACAAAAGAGTACTCTTATCATCAAAGTTATGATTTCACATAAGCATCAATGTTATTTTTTGACCATACAATCCCACAACAACATGCGGGGAATTATCTAGTTTTATTAAAACATCAAGCAAAATTAAAATTAAATGACATTCCAAGAATAGCATAACTCATGTGAAGAAGCAAAAACTTAGGCTCAACCGAGACTAACCGATAATTGTTGTTGAAGAAAGGTGGGATGCCTACCGGGGCATCCCTAAGATTAGATGCTTGAGACTTCTTGAAATATTATCTTGGGATGCCCTTAGGCTCAACCGAGACTAACCGATAATTGTTGTTGAAGAAAGGTGGGATGCCTACCGGGGCATCCCTAAGATTAGATGCTTGAGACTTCTTGAAATATTATCTTGGGATGCCTTGGGCATCCCCAAGCTTGAGCTTTTGTGTCTCCTTAATTTCTTTTATATCACGGTTTTCCTAAATCTTAGAAAATTTCATTCACACAAAACTCAACAAGAACCCGTGAGATAAGTTAGTATAAATCAATGTAATAACCTTATCATTCTCTACTGTAGCAAATCACTAAAATCATTATTTAATATTTCATACTAAATGCCTCTGCATATTTAATACTCATATCCTCAAATAGAATCATTAAACAAGCAAACATATGCAAACAATGCAAACATAACAGCAATCTGCCAAAACAGGATAGTCTGTAAAGAGTGCAATTATACTCATACTTCCCGAACTCAAAAAATTCTGAAAAATTACCACACTGTAGAAATTTTGTCATAGCTAACCGTGTAAAAATTTCAAGATTTAATCATGTTCTGACTATTCAAAAATATTCAAAACATAACAACAAACTTTCTATTTTCAAACAGCAACATATAGACTTGCAAAATAAGCATGACAAAGGCTATACTTGACACTTTTATAGAAGTAAAAGATATAAAACATTATCTAAATAACAGGAAGCAAATCCTAGTAAAAGAAAATGATGCTCCAAGCAAAACACATATCATGTGACGAATAAAAATATAGCCCCAAGTAAGGTTACCGATAATGTTGGAGACGAAAAAGGGGACGCCTTCCGGGCCATCCCCAAGCTTAGTTGCTTGGATATTCCTTGAATATTACCTTGGGGTGCCTTGGGCATCCCCAAGCTTAGGGTCTTGTCACTCCTTATTCTCCTCATATCGAGATCTCACCCAAAACATGAAAACTTCAATCACACAAAACTTAACGGAACTTCGTGAGATGGGTTAGTATGATAAAAGAAATCATTCACTTGGGTACTGTCAAAGACAAGATTCATAATTGTTTCCTCATAAAGCCTACTGTACTCTATAATTTCCACAATTTAGATTAATAAATATAAGCCATAGAAACCATAAAACAAGCAAACTATGAATTGTAAACAGAATCTGTCAAAAATAGAACAATACGTAAAGATTTGAATTATGGTCATCCTTCTGTAACTCAACAAATTCTGAAATATTAGGAAAATGCAGAAAATTTGTATACCATCATCTGTAAAAATTCAGAGTTTTTCGACGCTCCAGTGATTTTTAACAATTCTGTTACTGGGCGCAAAAGTTTCTGCTTTTTGCACAGAATCAAGTCAACTATCATCCACACTATCCCAAAGGCTTTACTTGACACTTTATTGAAACAAAAGTTATAAAACATGATTACTACAGTAGCCTAATCATGTGAACACACAAAAACAATAGGTATAAGTATGATTTTTTTCAAAATATGACTAAATTTATAGCCTTTTTGAAAACTATTGGGCAGAATGCAATAATATCAGAAATAGCACCCTGTCGGCCTGGGGTGGGCCGATGGGGGGCCTGTCGGCCTGGGGTGGGCCGATGGGGGGCCTGTCGGCCTGCTATGGGCTGATGGGGGCCTGTCGGCCTCCAGTAGGCCGACCAGTGGCCTGTTGGCCTCCACGAAGCCGACTAGTGGCTGTCGGCCTCCAAACAGCCGAGTGGGTTCCTGTCGGCCTCTGGTAAGACGAAATGTTTTTTTTGTGAAATTTGACTTATTAATGATGTACAACGATTGCCCGTCTTATAAATATTGTAAAAATATTATTTATGCTTCCGCGCAACTATTTCCCTCCATGCTTTCGCACCAACTCTTTCCCTCCATATGTTCCCGCCATATTTTCCCGGCATCCCTTTCTCGCCATATTTTCCCGCCATCCCTTTCCCGGCCTACCTTTCCCGCCATCCTTTCTCGTCAACCCTTTCCCGCCATTATTTCTCGCCATTTTCTACTCTCTTCCTATAAAACCCCCTTGACAGTAAGGTGGGTAGGCAGTGCAGTGTAGTGTAGTAGGCAGTGCTGTGGGCCGAGGGGTTCTAAGTGTTTTTTTTACAAATAAATTCATTATAATTGCTGCACAACCATTCCCCCTCCTTTCCCTCAATATTTTCCCGCCAACTCTGTGTCGATATATGTTCCCGCAACCCGTTTCCCACCAACCCCTTCCCGCCACCCGTTTCCCGCCAACCCCTTCTCGCCACCCGTTTCCCACCAACCCCTTCCCGCCATATGTTCCCGCCACCTTTCCCTCCATACCGCAGTCGTTCTTTCCTGCCATTTTCTCCTCTCTACCTATAAAACCCCCTTCACGCGGAGTTGGATAAGCAGTCCATTTTAGTGTAGTCGAGATGTCCGATTATCCTTTTGATCGTAGTTTTCACCCTGAGATGAGCAAATGTCTTCTTAGGCTAGCCACCAATTTCAGGATGGACAATAGGATAGTTCCATGGGACGAACTCATCGGTAGTGACACCATACAGAATGAGTTGGCTCACGCATTACGTAGGTCTGGGTGGCCTGAAAGGACCTTTGAGGAGGTACGTAAAGAACTTCTTAGGTTGCATGGAAGGTGGAAGAAGGTAGTGCAGACGAAGAGTGAAAATTTTACAAGGACTGCAGCAGAGCATACATATTTATGGACTGCCGACAACGAAGACGAAGACGATATCTTCATGCCGAGCACCAAGGCCAAGAGTACCGCATCGTCGAAGGGCAAGAGTGCCGCATCGTCGAAGGGCAAGAGTGCCGCATCGTCGAAGGGCAAGAGTGTCGCATCGTCGAAGGGCAAGAGTGCCGCATCGTCGAAGGGCAAGAGTACCGCATTGTCGAAGGGCAAGAGTGCTGCATCGTCGAAGGGCAAGAGTGCTGCATCGACGGAGGATGACGATGATGCCTTCATGTAGTATGTAAGCTGTATTTTTTAAATTCAGCCCTACCGTTTATGTGAGATGTACTTGTATCTTAATTATCGGTTGCAGTCTCTTTGGAAATGTAACTCGAATAACAATGCGGATTAATAGTAATATGTCTCTCGCATACATAAAACAATATATGTCTCCTGATCAGATAGAAGCAAGTGCGATAGTAACACATGCGAATAGTCTGAAACTAATATAGATAACGACTCATACATAGATAACGATATCACTGGGGGGGACGACGACGAATCTGGGTCTTCCTTGGACGAGGACCGGAAGGCGATAAGCGATCAGCCGGTGGATAATGCTGACGATTACCACGACCATAGATAACCTCGTCTGTCTGTGTCTCCTGCGTCAATGGTGGTGGTGGAGTGTGAAGAACTGTCTGTGAGAACTCATAGGTGTTTGCAGCTCGGTCATCATCGTCGTCGTCGCCGGCTAAGAACAAACCAACACCACTAAGCATCGGTGACTGGACTGAATGCATGAACGGCTGCGACTGGCTGCCGACTGTGGTAAAGTAAAACATGTAAAATTGATTTGCAAACCTACTGTGTTTAAAAGAATGTACAAAGTAGTGTTACCTAGGTCCATCTGATGATGCCAGGAAGAGCCCCCTGGTTCTAAAGGAGGTGGCTGCTGGAAGAAAGAGCTCCCTGGTTGTGAAGGAGGTGTCTGCTGCCAGGAAGAGCTCCCTGGTTGTGAACGCTGCACAGAGGGTCGTGGTTCTGAACGCTGCACAGAGGGTCGAGGTTCTGAACGCTGCAGACAGTGGCGTGGCGGACGATGTGCTGGATGAGGAATAGCAACATCCGAAGATCGTCTACATGTAACAGCTGCGTAAATCCCCCGTAGCTTCTCATCAAGACGCCTCAACCATGAGACGTTCTCTCGCGGTGGGATATTATCTCCCCTCTCAAATCGTTGCATTAAAGCAGAAACCTCCTCTAGCGCCTCGCTTGTCAAGTCACCCTGTACACGGAGAGTTAACCAATTAGATCATTGTTGTATGGCAGACAACATGAATAGTCAACCAATTGTATATGTTCAGGTTAAGAAAAAACTTAACATGTGAGAACCATAGCACGTACCGCGTGGTGTCTGGTTCCCATAACAGAGGCAGTTGGGTACATATTGTTGGTGAGAGGGGCTTCGATCTGATCAGGAGCTGCTGATGGAACCAAGTAGATCCTGGTGCTATGCCGGTAACTCTGCAGATACAACCCGAACTTGTCCCAGTCAAAGGGCCGAACCTCATCCCAGATATTTGTCGGCGCAGTAGTCCATTCGTCCACGTAAGGGCTAATGTCGCGAAGACAAGAATCGTGGGACTTGTTTCCTCCTGCGTGACTGTACCTGAGATTGACATGCGCGTTACATGATTAGTGATATTCTGAATGCAGACCTGAGAACTAAAATAGTATTACTTACTTGTGCACGTGATCTGGTAAGTGTGGAATAACTGGAATGTCAGGCTCTTGGCATAGACCAAACTGTCTCATCACCCTATGAAGAGGCATCTCCTCAACCGTCACGTCGAACACCAACTTGGCCTTGGTCATCCAATAGTGCCGATCTCTAGTGCACAATTCAAAAATCCCAACTGGACACCTGGATAATATAGCCTGATGGGAGTATGGCTCCCAGATAACTTGATCCTCGTGCAAACTATCAAACTGCGCCGTGAAGGAGGGGTAGCAGCCCCTCACCTGGCTATGCGCGAACTGTCTCTGTGCATGACAAGAAATAAGCATTAGTAGTACTATTGAATGGCAAGAAATAAGCATTAGTAATTCATATTGTTACTTAATATGAAAATACCTCTCTCCGTGTCCAAACAGATCCCATAGTAGGCAAGTCGCCGATAGCAGGCACGTAAGTCCCAGCCATGTCCTCCAAACCAAAAGGTCTATCAACGTAGACATAGGGTCGACCAATAGGGAATCTCTCGTATGACCAGAGCTGCAACAATAGTGGACATCCAACAATACCTGATTTTCTAGCCTTCAACGAGCAAGCTTTGCACAGGCCTCTGTACGTAGCCGCTAACACAGCAGAACCAAAACTCCTCTGCAGAATGTCCCCAGGGCAACGTGCGTCAGCTATCTCTCGTGCAATATCGATGAGTCGTGCATCGACAGTGGTCACGTGGTTCTCCGTGAACATCATCTTGCTGAACAACCACAAAATATATGCCTCTAGGGATCGGTCAATCTGTGCCTCTGACAACTGAACATCGGGATATCCTATGGAGACAATCTACATAGAAACCAAACGATTGTTTGAACTATGCAATGAGGACAACAATGAAAACATCAGTGTTTAAACTGGCCATGAAGGTTACCTGAAACTGGGTCAACCACTTAAAACGAGACCCATGAGTATCGTTGTCTAGGACCTTAGCAGTTGGCACCGCAGCCAAAAAACGGCCTTGCATCGATGCTAGCCAACCAGATTCTACCTCTAAAGGACCTATGGCAGCACCGGCCAGAGGTAATCCCAACAAGTAAGACACATCCTGTAAAGTAGGCGCCATCTCTCCCCAGGGAAAGTGAAACGTATGTGTCTCTGGTCTCCATCTATCTACTAAGCAGGTAATGAGTGATTTGTCATAAGAGAAACATTTCACTTGCCTCTTGCGTAACTGCATTGGTTCACCTGCCTCATCCAATTGCGGATGTTCAACCCACTCATCCAATGTACCCTCAACCAGCCGTGCCAAGGGTAGAAGTCCAGCCCAACTTAACCTACAAAATAAAGAGAATGTAGCATACAGTTAGCGGCTATCAAAATGATGTCAAACATAGTAAGTCATTATACCGACACATACCTATTAACCCATGAATGGTGTATCATCCAGTTAGACTTTGGGGTGCGAGTGACCAACACATCTAAGTTCTTGCCCGCTTCCATAAGTGCGGCCCGGTGCCCTCTATCAATATTACTATTAAGCAACGGATACGAAGCCATATCTGCAATTCGAACAACAAATCTCAGGTGCAAATTAAAACATAGTCCAGACATATTACAAAATAAAACATAGTCCAGACATATTACAAATTAAAACATAGTCAAATAATATTACAAAATAAAACATAGTCCAGACATATTACAAATTAAAACATAGTCAAATAATATTACAAAATAAAACATAGTCCAGACATATTACAAATTAAAACATAGTCAAATAATATTACAAATTAAAACATAGTCAAATAATATTACAAATTAAAACATAGTCCAACACATATTACAAATTAAAACATAGTCCAACACATATTACAAATTAAAACATAGTCCAACACATTATATAGCTTGTGAGTTATTTCTTCCTCGTCCGCCCCTTCGGCCTCGACTGCCACGACCACCACGACTGCCACGATCATGTCCGCCTCTTCCTACTGTTGTCGCAGTCGTCGATGTAGAAGCACTCGTCGATGTGGAAGCACCGTCTTTGTTCAGGTCGGGACAATATTTCATCCTATGCCCATAAGCCGCGCATAGCAAACATTGTCTGGTTGCTCCACCAGCTTCAGATTGGTCCATATCATTTCGGATGTGCTTTACCTTACGTCTGCCCCTGCTTGTTTGCCGAAGTTCTGGATCCGGGATGTATACTCTCTCCCCATCGTTTACCTTGTTGAAATTGCCGACGACTCTAAACCCTGTCATCTCACCTGTCCAGACATTGAGTACTGCATCTTTTAAATAGTATGGGGACACGAAGGAGATAGCGTCCAACTCAATCTGGCCACAGGCAGCCAACACATGTGAGCAAGGCAAGTGCAACAACTTCGGTTTGTTGCATGTACACTCACAAGTTGGATAAAATTCCGTTCCAATTTTTACCTCGTGCGTCTTCACCTCATTTGCAGAACAAAAACCATATGTAGGAAGCTGAACCTCATACCTCCTTTCCTGATTACCTATGAGTCTGACAGTGTGCTTCTTTGCTTTCTCTATCTTCTTTGCCATGTACTCCATGACACGGCTACAATAAGGTGTGTTCTGGTTATCTGCAATATGCTTCTTTGCTAACTCATGCCTTTCTCTGAAATATCTCAAAGTGCCATGGAATACAACCTCTACAATAGCTGTGAGTGGCAATGCTCTATTCCCTCTGAGTACAAAGTTATACACCTCTGCAAGATTGGTTGTCATGTGGCCATACCTAACTCCATGGGTGTCATGCAGCAAAGACCAATTCACCGGAGGCTCTTTCTCTATCCACTCAGAAAAATTCTTTATTGCCCTGCCCTTCTTTCTCTGAGTATTAGGAGGGTCAATTGCTAGCAAGTCACAAAGACCTACTGGCTCCTCTAGCTCCGCGATGAGTGCTGCTAATTTAACCTGATCTTTTTCCATTTTCTTCCTCGCACGGACCTGCTTCTTAGTAAACTCATCTAGTTTTGACCAAATAAATTCATATTTGTGCTGCTAGTTCTGGTTGCATAATTTTTTGAACAAGTTCATCAACCGTTTGTTCTTAAACTGTGAGAAAAAATTAGCCCCAAGATGGCGCATGCACCACCGGCTCTGCAAGTCCTTCCAAGGTGTTGGTTCATCAGCTGTTGGATTCCTTAGTGTCTTCACGGCCTTCAATATACCAGCATGTCTGTCATGAATGACACACATGTTTGGTCGGTCTTTCACGATCGCAATTTTAACTTGACGGAAGAACCATACCCAGCTCGAAAAGTTCTCACCCTCCACAAATGCCACGGCAAGTGGGATGATTTGATTGTTCCCGTCCACACCAATAGCAGTGAGGATTTGCCCTTTGTACTGACCAGTCAGGAATGTACCATCCACAAACATCACAGGAGGACAATGCCGGAAAGCTTCGATGCACATAGCGAAAGAGAAGAATACTCGTTTCAACACCTTGAAATCTGGTATACTCTCCAACCTCGTGTGTTGTATGTTAACATAAGTGCTGGGATTCCTCTCCTTCAGTATGTCAAGGAGACGGACAACATTATCATATGAGTCGAAGAACGTCCCAAACCTTTCCTCCATAGCCTTCTGCTTAGCCCTCCAAGCCTTCCCATAAGGAATCTCATAATTCCATCTGACCTTCACTGCTGTCTGGATGTGTTTTGCTTCCATATCTTTCTTCTCCACTATCTCAGTATACATGAGTTGCGCAATGAGAGTTGAAGTCGGGTTTGGATGACGAACCAACAGGTTTTTCCTCACACAATTATGTGGGACCACATTGGTGGCAACTCAGTGGATGTTATACTTCGGCACGTGCCCGTGCACCTTCGCAGGACAACCTGTTTTAGCACACTTCACGGTATAGTTTGTTGGACTTGATATGTGTGTCCGGAAAACCCTCTGGGTAGACATAGCCCACTTTATCACCGCATACTTCAATTTTTTCTTTGTATCAAACATAGCCCCTATCTGGACTTGGTTCAGATTATACTGCCATGGAGTCTCATGGCCATCGTTGACCGTAAGGCCAGTGGATATGTCCTGATCCCATGCAGAAGGAATCGGTACCTCCACTTCATCCTCGGAATTTTCAGAATCCAGATCCTCCGCCAATCCATCCTCATCCTCTTCCTCCATCACCCTCAGCATTTCCTCCTCTTCCTCATCCCAATCAGAATCCACATCCTCTGCCAATATTATCCACTGACTACTCTGCCCAGTATCATGACCACAAACATTGTGTGGCGCATAGTCTGACTCTTTCTCGGCTTGGCTAGCATCCACATCCGGTGGCTGTGACCCGGATAAATAAATATCGTTAGCCACTTGACTACCATGGCCGGGTTCATACCCCACGTGGAGTTGTATGGTATTCTCCTCCTTCGCCACAGGTTACACTAGGGCATATGGGTGGATTCTTCTGTCTCGACAACGACTTAACAGGGTCAACCAATGCTGGCTCCTATCTATCGGCATCAACTCCCACTTCACATTTTTACAGGATTTCGTCCACAATGCATGAATACTGACGGAACATACTTCAGGATCCAGCCCAAAACTAGTAGTCAACTAGTACTTCAACTGTCTAATGTCCATTCTGTTCGGGTCTGAAAGTGTCATGACACCATTTTTAAACTCGCTAAGATCAACCCCCAACTCATTATATCGAACATTACCAGGGTCGTAGTAAACAGTCAAATTTACTGATTCAGACATTTTCACCTGTCAGACATTGCCACCTTCTCATTAATCGCAACGAACAAAAATATTACCGGCTACACTAACTAAAAATATTACCGGCTACACTAAAAAAAATATTACCAGCTACACTAACTAAAAATATTACCGGCTACACTAAAAAAAATATTACCGGCTACACTAACTACAAATATTACCGGCTACACTAAACAAAAATATTACCGGCTACACTAACAAAAATATTACCGGCTACACTAATAAAAATATTACCGGCTACACTAACTACAAATATTACGGGCTACACTAACTAAAAATATTACCGGCTACACTAACTAAAAATATTACCGGCTACAAAAATATTTGTGACGACAATGGTATACCTTTGACGCGTGTGTCCCCTTCTTCTTCGTCCTCTCTTCAACTCAGCGGCACCGGCCACCTCGCGGACTCCTTGCACCACCGGAACTCCAACTCACCACCACATCCTCCTCACCACCACCACCTCCTCCTCACCACCACGCACAAAAAACTACACCATAGCAAAAAAAAATACCGTACGCCGATGGAGAATGCTATGATCTATTGTTTCTGCGGGTTGGATATGAAAATGGGTGGGCGAGGGAAGAGATCGGCACGGGGGTGGAGAGTACAGAGAGGAACGAGAGAGAGAGGAAGAGCCAGCGAGCAGAGGTGGAAGAAAGGAGCCCGTCGGGCTTATCCACACGGACAGGCCACCTATCGGTCGCCAGGAGGCCGACAGGCACCTATCGGCCGCCAGGAAGCCAACAGCCCCCCTCGGCCCACAGCAGGCCGACAGGCCCCCCATCGGCCCACCCCAGGCCGACAGGCTCCCCATCGGCCCACAGCAGGCCGACAGGCCCCCCATCGGCCCACCCCAGGCCGACAGGGTGCTATTTCTGGTATTTTTGCATTTTGCCCAATAGTTTTCAAAAAGGCTATAAATTTAGTCATAGTTTTGAAAAAAAATCTATAAGTGTTGGGTTGTCTCCCAACGAGCGTTTTTCTTTAATGCCTTTTTAGCTAGGCATGATGATTTGAATGATGCTCACATAAAAGATAAGAATTGAAACACAAAGAGAGCATCATGAAGCATATGACTAGCACATTTAATCCTAACCCACTTCCTATGCATAGGGATTTTCTGAGCAAACAACTTATGGGAACAAGAATTAACAAGCATAGGAAGGCAAAACACGCAAAACTTCAAGATTTTCAACACATAGAGAGGAAACTTGATATTATTGCAATATGTAAAAGCATATGTTCCCCTCTCATAATAATTTTCAGTAGCATCATGAATGAATTCAACAATATAGCTATCACCTAAAGCATTATTTTCATGATCCACAAGCATAGAAATTTTATTACTCTCCAGATAAGCAAATTTATTCTCATGAATAGTAGTGGGAGCAAACTCAACAAAATAACTATCATGTGAGGCATAATCCAATTGAAAATCAAAATCATGATGACAAGTTTCATGGTTAAGATTATTCTTTATAGCATACATGTCATCACCATAAGCATCATAGATGGCAACTTTGTTGTCATAATCAATTGAAACCTCTTCCAAGATAGTGGAATCATCATTAAATAAAGTCATGACCTCTCCAAATCCACTTTCATAATTATTACAATAAGGTTCAACACCCTCCAAAATAGTGGAATCATTATTACCTAGAGTTGACACTCTTCCAAACCCACTTTCATCAATATAATCATCATAAATAGGAGGCATGCTTTCATCATAATAAATTTTCTCATCAAAACTTGGGGGAGTAAAAAGATCATCTTCATCAAATATAGCATACCCAAGCTTATAGCTTTGCATATCATTAGCATCATGGATATTCAAAGAATTCATACTAGCAACATTGGAATCATGCTCATCATTCATTGTTTTTATGCCAAACATTTTATTGAATTCTTCTTCTATCAATTGAGCACAATTTTCCTTTCTATCATTTTCAAGAAAGACATGATAAAGACGAATAATATGAGGCCACCTTAATTCCATTTTTTTGTAGTTTTATTTTATAAACCAAACTAGTGATAAAACAAGAAACTAAAAGATTCAATTACAAGGTCTAAAGATATACCTCCAAGTGCCAGAAAAGAGCTAGATGTCTACTACACAACTTGTTAATGTAGACTCGTGTTGGGCCTCCAAGTGCAGAGTTTTGTAGGACAGTAGCAAATTTCCCTCAAATGGATGACCTAAGGTTTATCAATCTATGGGAGGCGTAGGATGAAGATGGTCTCTCTCAAACAACCCTGCAACCAAATAATAAAAATCTCTTGTGTCCCCAACACACCAAATACAATGGTAAATTGTATAGGTGCACTAGTTCGGCGAAGAGATGGTGATACAAGTGTAGTAATGATAGTAGATATTGAATTTTGTAATAGGAACAATAAAAAACAGCAAGGTAGCAAGTAACAAAAGTGAGCACAAACGGTATTACAATGCTTGAAAATGAGGCCTAGGGTCCATACTTTCGCTAGTGCAATCTCTCAACGATGATAATATAATTGGATCATATAACCATTCCTCAACGTACGATGAAGAATCACTCCAAAGTTCTTATCAAGCGGAGAACATAAGATGAAATTGCTTGTAGGGTACGAAACCACCTCAAAGTTATCCTTTTCGATCGATCTATCCAAGAGTTCATACTAAAATAACACCAATTTATCATTACCGATCGATCTATCTAAGCATTCATACTAAAATAAAACCATATGATACACATCAACCAACTCTAATGTCACCTAGATACTCCAATGTCACCATGAGTATTGTGAGTTGATTATACGATATGCATCAAACAATTTCAGATTCATAATACTCAATCCAACACAAAGAACCTCAAAGAGTTTTGCCCCAAAATTTCTACCGGAGAAACAAGGAAGAAAATGTGCATCAACCCCTATGCATAGATTACCCCAATGTCACCTCAGGAATCCGCGACTTGAGTGCCAAAACATATACCAAGTGAATCAATATGATACCCCATTGTCACCACGGGTATTCATAGCAAGACATACATCAAGTGCTCTCAAATCCATAAAAATATTCAATCCACTTAAAACAAAATCTTAAAAGAAAAAATAAATTCATCACAATAAGATAGAGAGGGGAAAACACCATATGATCCAACTATTAACAAAGCTTGCGATACATCAAGATCGTGTCGAATCAAGAACACGAGAGAGAGAGAGAGAGATTAAACACATAGCTATTGGTACAAACCCTCAGCCCTGAGGGTGGACTACTCCCTCCTCATCATGGTGGCCGCCGGGATGATGAAGATGACCACCGGTGATGATTTCCCCCTCCGGCAGGGTGCCGGAACAAGGTCTAGATTGGTTTTTCATGGCTACATAGGCATGCAGCGGTGGAACTTCTGATCTAGGGTTATTTATGGGGGTTTCTGTATTTATAAGATTTTTTGGCGCCGATTTCACGCGAAGATGGGCTCGAGGGGCCCACCACCCACCAGCACACGGGCAAGGCCCCTGGCGCGCCCTGGTGGCCTGGTGGGTGGTGGGCCCCTCCTTCACCTTTTGGTCCCCCCACAAAGCTTCTAGTGTCTCTTTTGTTCCAAAATAATCATTAAAAAGTTTCAGCTCATTTGGAGAACTTTCATTTCTGCACAAAACACAACACCATGGTAGTTCTGCTGAAAACAACGTTAGTCCGGGTTAGTTCCATTCGAATCATACCAAAACCATATAAAATTGTTGTAAACATGGCATGAATACTTCATAAATTATAGATATGTTGGAGACGTATCGGTTTGCTTGTTGTTTGCCTTCATGTCAACACTCAAAACAGAAAAATAAATAAGAAAAATTAAGATGGATCCTCACCCTCTTGCTAATCTTTTCAAAAGATCCAATTATGATTTACCAATCGCTAGTGAGTTGAGTGCACTAGATTATCTTTATAAAGTTTTGCTTGAAGATCGTGAATCTGAAAATTGTGATGAAGTGTTAAACAAAAAAATTTATAAAGTGATTCATGATAGCTCCTTCAACGAAAAGCATGATTGCAATAATGTTATTATAAATTCTATTAATGTCAATTGTGCTAATAATATGCAAAACCCCAAGCTTGGGGATGATACTTTTGTTATGTCCACTACTTATTGCAATGATCATGATTGGGGTGATAATGTTTCTTATGATCTTGAAAAAAAATTAAGCCTCATGATGAATATGTTTGCAGTAATATTAAAAATGGGTTTGGAGGGGTCATGACTTTAGTTGATGTTAATCCCACTATTTTGGAATACTATAAGAATTTTATGCATGTGTATCATGGAGAGAAAATTTTATATGATAGATATATTGTTGAATTTGATTATGATCCTACATGTAATAATTATGAGAAAGGAAAATATGGTTGTAGAAATTTTCATGTTACTAAATTACCTCACGTTATGTTGAGATTGTCAATTATTCCTCTTCTTTGCATATGCTAGATATTTCTTGTCTTGATAATTTATTTCCATATAAAATGCCTATGCATAGGAAGTATGTTAGACTTAAATGTGTTTTTCACATGTATTATGATGCTCTCTTTGTTCTTCAATTCTTGTCTTTCATGCGAGTATCATTAAAATTATCAATGCCTAGCTAAAAGGCTTTAAAGAAAAGCACTTGTTGGGAGACAACCCAATATTTTTCTTTTCTGTTTTTCTATGTTCACACAATTATGCTAATGTAATGATTGTGTTTTATTATTTTAATTAGTGTTTGTGCCAAGTAAAGCCATTAGGATGGTTTGGGTGATAGTTGACTTGATTCTGTTGGAAAACAGAAGGTTTCACGGCCAGTAGCCGAACTTCAAAATTTGCTGGAACATGGAAAAATTCTACATTTTTACATATGATTGGTAAACAAATTTCCCACGTCGTCCTAATTTTTCAGAATTTTTGGAGTTACATAAGTATAGTCAATATTCAGATTGCTACAGACTATTCTGTTTTTGACAGATTCTGTTTTCGTTGCATTGTGCGCTTATTTTGATGAATCTATGGACTATACCGGGGGGTTTTAGCCATGGTAAAGTTAGAATACAATAGGTATAATGTAATAACAAAATATGAATGGGTTTGCAACAGTACTTAAAGTAAAGATTGGTTTTATTATACTAACGAATCTCACAAAGGTTTTTGTTAAGTTTTGTATGATTGAAGTTTTCAAGTTTTGGGTGAGATCACGATGGATGAAGGAATAAGGAATGAAAAGATCCTAAGATTGGGGATGCCCATGGCACCCCAAGGTCATATTCAAGGATAACCAAGCAACTAAGCTTGAGGATGATCCCGAAGGCATCCCCTCTTTCTTCTAACGACCATCGGTAATTTTACTTGGAGCTATATTTTCATTCGTCACATATCACGAGTTTTGCTTGGAGCGTCTTGTATTATATGAGTCTTTGCTTTGTTTTCTATTTAGTTTGTCACAATCATCCTTGCTGAACACACTTGTTTGAGAGAGCCACACGCATATCATGATTTGTTAGAATACTCTATGTGCTTCACGCAAATCTTTTGAGCTAGGCAGTTGCTCTAGTACTTCACTTACATCTTTTTTAGCACGACCGTGGTTATATTTTAAAGAAATGTACTCTCATGCTTCACTTATATTATTTTGAAAGTTAGTAAATTTTAAAGAAATATACGCTCATGCTTCACTTATATTATTTAGAGAGTTAGTAAATTTTGAAGAAATATTTATGCTCTCATGCTTCACTTAAATCTTTTTAAGAGTTAAGAATAGTAATGGTAATTTGCACGAGATGTGAATTTGGTCCCAAAGTGATAGATATCCAAGAAGGATATAATAAAACCTTTCATGAAGATCATTGGATATTATAAACTTGATTCCTTGCAATAGTTCTGCGATATGGAGATAGTAATATGTGAGCCATGTTGGTGAGTAATTATGCTTTAGTAGGAATATTGGTGTTAAGGTTTGTGATTCCCTATGCAAGCATGAAAGTCAATAGTTATGCAATGAAGTTACATCCTACTTGTGGTGCTTTATTCAGTGTTAGTTACGTTTAATGCTTGTTTATGATCGTTTTTGTTTTTTGGTTGGTCGCTTATCAATCTATTTGCTAGCCTTCATTTGTACTAAGCGGGAATGCTACTTGTGAATCCAACTCCTAAACCCAAAGTTGTGCCAAATGAGTCCACCATACCTACCTATATGCGGTATTTCCATGCCGTTCCAAGTAAATTTGTATGTGCCAACTCTAATTTTCAAAATGAATTTCCTTTTTGTGTGCCTGTACCACTCATGAAGCGGTAGGGGGTGGCAAATACTTTCCATGCTAGGTATGTTATTCTCAAGATGAGTGTTTATTCACTTGTCATTGCACGAGAGTGTGGAAGGTAATAGGGATGCCCAGTCCCGAAATGAAAAAAAATTATATATGTTGTTCATAATAAATTCCTTAGAAAGTGTTGGTATGGAAGGCACCAGTGGATATGGCTAGCCATGGATTGTGAAAGAATGGTGGGAAGGAAATAAACTTTACTTTTTGTTTGGGAACCACCTATGATTTATCTAGCATGGAAGATATTGGGAATTCTTGGTCGTTTTCATTGACAGGAAGAGCATGCCTCTCAACACAATTATATCTCTCAATTTAAGCTATGAGCTCTGGCACCTCTACAAATCTCTGCTTCCCTCTACGAAGGGCCAATCTATTTAGTTTTACGCAAAAAAAATTATACTGAGTCTCCATCTTATCCTATAAAGCAGCAACTAGGGAACACTATTGTCATACTTGTGCATTGGATGTAGCTAACATTTGAGTGTGTTTCATGAATGGATCAATGATTGAGCATAATGGTCTAGGGATAGCTTTCTTTAGCGTTGAAATTTTGAAAGAAATGGTTGCTTGTTGGTATGGTTGAGTATTGATGTCATCATGTCAATTATAGGCTATTGCTTTGAATCATTTAGAGTCCAAATGTCCATGCTACAAAAGAAAAGAATATGTGATGAACATGATAGGTAGCATTCCACATCAAAAATTATGTTTTTATCATTTACCTACTCGAGGACAAGTAAGAATTAAGCTTGGGGATGCTGATACGTCTCCAATGTATCTATAATTTTTTATTGTTCCATGCTATTATATTATCAATCTTGGATGTTTTATATACATTTATTAGCAACTTTATATCATTTTTTGGGACTAACGTATTAACTTAGTGCCCAGTGCCAGTTGCTGTTTTTTGCTTGTTTTTTACTTTGCAGAATATCAATACCAAACGAAGTCCAAATGCTAGTTAGTAGCTAGATGGCTTCTTCTCTCTTTCTGATCTTCAATACAATGTTCTCCTTGATGTTCTTGGAGATCTATTTGATGTAATGACTTTTTGCGGTGTGTTTGTTGGGATCCGATGAATTATGAGTTTATGATCAAATCTATCCACAGGCCCTTCGACGAAACTATGTGCGATGCATTAATCGCAAACAGTGATGTAAAAACCATCAAAAAAGATGCAAAACATTTGCGATGGTGGATACATCAAACACAGTTCATATTCTATATACGTGTGCGATGCATGGCATACGGTTAATCCATAAGAACTGTTTGCGATGAGACAGAACAATAGAAATGGGCAGCTATATCAAGGTGTGTGTGATACATGACATACAGTTTGCTCGGATGAACTGTTTGCTATTAGGGAATGCAACAGAAATGGTCAGCCAAATCAGGATGTGTGCGATATACGACATACAGTTCACTCGAACGAACTATTTTCGATTAGGGAACACAACAGAAATGGTTCAGTTTAACAAGATGTGTGTCATATGCGGCTTACAGTTCACATAGATGAACTATTTGCGATGAGCCAAAAGAACACAAATGATTCGTGTAAACAAGATGTGTGTGATACACGGCAAACAGCCCACTCGGATGAACTGTTTGCGATGAGAAAATATAACACAGACGGTAAATATAGTCAATTCGTGTGTGATTCTTTGTGTAGAAAAAACTAGCAGAGCGCGCAGAGGGACGCGACCCGAGCGAGCCTTAGCGCCTAAACGGTGAGCAGAGTGCACCGCGGCCGCCTAAATGGTGAGCAAGAACATGCATAATTATTTCATATAGCAAATGAACATAGCCGGGAATAGCCGTCCAACAATATTATTTTCGATGACATGCATTAATATATTCTTAGTTAAATCTAAGGTCAAAGTTTGGTACTACAAAATACGAAGGGGGCCAATAAACCACGACGGAGGTAGTACCTATACGAACACAGATGCCCAGTGCAGAAATAAATGACGTTATACACGTATCCCGCAATCCACGCCAATGCTTCCCACCTCTTCCCTCATCGGTTTCCCGCCACCAGCAAGTGGCTTGCTCCATATGACCCAGGCGGCAACGCACCGTAGCGACACTGTGCACAGATCTAGTCCACACCCATCTACCATTAGTTATTCCAAGCATGCCACGTACCTACGAAAGCTTCGACGTCGACCCCTTCCTGCGTTACATCTTCGGCAAGGAGAACGAGCCTGAGCAGGTCGGGGAGCAAGAGCTTCATTGGCCGGTGCAGGCGCCATGGCCCATCGGCAGCGATATCGCCATGCCAGTCCTTGAGGGCACAATGGACATATTGCAGAGGAAGTGTGATGAGCAGTTTACCATCCATCGTCCAAAAGATCCAGAGCTTCTCGGCGGGATGATCGACGACCCACCCGAAGAGCCACCGTCATCGGTGCTCATCGAGAGCCTGATGCCCTACAAGGAATGGGTAGAGGACCTCTTCAATTTAGTTATCAGACAACCAGCCTGCGGCTTCATCATTGCCGGCGGCAGCCGTGTCAACCTGGATCCCGACGATGTGGTGGCCAGGCTCGAGCGCACCCTTGGCGAAGTTGACGTCCCCGACGAAGTAGAACATCGCCAACGTGGTATCTTGAGGATGCAGGTGATGGACGGAATTTGCTACCAGGGCAGAGACATGGAAATGGAGCGGTTCCACGGAGATTTCATGTGCGCGATTGCACGCTGTCAAGCTCTTCTGGAAGAGGCCCAATAGCCCCAAGAGCCTCCCAGCGCCCGCAGCTCCGTAGGCAGAGACAGGTATGGTGGCCGCGGGTCGGGACAGTCAGAACGAATGGCTGCAAGGGTGCTATGCTGATCATGGTGGAGTCTGAGAAGACCGTCGTCGCAAGGCCGCTAGCTCAGACTTCCAGCCTATATTTATTATAATTGTGTGGAAATGTCGCATATCGACATTTTATGTCACTAAGCATATGTAGCTCGTGTGTGTTTTGGGCGTTGCCGCATATGGAATTTTAAATTATCCTGAATATGTAAGACAATTATTAACCATTGCAATTGTAAATTTGCCTCAACGGCGAGCAGAGCATGCGCAGGGACGCCAGAGCGGAGCACGCCGTGGCTGCCTCAATGGCGAGCAAAATGCGTGGATGGACGCGGGCAGAGCACGCCGCGGCCTCCTCAACGACGAGTAGAACGAGCCGCGGCTGCCTGAACAACAAGCAACCACACCTGCATATTGCAATTCTGGTCAACCTTCTGGCACCGCGTGGGAGGTGCGACGGCCCTTCCACCGAACACGATGGTGATATCTGGACCGTGTGTGATAGTGGGAAGATATGTACACGTCCGAGAATGCGGGCCCACGTACGCCATCCGGGAACCGTTTTGGGCTTCGAGCCCAGAACCATCAATAAATTTTGAGCTTGTTTCTCGTCACATTCTAGATTACCACGCAATAAGTAATTGCGAATCCGTTCAAACCGATCAAACCTAAACGTGTTCCCACTTAGCACTGGGCTATAAAAACTACCCACTCAAAATTTACTTCACAATTCCTCTCCTCATCACCCAAAAAACAGGTCTTTGCCATGGCCGGTAGGAGGAGTTTTGGGTCGACATATAACCAGGGAGCAAAGACCAAGGCCGCGGAAGCACTAGAGAGGCCCCGCAGCTACGTGGCAGCCGCAACAGCGATGTCCTGGCGTGTCGTGGCGCCCTCGAACAAGCTCTGACCGGCACGCGAGGGCTCTCACAAGTGCACTCGCCACGTTGGTGATCGCGATGAGCTGGTGATGCTTAAGTCCTTGGCTGGCGACAACGATATTCTCGCTGGCCTAATTAAGTAGCAGGAGCTGGTCGATGGCTTGATGAAGTTGCTCAAGATTAGCGATGCCTCGGTTGAGAAGGCGACCGGCCTCGTCGAGCAACTCATGGGTGACAATGCAAAGCTCCTCAAGGCGCTCGCCGAGACAGAGGAGGAGGCCGCCGGCTAGAAGAAGCTGCATGAGCAGAGCAGTGTCTCGGGTAAGACGCTGAAACCGGTTGTCGAGGAACTGATGGGTGACTTTAGGAAGCTCCGGATCGAGCGCGAGTAGGAGGTGGAGGAATCCGTGGCTGCTGTCAAGCAAAGTCATGAGGAATTGAAGAAGGAGCTGGAGGATCTCGTCGCCCGGCGATCCATCGAGGAGTAGAGACAGTAGCGACCCAGATCATTGTCTGCGATTTCCTTCTTCTCTTGCCCCCGTGTCTTCCGGGCGTTGCGCATGTGGCATTTTAAATTATCCGAAATATGTAAGACAATTATTATCCGCGCCATTGTAAAGTTGTCATCGTATTATCCGTTGCCATTTTGTTTGTCATCGTATTATCCGTTGCCGCATGTGCATTTTAAATTATCCGGAATACGAGTTGAAAACACGAACAAAGAAAATGCTAATGTTGAGCGGGGCCATGGGATCACAAGCAAACACCCTCCGTCCATGTGCTTTAATTAACCGCGTGTTAAACAGCGCCTCGGCCGCCATTAATGGAGAAGTTGTGAGCGAGGCGGGCAGCTGGTGGATGGAGGTCAAAGAGCTTGCTTCCCGGTGAGCATGCGCGGCCTTGGCTGCTCGCACATGTCCCGTCGAGCCAGCGCGGTGGACAGGTCACATGCGTCCCATCGAGCCTGCGCGACCAGGGACGGAGCCAGATATTCGATATAGGGGGGGGTGAGTTCCACACTTGAGCTCTACCAGACTAATGAGCTAAAAATTGAACATTTAGAGTGTGAAAAAAAAGGCTAAACTTGAACTCATGTTTTCGTTGAAGCTTGGTACCCCACAAGAATACAATACAAATTGTCCACTTTGACAAGATAAATTCAGTTCCCAAGTTAGTTATATAGAAAAATTTGGTACATCATACTATAACTAATTGATTCCACCACCAATTTTCATGTCAATCAATCAATGATTGTTCATGTTAGACAAAAGAAATTTAGAGATTTGTAGACAAGGTTAATAATGAGACTGAACGTACCATAGAGGCCTAAATGACGATGTGCATCATCATGTACGTGAACAAATCACGCTGTGCTTCCCCTAATCCCCTATATGTTGGTTAATGACATATATCGATTGAGGGTCTCAATGTTTGGACGGTTAGACGCAAGTGCCCTGGCAAATGTATTCCATTGTTCTCTTCTCCTAACCATCTTCATATCTACACATGCATATTTGGACAATCAAGTACTCACTCCGTCCCAAAATAAGTGACTCAACTTTGTACTAACTTTGTACTAAACTTAGTACAAAGTTGAGTCACTTATTTTGGGACGGAGGGAGTATTTCCTAATTAATTTCAACTGTTTGTAATATTTAATGGCACAAACCACACAGATTTGAACAAATTAAAGATCAAGAGATGAACTAATGGAGTAAGGATTAGTTGTGCACCTATGCAGCCATGTTGGATCTCGTTTGGTCCTCTTCTGGTTTCTGATTGGAAACTGGAGCAAATTCGCCCTGGCGGTGATAGGCGTGGACTCAAGCGGAGTACGGGTAGAGAGATCTCCTCAGTTGTGGCCGCTGATCCGTGCGTCCGGTTTGCAACGTGTCCGTGGATCAGCGCCTGCTGGCTGCCTGTCCCAGCATCCCCTTCCCTTCTGCCCTTCTCAATGGCGGCGCGATGGAGAGGTCGGATCAGGATCAGCAGCCAGCACTTGCAGCTACAGGCGTCGGCTTAGATAATAAGAAGCGACGAAACGAAGAGGTTAGCGATATGTGCGCGACCTACATGCGTACGTAGTCCAACTCCAGCGATGGGCTGACATATTTCTTTCCTTCATTTTGTGCTTTGCCTGAAATGATATTGGGCTTTACATGGGCTGAGCCGTTGAGGCTTAACATTTGCAAAGGCCAAAAGGGATGGGGGGCGATGCACGTTACAGACAGTTATGGAAGCCAAAAAATCAGCGATTAACTCATCCCCATCAAGGTACGACGCGATCGTTAGGGGGGGTCTCGCCCCCCCTCGTCCCCCCCTGTATCCGTCCCTGTGCGCGACGGACTGCTCGCACATGTCCCGTCGAGCCTGCACGGTGGACTTCTCGCGCTCGTCCCGTCTAATCAAACAGCTGCACGCACGCCACCGAGTATGGTTAAATTTTGGCACGAAATACAAAGATGACCAATGAACAAGGACTGAGGTAGTACTCTCCCATAAAAAGAGAGGGACGCGTGGCCACACTTAAATGGTTACGGGAACACACACGGTTAATATAATACAACCGTTTGCGATATTAACGTGTCAGCTATTTGTTTCAAAAGGAATTCATTGGCTATTAATGTGTGTGCCTTGTCTCAAACTGGACGATTTTTTTTACCACGGCATATATGTGCCATGTGATGAAACCATGCCAAGTTTCTTGATTTTTGGGTGAGTTTTGGATTTACTTTTATTTAAAAACCGAGATTCTCAATGTTTCAGGATGACGAGACATTTGTAATTCATTCCCATTCCTTCATTGAGACCTAAACATGCACCCAATGACACATGTATGATTTTCCACCCATTTTGCTTCACTGGAGCATGTGCTTGTAGTTCAAATTTGAATTATGAACATTAAATGCCTAGAAAACTCAATTAATATATAAAATGGCCAAACGAACCCTGAATAGTTTCAAATTTCAGCATGACACTCCTGTTATTCTATGTTGCCTGTGGAAAACAAAATACAAGGCGAGAAGAGGCATCGATTATCGTTTCGCCCACAAGAGGGGCATGTTTCCCTACCGAAAACACGAGGGTTGTAGGAAGCTCCGGTTTGTAAGAGGCTTGTAATATAGCTTGGCCCAAATTGGACAATTTTTTTACCACGACATATATGTGCCATGTTGCGACACCCTGCCAAGTTTCATGATTTTTTGGTGAGTTTTGGATTTACGAAGATCTAAAAACCGAGATTCACAATGTTTGAGGTCGAGCCAGGACACCGAGATGGTTGAATTCATTCTCAGTCCTTCCATGGGACCTAAACATGCACCCAAGGACACATGTATGATTTTTCTAGCCATTTTTGTGCACTGGAGCATGTATTTGTAGTTCAGATTTGAATTATGGACATTAAATGCCTAGAAAACTCAATTAATGTATAAAAAAGGTCAAACGAACCCTGAATAATTTCAAAGTCCAGCGTGAATCTCCCGTTGTTCCATGTTGCCTGTAGAAGAAAATACAAGGCGAGAAGAGGGAGCGATTATCATTTCGCCCACAAGGGGGACATGTTTCACTATCAAAACCACGAGTGTTCTTGCGAGAGGCTCTGGTTTGTAAGAGGTTTGTAATAAAGCTTGGCCCAAATTGGACAATTTTTTAACCACGACATATATGTGCCATGACGTGACATCATGCCAACTTTCATGATTTTCTGGTCAGATTTGGGTTTACGGGGATTTAAAAACTGAGATTCCCAATGTTTGAGGACGAGCCAGGATGCCGATACGGTTGTAATTCATTCCCATTCCTTGCATGGGACCTAAACATGAACCCAAGGACACATGTATGATTTTTCTAGCCATTTTGGTACACTGGAGCATGTATTTGTAGTTCAGATTTGAATTATGGACATTAAATGCCTAGGAAACTCAATTAATGTATAAAAAGGCCAAATGAACCCTGAATAATTTTAAATTTCAGCACGGATATCCTGTCGTTCCATGTTGCCTGTAGAAAAAAATACAAGGCAAAAAGAGGCAGCGATTATCGTTTCGCCCACAAGGGGGACACATTTCCCTATCGGAGCCACGAGGCTTCTTGAGAGAAGCTCCGGTTTGTAAGAGGCTTGTAATAAAACTTGCCCCAAAATGGTCAATTTTTTTCCACGACATATATGTGCCATGTCGTGACACCATGCCAATGTAGGAGATATGCCCTAGAGGCAATAATAAATGTTATTGATTATCTCCCTGTTCATAATTAGGTTTATGTTCCATGCTATAACTGCTATGGTTCTCGAGTCTACAATAACCACGAGGCTCGGAGGAAGACTCATATGCATGTGTGGAATAATAAACGGTAAAATGTATTCCAAGTCTGGCCTTTGAGACTAGCTCAAGTGTTGCATGATGGTTCTGTTTTCCTGATCATGGGCATGACTATGCCGGCAACTTTGAGGGCACAATGTTAGAAGAACATTTGTGTTGAATCGACCCGAATCGATGTTATGCTATGGGATACTTTCATCACAAGTTAATGGTTAATAACACAGAGATGGTTAACGTTTGCATGATTCCTCAGACCATGAGAGTATCGAGTTTCTTCATGCTTGATTCATGAACTTTGGGGTTTGTTAAACGTCATCCGTAAATGGGTGGCTATTACGGTGGCTTACGGGTTCATGGAAAAGTGTGTCAAGTAACTTGATAGCTCGAGATTGGGATTTGCTCCTCCGACGATGGAGAGATATCTCTGGGCCCTCTCGGTGTTACGGTATCCATCATCGTCTGGCCAGACACTTTGTAATTTGATCACGGGGATGCCGGAACACGTAACGAGAAAAGAGAACAATACCGGTAACGAGGTAACTAGCATAGTGGACAAGTTGTTGATCCACGGGAATGCCAACATGTCTCACCTCGGGTATTTGTAACATATCGCGAAGCAACAGGAATAGCACACGGCAACTGGAGGTTCACTCGAATATTCATTCGTGTGGGTATAGGGGTCAATATGGGTGTCCACGGCTCCGATGTTGATCATTGATCGGAAGAGGTTCCGTGTCATGTCTATACTTCACCGAACCTATAGGGTCACACGCTTAAGGGTCATCTATCTGCTGAATACTAGACAGGGAGTCTGAGAGAAAATCACCGAAAAAGTTTCGGACACCGGAAAAGTTTCGGACAGCGGAAAAGTTCCGCAGAGAGAGGTCACCGGATGAGTTCCGGTGAAACTGAAAAGTTGTTTTGGGGTATTCCATTAAGTCAAATTGGTTTCGAAACATGCCTGATAATTCTTGGAGGGTGCCAGAATCATTCTGGAAACTTCTGGGAATTTTCCGAGATGAAAACCGGAAATGTTCCGGAGCTGCCGGAACCGCTTCAGATGCTTTTCGCAGATGAAATCACTAAACTGGAATTGTTCTAGAACGCATTGAAAATTATTATGGTGGGTACTGGAAATGTTCTAAGCCCACATAAATATTTTCAGTTCGAACGGACGCTGAAAAATGTCGTCATGAATAGTGAAAGTGCTTTTTGGGTTACTTTTTGGAAAGCCACTTGTTTGGGCTTTATCCCAAAAGATCTAGGGATGACATGGATGGATTGGGAGGCCCTCTTGGGGGCCCCCCAAGGGGTGTGGCCGGCCACACTTGGGGCTCCACCATGGAGCCCCTCTTGTTCCTTGGTTTCACTTCTATGCCCTTGGTGGAAGGACTTCATTCATGTACTTTTGGGTTTTATTGTAAAACCACCCTACCCCTTGGGATTTCCTATAAATAGAGGTGGAGGGGCAGCCCTCCACACTCATCCCTTGCTCTCATACTCATGCCATGCAATGATCTGGCTTCTCTCTCCCTCCCACGAAAAGAGTTTCGTAGAGCCGAAAGGCTGTCTGGGTTCCGGTGGGAACTAGTTCTGGACGGCGAAGCCCTGCCGGATAGATGACACCGTATGTGTGCAACTCTGTAGAGAGGTTGTAGTTTCGATCTTAGTGCCCGAGGGGCTGTTCAAGAGTGCCTCCCGAAGGGCTGTCCATGTGACGGTCCGAGTTCTGTGAGTCCTCCCGAAGGGCTGTCCGTGACACCGTCCGGGGGACTGTCCGACCGCCTCCCGGAGGGCTGTCCGAGTGGCGGATGAGGGTATACATCCTCATGGTTGGGAGGTTGTAAATCCTAGCTGCGGGGATCTGCACCGCCGATCATCATCGACTCTACTTCCGCTGCGCTACGAGTCGGTAATGAAAATGATCAAACCTTGTATGCAGTCTCCATAGTGGTCCTGGGCTGGTGCGTAGGTCGGAGAATTTTTGTTTTCTGCTGTGTTACCCTACAGCCAAGTTTCACGATTTTCGGGTGAGTTTTGGATTTATGGGGATTTAAAAACCGAGATTTTCAAAATGTCCGAGGCCGAGCCAGACACCGAGACGGTTGAATTCATTCCCATTCTTTGCATGGGACCTAAACATGCACCCAAGGACACATGTATGATTTTTCTAGCCATTTTGGTGCACTAATTTGAATTATGCACATTAAATTAATGCTTATAAAACTTAATTATAATGTATAAAAAAGGCCAAACGAACCCTGAATATTTAAAGCGGTTCTGGTCAACCGTCTGTCACCTGTGTGTAAGCATTGTGCGCATGCATCGTGCTAGCTCACGCTTCCTTCTTTATTAAGTTTTCCATATTAATGGTGTTAGATATACAAACATGCTACCGTTTCCCGCCACTCCTCCCATCGGTTTCCCGCCTCTTCTCTCATCAGTTTCCTGCTGCCAGTGTCAGTGCTCATAGAAGGATAGGCGGCGACTGATGACCCACAAGTATAGGGGATCTATCGTAGTCCTTTCGATAAGTAAGAGTGTCAAACCCAACAAGGAGCATAAGGAAATGACAAGCGGTTTTCAGCGAGGTATTTTCTGCAAGCACTGAAATTATCGGTAACAGATAGTTTTGTGATAAGATAATTCGTAACAGGTAACAAGTAACAAGTGTAACAAAGGTGCAGCAAGGTGGCCGAATCCTTTTTGTATCAAAGGATAAGCCTGGATGAACTCTTATATAAAGCAAAGAGCTCCCGAGGACACATGGGAATTATTGTCAAGTTAGTTTTCATCATGCTCATATGATTCGCGTTCGTTACTTTGATAATTTGAAATGTGGGTGGACCGGTTCTTGGGTGTTGTCCTTTCTTGGACGAGCCTCCCACTTATGATTAACCCCTCTCGCAAGCATCCACAACTATGAAAGAAGAATTAAGATAAATCTAACCATAGCATGAAACATGTGGATCCAAATCAGCCCCTTACGAAGAAACGCATAAACTAGGGTTTAAGCTTCTGTCACTCTAGCAACCCATCATCTGCTTATTACTTCCCAATTCCTTCCCCTAGGCCCAAATCATGGTGAAGTGTCATGTAGTCAATGTTCACATAACACCACTAGAGGAAAGACAACATACATCTCATCAAAATATCGAACGAATACCAAATTCACATGATTACTTATAACAAGACTTCTCCCATGTCCTCGGGAACAAACGTAACTACTCATAAAGCATGCTCATGTTCAAGATTAGTGGGGTATTAATTATCATTAAGGATCTGAACATATGATCCTCCACCAAATAAACCAACTAGCATCAACTACAAGGAGTAATCAACACTACTAGCAACCCACAGGTACCAATCTGAGGTTTTGGGACAAGGATTGAATACAAGAGATGAACTAGGGTTTGAGAGGAGATGGTGCTGGTGAAGATGTTCATGGAGATTGACCCTCCCTCGATGAGAGGATCGTTGGTGATGACGATGGCTTCGATTTCCCCCTCCCGGAGGGAAGTTTCCCCTGTAGAATACTTCTGCCCAGGTTGCATCTGCCCAGGTTCCTCCTCGAGACGGCGTCGCTTCATCCTGAAAGCTTCTCTCTGATTTTTTTCCAGGTCAAAACCTTTCATATAGCAGAAGATGGGCACTGGAGACCTGCCAGGGGGGCCACAAGCCCTGGGGGCGCGCCCTAGGGGTAGGGCACGCCCCCAAGGCTTGTGGCCACCTAGTGGGTCCCCTCTGGTAGTTTCTTTGCCCAATAATTTTATATATTCCAAAATAATTCTCCGTAAATTTTTAGGACTTCTGGAGTTGAGTAGAATAGGTCTCTTAGATTTGCTCCTTTCCGGTCCAAAATTCCAGCTGCCGGCATTCTCCCTCTTCATGTAAATCTTGTAAAATAAGAGGGAAAAGGCATAAGTATTGTACCATAATGTATAATAACAGCCCATAATGCAATAAATATTAACATAAAAGCATGATGCAAAATGGACGTATCAACTCCCCCAAGCTTAGACCTCGCTTGTCCTCAAGTGAAAGCCGAAATAGGTAATCATGACCACATGTTTAGAGATAGAGGTGTCGATAAAATAAAATACGGACATGAGGGCATCATGATCATCTTTAGAACAGCAACATATATTGTCATATAATTTCTTATGCTAAAGTAACAATCCGTTCACAAGGTAAAGTGTGAATCAAAAAACTTCATTGAAAACCAACAAACTATGATCTTGGTCATTGAAACAATTGCAATTTATCATAACATCGGAAAGAGTCAATGTAAGAGCTTTTATTTAGCAAGTTCACATACTCAACCATCATTTAATCTTTCATAATTGCTAACACTCACGCGATACTTATGAGATCAAAGTTTCAATCAAACACATAGTGTCGGTGTACTAGAATAGGGGTACCCTAGTACCCCGTACTTGTGCACGGGCAGTAGTAGCATCCCGCGGCCAGGCTTGCGAGAGGACAACCAGAGAGAAGCTCAAGATTATTAAGCCATTCAAGAACAAAGTATACAAAGCAAGAGTTAAGGCCCCGGCAAGAGGAGCTTGCCGGGAGGGACAGCTGAGGCCCAACCTGAGGTTTGTTGTAGCAGAGTACTTGCCGCGGCAAGGTACTTGCCCCGGCAAGTCATTGGCTGCGGCAGGGTATTGGCTGCGGCAAGATAGCAGCTGCGGCAAGGTACTTGCCCCGGCAAGTTACCTTGCGCGGCAAGCTATGGGTTGCGGCAAGCTGTCAGGTGCGGCAAGGTCTTGCCGCGGCAAGCGTTACTGTACCACTATGCTACTGTGCTGCTCCGGTGCCTCTGCCAGCGTGGCGCTCTGGGTCCTTCCAAGCGTGTGTGGCAGGGCACTGTGTAGACGGCGGTACACTATAGCTAGCGGTGCAGGAGCAGGTGGGATAGGCTTTTCCCACGTCCAAGACGTCCGGGTACATGTATCTGGACAGCTAAGGCATGGGCATTTAATGCCCTTGTCCCCTGCCGTCAGTGGTAGGTAGGACATGTCATCCTGGTAATAATGGCCTTACTGTAGCAACTTTCCACCTCTACCTTTACTGTTTGCCACCTGTTGGTGACCCCTTTGTGCATATAAAAGGAGGCCCATAGGCAACGTGGAGTAGGGAGAGGAAATGGGAAATGGAGAACTCCAGTATTGTACGCAGCTACTCTGTACTGTAGCGCTCCTGGAGCTAGAACAATCATACAGATAATAAACCAAAAAGCAGGAGTAGGGTTTTACGCATCCGTGTGGCCCGAACCTGGGTAAATCTCTCTCGTGCACTGTCGTGTTCTTCGCTAGATTTGCTCTTCGTGCGACCGTCTCTCCCTGCCGAACGTAAAGGGGTCCTTCCCTGGGTCCCATAGGTGATCGCGGATTCGTCCCCAACATCTTTGGCGCGCCAGGTAGGGGAGAGGAGGTTGTGTGAACCTAATCTAGCGATTTGCGCGTTAGTTTTTGGGCCATCCTCCGCCTTATGGCTCCAAAAAAGAAGACTTCGGCCATCGGTGCGTCTACGTCCAACACGCCTGCTCCCATGCAGGAGGGTGCCGACGTGATTGCGGCTGCTGGGGGGACTGAAGAGCGAGAGCTCCTATTACCTCCACCTGTCCAAAACCGGGCCAGCAACGCCAATCTTGGCGCTGCTGGGTCTGGGAACGCAGCGCTGCTCGCTGCTGCTGGCCCTGCAAGCTCCAGAAACGGTGCTGCGCGTTCTGGAACGCCTGCGCCGGTTCAGACGCCGCGGCCTTCGCAAGAAGCCCGTGACAGGCAGCGTCCTGACGCCCCAGGTGCCAGGCGCTCCCTGGATAATGAACTTGCGCATCGATCTCGAGATGCGCGGGGTCACCACACGCAACAACACGTTGGCGGGGTCGAGGTACGGTCGCCTGGGCGTGGAGATGCTCCTTCTAACACTGTTAGGAGTAAGAGCATCCCACAGTCCTCACGCCACTCGATACCTCCCTCACCAGCAGAAGCGTTGGCGCGTGCGCAGCTGCTCCTGAACTTCCCTCCACCAGCAGATAAGCTTGACGAGTGGAGGGCAACCATTCAGAGCCTTCTCAGCTTCGCTGATGCCGACCCGGTGCGCGCGGCCGATAAGAGAACTGGTGATAATGCTGTCACCAACAAGAACGGCGAGGGGGCAACAACCGTACACTCACCGCCCAGACGGCCTCGGTCGCCGACACGTCGAAACGACGCCCGTGGCGATGGTTCCACGGCGTCGTCTGACCCGCGAGCTCGTTGTGACCAGCGCCTCGTTCTTCAGGAACGCAGAGGAGAAGACGCTCGTACCACTATCGAGCGAAGGAGAGAAGCGCATCGTCAGTCCGACAGACGCGCAGGGCCCGCTGTTGACATGCATGCGCCAGGGGATCCTGGCGACTTGCCGTACGCGGTAAGTTGTCCAGCGTTCACTCGTGAGCTGCGGCAGGTCCAGTGGCCCAACCGCAAGGCTTTCAAGCCTGACGTGCCGGAGAAGTATGATGGCAAGACACACCCGTCGGAGTTCCTCAGCATTTACACCATTGCGGTGCAAGCTACCGGGGGACGAGACGACAAGATTCTTGCTAACTACTTCCCGCTCGTGTTAAAGCGCAACGTCGTCTCATGGCTCATGCACTTGCCGGAGAACTCCATTTCTTCATGGGCGGACATGTGCCATCAGTTTGTTGGTGCCTTTACTGGCGGTCATCAACCTCATGGCCAGGAGAGTGATCTTCATCTCATCCCCCAGAAGGAAGGAGAGCCCCTGCGCAAATACATTCAAAGGTTCAGCCGTGTACAGTACAACATCCCAGATGTTCACCCCGCTGCGGTTATTAGCGCGTTCCATCAGAACGTGCGTAACCGCAAGATGCGGGAGGAAATGGCGATGACCAAGGTCAGAGACATTGGCCAGCTATATGCTCTCGCCGACAAGTGTGCGCGTGCTGAAGAGGGAAGGAAACCTCCCGGTGAAGGTGTTGGCGCAGGGGGGAGCTCTGACAGCGAAGGTACCGCCCCGGCAAAGAAGGGTCGGCGGCGGAACAACAGGAAGAAAAAGGGCAAAGCTGTGCTTGCCATCGAGCAGTCCAGCGGCAACGGCAGCGCCGACAAGGCCAAAGTCGAGGGCTCCGGCAAGGAGATTGCCGCGTGCGCCAACTGTCAGGCCTTGGCGGCTGCCGACAAGCAGGACGGCTCCGACAAGCAATATTGCAAGATCCACCGCACCAGGGGACACGATCTCCAGAACTGTCGACGAGTCGAGCAGCTTGTCGAACAGCAGAAAGCTGAGTATGAGAGGCGCGACAAGGAGAAGGCCCCAGAAGGTGCTGGCGGGTCCGGCAAGAAGCGCACTGCCTGAGGAGGGCATCGCGGCAAGGCCAAGCAGCAGCAGAAAGACAGGCCTCCTCGTGGCCGCGACAAAGATGATGATGATGATGATCTAGATGATGAAGAATCCAGTGAGCACGAATTTCAGAAAGCCGCAGAAGTCTTGTGTGTTGACGGTGGTGCTTCGTTGCATTCTTCTCACCGCCAACTTAAACAGTGGGCGCGAGAGATCAATGCGGCGGAACCATCTGTTGACGCCAGAAAGCTTCTGAAGTGGTCCGACACGCCTATCGTCTTTGACATTGAGGACCACCCTGACCGCACAACGGCGGTCGGGTGCTTGCCGATGTTGGTTTCACCAACGATCCGCAACCTCAAGGTCACGAAGATGTTAGTTGACGGTGGGGCCGGCTTGAATCTGATTTCGCCCGCTGTGCTCTGGAAACTTCAAATCCCTGACGGCGAGCTTGAGGAAACTGGTACTTTCCAAGGAGTCAATCCAGGAAGGAGCAAGCCGAAAGGAAAGATCACGCTGCCAGTGACATTTGGCGGCGAGCTGAACTACCGGACCGAGAAGGTCACCTTTGACGTTGCCGATATTCCATTGCCTTATAATGGGATACTTGGCCGTCCAGCGCTCGCCAAGTTCATGGCAGCCTCTCATTTTGCCTACAACGTGTTGAAGATGCCAGGCCCAGTAAGTGTTATCACAGTTCCCTGCGACAAGAAGGATGCGCTTATTTGCGCCGACAAGATCTACCGGGAAGCAGCTGCCACAACTGCCGCCAAGGCACTTGCCGCTGAAACTCCCGGGGGGGAGAACAAGAGGAAGTCCGGCAAGAGCTCCTGTGCCCACTCCGGCAAGCGCACCTCTTCGGAGTGCTGCGCTGCCGTCGAGGACGCACCAGAGAGCTCCACCGGCAAGTGCAAGAAGAAAAAAGCCGCTCCGCCGGCGACAAAGAAGGTGCCCGCCAAGGAGGACGGCACTGGTGGTTCCTTCACCATCAGTGCCACACTTGACAACAAATAGGAAAGCGCGCTCGTTGCTTTCCTGCGGGCGAATGTCGACGTGTTTGCATGGAAACCGTCCGACATCCCCGGTGTTCCCAGGAAAGTAATTGAGCACCACCTTGCCGTTTGTCCCCACGCGAGGCCCGTCAAGCAGAAAGCCAGAAAGCAAGCTATGGAGCGGCAAGAGTTTATTGCGGAAGAAATCAAGAAGTTGGAAGCAGCAGGCCTCGTCAGAGGAGTGCTCCATCCTACGTGGTTGGCCAATCCTGTTGTCGTGCGCAAAGCGAATGGAAAATGGAGGCTTTGTATTGATTTCACTGATGTCAATAAAGCTTGTCCCAAAGACCCATTTCCTTTGCCCCGCATAGACCAGATTGTTGACTCCACGGCAGGATGTGATTTGCTTTCATTTCTTGATGCATATTCAGGGTATCATCAAATCTTCATGGCTGAGGAAGATGAGGAAAAGACCGCATTTATCACACCCTGTGGCACATAATGTTTCGTACGTATGCCATTTGGTTTGAAAAATGCTGGTTCGACATTTGCAAGAGCCGTCCAGATTGCTTTTGAGCCTCAGCTGCACAGAAATGTGGAAGCCTATATGGATGATATAGTGGTCAAAAGCAAAGACAGGGCTACTTTGGTTCAAGATCTAGAAGATACTTTTGTAAATCTGCGCAAGATCAACCTGAAGCTCAACCCCGAGAAGTGCGTGTTTGGAGTTCCCTCCGGCAAGCTTCTCGGGTTCTTTGTGTCTCAACGTGGAATTGAAGCCAATCCTGACAAGATCAAAGCCATTGAGCAAATTGAAGCACCGAAGCGCGTCAAGGATATACGACGACTTGCCGGCTGTGTTGCTGCTCTCAGTAGGTTTATCTCCAAGTCAGCTGAGCGCGCCCTGCCATTTTTCAAAATCTTAAAAAAGGCAGGTCCATTGAAATGGACTCCGGAGGCGGAGGCAGCGCTGCAAGACTTGAAGAGATACCTCTCCTCTCCTCCAATACTTGTCGCACCTAAACCACAAGAGAAGTTGTTGCTGTATCTAGCGGCAACCAATCAAGTGGTTAGTGATGCGCTGGTAGCGGAGAGAGAGGTGGATGAGGAGGCAGTAATTGCGGCAAGCACGTCCAGCGACAAGCTGGGGGCTCCCCCGACAAGTTTTGCTGCCGACAAGGATTCGTCTGCACAGTCAGGCGAAGTGATACAAAAGAAGAAAATGGTGCAGCGCCCGGTCTACTTTGTGAGCTCTCTTCTGCAGGGAGCTAGGTCAAGGTATTCTGGTGTGCAGAAGCTGCTTTTCGGCCTTCTCATGGCCTCGAGAAAGCTGCGCCATTATTTTCAAGCACATGAAGTTACCATCGTCACTCGCTTCCCGCTGAAAAGGATTTTGCAAAATCCAGAAGCAACAGGCAGGATTGTCGAGTGGGCGTTGGAGTTGTCGAGCTTTGGTCTCAAGTTTGAGAGTACATCAACCATACAGAGCCGAGTTTTGGCAGAGTTTGTCGCAGAATGGACACCAACGCCAGACGAAGAAATCCCAGAGACGACTCTCCCCGGCAAGGAGACAAGCAAAGAGTGGCTCATGTACTTTGATGGTGCCTTTTCGCTGCAAGGCGCCGGTGCTGGCGTACTGCTTGTCGCACCCACCGGAGAGCACCTCAAGTACGTGGTCCAAATGCACTTTCCCAAGGAACAGGCGACGAACAATACTGCAGAATATGAGGGGTTGCTTGCCGGTCTCAGGATCGCGGCAGACCTTGGGATTAAGAAGCTTATTGTCAGGGGAGATTCGCAGCTTGTCGTCAGGCAAGTGAACAAGAACTACCAATGCCCATTGATGGAAGCTTATGTAGATGAGGTGAGGAAGTTGGAGGAACGCTTTGACGGCCTACAAATGGAGCACGTCCCACGTGCTGAGAATGACATTACGATGGTTTGTCAAAGCGCGCCGCACTCAAATTGCCTGTGGAACCAGGCACTTTTGTGCTCCAACTAACTCAGCCATCCGTGACGCCATCAGTAGGGCAAGGCAGGAAGAGGAAGTTGGCTTCTGGCGACTACTTCCCGGCAGAGCTCCCCGAAGCCGCCGACAAGAAGGCTGCCAAAGCCAGCGCCAAAGATGCAGAGGGGCAACTTGCTCCGACAATGCCTCACGCTCTTGTCGTTGAAGCGGGTGCTCCTAGGCAAGAGGCAAGGGGGCAACTTGCTCCGACAAGACTTCGGGTCCTTGTCGTTGAAGCAGGTGCTCCTGATCGAAGCGCTGAGGAGCAAGATGCTCCGACGAGGCCTTGGGCTTCCATCGTTGAAGCAACTGCTCCCGACGAGCTTGTTGAAGGACAGCACGCTCCAGCAGGGCCCCAGGCTCTTGTCGTTGAAGCGGCTGTTCCCGCCAAGCTCGTCGGGGAACGGCCGGCTCTGGTAGAGCTACAAGCTCTTGCCGTAGGGCCTGATGTTCCCGCAGCAGAAGAAATGCCTTTAGTCCTCGTTGTCGAGCCACAGGCTCCAGCGTGGGCGCAGCAGATCGTCCGTTTCCTTCAGACAGGAGAACTTCCCGAAGAGCAGGAAGAAGCGGAGAAAGTAGCCTGATGGTCCAATATGTATCAATTTGTCGATGACATGCTGTGCAGAAAAAGACCAAACGGTGTGAAATTGAAGTGTATTCCCCGGGAAGAAGGACAGGAGCTGTTGGCGGAGATTCATGGAGGCATATGTGGTCACCACATAGGGACAAGAGCCCTTGCTGGAAAGGCTTTCCGGCAAGGTTTCTTTTGGCCCACCGCCCTCCAGGATGCAACTGCACTAGTAACCAAGTGTGAAGCGTGCCAGTTTCATTCCAAGCAGATTCATCAGCCAGCTCAAGCTCTCCAGACAATCCCTCTCTCCTGGCCATTTTCGGTCTGGGGGCTCGACATCCTCGGCCCCTTTCCCCGTGCCACCGGGGGCTTCGAGTACTTGTATGTGGCCATCGACAAGTTTACGAAGTGGCCGGAAGTGGAAGCAGTGAGGAAGGTGACAGCACAATCAGCCATCAAGTTCTTCAAGGGAATTGTTTGTCGCTTTGGTGTTCCTAACAGGATCATCACCGACAACGGTACCCAGTTCACGAGCCACGCCTTCATGCAGTACGTCGAAGACCTTGGCGCCAAGGTCTGTTTCGCTTCTGTTGCTCACCCGCGAAGCAACGGTCAAGCTGAAAGGGCAAATGCAGAAGTGCTGCGTGGGCTCAAGACGAGAACTTTCGACAGGCTGCGCAAGTGCGGCAAGAACTGGATCGAGGAGCTGCCAGTGGTTCTTTGGTCGATCAGGACGACGCCAAATCGAGCTACTGGCCAGACGCCTTTTGCTCTAGTTTATGGAGCAGAGGCAGTTCTCCCCATGGAACTCGTATACGGGTCACCTCGAGTGCTCGCTTACGATGAGCTTGAGCAAGAGCAACTGCGGCAAGATGACGTTGTGCTCCTCGAGGAGGATCATCTTCAGGCTGCTGTGAGAGCTGCTCGCTACCAGCAAGCTTTGCGTCGCTACCATAGCCGCAAAGTTAATGCCAGAAGTCTCGAGGAAGGCGACCTTGTTCTTCGGCGCGTTCAGTTGGCCAAGAATTCAAACAAGTTGACGCCGAAGTGGGAAGGCCCTTATCGGGTGAAACGAGTCACCAGGCCCGGCGCTGTCCGCCTGGAGACCGGGGATGGCATTCCAGTGATCAATTCCTGGAACATTGAGCATCTTCGTAAGTTTTTCCATAAGGCGTGGTTGCCGGGCCCTTCCCCGGCAACCACCTTTTGTACAAGTCTTGCCGCTGTTGCATGTAATCCTTTGTACAAAGCCAGGCGCAGACCCTGTGCATAAATAAAGCTTTTGTATTTCACAGTTTTTGACGATTTCATGTTTACTTTTATTTTGCATGATTATCTGACATACTGTGCAGTACAGCCTCCCCGGTAAGCATTAACGAGCCGCCAAGCTCCTATATCTTTATTTTCTCTTCTTTCTTTTTCTCAAAGAGACAGAAGCTTCCCTCGTGCACAAGTTTGCCGGGGGGATGGGATAATGATATGGACCAGGCGTCGTTCAAAGAAACTTTGCCTCACCGGGAAGAAGGCAACGGCAAACAGTGACAAGACCTTGCCGCGGAAAGATCAGCGACAAAGCTAAGTGCCAAAGTTTGAACAATCAAATTCTTTTTTATTTTCAAGGTTATTTTCCTTGAACGATACTACTCTTTGTATGGAAAACCTGTGCGCGACGGAACCTAAGCGTAATCGGTCGCGCCCTTACCTTGTTTCGAGTCCGCTCAACAACCTAAGTGGCTGCACTGAGCGCGACAAGGTTGCTTGCCGGCAACGGCACCGCCAGCAGGTTGCTGAAGTCCCGCACCCAGCGCTCGCGGCAATGGTGCGCGCACCGGCAAGTTCCCTATAAGCGTAGGGCAAGTACACACAAAGAAAGAAATTGCTCAAGGGAGATGACATGCATTAACTCCAAAATATTGCAAGTTATATTACAAGATAAGTTGCCGCGGCTTAAACAGATTGTTCTTTAACATGTCTAGCGGCGGCAATGAGGGAGAAGAATGGGCTCTCTAATTGTGGTGCTCGCCTTCGACTCTCTGGATTTGGTCCACCCTCTCCACGATGGGCGCGACAAGGGCCTCTAGTGGCGCGGGGTCGTATCCCTTCGGCAAGCTTTTGAAGATGTTGCTGAAGTCGACGCCCGGGTTTCTGTATCCTATCTTCACCAACAACCTCCGGAGAACTCCCCGGCAAAGCCTGCGTGACTCGTCGGCCAGTTGAGCCTTGTGATTGACTTGGAGCTGTTGGAGTGCTTCTACTACTCCGTCGAAGAACTCGGCTAGCTTGACGCTAGTTTGCGTGTTCTTGTCGGTGGAGTACCCGAAGTCCGGCACCTTCAGGGCAGTCAGCTCCTTGTCGATGTCCTCGGCGGCGCTGGCAAGCCTGTCTGTGAAGATCCCCACGTTATCCCGGAATTTCTTGTGGGTTGGAATAGCGTCTTGAAGCAGACCCTTTTCCTTCTGGAGCTCTATCATTAGAAGCCCTTCGCGCTTTCTGGTGGTGTCGAGCGTCTCCTTCAGCGTGGTCAGCTTCAGCTTCAGGTCTGCTCTAGAGTCGTTGGCGGCGGCAAGCAGATTGTTCTTCTTGGCTATGGTAACTTGCATCTCCGCCAAAGTGTGGGTCACCTTTGCCCTCTCACTTTCAAGCGTTGAGAAATTGTCACCGTTTGCCTTGAGGGCGGCCTCTAGTCTTGCCACTTTCTCCTCCGTTTCCTTCCTGTTCACTTCTGCAGCAGCGACAGCGTTGGTGGCCTCCACCAACTTGCTGGCGTACTCTTGGGCCAAGGCTTCGATTTCCTTCTGGTGTTTTTGTGCCTGCCCCCGGGTCCGCTCTGCGACAAGTCTTGCCACCTCCTCGTCTTTCTGCTGGAGGGTTTCGGCAAGTTTCTTCTTGCGCTCGGCAAGTTCCTCTTCGTGGGCATCAAGGTCCACTTTCCGCTGGTTCAGATCACCGGCCTGAGCAGACAACTCCTTGGCGGTCTCCTCCTGTTTTTGTTCAATATCTTGCTTCATCAGGAGGAGGGCTTGCCGTTCTTCGGCCAGCTGTGCCCGCTTGACCTCTAACGCATTAAGAGATCGCGCGCGGACGTCCGCCAAGATCTCCGCGCGCCTCAACATGTCAGCTTCGGCCTTCTCGATGAGCGCCTCCCTGGAAGCTAGCTTCTCCCGTCGGGCGCGATGAAGATTCAGCAGCTTTTGGAGCAGTTGCTCCTCTTCAGACGTGCTGCTGCTGCTGGCGCCTGGCGCATCCACAAGCTGGAGCCCGGCAGCGGCAAGGATCTCCTCGTCCACAACATCCTCCTCGGTTGGCGCTCTGGAGCCCACCGTCCAGGGGAGGCTGACGTAGATGTTCTCGCCGACCCGGATGTATTTGCTTGGCGGAGGCGAGTTGGGCGCTGCCGCCTCGTCAGTGGTTGAGGGACCCGTGGTCGGAGTAGCGCCCGGCGCTCCTGTGGCCTCAGGGCCGTTAGTACGACAACCGGCTCCCTCGCCGGCCTCCTTAGCAGCCTTCTGGGCGGCCTCAGCTTCAGCAGCCTTGGCGGCTTCATCGGTGGGCGCCTTGGCGGTATTATCCTCGGCGGCCTTGCCGGCCTCTTCGGCAGCCCTGGCAGCTTCTTCGTCGGCAAGCTTGTCGGCTGCCAGCTTGTCGGCCTTGGCAGCGGCGGCCTTGGCGGCCTCGTCGTCGATGGCCCCTGCGGTGTTCTCCTCGGCAGAAGAGTCAATGTTCATTGGCTCCACCGAGGAGGGCTCTGCCAACCCGAGAAGTAAAGCAAAAAGAGCTTCAGGAAGAAATTCAAGAAGACAAAAGAAAGAAAGCAGAAAGAGTTTTGCGGCAAATGGGTTTAGCCATGTTGAGCTCAGGAGCGGTGGGCTCCCCTCCCCCGTCAACGTTTGTCATTGGGGTGGGGTCGCCAGCGCTGGTGCTTGGCGCTTCGGCGCTTGCCGGCTCCTCTTCGTGGCTCGGCTCGCTAGTGGGAGCCCTTACCGGAGATCTTCTCCTTGGCGGTGTGGTCGAGGGGGGTGGTACTTCTGGAGCACCTTCAGATGGCTCCACTTGCTGCTCCTCTCCTACATGCCCAAAGATGTCAGTGACAAATGCTTGTTCCTCAGCGACCGCCAGCGAAAGGTAGTTGAAATACTTACGCTGGGGGCTGCGCTGGGGGCTGCGACGAGGGCTGGGCTCCGAGCTGGTCGGGATGGTCTCAGACGCTCCCTCGGTGGTTGCCGTGGGCTCATCTTCGACGACCACCACGGTCTTGCTCGTCGAGACCTTAGCTCTCTTCCTTATCCTCTCTGTCAAGGTTTCCTCCCCGCGGAAGCAGGGCCGGAGCGCGACAAGTGAGGACAGAAACAAAATCTTACAAAGATTGAGGGTCGCGGCAAGGGAACTTACTCTTCCTCGTCGTCCTCTTCGCTGAGAGCGGAAAAATCAAAGTCCGCCTCCGTGTGGGGAGGGGGAGGAGGGGGAGCTAGGCTCCTTGGCCGCTTGGCGGGGGTAGTAGCAGCGGTCTTTGATGACCCTGCTCCAGTTGCCGGGGCCGCGTGAGACGCTCCCGCAGCACCAGCCCTTGCCGCGGTCGAGCGCGTCGAACGGCGCTTCGGTGGTTGTTGAACTTCTTGCCGCTCAGCCACTTTGCCAAGCCTGCGAAGGCGTTTCCTCCTCAGAGGGGCTGGGGACTCTGACTGCGGTGGGCTTTCGGTGCCCTCCTCGGAAGAGGAGCCCTCATCCTCCAAGCTGCCTGACTCGTCGGCAGGCTGGCTTGGCCCGACATCCTTGCCGGGTGCGGCGAGCTCGCCCTTCCCGGCAAGCAGCCCCTGCTCGGCAAGGCTCTCCTTTTGTGCCTCGTCGAGCTCCGCCAAAGTATAACCAAAATCGCCAGCTTCCCTGGCGAGCCTGTCCTCCTCCACTCTTCGAGCAATGAATTCTATTTCTTGCTCAGTGGTGTTGCGGATGAGCCACTCCTCCACCCGGACCTGCTTTTCGACCGTGGAGTCAAAGAATCGCCGCACGTCTTCTTCGAGCGGCACATCCCAAGTTGCTTCAACGCTGTGCGCATTGCAGAGCGGCATCATAGCGATGATTGCACTCAATGCGGAGTTGTTGCAAAGGGGCACGATGTGCTTCGGCAGCGTGAACGCCTTGTCGCGCTTCTCTGGATCTGTCTCTTGCTTGAACAGTTCTCGCATGAAGAAGTCGTGCTGCAGAACTGTGAAGTTGTTGATCAGTCCAGGGCGCAGCCGCATGATATCGGCTGGGTTCTTCCAATCAGAGGCCGGCCTTCCTCTCTGCTGCAGAGGAGCAATGCGGCGGCGGAGGAAGTCTGCGCCAACCATCCCTATGGTGAGCCCGGCCTCCCTGAGCCGTATGATCCTGGTAGCGGCAATCTCCAGCTTTTTGTCCTGGGGATCCAGATCGCTCTAGTCCGTGCCACGCGCTGCTGGGGTCTTGTGAAGCTCACAGTATGGTGGCGGCTCGTCGTCAATGATCCAACACCATTCAGACCGGATTTCTCCCCATCTTGGGCGGAGATCCCCCTTCAGATAATGCTCCTTGGCGCCCAATCTTGAAACGAACGAGACGCCAACAGTGAAAGGCTCCCCCTTTTCAGCACGGGGAGTGAAGTAATGCCTGAACAGCGCGGTGTTGGGTGCGACGCCGACGAAGTTCTCGCACAGATGCGCAAATATTGCCATGGTGGATACGGCATTCGGTGTGAGATCCAGCAGACGGAGATTGAAGGTGTACATGACGTCGCTGAAAAAATTCGAGTACGGTGGGCAGAGCCCGCACCAAAAGTAGCAAGCGAAGAAGGGGTACTTGCTCACTTCGCTCTCGTCGGTGGCTGGGCGAACGCGGGTGGCCGGATGCGCCTTGGTCCTCACGGCCCACATGCCTTGGAACTTGGCCTTCAGATCCGCCCCCGTGAGCGTCGGAGCGAAGAGCGCGTACTTCTGCCTCTTCAACTGCGCCTGGGTCTCCGTCCTTGAGGACTTCCCCGTCTTCCCCTTTTCTCCTTTGGGAGGCATGGCGAAGGCGGAGCTGAGGACCGAGGGAGATGCGGACGCGCGCGGTGGCGGAGGATTGGGAAACCGCTTTGTTTTGGAGCGGAGGAAGAAGAAGGCGGAGATTTGGAGATCGAGAATGGTGAGAGGGGTGTGTGAGTGCTTCTGCAGGTCCCTCCTTTTATGGGGAAAGATGCGGAACCATCCGCCCCTTCGTCATTCGAGATAACTGCGCACGCTTCCCACGCTCTGCATTCAACGCGCGACGCGTGGGAGAGCGTGCAATTAAACAGCATAGAGACGTTTCGGCTTATCCCAGCCACGCGTGCCCATGCACTGTTTGGGCCTGGCCCAACAACGCCCGGCACCGTGTGTGGCCCAGGCCCGGGGGCTCCTGTCGGTGTACTAGAATAGGGGTACCCTAGTACCCCGTACTTGTGCACGGGCAGTAGTAGCATCCCGCGGCCAGGCTTGCGGGAGGACAGCCAGAGAGAAGCTCAAGATTATTAAGCTATTCAAGAACAAAGTATACAAAGCAAGAGTTAAGGCCCCGGCAAGAGGAGCTTGCCAGGAGGGACAGCTGAGGCCCAACCTGAGGTTTGCTGTAGCAGAGTACTTGCCGCGGCAAGGTACTTGCCCCGGCAAGTCATTGGCTGCGGCAAGATAGCAGCTGCGGCAAGGTACTTGCCCCGGCAAGTTACCTTGCGCGGCAAGCTATGGGTTGCGGCAAGCTGTCAGGTGCGGCAAGGTCTTGCCGCGGCAAGTGTTACTGTACCACTGTGCTACTGTGCTGCTCCGGTGCCTCTGCCAGCGTGGCGCTCTGGGTCCTTCCAAGCGTGTGTGGCAGGGCACTGTGTAGACGGCGGTACACTGTAGCTAGCGGTGCAGGAGCAGGTGGGATAGGCTTTTCCCACGTCCAAGACGTCCGGGTACATGTATCTGGACAGCTAAGGCATGGGCATTTAATGTCCTTGTCCCCTACCGTCAGTGGTAGGTAGGACATGTCATCCTGGTAATAATGGCCTTACTGTAGCAACTTTCCACCTCTACCTTTACTGTTTGCCACCTGTTGGTGACCCCTTTGTGCATATAAAAGGAGGCCCATAGGCAACGTGGAGTAGGGAGAGGAAATGGGAAATGGAGAACTCCAGTATTGTACGCAGCTACTCTGTATTGCAGCGCTCCTGGAGCTAGAACAATCATACAGATAATAAACCAAAAAGCAGGAGTAGGGTTTTACGCATCCGTGCGGCCCGAACCTGGGTAAATCTCTCTCGTGCACTGTCGTGTTCTTCGCTAGATTTGCTCTTCGTGCGACCGTCTCTCCCTGCCGAACGTAAAGGGGTCCTTCCCTAGGTCCCATAGGTGATCGCGGATTCGTCCCCGACACATAGGAAGATAGGGGCTTATAGTTTTGCCTCCCAACCATTTACCTCAAGGGTGCCGTCAACAATAATAGTTTATGAACACCTACATCTGAGTGGATATATATATATATATATATATATATATATATATATATATATATATATATATATATATCTGGATCTTCCCTAACATATAGTGCTTGCCAAAAAGAAAAAGTATAAAAAGGAGAGGTGATGATCACCATGACTCTTCGCACAGGGAAGCAGAGGTTGTCATGCGCTTTTATGGTTGGATGCACAAAATCTTAATGCAAAGGAACATCACTTTATATTGCCGCTTGTGATAAAGAACTTTATTATGTAGTCCATCGCTTTTATTTCTTCCATATCACAAGTTCGTATAAAGCTTATTTTCCTCACACTAAAAGATCATACATATTTAGGGAGCAATTTTTATTGCTTGCACCGATGACTACTTACTTGAAGGATCTTACTCAATCCATAGGTAGGTATGGTGGACTCTCATGGCAAAACTGGATTAAGGGATTTTGGATGCACAAGTAGTATCTCTACTTGGTGCAGAAGATTTGGCTAGCATAGGATGAGAAGCAAGCTCAACATGTTGGAGGATCCATGACAATATAACTTCTATTCGGATATAAAGAAACATAACCCATTATGTTGTCTTCCTTGTCCAACATAAACCTTTTAGCATCTAATATTTTAATGAGTGCTCACAATCACAAAAGATGTCCAAGATAGTGTATTTATATGTGAGACCTCTCTTTCTTTATTACTTCCTATTAATTGCAACAATGACCAAAACTATGTTTGTCAACTCCCAACAAATTTTATGCGACATACTTCTTATATGTGAAGTCATCACTTCCCATAAGATTATTATATAATCTTTTTATTTCTATTACTTTCTTTTTTTTCCGTGATCAAGGAAAGAAAGCAAAGCCCTTACTCAAAACTAATCTTTATTATATAACTCTCGGACTCGATTACATAGAGGGAACACAAAGCAAGACTCAAAGACTAGATCATACTAAAAACAAAAACTTTATTCTACTAAACCAAGATATAACCAAAAGGATCAAACTAAAGAAAAAGATAAAGGTAAAGATGTGATGGTGATACGATACCGGGGCACCTCCCCCAAGCTTGGCACAAGCCAAGGGGGGTGCCCATACCCATGTACTCGAGTTTCCTTCTTCGGAGGTGGTGATGATGGAGTTGTAGCATTCTTCTTCTCCAACTTGTGTCTGAGGCTAAAATTTTCCTCCCTTAGATCATCATTCTCGAGCTCAAGCTTCAATATCTTTTTGCATAAAGCTGCCTTGTTGTCCTACAGAAAATGGGGTGGGATAGATTGGACCTTAGGAAGGCTTGACTTCTTGAATTCCACGTGCATATCTCCAGGTTGAGGTAGAGGATCTTCATCTTCGTCGGAGCTATTGCTCCCTGTTTTGTCCATGTTGAAATCTTGCTCATCCTCCGGGTCGGAATCTTGCTCTTCCTCCGTGGACCATAGGTAAGGGTAAATTTCCCCAAAGATCCTTGCATCAGCAGTATAATGGGAAACTAGCTCTCTCCGTCTGAATCTTATGAAGACATCTTGCTCTAAATCTGCTGCAGAAATAGCTCGAAACAAGAAGAGAGGATATTGCCGTGGTACGGTGGTCAAAACCTTCGGGAGATTATATAATGAATTTTTACCATGCAAAAGAGGTATTCTGGGAGAAAACAGAGTCCGGAGCGCACACGAGGTGGCCACAAGCCTGGGAGGCGTGCCCAGGGGGGTAGGGCGCGCCCCCATGGCTTGTCGCCTCCTCATGCACTTTTCAGACTACTTTTTATTTTCCTAATTTTTTAATATTCTAAAATGGAGTAAAATTGCTTTTGGGATAGTTTTGGAGTGAGTTTACTTACCGTATCACATACCTATTCCTTTTCAGCGGTCTGGAGCGTTCTGGTAGGTCTCCCTTATGTACTCCTCCGGTGTTATGGTATTAATAATATCGGTTTCAACATTTATGGGAGTACCTGAGATATAATGTTTGATTCTTTGCCTGTTTACCACCTTTGGGTTATTGTCCTCAGCGTTGTTGATCTTGATGGCACAAGAACAATAAACTTCTTCGATAATGTAAGGTCCTTCCCACTTAGAGAGAAGTTTTCCTGCAAAAAATCTTAAATGAGAATTGTATAGCAAGACATGGTCACCTACATTAAATTCACACTTTTGTATCCTTTTGTCATGCCATCTTTTAACCTTTTCTTTAAACAATTTGGCATTCTCATAGGCTTGGGTTCTCCATTCATCAAGTGAGCTAATGTCAAATAACCTCTTCTCACCGGCAAGTTTGAAATCATAGTTGAGCTCTTTAATTGCCCAATAAGCTTTATGTTCTAGTTCAAGAGGTGAGTGACATGCTTTTCCATAAACCATTTAATATGGAGACATACCCATAGGATTCTTATAAGCAGTTCTATAAGCCCATAATGCATCATCAAGTTTCTTAGACCATTTCTTTCTAGATCTATTAACAGTCTTTTGCAAGATCAATTTTATTTCTCTATTACTTAATTCTACTTGACCACTAGACTGAGGATGATAAGAAGATGCAATTTTATGGTTAACATCATACTTAGCAAGCAATTTACGGAAGGCACCATGAATAAAATGTGAACCACCATCAGTCATTAAATATCTTGGGACTCCAAACCTCGGGAAAATAACTTCTTTGAGCATTTTAATGGAGGTGTTATGATCAGCACTACTAGTTGGAATAGCTTCTACCCACTTAGTAACATAATCAACAACAACCAAAATATGTGTATACCCATTGGAGGAAGGAAAAGGTCCCATATAATCAAATCCCCAAACATCAAATGTTTCAATAACAAGTGAATAATTCATAGGCATTTCCTGACATCTACTAATATTACCAATTCTTTGACATTCATCACAAGACAATAAAAACTAACGAGCATCCTTGAAAAGAGTAGGCCAATAAAAACTAGATTGTAATACCTTATGTGCAGTTCTATCTCCAGCATGGTGTCCTCCGTAGGCCTCGGAGTGACACTTGCATAGGATTTGTTCCTGTTCATGCTCAGGTACACAATGTCTAATAACACCATCTACTCCTTCTTTATAAAGGGGTGGGTCATCCCAAAAGTAATGTCTTAAATCATAGAAAAACTTTTTCTTTTGTTGGTATGTGAAACTAGGTGGTATAAATTTAGCAACAATATAATTAGCATAGTCTGCATACCAAGGAGTATACGAGAAGCATTTATAACAGCTAACTGTTCATCAGGAAAGCTATCATCAATAGGTAGTGGGTCATCAAGAATATTTTCTAACCTAGACAACACTACAAAAAATACACATCTGTGACATTTTGGCCCTAATGAATTTTTTTTCTGTCATGCTTATGACACTTCTATGACGATAATTGTGACAAAAACACGTATCATCATAGATGTGGTGGGCTCCTACTTCTATGACAAAAAATCATGACAGAAAATGGGCTTTTCGTCCTGGGCGGGCCGGAGACACACCTACATGACATTCTTTGGGACGTCCATGACGGAAAAAATCATGGTAGAAGCGAGGGCTAGGAAAATATCGGGGAGTTCCCAGTTATGGTGGGTGGTCGGGGCCGAGCGATGCACGGAGGTTTGCGCGTGTCTCTCGTGTATGCGCGTGTGTGCGAGGCATTGGCTAACTGAACCTGAGCGATCGCACATTACTGAACCCGAGCGATCGATCCCTTGGCTGTTAACTGAACCCGAGCGATTCATTCGCTGCTGACTGAACCCGAGCGATTCCTTCGCTGCTGCTGCTAACTGAACCCGAGCGATCGATCACTGCCGCTGGTTACTGAAGCCGATCGAGCCCCCGTGCGAGACATAGCCAGCCGGTGTTGGGTTGCCTCTCGATGAACAGTGATCATTGCTACTGTGCGCGCAGTACGTAGAACTAGTCGAGACGTGGTGAGTCGAGCCGGTTGGTTGGCTGTGGATGAACAGTTCCCGGTGGGGGTTGGATGAACAGGACCCCGTGGTAGTAGGTTGTTGCTGCTTGATGAACAAGATCCTAAGGAGGCCGCCACACCCCAGCCGGTTGGGGGTGGATGAACTGGACCCCGTGGAGGCTCTATGAACAGTAGCCAGTGGAGGCTGGATGAACAATAGCCCGTGGATGAACAATAGCTGGTGGAGGCTGGAGGAAGTCGATGGTGGATGAACAGTAGGCCGTGGAGGCTGGAGCGAGGCAGTAGACGGTGGATGAACAGGACCCCATTTCGACCGTAGGCGCTCCAACAGAAGTCTGTTTCCTCCGTTTTGCGGTACGCCGGACCCTCCCGATCAACAGGACCCTGTTTCGACCATAGGCCCTCGAACAGAAGTCCGTTTCCTCCGTTTTGCGGTACGCCAGACCCTTCCCAATGAACAGTGCCCCATTTCGACCGTACGCGATCGAACAAAAGGCCGTTTCCTCTGTTCTGCGGTACGCCAGACCTCATTTCGGTTGTTCCGTCCAAGCCGGTTGGCTCCTGATGAACACGACGTATTCCGACCCAGTCGGTTGCCTCCCGATGAACATGATGTTGTTTCCTCCGTTGCGACCCAGCCAGTTGGCTACCGATGAACATGACGACGTTGTTGTACGTGTTCGAGACCCCGCCCGTATGTACGTACATAGCCGTATTTACTTTCTTGCAGCGTGGTTGTATGTACATGTACACGATACAGACGTGACTCTGTGACATGCTACGTCCGTGCCTCTACTACGACACGTGCCGCTCCTTACTCGGTCACAGTTCATCGCTACAGAGAGACCGATCGACCAGTATATACGTACACGTTCGCGACCAGACAGACAACGCTACGTAAGCTTTGACCTGGTGGGTCACAGCTGTCAGGGAGGATAAGGATGCACTTCCTTGTGTGCGAAGATATAGCTGGTGGGTCCCAGCTATCAGGGGGAAGAATCATTTTTTCCCCGTAGTATGGACACACTTCCTTGCATGCGAAGATGTAGCTGGTGGGTCCTAGCTGTTAGGGGGGGAAAGTTTTTTCGCAAAATACGGTGGCCCTTCCGATGGGTCCCTGCTGACAGGTGGAGGAATCATTATTTTGCGCGTAATAAGGAGGCACTTCCTTGCTGCGGCCGTGGACCCAGCTATCAGGCTCTCCACGTACAGTCCTATTCCGATGGAAGTCATTCCTTGACCACGCCGCGTCGAGAGCACCAAGGCGGAGATGACGGCGAGGCCTAGGAAGGGAATGACCAGGAGCCGGAGAAGACTCGGCAGTTGTTTCCCACATGGAGGGGAGTACGAGGGTTTACTGCTTCGGCTGCAGTGTGAGGCTACCGTCGCCGGAGAATAACAGGAGGTCTGGGTGAGTATAAGGATGGCCAGGCCAGCGATGGTAGTAGGATGGGGTGGTGAGGCCTGCGCGGCTGCACAGCTGGCCACGGGACGCAGGAGCAGGCGGCACGGCCGGCGATGGTTTGGGCGGCTGGAGCAAGAAGACCAGAGGTTGAAGAAGCACGACGGGCGTTGGATGGACATCGTACGGTCGCTGCAGCTAGAATCATTCATATTGACTAAGTTGACAAATCCTGCGTCCCCATCAACTTAGTATGCCCACATGTCAGCCTCCAAATATGGTGGGTCCCAGCTAGCAGGGGGAGTATTCTTTTTTTTATGCATAATAAGGAGGCACTTCCTTGCGTGCGAAGATATAGCTGGTGGGTCCGAGCTGTCAGCGGGAGGAACATTTTTTTCGTGAAATACAGAGGCCCTTCAGGTGGGTCCCCGCTGTCAGGTGGAGGAATCATTATTTTGCGCGTAATAAGGAGGCACTTACTTCCGTACGGCCGTGGACCCAGCTGTCAGCCTCTCCACATACAGTCCTCTTTCGATGGATGTCATTCATTGACCACGTTCACCACGCCACGCCGATTGCACCAGGGCGGTGGACGATGGCGAGGCCTAGGAAGGGAACGACCCGGAGCCGGGGAAGACTCGGCAGTGGTTGCCCACGCGGTGGGGAGTATAAGGGTTTACTGGTTCGGCTGCCGTCGCCGAAAAATAATATGAGGTATGGGTGAGTAGAGGAATGGCCTGGCCAGCGATGGAGTAAGGTGGGGCGGTGCGGCCTATGCGGCAGCACAGCCGGCCACGGGAGGCGGGAGCAGGCAGTCCCACCGGCGCTGGTTTGGGCGGCTGGAGCAAGAAGATCAGATATTGAAGAAGCAGCACGGCCGTTGGATTAACATCCAACGGTCACTGCTGCTAGAATCATTTGTGGACTAAGTTGACAAAGCCTTTCGTACACGTTAACCTAGTAGACCCACAAGTTAGCCTCCAAATCTGTCCCAAACAGCATACAACCCAAAATTTCTAGCCAGATTCAAATTAATTTAAAAACTAAACATACCTTAATTTAAATCCAATGAAATTTTTCCCGCACAAAAACATTGAAATTTAAAATATCAAAATCTGAAAGAAAAAGTATTTTGCAACTAATTGCTTGTTTGCTGTATTTTTTCATTTTACAGCCCATTTCTTATTACTTATAGCCCATTTTCTGGGCAAGCCCGAATACATCCCTCCTCGTCTTGAAAAATTTCCGGCCCAGCAGGGCGTAGAAAAGCAAGTAGGCCTACGTTGGTTATTCTGCAAAAAACAAAATAGCTTGGCTAGCCATTTTCAGAAAGGAAAAAAAAACTAGGCTGGTCATGTGGTAAACATATGAAATAAAAAGCCTGGGCTAGATGGGCCACAGCTCCCGCACAACCCAATTGATACCCTTCTCCGCCCCAAAAACAAAAATAAAAAAGAGAATAATGCGCGCGCTGCTGGGTCCCGGGTGTCAGCCGCTCCTTGTGCAGTTATCTCGCTTATTGACTACGTTGACAGTGGCGTGCGACCCAGATGTCAGGAAACCTTCAGGAGGAACCCTTTTTTCTTGTAATAAAGGAGGCACTTGCTTGCCTACTGCCATGATCCTGGTGGGTCCCTACTGTCATCCTCACCATGTACAGTCATCTCCTTATTCCTCTCGGTTGTTGACCATGTTGACAACACTGGAGGGCGGCGCCGCGGCGAGCGAACCAAGGCGGAGGACGATGGTGAGGCCTCGGACAGGAACAAACATGAGACAGGGAAGATGCGCAGAGTTTTAGGGTGCAATGTGGCCGTGATGCGTGCGCGACAGCCCAGCCAGCCATGGGAGGCGGGAGCAGGCGGTCCCGCCAGCGCTGGTTTGGCTTTGGCGGCTGGAGGAAGAAGAGACTGAAGAAACATGACAGACGTTGAATGTCAATCCAACGGTCAAGGTTGGCACAATCGTTTGTTGGCTAAGCCGACACCATGTAGCATACTTTTTTATAGGAAGAAAAGAAAAACTGGGATTGTTCGCCAGATAAGATTCCCGAAACTGCGACCGTTTGATCTTGCGTCGCAACTAAAACTGCCAGGAAAATGCGTTCATTTGCCGTCCTCCTCCCAGGGAACATTCGCCATATAAGTGACCAGCACCCTTGGTTTTCAAACGAGAGGTCTTGGGTTCGACTCGCAGGAACCCTCAGTTTTCTCCTCCTTCCTTCCTTGCAAAGAAAAAGAAAATCAAAGACTTGAGAAGGCGTACAGAACAAGCTAGTGTACCAGTAAAGAGACGTTGCTGAGTTTTAGAAAAAAGAGAGACGTGCTCCTGTATCTAGTTCGAATCCAAACCTAGACTATGACTATATATAGTGCTATGCTACTCTGCAAGTAATGAAACTGACATATCCAACGTTCGCTTCTCCTCTTCTCTACTTACTCTGCCTAGCATCAGAAGCTCTGGCTGCAGCAACCATGTCCGCTGGCGGCTCATCTGCCTGCTCTTCAGCAGGAAACAACCAGATATGCGCCAAGTCGGCCCCCGTACCATCGCTTGTGGGTCTCATCACATCCCCGCTGGCACACGCACCGCAACCGGTAGCCTATCACAACCTGCTGCCATTGGTGTGGTGCCATGCTGCAAATCACACAGAGTCATCCGTCGTGTCTCAAGCACAATCCTCAACCCTGGCCGAGTCTTCTACAAATGCCCGAATCATGGGGTAATAATATGTTTAAGTGTTGTTCGCCTGCTTTCAGTTGCTGATTTTTTTTAATAGTTTGGTTGATGATCTTCCAATTTGATTCATGCAGAAAAGGGAAGATCCGTGTGATTTGTATTTCTGGGAAGTTGCTGATGTGGGGGAATGGAACTACGCTGATTATTTGGTTAGCTGAGGAATCCCAATACCAGCAGGTTGGGGTGTTGGACAAGTAACTGAAGGAACGGTAGAAGAGGAAGATGCAGAGCAGAAGGTTAAAGATGAAGTTGAAAGTGCAACTAATCCCCGGGTGGTTTTGGTAATTCATAACAACATATAGCTCATTGAACTAATATCCTTTCAAGTTGATTATTTCAGAAAGTTCAATGCTTGGCATGGCATGGACTAGAGATGTGGACCCCTCAAAATGATAAGGACAAACATTGGCAAAAGCTCAAGACTCTACATTTCTATTTTAGTGATCCAAGATCACATTGAGTCCATAGGAAAAGCCAATACTATTAAAAGGGGATGAGGTGTTGCTTAATGGTCTACTTGCTCAATGTGCTTAGTGATATGCTCCAAAGCCCTCAACCACTTTCTCAATTCCAAATATGTCCTAAACCTAAAGTCAAACTCGGCCCCACCAATTTGATCTATCCGGCGCCACCGAGTTCCTTGACATAGCCATAGCTAGAAACCCTAATCAGTTCGGTCTCATCGATAGGGATCTCGGTCTCACCGAGATGGGATTGCAAACTCTATGTTTCCCTTTGTAACGTTTTGGTCTCACCGAGATGAGCGATCGGTCCCACCGAGTTCGCAATGCAAACTCTCTATTTCCCTTCGTAACATTTCGGTCTCACCGAGATGAGCGATCGGTCCCACCGAGTTCGCAATGCAAACTCTCTGTTTCCCTTTCGTAACATTTCGGTCTCACCGAGATGAGCGATTGGTCCCACCGAGTTTGCCTGACCAACTCTCTGTTTGCTCATTGCTGAAATCGGTCTCACTGAGTTCATGCAATCGGTCACACCGAGATGAGGTTTTGCTCTAACCCTAGCACATCGGTCCCACCGAGTTGATCATGTCGGTCCCATCAAAAAACCTAACGTTCAAATTTTGAACTTAATCGGTCTCACCGAGTTCACCTATTCGGTCTGACCAAGTTGGCTCAAATGTGTGTAACGGTTAGATTTTGTGTGGAGGCTATATATACCCCTCCACCCTCCTCTCCATTTGTGAGAGAGCCATCAGAACATGCCTACACTTCCACTACTCATTTTCTGAGAGAGAACCACCTACTCATGTGTTGAGACCAAGATATTCCAATCCTACCACAAGAATCTTGATCTCTAGCCTTCCCCAAGTTGCTTTCCACTCAAATCATCTTTCCACCATAGCCAAATCTGTGAGAGAGAGTTGAGTGTTGGGGAGACTATCATTTGAAGCACAAGAGCAAGGAGTTCATCATCAACACGCCGTTTATTACCTTTTGGAGAGTGGTGTCTCCTAGATTGGTTAGGTGTCACTTGGGAGCCTCCGTCAAGATTGTGGAGTTGAACCAAGGAGTTTGTAACGGCAAGGAGATCGCCTACTTCGTGAAGATCTACCCGAGTGAGGCAAGTCCTTCGTGGGCGATGGCCATGGTGGGATAGACAAGGTTGCTTCTTCGTGGACCCTTCATGGGTGGAGCCCTCCGTGGACTCACGCAACCGTTACCCTTCGTGGGTTGAAGTCTCCATCAACGTGGATGTACGATAGCACCACCTATCGGAACCACGCCAAAAATCTTCCTGTCTACATTGCGTTTGCCTTCTCCAAACCCTTCCCTTTACCTTCATATGCAATGTTTTACTTTCCGCTGCTACACTCTTAGAATTGCATGTGTAGGTTGATTGCTTGACTTGTGCTAAGTTGCTAAAATCTGCCAAGACTTAAAATTGGGAAAAGGCTAGATTTTTATTTGGTTAAGTAGTCTAATCACCCCCCCCCCCCTAGACCTACTTTCGATCCTACAAGTGGTATCAGAGCTATGGTCTCCATTTTCCTTGATTTCCATAGCTTTGGTGATCATAGCCTTGGTTTCACAACCTAGGAGAGTATGGCGTCTAGCGAGGGAAATTACCACCGTAGAGGTCCTTACTTTGATGGTACAAATTTTGCTAGTTGGAAGCATAAGATGAAAATGCATATTCTTGGACATAACCCCGCCGTTTGGGCTATTGTGTGTATTGGTTTGCAAGGTGAATTCTTCGAAGATGGAAGAGAACCGAATTGTGAAGCAACCGAGGAAGAATTGAAGATGTTGCAATACAACGCTCAAGCTTGCGATATTCTCTTCAACGGATTATGCCCCGAAGAATTCAACAAAATCAGCCGTCTTTAGAATGCAAAGGAAATTTGGGATACTTTGGTTGATATGCACGAAGGTACTAAGTTCGTCAAGGAATCCAAATTGGATGTGCTTCAAAGTCAACTTGACAAGTTCAAAATGAAGGATGGTGAAGGTGCCGCTGAAATGTACTCTAGGCTTGCTCTCATCACAAATGAGATTGCCGTCTTAGGAAGCGAAGAGATGACCGGCAGATTCATCATCAAGAAGATCCTAAGAGCCTTGGATGGAAAGTATGATACCGTGTGCACATTGATCTAAATGATGCCCAGTTACAAAGTTCTCAAGCCAAAGGAAGTCATTGGTAGAATTGTTGCTCATAAGATGTCACTCAAGGATAAAGAAGAGCTTCACAACAAGTCTAGTGGTGCTTACAAAGCTTCATGTGATGCTCCTACATCATCAAGTGAGAAACAAGTCTTCAATGAAGAATTGAGCCTAATGGTGAAGAACTTCAACAAGTTCTACAAGAGTAGAAGCAAAGAGAGAAGTCACAAGTCAAGGTCCTACAATGACAAAAGATCTTCTAGTCATGATCGCAATTGCTACAATTGTGGAAGACCTGCATTACTCTAGTGAATGTACGGCTCCCTACAAAAGAAGAGAAGACTCACCTAAAAGGAGAAGCAAAAGAGAGGAATCACCTCCAAGAGAGAGAAGGAGTAGAGATGATCGTTATGAACGAAGACCCTCTCGCAGAAGCAAGGATTCGGAAAGGAAGGACAAGTCATCAAAGAGCTACACAAGACGAAGACATCAAGCTCATGTTGGTGAATGGGTATCTGGTTCCGACTCCGAACACTACTCCGAGAGAAGTTACCACTCCGACTCCGAATATACTCAAGATGAAGGTGTTGCCGGTCTTGCACTTGTGTCATCCAACTCCTACGACATATTTGACTCACCAAATGAAGGGATTGGAAGATGCTTCATGGCTAAAGGCCCCAAGGTATCACACCCCGAGTATGTTGATTTCAATAGTGATGAGGATGATTTGCTAGGTGATGATGATTTACTTGTTGACAATTCTAGTAATGAAAACTATGATGAAATTGCTATTAATCATGCTAATCAAGATGAAACGAATGACAATGATAAGAAGGAGATTGAGCATCTAACTAAAGAACTAAACACTCTTAAGTTAGCTCATGAAACTACCTTAGAAGATCATCGAGAGCTTTTAAAAACTCATGAGAAGCTACGCTTTGAAAAGCTCAATCTAGAGCAAGAGCATGGGTTCTTAAAGGCAATCAATGATGATCTTCGTAAGAAAAGTTCTTCTTACATTGCCAAGCATTTACTCTTGTCTACTTACATGCCACAAGTAAAATCTAGCAACAAGAGTAAGAAAGATTCTTCTTCTAGTAGTAACAATAATCATGTTAAATCCAATGTTGTTGCTTCTAGTAGTTCTCTTGATTCCACTAATGATTCTCTTAGCCAAGTTACACTTGAGCAAGAAAATAGCTTATTGAAGGGAATCATAGAGAAAGGTGTTTACAAGAGCCTTGCCGGAAGTAAGCAATTTGAGGAAATTGTACGCAAGCAAGGAAGGCACCGGAAGAATCAAGGTGTTGGTTTTGAACGCAAGTTCAATGCCAATGGAGTTGAGTGGGAAGAAGATCAATACCCCAAGACGAAGTTTGTTCCTCAACAAGAGAAGTATGATCCCACTTCTTTCGAGGGAACACAAGCTCAAGATGATCTTCCACCACAAGACCTCAAGCTAAAAGGCAAGGACAAGCTTCAAGAGGAGATCGATGCATTTGAAGAAGCTCCTAAGGCCTTGGTCAAGTGGGTTCCCAAGACTACATCAAGTTCTACTTCATCAAGTATGACTACAACTCCAAGGATTCCCATCAAGCTGATGTGGATCCCAAAGAAGAAGAACTAGAGAGTTCTTGAGGGTGACTCCGCCAACATACTTCACTCATATTCATTTTGGCGAGGACAAGTGCAATCAACTTCCATATCTTGCACTAGTTCAAGGAGTCACAAACCCTCTTGTTGGTAAGACAAGGGACAAGGTAACTTAATGCTTTCATGGACATCATTATGTGTGTACTTCACTCTATGTCTATGGATATTCTTGCATGTTCCTTGTGGGACTAACCCGTGTAGGTATTGAAAGTGCAACTCACTCCAAAGGATTGCTCCAAATGATCTACATCAACATTGAGCATCCACATCTTCAACATCTACACGAAGTCATCATCGACAAAACCCAAGGTTAGTTCATCCCTCTTGGGGGGGGGTATCACATCTAGGGGGAGCTTTACTCTAAGAATTGAGCTAAAGCAACTCTAATGGTGTGAACACAACAATGCTTTATGTAAAAGTGGTAACTCCACTTGTGCTTAAACGATGAGTATGACCTATGATCAAATGTTCTCATTTGACTACTAAGTCAATATACTCATATATAGATGACCTAGTCATCGCCAAATTGCTTGATAGATGCTAGAGTGTTTGTGCATGCTTTGCCACATATTTCATTTGCTATCTTATTATGTGAGCATGTTGATTGCATATTTTTTTCCCATTCGAGAACATCCATTTGTTGTTTTGATTGATTGGCTTTTCTTTTTGCCAAATGGATGGACAAGAATGCCTAAGTACTCCCTCTAGCTATCTATGCTTTTCTCGTCTCAAATTCTATTCATGCTACATCACAAAGTTTGATCAAGTCACATTCGGACCCTCCGAGTGAGGAGCACTCGGAGCCACCGATTCGTCATAGAATTAACTTCCAAAACTTCTTAGTGCATTTTGGTCTGACCGATCCATCCCTTTCGGTCATACCGAGTTCATTAAGTTGATCTAAGTTTTAATCTCGGTGCAACCGATTTGAACCCTTCGGTCACACCGAGTTGCAGCAACCGCTTGCAATTCTGCATTTCGGTGCCACCGAGTCGTTCCATTCGGTCACACCGACAGAGTCTGGATATATATACCCACGGGCTGAAAATTTGGAAATTTCTCCAGACGCTTCACCCACGCCTGTCCAGCTCTGCCGACTCGAGGTCTCCAGATCGTCTCCTCGTCACCAGCGACCTCCTGCCGCTAGTCTTCGCCGCCGTTAATGGAATCTTCACCGCCGTTGTCGCCGTAGTGGGTTCATCACCAAGTTAGGGTATGAACTCGACCCCCCTGTGCAATCTTTAACTCCGATTCTTGCACTAAGGACAATGTCGTGATTCTTGCCACGATTGAAACAGTTCCATCCAACCAAAACTTTCTCTAGATTAGTTTTGATCCAAAAACTTAGGGTTAGGTTTCCGCCAAACTCATCTCGGACCGACCGATTTGAAAGATTCGGTCTCACCGATTTGGCCCAGGCCATTGCACATGTACTACTCAGTCTAACCGAAGTGTACAAATCGGTGTGACTGAGTTTACCTTCTCAGTGAAACCCTAGCATCTCGGAGTCACCGAACTGTGTCACGGTCTGACCGATTTCACATGTTTAGACTCTAAAGCTGCTTCGGTGTCACCGAGTTTGTCATATCGGTAGCTCCAAAATGCTTTCTGTAGAAAACTAAAATTAAGTTTTTGAATCATTCCTTTTGCCAAAACAGCTGTACTTTGTGATGCTCATCCACTCTATCTCAACCTATCTATTCACAGGGTCTGCTTTCAGTGTCAGAGATGTCAGACCAGAGTGACAGCCAGAATAGGTCAGAGGAGCACCAGAATCTCAGTGAGGGCACTAGTCCCTCAAGCAGTTATGATGAGGGTAGCAGAAGCACCCCAAGCAATCTGCCTAAGGCTGCAACTAGGCAGAGGAAGAAGAGAACCTCAGACTCTGAAGATGAAGATTTTGTGGTAGATGAGGAGGTCACTTCCAAGAAGAAGGCAGTCAAGAAAGAGTATGCTGCTGCTGCCATTAAACCAGGAATGAAGAAGAAGGCTCCTGCTCAGAGGAAGCCCATGTCCAAAGTTAGAGCCTCAACTCAAACTGCAGCAAGTGGTGCTGAAAAGGGAGAAGAAGAGACTGCTAGAGGCAAGAAGAGAAAGGAAAGGGTCAAGAGGACCATGGCCAGAGTAATTGGCAGATCATCAATGATGCAAGATGAAGATGAAGAAGTGGAAGAAGATGCTGCACCAGCACCAAAATCTCAGAAACTTATGGGTGATGCAATTAAGTCTGGGGCTACCTCATCCAAGCCCAAGACAGCTCCAAAGCAAAGATAGCACAAGCATCCAAGATGCCAGATGTATCAGCTGTGAATCTCAAGACCAAGCAGGACCAGCTCAGCTATCTGCTTGAAGCCACAGTAAGGATTGAGAAAGGACTAACCACCCTAACTTAAAACCAAGAAAGTCTTGAGAGAATCATTGAAACAAAGTTTTATGATCTAGACTTGAAGGTCATAGAGATTCAAACTGCAGTTGAGCAACTCCAAGAAGAAACAGAGGAGAGGAGAGGAAGATCTACCATAGATGCTTATCAAAGGGTGCCTAGAGCCAACAGGTCAGCAGTTGTGCTAGTCAGTGACACGAGAACCACCACTTCAGCACCTGCTGCCACTGCCCCAGTTGCCCCTCCAGTGGCAACTCCTCCAGTTCGTCAGACATCAGCGGAAGACTTTGCAGATGCTGTCCTCTCCACGCCATCTTCGCACACCGGAGCTCCTGGAGATCGTGCTTAGAGTGCCATATAGTACTATGCATTTTCGAACTTTTTGGTAACTTGTTGCCAAAGGGGGAGAAAGTGTATAGATCATAGGCTTCAAGAGAGAGAGTGTTTTGTTTTATTTGCCTCTCTTGCTACTTGTTATTTGGTTGTTTGTTTGCTACTTATTCGTGCTTGTGTGTGAGATACTCTTATGATCATGTGATTGATCATATTATGCTTTAATATGTGTGCTTGAATGATGCTATCTTATTACTTGTGTATGATCAATCATATTTGTCTTAGTGATGAGTGCATGCTATTTATATTCTATCATTTTGAGCGCTCCACCAAGATGTATGTGACATGGAAGAGTAACCCATTATCCTAATTGATTGTGCATTTGCATTCAAAAGAAAATTTTAAATAATGCACAAATTTAGGGGGAGCTCTTGCTTATCACATACTTCGCAAAGCGACGATGTATTTCATTCATATTATCATTTGTCGAAGCTTTGATCTATATGTTGTCATCAATTACCAAAAAGGGGGAGATTGAAAGTGCAACTAATCCCCGGGTGGTTTTGGTAATTCATAACAACATATAGCTCATTGAACTAATATCCTTTCAAGTTGATTATTTCAGAAAGTTCAATGCTTGGCATGGCATGGACTAGAGATGTGGACCCCTCAAAATGATAAGGACAAACATTGGCAAAAGCTCAAGACTCTACATTTCTATTTTAGTGGTCCAAGATCACATTGAGTCCATAGGAAAAGCCAATACTATTAAAAGGGGATGAGGTGTTGCTTAATAGTCTACTTGCTCAAAGTGCTTAGTGATATGCTCCAAAGCCCTCAACCACTTTCTCAATTCCAAATATGTCCTAAACCTAAAGTCAAACTCGGCCCCACCGATTTGATCTATCCGGCGCCACCGAGTTCCTTGACATAGCCATAGCCAGAAACCATAATCAGTTCGGTCTCACCGATAGGGATCTCGGTCTCACCGAGATGGGACTGCAAACTCTCTGTTTCCCTTCGTAACGTTTCGGTCTCACCGAGATGAGCGATCGGTCCCACCGAGTTCGCAATGCAAACTCTCTGTTTCCCTTCATAATGTTTGGTCTCACTGAGATGAGCGATCGGTCCCACCGAGTTCGCAATGCAAACTCTCTGTTTCCCTTTCGTAACGTTTCGGTCTCACCGAGATGAGCGATTGGTCCCACCGAGTTTGCCTGACCAACTCTCTGTCTGCTCATTGCTGAAATCGGTCTCACCGAGTTCATGCAATCGGTCACACCGAGATGAGGTTTTGCTCTAACCCTAGCGCATCGGTCCCACTGAGTTGATCATGTCGGTCCCACCGAAAAACCTAACGTTCACATTTTGAACTTAATCGGTCTCACCGAGTTCACCTATTCGGTCTGACCGAGTTGGCTCAAATGTGTGTAACGGTTAGATTTTGTGTGGAGGCTATATATACCCCTCCACCCTCCTCTCCATTTGTGAGAGAGCCATCAGAACGTGCCTACACTTCCACTACTCATTTTCTGAGAGAGAACCACCTACTCATGTGTTGAGACCAAGATATTCCAATCCTACCACAAGAATCTTGATCTCTAGCCATCCCCAAGTTGCTTTCCACTCAAATCAACTTTCCACCATAGCCAAATCTGTGAGAGAGAGTTGAGTGTTGGGGAGGCTATCATTTGAAGCACAAGAGCAAGGAGTTCATCATCAACACGCCGTTTATTACCTTTTGGAGAGTGGTGTCTCCTAGATTGGTTAGGTGTCACTTGGGAGCCTCCGTCAAGATTGTGGAGTTGAACCAAGGAGTTTGTAAGGGCAAGGAGATCGCCTACTTTGTGAAGATCTACCCGAGTGAGGCAAGTCCTTCATGGGCGATGGCCATGGTGGGATAGACAAGGTTGCTTCTTCGTGGACCCTTCGTGGGTGGAGCCCTCTGTAGACTCGCGCAACCGTTACCCTTCGTGGGTTGAAGTCTCCATCAACGTGGATGTACGATAGCACCACCTATCGGAACCACGCCAAAAATCTTCATGTCTACATTGCGTTTGCCTTCTCCAAACCCTTCCCTTTACCTTCATATGCAATGTTTTACTTTCCGCTGCTACACTCTTAGAATTGCATGTGTAGGTTGATTGCTTGACTTGTGCTAAGTTGCTAAAATCTGCCAAGACTTAAAATTGGGAAAAGGCTAGATTTTTATTTGGTCAAGTAGTCTAATCACCCCCCCTCTAGACCTACTTTCAATCCTACAGCAATTCCTCTGATCATGGCCAAGCAATAGCTACTGAACGGCCTTGACAGTGATGAGGAGATGAAAGAGCTTGTGAAGATAATGAGCAAAATCATTGTGCTCTGTAGGACGATTGTCTCTTTATTTGTAGTGTATGTAGCACTCGTGATGTATTCAGTGGCTATGACATGAGCACTTTGCTGAAACTAGTAATGAATGAAACCTATTTAGCAGGTTGGGCGTAGTGTTGTGAACATCTAATGATTTCTATTTAACGGAAATCAGGGCGTATCCCCTTTTCCTCATAAATAAATAGCAGAGGCCCTTTTGCTAATAAATAAATAAATTAGCAGAGGCTCTGTCGGGTCAGCTTCGTTCCCATTCGAAGACGTAGAGCAAATTGCAGTCCAACAGCAAACTATGTCATCAAATACAAGTTTCACAGCCAAATATGAGTACAACTAAACAACAATGTCATCATATTTTAGTCGTCATACAATCACCAAACACAAATCAACATACATAATAAGTGATGTTCTCACAGCAAAATACTAAACAACAACTTCATCAGGTTTCAGTTGTCACAGCAAACACAATTTCACATATAGTAGATAAAAAGTCGTCTTCTCACAGGCAAATACGACAAAAGCAATCTAATCATCATCCACAGCAGCAGCGTCAACATCTTTGCCATGTGTATCAATCTGAATCGTAATTCCCCCAGTGTCATCTTCTTCTTCAGCCTCAATGTCCTCGAATGTTGGCCTCTTATCCATCAACTCTCGTACGTCCATAGTCCGACAGGGAATCTTTTCGCCAGCCTTATTGATGTGATGGTCCTCAAAGATACTACGAACTTCTGTGGAATCTTCTACATCAGGAGCAGTGTAAGCATCATCTTATTGTTCAACTTCATGAAATGAATTCCTCTGCTCAAACCTTTGCAATACTCTCTAGTCATCGCTACGTGCATATGTGTCTTCCAAGAAAAATATCTGTGTTGCTTGATTTGCCAAAATAAAAGGCTCGTCGGTGTGGTACGCCGCCTTGACATTGATGGACTTGAAATAATCATCAGCTTTGGGTTTTGCGATCCTGGAAAACAGGTTGTACCAACGACAACAGAACATAACCACACATCAATGTACCAACGACAACAGAACATAACGACAACAGAATAGTTTGGTTTGATCACATGCGGTAGCACGTGTCAGTGAGGGTATGTTCCCTTTGTTGGGTTTGCAGCGTGCAGGACCGACTGTGTGAGGGTGCGGTGCGACCGCGGACAGCCGTGCGCAAGTGTACCTCCTTTTCATTTTGAAAAACTTTAGGCAAGCTTGGCAAAAATGTGTGGCAAAGTATGGCAATGCAAGGCCTAGACCCAAACAGGATACAAGTACGTCCTCCCTCCATCCGGAAATATTTGTCGGAGAAATGAACAAAAATGAATGTATCTCGAACTAAAATACGTCTAGATACATCCATTCCTCCGACGAGTATTTCGGGACGGAGGGAGTACTACTTGTGTTAAAAAATAAAGGTGGGGTTTTCCTTCGCAGGATTGATCGATTCAAATCCTCGTTTGACGTGTCAATTAATGCGTATTTTTTTCTCCAACGCCCAAAGAGCTAACCATCTCACTCCTCATTTCTTGATTAATGCAGCGCCATGCAAACCAACCTTCTCACTTCCGCATGCATGCAAGGGTATATTAATGTCCTTGGTTGCTAGTATAAGGCAAACCCCATCAATTTTTCCTCGATTAGTGTTAGTGGCCTTATGCAAATTGTAATTTTGATACGGCCTTGTATACAAAAAAATGGAGGTAGTAACTATTTGACTTCCTTTCTCATTGCGGTGACGTCGACGATATCTCGAACGTTGTGGCTTTGGCGAAGTGCGTTCGACGGAGCACACCATTGAGGGAGACCACGGTAAGTCGTTCGCAAGTGCCGCCTGCAAGCCGGGACAACCGCCTTCTTTGCATCCAGGAAGTCCGTTGAACCAAAGGAGGCATAAATGTACTACTACACAATAGCGTCGCCCGTCCAGCTTAGTGCGGTAAGGTGGTTTCTCGAAGTAGACGATGGAGAAGCGGAGTCAGCGAAGAGTGAAATGATGGTTGCTTCGTTCGTGCTTTCTAATTTGATGCCCCACTGCTTCATGATTTGTGATAGAAAGGATAGGGAAGTAGACTCTGTGCTCTATAGTGTACATGCGTCCAAGCACGGGAGAAAGAGGAGAGAGGTTGCATTTTTCTATTCCTTCAATCAATCAATTAGGGAGCTTCGGTTCCCTCTTTTTGGCTTTGGCAGCACCCTCCACAATGGTTCCCATCGATGCCAAAAGCTATTTTCACATTTGGCTACACATTGTGGATGCCCTTAACCGTACCACTTGGTTTTGCTCCTGTGTGCTATCTATACAAATCTTGATTATATTGATCTAAAAACTTATATCAAGATTAGTAAAAAGGAGGTGATTTTGCCGCGAGGAAGGCGGGGGAGGTTTCTTATTTTTAGAGGACGTTGACCTGGCGGTTTGCTAACATGCGGTCCCACGTGTTAGTGATCTACCAAGCTGATCCGCGTCCCACATGAGGCAGAACAACGGCAGAAGCAACACATGGTTAACTTGAAGAAGATGAGGGAGAAGTGGATTCTGCAATGAGTGAAATGATGGTTACTTCGTCCCTCCAACTTCTTTTTTTTAGCATCACTTCGTCCCTCCAACTTAACTGCGGGAAAGGTGCAGCTTTGTGATTTGACGCCTCATTGCTCATTACTACGCCGGTGCCATGACCGGGGTGCTTCACCCCTGCTGCTCTGCACTGTTATTTCGGTATGGCACGTGGACCTGGTTCCTTGATGTCCCACATGCCGGCAAAAGGGACTAGAACATTTATGAAAGCGAGCGCTCCACTCTTACGACAGAGGAGTACACGACACGGCGGCCCAGTGAACTATTACTTGTACTGTAGTACTACTATAGTGTTGCTGTTTCGCACGATCCATCGACACAAACCCGATTAAACAGGCAAGGGCGGGATTTTTCCCGCGCGGTAGATGATACTAGCCATACATTTCAAAGGCAATTTTAATGTATGCAAACTGAATAATTAAGTAACAATATGAGATCTAGTAAAACTAAAAACACATATGATTTATTGTGTTAGAGTGTAGTAGTAGTGCTGTATTGCATAGTTGTTAGATGTAACATGCGAGAACGTGTAGAGAAGTACTTTTGGAGGGCCTACAGAGAGAAATTGGGCATAAGGTGGATTCAAATATTTGTATTCGTCTTCATAGCATTTGTAACTCATATCTACAGTTTGTACGGTAGACGTGAATGCATGTTCGCTCTTACGAAACCAGTACAGCAATAATGGGGTGGCGTGCGCCAATTTAGGCACTGGCACGTTGGCCTACTCGGCTCCACAGAGAGAGCGAGAGAAGAGATAAATACATTGGCGGTCAATGTATTTCAAGCGAAAAGCATAATACGGTCACCGGACATCAGAATACGCTCATTACGGTTACTATATACATTTTGCGATGATTATATGGTCACTTGCTCACCGTTCAGCATCGGATTGCACTCTGTTGACCGGCCAAATAGTCTGCGTGGCACTATGTTGACTGGTTAAATTGACCAAGTTCCTTGTGGGTCCCAACTGCGAGTTTGCATAGGAAAAAAGTAAGATAAACACAAATTTACGCAGGCGCGACAAGTCTCCAACCCGTGCGCGGGAACCACCTGGTTGTGTATGTGTCTGTCAGGGCCTGATGTGTGCGCATGCACATGTAGGTTGAGCACTTGAGCATGAGCGTGTGTGTTGGTCATGTGGTGTGTGCATGCATGCGTGTGTGTGTGCGTGTGAGTCTTGAGTGCGTGCGTGGCTGCGTGTGTACGTGTGAGTGTTGCGTGCATGCAGTTCATGTGCATGCGTGCGCGTGTGTATAATCACCACAGCAGCTCCTGTGTGTTAAAACAGACGGCTCAGCATACCAATACAATGCCACCTTATCCGCTGTGCCCGCGGTCATGACTTTGAACCACCGTCCAATATTTTTTTATTGTTGTTTTCATTCTTATACACGCCGACAGGTGGGCCCAATGGTAGTGAGATAATGTGATGCAACACTAGAGGTGCCACGTGGAGCGTTTAACTGGTCAACTAGTCGTGTCTTGAACAAATAAAGAGCTGTACGGTGAGCCCATGACTGTATAATAACCACAAAACGTAAATGGTAACCGTAATGAGTGGATTCTTAAGTCCAATGTACGTATCGTGCTTTCACTTCAAATACAATGATCGTCATTGTATATATCGCGAGAGAAAGATGAAACATGCATGAATGTGCTGGGGGCGTACTTTTAGAGGACCTGGAGATAGTTTGTGTGCGTACGTGAAAGGGGCGTAGAGGGGGGTGTGCGATGGAGAGAGAGATGCTCTTCGTTTCTCTTTATTATGACTAACTTTATATATAGTATAAAAATATATAAATTCATGGTGCGGAATAAATATCATTGGGTGCACCATGCAATGCAAATTAACTTTCATACTCCATATAACTTTGTAATGTTGTATATATGTAGAAATTCTAAAATAAATTTTTGGCCACACTTTGTGTGGTTTTATTCAAAAGGAATGTTGTATGCGAAGTAAACGTGAAGAGAGGGCTTTGTAGATCAATGGGGTACGTGATAAGATGTAACATGTGTGAATGTGTAGTTGACGTATTTGGCAGGGCCTAGAGAGGGTATGTGTATGTATTCGAGAGAGGCATGGATAGAGGGGCCGCTGGGGGGGCGACGTGGGAGAGATAGCACGAGAAATGAAAGAGGTCTAGAGAGAGAGAGAGACGAATAGGATGTCACGGCGAGAGATGCCCTTGAGTGTGTACATGCAAGAGGGAGGATAGAGACATGAGGAGAAAATATTTTGTGTGGTGTCTGTGTTGGTATGTGTGGGTGTGAGAAGATAACGAGACCTAGGGGCAGAGGGCGTGTCACCGCGTGAGGTCCGGTGGGCCGAGGTGAGGCCCTTGGGTCGGTTCCGTCCTGCGCCACATTGGTCAGCCCGTGACGCATTCAGGGAGACCCATGGAGGACTAGTCGTACAAGACAAAGATACTAGAGTCATGAAGGACTCTGTGTCCACTGACAAAGCCGGCTAGGATTTGTAACCCTAGGTCCTCGGACTAAGGTAACCCCTTCTCTCTGATATTACCATTCATACAACCTAACTTTAAGGGGCATCCTATAGAATGTTCTGCTAGAATCATATTCGTCAATTAGGAAGAGAGGTGGAGACAATGCGTGCGAGACAGGCCTAAAGATAATGTGTGTGCGGGAGACACGTAGGCAGGTCTATGTATAGAGAAAGGGTCGATGGCGATTGTGTGGGCGTATGCGTGTGAGAGGAAGAGTGCTTGTGATAAAGGTTAGTGAAAACAGTCGTAAATGGTTGTGAGAGGGAGGGAGGGTGATATCGAGAGCATGTGTGCGAGAAAGACACCTAGGGAGAGAGTGTGTGTAAGTGCATCTAGTGCCCCTTAGTGATTTTAGTGTATTGAAGACTTATAGGTTAAGGGACTAATGTGTTTGTGAGTGTACACAGGTTCTATAAGTCTATGAGGAGTTTGATATTTACGATGAAAGCCGACCCCTAAAAATGAATGTCTTCAGTTGAAGACTTTGGTTTTCTTGAAGACTTTGAAAATGAGGAAATTGGTGTGACCTTGAAGACTTTGATATTGTTACGAGGATTATGAAGCATGAAGACTTATGTTTTCATAGTTTCATTTTCTCATTCTTGAGTCATAGGAAACACCGTACTGTTAAAGGGGGTCGAGGTAAAACTAAGGAAACATTTCCAAGTGATGCTCATCTCAAAGCCTACACATACCCAATCCTTCGAGTGAAGCCTTTGGAAATCTCATATAGTTCAGTCAATTTCTTCAGTGAGAGAGACAAAGATCTTCTGCTCTATGAGGAATTTCTTCTGACTGAGGAGTTAGGAATTCACCAGTGCGGATTGCCTACAAGTGAGGAACATGATAGCCCTAAGGAATTTGAGAGCTCAAATTTCCGACCGTTGCTGTGGTACGCGCCAGTTGTCCCAAATATCTTATCCACCTAATGGTCATATCATTGAAGGGCATTTATGTCTTATCATGTCGGGATGCTCCCCGGCTATAAATAGCCGCCCCCCTACAACCACTAGTCGGTTGGCTGCTCCGAGAGAAACTGACACTTGTCATTTAGAGCATCCCATCCTCCAAGGACTTTGAGAGAAAATCATCAGTGAGGAAAAACCCAAAACCCAAACACCTACAACCCAAAGTGATTGAGCATCACTGAAGAGATTGCTCCTGTGTGGAACCGACACTTGTTAGGTTTGAAGACTGTGCATCTTCCAGACGGTTAGGCGTCAAGGTCTAGAGCATCCAAGAGGAATTGTGGATCGCCGAGTGACCTAGTCTGTGAAGGTTTGGAAGTCACCTGAAGACTTACCACGAGTGATTGGGCGAGGCCTGTGTGACCTTAGCTCAAGGAGAATATGGTGAGGACTGTGTGTCCTTTGGTTTAAATACCTAGCCACTCCAACCAGACGTACAACTATTACAGCAGTTGGATCTGGTCTACCAAATCATTGTCTTCACCGAGCTACTAGTTTTATTTCCTCAACCCTTCCATTTCCTCGCTCATGTGTTGATGAAATTGATCGTTACTATTTGAAGACTTTGACTGAAGAGTTTCTCAATTTCCTCAATCATTTTGTCTTCTGCCTGCCTATCCTGTTACACGCTACCTGTGCTCTATGTATGTTTCATTTCATCATGATAATTATGCTACTGTCTTGTTATGCATGCACCTGAGTACTTATTCCGCTGCTTGTAGTTCGTCACTTAGCAAATTCCTCAAGTTGTATTTCCTCGGTGATGAATTTGTAAAAATCGCCTATTCACCCCCCCTGTAGTCGATATAACGCACTTTCAATTGGTATCAGAGCAAGGTACTCCCTTGTTTTGTGTGATTTTGGTTTAACCACCTGGAGTTTTAGTTATGTCGACTACAGGCATGATCAAGGTCTCGGCTGGGTGTCCTACCTTCGATGGGACAGACTACCCCTACTAGAAAAACAAGATGCGCATGCATCTTGAGGCAATTGACAATGATCTCTGGTACATTGTGGAAAATGGCGTTCCCTCTATCACTCCTTCCGTGAACGCTGCTGATGTGAAGAGATTCAAGTAACTCGACTCTCAAGCGAAGAATATCATATGTGGCCATCTGAGCAAAGGACAGTACGGCAGAGTGAGTGCTTTGGAGTCTGCAAAGCTTATCTGGGACAGGCTGTCCAAGGTCAATGAAGGAATCTCAACCCAACGTGATTCTCGAGTTGATGTTCTTCGCAATCTCTTCAACTGCTTCAAAAGACTCGACAATGAAAATGTGCAGCAAACCTTTGATCGCCTCACTGACATCTCAAATGAGCTTCAAGCACTTGGTGCCACTGGCATCACCGACCATGAGGTGGTGAAGAAATTGCTGAGATCACTTGATTCCTCATTCGATACACTGGCACTGATGATTCAAGAACGTGGAGACTACAAGTCACTCGATCCTGCTGATATCCTCGAGAGGCTAAACTCTCATGAATTTCAACAAGCTGAGAAGAGAGACCTCTACAGGCCAAGCTATGGAAGATCATGTGCTCTGAAGGCCAAGGCAGTTTCCTCATCTGAAGGGGAAGATTTTGATAGCAGCCTTGGTGATCCTGAAGAACTAAGCTAGGAGCTAGCAATGCTCGTGAGGAAATTCTAGAAGTTCTCTAGGCGTGGTTGCTTTGGAAAATCTTCAAGAGGTGATGACATGAGATCAGATTCCTCATCCCGAGATTACAAGAAGAGGACTTGCCACAAATGCAAGAAACCTGGTCACTACATAACTGATTGTCCTCAGTGGGCGAAGGAATCAAAGAAGAAGAAATACAAGGATGATAGCTCAGACGAATCGAAGAAAAGAAGAAATCTTCAAAGTCCTCATCATCCAAATCTTCAAAGACTTCATCTCACAAGAAGAGCAGCTCCAAAAAGGCTCGAGCATTCATTGGCAAGGAAATGGACTCTGATGCTGAATCTAAGGAAAATGAGGAAGAGGAGGCATCTGAGGAGTCAGACTCTGGTGTGGCGAGCCTAGCTCTCGTTACTGCCTTCGTCAGCAAGTCCATCTTCAACAGAGAATAAAATGGCTTCCCCAACAATGCTGATGACGGAGACGATGACTACACTCACACCGATTGCTTCATGGCAAAAGGTGCCAAGGTACTCAAATACCCCTCCTCTGAATCAAGTGAGGATGAATCTGATGAAAATCTCAAATCGAGCTATTCCAAACTTGCTAATATTGCCATAAAACAACAAAAGGCTTTGGAAAAGGTTCAAAATTTGCTAGACAAAAGCGATGACCTGTTGGGTGAGGAAATGAGTCGAACTCAAATTCTGACTAATAATCTTCAATGACTACAGTCTAAGTTTGATAATCTTCAAGGTCATCATGAAACACTCTTAGCCGATCATGAGAAGCTTTCTTATGAATTTCTTCAGAAAAAGCAAGATCTTGAGAAGCTAAGGGTGAGTCATGAAGATCTTCAGAAGGAAAACAATTCATTACTTGCTCAACAGATCAGTTCCGCTCAGGAAGAATTCATTCCACTATTTTTGAAATGCATTGAACATGAATCTGCTAATTCTTCTCCTGAAAGTTCAAATGCTTCTATTGCTGCAAATTCTTCAACTATCTCTGTGGTCACAAATTCCTCATCTGAGGATACCACAAGTATCACTGACGAAAATGCAGGGTTGAAGGAATTGTATGTGACAGGCATGTACAAAAGCCTCAAAGGGCATTAGGCTCTTTGTTATGTGCTTAAGAAGCAGATCCTCAACAGGAACCCTAGGAAAGGGGGTATTGCCTATGACGCCCCCGGCTTAATCATGCACTAACCATACACGCAATTGCACACGATCAAGCCTAAGGACTCACTTGAAGATATCACAACACAACTCTAAAACATAAATAAAGTCATACAAGCTTTATATTACAAGCCAGGGGCCTCGAGGGCTCGAATACATAAGCTTGCATACAAGCGTCAGTGGAAGCATCAGATATCTGAGTACAGATATAAAAGAGAAACAGAAAGGCCTTTAGAAAGGCGGGGCCAAATAAAACACTACGATCGAAAGGCGTAGGCCTCCTGCCTAGGACCCTCCGAATCTACTCCTGGTCGTCAGCCATCTCAAAGTAGTAGCCATCCTCGGGGTGGTAGAAGTAGTCGTCGGCGGGGCAGCGTTCTCAGGGGCTCCGTCATCTGGTCACAACAAACTGGTATGGGGAGAAAAAGAAAGCAAAGCAACCGTGAGTACTCCGAAGTACTCAGCAAGCAAGGATCTACACTACATATGCAACATTATCAAAGGGAGGCTGTATATGTGGACTGGGCTGCAGAAATGCCAGAATAGAGAGAAGGCCTAGTCCTATCGAAGACTAGCATCTTCAGCAACTTCAAGCATCTTCAACGATCTTGTAGCATTAGAAGAGTACAGTATAGCATAATGTAAAGTAGAAGTAGTATCAAGTAACAGTCTCGCCCAGAGATCCTTTCTCTACTCCCTGCGAGAAAGCGATCCCGGAGCCACATATCCAGGTACCATCTCAAGTTCTAGCTGTATCGATCGGGATACAACTCCGAGTGTCCTTTACCGTAGGACCGGCTATCGATAGATGTGTTCTTCCCTGCAGGGGTGCACCAACTTACCCACCACGCTCGCTTACCTCCGGCCGGACACACTTTCCTGGGTCATGCCCGGCCTCAGCCAAACGACACACCGCAACCCTACCTAAAGCTCAGCAGAGAGGTCCCCGCCGGTCTACCTCCTAAGCGCAAGGGGGTCTTGGGCCATCGCCCCTCGCCCTCTGGGTCATTGCGCACACGCGGATCCAGGTACCACCCCTCAGGATGGCGCTGGCCCAGCCGTGACGCGATGCTGAACTGGACGTCTGACAGAGCTTTTGGCTGATGCTACGATGCAGAGTGCCCATAACTCTTCCCACGTGATGGTTAGTGCTATCCGACCATAGGCCGGCTCGGATCAAATATCCAAATCGTTAGAGGTCTAGGGGCTTGCGGTAACGAGCAGATACTCACGATCGATGTGACCCCGTCGCCCCGTCTCGAGGACTTGCTGCAAGGGCTAAGAATGCCCGGCCGCGCCTCGTAAGATAAATCACGGGTATCTATCCATCATTCGCGGGTACCCCTCAGGGTCGACCCGCCTTTTCAAGTATTAGTATCAATAGTAATGCAAGGCATCCGTGTGGTCACCGTATCAAGGGGAATCCGAGGCATCACCCTCATTGGACTCCCACCTGATGTAACATCAAGATGGACGTAGGAGGTATCACCCTCGAGGTCCACACGTGGGGTGTTGCACGACTTCGTCGTTATCGGGGGTGGTGTAGGAGGAACCACCCTCGCTTACCACGACCAGTTAACTAACCTACAAGGTTATCATCAGAAGTGCTAACGAGGTACCACCCTCGGCACTCGATGGTAACCTAGTAGTGTCGAGCAACTAAGGGGAAAGTGAGGTGCGGTGCCGGGGTCTGGTCTTCGATCCCGTTGATCGGGTCTTCTGAGAATCCAGCAGGGCAGTCAGGACAAGTGGGGGTCTCTGATGGGTCTTCTACCCAGTCTATTCTAAACAGTTTAGGATAACAGTAAGGTATCAACAGCAGGTTACAATAAATAGGCTATGCAGCAGAATAGGAGCAATCATTTACAATAGCAAAATCTAATGCAAGCACGAGATATTAGAATGGACGATATCGGAATGCTCAAGGGGGGAGCTTGCCTGGTTGCTCGGCGGCAAAGGCAAGGTCTTCAGAAGCATAGCCAATCACCGAAGTTGCGTCGTTCTCGGAGTCTACATCTGTACTGGGCTCTATCGAGAGAGAGAAGAGGGGGAGGAAACAGTGAACACTAAGTAAACAAGTGCTGCACAATGTATGACATGACAATACGCAGTGCCGGGTGTGTCCTAACGTATGGTTACACGTCACCTAGGAAGGGGGAATCCATCTGGGAAAGTATTCCCGGTTTCGGACATCTGTCATACAGATGATCGGAGGGGGACGGTTCCATGTTCGGATAGTTAGGGACGTGTGACGGATAAACGAAGAGCGTATTCGGGTTCGTCTCATCGTTTTGAGCAACTTTCATGTACAAAGTTTTTTCATCGGAGTTACGGATTATTTTCTACGATTTTCTAAAGTTTTAACCATTTTATTTTATTTATTAAATCAACATTATCTAGAACAGTAGCAGTGACGTCAGCATGACGCAATGGTGACATCAGCAGTCAACAGGACGGCTGACCGGGTCAAACCTGACAGGTGGGACCCACCTATCATTGACAGTGGGTCTTAACAGCGTTTAAACTAATCCAAATTAGTTAACTAAGGATAGGGGCCCACATGTCAGTGTCTACTTAGGTTAGCTAATTAACTCTAATTAATTTAACTCATAATTAGGGGGTGGGCCCCATCTGTCAGCGGCTGAGGCTGCCCAGTCAGCGTTGACTCCGGTCAACGGGGTGAGCCCGGGACCCTGGGGGCCACCAGGCAGTGACCCTGGGGGTGGCCCCAGCGGCGCCACGTCGGCTCACCGGCGTTCATCGCCGGCACGCGCTCCGGCGACCACCAGAGACGGCGGCATCGCGCGGAAACGGGTGTCCAGCCACAGATCGGCGCGCGGAGAGGTGCTACGGGACGCTGGGGGTCGGCCACGTCCAACGGTGGCCTCAGAAGGGCCGGGGAGGGACGGCAGCGATGGCGGCTCTGGATCGAGTGGCGGCCGGAGTTCGGCGAGATGGTGATCGGCGCTACGGCCGTGCTTTCGACGAACTACGCGTGCGAGCAGCTCCTACGCAGCACTACGAGTGCGACGGTGTGCTCGGACGAGCCCGTGAGGCACGGGAGCACGGGGACGATGGTAATGGCGGCGACCGGAGCACGGCTTCGCGGGCGAGCTAGCCAGGCGACTCAACAGCATTGAGAGAGAAAGGGAGATGGCGGAGGCTCACCGTGGGGACACAAGAAGGTCCGGCATGGCTTAGTAGCAGCAGCGGCGCTGTATTTGGAGAGGCTCGTCGGCGGTAGAGACGAAAGGGGGCGGTGGAGATCCGGCGCTGCCGAGGGCTCCTGCACCAACGGCTGGCTCCAGGTGACGTGGCAGACGAAAGCGCGTCTCGTGTGCACGGTGGCTGGTCGCGGGGAGCCCTATGGCTATGCGGACGACGGTGGCGCAGCCATGGCAACGCTCGGGCGAGCTCGGATCTGAGCGAGGAAAAGTGAGGAGGAAGGGGGAGAGTGAGGCGAGGCCGCGAGGCGACAGGGGCGAGGCTGGGGGTTCCTCCTTATCCCCTCTCTGTCGGTGGGCATCGCGCTGCCGTCTCCTCACCGGCGCGCGCGCGTGCGTCCACGGCGGGAACGACACGGGGAGGAGGGAGACGGTAGAGGGGAGAGAGAGAGGTCGGCTGGGCTGGGCCGTGCACTGTGCACTTAGGCCCAGACCAGTGCGGCTGTACTGCCCTTTTTCCTTTTTTTTAAATTTCTGTTGGAATTTTCAGTAGGCTTTTACAATTATTTGAGCTACCAAATGCCTCTGCAAAAATGTGAAACTGGGTCACACAAATACATTGCATTATTCCACATTGCCACAAAAAGATTGGGCAGGTTTGGAATTCTTTTGGTATTTCTCTAAAATAGAATAACATTTAAAAATGCTGAAATGGTGCTGTTTTAATTGATAATGCTCATCTTTGCTCAAGAGTGATGTTGTGTTCCTTAACATTTAATTGTTTTGGAATATTTGCAATAATGTGAATATTTTTCCCACAAACTTTGAGCAACTTCATATTTCACTTTTGTATTTGAGTTGATTTTTAGGATAGAGTTTGAATTGAATAATTAACCAAAGTGATTAAGCACTGCAAATAGGAGTGACTTGGCATTATTAGCAGTTGATCACAGTGGCTATTACACAGGGGTGTTACATTGCCTTTGAGAGGAAACACAATGCAGATGGAACCTACTGGAAACCTGAGCAGTATCCCAAAACCTCATGGGTTGCTGCGAAAGGACCTCCCGTAGATCCATCCACTTTATCTGGCTTTACATGTGAATCTGCATATTCATCTGATGAGTCATTTGACTCCAACTATAAACTGTTCATAAATCAGAATGGTGAAGTATTTGTTAGATATGTTGGAACAAACTAGAGGAACGGTCCTCCTATGAAGAAAATCTGGGTTCCCAAAAGGTGCCTTGAAAGTCTTCAGGTGAATGTCCTCATGACACCACCTGTGAAGAATAGGAACCCCAGATCAAATTCTTCATATGGATCAAAGTCTTCATATGGATCAAATTCCTCACGTAGATCCAAATCCTCATATGAACATCATCATGCTAATGCATCTGTTTCGCAGGGAAACTCTAAGAGTCGTGAATATGTGCATTATTCTTCAAATCATTATGTTCATAAGTCCTCGAAGAATTTCTCTGCTTATTCATATGCATACTCTAACCCCTCTTCTATGAAACGAAGTGCACTGGCTTCAATGCCACCTTTCTCTTATGGAGCTCGCAGAATGATGAACTCTTTGCCACCCCTCCAGATGTGGGTGGTGAAGAAAAAGAACTAATCTCTTATGCAGGGTCAGGTCTCCAGACGAACTTGAATGTCTGAAGATTTTGCTGGAGACCTGAATATGCTTGAAAGGACGCAAGCTAATCATGAAGAAATGATTTACTCATTTCTCACGTCCTCATACTACTATATCTGTTGCATTATTTGATGAAATTATGTCTGATGAATCTGATGTCATATTCTTCACTCTGAAGTATATGAGTTCGTAAGAAGCACTAATTCATCTGCAGGATGATTTACCCAAATCTACTGAGTGGGTCCTCGACAGTGGATGTACAAATCACATGACCGGTGATAAGAGCTTACTGATGGACTCTGTTTTATCTCCATCGCATCTGAAGCATATCACCTACGCTGACAAAGGCAAAAGCAAGGTATTGGGTCTAGGTAGGGTTGCAATCTCAAAGGATCGACACATGGACAAAGTCATGCTTGTCGAGTCCCTCGGATTCAACCTCATGTCTGTCTCAATGCTTTGTGATCTTGATATGGTTGTTGTCTTTGGAAAATATCGATGCATTGTGCTCATGGAATCTGACAATTCCAAAGTCTTCGAAGGCTTTAGGAGAGGAGACTTGTATATTGTTGATTTCTCTGCAGGACCATAGCCTGCCACATGTCTACTTGCAAAAGCTTTAGAAGGCTGGCTATGGCATCGTCGCCTCGGTCATGCTGGCATGAGGAACTTGCACACGCTTATGAAGAAGAAGCACGTCATTGGCATTGAGGGTGTCAAATTCCTCAAAGATCATCTTTGTGGGGCTTGTGAGGCTGGAAAGATGACCAGAGCCAAGCACCCCTCGAAGACTATCATGACTACCACTCGTCCTTTTGAATTGCTTCACATGGACCTCTTTGGCCCTACTCATTATGCCACACTAACAAATGCATCATCTCTATATGGCTTTGTAATTGTTGATGATTATTCTCATTACACATGGGTGTACATCATTACTTACAAAACTGAAGTGCAGGAAGTCTTCAGACGATTTTCCTCAAGGGCCTCGACAAATTTCGGTGTGAAGATCAAGCATATACGTAGTGACAATGGGACCGAGTTCAAGAATACTGGTCTTGATGACTATCTTGATGAACTTGGTATTACTCATGAGTTATCCACCCCATACACTCCTCAGCAGAATGGCATCGTGGAGCGCAAGAACAGGACTCTTGTTGAGATGGCTCGCACTATGCTTGATGAATACAAGACACCTCGTCGCTTCTGGCCTGAGGCAGTTGATACTGCATGCCACATCATCAACAGGGTATATCTTCACAAATTCTTCAAGAATACCTCACATGAACTCCTCACTGACAAGAAACCCAATGTGAGTTATTTCAAAGTCTTCGGTGCTAAATGTTGGATTAGAGATCCTCATCACAACTCTAAATTTGCACCGAAAGCACATGAAGGTTTTATGCTTGGTTACGGAAAGGACTCGCACACCTACAGAGTCTTCAACACCTATCACAACTAGGTTGTTGAAACTGTAGATGTGCGGTTTGATGAAACTAACGGCTCGCAAAGAGAGCACCTACCTCTTGTGCTAGATGAAATGTTTCCTGAGGAATCCATCAAGTTCAATGTGCGGTTCGATGAAACTAACGGCTTGCAAAGAGAGCACCTACCTCTTGTGCTAGATGAAATGTTTCCTGAGGAATTCATCAAGTTCAAGGCTACTGAGGATGTCATACCTACTGAAGAATCTGCTGAAGAAGTCATTTCAGAACATGAAGAAAATCATGCTGGTGCATCTGAAGAAAATGACTGAAGAAGAAAATGCTGAGCCTAATCAAAGTCATCAACCTGCTCACCCTCACGTTGCAAATGAAGTGCAAATTGAGAGAATCATCGACGACATCAATGCACCAGGTCCTTTCACACGCTCAAAAGCTTCACATTTGTCTAACTTTTGTGGGCTCTTCGCTTTTGTCTCTATCACAGAGCCCACCTAAGTTGATGAGGCATTTCTGGAGCCTGAGTGGATTCAAGCTATGCAAGAGAAATTGCATCAATTCGACCTCAACAATGTGTGGGAACTTGTCAAGCGACCAGATCCTCGCAAGCACAATGTCATCGGTACCAAATGGATCTACCGTAACAAGCAAGACGAAAATGGCCTAGTGGTGAGGAACAAGGCTCGTCTTGTAGCTCAAGGCTACACACAGGTTAAAGGAATTGATTTCGATGAAACTTTTGCACCTGTTGCTAGACTTGAAGCTATTCGCATATTGCTTGTTTATGCTAACCATCATAATATCATCTTATATCAAATGAATGTGAAAAGTGCATTCCTCAATGGTAAGCTTGAGGAAGAAGTATATGTGGCTCAACCCCTAGGTTTTGAAGATCCTAAGCATCCTGACAAAGTCTTCAGACTCAATAAGGCCCTCTATGGCCTCAAGCAGGCCCCTCGGATGTGGTATGATACACTGAAGGAATTCCTCATGAAGAAAGGCTTCAAACCCGGTTCACTTGACCCAACTCTTTTCACCAAAAATTATGATGATGAATTATTCGTGTGCCAAATATATGTTGATGATATTATCTTTGGTTGTACTAACCAACGTTACAGTGACGAATTTGTCTATATGATGAGTGAGGAATATCAAATATGGGAGAATTGAAATTCTTCTTAGCTCTCCAAATTCGTCGACAACGCAATGGCATCTTCATATCTCAAGAGAAATACCTCAAGGACATTCTGAGGAAATTCGGCATGCAAGATTGCAAAGGCGTCAAAATCCCTATGCCCACTAATGGTCATCTATGCACCGATGAAAATGGTAAAGACTTCGATCAAAAGGTATACCGCTCCATGGTTGGCTCTTTATTGTATCTATGTGCATCTAGGCCAGATATTATGCTTAGTGTTTGCATGTGTGCCCGTTTTCAAGCTACATCGAAGGAATCACACCATAAGGCTGTGAAACATATTCTTCGATATCTAGCTCACACTCCAACACTTGGATTATGGTATCCCAAGGGCTCGGTTTTTGATCTTATTGGATATTCTGACTCTGACTATGCTGGTGATCGAGTGGATCGCAAGTCAACATCAGGCACATGCCATTTCCTCGGACGATCCTTAGTATGTTGATCCTCGAAGAAGCAGAACTGCATATCACTCTCTACTGCTGAAGCTGAGTACATTGCTGCTGGTTCTTGCTGTGCTCAATTGTTGTGGATGAAGCAAACCCTCAAGGACTATGGCATCAATATGAAGAATGTGCCACTCTACTGCGGCAACGAGAGTGCCATCAAGATTGCCCATAACCCAGTTCAACACTCGAAGACTAAGCACATCCAGATTAGTCATCATTTTCTTCGAAATCATGTGTTGAAGGGCGACATCTCCATCGACCACGTGAAGACTGAAGAACAGCTAGCGGATATCTTCACAAAGCCCTTGGATGAGAAGAGATTTAGCAAGTTACGGTGTGAGCTAAATATCTTAGAATCTTCGAATGTTCTTTGAAAGGACACACATCCTAACACTTATGCAAAATTGATGACTTAGATGTGCAACACACAAAGTAACGTTTTTCTTCAATAAATAAGGACTAACCATTTAAGTGTGAAGAAATTAATGAAAAATTTGATTCTCAGACCCCTACGACAATTGTACGCGGCACCTGAAATCATCATTCTTATATGGTGGGTCACGCCACCAACAAAAGTTGAAAATCTTCAAAATTGAGTTTTTCTTCATTTTACAAATTCTTCAATTTTCAAATTCTTCAACCTTGCAAAGTCTTCAAACTTTTCGATTGGTGTTCTTCATTGACAATATATATATATATATATATATAGGGCTATTATGTTACAGAATAATATTCTGTTACTATCGGGCCCTATAGAGGAGCGATCTGTTGAGTGAGAGAAAAAAACCCCATCCCGACCCTCCTACCTCCGCGCACGCGTCGCCGCCACCGCTGTCCCACCGCGCCGCCGCCCCCTCTGCCTGACCGCGTTGCCGGCTTCTCCGCCCCACCGCGCTGGCCCGCCAGCCACTGCACTCCAAGATACCGGCCGAGTCGCGGTGCCGGCCATCTCCCCCCATTCTCCCCGGAATCAGGTCCTCCCCTCGCCTTCGGTGTAGTCCCACCATGATCTCCGCTCAGTTCAACTTCACTCCCAGCACCCCGTCTCTTCTGGATCCAGCCACCGTCCCGCCCCCATCTTTTTGGGCGCCGGCCGCCGCCTCGCCCTCATCTCCTCCCCGACCCTCGTGGCTGTCCAGCTCGCCTCCTCCTCCCCCGACGCCAGCGGTCTCCTTCCACCGCTCGCAGCCCTCCTGGTTCCCCTTTGCTGGCCTCCTCCTGGTTCAGTTCGATCTCGCGCGAGTGGGCAGGGCAGCTCCCCGATGGTGGTCAGTAAGCCGTGCACCGCCGCCGGGCCCTTCTACCCCTGCTGCTGCATCCCGTGCAGGCCGCCGCTGACTCCCGTGCAGGCCGCCAATGCCCCTGTGCAAGGTTCAAAGGCCATGGAATTCTACGACCATTTGAGCTGGGCGACGGACCTATACAGCATCCAACATGTCCTCGTACTACACCAAGCATAACCACAAGGTGACACATACGACTGGCATCTTTGCTCGAAAGATGTTCAAATTGATTAACACATGCACTTGTATGTTCTTTTTGGTTTTCGTGGCTCAAACTTATGGAGTTTATATAAATGCTAGCGAGATGAATAGCTATAGAAGTGGTTTGTGCTGATAATACACGGCTCATATTTTCTTAACGGATACTTATGCAGAACGCTCGTGCCACAGCAGCGCCCAGGCCGTTCACCATCGGCACCATAGTCCGTTCACCGCTGACTCCCGAGCCCGTTCACCGCCGACGCCTGAGGCCGTTCATCGACGCAATGATGAGGTCTGGCCGTTGTCACCCATGACCGCGCACATCTCTCTAGCTTCAGGTCGTGTCCTCGTCTTGCTGTAGGCTGCGTTCTCCTCCAGCTGCAGGCCAGTGCTATGGTGAACATTCAAGGCAGCAAAGCACACCACAGGTCGCAGTGCCGCCGCCGACTGCATGTGTGCATGCGTGCGATTGGTGCGTATGTGCTTTAGGTATGCATCTCAGTGCCTTCCCCCTTCCTCTTTTCATGTAGCATATTCTAAAAATATTAGACGCTTTTAACTGAATAGAAAAATGTGTCGCACAAGTTCAGGTATAACTGCTGCAACACTTCAGAAATATGAACAAACAAAGCTCAAACCAAAGTGCTATTAACTGGGTCTTCCTGGAGCCAAGATCCAACGCGTGAGAGAGAAGGGGTTGTTGCAGTAACAGCGACCACCGGCACGCTATAGCCGGCGTTGAACCTGACCCCGACCTCTACCGTGGTATAATAATAAATCCCCAAACGTATCGGCCTACTTTTGCTTGTGTGGTATCCGTTCTCCAATATTGTTTACTTTATGTAGTTGCTTTTGTACTGCCCAGGAAGCTCGTCATTGTAGAAGACAAAATCTGCATTCTGTATAATTCTTGTTTGTTCTGACTGATATTTTTCAGCATGTACTGATCCATTTCAACTGTGGGTGTGTTTAAAAAAATGGTTTAACATGTACTGAAAAATGCCTTCAAAAACGAAGAGTAAATAGCATCAGTGAGTTCTAGTACCTAAATTACAAATGTTCACTGACAAAAAAAATATCAGTACAATATAGTGCTTCAACTAGAAGATCGCTCATGCTATTTGCTTCATAGTTTCTCTGTTTCAACTTTTATTTTAATCTTTTCGTTTGTGAATTTTGCATCTTTTTTTGTTTACAAATTATAGGCATGATACTTGTACCGGGACTAGAGTACAAGTATTACTTCGAGGCAAGTTCAAAATAAAACCCGCAGCAAGTTCTTTGTTCATTTGGGCACCCTCCGCTGCTGTTCTTTGCTTCACCATGTGGCAAAATAACTTGTTGCTGCAGTTCAACAATCAGTTTGCCTGTAAGCAGAGCAACGGAGTGGCATCCTCGCTGCGTGCCTCTGCCCAGGAGGATGTAGCAGTGGGGCTGAACTCCCCGTTCGTGTCTCAACACTCATATCTATGTATTGAGAATCAAATTTTCTTTTTATAATGAGCTTTACTTTCATACTGACATTTCATTTATGTTCTTTTACAGTAGAACAAATACTATTTTTTATGCCAAGTAAGTTCAACCAGAACAGAAGTGGAGCTTCATTTGCAAGAATAGAAAAAGAACACATGCTTCATTTATGTTTTTGATGAATCCAGCCTGAACTGAAGCCTGTTGGCGAGCCGGGCGCTGGGCCAACCACAAGGCAATGCCGCCGGGCAGGGCGCTCGATGGCCGCCGAGCGCGGCGCGAGCCTTTTCGCCCCCATTTCCAGGTTGAACTCCAAGGATCACGCCGTAGGGTGCGCGAAGGTGCTAGCTAGCCTCTGCTTCCATTTTTCTTCAAAAGCTTTGCTAATCCATTAGCCACTCATAAGATGACTTTGCTTCCAATTAGCCACTGAAAGTTGTGGCCATTTAATGAAAAATCTTTTCTATAGAACCAGTTTCTAAAGTTGTCGCCGCGTGGACGCGTCCCACTCCAACGACATGGCTTATGCTTCAGTGGCAAACAGTGGAGCATGCTGGAGGAGTCACGGGGTCGAGGACCTCCTGCTCAACAGTACAACTTCTTGTTTTGTGGCCGGTCGCTCAAGGAGCTGAGTGCAGGCCGCAGTAAGTACATGAGTACTAATATTAGGATATGTGTGGTCCCAGTAAGTACATGAGTACTAATTAGCAAGTTTGATTGCTTCTGAAAACTGAAAATTTGAGCTTGTACTGATGCATTTCCAAAAATGTGTTGTGTGTTTTCAGGAAAAAATATTTGTCGGGTTTTTGGTGGCCAATTATTATTGATATGGAGATGAAGAACTATGCGGATGCGCTCCTGTTGTTTTTCTGGAAAAATCAAGATGCCATGTTTTACTTTATGAGCTTTCCAATTTGCATACTTCAAAGTTGCTGCTTGCTCCCACTCGTGAATTGCACAATTTCAATGGGTGTCGTCGAGCATGTTCGGAAGTATGCCCTACGTGCAAAAGTGTGACGTTTTGTTAGTATTTTGTATATTTCATTTGGCAGAGGCTTCATGTGATCTTATGGAGCTTTATAGATGTACTGTCATTATTACACTTTTAAGGCCCTACAGTTCATTATATTATACATGTGTGGCCGTTCAATATGTATTACATGATCAGTTCTTGGAAAAGAAGAACACAATAGTTCGGTCAAAAACAATGATCAGTTCGATAGTGCTCTCTCCTGCCTATTTTGGTTGATGTCCATGAATGGACAAAAAATGTATGGGAAATGTTCTATTATTATTAGCATATAAGTACAGAAAAAGGTTGAACACGACGTCCCAGATAAGTCTGAAAAAAAAGCTAAAAAAGACAATGGAAAAAAAGCTTAAAAAAATTGGAAATTCAAAATGGTAAAAGTTTAAGTGGTAAAATGAGAGAAGTCCAGAATATCGTCGCAAAACAATATTGAGTTCAAAAGAAAACATAACATTTTCGTTTTCTTAAAAATATCATTCAGTTCAACAGTATAAACTATGCAAGTTCGGGCACGATGATACCATTGAGAAGTTACGGGGGAAAATATATCGAAAATACAGAGTAAAGTCTAGTATGTGAAAATATGCTCAGTACAAAACCATACAGACATCCGTTCAAGTACTCTTTTCTCGGAACCATTTAAAACTACTATGAAAAATACCTCAGTACAAACACACAAATAGATCAGTACGAGTACTCTGTTTTTCGACCGGAAAAACAACACGATGGGTCTCACCGTATTCAAAATTACTCTTCAACGGTTGCGAATTTGAGAAAATATTCAACATGACTAAGTTTCGCATTTTTTATATCTTTCCAACGGTATATTATTTGTCCCGTTTCGACAAACTTAAAAAAAAAATCGCGTTCGAAATCAAATTTTACCGTATTCAAGTTCGAGTTTAATCCGTAAGGAATTAGAAAAACATTTCTATACAAAAGATTTGCGCATTTTCCATAGCTTTCCAACACCGTATCATTTGCGTCAATCTGACAAACCATTTGTAAAAAAACGCGAAAATACGTTTCTACCAGAATTTCACCGTTTTTCAAATTACTTTTAAATTGTATAGAGTTTGAAAAAACAATAGATATATGGAAGAAGTGGATTTTCACCAGCTTTCCAATGCCATCTTATTTGCTCAATTCCGGCAAATCGTTTGAAAATCAAGTCCAAAATACGATTCGCGTTTTCGGTTTTGAAAAAAATGGTTTTTTCAAAACTGCTCTTAAACCGTAATGATTTTGCAAAAAATTCCTATATATTTGTAATGTAGATGTCAAGAGCTTTTCAACGATATATTACATGCCCCATTCCGATGAAAAAAATTCGCAAATTTTTTTTTTGAGCTAGAGAGGACGAGCAGTTCGACGAGGTGAAAATCATCAGTACAACCGCATGAAAATGTCAGTTCAAGTAGGGTAACAGAATAATATTCTGTTACGCGAAACAGAATAGCCCAGATGTATATATATACATTTGAGTTTTCAATGTCCTCACCAACATTCACTTATTGTTAATTCTTCAAATTGTTTTTCTTCCAAGTGAATGTGATCGAACCCGTTCCCCTTTATGCTAAAATCAACCCAATCTGTTCACAAATTATTCATGTGCGTTCTATTTGAAACCCGTTCAAAATCTTCACTGTGTCCTTGACAGCTGAAGAATTTGCGAACGAAACTTTAAAAAATTCTTTTCAAATTTTTGGCTGTTGCCGCTCAATCCGTTCCGCATCTCACGATGGATTAAACAACTCACCCACGATCCCACACGATCTCCACCTCTCTGTACGTGGGTGACACATGTCGTTAAAATAGTAAGGGTCAGGGGCATGTTCGTCCAAAATCTTTGGACGAGCAGTTTTTCACTGCGGCTATAAATACCCCTTCCCTTCCTCAAACCTCAGTTACTTCGCTCGACCTCAATCTCGCTCGAGGTCTCAGACCTAGCGCCGCCACTACTCTCCATCGTCGCCGGTGAGGAAGAGCATCACTGCCTCGACCTCGTCGCCGTCGTACTCGCGCCGACCGCGGATATCTTCACTCTGCCGTCGACGTAGCTGTCTCCCGCCGCCAAGTTAGGGCGTGGGAGATCTGAACGGACGAACTTCTCCAACTCCACTCCCAGTTCGTCATGTTCTTCGTCCAGGGTAAATAAAATCTAATTTTACTGCCCTTCTTTGATTCCTATGACTTCCACAAAATCTTCAAAAGGTGTTTATTCTTCAACTTCCCACTCCTTAAACACCCGAATGCTTCTGTATCTTGATTTGTTTCTCTAAGCAATGTTTTTCTTCAAGATTCCTCAATTGTGTGGATTTTCAAATCTATACAACTCTGGAACCTAAGTCAAGAACGCTTAGTGAAATTCTTCAAGACACCTATGGTCAAATTCCTCAAACTTGATACTTTTGAAAAATTTCTGAGAACGCATATGACCTCTCCAAATTCTTTGCACCTATACTCTGTTCACAGGTTCAAAATGTTCGCTGCTGAATCACTAGGTTCTCATCAACTTAACTCATTTGTAGCGTTTCTTGAAGAAAATTTGCATACTTCCTCAGAAACATCCAAAGTTCAAAGTCCTCAAGTGAAGAAAATGGCAGATAGGAAGAGACCTCAGAAAGGAGGCAAGAGGCCAGAAACAAACACTGCTTTTGAGATACCTGAAGAAATATATGATGAATATTGCACACCTGATGAAGCAACTCATGGCAAGGAGACCAAGACTCAGCGCAAAGTGCGCATTCAGAGAATTGAGAGGAGATGGCTAAGGAATGGAGGGAATACCGCTATGTCACTCCAAAGTACATGAAGAAATTCGTCGTAAATCCTCCATGTCCAAGACCTCTTTTGGCTACTGGCCAAGTAGCTGATCCCACCACCATCAGGAGAGGTGAGGAATTTCCAAAGGAATGGGCCAAGCGCCAAGCCAAACTGGCTAAAGTTGCAAAAAGTTGCAAAAGAAGCAGTAAAGAAATTCAATGAGGATTCTCAAGCTGCTGCTGCTGCTGCTGAGGCCTCTGCCAGTAAGTCTGCGCCAAAGAAGGCTATGCCGAAGAAATCTGCTGTGAAACCAACTTCTTCAAGCTCAATGCCCTCACGGCCAAGTTCCTCAACAGCAAAGCCCTCAGGGAAAATTCCTCAGGCAACTTCTTCAAGGGCAATGCTAATCCCCTCTGTTGCCACAAAATCCTCAGCTGCTGCCACAAAGTCCTCAACACCTGTGCATCTTGCCACGTGTCAGCGGACTGCAGGCTTTTCTATTGCCTCAGGGGCATCTACATCTTCCTTAGCACCACCACAATCCTCAATTGGTCCAACTCTGCTGAAGGTCAAGACCACTGCTGGACGTGGAAAGAGGCCAAGTCCTCACAAGAAGCAAGTGGCATTCCATGTTCCGTCAGATGATGATGATGATGCTGATGATGAAGAATTAGCTGAAATCATCAGGGATAGACAGGAAAGTGCCGCTAGAGCCAAAGGCAGCGCTGTGCCACTTATGCTGGATCCAAGGAAGATCATGGACTTTATTGATCTATGGCATAAGGATCCCAACACTCCATTGCCTGACCTGAACCTCACTCCTGGTCAAAGTCATGTGCTGATCGCCTTCATAGGCGAAGAAAAATGGAAGTTTCAGAAGGCCAGGCAAGTCAAGAAGGCCCAGTACAAGAAGGAAAGATTCCTGAGGAACAACGTTCTTACACTGACTCCTGAAGAACTTGTAACAATTCAGAGGGAGATCAGAGATCTCAGTGATGAATTTGACCGATACCATGCAGATTGGCTCGGTGCCAAAGTCAGATTTGTCAAGATTGCCAAGAACCTCAAGGCAGACGTTGCAGCATCATTGCAATAGCAAATTCCTCAGGCTAAAGCATCTACTCAGCAAACTAAAGAAAATGAAACCGCATCTGATGAAAATCAGGATGCTGAAGAAACTGAGAATACAAGGGCTGCTGAAGAAATTCCAGCTCCTGAAGAACATGCCAGGGCAACTACCAATGTTGCGCCTAAAGAACAACCCAGGCCAGCTGAAGAATTTGCTGTGCCTGAAGAAACTGAAAATGCCATGGCGACTGCATCAATCGTGGGTGGAGAAACTGCACCAACTTCATCTACTCCTCTTGCAAAATCCTCAAAGGTGAAGAAAATCACTCTTCCTTCTGCATCAGAAGTGAAGAAAACTAAGGCTGCAGAGAAGGCAGCTGCAAAAAAGAGGAAAGCATCAACCTCTGCAGAGTCCTCAGCTCCGAAGAAAGTGAGGACTTTGACGAGCTCTTTCACAGAAACAATTGATATTGTTCCTATATCTATAGTGCCATCAAAGGAACTTGTCCCATTTGGTGAAGAATATGTCATTCCAGATGACACAGATGAGGAAAATCCATCTGCTACTTCTTCAGAGCAGTTGGATGAAGAAATTGAAGTGGAAGATATCCCTTCCACCCCACTGGTATCATCGCCCATGCCTCAGTTCACAGCTGAAGATGCATGCATTGAGGAAATTGAAGAAGACGTGGATATTGGCTCAACTACTCCTGTGCTGAATGATGACTATTGGGAAAATCTTCACCCCAATTCACCATTGACCACACCTCTGCATCCAATCCATCAGTCCCCTGTGCAAACTGAAGAAATTCAAATGGGATCTGAAGGTCGTCAAACTTCTCTTCATTCCATACCTGAAGAAATTCCAGCTGCGACAGCTGAAGAAATAGAGACTCAGACCGCTGCTGAAGAAAATGAAGCTTCAATCCCTCAGTCAGCAGCTCCAGAGATTATGACACAAGAGGTTGTGAGACCATCAACTGCAAATCTTCAGCCCAAGCAACAAAATCCTCATGCAAAAGGCCAAAATTCAAAGCTGATGATTTCTTCGCTGAACATCATTTTTTCACTGATGTCAATCCATATGACTCAGCAAGACTTCGGCGCAAGAGGTTCTAGACAGCTAGCCAGATGAATTTCTATGCGGCTATTCTGTTTGACAAGGACAAGGTATTTGAGCACTGTCAAATTCCTCATGTGGATATGGAGTCCATCCCGTGCTTCCAACCTGTCTTGAATGTTCTTCACGAAGCTGGGCTCCTGAATTTCTGTGCTGACATCTACGATTGGAATGAAGAGCTAATTCTTCAATTCTATGCTACTCTACACCTCACTGGAAATGTGGATGACGTTAATTCATGGGTGCTTGATTGGATGACTGAGAACATGCACTACAAAGCTCCGGCCTCTGAATTGCTTCATGCCATTCTAGTCAGTCCTCCTGCTGAAGGCGCAAGGCTGATTTATGAAGAAACTGAACTTCCTCATCATCTCATGCAAGTGCTAATGAAGCCTTTGCGGCTTGGTCAAGCTCCAAGAACCTCCTTCATAGTGAAGGATTTGTTATATGTGCCAAGAACAATCTACCGCATCTTAACCAAAACCCTCAGTCCAATCAAAGGCACCAACTCAGAAGAAGAAGAGGTGGTTGGCATCATGAAGAATCTGCTGTTCAACATTATACATGGTATTCCCATTAACTACCACGATTTCTTCATGAGGACTTTGGCGAATGTTGCACTATCACCGTTTGAGTTGAAGCCCTATGCTTCATGGATTATGAAATTCATCAGAACCAGGTCTTCAATTCACTATAAGGCAGATTGTCAGAATCACCTCAGCTTCTTGCCTCCTATTGAAGTCCTCAAAAGGACTATTTCTTCAGCTGATGAAAAAGGCAAAGCTGCTGTTATTGATGAAGGCACTCGTCCATTGGATGGTCAGTTTTGCAAAGCTGCATCTTATTCCACCAATGATGACTCTACAACTCAAGACTCTGCCGCAAAAGCCTCAAAGCCAAATCCTCAAGCCACTGCCCCACGCGTGATGACTGATCATGAGCTTCTTCTAAGTCTTCATCAGAAGGTCGATCGCAAATCACAAGTGGGTCAAGCATCAATTTGGCTCAAGTCTTCAGAACATGACTGTCACGCAAAACACTGTGAAGAAGAATCATTACTATGCGCATGAAATCTTCGATCGCACTTGGGCTATTCTGTCTCATCTTTACAGTGATGAAGATCTCAAGCAGATGGGATTTCAACAGGACTTTGACTGGTCTCAGCCACTTTCGAAGAAATTCAAGAAGGTCAAAGTTCCTCAGCTGGTCACAAATTCATATTCTTCATCGCGTGAGACAGATGGAGCTGAAGATCTCAACGACACTGCGACAGGCCCTACTTCAATGAACGACCCCGACAACACTGGCACGCCTCCACCAACCTCAAGCTGATATTCTTCAGGGGCGTTAGTCCTTATTTTTCGTCCCTTTTGGTCATTCGATGACAAAGGGGGAAAATTTGAGTTAGTCTTCAAGCGGGTCTTATATATGGGCTGTTTTTTTTTGTTAAGTTACAACTCTTGCTATTCTGAGGTGTTTGCTCTGATGAGTTGTAAACTTAAGTCCTATGGTGGTCTGATACTTTTGAACTGTTTTCTGCATGCTTATTTCCTCAAGTACTTTAATGCACGCATGCTGAATTTAATCAAACACCATATTTCATCATGCATTTCAAATTCTTCATATCATGTTGAATGAGTGTATAAATTACAAGATATAGGGGGAGATCTCCATGATATTACTCTACAATGTGCATTTGGAGTCAAAGCAAATTCCTCAAATATGCACATCTTCAGGGGGAGTTCTTCTATATCTTGCAATCAAATTCCTCAATATCAGTATTTACACTTCATATGTTTATCCCCGTTGAAAACTTAACCTATTTGTCATCAATCACCAAAAAGGGGGAGATTGTAAGTGCATCTAGTGCCCCTTGGTGATTTTGGTGTATTGAAGACTTATAGGTTAAGGGACTAATGTGTTTGTGAGTGTACACAGGTTCTATAAGTCTATGAGGAGTTTCATATTTACGATGAAAGTCGACCCCTAAAAATGAATTTCTTCAGTTGAAGACTTTGGTTTTTTTGAAGACTTTGAAAATGAGGAAATTGGTGTGACCTTGTAGACTTTGATATTGATGCGAGGATTATGAAGCGTGAAGACTTTTGTTTTCGTAGTTTCATTTTCTCATTCTTGAGTCATAGGAAACACTGTATTGTTAAAGGGGGTCGAGGTAAAACTAAGAAAACATTTCCAAGTGATGCTCATCTCAAAGCCTACACATACCCAATCCTTCGAGTGAAGCCTTTGGAAATCTCATACAGTTCAGTCAATTTCTTCAGTGAGAGAGACGAAGATCTTCTGCTTTCTGAGGAATTTGTTCTGACTGAGGAGTTAGGAATTCGCCAGTGCGGATTGCCTACAAGTGAGGAACATGATAGCCCTGAGGAATTTGAGAGCTAAAATTTCCGACCGTTGCTGTGCTACGCGCCAGATGTCCCAAATATCTTATCCACCTAACGGTCATATCATTGAAGGGCATTTATGTCTTATCATGTCGGGCTGCTCCCCGGCTATAAATAGCCGCCCCCCTACAACCACTAGTTGGTTGGCTGCTCCGAGAGAAACTGACACTTGTCATTTAGAGTATCCCATCCTCCGAGGACTTTGAGAGAAAATAATCAGTGAGGAAAAACCCAAAACCCAAACACCTACAACCCAAAGTGATTGAGCATCACTGAAGAGATTGTTCCTGTGTGGAACCAACACTTGTTACCTTTGAAGACTGTGCATCTACCAGACGGTTAGGCGTCAAGGTCTAGAGCATCCAAGAGGAATTGTGGATCGCCGGGTGACCTAGTCTGTGAAGGTTTGGAAGTCACCTGAAGACTTACCACGAGTGATTGGGCGAGGTCTGTGTGACCTTAGCTCAAGGAGAATACGGTGAGGACTGTGTGTCCTTTGGTTTAAATACCTAGCCGCTCCAACCAGACGTACAACTGTCACAGCAGTTGGAACTGGTCTACCAAATAATTGTCTTCACCGAGCTACTGGTTTTATTTCCTCAACCCTTTCATTTCCTCGCCCATGTGTTGATGAAATTGATCGTTACTGTTTGAAGACTTTGACTGAAGACTTTCTCAATTTCCTCAATTCTATTTTCTCACTCATTTTGTCTTCTGCCTGCCTATCCTGTTACACGCTACCTATGCTCTATGTATGTTTCATTTCATCATGATAACTATGCTGCTGTCTTGTTATGCATGCACCTGAGTACTTATTCCGCTGCTTGTAGTTCATCACTTAGCAAATTCCTCAAGTCGTATTTCCTCAGTGACGAATTTGTAAAAATCGCCTATTCACCCCCCTCTAGTCGATATAACGCACTTTCAGTGTGTGAGCATGTGTGAGAGACCACCGATGGATATACACCGTGTGCGCGTATGTGTGAGAGAGAAAGTTAGCGCGTGTGTGAGGAGGGGCCTATGGAGAGTGAAACTACATGTAAAAGACTGATGTACACATTGATTAAAAATATAAATTGTATCAAATATTAGGATGGGATCATCATATTTGCAATTCGCATAAGGAACGGTCATTAATCCATTAGACATCTATATTCTATCGAATTTGAGCATGTTTATGTTATTATTCGACATAATTGATCCATAGAGCCAGTATTTTGAACTCCAGACAATGCATCGCTTTAGCAATTCGAATATAAACGTGAGTATAGTTCATGTTATGTGTGTAAAGCACATTATACATACAAAGGTTACATAATGAACATTATAAATAGCTAGCTATGAACTAGCATACGTTTGAATTCAACTTGAGGTGGTCTAAAAAATTCGAATTCAACATGAAGTCCATTCAATTATTTGAATTCAAGATCATGGCATTTGTAAATCATACCTAAATTATGGGGGCACCAATCTTTGCTCTGCTTTTGTACATAATAGCATATATAGTCGTGTACAAAATAGATTCAAATTTACCTCCTCCATTCCAAAATAATCGTAGTTATAGGATTTTCAAGTGTCAAAATTTCAAAAAGAAGCACATAATTTAATGAGGTTTTCAAACATACAAGGTCAAATTTAACGTTGTCTATTTAGGTCAATCCTCAAAGTTCAAGAGTACACTAAATGTGAATGCTTCTGTTTCAAAATTTCGAACAAAGTGCCAAAAGAGCCTCTACTCGCCCGAAACCGCGTGAGACCAATGTTTGGTAGAAGGAAATTACTTTTCTAACTCCGACCCGTGAAACCTACCGGCCCGACGTCCAAAGGTCTAAACCGGGGTAGGTTTGTAACTTCATCTAGACGCCACGCAACCGCCTCCGAAAAACATTCATACACCGTGGCCGCCTAAACATACATGTGCTCGGCCGAAATCGCTCCCACCCACTATTTGGGATGCCTGGGATTAACGTCCTACCCCCGATCCGCAGCAGGTCCGAAATTTAAGAGGGGGGCAAAGTTTGTACTTTCCCTAAATTTCAAACAAGCGTGTCCCAGACCGAAACATGGTTCCCCATTAGCTCCCCCGCCCCCCCGTCTGATTCCCCATTCGTACTCCGTGGGCGCCAAAACTACCTCTCCACCAGCCGCGAAAGCCCGGCGTCCTCCGCCGCCACCCCATCCCACCCATCAACCGCCGCCCTCCTCCATCACGCCGGAGCCGATACCCCGACGTCGTCGTCCACCGCAACCGCAATGCCCTCCACGGCTAGTAGTTGAAGCCGAGGCCGAGCTGCCTCCAAGATGCCGACGTGCGCCGTACTCGAGCTAGTTCAACCACGCTGCCCTGCGCCTCACCGTTGCCGCTCCAACGTCGCCACCGTCCACCGCACCGGAGCTGTTCCCGCTACGCCGTCCTTCGCCGCCTCGGATCTGCTTCCCCTCCGCCGGCAGACGGCCACCGCAACACAGTCAACAATTTGGCCATGGGTTCGTCCAAGGCTCCACCCTCCTCCAAAACATCGGTTCCCCTAGTAAAAAGAAGAACATCGCCACGAAATAAGGATGGCACAGCACTGGCAACCAGAACTGGTACTCCTCTTCCCTTATTTGTGCAAATCTTATGTGTCTGCTTGCACGGTATTCATCCCACAGAAGACACTAGTTGACCGCTTCTTCCTACACCTTCTTCCTAATACTAGATGTTCCTAGTAACTCGTGATGCACAAGGTTTCTCCTCATATACTATTTCACCTTAGCTAGAGGTCCGTCGCCCCCCTGGATTTCAATTCCTGGTCAGTTGATTCCCAATTAAACGAAGCATTCCCCGGCGTAACAAGCACTAGTCTGCCTATTACGCCGGGGAAGCAGCACCTCAGTGTTTATCTTAGGGGTGTGTGGGGCCTAGGTGCTGCTGGCGCCCGATCTGGAGGTTGGCCGGGCTTAAAGGGATGGCCAGGTGCGCTGCCAAGCACGGCGGTGGTGTTAGGTCGAGGGGAGGGCGGGGCGACGGAAGTAGGGGTCTGGGCTGGTGGTCGCTGGCGGTTCGAGAAAGATCGTCAACAGTGACTGGCGGGAGGTAGATGAAGGCCATCTGCCCGTTCCTTGTAGATCAGACGGTTCATAAAAAAATTGACTGACCTATTTATTTTCAGTCGACTGTTATTTTGATAGGACCACATGTGGTGGTGTGCTGGAGGAGTACCTGGATTTCCCAGCCATCTCTGTGCTCATATATTACAAAATCATACGGAGTAGAATCTAATTTTGTTTGCCTTGCAATGCTGTAGAGCTATCATATGTCTCCTGTCATTTATTTTTCATCCACCTGCTATCTGCTACTTTTATAGTGCACTAGTTCCGCACATACTTCACCCATACTCTCACTATTGTTTCTATGCATGGGTATTTCAGCCTCTGCCAACCGGTTGATAGAAGCACGAAATAAAAGAGATAAGTCGCTCCAGCTTTCTTCGTGCTTAGGCAAGACACATTTGGGCACTATAAAGGGTGTAGTGTCAGCAGATGGAGACGGTAAACGTAGCTCCGGAGTTGATGATCTCGCTCGCCATGAACCACCATCCCAGGTGCTTGCTTTAACTTCGCGGTGTCATATGTGGTTGCATGTTGCATATGGTGTCTAGCTTGTATTTGAAAGGCCGAAGTCGGTCTTTATTAAGATAAGGAAATATATTTTTTACATGAACCACCATCCCGGGAGCACCAGAAGCCAAATAGCTAGTCAGGGCACTGGCCGAGCCAGTGACAAGCCCAGCACAGACATGCATCACGTGCAAGCCAACTAAAAAGCCACGATGGTGGCGAAGCAGCCTACCTCCCACCAGGCTTTCAGGTCCTCGATGATCATGCTCACCACTTCGGCCGGGTGTCTAGCTTGTATTGCTTCCAATTTGGTTAAATTGAATCTGCTTAGCTTACACATTATACCTTTGAATATGACATGCCTTCTTATTTTTGGTACATACTACTACATCTGTCTATTAACCATGTTCTTACATCAAACTAATGTTCTTGTGTATCCCTCGTCAATCACTTATGATGAGACAGTCAGGCTCGTGGACTGCTGTAAGAAAAGATCCTCTTTTAAAGAATGCAGTGTCAGCCTCCCCACATGATTCTCAAGAAACAGCAATGCTAGATGAAGATAGTCAACGTACCTCTGTAGTTGATGACCGCATTTCCCCTACACCACCATCACAGGTGCTTGCTCTAACTTGGCAGCGTGATATGTGGTTGCATGCTGCACATAGTGTCTAGATTGTAATTCTTCCAATCTGGTTAAATTGCATGTGTTATTCTGCTTAGTTTATACATTATACCTGTTAATGTGACATGCCTTCCTATTTTTGGTACATAGTACATCTGTCTATTAAGCATGTCCTTACATAAAACTACTGTTTTTTTGTATCCCGCATCAATCAATTATGACGAGACACCTTTAGTATATGCAGAGTGATATTGGTTGCATCTTACATATGATTTATAGCATGCACTGCTTATAATTTGTTGAAATGCCATTTATGATGGGACGCTTTTAACTTGGCAGAGTCATATTGGTTACATCTTTCATGTGGTGTCTAGCTTGCATTGCTTATAATTTGTTGAAATGGCTTCTACTTAGTTTACACAAATAGTTGTGATATGCCATGTCGTCCTGTTTTTCGTACATATTCCATCCTCGTATCATGTGTTTGCCTTACATCAAAGTAGTGATTGTCAGTATCATGCATGAATGAGTTCTAAAGAGTGAATTTTATTGCTTTTTCTTGTCGGTTTTACTTGACAATGCAAAATCAATAAAGCGGAAGGAAATTAGCAATGCAGTGGATAAAGGTGCTCCTTCCAAACAACTGAAACGGAGGGCCTCTACAGATTCTACTCTGGCATCCCCCCAAGAAGATTTGCAAGACAACACATGCATAGACACTCAACGTAGTTGTGTTGATGATGAGCACGTCTCCCCTAGTCGACCACCACAGGTGCTTCCTCTAACTTGGCACTGTTATATGTGGTTGCATGTTATGTATGATGTCAAGCTTGTATTGCTTCTAAGTTTGTTGAATTTCATCTACTTACTTTACACATTGTACTTGTGAATAAGACACGTGTTCCTATTTTTAGAACATACAATATCTGTCTATCACACCATGTTCTTACATCAAAGTACTACTATTGTGTAACCTGCAACAATCACTTATCATAAGACACGTTTAACTTGGGAGTGTGATATAGGTTACATCTCGCATTCTTTTCTAGCTTGTTCTACTTCTAATTTGTTGAAATGGCACTTATGACGATACAGTTTTAACTTGGTGGAGTGATATTCGTTGCATCTTTCATATGATGTCTAGCTTTCATTGCTTCTAATTTGTTGAAATGCCTTCTGCTTAGTTTACACATCATAGCTGTGAATATGTAATGCTGTCATTGTTTCTTACACGTTTAATTGTCCTATCATGCGGTCGCCTTACATTAAAGTAGTGCTCGTCAGCATCCTGCATCAATGAGTTCTGAAAAGCAAATTTTAATTCATTTTTCTTGTGGGTTTGACTTGACAAGGTAATAAAATTAAGTAAGAGGAAGGAAAAAATTAAGGCAGGGACTGATGGCGCTCTTCCGGCGAAACCGGCATCCCAGGTGCTTTCTCTAGCTTGGCAGTGTGATATTGTCTTGCATATTGCATACGATGTCTAGCTTGTATTGCTTGTAATTTGATTAAATTACTTCTGCTTAGTTTACACAAATAGTTGTGAATATGCCATGCCATCCTGTTTTTCATACATATTTCATCCTCGTATCATGTGTTTGCCTTACATCAAGGTAGTGATTGTCAGTATCATGCATGAATGAGTTTTGAAGAGTGGATTTTATTGCTTTTTCTTGTCGGTTTTACTTGACAATGCAAAATCAATAAAGCATAAGGAAATTAGCAAGGCAGTGGATAAAGGTGCTCCTTCCAAACAACTGAAACGGAGGGCCTCTACAGATTCTACTCCGCCATCCCCCCAACAAGATTTGCAACACAACACATGCATAGACACTCAACGTAGCTGTGTTGATGATGAGCACGTCTCCCCTAGTCGACCATCACAGGTGCTCCCTCTAACTTGGCACTGTTATATGTGGTTGCATGTTATGTATGATGTCTAACTTGTATTTCTTCTAATTTTGTTGAGTTCCATCTGCTTACTTTACACATTATACTTGTGAATAAGACACATGTTCCTATTTCTAGAACATACAATATCTGTCTATCACACCATGTTCTTACATCAAAGTACTACTGTTGTGTAACCTGTAACAATCACTTTTCACAAGACACGTTTAAATTGGGAATCTGATATAGTTTGCATCTCGCATTATTTTCTAGCTTGTACTACTAATTTGTTGAAATGGCACTAATGACGAGACAATTTTAACTTGGTAGAGTGATATTCATTGCATCTTACATATGGTGTCTAGTTTTCATTGCTTCTAATTTATTGAAATGCCTTCTGCTTAGTTTACACATCATAGATGTGAATATGCAATGCTGTGAATATGCAATGGTACTAATGACGAGAGACCTTTAACTTGGTAGTGTGATGTTGTTTGCATCTTGCATATGATTTATTTCTTGTACTGCTTCAAATTGGTTTAAATGCCAGTTATGATGAGACACTGTTAACTTGGCAGAGCGATATTTGTAGCATCTTTCATATGGTGTCGACCTTCCAATGCATTGCTTCTAATTTATTGAAATGCCTTCTGCTTAGTTTACACATCATAGTTCTGATTATCTCATGCTGTCCTTTTTTTTGTACATATTACATCCTCCTATCAAGCGGTTGTCTAACATCAAAGTTTAGTTCGTCTGTATCATGCATAAATTTGTTCTAAAGAACTAAATTTTTATTCCTTTTCCTTGTCGGCTTGACTTGACATGGCACAGAGAAAGAGGAAGGAACACAGAATGGCAAGGGATGGTGTTAGTACTCAGGACGCACGAAAACGGAAGCGGAAGAATTATGCAGATTCTGCTGGTACTGATGGTGCAATAGAAGGTCAAAGTCCACCAGAAAATTATACAAACATGGTATCCCATGCTACACCAGCTGCAAAACAATCCAAACACAAACTAATAGCTACCACCAAACAAGCAGCGATAGCCCTAGTTGTTGCAACACCTTCAGCTGCACGAGTTACTCGTTTGCCAACTCAGCTAGCGGCAAGTTCCTAAGCTCCCTTGCCACCTGACACTACTTCTGAAGCACTCTTGACACAAGACGAGTTGGCAAGATCAGATGAACCTTGTGAGCTTCAAGAGCAAGAAGGTAGTTGCTGGAGTCAAGTTATAGTTGCATGCTTCTTTATATGTAGTCTCACAGTTTGGTGTACACTAACACTTTCTATGTTCGTTGTTGGACTAGCACCTAGACGCAAGAGGAAACAGACATCAGTGATAATGCTCGATAGGTTAACTAAATCTAGAGGAGGAAGAATGGAGATCCGTTTTGAGGCAGGTTTAAAAATGCCACGTGATGCTACAGAGTCAGCCAAGTTAGTATCAGACGCAACGGTTGCCGTTAGGTGTCATGCATGTATCCTCCCAACATGGATTCAGTAAAGAAATGACAAAGACGAAACCCAGTTCAACACCTTCCTCGACCATTTATCTGTAAGTATGGTTATGTATGAAAATTAGTATTATCGTCTTGCTCTGTCCCATACTTTCTAGGTTGCTGGTAATGAGACTCCCATAATTTTCAACAGATGAGGTTCAAGTTAGATAGCCAAGATGATGCAACCAGACAAGCATGCACCCATGTTTTCAAGTCTGCTCTGCGACAGTATCGGTATAACTTGAGGAAAACTCACTTTGAAGGCAAGGCTAACAGTGAACTTGCCCAAACATCTCCAGTGAAAAATATATCGGATGAAGACTGCAGAGGCCTCGTTAAACACTGGTCTGATCCAAAATATTAAGTAAATATATATATATATATATATATATATATATATATATATATATATATATATATATATATATATATATATTACTATATATAGGGTCGCGCTATTCGTCACCCTGGGTGAGGAATAGTTATTCTTCACCCCCTTCTATTTTAACATCAATACACCGTATTTTTACGTTCCGTAAATTTGCTCTTACTTCATACGTAAAAAAAGAATGTAAGAAAATTATAATCGCCGTAAAAGATATTTTATGTTACCTAAAATTACAAACGTAAAAACATAGTGTAAAATATACATAAAATGCAAATTTTCTAGACTTAAAACCTATATTTTTGTTTTCTTATGACAAATTTTACGTAGTAAAATCAATATGAATGTATACGAAATGTAATTTATATTTGAAACGATCGTAAGATTACCTCGAGTGAAGAATAATGTATTCTGCACCCTGGGTGATGAACAGTAGAGCTATTCTATTACTAGTCGTCCCTATATAGGCCCGATAGCGAGTTTGCACGATTACGACGAGCCCACCTAGAAAACGATTCTTGCACGGTCCACCCCAGCAAAAAAAGGGCACCACCCACCCCCAACCCCGATCCCCATCCACCACTCCCCCACTCGCCGCCATCGAGCCACCCCGCCGGCGCGACCGCCGCCACTACCGCTCCCCGCGCGCTTCCCCGTCGTCGGGCGCCGGAGCCTCCCCGCGCGCCTTCCCTCCGCCGGGCGTCGGAGCCTCCCCACGCACCTTCCCTCCGCCGGGCGTCGGAGCCTCCCCGCGCGCCTTCCCTCCGCCGGGCGTCGGAGCCTCCCTGCGCGCCTTCCCTCTGCCGGGCGTCGGAGCCTCCCCGCCGCCGGGCGCCGGAGCCTCCACGCGGGCGCCGGAGCCTCCCCGCGCGCCTCCCCGCCGCCGGGCGCTAGAGCCTCCTCGCATGCCTCCCTGCCGCAGGGCGCCGACCCATCCACACTCTGCCTTGTCGTGGTTCCAGCAGGAGACGGACGCGCTGGCCTACACAGAATGATAGGGGCCCTCGTCCCGTACGTCCAGGTTTGCATCAATGCTCCGGCCAACTCCATTATCTGCTCAGTAAATGCTCCACTGCTAAATCCATTTGAAGTTTTGTCAGTTTTGGTGACTTCTCTCCCTTTCTCTTTTCATGTAATGCATTCAGGACAAGTTCAAGTATGGGTAAAGAAGATTCTCACCATAGAAATATTGATCGAGAGCTCTTCAGTTTGACAGTTTTTCAGTTCGTGTGGAGCTTGTCAGTTCGACAATTTTTCATTTCGTGTGGAGCTATTCATTGTTTTATGCAGATAAAGCTTTATAAAAAATGCATTGAAGTGTTGTGTTTTTTTGTACCTCGTGGCTGTGTGTAGCTATCGTATGTCTTCTGAATCATGATGCGTATTGTTCTTTTGTACATGTCTTCAGCGCACGTGTCGAAGGCCAGTAAGTTCTACTGCTGCTATATGCCAAGTTTAGAGATGTTGCCACCGACGGCATGGAGCAAGTCGATGATGCCTGAGCAGTGGTCAAAGGAGGCATTCCACATGCTAGGCCAAACTGCTCTAATGTGGATGGATAAACTACAGAAGTAAGCTAATTATTCAACTTGACTGCTGGCTCACTTTATCTACTACTTACATGATGATTAGCTCCATGCAGCGCAGCAGCCCTCTAGCGTTCATTACGTTCAAGTGTAGATTATGTGTGACAGAGATGTGAAGTAGTCCTAGTTTTTTTTTGGCACATGGATGTCGATCAAGCTGTCTCTTGTCGATCCCTTGCACCTATGAAGCCTGAAAGAAAGATATGTCGTTTTAGTTTATGATCAAAACATATATATCATCTGCAGATATATTGAATATGTCGGTGCGGATCCACACATCAATATCATGTTGATATATAATAGTGTGCATCCACACAACAATACCATGTTGGTACGTAAAGTAATTGATGATGAAAGTTTAATGAATTATACATTGGAACAATTGGTTACGGAAGCAGTCCAAAACAAGATGAATTATATATTTGAACTCGCATCTTCATTTACATTGCAAATTTATGAAAAATGTATTGAACATTGCTACAAGTCAAATGCACAAAAAAGCTGCACTTCATGATTTTTTTATTTTGTTTTTCTTTGTTTTTAATAGACTGTTGTTTACAATTGATCCGCCGAAATGCGCAAACTACCGCAGAACTTCAACTTAGTTTACAGGGATTTGAAGAAAAAATAGGAAACAATTGTTGATGATTAATTTACTCCCTAATTTTCTTGGTTTTGAATGTCCCGTGGAACCATTCTGGAGTTAAAAGAACTCTAGATTTTGATGATGCAAGCTGTATCCGTGTACATAATTCTTTATTTCTATTGCGACAAGTTCAACTGATCAAATGCTACAAGTTTGCATGTTATTTTCCAGGAGTACAAGTGATCATTGTTCTTATTCTCTTGATCATTTTTTCTATAACCCGGACACTGAAGAGAAGGCAGCGAGTGCTCCTTGTGATATTAATTTGTGCTTATGACACGATGTATATATATATATATATATATATATTGTTAGAAGTTCTAGTACCTATATTACAACAATTCACTGATAAAAAATGTATCAGTTCATTATGTGTAGCACATGTTTAACACATATAATTACAAAACAGTTACTTGAACTATATAAGAGTTCAGCTTTTACTTGATTTTCAGTTCAAATTTTGCGTTATTTTCAGTACATCAACTTTAATGTGCAGAACATCGAGGAAATCCTGAAAAATTATATGTGCACACTATGTATTTTCTTATGCTTACAAGAATTCAGCCCTGTTTGCTTATGTATGGTACTGAACTGACCATGTTACTGAACTTGTGTTGTCACAAATTCTGAATTTGTGTTCACTCTTATGTATTATAGTGACCATGGATGCGCCCAGCGAAGGACAACGATAGGCAAAAAAATACTGGTGCAGCTGCTTGCCTCCTCTCCATATTCCATACTGGAAAACATCCTTCGCCCCTCTGTTTTCTTCAGTAAGTTTTCATTAAAAGACCTCAGAATAGCAAGTAGAAGTTCGACAAAAAGGATCGACATCAGTTCAACCGCAGAAAGAGAACAAGTCCAGCGAAGGAGGAGGCGGCAAAACATATAGCTTATCTATCCAGTGGAGCTTACTGAGTGAATCAGTTAAACTTATTTGATTTTTAGTTCATCTTCTGTGTTATAGACCAGTCACATGTACTTGTGTCAGGTCGCCTGCAAATTTGTTATCGTTGTCTGTTCATGTGTGTTTTTCTTGTCAGGTCCTCTGCAAGTTTGTTATCAGTTCATGTGTATTGTCCCCTCTTTGTCAATTCATGTGTTTTCTTATTTGTCAGGTCATGTGCAAGTTTGTTATCAGTTCATGTGTACGTGTGCTGGTAACCATTGTTATTGGTGCTAGCTACCGATCTGACCATTGTATTACTGCAGCTGCTCTATGTAAGTAGTCCCTTTGTTAGGTGAATCTCATACTATTTGCTGGTTTTGGCATTGTAAAATCACAACAAGTTGACAAATTTAAAAAGTTATAAGTTCAACACAATGTCACAGATAAATTTGGGAAAAAAGCTCAAACAAAGAGAAACCCCCTAGAAATTCAAATGATAAAAATTCAAGTCGCAAAACGAGAGAAGTCCAACATATCGTTGCAAAAAAAGTTGAGTTCAAAAAAATAAACACATGAAAATTTTCTTTTCAAAAAATATGATTCAGTTTAACATATAAACCATGCAAGTTCGGTGACTATGATATCGTGTACCATTGAAAAGTTACGAGGAAAATCATACCGAAAAAACAGAGTAAAGTCTAGTCTACGAAAACACGCTCAGTACAAATCCATATGGATATTCGTTCAAGTACTCTCTTTTTGGAACCTTTCAAAATTACTCTGTGAAAAATAAATCAGTACGGACACATACATAGTTCAGTACAAGTACTCTGTTTTTTTTTTACAGAAAAACATCACGACGTGTCTCACCGTATTCAAAATTACTCATCAACGATTGCGAATTTGAGAAAATATTCAACACGACTAAGTTTCGCATTTTCGATAGCTTTCCAACGGTATATTATTTGCCTCATTTCAACAAACTTTTAAAAAATTGCGTTCGAAATCAAATTTGACCGTATTCGAATTCATTTTTAAACCGTAAGGAATTAGAAAAACATTTCAATACGAAAAAGTTGCGCATTTTCCATAGCTTTCCAACGCCGTATTATTTGCGTTAATCCGACAAACCGTTTGCAAAAAACGGGAAAATACGTTTCGCCCAGAATTTCACCGTTTTTCAAATTACTTTTAAATTGTATAGAATTTGATAAAACAATAGATATATGGAAGATGCAGATTTTTACCATCTTTCCAACGCCATCTTATTTGCTCAATTCCGACAAACCGTTTGAAAATTGAGTCCAAAATACGATTCGCGTTTTCGGTTTTGAAAAAAATGATTTTTTCAAAACTGCTCTTAAACCATGATGTTTTTGCAAAAACGTTCAATATACTTGAAATATAGTTGTCAAGAGCTTTCCAACGATATATTACACGCCCCGTTCCGACAAAAAAATTGCAAAACTTTTTTGAACTAAAGAAGACGATCTGTTAAACAGAAACGAAAGCATCAGTTCAACCGCTCGAATTCATCAGTACAACCGCCTGAAATCGTCAGTTCAAGTAGGGTAACAGAATAATATTCTATTACGCGAAACAGAATAGCCCAGATGTGTATATATATATATATATATATATATATATATATATATATATATATATATATATATATATATATATATATATATATATATATATATGTGATCAGATCACATATTGAACTCCTATTTACGCATATGCCTCATACATCTATCTTCTTATAGGTGAACTGTTCAAAGAACAAGGCCAACCGTACGAAAGTGAAATTCCAACAGACGACAGGATCTCGTAGCTATATTGCACACTGCGAGGCTCTTGTAATTAGCTGTTGTTTCACTATTTTCGCTGTGCCATATTATCAGATCTATATTGACTTGTTCCAAATGCAGAGGAAAGCCCACAAGGACCAAAAAGTACCTGAACCAAATGCTGTGGAAATCTTCAAGGACTGTCACACCAGCAAGACGAAGGGCATGACTACACCAGTCAAAGCCGCTGTTGTAAGTCCTTAATCCTCATGCCTTTTAACTACTACTTACTAGGACTTCTGCATTGAACTGCACGGTTTGCAGCCAATGTCTATTACTATTTTCAATTTTATACACAACTGACTTAGCATATCATTGCACCTTACAAGGTTTAAAAGAGAGGAGTGAATTTCCTTTGATCTTGATCTGTAATCTAGCTCTGTGCTGGACTTGTCTACACAACGTTACAATTGCCTGTTTGTCTGTTCTCAATTGTTCTGTGATATGAATGATGTCATACTATGCTTACCGTATTATAAGCTTTGTCTCTTTATCCTTAGCTGCCAATACAATGTGAAGAAATAGACAATACATTAGCCATGGTACATGGTCATATGTTTGGAATCTGGTTTTATTATGTACTTTGCAGTAAAATACAACTAATATTTTACACGGGTTCACCAGAATAAGTTCTGTATATAGACCAAAGCTATTTTGTTTGGTTTTGCTGCCTCCTTAATATCTTCTATTCTGCTACTACTAATGTAAAAACTCAACTTTTCAGAAAGCTATGGAACAAATGGTGGAACCGCCACCTTCTGAAGGTGATGAGGCAACTATAACCGCAATGTCACCTCTTGCTGCAGTGGGTCAGTACCTGTCCACTTACAGTGCCAAAAGCACGTTCCTGCGTAATACTGGGTTGGTTGTTAAGGCAATCTTGTCCAAACTGCCTCATGATCAAGATATGCAAGCTCAAAACAATGTTATAGCTGCGCTCCAGACACAAGTCCATTCCCTAACAGAGACCCTTTGTGAAACAAGGAGAGCCATTGTTCGATGTCGTCAAGATATGCATGGTTTTGAAACCAGACTATCAGACATTTGCTATGTTGTTCAGGAGCCTAGGAGAAATGAAGGCGAAGGTTATGGTGCTCCATCGGACAGTACAGCATGAAAACATAACAGTCAGGTCAAATGAACTGAGCTTCTGAACTTCTGGTGGTGCATTTATTTGCCGGACTGTTAACTTTTATGCCAACCTTCTTTTTGTTTTATGGTTGTAATTTGTTTTGTTGCGATACAAAATTTGTTCTTAACATGCAGCGACCGGCTCAAGAAAACAGCAAGCCATTTTTGTATAGTGTAGGGTGTTCCCTATATTTGCACTGGTGGCAAACTTTGATGCCGAGTGGATGTAATCTGTGCAATCGCCTTAATAGCCTAGCGTTACTTTCTGGCTTATTTATTTCCCTAGTCTTCTTTTTCCTTGGTTTGCTAGTGGCCGCAACAACCATGGGCCATATACGGATCATGGTAACCTTGAGCCTGCTACGGGCCGTAGGATCCATGGGCCTCCTACGGGTCGTCGGATAAATGGGCCTCCAACAGGCCGTAGAATCAGTGGGCCTCGGGCCGTCGGATAAATGGGCCCACATGGGCCGTAAACGGTCGTAATTGGTAGCGGGCCAGCACGGTAAAAGGCCGTTAACAGGCCGGAAGACAGCAAAGGCTTAATTCTGTCACATGCATAATGGGTCATTAATGGGCCAGATATAGGACGGGCTGGAAACGGCGCAACGGATTAACAGGTCACAAACGGGCCGATTCTAAACACGGGCCAAAATTGGCCCATTAGGGGGACATGCCAGTAACGGGCTAGAAGTAATCGAGGGCCGGAAAGGAGCCCAAGAATGTATGGGCCATCAGTAGACCGAAAGCTAACACGGGCTGGAAACGGCCCATGTGAATCATGGGCCGTTACTGGGCATAAAGAAATTTACTGTTTATTATGGGCCAGAGTCACTGCGGCCCATTAAAGAGCCCAAAGATACAAAAGGCCACGTATGGGCCGAAAGAGGTCATGGGCCATACAAGGGCCGAAAATGAAACGGGCTGGTATTATACTGGACGGCCCACATGACGCTGTTGGGCCGATTTCAGGAACGCCATAACGGGCCGTGAGTTATCGGGCCGTAAAATGGGCTATATGCGAACAAACCGTTAACAGGCTTTTCATGGGCCGGCCCGCTAGCTTTTGACCAAGTCAAACGGGCCGGCCGTTGTAAGCTAAATGGGCCAGTGTTAGGCCGTCGCATGTGTCGACATCTCATAGGTGCCTATCTGACCCAATGACGAGCTGACACGTGTTTCCTCCGGCCAATGAGAAGTTTACACGTGGAAAATCGCCATTGGTCGTTGCTGTTAACGGGTTATCGGATCCAAAACTGGACCCGATAGCTTAACGGCGACCCGTTACGGTGGATGCCACGTGTCGGTTACCCTTGACGAAAGCACTTCGATGACGTGTCATTTATCGTCATGGAAGTGAACACTTCCGTGATGATAATTTTGTTATTGTCATGGAACACTTCTACGACAACACAAGTATGACTATCTTGATTCTGTCATAAAATTGTCATGGATGTACATGCACGACAGAAAACGTGACCTACTGTGACAAACACGTATCATCACGGAAGTGTATTTTTTTGTAGTGCAAGTTGTCTGCTACGGGGTTCTCAGCTCCCTTCCTATCAATAATATGTAAATCAAATTCTTGTAGCAGGAGAACCCACCTAATAAGTCTAGGTTTAGCATCTTTCTTTTCCATAAGATATTTAATAGCAGCATGATCTGTGTGAACAGTTACCTTAGAATCAACAATATAAGATCTCAACTTGTCACAAGCAAATACGACTGCTAAAAATTCTTTTTCAGTAGTAGCATAATTTCTTTGAGAAATGTCTAGAGTTTTACTAGCATAATGGATAATATTCAATTTCTTATCAACTCTTTGTCCTAGAACAGCACCAACAACATAATTGCTAGCATCACACATAATTTCAAAGGGTAGGTTCCAATCAGGTGGTTGAACAATAGGTGCAAAAATTAAGGCTTTCTTAAGGATTTCAAATGCTTCTACACAATCATCAGGTGGTTGAACAATAGGTGCAGAAATTAAGGCTTTCTTAAGGATTTCAAATGCTTCTACACAATCATCATAAAAAACAAATGGAACATCTTTTTGTAAGAGATTAGTAAGAGGCCTAGAAATTTTAGAGAAGTCTTTAATAAATCTCTTATAGAAACCAGCATGACCAAGGAAACTTCTTATACCTTTGATATCTTTAGGACACAGCATTTTTCAATAGCATCAACTTTAGCTTTATCAACTTCAATGCCTCTTTCGGAGATTTTATACCCCAAGACAATACCTTCATTAACCATAAAGTGGCACTTCTCCCAATTCAAGACAAGATTAGTTTCTTCACATCTCTGTAAAACTCGATCAAGGTTGCTTAAGCAATCATCAAAGGAAGTTCCGTATACGGAGAAATCATCCATGAAAACCTCAACAATCTTTTCACAAAAGTCAGAGAATATAGCAGTCATACGTCTTTGAAAAGTAGCAGGTGCATTGCATAAACCAAAAGGCATACGTCTATAAGCAAAGGTACCAAAAGGGCATGTAAAAGTAGTTTTTTCTTGATCCTCTTGTGACACAGGTATTTGGGAAAGACCAGAATAACCATCTAGAAAGCAAAAATGTGTATGTTTTGATAGTCTTTCTAGTATTTGATCAATGAAAGGTAGAGGATAATGATCTTTCCTAGTAGCTTTGTTTAATTTTCTAAAATAAATTACCATTCTATAACCTGTAACAATTCTTTGCTGAATTAATTCATTCTTATCATTAGGAACAACAGTAATATCTCCCTTCTTAGGGACACAATGAACATGACTTACCCATCTACTATCAGCAATAGGATAGATTATACTTGCTTCCAGAAGCTTTAATATTTCATTTCTTACCACTTCTTTCATTTTAGGATTCAACCGTCGCTGATGTTCAACGACTGGTTTGGCATCAGGTCCCATATTAATTTTATGCTGACATAGAGTGGGACTAATGCCCTTAAGATCATCAAGAGTATATCCAATAGCAGCACGGTGCTTCCTCAGAGTTTTTAATAATTTCTTTTCTTCATGCTCTGAAAGGTTAGCACTAATAATAACAGGATATATCTTCTTCTCATCGAGATAAGCATATTTCAAAGTATCAGATAATTGTTTAAGCTCAAACACAGGATCACTCTTGGTTGGTAGAGGATCTCCAAGAGTCTCAACAGGCAGATTGTGTTTCAAAACGGGCATTTGTTTAAAGAATATCTCATCTGTTTCATTTCTTTCATTCATGAACATGTCATTTTCATGGTCTAGCAAATATTGTTCTAAAGGATCAGTAGGAGGCACGGCAATAGAAGCAAGACCAATAATTTCATCTTTACTAGGCAATTCTTTATCATGGGGTTGTCTACGAAATTTGGAGAAATTAAACTCATGAGACACATCCCCGAACACTAACAGTTTCTTTCTCACAATCTATTTTAGCATTAACAGTGTTCAAGAAAGATCTACCAAATATAATGGGAAAAAAATCATCTTGTGGGGAACCAAGAACTAGAAAATCAGTAGGGTATTTTATTTTCCCACACAAGACTTCAACATCTCTAACAATCCCAATTGGTGAGATAGTATCTCTATTAGCAAGCTTAATAGTAACAGCAATATCTTCTATTTCAGCAGGTGCAATATCATTCATAATTTATTGGTATAGAATAAAGGGAATTGCACTCACACTAGCACCCAAATCACATAAGCCATGATAACAATGATCTCCTATTTTAACAGAGACAACAGGCATGCCAACAATAGGTCTATGTTTATCTTTATCATCGGGTTTAGCAATTCTAGCAGCTTCATCACAGAAATAAATAACATGCCCATCAATATTATCGACCAAGAGATCTTTAACCATAGCGATACTAGGTTCAACTTTAATTTGTTCAGGGGGTGTAGGTGTTCTAGTATAACTCTTACGAACTACAGCTGAAGCTTTAGCATGTTCTTTTATCCTATCAGGAAAAGGTGGTTTCTCAATATAAGCAGTAGGAATAACTGGATCAACATTATAAGTAATGGTCTTCTTCAGCTTTAATGGGTTCTACTATTTTTTACTTCAATGGGAGGATGATATTTAAACCACTTCTCCATAGGGAGATCAACATGAGTAGCAAATGATTCATAGAAAGAAGCTACTATCTCAGAGTCAAGTCCATATTTAGTGCTAAATTCACGAAAGACATCGGTATCCATAAAAGATTTAACACAATCAAACACAAGGTTTATACCTGAATCCTTACCTTTGTCGAGCTCCCAATCTTCAGAGTTGCGCTTAATTCTTTCCAAGAGATCTCATTTGAATTCAATAGTCTTCTTCATAAAAGAACCAGTACAAGAAGTATCGAGCATGGATTGATCATTACGAGAAAGCCAAGAATAAAAATTCTGAATAATAATTTCTCTTGAGAGCTCATGATTGGGGCATTAATATAACATTGACTTAAGCCTCCCCCAAGCTTGAGCGATACTTTCTCCTTCACGAGGCCAAAAATTATATATATAATTCCGATCACGATGAACCAGATGCATAGGATAAAACTTTTGATGAAATTCCAATTTCAATCGGTTGTAATTCCAAGCTCCAATATCATCACATAGCCTATACCATGTCAATGCCTTTCCCTCCAAAGATAAAGGGAAGACCTTCTTCTTGACTGCATCCTCGGGCAAACCTGCAAGCTTAAATAATCCACAAACTTCATCCACATAGATTAGATGCAAATCAGGATGTAGTGTTCCATCTCCTGCATAAGGATTAGCTAGCAGTTTCTCTATCATACCCGAAGGAATTTCATAATAAATATTAGTAGGTGCAGTAGGTTGAGAAGCAACTCTTTGCTTTTCCGGTCGAGGTGAAGATACCCCGAACAAACCCCTCAATGGATGATTTTCCATGGTGACAAGTGACAGTAAATTTCAGCACGTAATATAAATGTTTCCTTACCAAAGGCACTTCACTCCCCGGCAATGGTGCCAGAAAAAGAGTCTTGATGACCCACAAGTATAGGGGTTCTATCGTAGTCCTTTTGATAAGTAAGAGTTTCGAACGCAAGGAGGAGCAGAACGACATGACAAGCGGTTTTCAGCAAGGTATTTTCTGCAAGCACTGAAATTATCGGTAACAGATAGTTTTGTGATAAGATAATTCATAATGGGTTACAATTAACAAGTGTAACAAAGGTGCAGAAAGGTGTCCCAATCCTTTTTGTAGCAAAGGATAAGCCTGGATGAACTCTTATATAAAGCAAAGCGCTCCCGAGGACACATGGGAATTATTGTCAAGTTAGTTTTCATCATGCTCATATGATTCACGTTCGTTACTTTGATAATTTGATATGTGGGTGGACCGATCCTTGGGTGCTGTCCTTAATTGGATGAGCCTCCCACTTATGATTAACCCCTCTTGCAAGAATCTGCAACTATGAAAGAAGAATTAAGATAAATCTAACCATAGCATGAAACATGTGGATCCAAATCAGCCCCTTACAAAGCAATGCATAAACTAGGGTTTAAGCTTCTGTCACTCTAGCAACCCATCATCTACTTATTACTTGCCAATGCCTTCCCTAGGACCAAATCATGGTGAAGTGTCATGTAGTCGACGTTCACATAACACTACTAGAGGAAAGACAACATACATCTCATCAAAATATCAAACGAATACCAAATTCACATGGTTACTTATAACAAGACTTCTCCCATGTCCTCAGCAACAAATGTAACTACTCATAAAGCATGCTCATGTTCAAGATCAGAGGGGTATTAATTATCATTAAGGATCTGAACATATGGTCTTCCACCAAATAAACCAACTAGCATCAACTACAAGTAGTAATCAACACTACTAGCAACCCACAGGTATCAATCTGAGGTTTTGGGACAAAGATTGAATACAAGAGATGAACTAGGGTTTGAGAGGAGATGGTGCTGGTGAAGATGTTGATGGAGATTGACCCTCCCTTGATGAGAGGATCATTGGTGATGACGATGGCTTTGATTTCCCCCTCCGGGAGGGAAGTTTCCCTGGCAGAATAGCTCCGCCAGAGCCCTAGATTGCTTCTGCCCAGGTTCCGCCTCGAGACGGCGGCACTTCATCCCGAAAGCTTCTCTCTGATTTTTTCCAGGTCAAAACCTTTCATATAGCAGAAGATGGGTGCCGGAGGCCTGCCAGGGGATCCACAAGCCCTGGGGGCGCGCCCTGGGGGGTAGGGTGCGCCCCCAGGGTTCTGGCCACCTGGTGGGTCCCCTATGGTAGTTTCTTCGCCCAATAATTTTTATATATTCCAAAATAATTCTCCGTAAATTTTCAGGACTTTTGGAGTTGTGCAGAATAGGTCTCTCAGATTTGCTCCTTTCCAGTCCAGAATTCCAGCTGCCGGCATTCTCCCTCTTCATGTAAATATTGTAAAATAAGAGAGAAAAGGCGTAAGTGTTGTACCATAATGTATAATAACAGCCCATAATGCAATAAATATTAACATAAAAGCATGATGCAAAATGGACGTATCAGCGACACACCGGCCATGTAAATATTGCATGTGATAGTAGGGAGTAGGTCCCATACGGTGACCAGCGTGAAACGCCTTGAAGGCAAGGAGGCAAATCTTATCAGCAAGGGGCAGCTTCCCATCCGCTATCCGAGTCGAATAGAATGCAGAAGTTAAGCGTGCTCGGGTTGGAGGAGTCTAAAGATTGGTGACCTAGTGGGAAGTTGCATATCTCAAGCTTCATTAAATCGCCATGATATGGTCATTATAGACATTTATCATCTAAATGTGTCTATAGTGACCTGTCATGACGATTATATAAACCTTGGGATCCTTGTTTTGGTAATTTGCTGATTTTTTATTCATTATTTCTTATTCTAAAAAACCGAAGACTAATCGAGATCTGTAGGCCCACATAATCTATCCCTTTGACCCAACGTACATGAAGGGTTTGACCATGACGGTTTCCTCTTGCTCTGTGTGCTATGTTAGAGTAAATCAAGTTTGACCACATGTGTTGGACCACACCCCCTACCCCCCCACTCGCCTCAAAGTTGCGGAACTGACATCGTACGTCTTTAACCTGGCTGGGGGGTATGATGTTCAGTTTGTAATGTTACTAATGTAGTTGGTGCCCCATCGAAGTTGTGCATTCGGGATTTGAACAAATCAAACACCACCCATACATTTTTTCGGGCCGCATGTAGGATATAGGGGGGGTGTTCTGATCGATCACGTCCCCCTTGTGCAGTTTAGATGACACACATATCTGTAGGTTCCCCGAGGTCTATATATATCCTCCTTGACCGATAACAAGGGGGCCCCACACAATCTATCCCTTTGACCCAACATACGAGAAGGGTTTGACCATGAAGATTTCCTATTGCTCTGTGTGTGCCATGTTAGACCAAATCAAGTTTGAGCACATGCGTTGGACGACACCCCCCTCCCCCTACCTTCAAGTTGGGGAACCGACATCGTACGTATTGAACCTGGCTTGGGGTCGGGTACGGTGTTCGGTTTGTAATGTAGTTGGTGCCCCATACAAGTTGTGCATTGGGGATTTGAACACATCACACACCACCCATACATATTTTCAGGCCGCATGCAGGGTATAGGGGGTATTCTGATCGACCACATCTCCCTGTGCGGTTTTTTGTGATGACCTGAACACATCACACACCACCCATACATATTTTTGGGCCGCATGCAGGGTATAGGGGGTCTTCTGATCAACCACGTCTCCCTGTGCGGTTTTTTGTGACGACACACGCATATCTGTGGGCTCCCCGGATCTATATATATCATCCCTTTGACTGATAATGAGGGGTACGTGTTGGCCATGAATGGATTCCTCCTAGTTCGTGTTAGGGTCGGTCACCATCACATGTCGTTCGAGCAAAGTTCGAGCTCATGCGTTCTCAGGATTCCCTCTCACACGCTCGGATTGGTGGGTTGGACCGACACCGTACCCTGCGTATCTCGTCCTTAATTACCTGGCTTTCATGGTGGTTGTCTATATCGAGAGGCAGGTGCCACACCTAAATTGTACATTTTTTGATATTGAAAACACATCACCCCTTCCAACGTACATTATTTTGGGCCGCATGCAGGCAATGCTGGTTTTGTGGCCCCTCTCGTGCAATTTTTGATGATGGTCCAATCTATTGGCCCAAGCGATATATATATATATATATATATATTATATCCATTTTTTATCGACAACAACAGTTGTCGTTTGACCAAGCGATAGATTCACTGGTCCGTCTTATGGTAGGTCATGGTGACATGCATGTATGACCAAAGTATCAGTACGTGCATCTGTCCCGCCGACACGGAGTGGGAGGTGGGTCAAGCACCCTAGCTAGGTAGCTACGACATTATGTCATTATAGATATATCCAAGGGGGATTTCCAGTTTGCGAGGCAGGTGCCACCAAAGTTGTGCATTGTGTATTTAAACATCACACCCTATATTCCTACATATATTTGGCCACTTCTAGGTGGTTCTTGACTTCTGGCCCCTCTCATCGATCTTCGACGACGCGCCCAACCGTGGGCTCGGGCGGTCAAAGTTGTGCATTGGAATTTTGAACATCACACACCACCCTTTTCATTCATATATATTTGGGCCACATGCTGGTGTGGCTGTCTTCTGACCCTCTCTCAGGTTTTTTTTGCTGCGAAGACTCGGATGACGCTCAATGGACACGGGTGTACTGGCTTAACCGTGTGCGATGCAAGTGCACTATGAAATCACCACGACCGTGCATGCGCGAGCAAGGGTGTACGTAGTGGATTAACCGTGTGCGATGCTAGTGCGCTGTGAAATCACCACGACTGTGCAAGCGCGAGCAAGGGTGTAGGTAGTGGCTTAACCGTGTGCGATGCAAGTGCGCTGTGAAATCACCATGACTGCGCAAGCGCGAACAACGGTGGTACTGGCTTAACCATGTGCGATGCAAGTGCGCTGTAAAATCACCACCTGCGCAAGCTAGAGGCGGGTAGTTTATTTCGGACGAATTCCACCTCTGCGTCTAAAAATTAGGATGAACTATGTGCGATAGACCAGCTAGCTTGAAATCTAAAAACAAACTACCCGCCTTGAGCGATGCAAAAATCGGCGATTCCGCCGCTTTTCCATATTATCATACACGCATATTCTTATTGGACCGTGTGCGATCTTGGGTGCTCCCGCCCCGCATCAATTCCTTTACCCAAATTTTAGTAGCCGCGGTATTTCAACTGTCGCCCCCACTCCTCCACCACGGACCTTATAGTAAAATTCCAGTAGCCGAGGCATTTGAACCGTCGCCCTCCCTCGTCCACAACCATCTCCACCCACCATTACTAAAAATTTCAGTAGCCGTGGCCTATCCTCAAACACCACCCCCCTCCACAGTCCCCCCCACCCCCCCGCCCCCTTGAACCCTAGCTCGCCGGCGCCAACGGCACCGCCGTCGCCAACCCCTGCTGGTCTGCCCATGCATCCTAGCTTAGATAATAAACTTTAGGTTACCCAGTGATTCCCATATCGTCGTCCCCCTGAGTTTTTAGATGAGGCATGCGGTGTCCCTCCCCGCCAGATCCACATCCCCTACTCCAGAGAGTCGCAGCCTAAGCCCGACCATGTATCCCGGGGAGCCCGACAAGCGTTCGGCCAAAAGGAGGTTTATCATGGCCTCTCTGGCGGACGTTGGCGAGGTGGCCACCGTTCGTCCCGACCTGTCGATCCCGGAGCAACACCTCACCGTGAAAGCCGGCGAGGATGTTGACTACATTGCCATGCCAAAGGCTTCACGTCAGCGGGCTTGCGTATTACTGTATCTCGGGAAAGCTGGCTACAACATCAAGCTCGTCGACAGCGACGGCTTCACGTGGGCCATGTCATAGGTTAAGTGGTCCATCCCCAACCCCTCTGGTTCAACCATCATCGATCTCTTCAATGGCCCTGCCGCTGATCTCCTCCGCCACGTGGTCAAGGATTTGCGATCCTTGGACGCCATCGAGCCCATTTTGTCATTTCTGAAGGACACGTTCTACTGCGGCGGCTTGGGATCCTCAATTGCCAAGTCAGATCTCATCAACCACGACCACGAGGAGGGCACCCACAAAGGTTCTTCCAAGGTGAAACAGCCCATCTACGACACCAGAGAGCACACCATGGGTCTGTGCTCTTCCAACTGGAAGGATCCCGTCCATGACATGTGAGGCAACATCCTATCAGCATATCTTACCTTTTCTAGCTAGCCAACCCGTACCCTTTGTTGTAGTAGCTTTTGCCATGCGGTGTTTTAACTATGCCATGTTTAATTATTTCAGTTTTGCAAAAATGTAATGTTCAATAGGGCTATGTGATGTTTAAGTATGAATTGTCCACTTCAGTTTCACCGAATGGCTATATTTGGTTGTTTATAGTGAGTAGATGCCTTGTTTATCTGTATTTGGTTGTTAGGTTGGTTGCAGTGAGCATTTGTCCAGTTATCAAGCAGATGCCTTGTTTATCTATATTTGGTTGTCAGGTTGGTTGCAGTGAGCATTTGTCCAGTTTTCAAGCAGATGCCTTGTTTATCTGTATTTTCTTGTTAGGTTGGTTGCAGTGAGCATTTCCCCAGTTTTCAAGCATATGCCTTGTTTATATGTATTTGCTTGTTAGGTTGGTTGCAGTGAGACTCTGTCCAGTTTTCAATGGCTATATTTGGTTGTTATACTGATCATTTATGCCTTGTTAATTTCAGTCATTCATAATGTGATGTTCATTTTGTGCAAGTCGGAACCGTGCCGCTCGATTTCATCAATACCAGTTTGAACGGCTATATTTGGTTCCAGTTATGCCTGGTGTAGTTAACACATGCCCTTTATTTCAGTTTTACACATTTATCCAGTGTGATGTTTAAGCATGAGCCACGTTCTATTAATTTTCAACAAATACCAGTTTGAATTGCAATATTTGGTGGCTGTTAAGCCTGTTGTAGGTAACATTCCCTTCCATTTTATATCCGCTTTAACAACATGCTGAAACCAACACATTCAAGCTATCATTTGGAGATGATGTTGTTTACCTTGGCTATATTTGTTTGATGTTAAGGTTGATGTACTTGTTAGCTATCATTCAAGCCTGGACACTTTTTAGCTTCTAATATTGACTTGTTGCTTGTAGGTACATATGCCCTTGGCAAAGATCCACGCATCGACCCTTTTTGCGTATGGGGCAATGAGATATTCATGAACAAGCATCAAGTGAGGAAACTGATAAGGATTATTAGCAAAAAGATACGAACGGTGGCAAGCAAATTATTTGTTTACGATCTATCCAACACAATAGTGAGCTGTAGGATGGTAACTACAAACTCTGCAGCCTTCTCTTTTTACTGCTCATAATGCGTTGTTAGACAACAATGTCTGAATATTTTTCGTCTGCAGTGGTTCCCAAAGCAGTTTACTCAAGATTACCTCAAAAAATACATGATTGGTGGACACGCAATGAAGGTTAAAGTATTTTATCGAGACTACAATGAGCATCGAGAAGTCCTAATGAAGACAATGAGGGATGGGCGGGCAACCATCACAAGGGGTTGGCCTAGAGTCATGCGCGCATTACGCATGGAGGTGGGCACAATATGGGCATTCCGCTTCACCTTCTCCAGCAACCAGAATGTCTTTCGCCTCTCTCTTTACAGTCTTTAGTACAATTGTGGTTCATCACTCTTTACTTGGTGCTTCTGTAGTTCTTTAGTATATGTACCTGTGCATCGAATTATGCATTCATGCTTGAACCTATATTTGTAATAAACATGGTTCGATATGAAATAAGTGATTGCCTACTTTCAAATTCAAAATCTGTGATTTTTAAATGCAGGTATTAAAATAGGGATAAATTAGGGATTACACTGCACACGGTTTGCGTAAAGAAAAATGTCTGTGATAAACATGGAGACCAGACACGTTTCTCAGATCCGCTACGTATGCGATCAATCTCTACTGCACACATGATCAGCCAAGAAAAAACATGTGAGATTAACAATGGCATCGCACACAGTTCCTTCTTATTAAATGTTTGCGAATGTCACCTATCACACACGCTTGGCAATTATGGACTGTTTATGATGTTGTGCGCATCACAAACGTTTGCTCATAGAAGAATGCATGTGATAGGTCTTCATCCGATGTGGGTACGACGGATGAATCGTGTGGGATATATTCAAGCTTCGCATACAGTTTTATAGGGACAACTGTATGCACTCTTACATCGAATCGCATACAGTCAAGGAAAAGTAAATGTGTGTGATTGTCTGCTTATCATACATGTTCTATAATCGTGAACTGTTTGTGATGGGTCGCGCATCATAAACATAGCACCACTGAATACCGACTGCGATGGCAATGCGAGCACAAACGAGTAGCAAGGATGGAGCGTTTGGGACATGCGAGATATCAGAAACAGTTTTATAGGGACAACTATATGCATCATAGCTCCCTATCCCCCAATGGTTTTTGGGTCATGTGGGAAGGACCCCCTATCGCCCACACTCGCCTGGCGACGGTTTAAAATGATGTCGCGGAAAGGGGTTAAAAACCGTTTGTATAGCAGGAGTTTTTCTCTAAATTCTTTTATGTATGATTGTTATAGCCTCGTATTTCTTCTCCGATTTATTGGTTTCGTTTGTCCAACTAGATTGATTTTATCTTGCCATGGGAAGAGGTGCTTTGTGATGGGTTCGATCTTGCTGTGCTCAATCTCAGTGACAGAAAGAGACATAACACACATGTATCATTGCTATTAAGGGTAACAAGATGGGATTTATTTCATATGTGAGTTTATCTTGTCTACATCATGTCATCTTGCTTAAAGCATTACTCCATTTTTCCATGAACTTAATACACTAGATGCATGCTGGATAGCGGTCGATGTGTGGAGTAATAGAAGTAGATACAGAATCGTTTCGGACTACTAATCTTGGACGTGATGCATATATACATGATCATTGCCTTGGATATCGTCATAATTATTTGCTTTTCCATCAATTGCCCAACAGTAATTTGTTTGCCCACCGTATGCTATTTTCTCGAGAGAAGCCTCTAGTGAAAACTATGGCCCCGGGGTCTATTTTCTATCATATATTAAAACCAAAAATACTTGCTGCAATTTTCTTTTATTTATTTTATATTTTGTTTTAGTTAGATCTATTTATCAAAACCTATACCATTTAATCTATCTCAATACCGTTGAGGGATTGAGAACCCCTCTACGCGTTGGGTTGCGAGTATTTGTTGTTTGTGTGCAGGTGATGTTTACGTAGTGTTGCTTGGTTCTCCTACTAGATTGATAACCTTGGTTTCATAAGTGAGGGAAATACCTATCTCTACTGTACTGCATCATCCCCTCCTCTTCGGGGAAATCCCAACGTAGCTCACAAGTAGCACATACCCTAGGGTTTAGACCACAACTTATGATCTCGAGGTAGATCTACTCTATGTTTTGATACCTTCATAATTTAAACAAGAGCAGGACGTAGAGTTTTACCTCCATAGAGAGGGCCCGAACCTGGGTAAATCCCCTGTGTGTTCTCCTCAGGTTACCCATCGATTTGATCTAACAGCTCGGGCCCCCCTACCCGAGATCTGTCGGTTTTGACACCGACATTGGTGCTTTCATTAAGAGCTCGCTGTTGGATCACCCAGGGTCGATGGCTCATCTACAGATCAATAGCAGCATTGGCTGTGCTGACATCTTCCTCCTCGGTCAGCTTTTCGCTTTTGCCTGCATCGTTTTGCATGCTGATCCAACCGGCCATCTAGGTTGGGTAGAGAGTTTCGCTCCTAACCAAATCATCATGTTCGGAAGCCTGGAGTACACCGCGGACACTCGAGGGGATCTGGTCCTCTCAGGGTGGACCTCGGGCCGACACGAACCCCCTGGCGCCCTGGCTTCATTGCCGGGTTACGGCGTGGACCTCGGATCCGCCTTCCTCCCAGAGCCGACCACAGAGATAGATCTAGTGGTCGGCGCGTCCGATGTAAACACTGAGCCCTTGGATGCCTCAGCGCCGAGCTTGACGTCAGCTCCGATGATGCCAATCACGCCACCAGCAACCGATTCCGTTATTGTTCCTGCCACCCAGGGATCAACCCTGGGTGAGCAAGAGATCGGCGCCACATCACTTGGCCTGAATAAATTGCTCCAGATCAGCCCAGCCTATGCCCAGGTCCTGGATACCGAGGAGATCTCACAAATCGATGATGTGTTGGATCGAATCCAAAACATGGCAATCTCATCCGTGGGGTACGATTAGATCGGATGTAGAGCTGACGATCGGGAAATTTTCACCCCACCCACCACCCACCTAGCCGCCACGGTCGAGGACTTGACTAACACGCTCGACTACGGCTCCGACAAGGCCGCCGACATGGATGAAGCCATCGGTGATGACCCCAGAGCAGAACCACTCGCGGCCATGCCTCATACAGAGAAGTGGGCTGCAACGTCAACCTATGAAATCTACATGGTCGATACTCCAAAACACAAGTCTAAGGAGAAGTCGAATGAATACCCTAAGCGTCGCCGCTCTAAAAAGGGATCTAATGGCCACAACGGGAGCAGGAGTACGACCAGCACCGCGGGCGCCGGCGATGACGGTGCTGCCCCGGAGGCTGGCAAGAATCTGTGAGAGGACAATCAAGCCTCATTTGCCCAACAAAATGGGCCCACCGGAACACTCGAGGAGGTCAGCATCGACGACATGGGCTCCTACAATGATGGATCTGACAAGGACTATATGCCGAAGCCTGAAGACGACATAAGCCTCGGCCCCAAGGACTTCGTCGTACCCATGAACCCGTCGGAACAAGCAGAGTTCCAATGGCAGCTAATCGCAATCGCACGAAGCATGAAAAAGAAGCAGCAGGAGCTATACACCCACAAGAATGCGCTCAACAACAAGTGGCTAAAAATCCTCACGCTCGAAGCAGACCTCGAATCCCGAGGTGCCGCCCCCAAATCATTCCCGAAGAGGCGGCTGTTACCTGACTTCGACGATGAGGCCACGGATAACGGGCCGCTTGTGGACGGCCATGCAGGCCAAGCTGACCGACCCCCTAGAGGGCGAGATCGGCCAACAGGGGCACCTAAGGCACCCCCTATTAAAACCCGCCCTCACGACAAGACTGCAATAGAGCAGCTCGATACCTTGGACATGCATGACAAACTGCAAGGCAATAAAGCTCCTTTCCGATCTATCTACGGGTCACAGAGCCGCGCACCTACTAGTCTAGATGGCTATGATGCTTGGCTAGACAGGCACGAGAGGGCTCGCGAACAAATCCGAGCTAGAGCAATGGCTCACGCTCAACCAGAGGCAGCTCATTTTTGAGGGCCCGTGCATCCCGTATGTTTTACAGATGAAGTTCTGGAGCACCAGTTCCCAGAGGGGTTCAAACCCATCAATATCGATCAGTACGACGGGACAACTGACCCGGCCATCTAGATAGAGGATTTCCTTCTCCACATCCACATGGCCTGAGGAGATGACCTCCATGCCATAAAATATTTACCCCTCAAACTCAAGGGGCCAGCAAGGCATTGGTTTCACAGCCTGCCTAGAAATTTTATCAAAAGCTGGGAGGAGCTCGAGGAGGCCTTTCGGGCTAATTTCCATGGTACCTATGTTCGGCCCCTGGATGCCAACGACCTCAACCATGTAGTCCAGAAGGAGGGCGGATCAGCTCGGAAGTTCTGGAATAGATTCTAAAAAGAATCAAATCATTGACTGCCCCGACGCGGAGGCAATCACTACTTTTAAGCACAACATCCGTGATGAATGGCTTGTCTGTCAGCTCAGACTGGACAAGCCGAGAACCATGGCAGCCCTTACCTCTTTGATGACCCGCTTTTGCGTGGGCGAGGACAGTTGGCTAGCCCGTAGCTCCCACGGGAGCGATTCCGGCACCTTTGAAGCATGTGAGGGCAGCGGAAAGTCTAGACGCAACAGAAATAAGCACCAAAATAAGAACAGTGGTAGCGACGCCGAGGACCTAGCAGTTAATGCAGGTTTCAGTGGCCAAGGGGGCGGACCTAAAAAGAGACCCTTCAAAGGGAACAAGGACGGCGCCAACACGTTGGATAAAATACTTGATAGATCCTGACAGATTCATGGCACCTCAGAAAATCCCGCCAACCACACTAATCGACATTGTTGGGTGTTCAAACAGGCTGGCAAGGCGGTGTCTGAGGAATCCAACAAAGGGCACTCTCGAAGCGACGACGAGGATGAACCGCGCAGGCCCAACAATGGCGGCCAGAAGCAGTTTCCCTACGGTGTCAAAGACGTTAATATGATCTATGCCACGCACATCCCCAAAAGGGAGCGAAAGTGTGCACTTCGGGATGTCTACGCCTTGGAACCTGTAGCCCCAAAGGTCAACCCGTGGTCGGCTTGCCCGATCACTTTGAATAAAAAGGACCATCCGACCAGCATCCGTCATGGTAGGTCGGCAACTTTGGTCCTAGACCCCATAGTCGATGGGTTTCACCTAACCAGCGTCCTTATGGACGACATAAGTAGTCTGAACCTGATCTATGCTGACACGGTCAGGAAAATGGGCATTGATTCATCAAGAATCCAGCCTAGTAACACCACTTTTAAGGATGTCATACCAAGCACAGAGGCACGATGCACGGGCACTGTTACATTGGAAGTTGTTTTCGGCTCCCCCGACAACTTCCGAAGTGAAGACTTGATCTTCGACATAGTACCCTTCCACAATGGCTATCATGCCTTGCTCGGTCGCAGTTCCTTCACTTGGTTTAATGCGGTACCACACTACGCTTAGTTAAAGCTTAAGATGTCGGGTCCCAACGGTGTTATCTCCATTAATGATATGGAGCGCTCCCTCCGCACAGAGGAGCAAATAGCGGCCTACGCACCCGACTCCCAAGCAGCTGAAGAAGCAACATGACGATCTGTTCGGCCTAATCTATCAAGTGCTTCGAAGCGTGTCCGCATCCTCACTCTGGCTCCGGGACACAATCGCGTGAACCCTAAATAGGGATACACGCTCCCCAGCTCTCGTCTCATTATAGCGGACTATGTACCTAGAGTACACAACTTCGCACTAAAAATTCCCTGGGAGCTTGGGGAGCATAAAAAATAAGGGGCATGTCATCTCGGCTTATCCGAACACACCCAACACCTGGCGATCTCATTGGCACAATAAAGGCCCGCTAGGAATTACATTTCGGCAGCGTTAGGCTGTCACTACGACCCTAGCCTCATAAGGAGCCCGACATTCAGGATGTGTCAAGCACAGCCCACGCAGAGTAAATCGGCCATCCTCACACCCCTTGGTCTCGACAAGGTGGAGCTTGTCAACAGCATGGAGGCGCAGACGTGCGGCGGTGAATAGACATGGGTCAAACGCCTTGTTCATTAAAGCCCTGTAACATCCTCCATCTTTTTTCTAGTTTTTACATACTCTCTGTATTGTTTATGGTTCTTCCATGTAAAAAACAGCTCGACACTTATGATCGAGCCCCATGCATCATAAAACAGACCTTTTTCGGTCCTAGTACAACTTTGAGTGTCGTTTTTTCTTCTTCGACCTTTCGCCTCGTAGCAATACATACAGATGAGCTTGTCCTTCGACCGGGGGCTTGGATTTAGAACCAAGACTATGATAAAGTCCGAAAACTTGTTCGTCGTCTTGGATATGGTACTATAGGCACTAGTTTCTAATTGTGATTTTGGTCAATGATTGGGTTGCCCGGCTCCTGTGTTTACCTCCTACATTCCGCTATGTTCGGCTAGGAGTGTAAAGGGAGCATCACTCTGATTGCACTTCTAGCTCGAATGGTTAAGTGCCTCAGTGGAGAAAGCCAAAAATTGACTGTCACAATAGGCGCAAACTGGTCAACAATCTGAAGACAGTGTCAAACTATAAGCTGCTAGGGGTTACGCCATGATAAACGAAGGGTCCTTGTCACAGGGACCGTGGCATAAAGATAGGTGCACCTCGGCTGAGCCAAACACCACTACGCTAGGGGTTAGTTCAACTACCCAACATATCAAGCTCCTATGACTAAGTCAAAGTTATCAAGCCATTGTAGTCTGATTGCCTACTTTGCCTAGTTTCTCTAAATATGCCACCACCTCCGGGCCCCAAGACGTTGGCTAAAGGTGTACGTGGTTTAGGGAAACACCCCGTGTAGCATCTATGTGGGGGTTGAAGCTGATGACTGGCCACTTTGAGATTTAAGAACGGTCGCAAAGGAATAGTAAATAACACATCGAATAAAAACGATCATTTAAAAAGATAAGTTGTTTTATACACATTCTTCCTCGGCATACAAGGGAAAATCAGAACTTCAGTTCTGCCTTGCTACATTTGAAGGAAATATGCCCTAGAGGCAATAATAAAGTTATTATTTATTTCCTTATATCATGATAAAAGTTTATTATTCATGCTAGAATTGTATTAACCGGAAACATAATACTTGTGTGAATACATAGACAAACAGAGTGTCACTAGTATGCCTCTACTAAGACTAGCTCGTTGATCAAAGATGGTTATGTTTCCTAGCCATAGACATGAGTTGTCATTTGATTGACGGGATCACATCATTAGGAGAATGATGTGATTGACTTGACCCATTCCGTTAGCTTAGCACTTGATCGTTTAGTATTCTGCTATTGCTTTCTTCATGACTTATACATGTTCCTATGACTATGAGATTATGCAACTCCCGTTTACCGGAGGAACACTTTGTGTGCTACCAAACGTCACAACGTAACTGGGTGATTATAAAGGTGCTCTACAGGTGTCTCCGAAGGTACTTGTTGGGTTGGCGTATTTCGAGATTAGGATTTGTCACTCCGATTGTCAGAGAGGTATCTTTGGGCCCATTCAGTAATGCACATCACTATAAGCCTTGCAAGCATTGTAACTAATGAGTTAGTTGCGGGATGATGTATTACGGAACGAGTAAAGAGACTTGCCGGTAACGAGATTGAACTAGGTATTGAGATACCGACGATCGAATCTCGGGTAAGTAACATACCGATGACAAAGGGAACAAACGTATGTTGTTATGCGGTTTGACCGATAAAGATCTTCGTAGAATATGTAGGAGCCAATATGGGCATCCAGGTTCCGCTATTGGTTATTGACCGGAGACGTGTCTCGGTCATGTCTACATAGTTCTCGAACCCGTAGGGTCCGCACGCTTAAAGTTTGATGACGATTATATTATGAGTTTATGTGTTTTGATGTACCGAAGGTAGTTCGGAGTCCCGGATGTGATCACGGACATGACGAGGAGTCTCGAAATGGTCGAGACATAAAGATCGATATATTGGACGACTATGTTCGGACACCGGAAGGGTTCCGAAAGGTTTCGGACATTTAACGGAGAACCGGGGGGTTACCGGAACCCCCCCGGGGGGTTTATTGGGCCATGATGGGCCTTAGTGGAGAAGAGGAAGGGAGGCAAGGCAGGCCGCGCGCCCCCCTCCCCTCTGGTTCGAATTGGACTAGGAGGGGGGGGGGGGGGGCGGCGCCCCTCTTTCCTTCTCTCCCTCTCTCCCTTCCTTCCCCTCTCCTTGTTGGAATAGGAAAAAGGGGAGTCCTACTCCCGGTGGGAGTAGGACTCCTCCCTGGCGCGCCTCCTCCTGGCCGGCCGGCCTCCTCCCCCTGGTCCTTTATATACAGGGGCAAGGGGGGCACCTCTAGACACAACAATTGATGTGTTGATCTCTTAGCCGTGTGCGGTGCCCCCTTCCACCATAATCCACCTCGATCATATCGTAGCAGTGCTTAGGCGAAGCCCTGCGTAGCAACATCATCATGTTCACCACGCCGTCGTGCTGACGGAACTCTCCCTCGAAGCTCGGCTGGATCGGAGCTCATGGGACGTCATCGAGTTGAACGTGTGCTGAACTCGGAGGTGCCGTGCGTTCGGTACTTGGATCGGTCGGATCGTGAAGACGTACGACTATATCAACCGCGTTGTGCTAACGCTTTCGCTTTCGGTCTACGAGGGTACGTGGACACACTCTCCCCTCTCGTTGCTATACATCACCATGATCTTGCGTGTGCGTAGGAAATTTTTGAAATTACTGCGTTCCCCAACAGTGGCATCCGAGCCAGGTTTTATGCGTTGATGTTATATGCACGAGTAGAACACAAGTGAGTTGTGGGCGATACAAGTCATACTGCTTACCAGCATGTCATACTTTGGTTCGGCGGTATTGTTGGATGAAGCGGCCCGGACCGACATTACGCGTACGCTTACGCGAGACTGGTTCTACCGACGTGCTTTGCACACAGGTGGCTAGCGGGTGTCAGTTTCTCCAACTTTAGTTGAACCGAGTGTGGCTACGCCCGGTCCTTGAGAAGGTTAAAACAACACTAACTTGACAAACTATCGTTGTGGTTTTGATGCGTAGGTAAGAACGGTTCTTGCTCAGCCCATAGCAGCCACATAAAACTTGCAACAACAAAGTAGAGGACGTCTAACTTGTTTTTGCAGGGCATGTTGTGATGTGATATGGTCAAGGCATGATGCTATATTTTATTGTATGAGATGATCATGTTTTGTAACCAAGTTATCGGCAACTGGCAGGAGCCATATGGTTGTCGCTTTATTGTATGCAATGCAATCGCCTTGTAATGCTTTACTTTATCACTAAGCAGTAGCGATAGTCGTAGAGGCATAAGTTGGCGAGATGACAACGATGCTACGATGGAGATCAAGGTGTCGCGTCGGTGACAATGGTGATCATGATGGTGCTTCGGAGATGAAGATCACAAGCACAAGATGATGATGGGCATATCATATCACTTATATTGATTGCATGTGATGTTTATCTTTTATGCATCTTATCTTGCTTTGATTGACGGTAGCATTATAAGATGATCTCTCACTAAATTATCAAGGTATAAGTGTTCTCCCTGAGTATGCACCATTGCGAAAGTTCTTTGTGCTGAGACACCACGTGATGATTGGGTGTGATAGGCTCTACGTTCAAATACAACGGGTGCAAAACAGTTGCACACGCGGAATACTCAGGTTAAACTTGACGAGCCTAGCATATAACAGATATGGCCTCGGAACACTGAGACCGAAAGGTCGAGCGTGAATCATATAGTAGATATGATCAACATAGTGATGTTTACCATTGAAACTACTCCATCTCACGTGATGATCGGACATGGTTTAGTTGATTTGGATCACGTGATCACTTAGAGGATTAGAGGGATGTCTATCTAAGTGGGAGTTCTTAAGTAATATGATTAAATTGAACTTAAATTTATCATGAACTTAGTACCCGATAGTATCTTGTTTGTCTATGTTGTTGTAGATAGATGGCCCGTGCTGTTGTTCCGTTGAATTTTAATGCGTTCCTTGAGAAAGCAAAGTTGAAAGATGATGGTAGCAATTACACGGACTGGGTCCATAACTTGAGGATTATCCTCATTGTTGCACAGAAGAATTACGTCCTGGAAGCACCGCTGGGTGCCAGGCCTGCTGCAGGAGCAACACCAGATGTTATGAATGTCTGGCAGAGCAAAGCTGATGACTACTCGATAGTTCAGTGTGCCATGCTTTACGGCTTAGAACCGGGTCTTCAACGACGTTTTGAACATCATGGAGCATATGAGATGTTTCAGGAGTTGAAGTTAATATTTCAAGCAAATGCCCGGATTGAGAGATATGAAGTCTCCAATAAGTTCTATAGCTGCAAGATGGAGGAGAATAGTTCTGTCAGTGAGCATATACTCAAAATGTCTGGGTATAATAATCACTTGATTCAGCTGGGAGTTAATCTTCCAGATGATAGCGTCATTGACAGAATTCTCCAATCACTGCCACCAAGCTACAAGAGCTTCATGATGAACTATAATATGCAAGGGATGGAAAAGACTATTCCCGAGCTCTTCGCAATGCTAAAGGCTGCGGAGGTAGAAATCAAAAAGGAGCATCAAGTGTTGATGGTTAACAAAACCACCAGATTCAAGAAAAAGGGCAAAGGGAAGAAGAAGGGGAACTTCAAGAAGAACAGCAAACAAATTGCTGCTCAGGAGAAGAAACCCAAGTCTGGACCTAAGCCTGAGACTGAGTGCTTCTACTGCAAGCAGACTGGTCACTGGAAGCGGAACTGCCCCAAGTATTTGGCGGATAAGAAGGATGGCAAGGTGAACAAAGGTATATGTGATATACATGTTATTGATGTGTACCTTACTAATGCTCGCAGTAGCACCTGGGTATTTGATACTGGTTCTGTTGCTAATATTTGCAACTCGAAACGGGGACTACGGATTAAGCGAAGATTGGCTAAGGACGAGGTGACGATGCGCGTGGGAAATGGTTCCAAAGTCGATGTGATTGCAGTCGGCACACTACCTCTACATCTACCTTCGGAATTAGTTTTAGACCTAAATAATTGTTATTTGGTGCCAGCGTTGAGCATGAACATTATATCTGGATCTTGTTTGATGCGAGATGGTTATTCATTTAAATCAGAGAATAATGGTTGTTCTATTTATATGAGTAATATCTTTTATGGTCATGCACCCTTAAAGAGTGGTCTATTTTTGTTGAATCTCGATAGTAGTGATACACATATTCATAATATTGAAACCAAAAGATGCAAAGTTGATAATGATAGTGCAACTTATTTGTGGCACTGCCGTTTGGGTCATATCGGTGTAAAGCGCATGAAGAAACTCCATACTGATGGACTTTTGGAACCACTTGATTATGAATCACTTGGTACTTGCGAACCGTGCCTCATGGGCAAGATGACTAAAATGCCGTTCTCCAGAACTATGGAGCGAGCAACTGATTTGTTGGAGATCATACATACTGATGTATGTGGTCCAATGAATGTTGAGGCTCACGGCGGGTATCGTTATTTTCTCACCTTCACAGATGATTTGAGCAGATATGGGTATATCTACTTGATGAAGCATAAGTCTGAAACATTTGAAAAGTTCAAAGAATTTCAGAGTGAAGTGGAAAATCATCGTAACAAGAAAATAAAGTTTCTACGATCTGATCGTGGAGGAGAATATTTGAGTTATGAGTTTGGTCTTCATTTGAAACAATGCGGAATAGTTTCGCAACTCACGCCACCCGGAACACCACAGCGTAATGGTGTGTCCGAATGTCGTAATCGTACTTTACTAGATATGGTGCGATCTATGATGTCTCTTACTGATTTACCGCTATCGTTTTGGGGTTATGCTCTAGAGATTGCTACATTCATGTTAAATAGGGCACCATCTAAATCCGTTGAGACGACGCCTTATGAACTGTGGTTTGGCAAGAAACCAAAGTTGTCGTTTCTTAAAGTTTGGGGCTGCGATGCTTATGTGAAAAAGCTTCAACCTGATAAGCTCGAACCCAAATCGGAGAAATGTGTCTTCATAGGATACCCAAAAGGGACTGTTGGGTACACCTTCTATCACAGATCCGAAGGCAAGATTTTTGTTGCTAAGTTTGGATCCTTTCTAGAGAAGGAGTTTCTCTCGAAAGAAGTGAGTGGGAGGAAAGTAGAACTTGATGAGGTAACTGTACCTGCTTCCTTATTGGAAAGTAGTTCATCACAGAAATCTGTTCCTGTGACTCCTACACCAATTAGTGAGGAAGTTAATGATGATGATCATGAAACTTCAGATCAAGTTGTTACTGAACCTCGTAGGTCAACCAGAGTAAAATCCGCACCAGAGTGGTACGGTAATCCTGTTCTGGAGGTTATGTTACTAGACCATGACGAACCTACGAACTATGAAGAAGCGATGGTGAGCCCAGATTCCGCAAAATGGCTTGAAGCCATGAAATCTGAGATGGGATCCATGTATGAGAACAAAGTGTGGACTTTGGTTGACTTGCCCGATGATCGGCAAGCAATTGAGAATAAATGGATCTTCAAGAAGAAGACTGACGCTGACGGTAATGTTACTGTCTATAAAGCTCGACTTTTTGCAAAAGGTTTTTGACAAGTTCAAGGGATTGACTACGATGAGACTTTCTCACCCGTAGCGATGCTTAAGTCTATCTGAATCATGTTAGCAATTGCCACATTTTATGATTATGAAATTTGGCAAATGGATGTCAAAACTGCATTCCTGAATGGATTTCTGGAAGAAGAGTTGTATATGATGCAACCGGAAGGTTTTATCGATCCAAAGGGAGCTAACAAAGTGTGCAAGCTCCAGCGATCCATTTATGGACTGGTGCAAGCCTCTCGGAGTTGGAATAAACGTTTTGATAGTGTGATCAAAGCATATGGTTTTATACAGACTTTTGGAGAAGCCTGTATTTACAAGAAAGTGAGTGGGAGCTCTGTAGCATTTCTGATATTATATGTGGATGACATATTGTTGATCGGAAATGATATAAAATTTCTGGATAGCATAAAGGGATATTTGAACAAAAGTTTTTCTATGAAGGACCTCGGTGAAGCTGCTTATATATTGGGCATCAAGATCTATAGACATAGATCAAGACGCTTAATTGGACTTTCACAAAGCACATACCTTGACAAAGTATTGAAGAAGTTCAAAATGGATCAAGCAAAGAAAGGGTTCTTGCCTGTGTTACAAGGTGTGAAGTTGAGTAAGACTCAATGCCCGACCACTGCAGAAGATAGAGAGAAGATGAAAGATGTTCCCTATGCTTCAGACATAGGCTCTATCATGTATGCGATGCTGTGTACCAGACCTGATGTGTGCCTTGCTATTAGTTTAGCAGGGAGGTACCAAAGTAATCCAGGAGTGGATCACTGGACAGCGGTCAAGAACATCCTGAAATACCTGAAAAGGACTAAGGATATGTTTCTCGTTTATGGAGGTGACAAAGAGCTCGTGTAAACGGTTACGTCGATGCAAGCTTTGACACTGATCCAGACGATTCTAAATCGCAAACCGGGTACGTGTTTATATTGAACGGTGGAGCTGTCAGTTGGACAAGTTCTAAACAAAGCGTCGTGGCGGGATCTACGTGTGAAGCAGAGTACATAGCTGCTTCGGAAGCAGCAAATGAAGGAGTCTGGATGAAGGAGTTCATATCCGATCTAGGTGTCATACCTAGTGCATTGGGTCCAATGAAAATCTTTTGTGACAATACTGGTGCAATTGCCTTGGCAAAGGAATCCAGATTCCACAAGAGAACCAAACACATCAAGAGACGTTTCAACTCCATCCGGGATCAAGTCCAGGTGGGAGACATAGAGATTTGCAAGATACATACGGATCTGAATGTTGCAGACCCGTTGACTAAGCCTCTTCCACGAGCAAAACATGATCAGCACCAAGACTCCATGGGTGTTAGAATCATTACTGTGTAATCTAGATTATTGACTCTAGTGCAAGTGGGAGACTGAAGGAAATATGCCCTAGAGGCAATAATAAATTTATTATTTATTTCCTTATATCATGATAAAAGTTTAATATTCATGCTAGAATTGTATTAACCGGAAACATAATACTTGTGTGAATACATAGACAAACAGAGTGTCACTAGTATGCCTCTACTAAGACTAGCTCGTTGATCAAAGATGGTTATGTTTCCTAGCCATAGACATGACTTGTCATTTGATTGATGGGATCACATCATTAGGAGAATGATGTGATTGACTTGACCCATTCCGTTAGCTTAGCACTCGATCGTTTAGTATTCTGCTATTGCTTTCTTCATGACTTATACATGTTCCTATGACTATGAGATTATGCAACTCCCGTTTACCGGAGGAACACTTTGTGTGCTACCAAACGTCACAATGTAACTGGGTGATTATAAAGGTGCTCTACAGGTGTCTCCGAAGGTACTTGTTGGGTTGGCGTATTTTGAGATTAGGATTTGTCACTCCGATTGTCGGAGAGGTATCTCTGGGCCCACTCAGTAATGCACATCACTATAAGCCTTGCAAGCATTGTAACTAATGAGTTAGTTGCGGGATGATGTATTACGGAATGAGTAAAGAGACTTGCCGGTAACGAGATTGAACTAGGTATTGAGATACCGACGATCGAATCTCGGGTAAGTAACATACCAATGACAAAGGGAACAAACGTATGTTGTTATGCGGTTTGACCGATAAAGATCTTCGTAGAATATGTAGGAGCCAATATGAGCATCCAGGTTCCGCTATTGGTTATTGACCGGAGATGTGTCTCGGTCATGTCTACATAGTTCTCGAACCCGTAGGGTCCGCACGCTTAAAGTTTGATGACGATTATATTATGAGTTTATGTGTTTTGATGTACCGAAGGTAGTTCGGAGTCCCGGATATGATCATGGACATGACGAGGAGTCTCGAAATGGTCGAGACATAAAGATCGATATATTGGACGACTATGTTCGGACACCGGAAGGGTTCCGGAAGGTTTCAGACATTTACCGGAGAACCGGGGGGTTACCGGAACCCCCCGGGGGGTTTATTGGGCCATGATGGGCCTTAGTGGAGAAGAGGAAGGGAGGCAAGGCAGGCCGCGCGCCCCCCTCCCCTCTGGTCGGAATTGGACTAGGAGGGGGGGGGGGGCGGCGCCCCCTCTTTCCTTCTCTCCCTCTCTCCCTTCCTTCCCCTCTCCTTGTTGGAATAGGAAAAAGGGGAGTCCTACTCCCGGTGGGAGTAGGACTCCTCCCTGGCGCGCCTCCTCCTGGCCGGCCGGCCTCCTCCCCCTGGTCCTTTATATACAGGGGCAAGGGGGGCACCTCTAGACACAACAATTGATGTGTTGATCTCTTAGCCGTGTGCGGTGCCCCCTTCCACCATAATCCACCTCGATCATATCGTAGCGGTGCTTAGGCGAAGCCCTGCGTCGGTAGCAACATCATCACCGTCACCACGCCGTCGTGCTGACGGAACTCTCCCTCGAAGCTCGGCTGGATTGGAGCTCATGGGACGTCATCGAGTTGAACATGTGCTGAACTCGGAGGTGCCGTGCGTTCGGTACTTGGATCGGTTGGATCGTGAAGACGTACGACTACATCAACCGCGTTGTGCTAACGCTTCCGCTTTCGGTCTACGAGGGTACGTGGACACACTCTCCCCTCTCGTTGCTATACATCACCATGATCTTGCGTGTGCGTAGGAAATTTTTGAAATTACTGCGTTCCCCAACAACATTTGACCTTGGTCACCCGAGCACCTTCATGCACCTATGCCAGAAACTACTCCGGAGTCCGATATTTTCCTGCTGGAGGACCAGAGGTGATGTCCAGTGGCTTGATCTTCGGGAAATGCGCCATTGTAGATGGATACTCCCTTTCTGCCCCCTCCAGACAGGCCGGCTGCTTCCACTTCTCCACCTGGGGGTTGGTTTCGGGCAGCCTATTTACCAGGCCGAAGAAGCTTGTTGGCATCGGCTAGCCTGGCCAGAGGTTAATGTAGATGTCCTGCATCACCGGCCAGGCTTCACGGAACAACTCCACCAGCTGCTTCATCTGATTGTTCAGCTGAGGCGGCTGCTCGGGCGCCTGGAATTGGGCCCAGAAGGTCTTCTCCTTGGACCCGTCAGGCCAGGTAGCGAAGTACACACCCGCATCCGCATCACTCCACGACAGGTCCCTAAAGACCTCTGAAGAATGCCAGACTTGCGTAAGATGAGCAAATCGGCTATCACCAAAAATGCAGCGAAGCAGGTAGGGCTTATCGGTGGCGATTTGCTTCACTTGTGGAAGCATCTCATGATCAACTTGGGCCTGGGTCATGGCCTCCTTGCACGCCAAGCTGGCTGTAGCCAGCTCGGACGTGAGACTGTCCTTTTCCTTGCGAAGGGCATCATGTTGCGTGCAAAAGCCCTTCAGGTCTTCTTCGACCTCGGCGACCCAGGCCATGTGCCTCTCGCTGTTCTTTTTTTCTTTGTCCAGCTCCATGCTGGCCTTCTCTGCCGTAGCTTTCTGCTATTCGGTTTCTTGCCGAGCTATTTTCAGCTCGAACCGGTGCTTTTCCAGCTCCGCGGAGGCTGCTGCAAACACATCAGCAATGAATTACAACTTACAATAGGCTTTGCAAATTTGCAAAAGCTCCAAAGAATTAGGATGCTTACCTTCAGCAACCTCCATCTGCTTCTTGAGCAGGTCTACGTCCTTCTCAGATCGGTTGAGCTTATGGTTGATACGTCTCCAACGTATCTATAATTTATGAAGTATTCATGCCATGTTTACAATAATTTTATATGGTTTTGGTATGATTTTAATGGAACTAACCCAGACTGACGCTATTTTCAGCAGAACTACTGTGATGTTGTTTTCTGTGCAGAAATATAAGTTCTCCAAATGCAATGAAACATTTTGACGATTTTTTTTGGAAGGAAAGAGACACTAGAAGCTTCGTGGGAGGGCCAGAAGAGCCACACGAGCCCCACAAGCCACCTGGGCGCGCCCACCCCCCCAAGGCACGCCCTGGTGCCTCGTGGGCCCCGTGTGGCACCTCCTGACATGAGACCAACACCAAAAAATCCTATAAATAGAGAAACCTTCAGAAATAACCCTAGAACTTCGACTCCGCCACCGCAAGCCTCTGTACCTTCAAAATGCCATCTAGAGCCCTGATCCGGCACCCTGTCGGAGGGGGAAATCATCACCAGAGGCCATCTTCATTATCCTGGTGGCCACCATGACGAGGAGGGAGTAGTTCACCCTCGGGGCTGAGGGTATGTACCAGTAGCTATGTGTTTGATCTCTCTCTCTCTCTCCCTCGTGTTCTTAATTTGGCACGATCTTGATGTATCACGAGCTTTGTTAATATAGTTGGATCATATGGTGTTTCTCCCTCTCTATCTTATTGTGATGAACTGATTTTTTACCTTTGAGGTTTCACTATTATCGGATTAAATACTTGTTGGATTTGATAACACTTGATGTATGTCTTGCATATGAATACTCGTGGTGACAATGGGGTATTATATTGATTCACATGATGTATGTTTTGGCACTCAACTCGCAGATTCCCGAGGTGACATTGGGGTAATCTATGCATAGGGGTTGATGCATGTTTTCATCCTACTTTCTCCGGTAGAAATCTTGGGGCACTCTTTGAAGTTCTTTGTGTTGGATTGAATATTATGAATCTGAAGTTGTTTGATGCATATTGTATAATCAACTCGTGGATACTTGTGGTGACATTGGAGTATATAGGTGACATTAGGGTTGGTTGATGTGTATCATATGGTGTTATTTTAGTATGAACTCTAGGGTTGTTTGTGACACTTATAGGAATAGCTCAATAGATTGATCGGAAAGGATAACTTTGAGGTGGTTTCATACCCTACAACAATTTCATCTTATGTTCTCCGGTAGATAAGAACTTTGGAGTGATTCTTTGTCACATGTTGAGGGGTTGTTATATGATTCAGTTATGTTAGCACTATTGAGAGATTGCACTAGTGAAAGTATGAACCCTAGGCCTTGTTTCTAAGAATTGCAATATCGTTTGTGCTCCGTTTTGTCACTTGCTATCTTGCTATTTTTATATTTTCAGATTACAAAAACCTATATCTACTATCAATAATACACATCTATCACCATCTCTTCGCCGAACTAGTGCACCTATACAATTTACCATTCTATTTGGTGTGTTGGGGACGCAAGAGAATTCTTTTATTTGATTGCAGGGTTGTTTGAGAGAGACCATCTTCATCCTACGCCTTCCACGGATTGATAAACCTTAGGTCATCCACTTGAGGGAAAATTGCTACTATCCTACAAAACTCTGTGCTTGGAGGCCCAACACGAGTCTACAAGAATAAGTTGTGTAGTAGACATCAAGCTCTTTTCTGCCGCTGTTGCCGGGGAGGTGAGTGATTGAAGGTATATCTTTAGATCTTTCAATTGAATCTTTTTGTTTCTTGTTTTATCACTAGTTTGGTTTATAAAAAAAACTACACAAAAAATGGAATTGAGGTTGCCTCATATTATTCATCTTTATAATGTGTTTCTTGAAAATGATGGATTGGAAAGTTGTGCCCAAGTGTTAGAAGAGGAATTCAATAAAATGTTTGGCATAAAATCTTTGAATGATGAGCATGATTGCAATGTTTTTAGTATGAATTCTATGAATATCCAAAATACTAATGATGATTGCACTAGTGATGACAAAAATGTTTCTTATAAGCATGCCAATTTTTGTGGAGTGCATAAAGTTCGTGAAGACATGCCTTCTAGGGATGATAGATTTTGTAAGAAGCATAAACATGATAAAACCAATTGGTGCCTTAAAGTGATAGATGAATTTGCTACAAAATTATGCTCTCTTCATCCCATTACTTGTGAACTTTGCAATAGGGTTGGTCATCTTAATTTCCAATGCATACTTTTTCTTGATCGAATCATGGCCAAATATTGTAATGACTTGATCACCCTTGAACTTTATAATGAACTCTGTTTATTTTTGGGGTGTGAAGAATTGTCACATAAAAATAGTTGGTTTGAAGCATTCATTTTCACAGACCATGCTGAAACTACTTTGAAAGAAATCTATGTGTTTTGTGTGGTAAATTGCAATGAAAATGCTTATATTGCCAACTATAGAAAGACGAGAAAACCAATAGAATATAAAAGGAATACTAATGAAAGGGTAAAGATTTCCACTTTCAACCACTTTAAATAATATTTTAAAAATTCCACAAAAATTATGAGAGGTCATATGATGCCTATATGTCACCTTGGTGCAAAAACACAACTTAGTCTTTTGTAAATTTTGAGTGAAACAACCTCTTTTCAATTCTGTCCCATTCTTCAGTTTCAACTACAACCCCAATTTTAATTGCTCCTTTAATTCTGAGATTTTTCCCACTTATAGTCCTTCCAACCAAACTCTTAACTCCAGAAGATAAGCTCCAATTTCCTCATTTTGGTACACCAAATGATTCCCTACATTTTCTGTCCAGAATTGGAATTCTTCAAAACTTGCACTAGCAAGTATTTGTTTTTTCCAAACCAACTCCACCATCATCTTTATCATCTAGGGATACACCAATCTGCCAAATTTCACTTCCAACCAAGCCATCTAGATAGCCATGGCATTCTGTCAAGCACCTTGTGTGCATGACAGAAATTTTTTCCACTTCCTAAACTACATTGGGAATTTGATCGTCTGGCCAAGAAACCATGTCCATCACTCCTACCAGGTCAATTTTTGCCACTCTGCCAAAAACCAGATCATTTAGATCACCCTAGGACCCCGTGACATTTCGTCGAGCACCTCGGGTGCACGCCCAGCGTGCGTGCGTTGCACCACCGACGACACCCGAGCCCTGCACCACTGCTGCTGCCTCCCCTAGCCGCTCCACATGCCCCAGCTAGCCACCCGCCCCCGCTGCGACCTCCCCCACACCTCAGCACGCTCCCTGGCGTCGGTCAGCACCGACCCGAGCCGCCGCCGCTATACCCCACTCAGGCACGGCACCGACTCGACCACCTGGCACCACTCCTAGCTAGCCAGCACGCCCTCACCTTAACCCCCAACCCCTTGAGCTCATCCGCAACTCCACCGGCCTCGCCATCGACCCCGGGAAGCCATCAATGGCTGACCACAGCCGTGTCCCGATTCGGGAAGCCACGACCCTCCCGAGCCACCTGGCAGCCTCGCAAACCACCCGAGCCGTTAGTGGGCGGTGGCCTCCTCCGCAAGCTTGCCCACGTCGCGCCGCCCCCCAACTGCCATTTCGGCGTAGTAATGGCGACGGCCACCAAAGCCGTTCTCTGGAAGCCACCGAGCCGCCCCGCCGCGCTATAAAACGACCCCCCGAGCTCATTCCTCCCCACTACACCACCTATTCCCCCTCCAAGCACCTCCCTGAGCCACCAAATGGACCATACGAGCCGTCTTCCTCGTCTCTGGCTGAGACGTCCGCAACCACCTCTTTGTCAAATTCGGCGCCACCCGTGCCTCCCCTCCCCACATCTCTACGCAAACAGCCTCCTGGAGCATCCACTGACCCTTTCCCATCGTTAAGTTCACCGGGGATGACCCATAGGCGAAAGCCCTCTTTCCACCCCGCCGGAGCTTCTCGGGAAGACCTCGCCGCCGGTGATCCCGTGCTCCCCGCTGACCAAGCTGTACTTCGGGAGGACCACTGTGATCCACTTAGCGCGTAGATGGCCTCCGTTCCCCGAGAGGTGCCGCCTACGTTCGGCAATCGCCATCGGCGTACGCTCTGCCCACGCACGCGCGGGAGGAAGACGGCGAGGACCGGTCAAACCTGACCAGTGGGCTAGGTGGGCCCACTGTCAGTGACCCAGAGCCCCCGTAAGTGGAGACATATTTCTCCGATACGTCTCCGATGTCAGCCTCCTGCGCAGCTGTTTGACTGGGTTCGGCCCAGTGGCGGCTCGCGGTTAAATCCCGCCAGGGCGCACTGCTTCCCTTTTCTTTTTTCTTTTCCAATATACTTCAACCATTTCCACAGCAAGTTTTCCAAGCCCAAATTTGATGATTCAAATTTTGAAATACTCCTAAAAACATTATCTATTAAAATAGCTATGGCAAACATTTTTCATAAGCTTAGTTTTTGTTAGGTCTTTTATATAGTCCATATTCTTAATTATCTCAGCTTAGGAAATCCCTAGGAAAATCGTAGTAACTCCAAATAAATTGATTGTTTTTCTGTTATTTCTCATTTTTCATCTAGTTTATTTTAGTTTTTATTTCAAAAATATTTGAAACACTTTTTGGCACTGTTGTTGCTATATGTGGTAATTTATATATTTTTTGAAAATAGGAAATGGAGGGAATATAAAATTCTCAAACTTTTGGAGTGCACCCAATATTTTTGCATGCTCAAGGCAAGCATCTTGAACACTTGATATGGTGATTGCATGGTTAAATGTTTGCAAGAATATATGAGTCATGCATAGGTTGAATTCAAATAAAATTTGCATGCATGTAGAGTTGGCATATTTCATCATATCGTGCATCGTGTGCTTGTCATGACTAACTTGCAGGAGTAGGCATAGTAAAATACCGTTACCGGCAGAAGGGTGCTCATGTTGGAACGTGATCATACCTTGTTGATTATGCATGTTGGAGCATGCAAGGGTTGTGGCCCTGTTTGTTATTGCTGTTGAAAGAATACTTTGTTGTGCTAACCACTGTAGGAAATATTTGAGCCTCCTGAGTCGACCGTAGATCGAGTCTTGATCCGGTAACCCCCATACTTGATTCGTGCTGCCACTTGTCCCTGCCACAGGTGGGGTATGGTTTAGTAAGTTGTTAACCCCTTTCCGTGCACACACCACATAGAGAGCTATGATGAGGGTTTCCACGATGGTGGACTAAATCCTGTCATCGGGTCAGGGGGCATGGGTGTTTCCGGTTATATCCGAGAGGGGGGCACCCCTTGGAATCCATGCGTATTAATAGTGATCCCATGCTACTCGAGATTGTTGTCTCCCCGACTTAGAGTTTTTCTGAAACGATGCTTTGGGTGATTCCTGGCATCCGGACGGTTAATCTGGTGTGTGCTGGTTAGGTGTGTTTTCAACCAAAAGGCCATAATGGGAATTAGTCGGCATCTCGGTGCTGGCTAAAGAAATCCTATACTTGTGGGTAAAGAGTACACCCTCTGCAGAGTTTAAACCTATTCGAATAGCCGTGTCCACGGTTAAGGACTACAGTCTGGGTTGGTCAAGTGTCGGTCTTAGTGTCGGTCTTCGGAGGAAATAATTAAACTGAGCATGAGTTACTTGGCAGGATAATTATTGTCACCACTAATGCTGTCATGAATATTTTGTTATCATGAATGATTTTGTTATGAATATTAATATTACTGCCTTTATGAATATTATTGTGGACTAACCCGTTTCTCTTATTTTATTTTCCTGAGTGTCTCAGGGGCTGGCTAGACTACCCCGGGCATTCGGTTTTATTTTCAAGACCTCTCCGTGGTGTCCTTTGAGTTTTCAGGCGGTCTATCACGCCACTACTCTTGTGGACACCCGATTGGCATTTCTTTTCAAGACCTCTTCGTGGCGTCCCTCGAGTTCTCGGGCGGTCTATCACGCCACTACTCTTGTGGATACCCGATTGGCATTTCTTTTCAAGACCGACCGTGGCATCACTTTTGACACCCGACTGCATTTCTTTTCAAGACCTCTCGTGGCGTCGCCTGAGTTCTCGGATGATCCTGTCTCGTTCGATTTCTCTTTTAGACACCCGTTTGGCAATTCTCTTCAAGACCTACCGTGGTGTCAGTTAGACATCCGATCGGCATTTATTTTATTTTATTTTCCTAGTTTATCACTAACATTTTTATATATTCATTTATTTGTACATGCCAATATGTTATCATGCCATGATTTATTTCCTGTCAGCATGCATTTAATATAGTCTAGCATGAGCATACGCATATAGTTTAGTTCATCATGATCATATATTATCTGTTGCATTCGGTATATCTTTTGTTCATGATGTTTGCGAGTACATTCCAACGTACTCACAGGCTTGTCCCTGGCTATTTACTTGGCCAGGTCAGGAATTCAGCGAGGAGTACCTCAGCGATGTCCGTGCGGAGCCTAGGATAGCAGCCACGCTGATAGGAATTATCCAGGTCAGCCGTTCCTGTGGGAATGGAGCCCCTTCGACGTTGAAGACCCACAAGTCGCTTCCGTCACCCGTCACCAGATATCGTTGTTGTATAATTAGACCTTTATGGTCTTGTATCCAATTCTTGTAATTGCTTGGTAATCTGTAACAAGGACGTGTCCACCAGTAACGGTAATCCTGGGCTGGTGATGACACGAGGGGTTAATTTCTGGGATATCATGTCCCGGACCCGACAAGAGGTAAAAAGGTATCCCTCCCAAATGATGTTGCTCCTATTATTGTTGCGCCTCATGAGGATGAATCAAAAATAATTGTGGAAGATGATACACTTGATGATGATATTGCTTCTTTGTCTTATGGCACAATGTCCGAAGGAACTATTGAGAATGCTTTTGTTATGCCTATTACTTGTTGTGATAAGTATGATTGGGAAGATAGTGACACTTCTTATAATCTTGAGAATCTTTTTGGCACCAAATTGGAAAATTATGATGCTAGTAATTGTTATACTATTGGTGCTATTCATACTATTAATGATGAGAATGATTATGCTTATGATATGCAAAGCCACAAGCTTGGGGATGCTATGTTTGATGAGAATTACATGTTTGATAATTTATTTGCTACAATTAATGTTTGTCCCAAGCTTGGGGATGCTATGCTTAACGAATATGATCTTTTTAGTCCCCCTACTTTGAATGATCAAATTTGTTATGATGATTGCATGCCTCCTATTTATGATGATTGCAATATTTATGAAAGTGGGTTTGGAAGAGTGTCAACTCTAGATAATAATTATCCCACTATTTTGGAGGGTGTTGAATCTTATTATAATGATAAAAGTGGATTTGTAGAGGTCATGGCTTTATTTAGTAATGATTTCACTATTCTGGAAGAGGTTTCAATTGACTATGATGAGAACAAAGTTGCTACTTATGATGATTATTGTGATGATACTTATTTTATAAAAACTAGTGATGATTATATTTATAAAACTTGCCATAATTATGATTACCCTTTTACTGAACATTACTCTTTTAATGTGGAAACAATTTATAGTACTGGAATTTCATATGATACTCCCACTCCTATTGATGATAAGAAATTTGCTTATGTGGAGAGTAATAAAAATTCTATGCTTGTGGATCACGAAATAGAATGATTTATGTGATAGTTATATTCTTTAATTCATTCATGATGCTACTGAAAATTATTATGAAAGAGGAATATATGCTTTTACATATCTCAATAATATCAAGTTTCCTCTCTGTGTGTTGAAATTTTTGAAGTTATGCTTGTTTTGCCTTCCTATGCTAGTTGATTCTTGCTCCCGTAATTTGTTTGCTCATAATATCCCTATGCATAGGAAGTGTGTTAGACTTAAATGTGCTAGTAATATGTTTCATTATGCTCCCAGTAAGTTTCAATTCTTTACTTTCATGTGAGCGTCATTGAAATCATCATGCCTAGCTAAACATGCATTAAAGAAAAGCGCTTGTTGGGAGACAACCCAACACTTACACCTACTGTTTTTGTGTGTTAACATGATTAAGCTACTGTAGTAATCATGTTTTATAGCTTTTTTCAGTAAAGTGCCAAGTTAAGCTTTTGGGATAGTGTGGACGATAGTTGACTTGATTCTGTGCAAAAACAGAAAATTTTGCGTCCAGTGCAGAAAATCCTATAATTTACTGGAATATGATTTTGGTCTGAAAATTTTACACATGATTGATATACAAATTTCCTACGTTGTCCTAATTTTTCAGAATTTTTGGAGTAAGATAAGTGTGGTCATTGTTCAGATCATTACAGACTGTTCTGTTTTTGACAGATTCTGTTTTCAATGCATAGTTTGCTTGTTTTCTAGCTTCTATTGCTTATATTGGTCAATATAAATTGTAGAAATGATAGGTTGCAGTAGGCATTGTGTGAGAACAATTATGACTCTTGTCTTGACAGTACCAAAGTGAATAATTTGCTCTTTATCATACTAACCCATCTCATGAAGTTCTGTTGAGTTTTGCGTGGATGAAGTTTTTAAGATTTAAGGAAATCATGATATGAGAGGAATTAAGGCGATACAAGAGCTCGATATTGGGGATGCCCAAGGCATCCCAAATTAATATTTCAATAAGTCTCAAGCATCTAAGCTTGGGGATGCCTCGGTAGGCATCCCACCTTTCTTCATCAACAATTATCGGTTAGTTTCGATTGAGCCTAAGTTTTTGCTTCTTCAGATGAGTTGTGCTATTCTTGGAATGTAATTTTATTTTGTTTTCGTTTCTGTTTGAATAAAATACTTAAGATCTGAAATTTTAAAATGATAGAGAGAGAGAGAGAGAGTCCTCACATAGTTACCTATTTACTTAACTACTCATTTGATCTTCACTTATATCTTTTTGGAGTAGTTTTTCATTTACTCTCGTTCTTCACTTATATCCTAAGAGTAAATTGTTTAATGAGTTGAATATCATAAAGTTGAAATTATATTTTCTTCATATGCTTGTATCATGCCAAGTAGTAGTTTCACATTGGGTTTAGAAAGAAAAATCTATTGAAGTTTGACAATCACAATATTAGTCATACAAGCAATTCATGAATGATTAGTATAAGGAAGAGAACTTTCACATATAAATATATTATCTTGGAAATCTTTTATGATTGTGAAAACCCATTAATTATTTTCAAACTTGAGCAAATTAGTTGAAGTTGGACAAGGAATACAACGTAATGAGTTATGTTTGGGTATATTTGCATAGAAGTTATATTGTTATGGATCCTCCAACATGTGGTGCTTGCTTAGGATCTTTTGGTAGCAAAAAATTTGTATTAAGTAGAGATACTACTTGTGCATCCAAAAACCATTAAACTAAGTTTCTTTCCATGATTGTCCATAATATCTACCTATGGATTGAATAAGATCCTTCAAGTAAGTTGTCATCAGTGCAAAAAGCAATAAAAATTGCTCCTAAAATATGTATGATCTTTTATTGCAAGGCAAAATAAGCGTTGTACGAACTTGTGATGGTAAAGAAATAAAAGCGACGGGCTGCATAATAAAGGTTTCTATCACAATGGGTAATATAACATGATGTTCCTTTGCATTAAGGGCTTGCACATCCAAAAATAAAAAAGCGCATGGCAACCTCTGCTTCCCTCTGCGAAGGGCCTATCTTTTACTTTATGTATTTACTTTTATGCATGAGTCAATAGTATTTCTTCTCATTTCAACCTCAATTATTCTCTAGTTGGCAAGTATCATGTGGTGGGGAAAGATCCAGGCACATATGGCCATTCAAATATATTTGATCATGAATTATTATTGTTGACAGTTATCTCTATGATAAATAAGTTGGGAGGCAAAACATCAAGCCCCTATCTTTCTCTATGTTCCATGGATGCCATTTGTTCTAAAAATATGCTTTGAATACTAGCATGGTGTCGCCATTCGGAGGGTGCTGGAGTTGCTCGCCTGGGTGGCCTGGTTCGATGGCGACGTGGTCCCGCGGCGGAGGGCTTCGGGAGGAGGTTGCCGGTGTCGCCTCCGACTACAAAACACAACGATAAGATGGGGGAAAGGATCAGGGGCTTGCTGCGGTTCCAGATCAAGGGAGAGGAGCGACGGAGGAGGCTCTTACTGCACGAACGCCGGCGACCCGAGGCGGCGGCGCTCGGCTCGATCCCGAGCACAGAGAGGGGGAGAGAAGCTGGGGCTCTACTGGTGGTCGATAGGAGGTGAGGGAGTGGGAATATGAGCCAAAGGACAGCTCGGGGTGGCTTAAATAGAAGGGAGCGAGGTGCACCGTGGGCTCATGCGCCGGCGATCTCGTAGCCGTTGCTGGAGGCCATGGGGGGCTCGTCTTCGAGTCAGGGGTCCTTGTGGGAGTGGTCTACGTCCAGGGGAAGAGAGAGGGAGAAGAGAGCGAGTGCGAGGCGGGCCAGGGACGTGAGCAGAGACTGGAGGGCACGGGCGGCGCTCGGGCACGCGCGACAACGGTCACTGGAGAGAGAAGGAGGAGGGGGCCGACCGGCTTGCGTGTCCCGGGCACCGAGGGGCATTGGCAGGCCTGCGGGGGAGGCCCGAGGTCGCCAGGGGCATCAGGCAGAGGGCGGCTATAGTGCAAGGGCGCATTGTAGCGTGCTCCAGAGCGTGCCTTTGGCCGGCATTGCCGTTTTTTAGGCGCCCTAGCGTGGCCTATATTGTCTAGGGGGTTGAGGGGGTAGTAGACAAAAGGGGAGGCAGCTTTGGATGCTCTGGTGGTTCTCTGGTGTGAGGAGGGGGTGAGAGGGAGGAGGAACAGTGGTTGTCCAGAGAAGAAAAATGGGGTTTTCACCCACCAATGATTGAGGCATGGTCATGCAAAACTTACTGGAGGTAGAAGAGGACTGGGAGAAGCTCTGGTAAAAATTTGAGCTTATGGAGATTAGTGGAAGGGGTCAAAACAGTGGTTTTGGTAAAGTAGCAGAAGGTGTTTGATGATGTTTTGGGAAAGTAAATGAATTCTACTTGACATGATATTTAACAGGATCAAATGGCATATAGTAATGAGGTTGTTCACCAAGTTTGAGCTCAATTGAAGAAATTTGCCAATGTAACTTTGGCAAACCCTAGAAATCAACAGAAATGGGTTTTTCAAGATTTAGTCATGCAAATCTATTCTCCTTGAGGCACAACTTGGTGTAGTGTCATGATTTGAGGATTTGAGCATGTCCACAAAGTTGGGATGAAAAGAAGAAAGTTGGCAATGTAGAGTTTTTCAAATTTGGATCTGGACAAAGATGGTTTTGGGGAACTTTGATGAAGTTATCTTGTTCTACAACTTGTGCCATTTGGTCTAGATGAACAATTAGACCATTTTAGAAGGTGTACCAAGTTTGAGAGCATTTGGACATGTTTGGCAATGTAAAGTTGCTCAAACTTCAAAATGGACAGAAATAGTTTTGAGGGATTTTGGTGATGTTATCTTGTTCTCCAAGACATGTGACTTGGCCAGATCACCAACTAGGGAATTTGTGACATGCTAGAATTTTCTTGGAATTTACAGAGAATATTTCCTTTGTAGATATTTCAAAAGCTTGAAATATCCAGAAAGTGTTTTTGATGGTTTTGACTAATATTTTGAACATGACCATGTGTTGAAACTCTTATATATGGACTATATATGTCCAATGAGCTTCCCCAAATTTTCTAAAAATATTTTTGAAACATAAAAAATAATTTTAACCTATTAAAGACCATTTCTAGCCTTAAGAAAAGCCTTTAAATAAAATAGTAAATAACTTTGAAAATAATATTTTTGTGTTTTTTGGGAGTCCTATATCTAATAGGAGTCAAATATAATTTTTGAAAGATTTTTCACACCCTTAATTAAGTACTTGTAGTTCAAGTCTCAATTCAGGGGGTTTTGGAAAACCTAATTTAGAAAAAAACTTTTTGGCCAAATTATTTTTGTAATAAAATACTATTTTGTTCTATACACATGGCATGATCATTCGAAAAAGTTTTGGATCAAGGAGAAGGAGTATAAGAGTTGGAGGATTTATTTGATTTTTAGAGCACTTGCAAACAGCAGACAAAATTCCAAATCAAAGCAGAAATGAAAACACTCAAAAGTTTTTTGTAAAACCACATTTTATCATGATTTATTAGCTTAAGTGTTGTGGCATGAAAATCAGGGTGTGACAGACCTACCCCCCTTACAAGAATCTCGTCCCCGAGATTCCTAAACTAGGCGCGGAAAGGAATACGGAAACTTGGATTTGGGGTAGTCTTCACATCCTCATGTTACTTCTACTTCCGTGTGGTGCTCCGTTGAACCTTGAAGTACTTGAAGGTGCGGCTTTGCGTATAATGTTCCACTTGATCCAGGATGCAAATGGGTCTCTCGCGTAGGTCAGGTCAGGCTGAAGGTTGATGGCTCGGTGATCGATGTCCTTGTTAGTGATCGGGTTAGTTAGGAAGTTAGAAACACTTCCGGAGTTGTGTCGCATGGAAAACATTGTGCACATAGGATAACTCAGGTGTTAAATCCAGTTGGCAACGGTCTTCTCTTCGTCTTGCAGTGATCTCGAAGAGGGTCAATAATCTTGGTGTGAACTTCCCTTTGACATGGAAATGCTTGGTTCTTTTGAGAGGAGTGGCTTGCAGATACACATGGTCTTTAACGCGAAAGTTTACTTCTAGACGACGGTGGTTGGCATAGTCCTTCTCCCTTGACATGGCGGTCTTCAAATGTTCTTTAACCAGATGGACGACTCTTCTTCTGTCTTCGGGTAGACAAGTACGTTACCAAAATAAAGATGACAACCAACTTGTCCAAGTACTCCATGAAGTCTATGGGGTACATAAGGTAGGCTGGGGTATTGGTGCTGGTCTCGGTTGAGTATTGGCCAAAGTCTTCTCGACCTAGAGCCAAAGCCCATGGTCATGATCCGACCATGTTGTGGCTTGGTACGGTTTAAGGGTTTCAAGGATTCTAGTGTGCGAGTGAACGTTTATCATCTTATCCTTGAGCACAGTTTCTGAGATGCCAATTGTTCTATCTAGTCCTCTAATCGAATCACCTTATACCACCAAAAGCATCATCTCGTATAGGTCAACTCCAATCATCACTCATGTTATTCATATCCTCATGGCTCCCGAGAGGAGGTCTAACAAAACCACACGTGTCAACTATCTCCAAACTCATATCTATGCAAAAATCCATGGGTAGAACATACAAGCTGCTAAGCTTGAATTAAACATGACAATCCAAGTGCTCAACCTATTCATCCAAGGTCCATGATAGTGCATCTCTATCCTAAGGAAACACATCGTATTCCAATCCAAGATCATGTTTCCTTCCTATGTATCAACTCCAACAGCCCATTAACTTCCATCAGTCACTACGTAATTCATTAATTCTACAAATCCAATGTCTATGGAGTTCCACATGACCTTCTAATGTCCTATAATCCCCAAATACTTGAAAGGGCTATCTCTACTATAGTCATTCCACCAATTTCCATTATCGTGATCTGATAAACTCCTATGTCAAGCTTATATGGATCCCTAAATCAACTCCGACAATTAATCCAATCTCCTAGTTAATGTCCACCAAGAAACATGGTATCATGATCGAGATCATCAGTCTAAATCTAATTTACTCCGAACCATGTAGACTTACTCAACGCCTATACTCCACTAGGATCACCTGTTTAATCTGAATCTCATGTCCAACGAGAATTCCTACATGTTCCCCCAAGTCATTATCGTAATGTCAACTATCTTCTATCAATATCCCCTGGCTAAGTCAAATCCTTATACCTCCAAGAATTTCAGCTTGCGATCATAATTGTCCTACTAAATCCAATTTACTCCAGGGTGATGAAAGTTATGCTACTCTATGAACACGATCCCACCAAGTTCATCTACCAATATGAAAGCCTTATAATCCACCAAAGAGTCTCAAATAATTCCTCAAGGTCACTGATATAAACTCGTCAAGTCATTTGTCCTCTATTCCTATATCCTCAACTTGATCTTCCCTATGGCATCGTCAGTTCTGGTGCTATCTTAGGATGATAATGTACTAGTTCGCTATGTCCACTAGTTCCATAATGAACCCTGTACTAAGCAAAGGTTGTTGAGGCTCAACTGGTCCTCTTGAAATTCTGTGGGTTAAGCACATGGTTAAGGATTCGAGCTGGGGTCTCTCGTGAAGTGTTGAAGGGTCTAGGGATGGGTTTCCAGTCTTGAGGGGTAACATAACTCTACGAGGTTGCACTTGGTCGAGGAGGCTATAGCAAAAGTCTTCAGTGCTAGTTGGTTGCCGAGGTGGAATCCTTGGTGCATCCTGTCTTGCTAGTCTTCAGTTGATGAGAGAGATGAGAGGGAAAAGTAGCATAGAGGAGGTGCCTAAAGGGGGTTCTATAGTGCAAGTGCAAACAAACAGGTACCGAAAGAACCAACCACAAGCATTAAGATAAGGCAGGTGATATAGTCGCGTACTTGTTGCTTAAGGCAAAAGGGCAACTTATATCCAAACACAAACAAAGAAAACAAGCATCACCCAATCATGGTTCTATTTGAACCATCATATGGACTCGACTTCGCATAGTTGGTACACGACTCATCCTACCCTAGGGGTTCTCGGACTCAGTAGTCGTGCTTGCTTCGTGTCTCGTGCAGTCTTCTGGGTTTTCCTCAGGTGTTACTACGTCTCTTGTAGCTGTTCGATGAAATGATCCGACTTGGGCTTGAAGAATCTTCAACAACTTCTTGCCTGATGAGCTGATGGGGTGAAGGTGGTTCCTCGTAGCTGGCATTGACTCGGTCTTCTGTTGTCTTCTTAATCATGATGATCCCTGCTGCCTTCTAAGGCGTCGAGGGTACCAGGTAGGCAATCCCTTATGCAATGACATTAACAAGGTATAGTAGAGGTCCAACATGCTGGTTACGTTGATGACAACATCGACACCAAGAGCGGGGGATGAAGAGAACCGTTTTCCTACTCACTATAGTGAGGCGGACCAAATGGCGAGGTTCTCATCCACCGGTGGTTGTCGATACAACAACGGTAAGGACATGGTTGTTCTATTAGCGATGTATATCATGATCTTGCATATCTTACACCCTGATCATCGTAGGACAAGGTTGCATCATCCTGGGGCAACGTCAAGGGTGTCACCATCTTCCGAGTCTTGGTTTCCTCAATCCTTGAGAAGGTGTCTTCTGTCTTGTCGTGGTATCGCCAAACTTGTGTTTAGAAGATGTGGGTGGATGTTTGGTAAGGTGTCTTCCTTCTAGATTACCCACGAGGATTACAAGGAATCCCGTGGTCAGGGGCATAAGGGTTCTGGCGACCACTTACAAATTTTTTGAAGGGGAAGAGATCAATAAGGAAAATATATCTTAGTTTTTGAAAAACTCAGAAGGGAAGAGAAGTATAGATAGTTTTTGAAAATTAGTGACAGTTTTGAAAATAGTTTTACCCTAACTAACGACCATGCTAACTAAGGCTTCCTATAGTCAGGATGGCTCTGATACCAGCTCTGTGGGGATCCCAATTCATAAGTCATGATCACCGAATGCACATGTACAGTGATCCCAGAGATCAATGCTCGCTGAACACACAGAAGCTGAATAACAAGAGTCTTACATCCATACATACCGTCTTACACAAGTAGGACCATTATGGTCAAGTCTTGAGTATATCATCGCAGCAGAAATCTTCAATGACAACTTGGACCCATGCCATCTGCCTTAACCCTACAGGCGTTCTGACTGGGAAGTGTCCTAGCTCGCATGTTCGTCACCAAAGAAATCTTCATCTTACTCCTATTCTTTCATGCATGGCCAATAAAATAACCAGTGGCAAGCCAATGAGTACTTTGAATGTACTCACAAGCAGCTCAAGAGTGATAACAGAATAATTATGCAAGGCTCTACTGCTAAATTGGCATTTTTGCGGAAGCTAGTTTTTCTCATGCAAGTATGATCAACATTTATCAAGGACATGAATGCGTCTGCAACAAGTATCAGAAGGTTACAGACATCAACATCAAGAAAGAGTTATGAACAACTCATGCTCAAGCTCATTGTGACTTCCTCACGAATCATATCAACAATACTACCAAACCGTGTTGATTGTCAGAAACATATGGACATAGTCTAAGCAGCACCACCCAACTGTCCTTGACCGTGGACACAGCTATTCGAATAGTTTGACACTCTGCAGAGGTTGCACACTTTACCCACAAGATCCGGGGAACTTTCGTGTCATCCATGACCCGCGGTACCTCAAGTACCAGGGGTAAGCATCCGATCACTACCTTTTGCTAGTCGTGACTAACATAGAGTCCACTCGATTGGTAACAGCCCCCATGCCAAACATTGTCACATAATAAATTTTGTGGAGCCACGCTCCCATATTCATCACATAACACAAGCATGGGGGTACCAACGGTGTGTCCGGTGCCCTGTAAAAACAGTCATGGCCGCCTATCCAAGCACGACCCCGTCCCGAGAGTGACCACGCCACTCCCGTCACTAGTAATGCGGGCATCCATGCTAGCACAAACTAGGTAATCAATAATGCCCTTTCCCATATAAGGGTAGAGTGGTTGCGCATGTTTGGTTGGGACGGTCAACAAATCTTAAATCTAATCCGTCTCTGTAAACAACACATATTCACTTGCTTCGGTGCACCACTTCTTCATCAAGTGGCGACCTAGTACAATATTACCCACGAGCATTAGGGGCACCCGATGGGGTTTCCAAAGGATTGTAACCAAGAAATGATCATGGCATAGATGCAACATCATGCGTCAATATCAAGTATTTTTCATCGCATCTCTAGCACAAGGTAGAGCTACGAACATGCAAGTACCAATGGGCATGCATCAATGCAACGATTATATCAAGCTCATAATCAACAACGTCATCATGCATATGGAAAATTTATCGATGAACAAGAGAGGTGTATCATGGTCAAAGGGCTGCTTGCCTTGGTTGGCTTGATCGTCAGAGTCTTCAAGTCCTTCTCCAACTCCTCTCTAATAACTTCGTCAGACACGGAATCTAATCGTCGCAAAAGAATAACGGAAAATAAGGCAATAGCAAAAACAAAAAAATAAAAGTGCTCTAAAAACTGTTCACTCATTTTTTTAAAATATTAGGATGAAAACTAAGAATGTAAAAATTCTTAGCTTTGGATTTGGAGTTATGGAATAATAGAAATGGATTTTCAGAGATGGATTTGAATGCTCAAATTTGAATTTAAATTTGAACAGCACAGAAAAGGGTGATGGATTTGTGTGAAAGCTACACTATTAAATAGGTGGGATTTTTATAAGAATATAGGAGTTGGAATTATTTCATTTGGACAAATATTTAATTCTGTGGAATTTTTGAAAGTTTTACAGAAAAGGAAAAAGAAAAGGGGCACTGTGCCACTGGGCCAGAATGGCCACAGTGCAGTAGGCCCAGAGGGAATAGAGGCCCAGGCGAGCCGGCATGCGCGCGCCAGGTTTTCAAACCCGACGGGCGGGGCCCAGCTGCCAGTGGGAGAGAGAGAGAGAGCGGGAGAGAGGTGAGGATGACAGGTGGGTCCCACCTGTCATCTCCAACCTCGCGGCAGAGAGGCCGGTGAGCTCACCGATGACAATAGGAGGCATGGCGAGGTCAGGCGAGGGCACGACTGGACTCAGCATGGTGTCGCCGTTCGGGGGGTACCGCAGTTGCTCGCCTGGGTGGCCTGGTTCGCCGGCGATGAGGTCCCGCGGCGGAGGGCTTCGGGAGGAGGTTGCCGGCGTCGACTCCGACTACAAAACACGATGGGAAGATGGGGTAAAGGATCAGGGGCTTGCTACGGTTCCAGATCGAGGGAGAGGAGCGGCGGAGGAGGCTCTTACCGCACGAACGCCGGTGACCCGAGGAGGCGGCGCTCGGCTCGATCCCGAGCACAGAGAGGGGGAGAGGAGCTGGGGCTCTGCTGGTGGTCGATAGGAGGCGAGGGAGTGGGAATATGAGCCAAAGGACGGCTCGGTGTGGCTTAAATAGAAGGGGGCGAGGTGCACCGTGGGCTCGTTCGCGGGCGAGCTCGTAGCCGTCGCTGGAGGCCATGGGGGGCTTGGCTTCGAGTCAGGGGTCCTTGTGGGAGTGGTCTACGTCGAGGGGAAGATAGAGGGAGAGGAGAGCGAGTGCGACGCGGGCCAGGGACGCGAGCAAAGACTGGAGGGCACGGGCGGCGCTCGGGCCCGCGCGACAATGATCGCTGGAGAGAGAAGGAGGGGGCCGACCGGCTTGCGTGTCTCGGGTGCCGAGGGGCATCGGCAGGTGCACGGGGGAGGCCCGAGGTTGCTGGGGGCATCGGGCAGAGGGCGGCTATAGTGCAAGGGCGCACTGTAGTGCGCTCCAGAGCGTGCATTTGGCCGGCATGGCCATTTTTTAGGCGCCCTGGCGTGGCCTATAGTGTCTAGGGGGTTGAAGGGGTAGTAAACAAAAGGGAAGGCAGCTTTGGATGCTCTGGTGGTTCTCTGGTGTGAGGAGGGGGTGAGAGGGAGGAGGAACAGTGGCTGTCCAGAGAAGAAAAATGGGGTTTTCACCCACTAATGATTAAAGCATGGTCATGCAAAACTTACTGGAGGTAGAAGAGGACTGGGAGAAGCTCTGGTAAAAATTTGAGCTTATGGAGAATAGTGGAAGGGGTCAAAACAGTGGTTTTGGTAAAGTAGCAGAAGGTGTTTGATGATGTTTTGGGAAAGTAAATGAATTCTACTTGACATGATATTTAACAGGATCAAATGGCATATAATAATGAGGTTGTTCACCAAGTTTGAGCTCAGTTGAAGAAAGTTGCCAATGTAACTTTGGCAACCCCTAGAAATTAACAGAGATGGGTTTTCCAAGATTTAGTCATGCAAATCTATTCTCCTTGAGGCACCACTTGGTGTAGTGTCATCATTTGAGGATTTGAGCATGTCCACAAAAGTTGGGATGAAAATAAGAAAGTTGGCAATGTAGAGTTGTTCAAACTTGGATCTGGACAGAGAGGGTTTTGGGGCACTTTGATCAAGTTATCTTGTTCTAGAACTTGTGCCATTTGGTCTAGATGAATAATTAGACCATTTTAGAAGGTGCACCGAGTTTAAGAGCATTTGGACATGTTTGGCAATGTAAAGTTGCTCAAACTTCAAAATGGACATAAATAGTTTTGAGGGGTTTTGGTGATGTTATCTTGTTCTCCAAGACATGAGACTTAGCAAGATCACCAAATAGGGAATTTGTGACATGCTAGAATTTTCTTGGAATTTGCAAAGAATATTTCCTTTGTAGATATTTTGAAATATCCAAAAAGTGTTTTTGATGGTTTTGACCAATATTTTGAACATGACCATGTGTTGAAACTCTTATATATGGACTATATATGTCCAATGAGCTTCCCCAAATTTTCTAAAAATATTTTTGAAACATAAAAAATAATTTTAACCTATTAAAGACCATTTCTGGCCTTAAGAAAAAGCCTTTAAATAAAATAGTAAATAACTTTGAAAATAATATTTTTGTTTTTTTTGGGAGTCCTATATCTAATAGGAGTCAAATATAATTTTCGAAAGATTTTTCACACCCTTAATTAAGTACTTGTAGTTCAAGTCTCAATTCAGGGGGTTTTGGAAAACCTAATTTAGAAAAATACTTTTTGGCCAAATTATTTTTGTAAGAAAATACTATTTTGTTCTATACACATGGCATGATCATTGGACAAAGTTTTGGATCAAGGAGAAGGAGTATAAGAGTTGGAGGATTTATTTGATTTTTAGAGCACTTGCAAACAGCAGACAAAAATCCAAATCAAAGCAGAAATCAAAACACTCAAAAGTTTTTGTAAAATCATATTTTATCATGATTTATTAGCTTAAGTGTTGTGGCATGAAAATCAAGGTGTGACATTGCATTAGTGAAAGTAGGAACCCTAGGCCTTGTTCCTAAGCATTGCTATACCGTTTGTGCTCCATTTTATCACTTACTCCCTAGCTGTTTTTATTTTTTCATATTACAAAAACATATATCTACTATCCATACTACACTTCTATCACCATCTTTTCACCGAACTAGTGCACCTATACAATTTACCATTGTATTTGGTGTGTTGTGGACGCAAGAAATTTCTTGTATTTGATTGCAGGGTTGTTTGAGAGAGACCATCTTCATCCTATGCCTCCCACGGATTGATAAACCTTAGGTCATCCGCTTGAGGGAAAATTGCTACTGTTCTACAAAACTCTGCGCTTGGAGGCCCAACACAAGTCTACAAGAATAAGTTGTGTAGTGGACATCAATGGTTCAGCTCCTCCAACTCCCTGGCGTTGGATGCTGAAACCGAGGCCAAAACCTGCAACAAACACAGTTAGCTTCCTCAGAGGATATCGATCCCCTGGTCGGCTTCTTCCTTTCGACCAGGGTCTCGGGGGCTACATTATGTTCGCTTTACACTCAACATTAAGTTTTTTTACTAAGACCCCCGAGCAAGATCTTGGGATCTCACTCAGGGCTCGGGGGCTACTGCAATTATGTTGTTACTATACGCGTCCGCAGTGTTAAAAATCTTCAGATAAATTTACCTTTTCGCCTATTACCTCAAAAGGGCCATTATGTGCGTCTAGCTGAGACAGTCCTTACATGATGGTATACAATCTAAAAGAAAAGGCTGGGAAGGTCACCTCAAATCCATGAAAGAGGCCCTTGAAGGCCTCCATGATACCGGCCTCTGCTGACCAGTAACTCTGCAACGCCGCGCCCAGTAGGACGTGGTGTTCATTAACGATGGGCGAGTCCATCATGGACGCCTACATCTCTTCTGCCCACCCCACCAGCACCTACACTGGGGTAGGAGGGGATGGACGGACCACATCGGCCCTCCTGTCGTGGGAGGGATGGCCTCCGTAGAAGGCTGTCGAGGTGGTTCCGGGTCAACGGGCGGTGAGGTGGTCTGCCGCCCCAGTCTCTCCCCTTCCATAGAGGAGGGGATCTTCTCCACGGGATCCTTGGAGGTCGAGGCCTCCGCCTCGGCCATAAGAGCATTAGCCCCATCCCCCGTAGCGGTCACGTGCGGGGCCCGCTGGGAAGTTGCCTCCCCCAGCCCTTCTCGGGCAGTGGGGGAGGGATGTTGCTCCTCCGAGGTACTCAGAGGAGGGAGCCCGCTTGAGGACATCACGTCGCTTATATTGGAGCGTTGTGGGCTGCAAAAGCAAAGACAAATGGTCAATCGAAGAAGTCTGGATAGTTACTTATTCACACAGTAAGGAGTCATACCTCCTCGGTGGTGGCCTTGGCTCCGCGTTTCGACAAGGTTGTCCTCCGTTTGGAAGGAGTCGACCTTAGCTGCAGCTGGGGCCTCGCGGGGTACGACATGGGCAGCCTTCATGAGGCGGTGTTGTCTTCGGACGGTGTGAGCCCCCGCGATGTCCTCGGATGCCGCCCTTTTGTTCGTCGGGGAGGAGGAACCTTCCTCCCCATCCTCATCCTTCTTCACCTCTTCATCCGAGGAGATAACTCGGATGTTTTCGGACCTGGCGTCCATTGGATCTCGGATCCGAAGACCCTCCCTCTTCTTCTCCAGCCCTTTATCCTAGACCGGGGCCTTTGGGGGCACCACGCCCAGGAGAGCCTGCAACTCGGGGGTCCTTGGGTCCTTGGGCTGCGGCACCGAACACGCAATGAGCGCCGCCTTGGATGCCCATTTCTGGAAATAAGGAGGGAAGACTCAGATGGGTGCTAAATGCAAAACTGACCATGAACATATAATTGAATGTTTACCTTGGAGGGCCCATGCGCAGCCTTATAGCCGCTATCTGGCACGTCGGCCGGGAACTCATTTTGGGACGGTTTGAAGAAAGTCGTCCACATCCCAATGACGTTGGTGCGAAAGAAGCTCTGGAGAGTTGGCGTGTCCTCAGGCGAGTAGAACCACATCGGATTAGCCCGAAGTTGGAGGGGAAGGATGTACCTATGAAGCATCACGTCCACCACATCCACCAGCTTGAACTTCTTCTTGAGGGCCTGGAGCCGCTCTTGGAGTGCTTCGACCTCGTCCGGGTTGCCCATTCAAGGCCTTGCTTCTGCCAAGACACCAGCTTCCTCGGAGGAGCGCCGGCGAAGATAGGAGTCGCGGCTTGACCCAGGGTAAGTGGCTCTATGATATAGAACCACTCGCGTTGCCAAATCTTGATGGTCTCGATGAAGGTACCCTCCAGCCAGATCGGCTTTTGGAGTTTGCTGATCATGGCACCGCCGCACTCGGCGAATTCGGCACCTCCGCTCTTCGGCTTGATGCGGAAGGTTTTCAGCCATAGGCCGAAGTGTGGCTCCACGCGGAGGAAGGCCTCGCACACTATAATGAAAGTGGTGAGGTGGAAAATGGAATTGGGGGCTAGATTATGGAAATCCAGCCCATAGAAGAACATGATACCCCACACAAATGGGTGCAGGGGGAACCCCAGACCTCGGATGAGGTGGGGGACAAAGATGACCCGCTCCCCTAGATTGGGAGTGGGGACATGCTGGCTGGGCTCTCGGGCCCGACAGGCGGCATTCACGGGGATATAACCCGTCGTGCGAACCTCGGCGATGGTTGTGTCAGTGACTTTGGAGGCCACCCACCTCCCCTTCATATCTACGTCGGCCATTGATGCGGATGCGGAAGCTTGGGCGAAGCTTTGGGCTTGAGATTGGGAACGAGATGGTTTGGAGGATTTGGGAGCTAGAGCAAGAGGAGAGCGTGGAGTTCGATTTACCCCCTGCCTACTCTTTATAAGCTAATAAAAGGCGAAGCGTCCCCCTTCAGCGCCGTAAAAATTGCCAATTTTCGGCTTACCGTGCCATTATGGCCACCTAGGGAGAAGCAATTGATTGATGATATTCCCCAAAATGCGGGGCACGATCTCTGTTTTAATATGACGTGCCAGTAAGAGGTTTGCCTCGAACCGCGATTGAAATAAGTAAGACATATGTCGTGTCAGGACTGGTGATGCTTCAGTGAAAGGCTGCCAATAACTGGCCCCGAGCTCACCTGTGACGCCCCCGATTCGACCGTACACTAATCATACATGCAAACGTGTACGATCAAGATCAGGGACTCACGGGAAGATATTACAACACACCTCTAAACACAAATAAAAGAATACAAGCTTCATATTACAAGCCAGGAGCCTCGAGGGCTCGAATACAGAAGCTTGAATACAAACGAGTCAGCGGAAGCAATAATATCTGAGTACAAACATAAGTTAAACAAGGTGCCATAAGATGGCAAGCACAAACACGATACAGATCGAAAAGGCAAGGCCTCCTGCCTAGGACCTCCTAACTACTCCTGGTCGTCGGCGGGCTCCATGTAGTAGTAGGCACCCTTGGGGTAGTAGTAGTAATCAACGGGGGTGGCATCTGCCTCCTGGGATCCACCATCTGGTTGTAACAACCGGAAAGAAGAAAGAAGGGGGAAAAGGGGTAGCAAAGCAACCATGAGTACTCACCCAAAGTACTCGCAAGCATCAGATCTATATTAAGTATGCATTGGTATCAAATGGAAGGGTTGTATCTATGGACTATGTTGCAGAATGGTAGAATAGAAGGGAAGGCCTAGCCTATCAAAGACTAGCATCTTCAAGTATCTTCAAGCATCTTGCAGCATTCAGAAGAGTACAGAATAGCAGTTTATAATTAACAAACATGTTGTAGTATTAACGCCCAGAGATCCTTCCTAGACTCCCTACGAGAAAGCAATCCCGGAGCCAACATATCCATCACACATCTCAAGTATCCATTTATAGTTGTAATGGGTCAGGATACAACTCTGAGCGTCTGTTACCATGGACACGACTATTCGAATAGATAATCTTCCCTCCAGGGGTGCACCACATTTCCCAACAAGCTTGATTACTCTGGCCGGACACACTTTCCTGGGTTAATGCCTGACCTCGGAAGATCAACATGTCGTAGCCCTACCTAGGCTCAGCAGAGAGGACCCTGCCGGCCTACATCCTAAGCGCTTCGGGGTCTTGGGCCCATCGCCCTTTGCACTCTGGGTCATTATGCGACGAGCCGGGACGAGCACCACCTCATCCTGGATGGCACTGGCCCGACAGACCCACAATGCTGAACTGGATATCTGACAGAGCTTTCAGAAGAAACGTACGATGCCGAGTGCCCATATCTGTTCCCGCGTGGCGGTTAGTGTGTATAGGCCAGTGGCCAACTCAGATCAAATACCCAAACCTGTTAGTGCATTATTAATTGAAGTGACGGCTGTCGGGACAAGTCCGGAGCTACCATCCCCTCCTGGGTGATACCGCTAAACAACCAGCCGCCACCGTAACCTCTCGTGGGTGCTCTCCGGGCCCGCTCGACTTTCACGGGTATCTCTCGCGGGTGCTCACTGGGCCCGCCCGACTTTCACAAAGGTTTGAATTAAAGTCAAGGTAACCATGTGTCCAAAACATCAAGGGGGAAAACCCGAGGAATCACCCTTGATGGATTCCACTCGATGTAATCACCAAGGTGAATGTAGGAGGAATCACCCTCGAAGTTCACACTTGAGGTGTTGCACGACAGAGTCGTATCAGGAGTGGTGAAGGAGGAATCACCCTCGATGACCACGACTGAATAGCTACACTACAGAGTTATCATCAGGAGTGCGTTACGAGGTATCACCCTCAGCACTCGATACTAGCTCTGCAGAGTCATACAACTAAAGGGGGTGAAATGATGTATCGGGCTCTGGTCGTCGATCACGTTGATCGAGTTATCGGTCATCAAGCCAGGGCAACTAGGACAAGGTGAGGGGTCATTGATGGATCACTATCCAACCTATACTAAGCAGTTTAAGATAAGCAGGTAAGGTACAATAGAAGGTTACAAAAGCAGGCTATGCATCAGAATAGGAGCAATCAATTACAGTAGCAAAATGTAATGCAAGCATGAGAGAGAATGGAATGGGCGATATCGGAATGATCAAGGGGGGTTTGCTTGCCTGGAAGCTCTGTTGAAAAGGGAGAAGGGTCATCGGTGACGTAGTCGATCACAGTGGCATCAGCAGCGGTCTCGAGGTCTACCGGAGAGAAGAGGGGAAGAAACAATAAATATATAGCAAACAAGTGCATGACATGACAAAACGCAGAGCTAGGGGTGATCTATCGCAGTGCTACACGATACCGGTGAAGGGGGAAAACATCCAGGAAAGTTTTCCTGAAGTTTGGCATTTTTGGACAGATGAAACGGAGGGGGGCAGTTCCATGTTCGCTATGCTAGGGGCATGTGACAAACGAACGGAGTGCATATTCAGATTCGTCATATTTTTCTGAGCAACTTTCATATATAAAACTTTTTCATTCGAGTTACAGATTAATTTATATGATTTTCCAAAGTTTAAATGATTTTATAGATTTATTTATATTCCAAAATTTAATCAGTAAATACTATTGTCACTTAGTGCAGTGCCATCCATAGTGTATGATAGGTGGGGTCATGGTCAAAGTCAACAGTCTAGTCAGAGGTTGACTGGGTCAACGTTGGCTGGTCAAACTGGCTGGTGGGGCCCCGCTGTCATAGTCACAATGTAAATTAACACTTTAATTTATTTACAGATTAGGTGGGGGCCACATGTCATTGTCACATATTTTAAAAGGGTGTTTAATTTAAACTAACTAGGGGTGGGGCCCCACTATCATAGAGCCATTAGCTAATTAAACAGTTAATTAGGTAGTTAACTAAGCTAATTAAGTTAATTAATTAAATCACTAATTAATTAATTAATTTTATTATTTATTTTATTTTGTTTTTGTTTTTGTTTTTATTTAACCAGGGGCGTGGGGCCCCTTGGCCAGTGGCACATCTGGTCAAGCCACAGGGGGGGCTGGGCGTGCTCGCGCATGGCCACAACAAAGAGAGAGGGGGGCGGCTTGGCAGGCAGACGGCCGGCGGCGAGCAGCGGCGGTTGGAGGTGGGTAGCAGGCGGGGCCACGCGCACACAAGGGCGCGGATGAGCGCACACAGGCGCGCAGCAGCGGCAGTGATACGTCTCCAACGTATCTATAATTTTTGATTGTTCCATGCTATTATATTATCTGCTATGGATGTTTTATATGCATTAATATGCTATTTTATATTATTTTTGGGACTAACCTATTAACCTAGAGCCCAGTGCCAGTTTCTATTTTTTCCTTGTTTTTGAGTTTTACAGAAAAGGGATATCAAACAGAGTCCAAACGGAATAAAACTTTACGATGATTTTTCTTTGACCAGAAGACATCCACGGAGCTTGGATAGGGGGTCAAAAGATGGCCGAGGAGGCCACAAGCCTGCTAGGCGCGCCCTAGTGGGGACGCGCCCTGAGGGCTTGTTGGCCCCTCGGGAGTCCCCCAACCCTAATTCTTGCGCTATAAATTCCAAAATATTCCCAAACCACCAGAAGCATCCACCAAAATACTTTTCCGGCACCGCAAGCCTCTGTTCCCATGAGATCCCATATTGGGGCATTTTCCGGCGATCTACCGGAGGAGGATTCAATCACGGAGGGCCTCTATATCAACCTTGCTGCCCTACCGATGATGCGTGAGTAGTTTACCATAGACCTACGGGTCCATAGCTAGTAGCTAGATGGCTTCATCTCTCTCTTTGATCTTAAATACAATGTTCTCCTCGATGTTCTTGGAGATCTATTCGATGTAATACTTTTTTGCGGTAATACAATGGCTTCATCTATAATTTTTTATTGTTCCATGCTATTATATTATCTGTTTTGGATGTTTTATATGCATTAATATGCTATTTTATATTATTTTGGGACTAACCTATTAACCTAGAGCCCAGTGTCAGTTTCTGTTTTTTCCTTATTTTTGAGTTTTACAGAAAAGGAATATCAAATGGAGTCCAAATGGAATAAAATTTTACGATGATTTTTCTTGGACCAGAAGACATCCACGGAGCTTGGAAAGGGGGTAGGAAGATGGCCGAGGAGGCCCCAAGCCTGCTAGGCACGCCTCAGGGGGGCGCCCTGAGGGCTTGTGGGCCCCTCGGGAGTCCTCCAACCCTAATTCTTGCGTTATAAAATCCCAAATATTCCCAAACCACCAGAAGCGTCCACCAAAATACTTTTCCGCCGCCGCAAGCCTCTGTTCCCGTGAGATCCCATCTGGGGGCCTTTTTCGAAGATCTACCGGAGGGGGATTCGATCACGGAGGGCCTCTACATCAACCTTGCTGCCCTACCGATGATGCGTGCGTAGTTTACCACAGACCTACGGGTCCATAGCTAGTATCTAGATGGCTTGTTCTCTCTCTTTGATCTTCAATACAATGTTCTCCTCGATGTTCTTGGAGATCTATTCGATGTAATACTTTTTTGCGGTGTGTTTGTTGAGATCCGATGAATTGTGGATTTATGATTAGATTATCTATGAATATTATTTGAGTCTTCTCTGAACTCTTTTATGCATGATTAATATATCTTTGTATTTCTCTTCGAACTATCGGTTTGGTTTGGCCAACTAGATTGGTTTTTCTTGCAATGGGAGAGGTGCTTAGTTTTGGGTTCAATCTTGCGGTGTCCTCACCCAGTGATAGAAGGGGTAGCGAGGCACGTATTGTATTGTTGCCATCAAGGATAAAAAGATGGGGTTTTCATCATATTGCTTGAGTTTATCCCTCTACATCATGTCATCTTACTTAAGGCGTTACTCCGTTCTCATGAACTTAATGCTCTAGATGCATGCTGGATAGCGGTCGATGTGTGGAGTAATAGTAGTAGATGCAAATCGTTTCGGTCTACTTGTCACGGACGTGATGCCTATATTCATGATCATTGCTTTAGATATCATCATAACTTTGCGCTTTTCTATCAATTGCTCAACAGTAATTTGTTCACCCACCGTATGCTATCTTCAAGAGAGAAGCCTATAGTGAAACCTATGGCCCCCGGGTCTATTTTCCATCATATATTTTCATATCTATAAACCAAAAAACACAAAAATACCTTGCTGCAATTTATTTAGATTTATTTTAGTTTGCCTTTTTATTTATCCTTTATACCCATCTCTATTAGATCTCACTCTTGTTCGAGACCGTGAAGGGATTGACAACCCCTTTTTCGCATTGAGTGCAAGTGTTTGTTAGTTTGTGCAGGTGCATGGATTGGAGACTTGCTTGTGCCTCCTACTGGATTGATAACTTGGTTCTTAACTCAGGGAAATACTTATCTCTACTTTGCTGCATCACCCTTTCCTCTTCAAGGGAAAAATCAACGCAAGCTCAAGAAGTAGCAGGAAGTATTTTTTCCGCTGTTGCCGAGGAGGTTCTACATCAAGCCTACCAAGTACCCATCATAAACTCTCATCTCTTGCATTACATTATTTGCCATTTGCCTCTCGTTTTCCTCTCCCCCACTTCTAAAACGTTTTCAGAAAAACACAAAAATATTTGCCTTCTTTTCGTTTGCCTTTCATGTCTTGCTTGGTTTGTTTGCTTGTTCGCTCGGAATAATTGTGTATTTATTGAAAATCAGAAAGCAAAAAGTTTATGGATCCTCATCCACTTACTAATCTTTTTAAGAGAACCAATTATGATGAACTAATTGCTAGTGAGTTGAGTGCAGTAGATTATCTTTATGAAGTTTTGCTTGAAATTCGTGAATCTAAAAATTGTTATGAAATTTGTGAAGTGATTCACGATAACTCCTTGAAAGAAAAGCATGATTGCAATGATGTTCTTATAAATTCTATTAATGTCAATTTTGCTAATAATATGCAAAACCCCAAGCTTGGGGATGCTAGTTTTGCTACGTCCACTACTTATTGTAATGATCATGATTGGGGTGCTTCTTCTTATGGTATTGAAAATTTATTTAAGCCTCATGATGAATATGTTTGCAATAATATTGAAAGTGGGTTTGGAAGAGTGTTAACTCTGGGTAATAATGATCCCACTAATTTGGAGTATGATCAATCTTATGAAATTTTTGATAAAAGTGTGTTTGGAGAAGTAATGACTTTATTCTATGTTAATCCCACTATTTTGGAAGAGTGTCAACTTTGCATGCATGTGGATCATGTAGAGAATATGTTATGTGATAGCTATATTGTTGAATTTAAATATGATCCCACATGTAATTATTATGAGAGAGGAAAATATGATTGTAGAAATTTTCTTGTCACTAAATTTCCTCTTGTTATGTTGAGATTGCTATTGTTTCTTTCTTCTTCCTTGCATATGCTAGTTTTTGCTTGTCTTGATAATTTGTTTTTTTATAAAATGCCTATGCATAGGAAGTATGTTAGACTTAAACTTGTTTTTCACATGCTACATGATGCTTTCTTCGTGTTTCAATTGCTATCTTTCATGTGAGCATCATTAAAATTATCAATGCCTAGCTAAAAGGCTTTGAAGAAAAGCGCTTGCTGGGAGACAACCCAATATTTTTATTTTCTGTTTTTATGAATATACACATTATTACCTCTGTAGTAATTGTGTTTTGGTGTTTTAATTAGTGTTTGAGCCAAGTAAGACCTTTGGGATGGTCTACGGTGATAGTTGATTTAATCTTGCTGAAAAACAGAAACTTTTGCGCTCATTGCCAGAAATTTAAAAAATCACAGAAATGTGCTTTTGATCTGAATTTCTTACAGAAGATTTATATAAAAATTGCCTAAATTTTCCTAATTTTCCAGAAGTTTTTGAGTTACATAAGTATACGAAATTTCCAGATGACTACAGACTATTCTGTTTTTGACAGATTCTGTTTTCTATGTGTTGTTTGCTTATTTTGATGAATCTATGGGTAGTATCGGGGGGTATGAACCATGGACAAGTTGGAATACAGTAGATATTACACTAATATAAATAAATAATGAGTTCACAACAGTACCTAAAGTGGTGATTTATTTTATTGTACTAACGGATCTTATGAGTTTTCTTTCGAGTTTTGTGTTGTGAAGTTTTCAAGTTTTGGGGAAAGATTTGATGGACAATGGAATAAAGAGTGGCAAGAGCCTAATTTTGGGGATGACCAAGGCACCCCAAGGTAGTATTCAAGGACAAACAAGCATCTAAGTTTGGGGATGCCCCAGATGGCATCCCCTCTTTTGTCTTCAATCCATCGGTAAATTTACTTGAGGCTATATTTTTATTCACCACATGATATGTGTTTTGCTTGGAGCGTCTTGCATGATATGAGTCTTTGCTTTTTAGTTTGCCACAATCATCCTTGCTGTGCACACCTTTTGATAGGGACACACATTAATCCTGAATTTATTAGAATACTCTATGTGCTTCACTTATATCTTTTGAGCTTGGTAGTTTGCTCTAAGTGCTTCACTTATATCTTTTTAGAGCACGGCGGTGGCTTTATTTTATAGAAATTGTTGAACTCTCATGCTTCACTTATATTATTTTGAGAGTCTTTAAACAGCATGCTAATTTTCTTAGGTTATGAGTATAGTCCTAATATGATGGGCATCCAAGAGGGATATAATAAAAACTTTCATATAAAGAGCATTGAATAAGATGAGAAGTTTTATTCCTTGCATTTATTTTGAGATATAAAGATGGTGATATTAGAGTCATGCTAGTGAGTAATTTTGGATTGGTAGAAATACTTGTGTTAAAGTTTGTGATTCCCGTAGCATGCACGTATGGTGAACCGTTATGTGATGAAGTCGGAGCATGATTTATTTTTTGATTGTCTTCCTTATGAGTGCGGTCGGGGATGAGCTATGGTCTTTTTCTACCAATCTATCCCCCGAGGAGCATGCGTGTAGTACTTTGCTTCGATGAATAATAAATTTTTGCAATAAGTATGTGAGTTCTTTATGACTAATGTTGAGTCCATGGAATATACACACTCTCACCCTTCCACCATTGCTAGCCTCTCTAGTACCGCGTGACTTTCGCGGGTGCATTAAACTCACCATATATTTTCCTCAAAACAGCCACCATACCTACCTATTATGGCATTTCCATAGCCATTCTGAGATATATTGCCATGCAATTTCCACCGTTTCGTTTATTATGACACGCACCATCATTGTCATATTGCTTTGCATGATCATGTAGTTGGCATAGTATTTGTCGCAAGGCCACCGTTCATATTTTTTATACATGTCACTCTTGATCATAGCACATCCCGGTACACCACCGAAGGCATTCATATAGAGTCATATCTTGTTCTAGTATCGAGTTGTAAGTAAATAAAAGTGTGATGATCATCATTATTAGAGCATTGTCCCATGTGAGGAAAGGATGATGGAAGCTATGAATCCCTCACAAGTTGGGATGAGTCTTCGGACTTTACAAAAAAAATAAAAGAGTCCAGAGAAGCCCTTTCAAAAAAAGCGAAAAAAAGAGAAAAGAGAGAAGGGACAATGTTACTATCCTTTTTTCACACTTGTGCTTCAAAGTAGCACCATGATCTTCATGATAGAGAGTCTCCTATTTCGTCACTTTCATATACTAGTGGGAATTTTTCATTATAGAACTTGGCTTGTATATTCCAACGATGGGATTCCTCAAAATTTCCATAGGTCTTCGTGAGCAAGCAAGTTGGATGCACACCCACTTAGTTTCTTTTTGAGCTTTCATACACTTATAGCTCTAGTGCATCCATTCCATGGCAATCCCTACTCACTTGCATCGATATCAATTGATGGGAATCTCCATAGCCCATTAATTTGCCTAGTTGATGTGAGACTTTCTCCTTCTTTTTGTCTTCTCCACAACCACCATATTCTATTCCACCTATAGTGCTATATCCATGGCTCACGCTCATGTATTACGTGAAAGTTGAAAAAGTTTGAGAACACCAAAAGTATGAAACAATTGCTTGGCTTGTCATCGGGGTTGTGCATGATGAAATATTTTGTGTGATGAAGATGGAGCATAGCCAGACTATATGATTTTGTAGGGATAACTTTCTTTTTCCATGTTATTTTGAGAAGATATGATTGCTTTATTAGTATGCTTGAAGTGTTATTGTTTTTATGTCAATATTAAACTTTTGTTTTGAATCTTATGGATCTGAAGATTCATGCCACAATAAAGAAGATTACATTGATAAATATGTTAGGTAGCATTCCACATCAAAAAATTCTATTTTTATCATTTACCTACTCGAGGACGAGCAGGAATTAAGCTTGGGGATGCTTGACACGTCTCCAACTTATCTATAATTTTTTATTGTTTCATGCTATTATATTATCTGTTTTGGATGTTTTATATGTATTAATATGCTATTTTATATTATTTTTGGGACTAACCTATTAACCTAGAGCCCAGTGTCAGTTTCTGGTTTTTCCTTGTTTTTGAGTTTTATAGAAAAGGAATATCAAACAGAGTCGAAACGGAATAAAATTTTACGATGATTTTTCTTGGACCAGAAGACTTCCACGGAGCTTGGAGAGGGGGTCAGAAGATGGCCGAGGAGGCCGCATGCCTGGTAGGCACGTCCCAGGGGGGCGCCCTGAGGGCTTGTGGGCCCCTCGGGAGTCCTCCAACCCTAATTCTTGTGTTATAAATTCCCAAATATTCCCAAACCACCAAAAGCGTCCACCAAAATACTTTTCCGCCGCCGCAAGCCTCTGTTCCCGTGAGATCCCATCTGGGGGCCTTTTCCGATGATCTACCGGAGGGGGATTCGATCACGGAGAGCCTCTACATCAACCTTGTTGCCCTACCAATGATGCGTGCATAGTTTACCACAGACCTACGGGTCCATAGCTAGTATCTAGATGGCTTATTCTCTCTCTTTGATCTTCAATACAATGTTCTCCTCGATGTTCTTGGAGATCTATTCGATGTAATACTTTTTTGCGGTGTGTTTGTTGAGATCCGATGAATTGTGGATTTATGATTAGATTATCTATGAATATTATTTGAGTCTTCTCTGAACTGTTTTATTCATGATTAAGATATCTTTGTATTTCTCTTCGAACTATGGGTTTGGTTTGTCCAACTAGATTGGTTTTTCTTGCAATGGGAGAGGTGCTTAGTTTTGGGTTCAATCTTGCGGTGTCCTCACCCAGTGACAGAAGGGTTAGCGAGGCACGTATTGTATTGTTGCCATCAAGGATAAAAAGATGGAGTTTTCATCATATTGCTTGAGTTTATCCCTCTACATCATGTCATCTTGCTTAAGGTGTTACTCCGTTCTTATGAACTTAATACTCTAGATGCATGATGGATAGCGGTCGATGTGTGGAGTAATAGTAGTAGATGCAAATCGTTTTGGTCTACTTGTCATGGACGTGATGCCTATATTCATGATCATTGCTTTAGATATCGTCATAACTTTGCGCTTTTCTATCAATTGCTCAACAGTAATTTGTTCACCCACAGTATGCTATCTTCAAGAGAGAAGCCTCTAGTGAAACCTATGGCCCCCGGGTCTATTTTCCATCATATATTTTCAGATCTATAAACCAAAAAACCCAAAAATACCTTGCTGCAATTTATTTAGATTTATTTTAGTTTGCCATTTTATTTATCTTTTATACCTATCTCTATTAGATCTCACTCTTGTTCGAGACCGTGAAGGGATTGACAACCCCTTTTTCACGTTGAGTGCAAGTGTTTGTTAGTTTGTGCAGGTGCATAGATTGGAGACTTGCTTGTGCCTCCTGGATTGATACCTTGGTTCTTAACTGAGGTAAATACTTATCTCTACTTTGCTACATCACCCTTTCCTCTTCAAGGGAAAAATCAACGCAAGCTCAAGAAGTAGCGGGAAGAATTTGTGCCGCCGTTGCGGGGGAGGTTCTACATCAAGCCTACCAAGTACCCATCATAAACTCTCATCTCTTGCATTACATTATTTGCCATTTGCCTCTCGTTTTCCTCTCCCCCACTTCTAAAACGTTTTCAGAAAAACACAAAAATATTTGCCTTTTTATTTGCCTTCTTTTCATTTGCCTCTCATGTCTTACTTGGTTTGTTTGCTTGTTCGCTCGGAATAATTGTGTATTTATTGAAAATCAGAAAGCAAAAATTTTATGGATCCTCATCCACTTACTAATCTTTTTAAGAGATCCAATTATGTTGAACTAATTGCTAGTGAGTTGAGTGCACTAGATTATCTTTATGAAGTTTTGCTTGAAATTTGTGAATCTAAAAATTGTTATGAAATTTGTGAAGTGATTCACGAGAACTCCTTGAAAGAAAAGCATGATTGCAATGATGTCCTTATAAATTCTACTAATGTCAATTGTGCTAATAATATGCAAAACCCCAAGCTTGGGGATGCTAGTTTTGCTACGTCCACTACTTATTGTAATGATCAAGATTGGGGTGCTTCTTATTATGGTATTGAAAATTTATTTAAGCCTCATGATGAATATGTTTGCAATAATATTGACAGTGGGCTTGGAAGAGTGTCAACTCTTGGTAATAATGATCCCACTACTTTGGAGTATGATCAATCTTATGAAATTTTTGATAAAAGTGGGTTTGGAGAAGTAATGACTTTATTCTATGTTAATCCCACTATTTTGGAAGAGTGTCAACTTTGCATGCATGTGGATCATGTAGAGAATATATTATGTGATAGCTATATTGTTGAATTTAAATATGATCCCACATGTAATTATTATGAGAGAGGAAAATATAATTGTAGAAATTTTCATGTCACTAAATTTCCTCTTGTTATGTTGAGATTGCTATTCTTTCTTTCTTCTTCCTTTCATATGCTAGTTTTTGCTTGTATTGATAATTTGTTTGTTTATAAAATGCCTATGCATAGGAAGTATGTTAGACTTAAACTTGTTTTTCACATGCTACATGATGCTTTCTTCGTGTTTCAATTGCTATCTTTCATGTGAGCATCATTAAAATTATCAATGCCTAGCTAAAAGGCTTTAAAGAAAAGCGCTTGCTGGGAGACAACCCAATAATTTTATTTTCTGTTTTTACGAATATACACATTATTAACTCTGTAGTAATTGTGTTTTGGTGTTTTAATTAGTGTTTGAGCCAAGACCTTTGGGATGGTCTACGGTGATAGTTGATTTGATCTTGCTGAAAAATAGAAAGTTTTGCGCTCATTGCCAGAAATTTAAAAAATCACATAAACGTGCTTTTGATCTGAATTTCTTACACAAGATTTATATACAAATTGCCTAAATTTTCCAGAATTTTTTGAGTTACATAAGTATACGAAATTTCCAGATTACTATAGACTGTTCTGTTTTTGACAGATTCTCTTTTCTATGTGTTGTATGCTTATTTTGATGAATCTATGGGTAGTATCGGGGGGTATGAACCATGGAGAAGTTGGAATACAGTAGATATTACACCAATATAAATAAAGAATGAGTTCACAACAGTACCTAAAGTGGTGATTTATTTTATTATACTAACGGATCTTATGAGTTTTCTTTCGAGTTTTGTGTTGTGAAGTTTTCAAGTTTTGGGTAAAGATTTGATGGACAACGGAATATGGAGTGGCAAGAGCCTAATATTGGGGATGCCCAAGGCACCCCAAGGTAATATTCAAGGACAACAAAGCATCTAAGCTTGGGGATGCCCCGGATGGCATCCCCTCTTTTGTCTTCAATCCATCGGTAAATTTACTTGAGGCTATATTTTTATTCACCACATGATATGTGTTTTGCTTGGAGTGTCTTGTATGATATGAGTCTTTGCTTTTTAGTTTGCCACAATCATCCTTGCTGTACACACCTTTTGAGAGGGACACACATTAATCCTGAATTTATTAGAATACTCTATGTGCTTCACTTATATCTTTTGAGCTAGGTAGTTTGCTCTAAGTGCTTCACTTATATCTTTTTAGAGCACGGCGGTGGCTTTATTTTATAGAAATTTTTGAACTCTCATGCTTCACTTATATTATTTTGAGAGTCATTAAACAGCATGCTAATTTTCTTAGGTTATGAATTTAGTCCTAATATGATAGGCATCCAAGAGGGATATAATAAAAACTTTCATATAAAGAGCATTGAATAAGATGAGAAGTTTGATTCTTGCATTTGTTTTGAGATATAAATATGGTGATATTAGAGTCATGCTAGTGAGTAATTTTGGATTAGTAGAAATACTTGTGTTAAAGTTTGTGATTCCCGTAGCATGCACGTATGGTGAACCGTTATGTGATGAAGTCGGAGCATGATTTATTTTTTGATTGTCTTCCTTATGAGTGCGGTCTGGGACGAGCTATGGTCTTTTCCTACCAATCTATCCCCCTAGGAGCATGCGTGTAGTACTTTGCTTCGATGAATAATAAATTTTTGCAATAAGTATGTGAGTTCTTTATGACTAATGTTGAGTCCATGGATTATACGCACTCTCACCCTTCCACCATTGCTAGCCTCTCTAGTACCGCGTGACTTTCGCGGGTGCATTAAACTCACCATATATTTTCCTCAAAACAGCCACCATACCTACCTATTATGGCATATCCATAGCCATTCCGAGATATATTGCCATGCAATTTCCACCGTTCCGTTTATTATGACACGCACCTTCATTGTCATATTGCTTTGCATGATCATGTAGTTGGCATAGTATTTGTGGCAAGGCCACCATTCATATTTTTTATACATGTCACTCTTGATCATAGCACATCCCGGTACATCGCCGGAGGCATTCATATAGAGTCATATCTTGTTCTTGTATCGAGTTGTATTTTTTAAGTTGTAAGTAAATAAAAGTGTGATGATCATCATTATTAGAGCATTGTCCCATGTGAGGAAAGGATGATGGAAGCTATGATTCCCTCACAAGTTGGGAAGAGTCCCCAGACTTTACAAAAAAAAAGAGTCCAAAGAAGCCTATTGAAAAAAAAGAGAGAAAAAATGAGAGAAAAGAGAGAAGGGACAATCTTACTATCCTTTTTTCACACTTGTGCTTCAAAGTAGCACCATGATCTTCATGATAGAGTGTCTCCTATTTTGTCACTTTCATATACTAGTGGGAATTTTTCATTATAGAACTTGGCTTGTATATTCCAATAATGGGATTCCTCAAAATTTCCCTAGGTCTTCATGAGCAAGCAAGCTGGATGCACACCCACTTAGTTTCTTTTTGAGCTTTCATACACTTATAGCTCTAGTGCATCCATTGCATGGCAATCCCTACTCACTTGCATCGATATCAATTGATGGGAATCTCCATAGCCCATTAATTTGCCAAGTTGATGTGATTCTTTGTCCTTCTTTTTGTCTTCTCCACAACCACCATATTCTATTCCGCCTATAGTGCTATATCCATGGCTCACACTCATGTATTGTGTGAAAGTTGAAAAAGTTTGAGAACACCAAAAGTATGGAACAATTGCTTGGCTTGTCATCGGGGTTGTGCATGATGAAATATTTTGTGTGATGAAGATGGAGCATAGCCAGACTATATGATTTTGTAGGGATAACTTTCTTTTTCCATGTTATTTCGAGAATACATGATTGCTTTATTAGTGTGCTTTAAGTATTATTGTTTTTATGTCAATATTAAACTTTTGTTTTGAATCTTATGGATCTGAATATTCATGCCACAATAAAGAAGATTACATTGATAAATATGTTAGGTAGCATTCCACATCAAAAAATTCTGTTTTTATCATTTACCTACTCAAGGACGAGCAGGAATTAAGCTTAGGGATGCTTGATACGTCTCCAACATATCTATAATTTTTTATTGTTCCATGCTATTATATTATCTATTTTGGATGTTTTATATGCATTAATATGCTATTTTATATTATTTTGGGACTAACCTATTAACCTAGAGCCCAGTGTCAGTTTCTGTTTTTTCCTTGTTTTTGAGTTTTACAGAAAAGGAATATCAAACGGAGTCCAAACGGAATAAAATTTTATGATGATTTTTCTTGGACCAGAAGACATCCACGGAGCTTGGAGAGGGGGTCAGAAGTTGGCCGAGGAGGCCCCAAGCCTGCTAGGCACACCCCAGGGGGGCGCCCTGAGGGCTTGTGGGCCCCTCGGGAGTCCTCCAACCCTAATTCTTGCGTTATAAATTCCCAAATATTCCCAAACCACCAGAAGCGTCCACCAAAATACTTTTCCGCCGCCGCAAGCCTCAGTTCCCGTGAGATCCCATCTGGGGGCCTTTTTCGGTGATCTACCGGAGGGGGATTCGATCACGGAGGGCCTCTACATCAACCTTGTTGCCCTATCGATGATGCGTGCGTAGTTTACCACAAACCTACGGGTCCATATCTAGTATCTAGATGGCTTCTTCTCTCTCTTTGATCTTCAATACAATGTTCTCCTCGATGTTCCTGGAGATCTATTCGATGTAATACTTTTTTGCGGTGTATTTGTTGAGATCCGATGAATTGTGGATTTATGATTAGATTATCTATGAATATTATTTGAGTCTTCTCTGAACTCTTTTATGCATGATTAAGATATCTTTGTATTTCTCTTTGAACTATCGGTTTGGTTTGGCCAACTAGATTGGTTTTTCTTGCAATGGGAGAGGTGCTTAGTTTTGGGTTCAATCTTGCGGTGTCCTCACCCAGTGACAGAAGGGGTAGCGAGGCACATATTGTATTGTTTCCATCAAGGATAAAAAGATGGGGTTTTCATCATATTGCTTGAGTTTATCCCTCTACATCATGTCATCTTGCTGAAGGCGTTACTCCGTTCTTATGAACTTAATACTCTAGATGCATGCTGGATAGCGGTCGATGTGTGGAGTAATAGTAGTAGATGCAAATCGTTTCGGTCTATTTGTCACGGACGTGATGCCTATATTCATGATCATTGCTTTAGATATCGTCATAACTTTGCGCTTTTCTATCAATTGCTCAACAGTAATTTGTTCACCCACCGTATGCTATCTTCAAGAGAGAAGCCTCTAGTGAAACCAATGGCCCCCGGGTCTATTTTCCATGATATATTTTCAGATCTACAAACCAAAAAACCCAAAAATACCTTGCTGCAATTTATTTAGATTTATTTTAGTTTTCCTTTTTATTTATCTTTTATACCTATCTCTATTAGATCTCACTCTTGTTCGAGACCGTGAAGGGATTGGCAACCCCTTTTTCGCGTTGAGTGCAAGTGTTTGTTAGTTTGTGCAGGTGCATAGATTGGAGACTTGCTTGTGCCTCCTACTGGATTGATACCCTGGTTCTTAACTGAGATAAATACTTATCTCTACTTTGCTGCATCACCCTTTCCTTTTCAAGGGAAAAATCAATGCAAGCTCAAGAAGTAGCAGGAAGAATTTTTGCCGCCGTTGCCGGGGAGGTTCTACATCAAGCCTACCAGGTACCCATCATAAACTCTCATCTCTTGCATTACATTATTTGCCATTTGCCTCTCATTTTCCTCTCCCCCACTTCTAAAACGTTTTCAGAAAAACACGAAAATATTTGCCTTCTTTTCGTTTGCCTTTCATGTCTTGGTTTGTTTGCTTGTTCGCTCGGAATAATTGTGTATTTATTGAAAATCAGAAAGCAAAAAGTTTATGGATCCTCATCCACTTACTAATCTTTTTAAGAGATCCAATTATGATGAACTAATTGCTAGTGAGTTGAGTGCACTAGATTATCTTTATGAAGTTTTGCTTGAAATTCGCGAATCTAAAAATTATTATGAAATTTTTGAAGTGATTCACGATAGCTCCTTGAAAGAAAAGCATGATTGCAATGATGTTCTTATAAATTCTATTAATGTCAATTGTGCTAATAATATGCAAAACCCCAAGCTTGGGGATGCTAGTTTTGCTACGTCCACTACTTATTGTAATGATCATGATTGGGTGCTTCTTCTTATGGTATTGAAAATTTATTTTAGCCTCATGATGAATATGTTTGCAATAATATTGAAAGTGGGTTTGGAAGAGTGTTAACTCTGGGTAATAATGATGTCAAGCTCGGGGGGTGCGAGGCGAGGCGGGGGAAGAGCGGCGCGTGGAGAGGCCACGTGCAGGCGGACGCGCACGGGGGGGCGAGCAGGGCGTGGCCCGGGGTGGCCAGGGTGCAGTAGAGGAATGACGAGCGCGCGCAGCGAGCAGCAATAGCGGCGCGGGTCGGTGCGCGGCTGGATGCGGTGGAGCAAAGGCAAGGCGGTGCTAGGGCGGGGTTTGGCGAGAGGCGGTGGAGCTGCGGGGACTGGAGTGCATTCGAGCTGCAGGTGAGAGGAGAGGAGAGGAGGGGAGGGGCTCATGGCCGCGTAGAGGAACGGGGGCAGCGAGTCTCGATGTGGGCTGTTGGGGGAGGGGTGGTCGGCGGCGAAGACGAGGTCAAGGCGGCAGTGGCGGGCGACGGCGTCGGGGCGCCCTGGGTGTCCAGATCCAGACGGGGGGGGGGGGCATGGGATCGAAGGGGAGTGGAGGATCGAGGGGAGTGGGGGGTAGTGGAGGTGGGGAGTTAGGTTCTCGGGGGCTAGTGGGGTTATAGGCCAGGGGGGCCGGCTGGGCCGGCCAGCTGGGCCATTCGGCCCAGGGGGGCCTTTTTCATTTGTTTTTGTTTTACTTTTTTTAAATAGTTTCTGTTTTCATTTAGTTTTATTTTATTTTTATCCTTATAAAATGTGATCTAAGCCCCTAAATTAGTATTTATAATTAGGCTACTGCCCTAAATGATTTGGAACTCAAATAAAATTGGTTTGTAATTGTTTTATTATTAAAGGCATATAATAATTGTTTTCAGCTACTGTTTTATTTATTTTTGTGCACTTAAACAATTTATAAAAAGATGATTTCTCCACCAATAATACTTATGAATTATTTGACACAGTTTGTACCTTTTAGTTTTGACATTTGAAATTTTTTAAATTTTGACTTTATTTTAAATTTGAATTTGAACCAGTTTGAATCAAAATGATTTCTAGCAATAGTAAAACCAATGACATGGCATTATTAATAGGGGTTTACTGTAGCTTAAGTATCTGGGCGTTACATCACCTATGCTGCTAGTCTTCGAGGCTAAGCAAGCTTTGTACCTGGGATAAACGACAATACGCCTTGAGCTGCTTATAGCTGGACTCACTTGGGCCGCTACTAAAGGGAGATGGCCATTCATTAAAAGGACTCACAAAGTATCATCTCTGTCCGAGTATGTGGAACTTGCCTGCTAAGCCGAAGACCGCTCAGCCAAAGAAATTATCCGGGGAAGATTGTCTACCTCGGCTTCGAAGACAAGTTTGGGGGCTACTGACGGTGTCCTGGGCTAGGGGGTTCTAGCCTAGCCGAACTAATGTATGGGCCGGACTGCTAGCCCATTAATGAAGCAAGACTCCGGAGACCCTCGAAGTGATGATGGCCGAAGACTTGGCGTGTACTTCAAGTATATTTTAGATTTGGCAAGTGTGTTCTTAGATGGCAATCGACCATGTGTAACCGTATATACCCCTGGTACCTATATAAACCAGGAGGTTTAGCCCGTAGAGGGGGATTCATCCATACACCCATTCATCATACCCCTAGGGTTTAGAGCACAACTTACGATCTCGAGGTAGATCTACTCTGTATTTCGATACCTTCATAATATAAACAAGAGCAGGACATAGGGTTTTACCTCTATATAGAGGGCCCGAACCTCGTAAATCCCATGTGTGTTCTCCTCTTGTTACCCATCGATCCGATCTAACAGCTCGGGGGCCCCTACCTGAGATCTGCCGGTTTTGACACCGACAAGCATCTTCTCCATGATGCTCCTACCGTACTTGGCGCTGATCATGGTGGCCCCATGGATCAGACGACGCCATGGACACGTTGGCATGGGCGTCGACCTGTTGGCTTTGCAGTTGTTGTTGTCGTGGAGGGGACTGCACTGTAGGTGCACCGCCTCCGGTCCGCTTGCCACCACACGCAATGATGCAGTGGGCTGTTGACGTGAGGGCCCTGCCTGCTGCGGCTTGTCGTTGTTGGTGTAGCTAAGGAGGCTTTGTATGGTAGCTCTCCACTCCTCCATCTTCTTCGCTGCAGGAGGGAACTCTAGGAGCAACTGTGCTCGTGCCAGGGCCTCTGCCGGCGTGTTCGGCATGACATGGCGCGAAGATTGGGCGGAGCTCTTTCTCCTGACAGAGCCAGAAGGAACTCCGTCCCGATCCTGCAGTCCTGGCCTATTTTCACCGGCATGCTGGCGTGGATGTTGGCCATGCACATCTTGAGAATGATGCGCAAGGGCTTTGTCGTGGCGATGTCCGAAGCCACCGATGTCGTGGTGTTGCTCGTCGCGCATGACCTGAGATGGCCGCGGTGTGTGCGCTGGCGTGGGGGTCTTGGATGTCGCTGCGCCATCCTTGGAGTTCATTCTGCCGCCTGTGGGCTTTGCAGCTCCGTCGTTGGACCTGGTAGCTTGCGGGTTGTTGTTCCCCCTGCTCCGAATGATGCCGCTCGTCCGGCTTGGATCGCGAGAGCGTTGTGGAAGCTGTTCGGCGCCTCCGCCTCCTCCACCGCCCCCTTCGCCGCCGCCCGTAAGCATTGGAGTCGGAAACTGGGACATGGATAGAGTACCCACCATGGCACCCTTCTTCTTAGGAGCCATGGTGATGAAGGTGTTGATGAAGCTGATGCGCGGACTGCCAGATCAGGTTCGCGTAAGCGATCCCCTTGCCTAGCGCCAAAGATGTTGTGCGTACGTCGATCTATGGGACCAGCAAAGGCCCCTTTGCGGTTCGACTAGGGAGATCAACGAGCACAAAGAGCAGAACTAGCAGAACACACGAGGTTTTACCCATGTTTGGGCCGCTGTGAAGCATAAAACCCTACTCCTCACTACAAAAAAAAGACACATCCGTGACATTTTGGGCCGAATGAATTTTTTTTGTGTCATGCTTATGACACTTCTATGACAATAATTGTGACAAAAGCACGTATCATCATAGACGTGGTGGGCTCCTACTTCTATGACAAAAAATCATGACAGAAAATGGGCTTTTCGTCCTGGGCGGGCTGGGGACGCACCTGCATGACATTCTTTGGGCTGTCCATGACGAAAAAAATCGTGGTAGAAGCGAGGGTGAGGAAAATATCGGGGAGTTCCTGGTTACGGTGGGTGGTCAAGGCCGAGCGATCCACGGAGGTTTGTGCATTTCTCTCGTACACGTACGCGCGTGTGTGCGAGGCGTTGGGCTCTAACTGAACCCAAGCGAGGCGTTCGCTTACTAAACCCGAGCGATTGCACTAGCTACATTACTGAACCTGAGCGATCGATCCCTGGCTGTTAACTGAACCCGAACGATTCCTTCATTACTGCTGCTAATTGAAGCCGATCGAACCTGCTCCCTCTTGATGAACAGTGACGTTGTTGGGGGTTGGATGAATAGGACCCTGTGGTAGTAGTAGTAGGCCGTTGCCGCTGGATGAATATGACCCCGATCGAGAGGAGGCCGCCAGACTCGAGCCGGTTTGGGTGGATGAACAGGACCCCGTGGAGGGCTGGTTGAATAGTAGCGGTGGAGGGTGGATGAACAGGACCCCGTGGAGGGCTGGTTGAACACTAGGTGGTGGAGGCAGGAGGAAGTTGACGGTGGATGAACAGTAGCAGGTGGAGGCTGGAGGAAGTCGATGGTGGATGAATAGTAGCCGTGGAGGCTGGAGCGAGGCAATAGACGGTGGATGAACAGTAGCCCGTGGAGTCCCGTTTTGCGGTACGCCACACCCCTCCCGATGAACAGGACCCCATTTCGACCGTAGGTGCTCCCACACAAGTCCGTTTCCTCTGTTTTGCGGTACGCCACAACCCTCCCGATAAACAGGACCCTATTTCGACCGTAGGCGCTCCAACACATGTCCGTTTCCTCCGTTTTGCGGTATGCCACACCCCTCCCGATCAACAGCACCCTGTTTCGATCGTAGGAGCTCGAACACAAGTCCGTTCCTCCGTACTGCAGTATGCCAGACCCCATTTCAGCTGTTCCGTCCAAGCCGGTTGGCTCCCGATGAACACGACGCATTCTGACCCAGTCTGTTGCCTCCCGATTAACATGACGCTGTATCTCCGTTACGACCCAGCCGGTTGGCTTCCGATGAACAGGACGCCATTGCTGCCGTCTGTAGCCTCTCCATGTACACGAGCCCTGGCCATACGTATGCGTGAGTAGGCGTTCAAGACCCCTCCCGTATGTACGTACATGGCCGTATTTTTTGGCATGTGGCTATACATATGTGTACATGGTTTAGAAGGGACTGCCTGAACTGCTACATCGGGGGCTCTACTACTACACATGCCGTTGATTTCTCGGCCACGGTTCATCGTTGCACAGAGACCGATCGACCAGTATGTACTTACATGTTCGCGACAACGCTACGTACGCTTCGACCGGGTGGGTCCCAGCTGTCAGGGAGGATAAGGACGCACTTCCTTGCGTGCTAAGATATAGCTGGTGGGTCCCAGCTGTCATGGGGAAGAATCATTTTTTGCCCGTAATATGGACGCACTTCCTTGCGTGTGAAGATGTAGCTGGTGGGTCCATCTGTCAGCCTTACCATGTAGAGTCCTCTTCCGATGGCTGTCGTTCGTTGACCATGTTGACCACGCCGCGTGAACAGCACCCAGGCGGTGGACGACAGCAAGGCCTAGGAATGGAACGACGTGGAGCCAAGGAAGATGGGGCAGGTGGATGCCCACGCGGAGGGGAGTACGAGGGTTCACTGGTTCGGCTGCGGTGTGAGGCTGCCATCGTCAGAGAATAACAGGAGGTGTTGGTGAGTAGAGGAATGGCCTGGACGGTGATGGGAGTTGGGTGGGCCGGTGAGTCCTGCGCGGCAGCACAGCTGGCCACGGGAGGCGATAGCCGGCGGTACCACCGGCGGTGGTTTGGGTAGCTGAAGAAAGAATATCCGAGATTGAAGAAGCACGACATCCGTTGGATGGACATCCAACGGCCACTGCTGCTAGAATCATGTGTTGACTATAAGTTGACAAAGCCTTGCGTACTCGTCAACTTACTAGGCCCACAAGTGTGTTGCAGAGAACATATAGCCCATTTGCGATTTGTAATAATGTACATCCCATTTTTGAATTCTAATGGAATTTATTACATCCCATTTACAGTTTGTTAAAATTACAGCCCATTTTCTAGCTAGGACAACGATTAATAATTTCAACCAACCACTCAAAACAGAATTCAATAAAATTTCCCACATTTTGATGGGATCCGAAATATTTTTATCCCAAAATTTCGAGTCAGATTAAATATAATTTCAAAATAGATTTGTATTGCATAAAAATCCAACGAAATATTGCGGGCGCAACAAGTAATGAAATTAAAATTTTCAAAATCCAAAAATAATATTTTTTAACTAATTACGTGTTTGGTGCATTTTTTTATAGTTACAGCCTAGGTTTTATAATTACATCCCATTTATTATTTCTTAAAGCCCATTTTCTTGTTAAGCCTAATGCATCCCTCCTAGGAAAGATTCGCAGCCCAGCGGGGCGGAGAATAACAAGTTGACCTGGGCTGGGTATTCCTTAGAAAAAAGTATAGCTGGGCTAGCCATTTTCACCTTGAAAAAAAATTAATATTTGGCTGGATATTTGGTCGACATAAAATAATAGCCTAGGCTAGACGGGCCACAGCCCGCCCAGTTGATACCCTGCTCCTCTGAACAACAACAAAAACATCGCTCAAGAAAAACTCTGCTCACACCTCAGAAACACAAATACTGCTCGAGCTGCTGGGTCCCAGCTGTCGGCCGCTCCTTGTGCAATTCTCTCGTTTATTGACTATATAGATTGACAATGGTGTGGGACCATGATGTCAGGAAACCAGGAGGAAGCAAGAAAAATATAGTTGTATATATATAATAAGGAGGCACTTGCGTACGTGCGGCTATGGCCCAGGTGGTTCCCCACTGTCATCCTCTCCAAGTTAAGTCATCTCCTGATTCCTCATGTTCGTTGACCATGTTGACAACGTGAGACGGCGGTGCCACGGCGAGCGAAAAAACTCGAAGGACAATGGAGAGGGCCTCGCGGGCCCTACAGATGGTCTGATACAACGCCCGCTGCTCATTCAGGAAGCCAGGATCATAGGGGCCACATGTCCGCGACGGCATTGTCGTTCACTTGTTCGCCGGCGATTCGTCCTTCCGCAAGCCGGTGCTCGTTGAGGAGACGTAGGTTGTAGCACAGGTTCTCCTGCGCTGGTAGCTCTTCCGCCATTAGGGCGTCGAAGTGCAGCCGCACCTGCTCTACGGTGAACACGGCATGAACCGGCTTGGGCGGTGGCGCCGGCTCCTGATTGGTCCATCGTCTGATTATCGTCGTTGAGCTCGGTGAGCTCGCTGGCGAGCCAGCATGTCCGGCTGCTGGACCGGACTGCTACCAAGCACGAGTGTGACCGCCCTGGCCCACCCAGACCCCCTCCCTCGCCCACGCGCGCTTTTCGCCCGAAACGGTCAGCACCGCCCGCGCCGCTTCCTGGTGCAGGCGATTGCTCCACGTTCAAATGACACAAGTGCCGTCCGTCTGTCCATCTACCGCCCACATTAATGATACGTGGTTGCCGAGGCGGCTACTCCGGCGCCACCCGTCCGTCCCTCTGCCACCCACCATTGCTATATAAACTGCTGCGCCGGCCATAGTCGCAGTCATCCGTGTTCGTTCCCTTTCTCCTGTCCACACCACTCCCACCATGGCTTCCTCGCGCTCCAGCGCTCTTCGGGTCGGGCGAACGATGGACCAGAAGGAGATGGCAGCCATTGCTGCCAACTGGCTGGCCGGTAGGCATCCGGAGGATGATGACATCCCAATGGAGAACGTGGTAGTCGATGATCCGGTGCCAACCCCCTCCTCCGCGCCATCCTTGCCAGTGCATTGCACCGTGACCATCGGCGAGGCCCATGCCCAATACATGGAAATGGTGAGGCAGAAGCGTGAGGAGCAGTTCCAGGAGGCGCAGGCCGACACCGCCTACAACCACCATGTCCTCCAGGAGCACCTTCAGGTGGAGGAGCAGATCGCCGCGGAGCGGGCGGAGCAGGAGGCGCTGCTCGAGTCGTACTGCTCCACCCGTGAGAGCCGCCTCGCGCGCTGGCGGTACCGCATGCGGGTGGCGGAGGTTGCGGCCGCCTATAAAGAGGGCGATGAAGTGGGCGAGGCACTGTTTGGCCAGACCGACGATGAGGCGGAGGACAATGCCAGCTCCTCCGAGGCCCCGCCCTGCCGGCACCTAGGCGGAGGACTTCGCCGGCTTCGGCGAGGTCTTGCTCCGCCGAGGCCCCGCCTCGCCAATAACGAAGCAGAGGACATCGCCGGCTTCGCCGAGGCCCCGCCCTGCCGGCAACGAGGGGGAGGATTTCCCCCGCTCCCCCGAGGCGCCACCCCGCCGGCAATGAGATAGAGGACATCGCCGGCTCCGTCGAGGCCCCGCCCCACTGCCAACGTGGCCGCACCACACAGAAAACGAGGAAGAGTAGAACACGGTAGGTCGCCACCGCTGCTACCCTCTGGTTGAAGCCAAGCTTGGAGGGTTAACCATTGATGGCCGATTAGCTTCTTGGCGGCGATGTGGAGTCGGAGAGCTGAGCTGGAGAAGAAGCTTTTGTTCGGCTCAGCCGGACACGGGAAATGGGCGCCGGAGGTTAATTAATTATACCTCTAGCGCACCCCTTTTTAGTTGAAGAATGTATGAAATGTAATGAAATCCAGCATGTTTATATGAAATCCAGCCGTGTATGAACGAATTTAGTTCGATTAGTTCGAATTCTTGTATCACTGGCATTGGATGAACATGCAAAACAATACGTACTAGCATTATTCTCAGGACGCACGGTGATCACCTCGTTTGTAGCAGTTTCACACGTACAAAAAGTTTGAGCATCTTTTTAGCGTGCCTGTACATTGCAATCAAACTCACAGGCCTGGCAATTCATAGAAAACATTCAAAACAATCAATGATTATGCATCTCAATGATTCACACGTCAGAGCCAATATTTACTTCACAACTAAAGAATAAATAAAAATCAATCGATGTTGCTGACGGCAAAGGGTGTCCCACTCCAAAATATCAAACGCATGTCTTCTTGCTAACATCAATGAGCAAAATTTGAGAAGGTTGTCCATTCCAAAATATCAAATGCGTGTCTTTTTGCATACATCAATGAGCAAACTTTGACAAGGCTTTCCCATTCCAAAATATCGAATGCCTACTATTGTGGAATGGGCCGGGTTTGCCATCAGTTCGGACACTGACATGTCACCTCGTGCTAAATAAACAAGCTGTTCTTTTTGTGCAGTTCCACTAAAATCAACCAACTTCACGTGTAGCTTGTATGATTTCGCCTTTATATGTTGCAAGGCCTTGAACATATCGGCACCTCCTTTCTTGTAGCTAATTTTGTGGCTGGAGGTGGAAATGAATGATTTGAGAACATTCGATGTATTGTGCATGATGAAGTATAATGGAGGGCACGAACCATCAGAACATTTTGTGCAGTTCCCATTGAAATCAAGCTGAGCATCCATGTTTGCATAAATACAACAAAAGTGATTAGTACAGAGCAAACTGTATTATGAATTTATAGTTTAAGGCAACGTACATGATCCATGTAGAGCACACATTTAAAAAATAGAACTCACCAGAAAGAATCCTAAAACAACATTGTATTGGCCATCACAGCAACAAAGGTGAAGATCTGTGAGTCCTTCTGAGCTGAAGTTAGTTTGTTCTTGTGGGCAGTAATGTAACCATCCTTCAACTGCTCCTTCTAATAAGAAGAGAAGGGCTTGGCTTCTTCATCCTGGCATATTCTTCTTTAGAGGAGGATGATCCTGTTGTGCAAAGACAAGAGAACAACTAAATGCTAGCATCCCTGTTTGCTCGAAAAGAAGGAAAGGAAATATTTAAAACAGCCATTAAATTAACAATGGGAGTAACTGATGAAATGTATAGTAACAAAGAGATGCATCCTCATTATCCTCATAGGAAATGATATGATACCAAACACAGTAGCTCAACTTGAACTGTACTATTACTTAATTTTATCAGTGGCTATAACGGTGGCAAACCGGTGCCTCAATTTATTAGCAGCATTAGATTAACATGCGAAACAATACCACTTTCTCATGACAATAGCTAAACAGTAGCACAACACTAATAGAGATGACAAAGCTCGATCATATGGATGAAATCCATGGGCCCGTACCAACCTTTGTCAGGAGGCTTATTGTGTAGAGCATGCAGATGAAGCACTTCTCTAGAACCATCCGTTATTATCTAGTGTGGTTGCCATGCTTACTATAAACTCCTTGATTAGTTTAATGTTTCCAACATCTTCTTGTGTAGTTCCACTAAAATATATGTTATGTTCAAACAAGATCCCTGTTTGCACAAGTAGAGATAATTACATATTACATTAAGAGTGGCATAAAATCACAGTGGCAAAACAATTGCTCATTCCAGCCATAGCAATAAATTAAGATGCAAAACTATATCATTACTTGTGTTATCACAGTTCCATTGCTTCATTACAGCACCGGGAGTTGATTTTTGTTCTTCCTCCGCTTGTTCTTCCCCTTCGTCACTTGGTTCAATAACAGACAAGCTTCACCTTCAATGTAAGATTTGGCATGTCAATTAGGGAGCACAAGTATAGCACTAAACAACAACATTACTTTTCTGATGACAGTAGCAATATACAAGCCAACAGTTGTGAAATATCATTATCTTACCTCAATGGGATATTACGGTGCACATGCAGATTGGAAGTCTGGTCTCCTTTTGTGCAGTTCACTAAAATCAAGCAACATTACCGTATAAGTAGTAAAACATATGAAAGCACACTGCACAATCATGTGGAAGATGGCCAGTACTGACCTCTCATGATGCGGAATTCAAACAACTCACAAGAAGAAGATCTGAAACAAATTTGCCAACACAGATAGGAAGTCAGATCTCCTCTTGTGCAGTTCCACTAAGATCAAGCAATCAAGCAACATTGTCGGTGTGACATTTTGGTTGAACTGCACAAAACACTCTTAAAACAAAAGTGTTTTGTGCAGTGCAACAAAAGGTCGCAATAGCAACGAGGTGAGGTAGATAACCCTGTTTACACAGAGGTGCAAATGAAACAATTACTGAACAATAACGCTGGATGACACAGAAGCCCACAAAAAGAAGCATCTAACTTATCTAAATGGGAAAGAAAGCAAGACAGTGGCATTGATTCATAAATTTGTTAAACATGTAATTTGCTTTTAACTATGGCATTGCATCAATTTTCCAGTGGCATTATTAGATTAACAAAAGCTAAAGAGTTGTACGGGACAATGGACGCACCAGCACCATGTGCATCTACCAATGTATAAAGGGGTGATGCACAGTCTATTGCAACAAAGAACAAACAACCAAGGAGCATATTTGTGTTGGTCCTAGTTTTGTTATCTTTAGACACCTTTCCCTATGTGAGGGCAGCAAATCTAGTCCTGCTAAAACTCTACAGCCTTGTCCCCCACCCACAGAAAGATCTGTTCGTTATAGATGTGTGTACTGCGTTTGTCATTGTTTTCCCTTTTCGACCAACGTAGGTGTTGGATAGCCAGTCTGTACTACTTTCCCCCCTTCCTTTCCTCTTTGAACCATGTCCTAGATTCATGCTATACAACTTTCCCCACTACTTTCCTGTTTGATCAAACACCTAGATTCGAGTGCAGAAGCGAAAAAAATCCACATGCAGCTAGAGCAATGCATGTGGATTAAGTAAATTATACCTTAAGGTTCTCGGTGTGTGGCTCAGTGGGCAGCCGGAGGCCGATCTGCCCACACTATGTACGGCAGCGAGGAAGAAGGGGTCGGAGGCCCTCCTGCACCGCCACTGGGTGAAAGAGAACAGCGGCGCCGGTAGTGGATTCCCTCCACTACAAAAAAAGTACACTTCCGTGATGATACATGTTTGTCACAGTAGGTCATGTTTTCTGTCATGCATGTACATCCACGACGATTTTATGACAGAATCAAGATAGTCATACATGTGCTGTCATAGAAGTGTTCCATGACAATACCAAACTTATCATCACGGAATCGTCATGGAAGTGCTTTCGTCAAGGGTAACCAACACGTGGCATCCACCGTAACGGGTCACCGTTAAGCTATCGGGTTTCGGTTTGGATCCGATAACCCATTAATAGCTGGGACCAATGAGGACTTTCCACGTGTAAAATTATCATTGGCTATAGCAACCACGTGTCAGCACCGCGAAAGGACAGATGTCAACCGCCCAATGGACATGAGGCGCTTATGATACATCGACACGTGCAAGGCCCAGTGGCCCATTTAGGTTAAAAAGGCTGGCCCAATCAAAATTAGCGGGCTGGCCCATTAACGGCCTGCTTGTAGATGGCCCATTCGCAGTTAAGGCCCGTACGACTAGTGTCAAATTGGCCCGTCAACGGCCCATTCTAGACTTGTCATCATCGCGGCCCTTGGCCACTTCTAGCCCGTTAACAGTCTGCTAAGTATTTGGTCCGAATTACGGCCCGGTGTGTTTCCGGCCTGTTAAAGGTCTTGCTTCATTTGGGCCCATTTATTGGCCATTGAAACTTTCGGCCCATAAAACGAGCGTGAAGGATTTGGGTCATATTCGGCCATGTTTGACATTCGACCTGTTAGGGGCCCACTGTAGATTTGGGCCACTTCCAGCCTGTTGTGATTTTCGGCCTATTAACATCGGACGAAATCCATGGGCCATATGTGGCCCAATGTCACATCGGGCCTATTAACGGCCCATATAAACTGATATTAATCAAGCCCGACCGAACTTCCGGCCTGGTAAAGGCCCGTGTAGTAGGTTGGCGCATTTACGGCCCGTCTGAATTTCGGCCTGTGAATGATCCGCATTGTAAATGGGCCACCACGAGCTGAGATACATTTCGGCCTGCTAATGACCAGTGGGTTATTTGGCACAATCAGGGCCCAATCTCACTTTTGGCCTATTAAAGGCCCATGTTATTTATGGGCTCAAGATATTTACTGAGGGCCCAAATTATGTTTAGGCCTGTTAAAGTCCCATTGTGGGCACATGCCTACCAAAAATAAGAAAGCTTATGCTGATTTAGGCCTAGATATTTTTAGTGGGCTACATGCAAATTACGACCCATAATCGTTTTTAGCCCAATTGGAATTGTGGGCCCGACGATGTTGGCACGTTGGGCTCCTACGAAGCTTTTGGCTGAATACATTACTAAGATAAACCTACACTATACAAAAATAGCGTCGTAATTTCTACAGCCTTTGGCAACACGATAAATGTTGTATCACAACAAAATAAATTCCACCCATACAACAAAAGGCCTGTTGGCATAAAGTTTACAGTCCTTGCAGATAAAAGCACCATCAGATGTATAGAAGCACAAATCATTTGACCTAAGTGCTAATGTTTCAGGCTGTAGAATCTGATGGAGCACCATGATCTTCCCCCTTTTTTTCGCCATTCCTCTTGAACAACGAAGCAAATGTCTGATAGTCTGGTTTCAAAACCATTCATATCTTGACGACATTTGTCAACCACTATTCTTGTTTCCGAAACGACCTCCATTAGGGATTGGATTTGTGTCTGGAGCACAGATATATCACTCTGTCTAGCCGTAAGATTTTGTTCAGTATGCGATTTGGACTAGGTTACCTTGACAACCAACCCAGAATTACACAGGAAGGTGCTTTTTGCACTGTTAGTGGAGAGATACTGACGCACACCAGCAAGAGGTGACATTGTGCCTGTGGTAGCCTCATCACCTTCAGGTGGTTGTGGCTGTTCCATCATTTGTTCCATAGGTTGCTGAAAGTTTGAACTTGTAGATTAGTGTACCAGATAAGTTACTAATGAGACAAAAAGAAACAAAGTAGATTTCACGTTTATACATAACTTATTTTGGTGAACTACTGTAATACATTAGCATGTATTGTAGTGCCAACTACATAATAAAATCACTTTCGGAACATATGTCCATATAGCATGCCTACTGTATTGCCTATTTCCTCACATTCGTTGACATCTAAGGATAAAGAGACATGGTTTAAAGTACGATGAACATAGTATTACATCATTCATATCATGGGCAAACAGATATCAAACAAATAGGCTATTGTATCATTGTGTGGGCACGTGAACATCACAACTAGATTACAGATCAAGACCAAAAGAATATCCTTCCTCTCTTTTAAACCGTGTAAGGTGAAATGATACGTTAAGACAACTGTGTATAAAAGTGAACAGAGTAACTAACATTGGCTGCAAACCAAGCAGTTAAATGAACACGTCATAGTAACAAGCAGTTCAAAGGCAGGAGGAGTAAGGACTTACAACAGCGGCTTGAACTGGTCTGCTCATGCCCTTCATCTTGCTGGTGTGGCAATCCTTGAAGATTTGCACTGCGTTCGATTCAGGTACTTTTTTGTCCGCACGGGCTTTCCTCTGTATTTGGAACAAGTCAATATAGATATGATAATATGGCACAGAAAAAAGAAGGAACTAGCAGCTATTTACAAGAGCCTCGCAGTGTGCAATATAGCTACGAGATCATGTTGTCTGTTGGAATTTCACTTTAGAATGGTTGGTCTTGTTCTTCAAACAGTTAGCCTAGAAGAAGATACACTTGTAAGGCACATACGTAAATACAAGTTGAATATGTGATCTGATCAAATACATATACCCTACCTGATACTTTGGACCAGACCAGTGTTTAACAAGGGTTGTCCAGTCTTCATCTGTAATATATTCCACTGGAGATGTTTGGGCAATTTCATTGTTAGCCTTTCCTTCAAAGTGAGTTCTTCTAAGGTGATACCGATACTGTCGCAGAGCAGACTGAAAAACATGAGTGCATGCTTGTTTAGTTGCATCATCTTTCGGATCCAATTTGAACCTCATCTGTTGAAAAAAGAATGTGAGTCTTATTAGGAGGAAGCTAGAAAGTATGGGACAGAGCAAGACAATATTACAAATTGCGATGAATAACATTACTTACGGATAAATGGTCAAGAAGGTGTTAAACTGGGTATCGTCTTTCTCATTCCTGTACTGGATCCACGTTGGGAGGATACGTGCATGACACCTAACGGTAACGGCTACCTCTGATACTAACTTGGCTGAATCTGTAGCATCACGTGGCCTTTTTAAACCTGCCTCAAAATGGATCTCCATTCTTCCTGCTTTAGATTTTGTTAATCTGTCAAGCATTATCCCTGATGTCTATTTCCGCTTGCGCCGTGGTGCTAGTTCAACAACGAATATGGAAAGTGTTAGTGCACATCAAACTATGAGAGTACATATAAAGGAGCATGCAACTGCAACTTGACTCAGTCAGGTACCGTCTTGGTGTTGATGCGCATGAGGTTCATCTGATCTTGCCAAGTCCTGTTGTGTCAGCAGTGCTTCGGAAGTAGTGTTAGGTGTGAAGGCAGCTTGGGAACAGGCCAGTTGCGGAGCAAAAGAACGAGTAACTCGTTGAGATGCCGGTAAAGTTGAAGGGGATGCTGCAGCTGGTGGAGCAGGTGATACTGTATTTGTAGATTTAGCCGGTGGACTTGGACCTTCTACTGCACTATAAGTACCAGCAGAATCTCGAGGGTAGATCCTTTTACGTTACACCCGACGAGTAACACCATTCCCTACTATATTCTTTTCCTTGCCCTTTTTTGACTTTGCCATGTCAAGCCGTACCCACAACACAAAAGAATAAACTCGCTCTTCAGAACTCATTGATGCATGATACAGACAAGCAATACTTTGATGTAAGACAACCGTATGAGGATGGAATATGTAAGAAAAACAGGACGGTGTGACATATTCACAGCTATACGATGTGTAAACTAAGCAGAAGGATTTTCAAGAAAATAGAAGTAATGCAAGCTAGACACCATATGAAAGATGCAACCAATATCACTCTGCCAAGTTAAAAGTGTCTTGTCATAAGTGGCATTTCGAAAAATTAGAAGCAATACAACCTAGAAATCAATGCAAGATGCAACCACTATCAAACTGCCATGTTAAAAGCATCCAATCATGAGTGATTGATGTGGGATACACAACAACAATACTTTGATGTAAGAACATGGTATGATAGTGCCGGGATTGACTCCTTGAAACGTGCCTGTGGCCTTAAGTTCTTCCTCTGCTATCTGGAGTTTGCTGATAACCTTTGGGGAAATCAGATTCAACCCGGCCCCGCCGTCAACCAGCATCTTTGTGACCTTGAGGTTGCGAATTGTTGGTGAGACCAACAATGGCAAGCACCCTATCGCAGTAGTGCGGTCGGGGTGGTCCTCTTCATCAAAGATGATGGGCATGCGTGACCACTTGAGCGGCTTCTAAGAAGCTGCCGCTGGCTCCACGGCATTGACTTCACGCGCCCACTGTTTAAGTTGGTAGTGAGAGGAGTGCAAAGATGCTCCCCTGTCAATGCACAGGGCGTCAGTGGCCTTCTGGAATTCCTACTCGCTGGTTTCCTCTTCATTCCCTCCATCACTCTCATTACTGCAATCCTCCTTCTCTCGGCCTTTGGCGGGTTTCCCTTGGTTCCGAGGAGCCTTGCCGGGGCGATTTGCTTCACCACCCCGGCCCTTCCCGCCAGCGCCATTCTGACCTTTTTCCTTATCGCGCTTCTCATACTTAGCCTTCTGCCTCTTTACGAGCTACTCAACCTGATGACACTCCTAGAGATCATGGCCCTTGGTCTGATGAATCTTACAGTACGGCCCATCACTTTTCCCAGCTTTCTCGGCAGCCATCGCCTCCCGACAGTCAGCGCATGCGGTAGCCTCCTTGCTGGGGGCTTCAGCCTTGGCCTTCTTGCCGGTACTAGGCATGCCTGACCCCTCAACAATCATCACAGTCTTATCCTTGCGCTTCTTGTTCTTCTTCTTCTTACTGATGGTTTCGTCATCATCTTCTGAGTCGATGTCGACGCAATCTTCCTCTCCAGGAAGTTTCCTCCCCTCCTCCACCCGAGCACATTTTTCCACCACAATGTAGAGCTCCTTCACAGTCTTGGGTAACCGAACGTTCATCTTGGAACGTATCCTGCGGTTGCGCACGTTGGATTGGAAGGCAGCTATCACGGCAGCTGGGTGGATATCTGGGATATTTCTATGGACTCAGCTGAATCTCTGCAAGTACTTCCGTAGAGTTTCGCCCTCTTTCTGCTGGAGAAGTTGCAAGTCGCTGGGCCACCCTGGTTCTTGATGGCCGCCTGTGAAGGCACCAATGAACTCGTGGCACAGGTCAGCCCAGGTCAAAATGGAGTTCTCCGGCAGGTGCATCAGCCAAGACCTCACATTTGACTTGAGGGCCAAAGTGAAGTAGTTGGCGAACACCTTCTCATTTCTTCCCCCAGCAGCTTGAACAGCGATGGTGTAGATGCTCAAGAATCTTGCCGGGTTTAGTCTCCCATCATATTTCTCGGGTATCTCTGGCTTGAACGTGTGAGTGGACGTCCAACGGACTTGCCACGGCTCACAGGTGAAGGCAGGGCACCCAACCTCGAAAGGCAGGCACCCGCTCTCTCCGAGCGTGGGCTCGTCGATGTCGAGGCCATCACACCCATTGGACCGGCGGGGGTTGTCGCGGCGCCGCTCGTCGATGACGCGCGCGCCTTCCCTTCGCCTGCCTTCTGGGGCACGCTGTCGGACTTGACGCGCTCGAGGGTCTGACGAGGCCATCGAGACGTCATCGGGTGCTTGGTTTTGCGGCTCCTGGGCAGCTTGTTGTGGTGGGGATTGCACCGTGAGGGTGGCCCCTCCCACACGACCAGCCGCACGAGTCGTCGTTGCTGCCTGGGAAGGCCGTGGCGGTCTGGCCCGCTGTGATCCTTCGCCTCAGCAAAACCAATCAGACTTCGGATGGTGGCTCGCCACTCATCCATCTGGTCTGCCGCAGGTGGAAATCTCAACAGCAGTTGGGCTCGCGCCATGGCCTCGGAGGCAGTGCTTGGCATAGGTGATGACGATGTAGATCATAGTGTCGCTCGGCTCCTGACGTTGCCGGTGGCGACCGCGCCGCGCCCTTGCTGCTGCGAACCAGCCGTTTGGACGGCATGGTGACGCGGCGTAGGCGCCTGAGGGCCAGCGGCTCCGTTGGGCATAGTAGCTGGGTCAACCCGCCCCGGGGGTGGCGCGTGCCATGCGGTCGCGCCCGCAGTGGGGGCGGCTGGAGGGTTGCGATTCGCCCCAGAATGAGCATCATCACTGCGGTTGTGCCCGTTGGCAAGGAGAAGGGGTTCAGGCGGAATGATCACTCCATCTGTACCTCGTGGAGCATGGCCGTCGGGATGTTGCTGACGCTGTCCTTCCACGGTACCTCCTGTTCCTCCTTCAGCCATGGGGAAGGTGGTGACGGCGCCGCCTGCACCGACCACGTCCCCCGCAGCATCCACACCCTCGCGAGCCCTCGCATTCCCCGCGATGTCGGCGGTCACGAGCGGCGGAGCCTTCGAGGTGGACGGGTGATTTGCAGCCTTGGGCTTCCTCTTGGGCGCCATAGTCGATGACGCCGTCGACGATGAAAATGTCGATGAAGATGACGCGCAGCGTACGCTCTCGGTTTCGCGCAAGTGATCCCCCTACCTGGCGCGCCAAAGATGTCGTGGGAAACCACGGCCACCTATAGGGCCATGAGCCCGTTTTGGTTCGGCAGGGGGATGGGCACGTTGCACAAAGAGCGGAGAAGCGTCGCGCAGCACGGCAGAGATCACATGGGCAGTCTTTACCCAGGTTCGGGCCGCCGTGAGGCGTAAAATCCTACTCCTGCTTTGGTGGATTGATGGTGGATAATGGTGGTGAATGTAGCACACTCGCCCGGCAAGGATGCTCTGGGGTCGAGAGTGGCTACGCGCGTATGGATATGCGAGGGTCCAACCCTTTCTACGGTCGCCATGGGCCTCCTTTTATAGATTAAGGGGTCACCACAGTGGCAAATCAGTCTTTGCATACTGATTAGATAGCTAACAGTGCTATCATATCTAGCTCTGCAGGCTGACAGAGCGCATTGAATGCGCCGCTCAGTATCACATCACAGCTCGCCCGGCAGGCCCTGCCGGGCTGTTTTGCCAGCTTCGCGCCTGCTCGCTTGACACGTCTCAGGATGGGTGTCATATGGAGGTGTTTGCTGTAGGAAGTGGCTGCCATGTGGCAAAAAGCAGCCACTTAGTCACCTTGGAGCTCGACACCGCTTTGATTAATGACTTGCGCCGCTTGTGAGGTGGAGCGATGGAGTGGCTTGCCTCCGCCAGCCCGGCAGGCCTACCGAGACGATCTGGGAGCTTGCTTCCGGGGCAAAACCCAACCCTGCCAGGCTCGCCTGCCCGGCAAGGTAGGTCCTTCCCTTAGCGATGCCTTGTTCCTCTGGCTCACCTTGGCCTTCTCGACTTGCACTTGGATCCTTCAAAGGAATTGATCCTTCTTGTTTGGTCTGATCTTGGTCTTGTAATCTTGTCTCTGGCCTGTGCACAGTCTGTGCAATGGACCCAGGGTTTGTTGCACCGACAGATAGATAGATGCAGTGTATTCTAGACACAGAAAGGCATGTCATATGCACATGTATAACGTATAAACTCAGCAGGTGCAATTTAATCAAAATAGAAGAAATACAGGCTAGACAACATATGCAACATGAAACCAATTATCGCACTGTCAACTTAGAGCAAGCACCTGCAATGGTGGAGTAGGGGAGATGAACTCATCATGTAGACTTGAGACTTCAACTGCATTAGCCGTAGCAGTGGCAAATCTAGAGAGTCTCTGTTTGCGTCGGTCCATAGGACCACCAACATCCCCTAACTTACTCTTTTCCTTCCTCTGTTTTGATATTGCCTTCTGAAGTCAAAACCACAAGAAGATGAATAAAATTAGCTCTGCATAACTGGTTGATGCATGATACAGACGAACACTACTTTGATGTAAGGCAAGCGCATGATAGGAGGATGGAATATATACAAAAAAACGACAGCATTGCATATTCACACGTACGATAGGAGGATGGAATATGTATGAAAAACAGTAAGCAGAAGGCATTTCAACAAAATTAAAAGAAATGAAAGCTAGGCACCATATGAACATGCAACCAATATCCCTCTACCAGGTACAAAGTGTCTCGTCGTAAGTGCCATTTCAAGAAATTAGAAGCAGTACAAGCTAGAAGACAATGCAAGATGCAACCTACATCACACTCCCAAGTTAAATGTGTCTTATGTGTAAGTGATTGTTGCAGGTATAAGTTGTAAGCTACGCAGATACAATTCAATAAAATTAGAAGCAATATAAACTAGACATCATACGGAACACGCAACCACATATAACAGTTCCAAGTTAGAGCAAGCACCTGTGATGGTGGAGTAGGGGAGATGTGCTCATCATCTACACAGCTACGTTGACTGTCCAGCCATGTGTTGTCCTGCGAATCTTGTTGGGAGGATGGCGGAGTAGAATCTGTAGAGACCCTCTGTTTGAGTTGCTCCGAAGGACCGCCATCATCCACTGCCTTACTAATTTCCTTCAGCTGTATTGATTTTGCATTGTGAAGTCAAACCGATAAGAAAAAGGAAGAAAATTTGCTCTTCAGAACTAATTCATGCATGATACTGACGAACACTACTTGGATGAAAGGCAAACACATGATACGAGGATGGAATATGTACGAAAAACAGGATGGCGTGACATATTCACACCTATGATGTGGTAACTAAGCAGAAGGCATTTCAACAAATTAGAAGCACTGCAAGCTAGACACCATATGAAAGATGCAACCAATATCACTCTGCCAAGTTCAGACAATCTGGCGTTTCAACTACTTAGAAGCAGTACATGCTAGAAATCATATGCAAGACGCAACCAATATCATAGTGGCGATTTAAAGGTGCCTCATCATAAGTGACTGATGCGGGATACGCAAGAACAGTAGTCTGATGTAAGAACATGGTGTGATCAGATATAGTATGTTCTAGAAACAGGAACATGTGTCATATTCACAGGCATGATGTGTAAAGTAAGCAGATGCAATTCAACAAAGTTAGACGCAATACAAGCTAGACATCATACGCAACATGCAACCACATATAATAGTGCCAAGTTAGAGCAAACACCTGTGATGGTGGAGTAGGGGAGATGTGCTCATCATCTACACAGCTACGTTGATTGTCTAGCCTTGCGTTGTCTTATGAATCTTGTTGGGATGATGGCGGAGTAGAATCTGTAGAGACCCTCCGTTTCAGTTGCTCGGAAGGACCACCATCATCCAATGCCTTACCAATTTCCTTCCGCTTTATTGATTTTGCATTGTGAGGTCAAACCGACAAGAAAAAGGAATAAAATTCGCTCTTCATAACTCATTCATGAATGATACTGATGAACACTACTCTGATGAAAGGCAAAGTCATGATACGAGGATGGAATATGTACGAAAAACTAGACGGCATGACATATTCACACTTATGATGTGGTAACTAAGCAGAAGGCACTTCAACAAATTAGAAGCACTTCAAGCTAGACACCATATGGAAGGTGCAATCAATATCACTCTGCCAAGTTAAAACTGTCTCGTCATAGGTGGTGTTCATCAAATTAGAACCACTACATGCTAGAAATCATATTCAAGACGCAAACCAATATCACACTGCCAACTTAAAGGTGTCCCATCATAAGTGACTGATGCAGGATACACAAGAAGAGTAGTTTCATGTAAGAACATGGTGTGATAGACAGATATAGTATGTACCAAAAACAAGAAGGCATGTCATATTTACACGTATAATGTGTAAGCTACGCAGATGCAGTTTACACTAATTAGAAGCAATACAAGCTAGACACCATATGCAACATGCAACCAGATATCACACTGCCAAGTTAGAGCAAGCACCTGGGATGGTAGAGTACGGGAGCGGAGACTTGGAACTTGTAATGCACTAGTAGTACAAGGAGAATCCGTACAGATGCTCCGTTTATGTTGCTGCAGAGGACCACCATCATCGCCTTCCTTACTCTTTTCCTTCCTCTTTTTTGATTTTGCCTTGTCAAGTCAAACCCACAAGAAAAAGGAATAAAATTTGCTCTTCAGAACTCACTGATGCATGATACTGACGAACGCTACTTTCATGTAAGGCAGCCGCATGATAGGAGGATGGAATATGTATGAAAAATAGGACGGCATGACATATTGACATGTATGATGTGTAAAGTGTAAACTAAGCACAAGGTGTTTGAACTAGTTAGAAGCAATGCAAGCTAGACACCATATGAAAGATGAAACCAATATCACTCTGCCAAATTAAAAGGGTGGCCTCATAAATGTATTTGACCAAATTAGAAGCAATACATGGCAACAGGCTAGAAATAATATGCAATATGTAACGAATAAAGGTGTCTCATCATAAGTGATTGATGCAGGATACAGAAGAGAGGTAGTTTCATGTAAGAACATGGTTAATAGATAGATGTAGTATGTACCAAAAATAGAAAGGCATGTCATATTCACAGGTATAATGTGCAAATGAAGCAGATGCAATTTACCCTAATTAGAAGCATTACAAGCTAGACACAGTATGCAACATGCAACCACATATCACACTACGAAGTTAGAGCAAGCACCTGTGATGGTGGTATAGGGGAAATGCGGTCTTCAAGTACAGAGCTACGTTCAATATCTTCATTTAGACTTGCTGTTTCTTGAGAATCATGTGGGGAGGATGAAACTGCACTCTTTATAAGAGTAGTGCGTCTCATACTAACCCACGGGCGTGACTATCTCATCATAAGTGATAGATGTAGGATACATAAGAACAGTAGTTTGATGTAAGAACATGGTGTGATAGGCAGATGTAGTATGTACCAAAAATAGGAAGGCGTGTCATATTCACATGTATAATGTGTAAGCTAAGGAGATGCAATTTAACAAATTAGGAGCAATACAAGCTAGGCACCATATGCATCATGCAACCAGATATCACACTGCCATGTTAGAGCAAGCACCTGGGGTTGTGGAGTAGGGGAGATGAGATTTGGAACTTGCACTGCAGTAGGAGTAGCAGGAGAATCTGCAGAGATCATATGTTTTGGTTGCTCCAGAGGACCACCATCATTTCGTGCGTTCGTCCTTTTAGATTTTGCCTTGTCAAGTAAACACACAAGAAAAAGGAATGAAATTCGCTCTTCCAAATTCGTCGATTGTCAGTGCAACAAACCCTGGGTATGTTGCCCAGACCGTGCACAGGCCCAGGATCAAGATTGCAACATCCAAGACAAGGCCAAGGTAAAGGGATAGGCTCTTTGAGGAGTCAAAGGGAAAGTTGAGAAGACCAAGTCAAGCCAAGAAGCAAGACGCCGCTAAGGGAAAACCTCCCTTGCCGGGCAGGAGAGCCTGGCAAGGTCAAGGTTGCCCCGGAAGCAAGCCTCAAGGCCGCCCCGGCAGGCCTGCCGGGGCATACGAAGGCAAAATGCCTCGCCAAGACTTCACCGCCCCACCTCACGGCGATGCAAGTCACCGATCGGTGCGGTGTCAAGCCCTAAGATGACTAAGTGGCTGCCTTTTGCCACATGGCAGCCATTTCCTACAGGAATCACCTCCAGATGACACCCGTCCTGCGACGTGTCATGCAGACAGGAGAGAAGGTGGCCAAACAGCCCGGCAAGGCATGCCGGGCAGGACATGATGTGACACTGAGTGGCGCATTTAATGTGTACTGCTCTGTCTGCAGAGGAGATATGATAGCATTGTTTGCTATCTAATCAGTACACAATGACTGATTTGCCACTGTGGTGACCCCTTAATCTATAAAAGGAGGCCCATGGCAACCATAGAAAGGATTCGGACCCCTGTACATCCATACGTGCGTAGCTGCTCTCGCCCCGAGGCAACCCTGCTGGGCAAGAGCGCTGCGTTTCCACCACCATCCACCATCAATCCACCAAAGCAGGAGTAGGGTTTTACGCCTCGCGGCGGCCCGAACCTGGGTAAAAACTGCCCGTGTGATCTCTGCCGCGCTACGCTGCGCTCCTTCGCTCTTTGTGCAATGCGCTCAGTCCCCCTGTCGAACCAAAAGGGGCCCTTGGCCCCATAGGTGGCCGTGGTTTCCCATGACATCTTTGGCGCGCCAGGTAGGGGGCTGCGCTTGCGCGAACCCGAGAAGTGTACGAAGCGCGTCATCTTCACCAGCATCTTCTTCATCAACGGCTCCATCATCCATGGCGCCCAAAAAGAAGCCCGGCACTGCAGCTCATCCATCCACCTCGAAGTCCCCGCCACACACGCCCGCCAACGACGCGGGGGCTACGGGGATGCCTGGAAGTGCGGACGCTGCGGGGGACATGGTCGGCGCGGGCGGCGTCGTTACCACCTCCCCTGCGGCCGAAGCAGGAGTAGGAGGCACCAGAGAAGGACAGCACCAACTACATTCCAGCGGCCACGTCCCACATGGTACGGGAGGAGAGATCATTCCATCTGCACCTCCTCGTCTGGCCGAAGGGCACAGCCGCAGCGGCGGTACTCGCTCTAGGGGGAATCGCAACTCTCCGCCGGCAGCCGATCAGATGGATGAGTGGAGAGCCACCATTCAGAGTTTGATTGGCTTCGCCGAGGAAGGAGGATCGCAGCAGGCTGGCCCGCCACGGCCTCCCCAGGCAGCGGCAACGGCCCACGCTGCTGGTCGTGCGGATGGGGCCACTCCTACGGTGCAGTCCCCTCCACGGCAGCTGGCGCGGGAGCCGCGCGACCAAGAACCTGACGGCGTCTCGATGGCTTCGTCCGTCCCTCGAGCGCGTCAAGGACCACGATGAGTCCTGGAGCACAGGCGTAGGGAAGGCGCACGTGTCAACACCGAGCGACACTGCGACGCCCACCGCCAGTCCGACAGGCGCGATGGCCCCAACATCGACAAGCCTGCACTCGCTGGCGGTGGGTATCTACCTTTCGAGGCTGGGTGCCCTGCCTTCACCCGCGAGCTGCGGCTAGTCTATTGGCCGTCCACTCGCACGTTCAAGCCAGAGATACCAGAGAAGTATGACGGAAGACTGAACCGGGCAGAGTTCTTGAGCATCTACACCATCGTTGTTCAAGCTACCGGGGGAAGAGATGAGAAGGTATTCGCCAACTACTTCCCTTTGGCACTCAAGCCAAATGTGAGGGCTTGGCTGATGCACCTGCCGGAGAACTCCATTTCGACCTGGGCTGACCTGTGCCATGAGTTCGTTGGTGCCTTCATGGGCGGCCATCAAGAACCAGGCGGCCCAGCGACTTGCAGCTCCTCCCGCAGAAGGAAGGCGAGAGCCTGCGGAAATACATGCAGAGATTCAGCAGAGTCCACAGGAATATTCCAGACATCCACCCGGCAACTGTGATAGCGGCGTTCCAGTCCAACGTGCGCAATCGTCGGATACGTTCCAAGATGAACGTTTGATTGCCCAAGACTGTGAAGGAGCTTTACACTCTGGTGGATAAGTGTGCTCGGATAGAGGAGGCGAGGAAGCTACCTGGAGAAGAGGATGGCGTCAACATCGATTCAAAGGATGATGACGAGGCCACCAGTCAAAAGAAGAAGAACAAGAAGTGCAACAAAAGGCTTAAGGATAAGGCAGTGATGACCGTTGAGGGATCGGGCCTGCCTAGTACCGGCAAGAAAGCCAAGGCTGAGATACCCGGCAAGGAGGTTGCCGCGTGCATTGATTGTCGGGAAGCCACGGCTGCCGAGAAGGCTGGGAAAGGCGATGGCCCGTATTGCAAGATCCATCGGACCAAGGGCCATGATCTCCAGGAGTGTCATCAGGTTGAGCAGCTTGTCAAGAAGTAGAGGTCTGAATATGAGAAACAAGATAAAGAGAAAGGTCAGAATGGCCCTGGCGGAAAGGGCCGGGGTGGCGGAGCAAGCCGCCCTGGCAAGGCTCCTCAGAACCAAGGGAAACCTTCCAGAGGCCGTGATAAGGAGGATTGCAACGATGAGAGTGATGGAGGAGATGAAGAGGAGACCAGCAAGCAGGTATTCCAGAAGGCCATTGACGCCCTGTGCATTGACGGGGGTGCATCTTTGCACTCCTCTCACCGCCAACTAAACGGTGGGCGCGTGAAGTCAATGCCATGGAGCCAGCAGCAGACTCTCGAAGGCCGCTCAAGTGGTCCCGCACGCCCATCATCTTCGACGAAGAGGACCACCCTGACCGCACCACCGCGGTAGGGTGCTTGCCGTTGTTGGTATAACCAACAATCCGCAACCTCAAAGTCACAAAGATGCTGGTTGATGGCGGGGCCGGGTTGAATCTGATTTCTTCAAAGGTCATCAGCAAACTCCAGATAGCAGAAGAAGAGCTCAAAGTTACTTGTACGTTTCAAGGGATCAACCATGGCAGGAGTCGTCCTAAGGGGAAAATCACATTACCAGTGACATTTGGGGGAGAGTTGAACTACCAGACTAAGAAGATCATGTTTGATGTGGTGTAACACCCTGGATTTTGCCCATTTTCTTTTGCTTTTAATTTTGGTCCGGATTTGCTTTTCTGTGACTTAGTGGTCTTGAAACCTGGATGGATCACCCTTCATTTTTCTTCCCGAGTGGCTTGCCAACTTCAAAACCATCCCAAGACCTTGTCATTTCCATTTTGGACCAATCCCAATATTCTTTTCTTGGGAATATTCCTTTTTCTATTAAAAGAATAACCCTGTTTGCCCTGAGTTGTGAAGCAACTCATATTTCTATCATTCCCAAAATTCTCAAATAATTCTCATAAATTGTTTGGGTCAGATCTTCCACAAATATGTCAAACCTTTCCTTGACATGTTCAAAAATATTTCACAAATATTCCTTTTCTGATTCTGCCCTATCTGTCAGATTGAGAAGCAAGTACCATTTATATTTGCTTCCTTGCTCTCAAACTTTTTGTGCACTCTTTTCTATCCATATCATTTCCACATGCCAAAATTCAACTTTATTTGGATAATAAATCTCCCTTGGCTAATTTCCAAAGTTTCTGGGCAACTGGAATCTTTGTGAAGCAAGTGCTAGCTAGGAGTATCCAAATGAGTTGAAATTTTGCAAGCATCTTCATATGCTCAAATAATATCTCTTCACCAAATTTTAGCATCATTCAATCATCTATGTGATCACAGCATCAAATCTTTGTTTCTGGTAATTATTATGGGTTGTGAAGCAACTATAATTTTTATTGCTCCATAATTCATGAATAATTTCCAGAACATGCTTCTACCCATATTTCACTTCTCCACCAAATTTGGGCTCAATCTGTTTAGCCAATTTCTCCCAAGAATTCCATCTAGGTTCTATCCAGATTCAAGCACCGTGAAGGAAGTACCACTTTGGTTTATCCAATTGGTATGAAATTTATATAGTGTCTTCAGTTGATCAAATCATTCATATCCTCCTAATTTCAGCCCAATCCCATGTGATATGTGAGTGCTACTTCAAGATTGGCAAATCTGGTCAGTGAGGTCCTTTGAACAGCAAGTGCTTTTTATTCTCGTCCAAATGGGCTGCAAATTTTCAGAGATGATCATCTTAGCATTTGATCACACCATGCCAAAAACCAGAGTCTACTCCCTGCTCCATCTTCCTCTCCAAGTCTCAAACACCTTGCTGTTCTGGATAGAATCAGCTTGCTGTGGTCACCTCAAGTCCCTCTGTGCCTGTCTCCTTCCTCCTTGACCTCATCCTCTGAGTGACCAGTCGAGTTGACATGGTGGAGTTGACCAGGACACATGGAAACGCCGCGTCCACGCGGTGACCGCTGCCCTGGCATGCCATGGACGCGAGCTGCGTACTGGTCAGCTCGAGCCCCTCTTCTCCTCGTCGGTTCCGCGCGAGTAGTCATGTCCAACAGCCTCCCCTCGTCGTCGCCTTCCTCCCTGGATAAATCTCCCCATCTCCCGTCCCCTCCATCGCGGTGTAGCCGCCACGCCCTTGCCCTGTCTTCTCTGCCCCTCTCTCGTCCAGTCACCGTGCCCTCCCGAGCTCTCCCGAGCTTTCCCGAGCTCGCCTGATCCCTCTCCAATCCTCGGCGAAGCTCGTGGATGCCTCTCCCCTCCTCCGTGCGAGTTCCTGAAGCTCCGGCGCGCCGGTGTACGTGTCACCGCGGCCGTGCTCGGCCACCTCGTCGCCCTGCCTATTTAAAGCCACCCAAGCCCCTCTCGTCTTCACCACCGGACTCCCCACTCTCCCACCCGCCTCCCCAACCACTCCGTTGAGCTCGACCTGCTCACCTGCCCCTCCATGGCCGCAATAGCCGCCGACCGGCTGCGCCTAAATTGGCGCGACGTCGAGCTCCCCTCCTCCTCTAGTCGCCACCCGCAGCCTCCACCACCACCATGACCTCTCCCCGTGGCACTCCGCCCCCTCTCCGTGGCCGTGGAGCCCAGCCCATCGCCGCCACGGTCGCCGTCGGCCCTCTCTTAAATCCGGCCGCTGCCGAGCTCCTCCCTCCCTCCTACCACCACCATTCAACCCACCGGACTCCGGCGAGTCCCCTCGGCTCCTTGCCTCGACCACCTGAGCCCCGTAGCCATGCTCCCCATCATCGACCGAGCCGCCGTCCGCCGTGGTCGTAGCCCCGCTCGCTCCCGTACTCCCCGGCGTGCATGCAGCCACTGGATGGGTGCGGCACTTCATCCTGAGCTCGCAGGTGGTCTCAGCCCGTCCAGAGGAGGTCGGAGCTGGCCGGACCCCTCGCCGGAGCTCGTCCTTGTCCTCCTCCGCAACCACCGCACCGCTCCTCCCCGGCGTCCGCAACTAGCCCAGTCGGATGCGCCGCTCCCTTCCACGCCTGTCGGTGCCCTCGCCTCGGCCGGCGATGGCCGGAGTTGCCGGGGCCGACGCCGGCAGCGCCCCTCCCCTGCTCCTTCTCTATCTAGTGCGGGGAATGGGCGAGGAAGAAGACGACTGGGGCCAGGCGGGCCCCGCATTGCCCCGACCCCCACCCGTCAGCGGCAGAGACAGAGTCAACGCCCGGGCCCACGGATTTTAAGTGGAGACGTAGTTCTCTGAATACACTTTCAGAACGCTGAAAGCGTATTTTCTTCTATTGCGACTAAAAGCACGTTTCCCCTTGTAGAAAACGTATTTCCGTCAGTACGCTTTCTGTTTTAACAGACAAGGACCTGTCTGCAAATTAAATTTTTATAGGTTGGTCCCTGGACTTCAGACGGCTATAACTCCGCAACCGTAACTCCGATCGAGGTGAATCCAACGCCCACGTCTTCGTCTCGTCGAGCCCGTCATGTTGGTATCATTTTCACTATGTGGTCCCACTGTGAAAATGACCCTTTTGCCCTTGTTCGTAACAGCCCCCTCTCCGGGAGAGAACTGTTTCCGGCAGTCAACTCCTCAGACTCTCCGCACTCCTTTCCGATGGTTCCTTCATCTCCAGGCAAGCCACAACTCTCATCTGCATCATTGCATTGCAATATCATAGTCTAACTATTTACTTTAATAGTAAGTATGATTATTTGTGAAATGAATTGGATTATGCAATGTTGGAGTTAATTCTTGGATAGGTGACTACCATGTTGAGTACTGGATTGTTAATGACTAGTAGCTTACCCACTTGTTGATACTATGATGTTGAGATCACTGTCTATGATTATTGTGGATTTCATCCGGCAGTTCGTGGAGATGAATTAGTAGCAATGGCTTAAGCATACTGGTTATCGGAGTGTCAGCCATGACAGAATTATTATTCGAGGATGTGATATTTAGTCGGTTGACCTTGAGTCACCTGTCCGGACTTATCCGTGCAACCACATTTGCCGGTATGGGACGGCCTTGACTTGGTCTGATCGCGTGCTCTTTCACCGGTACCGCCCGACAGGGAAGGTTATGCGTGCGCGCTACCCTGGCCCGGTAGGCGGCGATAACCTTGTGAGCCCAGTTGAGTTATTGGATCCAGGTCCCCGTTTGGGACAGTTTAGTTTTGCCACGACGGTGGCAGGTGTCACGAGGTGACACAGGGGCCACCCAGGGCTTGACTCCGGGGGAGGATGATTGCCGATGGTACGATGGGAGAGTCACGGGTCAAGCAGGTTTCGTTGGAGCAACGCTGATCCACCCGAATGGGATCACGAGGTCAGTGCTCCATGGTGTGGGTAAAGTGCGCAACCTCTGCAGAGTGTAAAATCTATTCGAATAGCCGTGTCCATGGTATTGGACAGTCCGTCCAGACCTCACTAGGTGGTCAGCCATGGTAGTGATGACAATGATGGAAGAACTCATCATAAGATCAGAAGTACTCGGTGGTTCATGAGTATTCTGAGGGTTGTGAGACAGCCCGAACGAGAGTAAGTTTGTCAGTCTTGTGGTACAATTGGTATCAGGTACATGATATGATAGCCATGGGATGGCTATGAGTTGAGTGGTCGGATGACCACATGAATGGACTTGGTATAGGTTCGGATTGGATTCTGAGATTATTCAGAGTATGGATTAAACTACTTAATATGCTTTACCTTACTGCTTTTACTTCAGAAGTTATCTTGCTGGATAACCCTGCTTGTTAATCTTGACTGCTATGATGTTGTCTTGCTTTAATGCTGATGTTTGCTGTGAGCTTGCGAGTACATTTAAAGTACTCACCTGGCGTGTCATGCCAGTCTGCAGGTCATGCCGTGATTGCTTGCTTGTCGAGGATCCTGAGTTTGCGACCTAGGAGACGCGTTCTAGCCAGAGTCCCTGCGGAGTGGAGTCCATCACCGCCGTCGCTGTTCTGTTGCCGAGAGAGTTACTCCGCTGTTAGCATAGAGCTACCCCTGGCAGGCGTAGTGTCGCCGTGTCGATGTAATCCTTGTACCCTTTGTAACCATATTCATTATAATAAAGAGCTGATTTGTTCTATGCCAACAGTGCCGTATTCCAGAGGACTTGTTCCTGGGCTGGAATATGGGGCGTTCCGGTTTACACTGAGCTGGGGTGCCACATGACCTCCCCCTGCCATACAATGCAATCCTTGGTCACCCAGCTTTGGCCAAGTTCATGGGGCATCCCACTATGCCTACAACACCTTGAAGATGCCAGGGCCGGTGGGCATCATTTCCATTCCATCAGACAAGAAGGACACAATTATTTGCGCGGACAAGATGTACCAGGATGCAGTCGCAGCAGAGGCCACTGAAGCAGCAGTCACGGTAGAGGCCACTGAAGCTGCAATACCCGCTAAGGAAAGTAATGGAAAGAATAAGGCTAACAGGGACGTCGGCAAGGAATCCGGGAAGCGCACCTCTCTGAGGTATGCTGCGCCTATTGATGACTCGCCGGAGGGTTCCAATAGCAAGAGATCCAAGGCCTCTGCACCCGCTGTGAAACAGGTCCCGGCAGGGCTGGATGGCATTGGTGGTACTTTCACTACCAGCGCCACCCTCAATGACAAATAGGAAAGCGCGCTCGTTGCCTTCCTGTGGGCGAATGTCGATGTGTTTGCCTGGCAACCATCTGACATCCCTGGTGTTCCCAGGAAGGTAATCGAGCACCACCTTGCTATCTGCCCACATGCCCGACCCGTCAAGCAGAAGGTCCGGAAGCAAGCTTTGGAGCGGCAGCAGTTTATTGCCGAGGAGATCAAGAAACTTGAGGAAGCTGGTCTGGTTAGAGGAGTGTTACATCCAACATGGTTAGCAAATCCAGTGGTGGTACGCAAGGCCAATGGGAAGTGGAGGCTGTGCATAGATTTTACGGATCTGAACAAGGCATGCCCGAAGGACCCATTCCCCTTGCCGCGCATCGACCAGATTGTGGATTCCACCTCCGCGTGCGACCTACTTTCCTTCCTGGATGCCTACTCTGGATATCATCAGATCTTCATGTCCAAGGAAGATGAAGAGAAGACTGCGTTCATCACCCCATGGGGCACATACTGCTTCATGCGGATGCCTTTCGGGTTGAAGAGCGCCGGGTCTACTTTCGCAAGAGCAGTCCAGATTGGCTTTGAGTCACAGTTGCACAGGAACGTTGAGGCCTACATGGACGATATTGTGGTCAAGACCAAGGACAGATCAACCCTCATCCAGGATTTGGAAGAGATGTTTGCTAATCTGCGCAAGTTCAAGTTGAAGCTAAATGTGGAGAAATGTGTATTTGGCGTTCCTTCCGGCAAGCTACTTGGCTTCTTTGTGTCCCACCAAGGGATAGAGGCCAACCACGACAAGATCAAGGCTATCGAGCAGATTCAAGCACCCAAGACAGTCAAGGATGTGAGGCATTTGACTGGATGTGTTGCCGCGCTTAGCAGGTTCATTTCCAAGTCTGCCAAGTGTGCCTTGCTGTTCTTCAAGGTTTTGAAAAAGGCAGGGCCCATGGAGTGGACCCCCGAGGCAGACGCCGCACTACAAGATTTGAAGACCTACCTTTCCTCTGTGCCCACTTTGGTTGCTCCAAAACCTCAAGAGCCGTTGCTGCTATATTTGGCGGCAACTAATCAGGTGGTTAGTGCAACACTGGTGGCGCAGAGGGAAGTGGATGAAGCAGCTGACGTAGCTGGTGTCCCTTCCGGGGAGGAAAGCGAACACACCCCGGCAGGGTCAGATGCAGATCAAGGTAGAGAAGAGCAGAACAACGGAAGCAGTTCTCTGGTCACGACAAAGAAGAAAGTGGTGCAGCGCCCAGTATACTTCGTCATCTCCTTGTTGCAGGGGCTAGATCCAGGTACTCTGGCGTGCAAAAATTGATCTTTGGCCTTGTCATGGCCTCAAGGAAACTACGCCACTACTTCCAAGCCCATGAAATCACAGTTGTCACCCGTTTCCCTTTGCAACGGATACTCTGAAACCCTGAGGCTACCGGCAGGATAGTGGAGTGGGCTTTGGAGTTATCCAGCTTTGGTTTGAAGTTTGAGAGCACATGAATCATTCAGAGCAGAGCATTGGCAGAGTTTATTGCAGAATGGACGCCAACTCCTGATGAAGAGGTATTGGAGACAGTTATCCCCGGCAAGGAAGCACCCCCAGAATGGATCATGTATTTTGATGGTGCCTTCTCCCTACAAGCTGCAGGGGCTGGCGTGCTTCTCATTGCTCCCACCGAAGAGCACCTGAAGTACGTCGTCCAAATGCATTTTCCCCGGGAGGAAGCTACCAACAATACAGCAGAGTATGAAGGGCTCCTTGCCGGGCTCAGGAATGCAATAGAACTGGGGATCAAGAAGCTGATCATCCATGGAGATTCACAACTTGTGGTGAGACAAGTCAACAAGGATTACCAAAGTCCATTGATGGAGGCATACATTGAGGAAGTGACAAAGTTGGAGGAGCGCTTTGACGGATTGCAAACAGAGCACGTACCCCGTGCGGAAAACAGCATCGCTGATCATCTGTCAAAGTTCACTGCGCAGAAGCTGCCTGTGGAACCAGGAACATTTGTTCTCCATCTGACTCAGCCCTCCGTATCCCCGGCAACAATGGCCAGAAAGAGGAGGAAACTGGACTCCGGCAAGCCTCTCTCGATAGAACCCCTCGAGGATCCCGGCAGAAAGCTTGTCAGGCACAACTCCCCTTCGGTCGCTGAGCTACATCCTCTCGCCAGGACACCGGTCCCGTGGTCGAGGATTGCACTCTCATGAATGGGGAGGTGCCGTTAGTCCTCGTTGCCGAGCCACAGGCTCCGCCTTGGGCATGGCACATAGTCCATTTCCTCCAAACTGGAGAACTTCCCGAAGAGCAAGAAGAAGCTGAAAGAGTAGCCCGGAGGGCCAGTATGTATCAGTTCGTTGATGACACACTGTACAGAAGGAGGCCCAACGGTGTGAAATTGAAGTGCATTTGCCGGGAAGGAGGAAAGGAACTGCTGGCGGAGATACACAATGGTATGTGCGGCTCCCACATTGGATCAAGGGCGTTGGTTGGGAAAGCTTTCCGGCAAGGATTCTACTGGCCCACAGCCCTCCAAGATGCGGTCAAGCTTGTCACCAAGTGTGAAGCCTGCCAGTTCCATTCCAAGAACATCCACCTGCCTGTCCAAGCTCTTCAGACAATCCCTTTGTCATGGCCATTTTCGGTCTGGGGGCTCGATATCCTCGGCCCTTTCCCCCGTGCTGCCGGGGACTTTGAATTCTTGTTCGTTGCAATCGACATGTTTACAAAGTGGCCGGAATTAGAGCCCGTGAGAAAGGTGACTGCTCAGTCAGCTATGAAGTTCTTGAAAGGATTGGTGTGCCGCTTCGGAGTTCCTGCCCGGATCATCACTGACAACGGCACCCAGTTCACGAGTCGCGCCTTCATGCAATACGTTCATGCCCTCGAAAGCAAAATCTCGTTCACCTCTGTGGCCCATCCAAGGAGCAACGGGCAAGCTGAGAGGGCGAACGCTGAAGTGTTACGAGGACTCAAGACGAGAACTTTCGATAGGCTGCAGAAGTGCGGCAGTTGGTGGATCGATGAGCTGCCGGTGGTTCTTTGGTCCCTCAGAACGACACCAAATTGAGCTACCGGGTAGACTCCCTTCTCCTTAGTCTATGGGGTAGAAGCAGTTATCCCCACGGAACTCATTAACGGGTCACCTCGAGTGCTTGCCTACGATGAAGTAGCGCAAGATCAGCACCGGCGTGACGACGCTGTGCTACTTGAGGAGAACTGTCTTCGGGCTGCTACGCGTGCCGCACGCTATGAGCAGGCCCTGCGTCGCTATCACAGCCGCAGGGTTCGTGCCTGGTGTTTTGAGGAAGGCGACCTTGTCCTTAGGTGCTTTCAGTCCGCCAAGGGTGCAAACAAGTTGACGCCGAAGTGGGAAGGCCCTTACCGGGTAATACAAGTCACCAGACCTGGCGCAGTCTGTCTGGAGACCGGAGATGGCATTCAGCTACAAAACTCATGGAACATTGAGCATCTCCACAAGTTCTACTCGTAAGGCGTGGCTGTCGGGCCCTGCCCGGCAGCCACCCTTTTGTACAGGCCTTGCCTCTGTTGCATGTAACCCCTTGTACAAAGCCAAGCGCAGGCCCTGAGTAACAGAGAAATAAATGAAGCGCTGGGGGGCCCCCGACAGATTGCATGCATGCATAAGCATATCATGAGCATTGCATGTTCATGTAGATAAGATCGCATGGGGCATCATTTTCATCTACATCATATTGCAGGCTCCTACCGTGGATTCGGTCCCGAAAAAGGAGAAGAGAAGACAAGCCTACATCGTGATCCCCGGCAAGCCCAAACAGATAAGCTCTCTCTCTTATCCATACGAGTTCTATAAGTAAAGCTTGTGCATAGGAAAACCTCGCCGCTTTCAAGACTTAGGTGCTCCCGTCCCTTGACTCGAATGTTGCTTCAATCAGGGATGTTGTAGTGGCCTTTGGTGAGAAAGTTGGTGGGGGGCTGGTCCCTCTTCACGATTTGTGCCCGGCAGGCCCAGCCCCGCGGCAGCAACTTGAGGGTACTGGCAGGATAGCCTACTGGGAAAAACTTGTTTACTTGAGCGTAAAGAGGCATTCTTCCTGTGCATGGACATGTTCCATGCACAAGTGCCCGGCAAGGTTTATCTTGTTCATTAATATGCTGATCAACAAGTACAGACCTTACAGAACACAAACATGGATAAAATAGATTACATAATTTGAACTAAAGTTTGGCAAGTGCCTACAAATTTTAGATTGGAAAAAGATAAATGCTCATGATCCCCTTTTCTACTCCGTCCTTTCCTTCTTCGAAACTACAAGGGGAAACAAAGAAGATGGAGGGAAGGCCCGGCTGGGATTCGACACCTCCCCAGGATCAGGAGGACGCTGTTCCCGGGCTAGGAGGAAGAAACCGGAGGCCAGGTGTGGATGGTGACCCTGCCGGAAGCTCAACTAGTGGTGATGGTGCTGCCGGCAAGCACGCCTCTTCGGAGTGGTCGCCCCCGCTCTTGACGGATCATGGGTCGCCGCCACCTCCTTTACCACTGTTGCTCGAAGCTCCCGCCACGCCAACCAGGGCGAATGCCAAGCGCTCCGGATAGCTCCACAGAGAGCATGGTCATCTCCAACGACCCGAAGACAAGGGGCCGCTGCCCTTCAAGGAAGCACACATGGGGACAAGGAGCCCGCCCATACGCCAGGCAGGCGGTGCCCTGAGAGGAGGAATCCACCACTACCGGTACCGAACCACCTTTGCGGCCTCCCTCCAGCATCACAGGAAAAGAAGGACTAGGCCACGATCGACTACCACGCCTCGTGTCCATTATGGGCCTCGGCGTGGTGTCGCTTGGGTCACCCCTCACTAAGATTGGAGCTACGGGCGGCCCGGCGATAAGCGCACCAGAGTCGCTACCTCCGGTGCTACCACCGCGCCGCCCACGCATCCCCCTGAAGCCTGCGCGAAGACAGGAAGAGGATTCTGTCCCAGCACTCGACGCCGTCGACCCCAAGCTGGGGCCCGGGGCTTGGCCCCAAGCACTCTTCTTCGGCATACCTCAGGAGGGAGCAGAGAATAAATGAGGTGAGCGGACGAATACTCTCACTCCTCCCTGTCAGATTCAGGGCTCCGCTGACCCAAGAAAGGATCGAACTCTGGGGCGTGTGCGAAGAACTCGACCTCTCCAGCCAACCGATTCGTCGCTCTCACGGCCTAGCTTGATGAACAGGAAAGGAAGCAGACACGGCAGTTTACCCAGGTTCGGGCCACCTTGCGGTGTAAGACCCTACTCCTGCTTTGGGGTGGATTAGCCTCGCGAGGGGCTGAGGACGAACTAGTACAGAGGAAGAACAACCTCACGAGGTATGTTCTTGTGTGGGTCTGAGCTGAGGATTCGACCTCCCTTCCTACGGTGGTGGCTAACCTATATATAGTGGCCTTGGTCCTCTTCCTCCAAAATGTAGGCGGGAAGGGACCCCACAACGGCCAATTTTGAAGGGGGACAAGTAGTACATCTTATCCTGACGAAAGGTGGTCTTCGCCTGCAAAGCCTCTGGTCGTGACGTTGTGGTGGGCTCGGCGATGACATCCGTCATGCCGTCTTGGCGGTCTTGGTCTCGTTGCACGGGAATGGAAACCTTTGGGTGATTCCTCGGGACTCCGCGTCTGCACTTTCCTCCTTAGCACCAAAGAGGAAACCTGCTATGCTGCGCCCACTAGCGCCCGCCTGGCCTTGGTCGTCATGGCTTGCGTCACCCGAACCTCATGAGATGGGTGCTTGCATAGGAATCTCCGCTCCTCAGGAGCCAGCCTAGGGAGGCCGCTCCCTCCGGAAGTCGTGGCATTGTCCGCCTCGCGAGGCTTGGCCCCTCGCGAGGGTCTTGTCTTGCCGATCCTAAAGATGGGCCGTACCAGGCCGTTGATAGAGCCACGTCGTGGGCCATAGGCAGGCAAGTCTGGGTACCCTGGTTCCCAGAACACCGACAGTAGCCCCTGGGCCCAAGGCACACTCGGACTTGGCTTCGGGGCGAAGCCAAAGGGCAAGGGCGAAGCACCGCGGGCCCCAATCACATGCGGACCGAGTTGATGCGTGGTGCTTGACGGGACGTGGGCGTCTCCGCTTCCCGACGCTACCTCGGCAATCGTCCGACTTGACAACTGCCTGCTGCATCCAGAAAAGCCATCATTACTCGAGATCGTGGGAGGCCGGCGGTTGGCCTTCCTCCGCCTATAAATGGGAGAGGGGGCAGAGCCCCCTGCTCATCTCTGTCTTCTCGCTGCTTGCTCCTCCTTCTTCCTTTCCATCCCACCATCTTGTCGAAGCGTCCATGGCACCGGTGAGAAGGTTTTCCGCTGCAGAAAAGGGGAAAACCCCTCAGGTGGAACCTGAGCTGCTCTCGTCGAAGAAGAGGCCTGGTTGCTCCCGTGATGCCGTCGCGGAGCCCACGGCGACGCGGCCTTGGCATGAACGGGCACGACCGGGCTTCCCGGTCCCCGGGTATGTTTGCGCGCAGAGCCCCGTTCATGGAGGCGGTGGACGTGACGAGGAGCGGGGCCGCGGAGAAGGACAAGCGGTGGTCGCACGGCCACCCCACTCACGGACCCACGCCGAAGGCATGGCCCGCGTGTTTGTGGTGTGGGCGGCAATGCCGCCACGCACATGGATCCGGCTCCCACGATCCCTTGTGAGGGAGACACCACCGAGGGGGCCCATTGAGTTGTGGCTGCAACACGTCGGATGCTGCAGCCAAGCTTCTGAGGCGGAAGTTGAGGTGGTCGACTCTGGCGATGTCTTCATGACCCGGGGATGGGGCGCGATCGCCCGCGCCTGCCGCCTTGAAGGAGGCCACACCATCCACTTTGAGTATGATGGAGCTTCGATGCTCTCCTTCAAGGTCTTCGGCAACGACGGCCGGCGCCTGGAATGCTGCCCCAGGGGAGGCGGCCAAGGCGGCGATGCTAGGGGCGGTGAACTTGCCCTTGGCCTTGTCCGCGACTCCTCCGCCAGCAGCAGCGCCTCATCGGACTCGAGCGACGATGATAGCTACAAGCCGCCATGCTCGGACCGTAGTAGCAGCGTTGCCCCGGTGTCGCCGGTGACGCCACCAAGTCCGTGGCTCTTTAGGGGATTTTTCCTTTTGCTTCATCTCTGCACAAAACCATGACGAGCCCCGTGGGGGTATGTCAAAAACGGTCGCGTTTTTAGCTTAATGCTTATTATTTCCAATCAATGCCGTGTTTTACGCTTCTTGCTGTGGCACGGTTCCCCCTTTCATCCTTGCGGTACCTTAGTGCTCGACGTCGACAGGACCCAGTCCCCAGGCAGGCTTCAGCCGTTGCTGGTGTGACGCCCCCGGCTCAATCGTGCACTAATCATACATGCAAATGCACACGATCAAGCCTAAGGACTCACGAGAAGATATCACAACACAACTCTAAAACATAAATAAAGTCATACAAGCTTTATATTACAAGCCAGGGGCCTCGAGGGCTCGAATACATAAGCTTGCGTACAAGCGTCAGCCGAAGCATTAGATATCTGAGTACAGATATAAAAGAAAACACAGAAAGGCCTTTAGAAGGCAGGATAAGATAAAACACTACGATCGAAAGGCGTATGCCTCCTGCCTGGGACCCTCCGAACCTACTCCTGGTCGTCCATCAACTCGTAGTAGTATCCACCCTCGGGGTAGTAGTAGCGATCATCGGCGGGGGCAGCTGTCTCAGGGGCTCCGTCATCTGGTTGCATCAAAAGGGGTATATGGGGAAAAAGAAAGCAAAGCAACCGTGAGTACTCATTCGAAGTACTCAGCAAGTAAGGATCTACACTACATATGCAACATTATCAAAGAGTGGCTGTATATGTGGACTGGGCTGCAGAAATGCCATAATAGAGAGAAAGCCTAGTCCTATCGAAGACTAGCATCTTCATCATCTTCAGCGGTCTTGCAGCAATAGAAGAGAGTAGATAGCACAGTATGATGTAGCAGTAATGATATCAACCTCACCCAGATATCCTTTCTCGACTCCCTGCGAGAAAGCAATCCCAGAGCCATATAGTCATCACCCTCATCCTGAGATCCCTTCTCGACTCCCTGCGAGAAGCAATCCCAGAGCCATAGTATCCAATTCTAGCTGTATTGATCGGGATACAACTCCGAGTGTCCGTTACCGAGGATCCGGCTATGCATAGATTAGTTCTTCCCTGCAGGGGTGCACCAACTTACCCACCACGCTCGCTTAACTCCGGCCGGACACACTTTCTGGGTCCTGCCCGGCCTCGACCAAACGACACATCGCAACCCTACCTACAGCTCAGCAGAGAGGTCCCCGCCGGTCTATATCCTAAGCGCAAGGGGGTCTTGGCCATCGCCCCTCACCCTCCGGGTCGTTGCGCACAGGGTGGATACCAGCGTCGCCTCAGGTGGCCGACATGATCCGACCGTGCCGCAATGCTGAACTGGACGTCTGTCAGAGCTTTCGGCTGATGCTACGATGCAGAACGCCCATACTATGCCCACGTGATGGTTAGTGCTATCAGGCCAGAGGCCCACTCAGATCACATATCCAAACCGTTAGTACCTTGGGGGTGCGGTAACGAGCAGAGACTCACGATCGATGTGACCCCATCGCCCCGTCTCGAGGACTTGCGGAAAGGGCTAAGAATGCCCGGCCACGCCTCGTATTCTCACTCGGGCACCATCCAGGCAACCCGTCTTCAAATCACACGCCACTTAGGCGCACGCGGGTACCCCTCAGGGTCGACCCGCCTTTCCAAGCAACAGTGTAAGGTCCAAGTATCCGTGTGTCCATAACATCAGGGGAATCCGAGGTATCACCCTCGTTAGATTCCTACTCGATGTAACCGTCAAGGTGAACTTAGGAGGAATCACCCTCGATGGGTTCACACTTGGTGTGTTGCACGACAGGGTCGTATCGGAAGTGGAGAAGGAGGAATCACCCTCGATGACCACAACCGAATAGCTACTCTACAGAGTTACGAGATCGGAAGTGCTACAAGAGGTTTCACCCTCGGCACTCGATAGTAATGCTGCAGTGTCGTTACAACTAAGGGAGGGTGATGTGCGGTGTCGGGGCCTGGTCTTCAATCCCGTTGATCGTATCTTCTGATAATCCAGCGGGGCAGTCGGGACTAGAATGGGCAATATCGGGATGATCAAAAGGGGGGGCTTGCCTGGTTGCTCGGCAGCAAAGGCAAGGTTGTCAATGGTGTCGTCGGTCTCTGGAGCTGCGTCGGTCTCGGGGACGACGTCGGGGTCTAATGATAGAGAAGAGGGGAAGGAAACAATAAATATAGAGCAAACAAGTGCAGCACAAAGCATAACATGGCAATACGCGGTGACAGAGGTGATCTAACGCAGTACTACATGTATCAGACGGAGCGGGAGAATATCTGACGATATTTCCCGGGTCTTTGGATTTATCGGACAGGCGACCGGAGAGGGAAGTTCCATGTTCAGCATGCTAGGAGCATGTGACAGATGAAAGGAGGGCATATTCGGATTCGTGGGATTTTTCTGAGCAGTTTTCATATATAAATTATTTTCATCGGAGTTACGGATTAAAAGATATGATTTTCAAAAGTTTTTATTAATTTCTAGAATTTCCGGATTTAATTAAATCAACATTATCCAGAACAGTACAGGGTGACGTCATCGTGACGTAATGCTGACGTCAGCAGTCAACAGGGGGCCGGCCAGGTCAAACCTGACCAGTGGGGCCCACATGTCAGTGACTCAGTTAATTAAACAGAGTTAGCTTAATCTATTTAAACTAATTAGCAGGTGGGGCCCAGCAGTCAGTGGGTAATTAGTGTTTTAATTAATTAATTTATTTAATTAACCAATTATTTATTTAATAAAACGTTTTACCGAGCGGGACCCACATGTCATAGACACAGGGCCCGCCCAGTCAGCGTCGACCCTGGTTAACTGGGGCCAGGGGGCCCACGGGCAGTGACACTGGGGCTGGGGGCCCGCGTGCCATGTCAGCGACGTCGTCGGAACAGCGCCGGTGAGCGCCGGACGCGGCCGAGAGCTCCGGCGAGCTCGGGGTCGAGCTATGGTGCACCGTTTAACGCGGGGTTGGGCTTGCTGGAACGAGCAGAGCACACCGCGTCCGATGGTGGGGGTCACGGCGGCTGGGGTGGTCGGGATAGAGCAGCACGACGACGGTGGGCGGCGGCGGCTTCGGGTGCGGCTCGAGAACAGTGAATCAACGCGCGGGCGAGCGAACAAAAAGCGCGGCAAGGCCCTACGCGATGCGGGGAGTCCACTGGGCACGGGCACGGGGCCCAATGGTCGCCGGAACGGCGCCGGCGACGAGCTGCGCGGCGGTGAGCTCGGGCGAGAAGGGGGGCGGCAGTTGCTGCTACGGAGAGGGGGAGGTGGAGGAGGTGCTCACAGCGAGCCGTAGGGAAAGGGCAGTGGGCTCGGGGTAGCTCGAGGTCGCCGGAATCGGCGACATTGTGCGGCGGCGATCCGAGGAGGAAGAAGGCTCGGGGAGGCACTTCGGTGGCCCTCGTCTTCGGTTTGTCGGCGTAGGAGGCGTAGAGGAGCACGGCGGAGCTCGTGGACACGTCGCGGTGGTGAGGCAGAGGCGGTGGCCGCGAGCTTCAGCGGAGGCCGATCATGGCGGCGTCGGGCGAGGTGGGGAATGGTGGCTAGGGTTCGCCAGGGAGAGCGAGGAGATGCTCTTATCCCCAGTGCGGGCGCGGGCGCACTGTCGACCGCACAGAGGGAGGGCCTGGCTCGCGCGTGCCAGTTGCTCGACAGCGAGCCCTGGCATGAGAAGTGGAAGGGGACGGGGTGGCGAGGTGGCTGGGCCGCCACTGTAGCTGGTGGGCTCAAGTGCATAGTAGCTTTTCTCTTTTTCTGTTTTCTTTTCTTTTCTGCTTTGCTAATTGTTAGGGCCCTAAACGAATTTTGTAAAAGGTGTGACCTAGTCCATAAATCACAGTACATTGCACCCTACCACCAAAAACTAGTTTGGGCAAAACATCATTTCATATTTGATTTAGATTAAATAAAAGGCTATTAAATATTGTTTTCAGCCACTGTTAGAGGATGTTTGAGTTAACTAATTTGTTTATTAAATGTTGGTTACAATTTTAGAATTGTCTCTGGATTATTTATAATATTATGAACAATTTAGCTTTCAAATTTGAACAACTTTTATTTTCACTTTCAGTTTTAATTTCCATTTGAATTGGAATTTGAAAAGAGATTTATTACTAATGATGATTAAGCACTGTCGATCATGATGACATGGCATAATCAAGAAGGGTGATTACTATGGCAAACCACTGGGGGTTTTACAAGTCTCCTCCACTAATAAGAATTCTCGTCCCGAGAATTAAGAGGGAGACTGAATGAAATCGGGGTATCCTTGGAAGTTCTTCCGAGGAAACGTTCGGAAAAATATCGAACGGCTGGAACGTTTTCGATCCCCTCAAGCAGAGAAGCGTCCCACGCATTCAAGGTGTATATTTTGGAGTTATCTGGGCATGGTAATTTACTAGCCCGGATGACTAACGGAGTATGCATTTCCTCATAATGAGGGTCATGCATGATTGCAAATTTTTCAGAGATGAATGAATGTGATGCTGCTGAATTAAATAAAACAATGGAAAGGAAAATGATTATCAGACTAATCAGATCAATGGTAAGGAATTAAGCACAGATATCCAGCTCTCCGGGTAGACGAGATTTACGAGATCCTAGGTGTCGGCGTTAGTAAAATTCATTTAACCCGAATAAAAGAGAGGTCAGAGTCCCAGAGTAAAGGTCGAGGAGTAAAAGATACTAATACCACCCAATTGGCGACGTGGGCCCGTAAGCCACACAGCCATGTTAGTAAAACAGTTTTGGACCACTAGACTCAACATCGGCCGAGGAGTTGGAAAGGGGGATCCTACAGGCAGTCGGCTCTGATACCAACTTGTGACGCCCCCGGCTCAATCGTGCACTAAGCATACACGCAAATGCATACGATCAAGCCTAAGGACTCACGGGAAGATATCACAACACAACTCTAAAACATAAATAAAGTCATACAAGCTTTACATTACAAGCCAGGGGCCTTGAGGGCTCGAATACATAAGCTTGCGTACAAGCGTCAGCGGAAGCATCAGATATCTGAGTACAGATATAAAAGAAAACACAGAAATGCCTTTAGAAGGCGGGACAAGAGAAAACACTACAATCGAAAGGCGTAGGCCTCCTGCCTGGGACCCTCCGAACCTACTCCTGGTCGTCCATCAACTTGTAGTAGTATCCACCCTCGGGGTAGTAGTAGCGATCGTCGGCGGGGGCAGCTGTCTCAGGGGCTCCGTCATGTGGTTGCATCAAATGGGGTATATGGGGAAAAAGAAAGCAAAGCAACCGTGAGTACTCATTCGAAGTACTCAGCAAGCAAGGATCTACACTACATATGCAACATTATCAAAGAGTGGCTGTATATGTGGACTGGGCTGCAGAAATGCCAGAATAGAGAGAAAGCCTAGTCCTATCGAAGACTAGCATCTTCATCATCTTCAGCGGTCTTGCAGCAATAGAAGAGAGTAGATAGCACAATATGATGTAGCAGTAATGATATCAACCTCACCCAGAGATCCTTTCTCGACTTCCTGCGAGAAAGCAATCCCAGAGCCATACAGTCATCAACCTCGTCCTGAGATCCCTTATCGACTCCCTGCGAGAAGCAATCCCAGAGCCATAGTATCCAATTCTAGCTGTATCGATCGGGATACAACTCCGAGTGTCCGTTACCGAGGATCCAGCTATGCATAGATTAGTTCTTCCCTGCAGGGGTGCACCAACTTACCCACCACGCTCGCTTAACTCCGGTCGGACACACTTTCTGGGTCCTGCCCGGCCTCGGCCAAACGACACACCGCAACCCTACCTACAGCTCAGCAGAGAGGTCCCCGCCAGTCTACATCTTAAGCGCGAGGGGGTCTTGGCCATCGCCCCTCACCCTCCGGGTCATTGCGCACAGGGTGGATACCAGCGTCGCCTCGGGTGGCCGACACGATCCGACCGTGCCGCAATGCTGAACTGGACGTCTGTCAGAGCTTTCGACTGATGCTACGATGCAGAACGCCCATACTATGCCCATGTGATGGTTAGTGCTATCAGGCCAGAGGCCCACTCAGATCACATATCCGAACCGTTAGTACCTTGGGGGTGCGGTAACGAGCAGAGACTCACGATCGATGTGACCCCATCGCCCCGTCTCGAGGACTTGCGGAAAGGGCTAAGAATGCCCGGCCACGCCTCGTATTCTCACTCGGGCACCATCCAGGCAACCCGTCTTCAAATCACACGCCACTTAGGAGCACGCGGGTACCCCTCAGGGTCGACCCGCCTTTCCAAGTAACAGTGTAAGGTCCAAGTATCCGTTGTCCATAACATCAGGGGAATCCGAGGTATCACCCTTGTTAGATTCCTACTCGATGTAACGGTCAAGGTGAACTTAGGAGGAATCACCCTCAATGGGTTCACACTTGGTGTGTTGCACGACAGGGTCGTATCGGAAGTGGAGAAGGAGGAATCACCCTCGATGACCATGACCGAATAGCTACTCTACAGAGTTACGAGATCAGAAGTGCTACAAGAGGTTTCACCCTCGGCACTCGATAGTAACGCTGCAGTGTCGTTACAACTAAGGGAGGGTGATGTGCGGTGTCGGGGCCTGGTCTTCAATCCCTTTGATCGGATCATCTGATAATCCAGCGGGGCAGTGGGGACTAGTGGGGTCACTGATAGGTCTCTACCCAGCCTATACTTGACACTTTAGGATAAGCAGGTAAGGTTTCAATAGCAGGTTACAACAAACAGGCTATGCATCAGAATAGGTAAAGCAGTAGCAGCAGCAATTCTAATGCAAGCATGAGAAAATAGAATGGGCGATATCGGGATGATCAAAAGGGGGGGGGGGGCTTGCCTGGTTGCTCGGCAGCAAGGGCAAGGTCGTCAATGGTGTCGTCGGTCTCCGGAGCTGCGTCGGTCTCGGGGACGACGTCGGGGTCTAACGAGAGAGAAGAGTGGGAGGAAACAATAAATACAGAGCAAAAAAGTGCAGCACAAAGCATAACATGGCAATACGCGGTGACAGAGGTGATCTAACGCAGTACTACACGTATCAGACGGAGCGGGAGAATATCTGACGATATTTCCCGGGTCTTTGGATTTATCGGACAGGCGAGCCGGAGAGGGAAGTTCCATGTTCAGCATGCTAGGAGCATGTGACAGATGAAAGGAGGGCATATTCAGATTCGTGGGATTTTTCTGATCAATTTTCATATATAAATTATTTTCATCGGAGTTACGGATTAAAAGATATGATTTTCTAAAGTTTTTATTAATTTCTGGAATTTCTGGATTTAATTAAATCAACATTATCCAGAACAGTACAGGGTGACATCATCGTGACGTAATGCTGACGTCAGCAGTCAACAGGGGGCCGGAGAGGTCAAACCTGACCAGTGGGGCCCACATGTCAGTGACTCCGTTAATTAAACAGAGTTAGCTTAATCTATTTAAACTAATTAGCAGGTGGGGCCCAACAGTCAGTGGGTAATTAGTGTTTTAATTAATTTATTTATTTAATTAACTGATTATTTATTTAATAAAACGTTTTACCGAGCGGGACCCACATGTCATAGACACAGGGCCCGCCCAGTCAGCATTGACCCTGGTCAACTGGGGCCAGGGGGGCCCATGGGCAGTGACACTGGGGCTGGGGGCCCGCGTGCCATGTCGGCGACGTCGCCAGAACAGCGCCGGCGAGCGTCGGACGCGGCCGAGAGCTCCGGCGAGCTCGGGATCGAGCTGTGGTGCACCGTTTAATGCGGGGTTGGGCTTGCTGGAACGAGCGGAGCACACCGCGTCCGATGGTGGGGGTCACGCCGGCTGGGGTGGTCGGGATAGAGCAGCACGACGATGGTGGGCGGCGGCGGCTTCGGGTGCGGCTCGGGAACGGCGAATCAATGCGCGGGCGAGCGAACAAAAAGCGCGGCGAGGCCCTACGCGATGCGGGGAGTCCACTGGGCACGGGCACGGGGCCCAATGGTCGCCGGAACGGCGCCGGTGACGAGTTGCACGGCGGTGAGCTCGAGCGAGAAGGGGGGCGGTAGTTACGGCTATGGAGAGCGCGCGGGGAGAGGGGGAGGTGGAGGAGGTGCTCACAGCGAGCCGTAGGGAAAGGGCAGTGGGCTCGGGGTAGCTCGAGGTTGCCGGAATCGGCGACGTCGTGCGGCGGCGATCCGAGGAGGAAGAAGGCTCGGGGAGGCACTGCGGTGGCCCTTGTCTTCGGTTCGTCGGTGTAGGAGGTGTAGACGAGCACGGCGGAGCTCGTGGACACGTCGCGGTGGCGAGGCAGAGGCGGTGGCCGCGAGCTTCAGCGGAGGCTGATCATGGCGGCGTCGGGCGAGGTGGGGAACGAGGGAGGAAGGGGGGAATGGTGGCTAGGGTTCGCCAGGGAGAGCGGGGAGCTGCTCTTATCCCCAGCGCGGGCGCGGGCGCGCTGTCGACCGCACAGAGGGGGGGGGGCTGGCTCGCGCGCGCCAGTTGCTCGACAGCGAGCCCTGGCATGAGCAGTGGAAGGGGACGGGGTGGCGAGGTGGCTGGGCCGCCACTGTACCTGGTGGGCTCAAGTGCATAGTAGCTTTTCTCTTTTTCTGTTTTCTTTTCTTTTCTGCTTTGCTAATTGTTAGGGCCCTAAACGAATTTTGTAAAAGGTGTGACCTAGTCCATAAATCACAGTACATTGCACCCTACCACCAAAAACTAGTTTGGGCAAAACATCATTTCATATTTGATTTAGATTAAATAAAAGGCTATTAAATATTGTTTTCAGCCACTGTTAGAGGATGTTTGAGTTAACTAATTTGTATTAAATGTTGGTTACAATTTTAGAATTGTCTCTGGATTATTTACAATATTATGAACAATTTAGCTTTCAAATTTGGACAACTTTTATTTTCACTTTCAGTTTTAATTTCCATTTGAATTGGAATTTGAAAAGAGATTTATTACTAATGATGATTAAGCACTGTTGATCATGATGACATGGCATAATCAAGAAGGGTGATTACTGTGGCAAACCACTAGGGATGTTACAGCTGGTATGCCAGGTCGCGATGCTGTGGTCAAGGCCAGGAGGTGAGCGGCCCGAGGTCCAGTAAGAGCCCCTGAGGCGCGATGCTCAGGGGGTCCCCTTTGGCTTGCAAGTGGCTTTCAAAAGACTGAAAGGGAAACATCCTTGCCCGAGCGAGATCGCGAGAGGCAAAAAACTGATTGTAAGGTTCACGTCTACGTGTATGGGGTGACTTATCTTTGGTGAGCCTGTGGTGATCTTTTCGCTGTGAGGATAGCTTTTGGTGCAACGCCTAGCTGTGTCCTGGTGGCGGTGGCGCTCCCAGGAAAGACCCGCGCCACCCCTTCTTCCTTGCTCATCTGGGTGCTCTACGTCCTCGGGTCCCGGCCCTCGAGCGGGGCTCAGCCGCCGCTGGTATGCCAAGTCGCGATGCCGTGGTCAAGGCCAGGGGTGAGGGCTCAAGAGCCAGTAGGAGCCCCTGAGGCGCGTTGCTCAGGCCCCCCCTTTAACGTGCAAGCGATTTACGTGAAAAAGGGGTGGCTGGCCTTGCGAGGGGTTGCAGCTCGAGGTGCTGGCGGGGCCACTGATCCCGGCTCCAGAGGTCCCTGCAAGTTAGCCAAAGAAAGGAAACATAGCCGCGCTTGTTGTCCTGCCGGTGATCTTCCCGCAAGGAGATGAAGGCACTGAGGAACCGGTGAGGTGACGTGCGCGGGGCTGGCCGCGAGCCAGAGCTCAGTCTCTCAGATTTATCAGCGCTGCAGGGATAGACCCGAGCACAGGCATCGTGCCAGTAGCCCCCGTTGCGGGATGAGCAAGAGGCGGGTTAGCAACGCGTAAAGGCCGCGAGGGGCGATTCCATAGGTAACGAGATGGCAGGGGTAACGTTGAATAACCATGGTAACATAGGCATGCATACTGATCCGGAGTACATGAATCAAGATGGTGCGGCTGCAGGACTAGCCCTGGCAGCTTGAGGATAACGCAGCCCGAGGGGCGCCCTTAATTGAACGAATGAAAAAGTCACCTGGCAACGTCGTTGTAGAAGTGTTGGAGCAGCTGAAGATGCATGCTGCATAAGTCGCTCCTCACGAGTCGTCTGGCTCCTGAGCCTCGTGAGGCTCCAGAGGTCCGGGGGGCTTGCGAGTGTCCGGCACCTCCTCCGTCAGGATTGCCTGGCGCCGGGCCTCGTGAAACACCAGAACTCTCCTCATGTGGTGCTGGTGCGAGGAAGCTGCGTTCGGCAAGCCAAAAGGCATGCGGACGTAGCTGTGAGGGCGGCCTCCACACCGGCCAATGAGGGACGGCCAGAAGAGCTCCTGAGAAGCAGCCCTGTTGAGTCCTGGGATGTTGACGCAGACGCGTAGCTCGCTACCCACGTCAGGGGCGGCAGTTGCACTGGCTGGTGCGGGGTGACGCTCGCCACGCATGGCTCGCGCCTCCTGAAGCTCCTCGATTGCCTTGGTGATGAACTGCTAAGCGCCTGGCGCCTCGCGTCCTGCGCCCTGTTCGCGGAAGCGCGTGTTGAAGCACACCTCCACATGGTGCCCGAACGCCTCCCTCGTGACGCTGGCCAGGTCAGAGGCCCTACAGAGGAGAGCCCCCGAGCCCAACCTGAGAGGGGCGCCGGGCGCGCCTTCCTATGCGAGAGAGGAAGGCGCCCCAGCAGTGGGCGCAAGACCTGAGGCACGATCGTCGGACGCACCAGCCTCCTGAGGGCCTCTGAGGAAGAGCTGCTTCTTCTTCTTGGGGACGGCCTTAGCAGGATGGATGGTGCCCTCATCATCTGAGTTCTCGACTGCCGCGGCCTGGTAGGCGCGCTCGAGGGAGCACACCGCATCCTTCTCGTCGCAGGCGACCGTGATGATGCCGCCACTTCCTGGCATCTTGAGGACATTGTAGCCATGATGAGTCATTGCCATGAACTTGTCTAGGGCCCGGTACACAAGGATGGCATTGTACGGGAGGCGATTGTGGGCGACGTCGAAGTCGATGAGCTCGGTGCGGTAGTTGTCACGCTTGCCGAAGGTGACAGGGAGGCGAATCTGCCCCAGGGGGACGATGGAGCCGTCGGTCACCCCTGAGAAGGGCTTGGTGGGGAGGAGCTGGTCGTAGGGCACCTGGAGCCTCTCGAATGTCTCAGCAGAAAGGACATTCAGCCCCACACCTCTGTCGATGAGTGTCTTGGTGACGAGGACGTTGCTGATGGTCGGCGAGCAGAGCATTGGGAGTGCGCCGGCGGTGGCCGCACACTTGAGCTGATCCTTAGAGTCAAAGGTGATGGCGTACTTGGACCACCTGAGGGGATGCGACGCCTCGAGCTTGGGGAGTGCTGCGTTCACCTCGCAAGTGAACTGCTTGAAGACGCGATGGGAGGCGGGGGCCTGAGCGCCACCCAGGATGCAGGCAATGGCACGAGGCTCTTGGAAGCCCCCGGCCCCATCATCTTGGCGGTGGTCGTTGTTCTTCCTCAGTGGCGGCGGCAGCGGAGGAAGGCTGGCGTTGCCCTCAGGACGATCCTCACGAGGATGGTCCCTCCAGGGGCCGTCGCGAGACTGGCCCTGCTAGCGGTCCTCATGAGGCTGATATCGCCAGTCCTGGCGAGGGTCGCGGTTGTCCCAGCGGCCCCCACCACAGCCTCCTCCGTGGCCGTACCCACGGTCGTTGCGCTCAGGGCGGCGGCCAAGGCGCCCGTCTCGGATGGCCCTGAGCTCTTGGTAGTCGTTGGTGTTGTGGTTGTGGACGTTATGGAAGACGCAAAACGGGCAGCTGCCCTTAGAGGACTCGGGGTGGTCGCAGCCGTGCTTCATCTCGGGCTCGGCCACGAGCACAGTCGGGCCCTTGCGCTTCACATCCTTGGCCTTGGCCTTCTTGTCTTCAGGGTCGGCCTCCGGGAGCTCAAGGAGGGAGAGGCGACCTTCCTCTGCCCCCGCGCACCTGGTTGCCATGTTGAACATCTCCAGAGCCGAGCACAGGTCCTTGTGTATGGCGAGCTCTTCCTTCATCATGACATCCCGGACGCCATCAGTGAATGCTGAAATGATGGCCTCGTCCGACACCTTAGGGATCTTGAGGCGAACGTTGGTGAAGCGCTAGATGTATTTGTCCAAGGTCTCCCCTGGCTGCTCCTTGATGCGCCGTAGGTCACCTGCAGCAGGGGCGCGGTCGCGAGTGCCCTGGAAGTTGGCGATGAAGCGCTCACGCAGCTCATCCCAGGAGGAGATCGATCCCACTGGGAGGTTCAGGAGCCACGAGCGCGCACCATCCTTGAGGGCCATGGGAAACCAGTTCGCCATGACCTTCTCATTGCCGTTCGCCGCCTCGATGCTCAGCTCGTAGAGCTGGAGGAACTCATCAGGGTCGGGGGTGCCATCGTAGCGCGGAGGCAGATCCGGCTTGAACTTGCCGGGCCAGACAACACGGCGCAGCTCTGGAGTGAACGCTCGGCAGCCTGCCGCGCTCACAGGAGCCTACCGCGGAGGGGGAGCCTGGTCTTGGCGCCCGCGTGTTGCCACCTCGGGTGCCACCACCTGGCAGCTTTCTTCGTCGCGCGCTGGTGCCCTGCATGGCGGGTCACGCTGGGGAGCCTCACGCCTTGGCACGGGGACTACATCGCGACGAGGAGGAGGAGGAGGCGCACCGTGGGCTACGTCACCCACCTGAGGCGGCGAGGGAGGCAGCGAGCGAGAGGTGCAGGAGCCTCTAGCGGCGCTGATGAGCTCGGCGATGCGATCCAGCCAGTCCTCGTAGAGGTCATCGGCCAGACAATAGTGCAGAAGCTCGCGCGCCATGAGCAACGCAGCCTGCGCGTTTGCCGGCCCACAACGAGCATGGGAGGATGAAGCAGCAGCCGGAGTCAGCAACGGAGTCGCGGTGCGACCATCACGCCGCACAGAGGGCTGCAGTGATGAGTCCTGTTGCTCGTGGGCCGCGGGGCCGGTGGTAGCATTGGCTGCAGGGGAAGGGGAGCGACGAGGGGCGCCGTCGCCCACAGGCGCTGTCTGAGCAACGCAGGCGGCGAGGGCCGCCCGGCGCTCGGCATGAACTCGACGTGCGTCGGCCATGAGAACGGCGGAACGATGGCGAAATGACCGACAGACGAGAGGCTTAGACACGCCCCTGCCTGGTGTGCCAAATGTCGGATTCAGGGCTCCACTGACCCAAGAAAGGTTCGAACTCTAGGGCATGTGCGAAGAACTCGACCTCTCCAACCAACCGATTCGTCGCTCTCATGGCCTAGCTTGATGAACAGGAAACGAAGGAGACACGACAGCTTACCCAGGTTCAGGCCACCTTGTGGTGTAAGACCCTACTCCTGCTTTGGGGTGGATTAGCCTCGCGAGGGGCTGAGGACGAACTAGTACAAAGGAAGAACAACCTCACGAGGTTTGTTCTTGTGTGGGTTTGAGCTGAGCATTCGACCTCCCTTCCTACGGTGGTGGCTAACCTATATATAGTGGCCTTGGTCCTCTTCTTCCAAAATGTAGGCGGGAAGGGATCCCACAATGGCCAATTTTGAAGAGGGACAAGTAGTACATCTTATCCTAACGAAAGGTGGTCTTCGCCTGCAAAGCTTTTGGTCGTGACGTCGTGGTGGGCTCGGCGATGACATCCGTCCTGCCATCTTGGCGGTCTTGGTCTCGTTGCAAGGGAATGGAAACCTTTGGGTGATTCCTCGAGACTCCGCGCCTGCGCTTGCCTCCTTAGCACCAAAGAGGAAACCTGCTACACTGCGCCCACTGGCGCCCGCCTGGCCTTGGTCGTCATGGCTTGCGTCACCCGAACCTTATGAGATGGGTGCTTGCATAGGAATCTCCGCTCCTCAAGAGCTAGCCTAGGGTGGCCGCTCCCTCCGGAGGTCTTGGCATCGTCCGCCTCGCGAGGCTTGGCCCCTCGCGAGGGTCTTGTCTTGCCGATGCTGAAGATGGGCCGTACCAGGCCGTCGATGGAGCCACGCCGTGGGCCGCAGGCAGGCAAGTCTGGGTACCCTGGTTCCTAGAACGCAGACACTCCCTCGTCCCTCCTTTTATAGACAGGCCGGGGTCGGGAGCCGCTCCCTCAGCGGGGGACCGCCATCCTCCTCCACCAATTCATGAAGACCAGGCCCCTACCTTAACGCTCCCCCACACCACGCGCCTCCGTTACCTACCCCGCTCAGTGCATGCAGCATATGTGGCCGGGGATAAGGGCGTGGTGGGAAGAGTGATTTGGTAGTTACTCGCCTGTGCGTTCAAGTCATTCACGGGCCATTACAAGAGTGGCCCCACTGCAGTTGGCGTTACGCGACGGGCGGAAGAACCCGGAACTGATCCGAGCTCGGATTAATGAAGAAACAAAGAAGATTTCAAAGGGCGAGCGGCTATTTCCCCCTCGCCTGTGCACAAGTTAGGGCCTACCCCGACGAAGCCCGGCAGCTCGTTCGGGCCAGGCCCGGGGGCTCCTGTCGGTGCAACAAACCCTGGGTCTGTTGCTCGGACCGTGCACAGGCCCAGGATCAAGATTGCAACAACCAAGACAAGGCCAAGGTAAAGGGATAGGCTCTTTGAGGAATCAAAGGGCAAGTTGAGAAGACCAAGTCAAGCCAAGAAGCAAGACACCGCTAAGGGAAAACCTCCCTTGCTGGGCAGGAGAGCCTGGCGAGGTCAAGGTTGCCCCGGAAGCAAGCATCAAGGCTGCCCCGGCAGGCCTGCCGGGGCATACGAAGGCAAAACCCCCTGCCAAGACTTCACCGCCCCACCTCACGGCGACGCAAGTGACCGATCGGTGCGGTGTCAAGCCCCGAGATGACTAAGTGGCTGCCTTTTGCCACATGGCAGTCATTTCCTACAGGAATCACCTCCAGATGACACCCGTCCTGCGACGTGTCATGCAGACAGGAGAGAAGGTGGCCAAACAGCCCGGCAAGGCATGCCGGGCAGGCCATGATGTGACACTGAGCGGTACATTTAATGCGTACTGCTTTGTCTGCAGAGGAGATATGATAGCACTGTTCGCTATCTAATCAGTACACAATGACTGATTTGCCACTGTGGTGACCCCTTAATCCATAAAAGGAGGCCCATGGCAACCATAGAAAGGATTCGGACCCCTGTACATCCATACGCGCGTAGCTGCTCTCGCCCCGAGGCAACCCTGCCGGGCAAGAGCGCTGCGTTTCCACCACCATCCACCATCAATCCACCAAAGTAGGAGTAGGGTTTTACGCCTCGCGGTGGCCCGAACCTGGGTAAAAACTGCACGTGTGATCTCTGCCGTGCTACGTTGCGCTCCTCCGCTCTTGGTGCAATGCACTCAGTCCCCCTGCCGAACCAAAAGGGGCCCTTGGCCCCATAGGTGGCCGTGGTTTCCCACAACATCGATGCATGATACTGACGAACACAACTTTTATGTAAGGCAACCACATTGTAGGAGCATGGAATATGTACGAAAAACACTAAGCAGAAGGCATTTCAACAAATTGGAAGCAATGCAAGCTAGACACCATATGAAAGATCCAACCAAAATCACTCTACCAAGTTAGAAGTGTCTCATTATAAGTGCCATTTCAACAAATTAGAGGCAATACATGTTTGAAATGATATGCAAGATGCAACCAATATTACACTGTCAATTTGAAGGTGTCTCGTCAGAAGTGATTGATGAGGGATACACATGAAAAGTAGTTTCATGTAAGAACATGGTTAATAGAAAGACGTAGTATGTACCAAAAACAGGAAGGCATGTCATATTCACAGGTATAATGTGTTAACTAAGAAGATGCAATTTACCCTAATTAGAAGCATTACAAGGTAGACACCATATGCAACATGCAACCACATATTACATTGCCAAGTAAGAGCAAGCACCTGCGATGGTGGTGTAGGGGAATTGCGGTCATCAACTAGAGAGCTACGTTGCCTATCTTCATTTAGCCTTGCTGTTTCTTGAGAATCATGTGGGGAGGATGACACTGCACTCTTTAAAAAAGTAGCGCGTCTCACAGTAACCCACTGGGGTGACTGTCTCATCATAAGTGATTGATGCGGGATACACAAGAGCATTAGTTTGATGTAAGAACATGGTTAATAGGCATATGTAGTATGTATCAAAAACAGGAAGGCATGTCATTATCAAAGGTATAATGTGTAAAGTAAGCAGATGCAATTTAACCAAATTGGAAGCAATACAAGTTAGACACCATATGCAACATGCAACCACATTTGACAGCACGAAGTTAAAGCAAGCACCTGGGATGGTTGTGTGTGGCAATTGAGATCATCAACGACAGAGCTACATTTACTGCCTCCATCTGCTGACACTACACCCTTTAGAGCGCTGAAACGCTTAGTGCTTATCTTCGAATTACACTAGAGTGACTTATGTCTTTTCTTTTGTGTATTCGTCAACAGTGCGTCAGAGTCTGAAATACCCATGCATAAAAAAACAATAGTGTGAGTATGGGTGAAGTGTGTGCACAAGTAGTACAGTGTAAAAGTAGCAGATAGCAGGTGGGTGAGAAATAAATGACGGGAGACATATGATAGATCTACAACATGCATGGCACATGAAATTAGATTCTAGGATTTTGAAATATGAGCACAGGGATGGCTGGGAAATGCAGATACTCCTCCAGCACACCACAAGGTGTGGTCCTATGAAAATAACAGTCGACTGAAAACAAATAGGCCAGTCCATTTTTTCTGCACCGTCCGATGTACAAAGAACACGCAGATCGCCTTCATCTACCTCCAGCCAGTCAGGGTTGACGATCTTCCTTGAAACACCAGCGACCACCGGCCCAGCCCCCTGCCTCCGCCCTCCCCTCGACCTCACCGCACCGCCGTGCTTGGCATCGCCCCCTGGCCATCCCTTCAAGCCCCGCCGACATCCAGATCGGGCGCAAGCAGCTACTGCGCCCCACACCCCTATGATAGACACCGATGCGCTGCTTCCCTGGGGAATAGGCGGACTAGGTGCTCCGCGCGCCTAAGCCGGTGCTGCTTCTTTTAATTGTGAATCAACTGACCCTGAATTGAAATCCAAGCGGGCGACTGACCTCTAGCTAAGGTGAAATAGTAAATGGGAGGAAACCTTGTGCATTTAGTATCACGAAGAAGGTGCAGTAAGAAGCGCTCAACTAGTTTCTTTAGTGGGATGAATACGGTGTGAGCAAAGACGTATGATTTGCACGAATAAGGGAAGAGGAGTACCTCTTTCTGCTGGCAGTGCTGTGTCCTCCTTCTATTTTTCCAACGATCTTTTTATGGTTCGCTGGAAACGATAAGTTGTGGAGGGCGGTGGAGCCTTGGACGAACCCATGTCCAAGTTGGTGAGTGTGGTGCAGTGGCCATCTGTCGGCGGTGGGAAACTAGATCCGAGGCGGCGAACGACGGCATAGCGGGAATAGCTCTGGTGCGGTGGACGGTTGCGACAGTGGAGTGGCAGCGGTCAGGCGCAGGACGGCGTGGTCGAAGTGGTTCTGGTACGGCGCACGTCGGCGTCGGTGTCATGGAGGCAGCTCGGCCTCGGCTTCAGCTGCTAAATCCTTGAGGGCGTTGCGGTTGCGGTTGCGTTGGACGACAACGTCGGGGTACCGGCTCCGGCGTGATGGAGGAGGGCGGCGGTGGATTGGGCGCGATGGGCTGGAGGACGGAGGAGGCTGGGGTTTCGCGGCTGGTGGAGAGGGCGTTTTGGCGCCCACGGAGTATGAATGGGGAAACGGAGGGAGGGGGACTAAGGGGGAACAATGTTTCGGTTTGGGACGCGCTTGTTTGAAATTTGAGGAAAGTTACAAACTTCGCCCCCATCTAAAATTTCGGACATATTGCGGGTTGGGGGTAGGACAATAATCTCAGGTGTCCCAAATGGTGGGCAGGATTGATTTAGGCCGAGCGCATGGGTGTTTAGGCACCCACAGCGTATGTGAAAGTGCATTATATCGAGTAGAGGGGGTGAATAGGCGATTTTTACAAATTCGTCACCGAGGAAATACTACTTGAGGAATTTGCAAAGTGACGAACTACAAGCAGCGGAATAAGTACTCAGGTGCATGCATAACAAGATAGTAGCATAGTTATCATGATGAAATGAAACATACACAGAGCACAGGTAGCGTGTAAACAGGATAAGCAGGCAGAAAACAAGATGACTGAAGAAATAGGATTGAGGAAATTGAGAAAGTATTCAAACAAAGTCTTCAAACAGTAACGATCAATTTCATCAACACATGAGCGAGGAAATGAAAGGGTTGAGGAAATAGAACCAGTAGCTCGGTGAAGACAATGATTTGGTAGACCAGTTCCAACTGCTGTGACAGTTGTACGTCTGGTTGGAGCAGCTTGGTATTTAAACCAAAGGACACATAGTCCTTACTGTATTCTCCTTGAGCTAAGGTCACACAGACCTCGCCCAATCACTCGTGGTAAGTCTTCAGGTGACTTCCAAACCTTCACAAACTAGGTCACCCGGTGATCCACAATTCCTCTTGGATGCTCTAGACCTTGACGCCTAACAGTCTGGAAGATGCACAGTCTTCAAAGATAACAACCGTCGGTTCCACACAGGAACAATCTCTCCAGTGATGCTCAATCACTTTGGGTTTTTGGTGTTGGGTTTGGGTTTTTCCTCACTGATGATTTTCTCTCAAAGTCCTTGGAGGATGGGATGCTCTAAATGACAAGTGTCAGTTTCTCTCGGAGCAGCCAACCAACTAGTGGTTGTAGGGGGCGGCTATTTATAGCCGGGGAGCAGCCCGACATGATAAGACATAAATGCCCTTCAATGATATGACCGTTAGGTGGATAAGATATTTGGGACAACTGGCGCGTAGCACGGCAACGGTCGGAAATTTGAGCTCTCAAATTCCTCAGAGCTATCATGTTCCTCACTTGTAGGCAATCCGCACAGGCGAATTCCTAACTCCTCAGTCAGAACAAATTCCTCAGAGAGCAGAAGATCTTCGTCTCTCTCACTGAAGAAATTGACTGAACTGTATGAGATTTCCAAAGCCTTCACTCGAAGGATTGGGTATGTGTAGGCTTTGAGATGAGCATCACTTCAAAATGTTTCCTTAGTTTTACCTCGACCCCCTTTAGCAGTACGGTGTTTCCTATGACTCAAGAAAGAGAAAATGAAACTACAAAAACAAAAGTCTTCATGCTTCATAATCCTCGCATCAATATCAATGTCTTCAAGGTCACACCAATTGCCTCATTTTCAAAGTCTTCAAGAAAACCAAAGTCTTCAAATGAAGACATTCATTTTTAGGGTCGACTTTCATCGTAAATATCAAACTCGTCATAGACTTATAGAACCTATGTACACTCAAAAACACGTTAGTCTCTTAACCTATAAGTCTTCAATACACCAAAATCACTAAGGGGCACTAGATGCACTTACAATCTCCCCCTTTTTGGTGATTGATGACAAACAGGTTAAGTTTTCAACGGGGATAAACATATGAAGTGTAAATACCGATATTGAGGAATTTGATTGCAAGATATAGAAGAACTCCCCCTGAAGATGTGCATATTTGAGGAATTTGCATTGGATTGCAAATGCACATTGTAGAATAATGTCATCGAGATCTCCCCCTATATCTTGTAATCCATTCACGCATTTAACATATAATATGAAGAATTTGAAATGCATGATGGAAAATGGTGCCTGACGAAATTCAGCATGCGTGCATTAAGGTACTTGAGGAAATACGCATGCAGATATCAGTTCAAAAGAGTCAGACCAGCATCGAACTTAAGTTTACAACTCATCAAACAAACACCTCAGAAGAGCGAGAGTTGTAACTTAAAGAAAAACAGCCCATATATAAGACCCGCTTGAAGATTAACTCAAATTTCTCCCCCTTTCTCATTGAATGACCAAAAGGGACGAAAAATGAGGACTAACGCCCCTGAAGAATATCATCATGAGGTTGATGGAGGAGCGCCAGCGTTGTCGGTGTCGTTTGTCGATGTAGGGCCTGCCACAGTGTCGTCGAGATCCTCAGCTTCATCCGTCTCACGCGATGAAGAAAATGAACTGGTTACCAGCTGAGGAACTTTCACCTTCTTGAATTTCTTCGAAGGAGGATGAGCCCAGTCAAAGTTCTGCTGAAAGTCCATCCGCTTGAGATCTTCAGCACTGTAGAGATGAGAAAGTATTGCCCAAGTGCGATCGAAGATTTCATATGCATAGTAGTGATTCTTCTTCACAGTATTCTGAGTGGCAATCATGTTCTGAAGAATTGAGCCAAATTGACGCTTGACCCACTTGTGATTTCGATCGACCTTCTGATGAAGACTTAGAAGAAGCTCACAATCAGTCATCACTCGTGGAGCAGTGGCTTGAGGATTTTGCTTTGAGGCTTTTACGGCAGAGTCTTGAGTTGCAGAATCATCATTGGTGGAGTATGATGAAGCCTTATGAAACTGACCATCCAATGGACGAGTGCGTTCATCAATAACAACAGCTTTGCCTTTTTCATCAACTAAATAAATAGTCCTTTTGAGGACTTCAATGGGAGGCAGAAAGCTGAGGTGATTCTGAAAATCTGCCTTGTAGTGAATTGAAGACCTGGTTCTGATGAATTTCATTATCCAAGGAGCATAGGGCTTCAATTCAAATGGCGATAGTGCAACATTTGCTAAAGTCCTCATGAAGAAATTGTGATAGTTAATGGGAATCCCATGGATGATGTTGAATAGCAGATTCTTCATGATGCCAACAACTTCGTCTTCTTCTGAGTTATGGCCTTTGATTGGACTGAGGGTTTTGGTGAGGATACGATAGACGGTTCTTGGCACATAGAGCAAATCCTTCACTAGGAAGGTGGTTCTAGGAGCTTGTCCAGGCCGCAAAGGCTTCATGAGCACTTGCATCATATGATTTGGAAGTTCAGATTCTTCATAGATCAGCCTTGCGCCTTTAGCAGGAGGACTGACAGGAAAGACATGAAGCAATTCAGAGGCTGGGGCTTTATAGTGAGTGTTCTCAGTCATCCAGTCAATCACCCATGAGTTGACATCAGCCACATTTCCAGTGAGGTGCAGTGTTGCATAGAATTGAAGAATTAGCTCTTCATTCCAACCACAGATATCAGCACAGAAATTCAGGAGCCCAGCTTCGTGAAGAACATTCAGAACAGGTTGGAAGCAAGGAATGGACTCCATATCCACATGAGGAATTTGACGGTGCTGAAATACCTTGTCCTTGTCAAACAGAACAGCTACATAAAAGTTCATCTCGCTTGCTATCCAAAACCTCTTGCGCCTAAGTCTTGCTAAGTCACATGGATTAGCAGCAGTGAAGAAATGATGCTCAGCGAAGAAATCATCAGCTTTGAATTTTGGCCTTTTTGCATGAGGATTTTGTTGCTTGGGCTGAAGATTTGCGGTTGATGGTCTCACAACCTCTTGAGTCACAACCTCTTGTGCCGCTGACCGAGGAATTGAAGCTTCAGGTTCTTCAGCAGCGGTTTGATTTTCCATTTCTTCAGCTGTAGCAGCTGGAATTTCTTTAGGTATCGAATGGAGAGAAGTTGGACGTCCTTCAGACCCTATGGGTATTTCTTCAGTCTGCACAGGGGACTAAGGAATTTGATGCAGAGGTGTGGCCAATGGTGAGTTGGGGTGAAGATTTTCCCAATAATCATCATTCAGCACAGGAGTTGTTGAACCAATATCCACATCCTCTTCAATTTCTTCAATGCCTGCCTCTTCAGCAGTGAACTGAGGCATAGGCGATGATACCAATGGGATGGAAGGGATATCTTCCACTTCAATTTCTTCATCCAACTGCTCTAAAGAAGCAGTAGAAGGATTTTCTTCATCAGTGTCATCTGGAATGACATATTCTTCACCAAATGGGACAAGTTCCTTTGATGGCACTATAGATATCGGAACAACATCAATTGGTTCTGTTAAAGAGCTCGTCAAAGTCCTCACTTTCTTCGGAGCTGAGGACTCTGCAGAGGTTGATGCTTTCCTCTTTCTTGCGGCTTCCCTCTCTGTAGCCTTAGTTTTCTTTACTTCTGATGCAGAAGGAAGAGTGATTTTCTTTACCTTTGAGGATTTCGCAGGAGGAGCAGATGAAGTTGGTGCAGTTTCTTCAGGCACGACTGATGCAGTCACCCTGGCATTTTCTTCAGGAGCTGGAATTTCTTCAGCAGCCCTGGTATTCTCAGTTTCTTTAGCAGCCTGATTTTCATCAGCTACGCTTTCATTTTCTTTAGTTTGCTGAGTAGATGCTTCAGCCTGAGGAATTTGCTGTTGCGATGATGTTGCAACGTCTGCCTTGAGGTTCTTGGCAATCTTGACAAATCTGACTTTGGCACCGAGCCAATCTGCATGGTATCGGTCAAATTCATCACTGAGGTCTCTGATTTCCTTTTGCATATTTACAAGTTCTTCAGGAGACATATTTAGAACATTGTTCTTCAGAAAGCGCTCCTTCTTGTACTGATCCTTCTTGACTCGCCTGGCCTTTTCAAATTTCCATTTCTCTTCACTGATGAAGGCATTCAGCATATGACTTTGACCAGGAGTCAGATTAAAATCGGGGAGTGGAGTGGTAGGATCCTTATGCCATAGATTTACGAAATCAAGGATTTTCCTCAGATCCAGCATAAGAGGCACAGAGCTGCCCTTGGCTCTAGCGAACCTTTCTTGCCTGTCTCTGATGATTTCAGTTAATTCCTCATCATCGTCATCAGACGGGACATGGAATGCCACTTGCTTCTTGTGAGGATTTGGCCTCTTTCCACGTCTAGCAGTGGTCTTGACCTTCAGCAACGTTGGACCACTCAAAGATTGTGGTGGAGCTGAGGATGATGCAGAAGCCCCTGAGGCAATAGAAAAGCCTGCAGTCCACTGACACGTTGCAAGGTGCACAGGTGTTGAGGACTTTGTGGCAGCAGCTGAAGATTTTGAAGCAACTGAGGGGATTGGCACAGCCCTTGAAGAAGTTGCTTGAAGATTTTGTCCTGAGGACTTTGCCATTGAAGAACTTGGTCATGAGGGCATTGAGCTTGAAGATTTCTTCACAACAGACTTCTTCAGTATGGCCTTCTTTGGTGCAGTTGTGCTAGCAGAAGCCTCAGCAGCAGCAGCAGCTTGAGAATCCTCATTGAATTTCTTCACTGCTTCTTTAGCAACTTTAGCCAGTTTGGCTTGGCGCTTGGCCCATTCTTTTGGAAAGTCCTCACCGCGTCTAACGCTGGTGGGATCAGCTACTTGGCCAGCAGCCAACGGAGGTCTTGGACATGGAGGGTTTACGGCGAATATCTTCATGTACTTGGGAGTAACATAGCGATATTCCCTCCATTCCTTAGCCCATCTCCTCTCAATTCTCTGAATGCGCACTTTGCGCTGAGTCTTGGTCTCTTTGCCATGAGTTGCTTCATCAGGTGTGCAATATTCATCATATATGTCTTCAGGGATCTCAAAAGCAGTGTTTGTTTCTGGCCTCTTGCCTCCTTTCTGAGGTCTCTTCCCATCTGCCATTTTCCTCACTTGAGGACTTTGAACTTTGGATGTTTTTGAGGAAGTATGCAAATTTTCTTCGAGGAATGCTACAAATGAGTTAAGTTGATGAGAACCTAGTGATTCAGCAGTGGACATTTTGTACCTGTGAACAGAGTATAGGTGCGAAGAATTTGGAGAGGTCATATGCGTTCTCAGAAATTTTTCAAAAGAATCAAGTTTGAGGAATTTTACCATAGGTGTCATGAGGAATTTCACTAAGCGTTCTTGACTTAGGTTCCAGAGTTGTATAGATTTGAAAATCCACACAATTGAGGAATCTTGAAGAAAAACATAGCTTAGAGAAACAAATCAAGATACAGAAGCATTCGGGTGTTTAAGGAGTGGGAAGTTGAAGAATAAACACCTTTTGAGAATTTTGTGAAAAACATAAGAATCAAAGTACGGCAGTAAAATTAGATTTTAATTAACCTTGACGAAGAACACGACGAACTGGGAGTTAGAACTTGGAAGTTCGTCTGTCCAGATCTCCCACGCCCTAACTTGGCCGTGGAAGACAGCTACGGCGGCGGAGTGAAGATTTCCTCGGCCGGCGCGAGTACGACGGCGACGAGGTCAGGGCAGTGAAGCTCTTCCTCATCAGCGACGATGGAGAGTAGCGGCGGCGCTAGGTCTAAGAGCTCGAGCGAGAATGAGGTCGAGCGGAGTAAATGAGGTCTGAGGAAGGGAAGGGGTATTTATAGCCGCAGTGAAAAACTGCTCGCCCGAAGATTTTGGACGAACATTCCCCTGACCCTTACTATCCTATCAACATGTGTCACCCACGTACTGAGAGGTGGAGATAGTGGGTGATCATGGGTGAGTAGTTTAATCCATCGTGGGAAGCGGAACGGTTTGAGCGGCAACAGCCGAAAATTCAGATATGAATTTTTTTAAAGTTTCATTTGCAAATTCTTCAGCTGTCTAGGACACAGTGAAGATTTTGAACGGGTTTCAAATAGAACGCACATGCAGAATTTGTGAACAGATTGGGTTGGGTTTAGCATAGAGGGGGAACGGGTCCGATCACATTCACTTAAAAAAACAACTTGAAGAATTAGCAATAAGTGAATGCTGTTGAGGACATTGAAAACTCAGATATATATATAGTCAATGTAGAACACCAATTGAGAAGTTCGAGGAAATTGCAAAGTTGAGGAATTTGAAAATTTGAAGAATTTGCAAAAATGAAGAAAAACTCAAATTTGAAGATTTTCAACTTTTGTTGGTGGCGTGACCCACCATATAAGAATGATGATTTCAGACACCGCGTACAATTGTCGTAGGGCTCTGAGAATCAGATTCTTCATTAATTTCTTCACACTTAGAGGGTTAGTCTTCATTGATTAAAGAAAAACATTACTTCGTGTGTTGCACATCTAAGTCATCAATTTTGCATAAGTGTTAGGATGTGTGTCCTTTCAAAGAACATTCGAAGAATCTAAGATATTTAGCTCACACCGCAACTTGCTAAATCTCTTCTCATCCAAGGGCTTTGTGAAGATATCTGCCAGCTGTTCTTCAGTCTTCACGTGGTCGATGGAGATGTCGCCCTTCAACACATGATCTCGAAGAAAATAATGACGAATCTGGATGTGCTTAGTCTTGGAGTGCTGAACAGGGTTGTGAGCAATCTTGATGGCACTCTTGTTGTCGCAATAGAGTGGCACATTCTTCATGTTGATGCCATAGTCCTTGAGGGTTTGCTTCATCCATAGCAATTGAGCACAGCAAGAACCAGCAGCAATATACTCAGCTTCAGTAGTAGACAGTGATACGCAGTTCTACTTCTTCGAGGACCAACATACTAAGGATCGTCCGAGGAAATGACATGTGCCTGATGTTGACTTGCGATCCACTCGATCACCAGCATAGTCAGAGTAAGAATATCCAATGAGATCAAAAGCCGAGCCCTTGGGATACCATAATCCAAGTGTTGGAGTGTGAGCTAGATATCGAAGAATATGTTTCACAACCTTATGGTGTGATTCCTTCGGTGTAGCTTGAAAACGGGCACACATGCAAACACTAAGCATAATATCTGGCCTAGATGCACATAGATACAATAAAGAGCCAATCATGGAGCGGTATACCTTTTGATCGAAGTCTTTACCATTTTCATCGATGCATAGATGGCCATTTGTGGGCATAGGGATTTTGACGCCTTTGCACTCTTGCATGCCGAATTTCCTCAGAATGTCCTTGAGGTATTTCTCTTGAGATATGAAGACGCCGTTGTGTTGTTGACGAATTTGGAGACCTAAGAAGAATTTCAATTCTCCATCATAGACATTTGATATTCCTCACTCATCATATAGGCAAATTCGTCACTTTAACGTTGGTTAGTACAGCCAAAGATAATATCATCAACATATATTTGGCATACAAATAATTCATCATCATATGTTTTGGTGAAAAGAGTTGGATCAAGTGAACCGGGTTTGAAGCCTTTATTCATGAGGAATTCCTTCAGTGTATCATACCACGCCCGAGGGGCCTGCTTGAGGCCATAGAGGGCCTTGTTGAGTCTGAAGACTTTGTCAGGATGCTTCGGATCTTCAAAAATTGGGGGTTGAGCCACATATACTTCTTCCTCAAGCTTTCCATTGAGGAATGCACTTTTCACATCCATTTGATATAAGATGATATTATGATGGTTTGCATAAGCAAGCAATATGCGAATAGCCTCAAGTCTAGCAACAGGTGCAAAAGTTTCATCGAAATCAATTCCTTCAACCTGTGTGTAGCCTTGAGCTACAAGACGAGCCTTGTTCCTCACCACTAGGACATTTTCGTCTTGCTTGTTGCGGTAGATCCACTTAGTACCGATGATATTGTGCTTGCGAGGGTCTGGTCGCTTGACAAGTTCCCACACATTGTTGAGCTCGAATTGATGTAATTCCTCTTGCATAGCTTGAATCCACTCAGGCTCCAGAAATGCCTTATCAACTTTGGTGGGCTCTGTGATAGAGACAAAATCAAAGTGCCCACAAAAGTTAGACAAATGTGAAGCTTTTGAGCGTGTGAGAGGACCTGGTGCGTTGATGTCGTCGATGATTTTCTCAATCTGCACTTCATTTGCAACGGGAGGATGAGCAGGTTGACGACTTTGATTAGGCTGAGCATTTTCTTCAGCGACATTTTCCTCAGATGCACCAGCATGATTTTCTTCACGATCTGGAATCACTTATTCAGGAGATTCTTCAGTGGGTATAACATCCTCAATAGCCTTTAACTTGATGGATTCCTCAGGAGACATTTCATCTAGCACAGGAGGTAGGTGCTCTCTTTGTGAGCCGTTAGTTTCATCGAACCGCACATCTACAGTTTCAACAACCTTGTTGTGATAGGTGTTGAAGACTCTGTAGGTGTGCGAGTCCTTTCCGTAACCAAGCATAAAACCCTTGTGTGCTTTCGATGCAAATTTTGAGTTGTGATGAGGATCTCTAATCCAGCATTTAGCACCGAAGACTTTGAAATAACTCACATTGGGTTTCTTGTCAGTGAGGAGTTCATATGAGGTCTTCTTGAAGAATTTGTGAAGATATACCCTGTTGATGATGTGGCATGCAGTATCAATAGCCTCAGGCCAGAAGCGATGAGGCGTCTTGTATTCATCAAGCATAGTGCAAGCCATCTCAACAAGAGTCCTGTTCTTGCGCTCCACGACGCCATTTTGCTGAGGAGTGTATGGGGCAGATAACTCATGAGTAATACCAAGTTCATCAAGATAGTCATCAAGACCAGTATTCTTGAACTCGGTCCCATTATCACTCCGTATATGCTTGATCTTCACACCGAAATTTGTCAAGGCCCTTGAGGAAAATCGTCTGAAGACTTCCTGCACTTCAGTTTTGTAAGTGATGATGTGCACCCAGGTGTAACGAGAATAATCATCAACAATAACAAAGCCATATAGAGATGCTGCATTTGTTAGTGTGGCATAATGAGTAGGGCCGAAGAGGTCCATATGAAGTAATTCAAAAGGACGAGTGGTAGTCATGATAGTCTTCGAGGGATGCTTGGCTCTGGTCATCTTTCCAGCCTCACAAGCCCCACAAAGATGATCTTTGAGGAATTTGACACCCTCAATGCCAATGACGTGCTTCTTCTTCACAAGCATGTGCAAGTTCCTCATGCCAGCATGACCGAGTCGACGATGCCATAGCCAGCCTTCTGAAGCTTTTGCAAGTAGACATGTGGCAGGCTGTGGTCCTGCAGAGAAATCAACAATATACAAGTCTCCTCTCCTAAAGCCTTCAAAGACTTTGGAATTGTCAGATTTCATGAGCACTAAGCAACGATATTTGCCAAAGGCGACAACCATATCAAGATCACAAAGCATTCAGACAGACATGAGGTTGAATCCGAGGGACTCGACAAGCATGACTTTATCCATGTGTCGATCCTTTGAGATTGCAACCCTACCTAGACCCAGTACCTTGCTTTTGCCTTTGTCAGCATAGGTGATATGCTTCAGATGCGATGGAGATAAAGCAGAGTCCATCAGTAAGCTCTTGTCACCAGTCATGTGATTTGTACATCCACTGTCGAGAACCCACTCAGTAGCTTTGGGTGTTTCATCCTGCAGATGAATTAGTGCATCTTACGAACTCATATACTTCACAGTGAAGAATATGACATCAAGTTCATCAGATAGAATTTCATCAAATAGTGCAATAGATATAGCAGTATGAGGACGTGAGAAATGAGTAAATCATTTCTTCATGATTAGCTTGCATCCTTTCAAGCATTCTCAGGTCTCCAGCAAATTCATCAGACGTTCAAGTTCGTCTGGAGACCTGACCCTGCATAAGAGATTAGTTCTTTTTCTTCACCACCCACATCTGGAGGGGTGGCAAAGAGTTCATCATTCTGCGAGCTCCATAAGAGAAAGGTGACATTGAAGCCAGTGCACTTTGTTTCACAGAAGAGGGGTCATAGTATGCATATGAATAAGCAGAGAAATTCTTCGAGGACTTATGAACATAATGATTTGAAGAATAATGCACATATTCATAAATCTTAGATTTTCCTTGCGAAACAGAAGCATTAGCACGATGGTGCTCATATGAGGAATTTGATCCATATGAGGACTTGAATCCATATGAAGAATTTGATCCACGTGAGGATTTTGATCCATATGAAGACTTTGGTCCATATGAAGAATTTGATCTGGGGTCCCTGTTCTTCACAGGTGGTGTCATGAGGACATTCACCTGAAGACTTTCAAGGCACCTTTTGGGAACCCAGATTTTCTTCATAGGAGGACCGTTCCTGTAGTTAGTTCCAACATATCTAGCAAATACTTCACCATTCTAATTTTTGAACAGCTTATAGTTGGAGTCAAATGACTCATCAGATGAATATGAAGATACACATGTAAAGCCAGATAAAGTGGATGGATCTACGGGAGGTCCTTTTGCAGCAACCCATGTGGTTTTGGGATACTGCTCAGGTTTCCAGTAGGTTCCATCAGCGTTGGGTTTCCTCTCAAAGGCAATACCCTCTTTCCTAGGGTTCCTGTTCAAGATCTGCTTTTTGAGCACATCACAAAGAGTCTAATGCCCTTTGAGGCTTTTGTACATGCCTGTCACATACAATTCCTTCAACCTTGCATTTTCGTTAGTGATACTTGTGGTATCCTCAGACGAGGAATTTGTGACCACAGAGATAGTTGAAGAATTTGCAGCAATAGAAGCATTTGAACTTTCAGGTGAAGAATTAGCAGATTCACGTTCAATGCATTTCAAACATGGTGGAATAAATTCTTCCTCAGCAGAACTGATCTGTTGAGCAAGTAATGAATCATTTTCCTTCTAAAGATCTTCATGACTCACCCTTAGCTTCTCAAGATCTTGCTTTCTCTAAAGAAATTCATACGAAAGCTTCTCATGATCGGCTAAGAGTGTTTCATGATGACCTTGAAAATTATCAAACTTAGACTATAGTCATTGAAGATTATCAGTCAGAGTTTGAGTTCGACTCATTTCCTCACCCAACAGGTCATCGCTTTTGTCTAGCAGATTTTGAACCTTTTCCAAAGTCTTCTGTTGTTTTATTGCAATATTAGCAAGTTTGGAATAGCTAGGTTTGAGATCATCATCAGATTCATCTTCACTAGATTCAGAGGAGGAATATTTGAGTACCTTGGCACCTTTTGCCATGAAGCAATAGGTGGGAGCGTAGTCATCATCACCGTCGTCAGCAGTGTTGGGGAAGCCATTTTCCTCAGTGTTGAAGATGGACTTGCTGACGAAAGCAGTAGCGAGAGCTAGGCTCGCCACACCAGAGTCTGACTCCTCAGATTCCTCCTCTTCCTCATTTTCCTCAGATTCAGCTTCAGAATCCATTTCCTTGCCAATGAATGCCCAAGCCTTTTTGGAACTGCTCTTCTTGTGAGATGAAGTCTTTGAATATTTTGACGATGAGGACTTTGAAGATTTCTTCTTTTTCTTCGAGTCGTCTGAACTATCATCCTTGTATTTCTTCTTCTTTGATTCCTTCGCCCACTAAGGACAATCAGTTATGTAGTGACCAGGTTTCTTGCATTTGTGGCAAGTCCTCTTCTTGTAATCACGGGATGAGTAATCTGATCTCATGTCATCACCTCTTGAAGATTTTCCAAAGCGACCACGCCTTGAGAACTTTTGGAATTTCCTCATGAGCATTGCTAGCTCCTGGCTTAGTTCTTCAGGGTCACCAAGGCTGCTATCAGAATCTTCTCCTTCAGATGAGGAAACTGCCTTGGCCTTCAGTGCACGTGATCTTCCACAGCTTGGCCCGTAGAGATTTCTCTTCTCGGCTTGTTGGAATTCATGAGTGTTCAGCCTCTCAAGGATATCAGCAGGATCTAGTGACTTGTAGTCTCCACGTTCTTGAATCATCAGTGCCAGTGTATCGAATGAGGAATCAAGTGATCTCAGCAATTTCTTCACCACCTCATGGTCGGTGATGTCAGTGGCACCAAGTGCTTGAAGCTCATTTGAGATGTCAGTGAGGCGATCGAAGGTTTGCTGAACATTTTCATTGTCGAGTCTTTTGAAGCGGTTGAAGAGATTGCGAAGAACGTCAGCTCAAGAATCACGTTGGGTCAAGATTCCTTCGTTGACCTTGGACAGCCTGTCCCAGATAAGCTTTGCAGACTCCAAAGCACTCACTCTGCCGTACTGTCCTTTGCTCAGATGGCCACATATGATATTCTTCGCTTGAGAGTCGAGTTGCTTGAATCTCTTCACATTAGCAGCGTTCACGGAAGGAGTGACGGAGGGAACGCCATTTTCCACAACATACCAGAGATTGTTGTCAATTGCCTCAAGATGCATGCGCATCTTGTTCTTCCAGTAGGGGTAGTCCATTCCATCGAAGGTAGGACACCCAGCCGAGACCTTGATCATGCCTGCAGTCGACATAACTAAAACTCGAGGTGGTTAAACCAAAATCACACAGAACAAGGGAGTACCTTGCTCTGATACCAATTGAAAGTGCGTTATATCGACTAGAGGGGGGTGAATAGGCGATTTTTACAAATTTCTCACTGAGGAAATACTACTTGAGGAATTTACTAAGTGATGAACTACAAGCAGCGGAATAAGTACTCAGGTGCGTGCATAACAAGACAGTAGCATAGTTATCATGATGAAATGAAACATACACAGAGCATAGGTAGTGTGTAAACAGGATAAGCAGGCAGAAAACAAGATGACTGAAGAAATAGGATTGAGGAAATTGAGAAAGTCTTCAGTCAAAGTCTTCAAACGGTAACGATCAATTTCATCAACACATGAGTGAGGAAATGAAAGGGTTGAGGGAATAGAACCAGTAGCTCAGTGAAGACAATGATTTGGTAGACCAGAACCAACTGGTGTGACAGTTGTACGTCTGGTTGGAGCAGCTTGGTATTTAAACCAAAGGACACACATTCCTTACTGTATTCTCCTTGAGATAAGGTCACACGGACCTCGCCCAATCACTCGTGGTAAGTCTTTAGGTGACTTCCAAACCTTCACAGACTAGGTCACCCGGCGATCCACAATTCCTCTTGGATGCTCTAGACCTTGACGCCTAACCGTCTGGAAGATGCACATTCTTCAAAGGTAACAAGCATCAGTTCCACATAGGAACAATCTCTTTAGTGATGCTCAATCACTTTGGGTTTTAGGTGTTGGGTTTGGGTTTTTCCTCACTGATGATTTTCTCTCAAAGTCCTCGGAGGATGGGATGCTCTAAATGAGAAGTGTCAGTTTCTCTCGGAGCAGCCAACCAACTAGTGGTTGTAGGGGGCGGCTATTTATAGCCGGGGAGCAGCCTGAGATGATAAGACATAAATGCCCTTCAATGATATGACTGTTAGGTGGATAAGATATTTGGAACAACTGGCACGTAGCACAGCAATGGTCGGAAAGTTGAACTCTCAAATTCCTCAGGGCTATCATGTTCCTCACTCGTAGGCAATCCGCACTGGCGAATTCCTAACTCCTTAGTCAGAACAAATTCCTCAGAGTGCAAAAGATTTTCATCTCTCTCACTGAAGAAATTGACTGTACTATATGAGATTTCCAAAGGCTTCACTCGAAGGATTGGGTATGTGTAGGCTTTGAGATGAGCATCACTTGGAAATGTTTCCTTAGTTTTACCTCGACCCCCTTTAACAGTACGATGTTTCCTATGACTCAAGAAAGAGAAAATGAAACTACGAAAACAAAAGTCTTCATGCTTCATAATCCTCGCATCAATATCAATGTCTTCAAGGTCACACCAATTTCCTCATTTTCAAAGTCTTCAAGAAAACTGAAGTCTTCAAATGAAGACATTCATTTTTAGGGTCGACTTTCATCGTAAATATCAAACTCGTCATAGACTTATAGAACCTATGTACACTCAAAAACACGTTAGTCTCTTAACCTATAAGTCTTCAATACACCAAAATCACTAAGGGGCACTAGATGCACTTACAGTATGAATGCTTCTCGGAGGCGGTTGAGACTGGCGTCTTGGTGAAGTTACAAACCTACCCTGATTTAGACCTTTGGACATCGGGCCGATAGGCTACATGGGTCAGAGTCAGGACAGTAATTTCCTACCACCAAACATTAGCCTCGCGTGGTTTTGGGAGACCAAAGGCTTATTTGGCGCTTCGTTCAATATTTGGGAGCAGAAGCATTAACGTTTACAGTTCTCTTGAATTGAACTTTCAGGATTTGTCAAACTTCACAAATCTTGACTCTTGAAAATCCTAAAACTACGATTATTTTGGAATGGAGGGGGTACATTTGAATATACATTGTACACGAGTATAGATTAAAAAATATGCAACTTACCTCAATTCATGCATGGTTCCAGATATAATCTCCTTGGTTGCAAAAAAATAGTTAGACATGCGTATGAATATATAGCATGTTCAAACACACAACAAAGATTGATGCCCCCTTTAGATCTGATTTACAAATGCCATTATCTCAAATTCAAATAGATGAATGCACTTCCTATGAATTCGAATCTTCGAAACCCCCTTTATGTTGAATTCAACATGTATTCTATTTCGTAGCTAGCAATTTGGAATGTATCCATGTAAGTGACAAATGTATAAAGTGCTTGACACTAACAACATGGAGTGCACTAATTAATGTTTATATATGAATTGCAAAAGCCATGCATTGTCTGGATTTCAAACCACTCTCACTCTATGGATCGATAATATGAAATAAACCCGTGCACATGCTCGAATTCAATAGAGTATGGGTGTCTGATAGACCAATGTTTGTTCATACGCAAATTGCAAAATTCATGATCTCATCCAAAAAAATAATGCCATTTATATTTTAATTTAATGCGTGGAACCGCCTTTTACACGTAGATGCACTATGCCTCGGCCCGTTCTCACACACGCGCTATATATCTCTCTATCTGACGCATAAGTGCACACACTTTATATACATCGGCATTTCTCTCTCACACATGCTCACACTCTCCCGGGGTGTCTCACGCACACACTCTCTATATATCTCCCTCTCTCTTTCTTACTACTATGTACCACTCTTTTCACTAATCTTAGTTGGAAAACACTATTTCTCTCACATGCATATATACACACGGACGGTCTCTTCTGGCCCTCTATAGGCACATATATGTGCCTACGTGTCTCCCGCACGCACATTATCTTTAGGCCTCTCCCGCACACATTGCCCCCCCCCCCACCTCTCTCTTACTAGTTGGCAGATATGATTCCATCAGATCATTCGGTAGGATATCCCTGACTGTTAGGCTAGATGGTAATACGAGGCAAAGTTTTACCCAAGTCTGGGCCCTTGCAGTTGAGGAAAAAGCCTACTCCTGGTACTGTATATTTGTGATAGGGGTGTGTACAAAGTACACGTGAATACCAGGCATTGTGTGTGTGTGTGTGTACTATCGACGAACTAGCCGCCGGGCTTATATAACATACTCGGGGCCTAGGGTTACAAATCATATATAGTCGGCTTATCATCACTGGGGATAGAGTCCTCCACGACTCTGGTAGCTTCGTCTTGTACGCCGAGTCCTCCACATGGGTCTTCGTATAACGCGTCTCGGTCCAACCTATGTGGCGCAAGATGGAACCGACCCATGAGTCCTCACGTCGACCCACCACAAATAGAAATGATGTGCCCACCACACCTCACACACAATCGGCCACTAAGAAAATAAGCATATACAATAGTACAAAGTTATACATGAAAGTTAATTACATGGTGCATCCAATAATATTTGTTCTGCATTGTGAATGTTTATATTTTCTCCTAAAATATTAGTCACGGGAAAGAGAAACGAAGGGCATATCTCTCTTTGTCTCCACCGCACACCCCCTCTCTTACACCACTTTCACGTACGCACACAAACTATCTCTCGGCCCTCTAAAAGTATGCCCCTGACACATTCACGCGTGCCGGTCATTGTATTTCAAGCGAAAGCACTATACGGTCACTCGACTTCAGAATATGCTCATTACGGTCACCGTATACATTCTCGTGGTGATCATACGGTATCTAGCTCACGATACGTCTCCGTATTTTGTTGATGACACTGACGGACATTGTATTTGATGCGTGCTTCGTATTTTGTTGACGACACTTATAGTCATTGTATTAGAAGCGAAAGCACGATATGGTCACTGGACTTCAGAATGAGCTCATCACGGTCACCATATACATTTTGTGGTGCTAATCAACCTGTGGTTGGATGGTTAGGAGGACAGTGGTTTCCCCAGCCCACCAGGGTTAAAGTCCTGGTGCTCGCATTTATCCTGGATTAATTTCAGTATTTTCTGGCGATGTGAGTTCAGTGGGAGGAGACGTTCCCCTCGACTACGAGGCGCCTATGGTGACTTCGTAAAATCTCAAGATCATATGCTGGCTCACTCTCTCGAAGGTGCTCATAGGGGTAGGGTGTGCATGTGTGCGCTTATAGCGGTGAGTGTTTGCGCGTATATATGAGCGCTTGCCTCTGTACTGTGTTAAAAAAAATACATGTCGTGATTATACGGTCACTGGCTCACCCATACAACTCTGTAATTTGTTGATGACACGATCAATTGACCAGTCAAACGTTCCACGTGGCGCAACTAGTGTTGCACCATCAGTGCACGTAACCATGGGGCTCACCTGTCAGCGCGTATATGAAAGAAAGAAATGGTAGCTTGCGTCTGTACTGTGTTAATAAAATACATTTTATGATGATCATACGGTCACTGGCTCACCATATAGCTCCGTAATTTGTTGATGACACGATCAATTGTCCAGTCAAACGGTCCACGTTCACCAGCGCACATTACCATAGGGCCCACCCATCAGCGCGTATATGAAAGACAGAAATGGTAATAAATTAGTGGTCGGTGGGGATTCGAAGTCGTGAGACCTCTGGTTGACAGCTCGCGTGCCCTAACCACAGCAGACAAGGTCGCCTTGTGATGATATGCTGAGCCGGCCGTTTTAATTGCACGCACGCACGAGCCACTGTGGTGAATACAAACACATCACACATGCGCACAAACACGTACACATGCACGCACGCAACACTCGCACGAACACATGCACACATACAGGCGTGCAACACTGACATGTACACATGCACTCACGAACACACGCACGCACGCACACATGTAGGCAACATTGAAACGTACACATGCACGCACGCAACACTCGCACGCCTGCATGCACACAGCACACGACGCAAGACACACGCTCAACCTATACGTGCTTGCACCCTTTGTTAAGGACATGGATTGTTACGGGTATTAATCAATCTTATTTGTGATAAGCAGAACATTGATGTTTGCAGCGGTCTTTATGAATCACAATGTATCGAACGGGCTATCAATGTATATATGAAAATTTTAAAATTCTCTTACATTATATAGTAGCCTTATCAACCTACATGAATTAGATGACATCACACTCAATGAACAATCATCGGTTTATGAAATGCCCGCGTCTCACTGCCCTGGCCCACAAAAAGATCCTCTACCGTGCACTGCCTGCGTTGGGTCACTGACATGCAGGCCAGGTACCCAACAAGCCCACACGTCAGTGGAAGAACGGCGCGGTGTCGTACGTCAGAGTTGAGGGCGCCGCTCGCTACACGCCCGGCTGAACAAGCCTCCTTGCCGCATTCAAATGACTCTATGAAACCCGTTTGGAAGCCGAGAAACCCACTCCGGCCACACATCCGTTCATGACCGGGTCGGCATTAAACGCAACGCCGGCCGAGCTCCTACCGTCCGCCGTCTATTTAATCTCCTATTTAAACGAGGCTAGACGCCGGCCAAGAATCGCACACCTCCGCCGCTCACTTATCTCCTCCTTCACCATTTTCTCCACTCTTACAATGGCTTACGAAGAGTAGTTATCCGGCATCCAAGCCGGCTGGGTGGCCCGCCGGATACGAGCTATGCAGCTCGCTGATCCACCTCCCTCCCCTCGCCCGACGTATCCAGTTGCCGCCCCAAGCCGGTGTGTGGTTTAGCAACTCGCCGCTCCAGGCCAGCTCGACGAGGAGCGGCAAGCTGCTCCACGCCGGCATGGCGGGGAGCACGGGCATCATCGTTGCCGTCCATGCCGCCTCCTCGTACCGCGCCTCCCGTGTCTGTGGCCGAGACTCCCATGCCTGCGGCCGCGCCATGCAAGCAGAGACAGACACCGGGTGCACAGAGAGCGATGAGTCGGTGGCCAGCGCCTCCGCTCCCGCCGCCATCATCGAGGAGAAGTAAAACACGGGAGGCCGACGCCGCTTGGGTCCCATGAAGGCTACCGCCGAGGCGACGTCGGCATACACAGCAGGTGTCTTGCCTGGTCCTTCTGTTGCGAGGACCTTCGTTGACCCCGCATGGGCTCCACGGAAGTGGAGAAGCCCCCTTCAGACTCCATCTTGGGCATCAGCCAACGATTTCACTCAGTTCAGCAGTGGGGAAGCAAGCTGTCCTTTGCGCTGAAGCATATACCTCCGGGGCTCCCGACAGTCCGGTGATCGTGCTGCCGGACATGAGGAAGACAAATGGATCCGCGGGCGACCATTTAGGCTAGGTATTATTATACCTGTGCTATTCAGGAGTAGCACGGCTTAGTTGATTTGAATGTAATGAAATCCGTCATGTTTATATGAAAATCTGGTATTTTATATGAATTCCGTCATTGTTTATATGAAATATCGCCGTGTTTGCATGAATTTTGTCCGGTTGGTTGAGTTGTTATCAGAATGTGTGTGGCTACGGTTGGATGGTGTAATTTGCGGGTTGTCGGTCGGTCTGCGGCCGGCTCGGGCGGCGAGGTGGGACAAAAAAAACAGCTCGTGCGAGCTCGTCTCTAATGCGCGCGCTGAAGGATGAGCACCCGAGCTCTACCTCGTTCATCGGTGGCAAAGGCACAGGTGGACAAAAGGGTCACCAATATTTTGGCTACCCCGGGTAAGATCCAAACAGCCCCTTCCAACCCCACCCCTCCCAGCACATTCAAATCCCTCGTTCGCCGTGAAATTTTGCCATGTGTTGTTTTCATGGATATTTTGCTGTGTGAAAACAAATTTAAATATGAACGAATAATCGGTGTCCGCGGTCTTCTGCCGGGACACAGTTGGATGGCCTCATAGTAGTAGTAGTGTAGAGTACTAGTACTACTAGATAGTGAGTGTTTACTATTGTATCATGTACGTACTAATTGCAATGCATGCATGTGTTAGCAGTATAATTACCATGTACGAATTTGATGGTAAGATTTGTGTAAGTTGGATGTCATATTATTGCTCTAACATGTGGTCAAAGTTAGCCTCCAAAATGCATTTTAGACCCTATATGGATTGAGGGAGTACATGCATTGCTGAGGTTTCTCTTAATCCTTGCATGCAACGTTTCTATTAAAGCTTGAAATGTGAACATGTGAATGGGAGGGACTACTACAACCCTTCCAAAAGAACTGTAGTACTAATGATATCGTACTCCCTCCATTCACCATCTCACATGCTCAGTACTTTTGCGAACTATGGAAGTAACAAATTTATTCCACCACTCAGCATCTATTATGGATACATTGTGGATTTCAAATTGAGTCATATAGACCGAAAAGTCGCGTCTAACCTTAGAGGCTGCCTCTAACAATGTAACAATCCATCTGGTCCCACTTGTCAGCCTTAGGAAGCATAAGAAAGTACAAGAGAAATATTACTGATTCGACAAATGTGGTGCTAATTAATCAATACTTTTTAAATTTCTGCTAGGGCCCACCTTAGAGGCTGGTTAGAGTCTCTATACATTGTGGTTTTTTCATTTGATAAGAGGAAAACCATGTGGGGCCTACCTTAGAGGCAAGGCTCTATACACTAGAGATGCTCTGTAGTACTACTTTTGATGTGTCCCGTCAACTCGCAGAACAAGGAGAAGCTTGCTTAGTACGCCCTCTCCCCGCCCACGGGTGCGGTGGCTCGCAGAGTCGCAGGACGAGGAGAAGCTTGCTTACTACGCCTACGCCCGCTCCCTCGCCCACGAGCGCGGTGGCTCGCAGGACGAGGAGAAAATTTTACTACTCCCTCCGTTAGACATATACTCCCCTACCTTGGTTAGAGAGATTATCATATTGTTTGAAATATATGTCTTTTAGTAGTAGGAGTAGTACAGTGGTGGGAGTAGTACTACAGCAATTTCCTTGGAGTCCGTGCTGCAACAAGCTACCCTAGGCTATGTTACTACACCCTCCTTTCCGGTTTATAAGGCTCAATTTCAAAATCTCTCCAACCAAGGTAGACGATGAGTGGTGGAATTAATTTCGTAGTTTGCACAAGTACTTAATTAGTATGCTTGTTTTTTCTCAAAAAGTTATGCTTACTGATGCATTAATTACAACGAATGCATGCAGGACCACTAAATTTCCATGAACTTCTACATGCATTGGTGAGTTTTCTCTTGATACTGCTTGCATCGGGTGACTTAATGCACCTCGAAATCCAAACATGTGATGGTAAGTATTAGTAGAATTGAGACTTATAAAATGGAAAAATGATTTTTTTAGATGAGCCCTATAAACCGGAAAGGAGGGAGTAGTAAGTAGTACTACCTCCATAGTGGGTACGTACTCCGTAAAATCAGATTTTCCCAAAACTAAGTCACTCAACCTTTATTTGCTTGTTTCCCTTCCTGCCTCGTTGCCTCGAACAGACTATGCCAAACTCCCCTACCTGCCGCGCGGGAAAAGACCCTCCCTCGCCTTTTTTAGTCCGGGTTTGTATCGATGGTTCGCGCGAAGCAGCAAAAACCAAGCCGTGTCTTGTACTCCTCCGTCGCACTAAAAGAGTGGAGATGCTCGCTTTCATGAATGATGTACTTCCTCTCACCGACATGTGGGACATATAGCAACCGGGTCGACGTGTAATGCACCAAATAACAGTGCAGAACAGCAGGGGGGACACACCCCAGTCGTAGCACCCCAGTAGTAGTAATGAGCAATGAGACGTCAAATCACAAAGCCACACCTTTCCCCCAGATGGACGAAGCAACCATTATTTCACACTTTGCTGAATCCGCTTCTCCATCATCTCCTTCAAGAAAACCACATATTGCTTCTGCCATTGTTCTGCCTCAAGAGGGACGCGCATCGCCTTGGTACATCATGACACGTGGGACCGCATGACAGGCCATGCTCCCTCGCCCACCGCTTCGTAAAATCACCTCATTTTTACTAATCTGGATACTACTAGTATCTTTTTAGATCAATATAGTTGGGATTCACCAAGGAGCAAAACCAAGTGGTAGGCTGCTCGTGTCACGTTGGTGTAGCAACTCAGCAGGGTCAGTCTGCACATGAAATGGCGACACACTTACAGGACCCCTTTGGCCGACATGCGGCTCATCCACCATCTTGTTCCATGTGCAATGCACCAAATTACAGTTCCGAGCAGCGGTTGGAAATGGAGGCACCCCGGTCGTAGCGCCGTAGTAGTAGTAAATGAGCGATGAGAGGTCAAATCACAAAGCCCCACCTTTCCCGCATTAAGCTGGATGGACGAAGCAAACATCATTTCACTCTAGGGCGCAAGAGCATAAAGAAAAAAGAAAACCAATGATGCGTGCGGCAGCTACCTAGGGCGCCCTAGGGTAGGAGCCTCCACTACAAATCCGCTTCTCCCTCGTCCTCTTGAAGAAAACTGATGATGCGTGCGATGGGTAGGGTTTGTAGGAGTACTACGGTGTGCGGGGCCACGCCATAGTAAACGGGAGAGGGATTGAGTTTGAGTCGACGCCTTAATACGGGTGGGCCGCTCGGTTTTACGGGAGCGAGGCAGCATTTTGGGTTCGGGGAGCAGTGGAGATATACGTACAAAAAATTGTGGACATAGGTTCGACCGAAAGGCAATGACGCATGGGCCCCGCATTTTGATATACCCACGGCCGTGTGAAATTTGCTACTCAAAATAATGCATAAAAGTTCCTCCAAAAACATCTATAACTAATGGGAAGTGAATGTATGCTTAAAATGAAAATGTAATACAAAGAGAAAAAATGAATTACAGTTAAAAGAATGACATTTCTAATAAAAATGTGAATGTGAACTACATATGTGTGCACGTGACCAACACATACATTGTCAATACAAAATCTAATGCAAGAAATAACTTATGAGTAATATGCACGAATTGATGATGTGGTGCTTGCATGCATAGAGTACAAAAACAATGTGATTTATGACTTGCATGCATGACGTGTTCATGTGCCATCATTGCATGTCCAGGAAAAAAGCTAGTGGGTTGTACTAGCTATTTAGGAATAGAAGATGTATATATGGAAGTTGTAGGGAAAGAGATGGCATGTATCTCAATTCCTATGAGTAGGGATTGGAAAAGAGATGTCATTTGGTTCACATCATAGGAACTTTTCTATTGAATCTAGAGATGACATGTATCTCAATTCCTACGAGGAGGGATTGGAAAAGAGATGTCATTTGGTTCACATCATAGGAACTTTTCTATTGAATCTAGGTTAATGTTTATTTTCCTTTGAAATTGTGGGAGTATAGGAATCCATTCATATGAACCAAGTGCCTATAAAGCTATAAAGATGATATCATGTTTATTTTCCTTTGAAATGTGGAGTATATGAATCTATTCCTATGAACCAATTGGCTCTAAAGGAAAAAATCCTATAAAAATCATATCATATAGATTTCCTATGATATTCCTCCACACCAAAGGATGGTTGAAATTGCTGCAGGTGATATGACGGTCTTTCTTTGTACACTCCTCCCCCATCTTTATAGTTACCTCTCGCAGATGAATGAAATGATATATATTGGGTACTCTATATGTGCATTTTGGTATACGAAAACTCGGTAAAAAATGTTTGCCAGGTTTGAATTTTCAATAAAGCTATATGCACTACATTTTGGAACGGAGGGAGGAGCATACGGCAGTTGCTAACACTCACGTGGAAGATTTGTGTGTCAGAGGAGTGGCTATTCTGTTAAATGCCATGGCAAAACTGACACTGTCAGATGCCGATGGGGGTCCTCGGCCCGACCCACTGGTCGGGAGACGACATGGTGAGTACCCCTTAGTCCAGGGCACCGTCAGTAGCCCACTGAACCGGTCTTCAAGTTGGGGACACTCCTCGGTTCTTCCGAACTGTTCTTCGTCTTCGGTCGTCGGTCTTGAAAACTGGTTCAACAAATTTTCCCATCTCCGATCTTGAGGATTGCCGAGGTATATCCGAAAAGTTCATACGTCGGGTATCCGAGGAGTCTTTTAAGTTCTCGGCCTTTATCAATGCCTTGTTATCTTTTACGCCACACGTCGGGTTCGAAGTGTTTCCTGTGCGGCAGTGTCCTCTTGCATCCGAGCTCCAACGCCGGACTGCATCCGAGGTATCTCTTGCAGCCGAGCTCCAACGCCAGTCTGTATCCGAGCTCCAACGCCAGTCTGTATCCAAGCTCCAACGCCGGTCCGTATCCGAACTCCAGCACCGGACTGTATCCGAGCTTCGACGCCGGTCTGTATCTGGGGTGTCATCTCGCAGCCGGGCACCAATGCCGGACTGTATCCGAGATGTCATAGATTACCTCGGTCTTGAAAAAGTTAAAAGGGTTAAACCGAGCTTAATGCCGGAGATGCCCTCTATGGAGCTAGCCACTTGCATCCGAGCTTTATGCCGGACTGCTCCCGCAGTGGTGCACCACCTCGACTGTGGGCTGATTTTTTTGAATTTAATTCCAATTTGTGCAATTTATTATCTGCCGAGGTATATAGCCAGTAGCCCTCAAGGTGTGTGTCCGCTCAATGTCCGGCATGCACCTGAAGGATGGCATAAAACCGGTGATCCCAGTAGCCCCTGAGACTCAGGTCGATTCACAAAATCGTCCTGAGGATCAACTCCTAGCTCTGTAGCATACTTAGGAATAGAAATGTGGATTGCATATTCCTCGAGACTCAGGTTGGGTGCGGCCGACCAACCTGAGGATCATAATCTCCTCGAAAACTATTTCGCACTTTGTGAATTGTCTGCATTGAATCGTCGATGGAGTAGCCCCTGAGCCAATGGTCGGGTGGCAACACCAGATCAGGGGATCGATGTACCCCTTTAATATTTGTAAATGAGAAGTGCGAAGCCCAGTATCCCCTGAGCCTTAATGTGGGCACGGGTGGCTGAATTAAGGATCAATGTCCGGAGTATATCACAATTTATGTGTAGTGATTCTATGTATCCAAGTACTTTACATCACTAATGCTCGGATCCGCATTGTACAAAACTTTGTTGACCGACCATCGGCTTCAACCTCCTCGGCCAGCAGCCGAAGAGTGTTCATCCTACTTTATAAAGCCTTTATAAGGGCAAAGATTTATGACAAACAAGGCAATCCGGCCATATGGTTTTATAAACAAAGGTACGCAGAGATATATGTTATAAAACATCTTCTGGGAGAAATATTTCCGTTACAGGTTCCTTTTCCCAGGCTGTCATGTTGATCATGATCATGAAACCTCAACTCCGATCAATGTGGGAGGAAAATATTGAGGGTTTAGTTGGGAGAAAGTTCCCGAACTCTATGGTCCATAATGAACCAAAATTTTCACTTCCATCGTTGCCGACCAATTATATTCTTTTAAGATGACTAGCTTTCGGCTTCACCCAGTCTGAGGTACTAACCCGGATGACCCGGTAGTAACAATCACAGAGGTGCTCCCTTTATCGCCTAGCCGAACAATCGGGAACGTAGGGGTAAGCACAGGAGCCAGGCAACCCAGCTTGGCCAAAATCTTAAGTCAAATTGATGCATATTTACAGCTTTATTACGATAATTACGGAAGGCAAATTCTCCATTGAGACTGTTTATAACCTAAAAGTAGCCCATCGTCGGCTTCCACCCCTTTGTAGATGCTACACAGGGTGTTTCCGTACTAACAATACAACCCTTAGCCGATGTCTCGGTGCCCGGAGGCGGTTGTGTTAGCGGAAACAAGGCAATCAGATATGCAGGCTTTATAACTTTCACTTAGTCATAGGAGTTTAAAGTTCGGGGCCAGTTACTAGCCCCTGGTTAGTGTTCGATGTCAACTGAGGTCAAACCAGTAACACTTCGGCCAAAATTATGAAAGGCCCATCGTTTAACACGGGGTGATCTCTATCGATCTGTAGTTTGACACAGTCATTGGATCGCTGACCAGTTTACGCTTATTGTGACAGTCAGTTTTCGGCTTTCTCCATGGAGGCGCTTAACCATTCGAGCTGGAAGCACAATCGCAGTGGTTCTCCCTTTGCACTCCTAGCCGAACAAAGCGGAACGTAGGAGGCAAGCACAGGAGCCGAGCAACCCAACTATTGATCGAAGACACAATTCGAAACCGATGCATATAAGGCAATATCTGAGAATGTTTTGCCGAGGACTCCATGACTTACCTTGGCTTTCGGTGGGTTCGGCTCTAGTTGCAGCCCACTGTTGATATTGCCGAATCTGTAAAGGTGTCCGGGGTTGCACTGCGAAAGTTATACTGGAAACACACAAATAGGTTAAAAGTGCCATAGGCTTGGAAAACCAAAAAACTTCAGTAAAAACCTTACGCCCGAACTAAATCAAGTTTTTGGTGCCAATCCGAAATTGGTCTTAAAATTAATTTATGCTTCCGTCGTGCTTTAACATGATACATCTGATCTCTAGACTTCAAGCGGGTCAGCCTTCAGCTTCAACCTCCTATCCCGAAGGCGGAGTGTTTCTCAGGCCAGTTTAGAGAACTAAACGCGAGCAGCTTTAGAGAGAAAACAGGCTATTCGGCTATTGACCACACACTCTCGTCGGAAAAAGGAGTAGTGGAAAAAGACTTTGCAATGACTTAGAAGAAAGAAAAAATATTTATTATAGAATGGCTCATATAAATTTTAAGAGCCCCCAGTTAACATGGGTAGAGGGAGTTTCTTTTAACAAACAACGTATGTGAGCACGGTCGAACCGAACACAAATTAAAAATTTAAAAACTTTGAGCATGAAAGCGACTTAGCTGGTTAATGTGTTCGGCGTTGATGATGTGGGCCGAGCTTGCAGTGGGTTGAGATCCCAGCCCCCAAGCCGGTTCTTAGGTGCCCGAGCGAAGAACTCGGCTTGATGAAGTGGCGACGCCGCTCGGTCGATGCGGCAAGGCGAAGCCCCTGGTCCAGCCGAGGTGACGAAGTTGGTCGGCTGGTGACACCGAAGTCCTCGGTCTAGCTAACGTGATGAAGCTGGTCGGCTGGTGACGCCGAAGTCCCCGGAGTAGGTTGATGAAGAGACGGCGAAGCCCCCAGTCTAGCCGAGGTGTTGGAGCAGACGCCGCAGACCAGTCAATGTCGATTTACTGAGGTCAGTCCGGTGGAGTGGTCATTGTCTGGATCCGATGCAGTATCTCATTTGGCAGGGCGAGATTAGCCGGATTGGTATCCGGGATTTCTTCAGAGTCATCCTCCGGTACGATGGTGCAAGTGGCGAGTCCGGCCAGGGCTGACTCCTGGTGTTCGGACGCCGAAGTCACGTCCAGGCTTGGAGTTGGATCCGGGATAAGAGAGGCGAGTCCGGCCGGAATTGACTTCCGATCTTCGGACGCAGAGGCCGCATCCAGGCTTGAAGCCGGATGCGAGATAAGTGCCGACCCCGGGATCGGGTCGGAGAGAGATCCCTAAGTCGAAGCTTCAGGGTTGTTCAAGTTAGGGTTTCGTGATGCCGATCTCATGCTTGGCTTCACGATGCCGAACTATTGCTCGGTTCGCCAAGGTTATGATCCGAGGAGGTGTCGTCAGCTTGATGGAGCGATGACGCAGTCGATGCTGGTACAGGTCGGCAGCCGTGGAGCAACATGGTCGGGCCGGTTTGACATCGGCACGATGGTGAAAATTGCCTCGGGAAAGACAAAAAATTTGTAGGCACGTGTTTGAGAACAACACACAATACCCTGGAAAAGGTTTCCTTCAAAAAGGATGTTCAATATCCCGTTCGTGAAGAAAGATGAATTCGGGTCGGATTCGTTTTCGCGCAGAAAATAGATCCGAAAATTGACGCACTCCTCGGGCCGTTCCCAGAGTTTGAACGGTCGGATCAAGCTGAAATTCTGAGGGGTGGCAGATATAGGAATTCCGCAGCCGATCAATGGTTGGATCTTCCAAATGATGTCCGAGCTGGACGCTGGACTCCACACCCTAAACTCATCTAGATTCCTGTCCTGATTCGATAGGGCTCCGGTATATTGGAGATCGCCGGAGATTCCTCCATCGGAACGCGATGAAATTTTACAGGGTTGTTATATACACAATTCCGCACTATTCCACCAAGTAAATCGTCAAAGTGACACCTGAGGAAGCAGCGATGGTGAATACAAATCCGCTGTATAGAAAAACAGCACGGTCGCCCGAGGACAATGTTGAAGTTGAGCCCCCGAGCTATATGGATGATTCCTCCACGATCTTGATAGAGATCAGAGTTGATGTTGATAAAGGCCCTTGTCCAATCATGATGATCTGAGGCGGAGTGCAGTCCTCGGTCGATCCGAGGTGACCAGTCGAGCCGGCGACGAATATGCCGACATCACAGTTGATCTGCAGGCGAGCCATTGATCCATTGCCGATCACATAGCGGAACTCTCAATGAAAGCACCATTGTCGGTGTAAAAAGCGGCAGATCTTGGGGTAGGGGGTCCCGAGCTGTGGATTCTCGGATCAATGGTAACAGGACGATGAACACGGTGTTTTACCCAGGTTCGGGCCCTCTTGATGGAGGTAAAACCCTACGTCCTGCTCTTGTTTATATTAATGGAGTATCAAGGTACAGAGTTGATCTACCTCGAGATCATATGTTGTGGTCTAAACCCTAGGGGTATGATGAGTAATGTCATAATCTATCTATCAACGAGCCTGGCCTCGGCTTATATAATGTACCGGAGGCCTAGGATAACAAGAGTCCTAGTCGGCTACGTCGGTGGAGAGGAGTCCTTGTCTTGATCACCAAGTCTTGTGGAATCTTCCTCGTATATGTCATCGGCTGTCCGAACTGGCCCATTAGTGAACCGCCATGGGGGTCCTTGGCCCAACCCACTGGTCGGGAGATGACATGGTGAGTACCCCTTAGTCCAGGACACCGTCAGCAAACGTTTGTCAGATATGATTTACGGACACATGCATTGCATTGATACGTGCCCCCTCTCTCTCATGCACACACGCACCCTCACACGTCACGACTCTCCCGAGTCCTCTTGCACCCACCGTCTATCTGTAGGTAGACGTCATGCACATATGTGCTCTTCACTCCCTACCCTCACAACTTCTATAAAATAAAAGACGTCGCGCACCTTTTATTTTAACTCACACATCACACACTTATACTATTACTCTTATTGCGAACATTCTTTGGGCGTAGTATATTGTACTCTCATGACGAGAAGCGTTGCACGCACGCACTAGTTCTCTCACACCCACTTGCGGGTACACGTAGGAGTGCAATTTTTTTGGAAGCTAGGAGCGCATTTGTTTACAAAGAGGCATCCCAATTGACATTTTGACTAGTCTAGTTTTCAACTTGATGGAGGGTCGGTGAGGGAGTCATGGACTAAGGGGTCCTCGGGGCGACGACCCATTGTGCATGGGCCGGACTGGTGGAGCCGTGTGGTGACCTGAGACCTGTGAGGCCGTGGTGTGTCCTCCAAGTCAAGGGTGGACGAGATCTCTTTCCCTCTTGTTGTAATCTATCTTCGGTAACCCTAACCCTATCGGTGTCTATATAAACCGAGGGTTGTAGTCATTAGGGGGAGAGCTATCTTCATCCCCGGTAGCCTAGGGTTTAGCTCATACTAATCTCGAGGTAGATCTACTCTATAAACCATGTTATACAATCAATACAATCAAGCAGGACGTAGGGTATTACCTCTTCGAGAGGGCCCGAACCTGGGTAAACACTGTGTTCTTCGTCCCTTGTTACCTCTCGATCCTAGATCCACGGCTCAGGACCCCCTACCCCGAGGTCTGCCGGTTTTGACACCGACATTGGTGCTTTCATTGAGAGTTCCACTGTTGGATCACCGGAAGGATCGATGGCTCGCTTAGTCCTTGGAGAGGACATCAGTTCCATGGATCTCTTCGTCCCTAGACAACTCTTCGCTTTTGGCAGCATCGTACTGCACGCTGATTCGACCGGTCTTCTTGACCAGATCGACAACTTTGCTCCCGAACACCGGATTCGATTCGGCAATCTGGAGTACGTTACTGACGAGCGGGGGGATTTGGTTTTCACCGGATTCACCACCCCCGCAGGCCTTGCCGCACCTGCTCCGACGTACACCTCCGATCCAATCTGTGAATCGGCCCTAGTCCACCAAACGGCTTTGAGCCAGGAAGGACTCCCTGAGAGAGGGGACCTTACCCCACCGTCAACTGAACTCACATCGGCGGAGGATTTATCCCCGGCCCTCGAGGCAGAACGAGAGGTCCGATGCCAAGATTCGATATCAGCCGAGCTCCTCACCCACAACACCTTGCTGGCCTCGAGCCCACACCTTGAGTTGGCGAATAGCGGCCAGGCGTCACCCCCGGCCCAAAATGACCCGACCTCAAACATTGGCGTGGAAGGTGCACAGGAGGGTCAAAGCACATCCTCAGTTTCCGAGGACAATCCGGTGCCCCTCGAGGTTTCGGTCCCGAATCCCAAAGATAGGTCCGTCCGGGACCAAGGATCGGTTGAGTCACAGACCCATCTCCGCTTCGTCACCACAAAGTCCGGCCCAGAGCCCTCAAGTCCGGCAACCCTCGATATTTTGAACGAGGCGCTAGACCGAATTCCGAAAATGATCATCCAGGAGAACCTGCCCTCCGCCTTCAATCACCGGCCCTTCGAGGCGTTCGACAAGGAATTTTGCGCCCCACCCACCACCCATTTGGTAGCAACTATCGATGATTTAACCGTTATGTTAGACTATAATTTAGAGAATGCCGAATACATTGACGAGGAGGACGTAACCACGGCTAATGCTGAGGTCGGTCCCCCCGTCATGGGCCGCTGGTCGGCCACATCCACCTACGACATTTATATGGTGGACACCCCAAAGGACGGCAACGGCTCTCCTGAGCAGGACCGAGGCAAGCCCAGAGATGAGCCTTCCAAACACCGAAAACAGCGCTGTCAATCAAAACCACGTCAAAGCCACACAAGCAAAGTAGACTCGGTGGTGAACGGCACCGTAAATAATACGGATGACCTCACCGGAGACGTAGCCAACGAGCATCATCAGGATGACCCCACGGGGGCAGGAGGACCCGCTCAATCCGGAAAGCCACGAAGACTCCAAGGATAGCAACTACCCACCACTCTCTGAAGAGGAGGCCAGTCTTGGGGAGGATGATTTTATCGTCCTCAAAGACCTTCTGGAGCAAGAACGGTTCAAGCGGAGGCTTTTAGCAACCGCCCGCAACCTAAAGAAGCAAAAACGCAAAATCAAGGCTGAACGGGACACCCTCAACGATCGATGGACTAAAGTCCTAGCTGCCGAAGAGGGGTACGGCCGCGATCAGCCAACCAGGAGTTATCCTAAATGAAGGCTATTGCCCCAGTTCGACGACGAGGCTATAGAGCCAACACGCCCGATGTATACAAACGCCGAATAGCCAGACCGACCCCCTAGAGGGCGGGACAGGGAAGCTGACGAGGCCGAACATCCAGCCGCCCCACCTCGCCATCACGACAAGGATCAGGTGCGGCCCACTTACGAGTACGATCTCCGCCATGACCTAGATGCTCATGGAGGCCATACCAGGTCCATCTACAGACCCAGAGAGGATCTGCCCGCATACCGGGAAGGATACTATGATCGGGTAAACCGAAATGATAGAGTCCGGGAGTAGCAATAGAGTAGGAGGGCCGAAGACCTCCGTCGCGACGTAGCCCGAGTTCGGGGCGCCGCACACCCCCTGTGCTTCATAGAGAGGGTAATGCAGCACCAATTCCCAGAAGGCTTCAAGCCTGTGAACATCGAATCATACGACGGAACCACAGATCCAGCCGTATGGATAGAGGATTTCCTCCTCCACATCCACATGGCGCGAGGAGACGACCTCCACGCCATTAAATATTTACCACTCAAGCTTAAAGGCCCAGCAAGACACTGGCTGAACAGCCTTCCCGAAGACTCTATAGGTTGTTGGGAAGAGCTTGAGGACGCTTTTCGAGCAAACTTCCAGGGCACCTATGTCCGGCCTCCGGATGCTGACGACTTAAATCGCATCATGCAACAACCCGGAGAATCTGCCCAACAATTTTGGAACCGATTCCTGACTAAGAAAAATCAGATCATTGACTGTCCGAATGCCGAAGCCTTGGCTGCCTTTAAGCATAGTGTCAAGGACGAATGGCTTGTACGGCAGCTCGGCCAGGACAAACCAAGAACTATGGCAGCCCTTACTTCCCTCATGACCTGCTTTTGCGCGGGCGAAGATATTTGGCTTGCTCACAAGAACACCAACCCAGACACACCCGGTACCTCTGAGGTTCGGGACGGAAATGAAAAGCCCCGACACAGCAAGAATAAACGTCGCCACAATGCCGGTGAGGGTGAGGATTTGGAAACCAGAAGTCCGGAACCTGAAAGAAAGCCCCTAAAGGCAACAGTGATGGCCCGTCTAGGCTGGACACAATTCTATACAAGCCTTGCCAGATCCACGGCACAACAAAGAAGCCCGCCAACCACTCCAACCGAAATTGTTGGGTGATTAAATAGGCCGGCAAACTCACAGCCGAAGACTCGGGCAAAAGCCCAAGAAGCAAGGACGATGACGAGCCCCGCAGGCCGAATAGTGGAGGCCGGACACCCTTCCCTTCCAAGGTCAAGACGGTAAACATGATCTACGCAACCCACATACCGAAGAAGGAGAGGAAGCGAGCGCTACGGGACGTATACTCCATCGAGCCAGTAGCGCCGAAGTTCAACCCATGGTCAGCCTGCCCGATCACGTTCGATCGCAGGGATCATCCCACCAGTATACGCCATGGAGGGTCCGCAGCCCTAGTGCTGGACCCCATCATCGATGGATTCCACCTCACTAGAGTCCTAATGGACGGAGGAAGTAGCCTCAATTTGATATACGAGGATACAATGAAGAAAATGGGGATCGATCCATCAAGGATTAAACCCAGTAACACCACCTTCAAGGGAGTCATTCCGGGAGTAGAGGCCCGCTGCACGGGCACCGTGACACTCGAAGTGGTGTTCGGATCTCTGGATAATTTCTGAAGCAAGGACTTGATCTTCGATATTGCACCTTTTTGCAGTGGCTATCATGCACTCCTCGGCCGAACAGCGCTCGCTAAATTCAATGTCGTTCCACACTACGCATACCTCAAGTTGAAAATGCCTGGTCCTTCGGGCATCATAACTATCAACGGCAACACAGAACGCGCACTTCGAACCGAAGAGCACACTGCGGCCCTAGCGGCCGAAGACCACACCGGCCCATATAGGCCCGGATGCCGACCCACTGTAAGGGCCGGCGACAACAGTAAACGGGTTCGAACCCGTTCCCCATCATGGGAACCCGCATGCATTCGCCGCAAATAGCGATATGCGCCCCATGACATGCCCACATGCTTCACGCTCCACGTGCCTCGTCAGCACAACTTCACACTCAAAATACCATGGGCAGCCATAAGGCATACATTAATCCGAAGTACATGTTCGGTTAAACCGAACTTTGGAATTACCTCGTCTTCGGACGACCCGGGGACCAATTCCGGATACCCCCAAGTTTAAAGCTTCATTGGCAGGGTCCTCGCCCATCAAGGTCTCATCGAAGGTCCCAACCCCACCTATCAGAAGCAAAGGCACAGACATGCAGCAGGGCACAGTGAAGGCTTCAACTCATGCATCAAGGCTCTGCGTCAACCTTTACTCTGTAAATTTCCTTTTTCTTTCTCTCTTGCAAGTACTGCCTTCGCAGTTCGAATTGTACGGATAGACGTCCTGAGCTTACAAGAAATAAATACCCTTTATGGTGTTCGGATATCTGCATCTTGCAATTTTTCTGTCCCTTTCCGATTCTCTCCTCGCTCTTCGAACAGCCCGGCATGAAAATATATTAATCAGTTACGAGTTCGATTTATACATCAGCTCAATATCTTTAAGTCTGGCACCGCTTCCCGCTAGGTGTCCGGCGTCTCGAATATTGCACTATATGCATCTGTTCCAAACTATGTCTTGGGTCAATAGTTGGGTTGCCCGGCTCCTGTGTTTGCCCCTTATGTTCCGCTTGTTTGGGCAAAGGGAGAACCCCTGCGATTGTAGTACTAGTTCGCCCGGTCAAGTACCTCAGGAGGAAAAAGCCGAAAACTGATCGTCATAGTAAGCGCGAACGGGTCTGTGATCCGATGACGAGGTTGGACTCTAAAAATCGTTGGCGATTTCGCCGTGTCACACGAAGGGTTCGTCTTAACACAAACCATGTGATCGGAAAGGGCAGGCTTCGACCCCCAAGTACATCACAAATACACCGGGGGCTAGTCCCTAGTCCCCACCATCAAGCTCCTAAGGCTAAGTGAAAGCAGTAAACCGAATAGTCTGATCGCCTGGTTTCGTTCCCGCACTACCGCCTCTGGGCACCAAGACGTTGGCTAAGGGTAACAGTGCGGAAACAAAACACCCTTCGTGATATTCACTTGGGGGCTGAAGCCGATGACTAGTAGCTTTCAGAACTAAACATACAGCCACACAGGAGTCAAAATTAAATCACTAAGTTCATCGGGCGCATAATAAAGCATAAATCCCACTTGGTACAAGCTTGCTACATCTACTCAAGCATTACATTTTTCGAACACTGGCCCTCTATCGCCAGTGCTCCGATCATCACCTACGCGAAGTACTGCTCGGGGCGGCGATGCTCCTTCCCCTGGGGCGGAGGACCAGTGGCCATCTCCATTGGATTAATCCTTGGCCAATGAACCATGGTCTTCGCAAACGCGAGCCTCGCCCCCTCAAGGCACGCCGACCGCTTCACGGCGTCAATCTAGAGCGGCGCCTCCCGCAGCCTTTGCACAAGGTCAAAGTAGGTGTCCGGAATGGGCTCGGCCGGCCACAGGCTGACACAGAGGTCCTTCAAGGCCAGCTCAAACATCCGATTCATCTCCATCAGCTGCTTCATTTGATCACTGAGGAGGGGAGGACGCTCGGAGTCCGGAAACTGTGACCAAAAGAGCCGCTGCGTGGAATCCTCCTCGCGAGTAGCATAGTGCCTCGCCGCAGCCGATGCATTCTTCGGGAGTTCAGCGAAGACGCTTGCGGAGCGCCAGACCCTCGTCAGCAGGGCGAATCTGTTGCCTCCGAACACACTCTGCAATAAATATTTCTTACCATTGGCAATTTGTGCGGCTTGCCGAAGCTCCTCCCGGACACCTCGGGCGTCACTCCTCGCCTCCTGGAGCACTTTCTCCGCCTTGGACAGACGGGAGGATTGCTCCTCCCGCCCCTTCTCAAGGGCCTCAAGCTTCTCAGCGGCATCCTGGAGCTCCCCTTTGACCTCGGTTACCCGAGATTCATGCTGCTTAGCAGCACGCTTGGCCTGCTCAAGCTCGGACACCACCCTCTCAGCGCCTGTCCTCTTTTCGGCCACCTCAGCCTCAGCTTTCTTAAGGGCCTCCTTTAAGCCCTCGACCTCAGCGGCAGCAGCTGCAGGATCATCAAGATAAAGGATCAGTCAATGGTTTGGCCAGTCCCTATCTGGCAAATACACATCTTTTTACATAGCTTACCTTGTGCCTCGTCAAGCCATTTGTTGACAAGGTCCAGCTCTTGATGGAAAGCTTGAGCTTCCGATCCATCTCCTCTAACGCCGCGGCATTAGCAACTGCGGCCACGAAAGATGCTTGCGTTAGCATCAGAAATGTCGACATTGTTAACCCACCTACCGAATTTGATCCTCTGCAGGTCTCTTCGGAGATCCTGGCAGAGTCTCGGGGGCTGCTATGTATGCGGCCTACTTAAATTAAGAACTATAACCGCATTATAAGGAAGGATCATTACTTGACTTACCTCAAAGCCTGTTAGAAGGCCTTGGACAGCATCGTTCATTCCGGATTGGACGGACCGAACACTCTGCATAACCGCACCCATAAGGGTGCGGTGCCCTTCAACGATGACGGAGTTGCTCACCAACTCCTCCAGCGTGTCCAGCCAGCCCACCACCGCCCGTGCGGAGGTGTTCGGCGCTGGCGTTGGCTCCCCGGCCCCCTCCCCGCTGGGAGGAATCTGTGCCGTCGAGGGCCTTGGAGGCTCGGGAGCGGTCGACGGAGGGGGTCCGGATGGCCCGGACTCTTTTCCCTCGTCGGCCAGGAGGGACGCTCCCTCCTGGTCTTCGGTGACTGAGGTATTGACCTCGGCCATTACGGCATCTACCTCCCCCTCCGTGTTCGGAGGAGGAGTTCTTTGGGACTGCACCTCCTCAGCCTCTTCGGGGACCAAATGAGGCGTGGAGTGCACCATAGACCCACTGTCCACTAGCTCGGCGGGTGGAGACGTCCCTTCCGAGATTTGCTCGGTGGGGCGCTCATGCGGGGGACTGCAATTCGGAGGGGTTAACCTTCAACTAAAACAAACTACTGAAAGCATAATAGCTAAAAATACAGACACCTTACCTGCTGGCAGGGGGCTTGACCCTGGATCCCTTCTTTGGGAGCCCCTCGGATGCCTCGGACTTCTCGTCATCCGAGCTGTCAGGTATAACCAGCTTAGGCTGGTGTCGTCTCTTTGGGGTCGGGGAGGTTGGACCTCCTCGGCGTCCTCGGATGCCGGCCTCTTTTTGGAGTGCAAAGAGGCACTCTCCTCTTCGTCCTCCTTCTCCTCGCCCCCATCCTGTACGGATGAGGCCGCAGCATCTCCGGACCGGTTGCCTGGACGGATCCTGCAGCGGAGGCCCTCCCTGGCCTCCGGTGCCTCTTGCTTCTTGCCCTTCTTAGCGGGCGCCTTATAGGGCACCACAACCAGCATCTTCTCCAGCTGCTCTGATCGGGGCCCCTCCGGCAGCAGTGCCGGGCCGCTCATCTTCTTGGCCTTGGCGAGCCAGCCCTGCAAAATCCACATAACCAGGTTAGATCAAATCTCACGTAATATGAATATCCGAATACTCTTCGAAGAGACATGCCACTCACCCCCCTTGGGGGATTCGCGGCGTCAAAACCGATGTCCTTCCCCTCAGCCGGCCACTCCTTCTGGGGCTGGAATAGTTGGCCCCATATCTTGTCAGGAGTCGTGCCGAAGAGGTGCCGCACAGTGGCCGGATCCTCGGGCTCATACTCCCACATGGGCTTGGCCCTCTCTTGGCAAGGGAGGAGCCCGCGGTGGAGCATGATCTGTAACACGTCGACCAGCTTCGCGTCGGTCTCTATTACATTGTCAATGCACTTCTACAGCGCTCTGGCGTCGGCAACACATCCCCAGTCTGGACTCTTGGTGATCCAAGAGGCCAATCTGGTGGGGGGTCCGGACAGGAAGGCGGGGGCCGCTCCCCATGCGGCCTCCCTCCGCTCTGTGATATAGAACCACTCCTTATACCACATCCAGACGGTGTCGACGAAGTGGCCGTCCGGCCTCTGGACCCATGTCAGCTTGCTGATCATGGCCCGTCCGCAGTCCGCGTGCTTGCCGCCGACAACCTTGGGCTTCACGTTAAACACCTTCAGCCATAAGCCAAAGTGCGGCTCGACCCGGAGGAGAACTTCACAGACGACGATGAAGGTCGAAATGTGGAGGAGGGAGTTGGGGGCTAGATCGTGGAAATCCATCCCATAGTAAAACATTAGCCCTCGTACAAAGGGGTGGAGTGGAAATCCAAGCCCCCTAAGGAAATGGGGGAGAAAAACTACCCTTTCGCCCGGCTCAGGCATAGGGATGACCTGACCCTCTTCAGGGGCTCGATGGGCGACGTTGGCTGGCAAGTAACCGGCCTCCTTCAGCTTCAGTATATCCTCGTTGGTGATGGAAGAGGCCTCCCACTTCCCATTGGCGCCGGATCCGGCCATGGTCGAAGGAGGTAAAGTGGGATTGGCTATGGAAGTAGGGAGAAAGGGCGCTGGAGCTCTGAAGAATCGCGAGTGCGGAAGGTAGGAGAAGGCATGGGATGCAGACTGTAGTGCCCCCCCCCCCCCTTATAGACTGTGGGCAGGCCAGAGGTCCCTTTTTTCACGCTGTTGACCTCTGCACTTCATGATATCTCCGCAATGTTATGAGCGGGGAGGGGAATCGAAATCATTAACCATATCCCCCGAAAAGCGGGACACGATCTCCACCTTGAAGGGACGTGTCAAGCGGGGCGTCAGCCTTGATCCGCGCTTCGAGAAATAGTAAGTGCTTGGCGTTATGGCCGGAAGCGACTCTTCGTTGAAGGAGAAAAAGGTGTCAGATAAAGGCACTATTTGCGCTTGAGCGGTATTTTTATTACTACCTTCGGTGTTAAGTAAAACAGCCGTTTTAGACTCCGAACGTCACTTGGTATTGAACATGGGGAAGACTTGCTGAGGAACTCGCCCCGCAAACTGAATACTGGTCGGAATGGATACCGGATACAAGTCTCGGCGTTGGAGGCAAGTTTGGGGGCTACTGAGGGAGTCATGGACTAAGGGGTCCTCAGGGCGACGGCCCATTGTGCATGGGCCGGACTGGTGGAGCCGTGTGGTGACCGGAGACCTGTGAAGCCATGGTGTGTCCTCCAAGTCAAGGGTGGACGAGATATCTTTCCCTCTTGTTGTAATCTATCTTCGGTAACCCTAACCCTATCGGTGTCTATATAAACCGAGGGTTGTAGTCATTAGGGGGAGAGCTATCTTCATCCCCCGTAGCCTAGGGTTTAGCTCATACTGATCTCGAGGTAGATCTACTCTGTAAACCATGTTATACAATCAATACAATCAAGCAGGACGTAGGGTATCACCTCTTCGAGAGGGCCCGAACCTGGGTAAACACTGTGTTCTTCGTCCCTTGTTACCCATCGATCCTAGATCCACAGCTCGGGACCCCCTACCCCGAGGTCTACTGGTTTTGACACTGACAGTCGGGGACCGCACGTGAATGATACTGCGACCTGGAAGCGGTGGCTTGATAGTGCAACCTGGAAGCGGTGGCACGTTATTGATCGAGTTTTATTTGTACTTGAACTTTAAATGAAAATAGTGGTTCGCGCATATTCAATTTAATAACGGTTGCTACAACAAAATCACTCCACTATATATATAAGCAGGAGCCTCGGCGCTTGCTTTACTAGGGTTCCTCTCTTTCACTCTCTCATGCTCTCCAGATCTAAGCAAGAGATAGGTGGCCACACTCTCTCTCTGCTCACGGCTGGTCACAAATCCGGTCGTACCACCTCGGCCGGGGCAGGGGTGTAGGTGCATCATTCACGCAGTCGTCGGCGGCGAGGGAGGAGACCAACAGCTGCCCGCGCGTCCCGATCGACGGCCGTGCCATTCTCTCTGAGACAGCGCCAGCTCGGGAGGGCCTCCGACCCCTTCTTCCTCCCTGCGGAATTGTGGCCAAGATGCGGCCTCCCGACGCCATGTTTGCCACATCCCGATGACCCTCAGGTATATAATCCTTCGAAACCTGCCTTGCTCTACTTCCCCAGCTCCCCACATGGCTGCGTGTGGATCTTTTTCTACTTCTGTCGGCTGTTCCAAAGCCACCTAGACTTTTACTATTATTAGAGGTAAAGCTAGTTCATACAGTCGAATCTAAGAGTTGGTTCAAACAGGGAAGAAAGTAGGAAAGCTGTAGCATGAATCTAGGACTTGGTTCTAAGAGGAAACGGGGGAAAGTAGTAGATACTGGCTACCCAACCGGTCTCTTGGTTGAAAAGGCGAAGAAAGCGGGGTGGATGGCGAAGGGTGGGGGAAAGTGGACCTGTCTCTTGGTCGAAAAAGGAAAGAAAGTGAGCGGTGTTGGGGGACAATGCAAATGAGAATGAGCAGGTCTAGATTTCATGTGCTCACATAGGAAAATGTCGCTGAGGAGATAAAAAATGGGATAAATGTAGACATGCTGCCTGAATGTTTGCCGCTCTTGGCAACCACATCTGCCTCACCACTTTATGCCCCTACTGTCCCTACGCCCGTATCGCTACCGTTAATGTAAAATCACATGAAGAATGAAGCAATGCCACCAAATGTCACCATTAAGTAATGGTCTAGTGCCGTCGATAAATTGAAGCAATGCCACCTAATGTCACTATTAAGTAATGGTCTAGTGTCGTCGATAAATTGAAGCAATGCCACCACCATTTTATGAAGTGCTTCCGTATTGCTTTATTTCCCATGAATTGTGTTTTTGCAGTTACACTTAAATCTCACACCACTAATATTGCTTCATCCCAGTGGAACTGCACAAATTTGATTGCACATTTACTGACCATGTGCTACTCTCATGACAGTAATACTAATGCTATTGTTCTGCATGTTAATCTAGTGGCAGTGTTGATGTGATGTGATGCTACTTCTTACTTAATGGCACTTTCATACTGTCAATGTAGTGCCAATTATAACACAATAGATGCTGTTGTTAATCATATGCCACTACAAATAACTGTCACTGTTTAAATAATTGTATTTCATATTTGCACAAACAGGGATGTCTGCCTCCATACCATTTCTATCTGTGCAATCAAAAGTACACACCTCAGTTTTAGTAGAACTGCACAAAATGAGATGGCTATTCCTAGCTGTCGTCGTCTAACCTCCCGTCTTCCAGGTATTCCTACATTGTTAGTAACTAGGTAGAATGACCAACGCAATCTAAAAGAAGCTGATTCGTATATTTTACTTCCTGATTGCAGTGCAGGGACGAGCGAAAACAACTTCATCCTAGTCGGGAATGCACTTTCTCCCAATTCACGGATGGATAGAGGACTAGCTGGCATGGCTGCATGGAGGTTTTTGGGATAGGTGCATGGACAAGAGGCATTGTGGTCTGCTTATTTCTGCAAATAGCGGTGCTTAAATTTAGTGGAACTGCACAAGAAGTTCAGATGGTCAGTACACTACATGGTTCAGTTCAGTATTCCAACTGAGAGCACAATTATAATTGGTTATTCTGGAATGCGAGAACCTAACCCTGGATGGTGGCAACAAGAAAAACCAGAGTGAACTCCAGGAAATTAAAGCCTGCCTAGGGAGGCCCTTTGCTCAGAGAAGCCTTGCTTGATTTTTCCTGATTTGTAAACCTTCTCACAACTTTGTCTTTTGCTGTGAACTAGTAAATGTTTGTTATGTTCTATGAATCATTGAGATGTATAAAATTGCTTAACTTATGCTTTTCAAGTATTTTATGAAGCCAAGTTTAATGGGAATGTTCCACATGAACGCTGGACTAGCGTGTGAACGTTTGGAATTTACATTGTGGCCTCAGTTAACTGCATGAACCACTGTAAAAAGATACGTAGTTGCTTATATGTCAGACAGCAGATTATTGATTGTTAGCTGGTTGATAGCCGACTTTTCTAGTGTTGAAGCAAGCTGAGCCAATGTGTCGTGTTTTGCACAACTGCTTACAAGTGGGGTAACACCAACAGTGTTTACACGTAGTTAACCAGCCTTACGTACCCTATGTATACGTCGGCGCATAGTTCTCGAACAAGTACTCTATTTCATCAAACACACACTACTCATATGATAAACTGTGACAACTTATGTCTTACCATGCCATATTACATGAAAAAACTAGTGAGGACGCATCTGCTTCGGCAACAATTAGCATGGTTCTCACATGATTCACGGGCACACAAAAGTAGCAGTAGTTCCATAGACGGATTCAAACAGAGTACTAGCTCTAGAGGGCTCGATAATAGGAAAGGTTCGGATAATTAGACACAATCCAAACTACTTTTAAACACTAGCTGGGGCTACTATTTCATGCCTCGATCTAATTTGGGATGGACACAAGACGGACCTTGCCATGAACATCATCGAGGACGTCCGGCAGCAGCTCAATCCTATGAACCTTCCTGAAGATAACCTTGTGGCCTTGCCACTCATAAACTTGCTTGTGGAGGCATGCCACATCATCTTCCTGCGTAAGCTTGACAAGAACAGTATGCCTCACAAACGAAGGAGTAGCTTTGAACTTCTTGTGCTTCAGTACACGCCTGATAACAGTGAGGCTGGAATACATCTCGACTTTGGTATAAGTTCAAATGGCTTCCAGGATCCAACAGCCTAAGAACTTTGTTTTCCCAGTGCGTATATTCAGGTCATCCGCCTCATAGCGAGTGACATGTACAACCACACAATCCTTGTCTGCATCAGGGCTCTAACTGAAACAGAAACGAATTTTGATTACTTTCCAATATAAAAAATACAATTTATTTAAACCACTATGTAGAGTCAAAAGTATGCATGACAGGGAAGGTAGCATGGTATCGAAGCTAATAAATTTTGCATTATTTATCACCACATACTTAGATGAAAAACCACAATCGAGATCGGCAAAGAAGAAAATCACCTTGGGCAGCTCAGTGGGGGGGCACATCCTCGAAGGGGGAAAACTGCTCCTGCAGGGCCACGGGGCTGTAACCTCAAACGGGGCGTTGACCATCTCAGTAGTAGCCGTGAGTGTATCTGGGGTCGGCTTGGTGGCGGCCTCCATCTTCTTGGAGCTCTCCGTCTCGTGGGGATCATCCTCCTGTGTCTGCTCCAACATCGGTAGATCTTTATCTGGTTCTCCTTGGTCCATCATGAAACTGAAGAATAGGAGACAACTGAAAGGAAAACACAATCGCAATGACAATGAAACAAAAAAGAGAGTGAGGATCGGTTACTGCTTTGCAAAAGTTCTTTTTTCTGAAAGAAAATATACCAACACCCTTCGTTGGGAGAGAAGAACAATGGCAGATGCAAGTGTTGGCTTTCTTGAAGACGGTGAGGGAGAAGGGGATTCAGCGAAGAGTGAAATGATGGTTGCTTCGTCCGTCAAACTTAGACTGCGGGGAGGTGGGGTTTTGTGACATGATGGCTCGTTACTGCCGTGCTACGACTGGGGTGACTCTCCGCCTGCATACCGCCTTCTAATTTGGTGGGTGGCATTTGGGCCCGCGTGCTGCATGGCCCGCATGTCGGTGACCCAAAGTAAAACGGCATTCAGTAGCGGGAGACGTTTCGATGACCTCGGAGGAGCCAGAAGCAGTAGTGTATCCACTGTACTAGTAGTAATTGTTTTTCTAGGTAGTTGTAGAGTGTCTCCACTATACTAGTAGTAATTGTTTCTTTGGGCCCAAGACAAAAGAGCCCATCCACCCTAGTAAATAATAAAATCAATTCAAAAGGCCATATATTTACTTAATGAGAGGCGCTACCCAGCACACCGCCCCCTAAAAAAACCTGGGTGCACTTCTTCCTCCTCACTCCCACCCACCTCACGTCAGCTCACTCCACTCGTACCCCCAAATTCCTCACCTCACTCCTACAGAAAACCCCAACTCCCCTTCTTCCTCACTACTACAGAAAACCCCAGCTCCCCTTCTTCTTCACTCACACTACAACTAGGCTCGTCATTCGTTACTCTGCTCAAATCTGTGAGCTCGACGCGACGCCCTCAAGGAAAATGGAGTCGGGTGACCCCAGCGCCAAGAAGATGAGGCTCCCGCCAGCGGCGACGCCTGTTGTAGATCCCGCACCCGACAATGCGGGGAGAAGCGGTGAGCCCACCCCCACCGGATCCCAGGAACCCATAGATTCTTGGGTGGACCGCATCAACGATCTCCCGGACGCCATCCTTGGGGAGATCATCTCGCTTCTCCCCACCAAGGATTGCTGCCGCACCCAAGTCCTCTCAACTCGGTGGCACCCTCTATGGCGTGTCGCTCCCATTAATCTCGATTGTCGTCAACTATCTCTCTTTAATGATTTTGAACTCCCCAGAGCCATCATCTCCTCCCACCAGGGCTCCGTTCAAAGCCTCTGCATCCCATCATGCTACCTGAGCAAGCATAGCATGCCTTGCACGGTGGACGCCTGGCTGAAATCCCCTGAATTCACAGAACTACAGCTGCTTGAGTTCTACTATTCCCCCGGAAATCACCTACCAGATACCGAATGCCATGTACTTGTGCCCTCAGCACCGATGTCCATCTCGCGGTTTTCCTCCTCTCTCCACACCGCCACCTTTGCGTTGTGCTACCTACCAGACAATCTGGTACTAAACCTTCGACTCCCATTTCTCAAAAAACTTTCACTTGTGCGGGTTCGTATATCGGAGGCCTCATTGCATAGCATCATCCACTCCAGTTGCCCTGCCCTGGAGTGCTTGGTGCTTATTTTCACAGTTAGAATCGGTTGTCTCCAAATAAAGTCGCCTAACCTTGTAAGAATTGAAATTTCTTTTGACGGAAGGCAGCTCATCATCGAAGATGCCCCTTCACTTCAAAGGTTGATCCTTGATTCTAGTTATTCACCGTCGCAAATAACTGTCGTCTCTGCGCCTAAACTGGAGACCTTGGGTGTAATACATGATCTCTATGCTCATTTCAAGATGGTGTTTGGCTCCACAGTTCTTGAGGTATTGTACATTATCATCTACACTTGTAATCATAAGCTGCATTTTAAATTTCTACGCATAAGTTCTATATCATCTTGGAGTACACATTTTTTACTAATATTATGTTCTATGCTCAATGAAGAGTTTGTTCATGGATAGCCTATCAATGGTGCTAGATTCTGTCGAGATCTTATATATCCATATGAATAGTTTTGATATGAACAAGATTATTGGCTTGCTGCAATGCTTTCCATGTCTGGAGAAGTTGTATATAAAGGTGATAATTTCACGCACATTGGAAGCCCGCATGCATATAGTGTACTAGAATTAACCGTTCAGCTGTTGCTCTTTCGACACTCTTTTTTTAGACCTTAACTACTTTCAATCTTCATGTCTATTTAGGCAATAGGACGAGGTAAGAAAGTTATAACCAATCAGTGGATTCGTAAGCACCGGGATTTTCTAACTTCTCATGACATTCAATTGAAGACAATAATGCTGGAATGATATGTAGCCAACCATGCAAACACTAGATTTGTCACATTCTTCCTGCTGAATGCGAGGTTACTATTGTCCATCTGGCTTAAGTTTATCAGCAGCATGGTTTTGACGGATGGGTATGTTGAAGAGCAAAAAACGGAGTTTCAGGTGGACAAAAGGGCTTCTGAATGTGCCGGGCTTCTGTTTACAACATCTTGTGGTCATAATCCAGTAAATTTTACGACCCAGGATGTTCATTCTATGGACCTGACCGATCCATTTGACTGTGACTGCCGAAAACAGTGCTGGAGTTAGATGTTGTTGCTATTTTCAATCTGGGTTTTGTCTAAACCTGATGAACAATTAACCCTTGTGCTTTTGTACAGTTTGTAACCTGGGTTTCAACTCGGCTATGACTGTCATATTTTGTTTGAAACAAGGCAAATGGCTTTCCATTTGTTTAATTAAGAGAGAAATATTGTAACAAATCCAAACCAAGGGAAATAACATCACTCTCGCCGGCTACTTGAGCTCACTTTGCATTACAGAACCCAAGTGATTAGCCCCCACCAGCACCCACAAACCTATTTTGAACTAGCACACCAAATGGGCTGTAAATTTTCATAAGAAAGGCTGCATGGCCGTGACAGATTTGGATTCTGACATTTGGGACCCACGATGAAAAAGCATATCCAAGGTGGTGTCGACTTACTAGTCAACAAACGATTCTGCCTACCAGCCGTTGGATTGACATCCAACATCTGTCGTGTATCTTCTATCTCTTGTCTTCTTCCTCCAGCCGCCCAAACCAAACCACCCCGTCGGTTCCGCCTGCTCCCACCTCCCACGACTGGTTCCGCCTCCGCTGCCCTACCGTACCCTTAAACGTTGGCCAGTCCATCCCTCTATTCCCCCACATGTCATGTTATTCTCCGGCAACGTCAGCCCCAATACGCACCCGCACCCGAACCAGTCAACCCTCGTACTCCCCTCTGCCTGTGACTAGACTGGCGCATCTTCCACGACTCCTGTTCGTTCCATCCGAGGCCTCGCCGTAGTCCTCCGCCTTGGTTCGCTCGCCGTGCGTGGTACACCGCCGTCTGGCGTTGTCAACATGGTCAACAACCGAGAGGAATAAGGAGATGACTGTATGTCGAGAGGATGACAGTAGGGACCCACCATGGTCATGGCAGTACGCAAGCAAGTGCCTCGTTATTAAAAGCCCAAAAAAATGGTTCCTCCTAATGGTTGGACATCTGGGGCCCACGCCATTGTCAACGTAGTCAATAAATGAGAGAATTACACAACGAGCGGCTGACACCAGGGACCCAGCAGATCGCGCAGTTGTTATTTACTTTTTTTAGGAACAAGTAGTAGTTATTTACTAGTTTTAGAGACGGATCATGGTAACAACAGGGCTGTGCGGGGGCTATGGCCCGTCTAGCCAGGGTTTTGTTTTATGTTTACCACATCATGAGCCCAGTTATGTTTTTTTCTTTCTGAAAATGGCTAGCCTAGTTCTACCTTTTCTAAAGAAATACCCAATGGAGGCCTACTTGCTTTCTCAGCCCTGCTGGGCTGCAAATCTTAAGGCGAGAGCGATGTATTCGCTTGCCCAGAAAATGAAGTAGTAAGAAATGGGATGTAAATTTTAAAAACACAGCAAACCGGCAATTAAATTCAAATATCTTTTTTTAAGATTTCAAGATTTCGAATTTAATTCTTTTTTTGCGGGGAAAATTATGTTGGATTTTAAATTTATATAAATTTATTATTTTTAAATTAGTTTGAACGTGATTCGAAATTTTGGGATTAAAAACAGTTCAGACCGCACCAAAACATGAAAAATTCGTTGAATTTTTAACCGTGGCCAGAATATGGGCTGTAATGGTAACAAAAAGAATATGGGCTTAAAAAAATCCTTAAGAATTAGCCAATGGGCTATACATTTATTAGCAATAATGGCAGATGGGTTGTATGTTGTTTTCCACATATTTGAGGCTGACTTGTGGGCCTACTAGGTTGACACATACGCTTTCCTAAAAAAAAGGTTGACACGCACACAAGGCCGTGTCAACTTAGTTAACACACAAGAGTAGTGACTGTTGGATGTCCATCCAACGGCCGTGGTGCTTCTTCAATCTCTGCTCTTCCTGCTCCAACCGCTCAAACCAGTGCCGGCAGGACTGCCTGTTCCCTCCTCCCGTGGCCGGCTGTGCTGCCGCACAGGCCTCACCGCCCCACCCTACTGCCATCGCTGGCCTAGCCATCCCTCTACTCACTCAGACCTCCTATTATTCTCCGGCGATGGCAGCCTCACACTGCAGCCGAACCAGTAAACCATCGTACTCCCCTATGCGTGGGAAACAACAGCCGAGTCTTCCCCGGCTCCGGGTGATTCCCTTCCTAGGCCTCGCCGTCGTCCACCGCCTTGGTGCTCTCGGCGCGGCGTGGTCAACGTGGTCAAGGAACGAGTTCCATCGGAAGAGGACTGTACGTGGAGAGGCTGACAGCTGGGTCCACGACCGCAGCAAGGAAGTGCCTCCTTATTACGCGCAAAATAATGATTCCTCCACCTGATAGCGCGGACCCACCAGAAGGGCCTCTGTATTTTGCAAAAAAAATGGTTCCCCCCTGACAACTGGGACCCACCAGCTATATCTTCGGACGCAAGGAAGTGCCTCCATATTAGGCACGAAAAAAATGATTCTTCCCCCTGACAGCTGGGACCCACTAGCTATATCTTCGCACGCAAGGAAGTGCGTCCTTATCCTCCCTGACAGCTGGGACCCACCCGATCGAAGCGTATGTAGCCTTGTTTGTCTGGTCGCGAACGTGTACGTACATATTGGTCGATCGGTCTCTCTGCAATGATGAACCGTGGCCGAGCAAGCAGCGGCACGTGTAGTAGTAGAGCTCCCGACGTAGCAGTTCAAGCAGTCCAGTCTAAACCGTGTACACATACGTATAGCCAGATGCCAAAAAATATGCCCACGTACGTACATACGGGCGCGGTCTCGAACGCCTACTCGCGCATATGTACGGCCAGGGCTCAATCATTAGCCAACGACGTCCTCTTCATTGAAAGCCAGCCGGCTGGGTCGGAATGGAGAAACTGCGTTGTGTTCATCAGGAGGCAATGGAATGCGGCGTGTTCATCGGGAGCCAACCGGCTTGGACGGAACAACCGAAATGGGGTCTGGCGTACTGCAAAGCGGAGGAAACGGACTTGTGTTCGAGCTCCTACGATCAAAACGGGGTCTGGCGTACCGCAGAACGGAGGAAACGGCCTTTTGTTCGAGCTCCTACGGTCGAAACGGGGTGCTGTTGATCGGGAGGGGTGTGGCGTACCGCAAAACGGAGGAAACAGACTTGTGTTTGAGCACCTACGGTCAAAACGGGGTCATGTTCATCGGGAGGGGTGTGGCGCACCGCAAAACGGGACTCCACGGGCTAATGTTCATCCACCGTCTAGTGCACCGCTCCAGCCTCCACCTGCTACTGTTCATCCATCGTCGACTTCCTCCAGCCTCCACCAGCTATTGTTCATCCACGGGGTCGCCTGCACCGACTACTGTTCAACCAGCCCTCCACGGGGTCCTGTTCATCCACCCTCCACCGGCTACTGTTCAACCAGCCCTCCACGAGGTCCTGTTCATCCACCCCCAACCAGCTCGGGTGTGGCGGCCTCCTCGATCGGGGTCCTGTTCATCCAGCGGCAACGGCCTCTACACTAACACGGGGTCCTATTCATCCAACCCCACCGGGAACTGTTCATCCAACCCCCAACAACGGTCACTGTTCATCAAGAGGCAGCAGGTTCGATCGGCTTCAGTTAGCAGCAGTAGCGAAGGAATCGCTCGGGTTCAGTTAACAGCAAGAGATCGATCGCTCGGGTTCAGTAACGTAGCTAGTGCAATCGCTCGGGTTTAGTAAGCGAATGCCTTGCTCGGGTTCGGTTAGAGCACAACGCCTCGCACACACACGGATACGTGTATGAGAGAAACGCGCAATCCCTCCGTGCATCGCTGGGCCCCGACCACCCACTGTAACCGGGAACTCCCAGATATTTTCCTCGCCCTTGCTTCTACCACGATTTTTTCCGTCATGGACGGCCCAAAGAATGTCATGCAGCTGTGTCTCTGTCCCGCCCAGGACGAAAATCCCATTTTCTGTCATGATTTTTTGTCATAGAAGTAGGATCCCACCACATCTATGATGATACCGGGTTTTGTCACAATTATCGTCATAGAAGTGTCATAAGCATGACAGAAAAAAAATTCGTTCGGCCCAAAATGTCACGGATGTGTCTTTTTTTTTGTAGTGCTCCCTCGCCGATGGCGACAGCGTTAAGCCTCCTTCCCTTCCCCGGCGGACGGGATGCTGTCGGCTCTTTGACCAGTAGTGAGGGGAGAGAGGCCAATGCAGTCTTGTTTAGATCTGGAGAGGGTGAGAGTGTGAAGAGAGCAACTGCAAGCGCTGAGGCTCCAGCGTGTATCTCTACTCTTATAAAAGACCGAGTTGGTGATGATGGTGTGCCTGCCATCGTGTAATATAGACCGTCCGATCTATATCTGACTGATAGAAAGCAAACTATGGCAATTTTGCAAAAAGATACCCGCACCTCTCTCCACACTTGCAGATAAGGACTTCCCTCGTTCATCCTTTTCTCTCACAAGATAAACTACTCATACAAATGCATCTTGATGTTCCGTGCAACGCACGGGCATTTTGCTAGTATATATATAGTGGAGAGAGTGTGAAGAGAGCAAACCCTAGAAAACAAGCGCTGAGGCTGCAGCGTATCTCTACTCTCTATATCTGTATCTCTACTATTATAAAAAATAGAGTTGGTGATGATGGTGTGCCTGCCATCCTGGAATATAGGCCATCCGATTTATATCTGACGGATAGGAAGGAAACTATGGCAATTTTGCAAAAAGATACCCACATCCCTCTCCACATTTGCAAATAGGGCCTGAGGTTCATCATTTTCTCCCACAAGATAAACTACTCATACAAATGCATCTTGATGTTCCGTGCAATGCACGGGCATCTTGCTAGTATATACTCCTATATAGTTGGAGTGGTTATCTTTTTATCTCCATAAAAATCATTTTAAATTGTGCATAAAACGGAACTCTTTATTTAATTTCTCCCTCCGTCACAGTTTACAGGGCATGAATCAACAATCTCTCGGACCAAGGTGATTAGCGATTGGACTGAAAAATAGCATCGGGAGTTATACCATGGCGCCCAATTACTGAAGAAATTAATGCGTACACACATGCATGGAGTGCTTTCAGTCCACGTACACACATGCATGCATTTATTCCACCCCGCGTACACACCTGCATGGAGAGAAAATTTTGGGCTTGGTTGCGGTTACGATGACCTAATTAACTGGGCACTAAACCAAACGCGCCTAAAATCCCTCCGGTGGTGGAAATGCATGAGAATTGAAGCGCTTCCTGTAAACTGTGACGGAGGGCAATGCTAATACGCGAAGAAAATTTAACGCTTGAAGGAGTCAATTCGCAATTAACGCTCCATGCCTCCCGGTCGCACTTACTATCATTCACGTGTGGTACACGACCCTCCGAAGTGAACAACAACTAAATCCGGCAGTCATTGCCATTGTTGTGCGACCCGGTACCCGGACAATCCATGGCAAGGCGCAGTCACAGGCGGCCGGAATGCTCCAAATTCGGCAGCCGCGTGCGTCAAATCCCGCGGCTGCAGATATAGCGGTTGACCCCCGGCGCATGAACCTGTGTGTGCGTGTGTGTGTGTGTGTTTATTTTTGACAGCGTGTGTGTGTTAGAGAGAGCGACACATCGACCTACAGAGAGATTGTGTGTAGTACTACGATTTAGCCGCGAGAGTCGATGCATCTTCTCGTTTTCGGACGTCCAGTCGGGACAGCAACCACGCCCGCTCCTGACCACCCTGGCCCACCGAAACCCCCTCCATCGGCCGCGCGCGCTTCCCGCCCGAAATGGTCAGTGCCGCTCCAGAGAATCGGTGCCGCATTCATGCCCGTGCAGAGCGGACGCGACCTCTCACTGGCGCCTGCGTTGAAGGGAGAAGCGGATTCAACAAAGAGTGATGGTTGCTTCGTCCGTCCAACTTACTGCCGGGTCTATGTGATTTGACGGCTCATTGGTCATTATTACTGAGGTGGTACGAGCGTGTTGAGTCTCAGTTTCACTGTACACTTTACTTTGGTGCATGACACGTGCACCGGATGCTGGATGTCCCACATTTTGGCGAAAGGAGGTAGAGCATCTCCACTCTTTACAATTTTCTCCACTCTTACAGTGGAGGAGTGCGAAAGCAGCGAAAACACGACAGCTCAGTGATTACATGGCCAACCTCACACTATCACCATATTTTCTGGACACCGTGCGACACCTAACTCTTTAGTAGTAGTACATAGTACGTACTGTAATTTCTCAGTGAGATAAATTTGTACAATGCTATGAAGCTTCCAGCTTCTGTTTCATGTATCTTGCGTCCAAGGTTGCCCGTTGCAACATTCCATCAAATACAAAGGAGACTAACATGCATGCTATTGCATCTCAATGATTCACAGATCATAGCCAATATGTACTCCCTCCGTTCCAAAATAAGTGTCTCAACTTTATGCCAACTTTAGTACAAAGTTGTACCACTAAAGTTGACACTTATTTTGGAACAGAGACAGCTAAAGGAAAAAATGATCCATGCAGTCCCTAGGCCTTGAACCCTAAACCCTAACCGGGCTTTAATTTGCTGGCGACGTTGAACCTTCTGAAGAAATGAAGTTTGCAACCCTTTGACCATCGGATCATTTTGTGCAGTTTCACTAAAATCGAGCTGAGCATCCCTGTGGCAAAGAAATTGAAGAGGTGTGATTAGAATAAGACTAGTGGGACTAGTTGATGAGACATAAACTCATCACAAATACAGTAGAAGCCAGTAGAGGTATGTGCGGAGCAAAGAAGTAGAGAAATATCCACATGGAGCGATGTGGGCAGCTGGGGCAGTGGTGCAAGCCGGCTGTAAAGGAAGTTGTACCTGAGGGATGTCGAGATGTAGCTAGCTTAGAGGAGGGTGGTGGGAGGCAGCAATTGCCCACGTCGCGGCAGTGAGCAAGGTACGAAGGCAACCGCACCGGCTTTGTGAGAGAGAATGGTGGGGACCCCTGATCGGGACGCGCCGACAGTGGGTTTTCCCCGTCGGCGACGGCGACCGCATCTACACAAAGAATCCACCCCTTCCCCAGCGGACGTGATCCGCCCGGATGTTAGAGATGCGGCCACAGTCATTTTGTGCGAGAGAGTTTGAAGAGAGCAACCCCAGCAAGCAACCGTGTAGGCTCCTGGCTATGTATATAGTGCAGCGGTTTCTTTTTCTCTCCATATGAACCTATTTATATTGCGTACGTTCATGCATGGTTCCCGACCCTCCATTAAGTGAGTAACTACTACTAGATGCGTCAAATTATCACGTGGGCTGCATCATCGTACAGAAATGAGCTCCATCGTGTCACGTGTGTGGTTGGGGAAGACGCAAAGAGTGCTACTAGTATTATGTGCGTGGGTGCGTGCACCTCTTCTCTTCGACTAGCCACAGTGGGAGTAATTTCAGCAGTAACATCGAGTCCAGCTCAGCAAATTTGCTTATGTGGCAATGAGTTAATGAGGAGAGCTAGTTTGAGTAACTTAGCTAGTTACTGTAACATCACATGTCCCAATGCAATATGAGTCTATAACCTAATAAATGAAGCTTTGCATCACACTACACTTATGTTACTACCCACTATGATTGAAGGTAGTAATATAGTCTAGGGATATGTGTATGTTACTAGTGTATGTTACTCTCCACTGTGGCTAGTCTTCGAGCATGGTTATTAAAAGTATAGCCCACTACTCTACCACGCGGTTATTATATGGGCAAAGAGTATAGGCAGTAATAATGACTAATAAGCCATCAAATCATGAGGCCCACCTTTCTCTATGTTTGACCGAGGAAGCAGCCATCATTTCACTCCTCGTTGAATATCCATCCGCTGCTACCTCTGCAAATAAATAAAAGTCCGCTGCTACCTCCGCAGCATGGTTAATAATATAGCCATGTCAATCACGACGTAGAAATATCATTCACTGATACAATAGGGCTGGCTCTAAGGCTGGTGATTTTTTTTACTTTGTCTCTTTCTCTTTTTGTCTCATTTACTCATTTTACATAGGAGCACGTGTAGAGGATGGCTATTCTTTTCGATGGGACTTCTTCATGGGGTTTAAGACTAAGCAACTCCGAATTATTCCTGCTGCCCACCACTTTGAATCATGCCATCTATGATAGTACTCCCATTGCAACAATGAGGTCCACTAGGTCTAGCACGTCCTGTAAGAAGAGACTGTCACGCAAAACATACATTCTTGTTGCCTTCTTCCTCATACAGTATGTACTACTACTAGTACAACTACTACTCGTTCTCCTATAAACCTTGCGCTTGGCATCTAAAAAATATTAACCTTGCGCTTGGCTCTTCGCCTCTTCGGGAAGTCAAGCAATGATGGTACTACAGTATATGGTTCTGGCTATCTAAGACTGAAAGAATTGCTGCACGTCCACCACGTGGGCGAGGGTCGAGGGACGACGGGCGAGGGAGAGTGCGTACTACTACGTCCGTTTCAATATGGACTACATACGGAGCAAAATGAGTGAATCTACACTCTAAAATACGTCTATATACATCAGTGTTTGGAGTATGTACTAGTAGTTCATATCAAAATCTGCTAAAAGACATACTCCCTCTGTCCCATAATATAAGAGTGTTTTTTACACTACACTAGTGTCAAAAATGCTTTTATATTATGAGACGGAGGGAGTATATTTCAAAGAATATGATAATCTCTCTAACCAAGGTAGGGACGAGGAGTATATTCGTCTAACGGAGGGAGTGGTAAAATTTTCTCCTCGTCCAATGAGCCACCGCGCGCGCGGGCGAGGGAGCGGGCATAGGCGTAGTAAGCAAGCTTCTCCTTGTCCTGTGACTCTGCGAGCCACCACGCCCGTGGGCGGGGGACAGGGCATACTAAGCAAGCTTCTCCTAGTTTTGCGAGTTGACGGGACACATCAAAAGTAATACAAAGCATCTCCAGTGTATAGAGCCTTGCCTCTAAGGTAGACCCCACATGGTTTGCCTCTTTTTTTAAATAACGCGTAAAGTCGCAATTTGTTTGTTCACCCATGGTACACGATCCTCCATCAAGTGGACAACCAGTACACGTGTCAAATTACCACGTGGGCTGCCTTTTCATACAGAAATGAGCTCCACAGTGTACCCGCACGGGTGTGGTTGGGAAAGAGGTGGGAGTACGTGCGCTGTGCGTGCACCTCTTCTCTTCGTGCACGCCCCCACCTACATGGGTGTGTGAGAGAGAGATACAAACCTAGAGAGATGGTGTGTGCGTTCGTGAGTGTTTTTTGTTATGGGGGGTGATTTCGTGAATGTATTTGTGGGAATATGTGTCGATGATATCTCAAACAAAATTTTGACACATGCAATGTGTGTGAAATAGAGGCCTGTCTATATCATATATAGAGGGGGCGATCCACGAGAAGAGAAGGAGGGGTCATAGATATCGATAGAGTCGAAGAGAGGATCAAGTGTGTGGGTGCGAGATCGATGAAGAGAGCCATCGAAATTGTGTGTGTGCACGTCAAAGATATAGGGTGACTGACCTACCGGAATGTCAGAGGGCAGAGGGCAAGTTTGTGTGTGGTAGGGAGACATGACTAGAGCGCTCGATGTATCGGTGTGTGTGGGGGGGGAGGCAGAGACCTAGCTCGAGAGGTAGATCGACTCGTATATGTGTTGAGAAGGAGAGACCTAGCTATGTCTTTAGGGAGATCGATCGACATCCATACATAAGTGAAGGACGGGAAATAGGTTGGGACAGAGAGAGAGAGGGGGGGGAGAGAGGTAGGGCGCCGGAGGGGTGGTGGAGTTGCTTCTCGGAGATGGTGGGAGAGGCCTACTAGACAAGCTGAGGGTACAACTGCAATATCAAGAAGATTGGGGATGTGTTTCTGTGTGTGCGTGTGCGTGATAGATGTGTCGGGAGGCATGCATGGATGATGAAGGGGGACCATGTATTTGGTAAGCAGACCTAACTAGATCGGTAGATCAATTGTTGTGTGTCGGAGGAAGGGAGAGACATAACTAATGAGGTAGATCGATCGACGCGTGGGGAAAACGAGTTATAAACGACCTAGCTAGCTATATGCATAGTGGGAGATCGGTCGGTGTACATCCATTTGTTAGAGGCAAATAAGGCCCAGAGAGACGGATAGAGAGAGAGATGGAGCTAAGGTGGTGCGAGAGGCCTACTAGCTAGATAGGGGGAGGAGTGTGCGATTGTGAGATCGATGAAAAGAGGGGCGAGAGTTTACACATGTGTGGGACCATATGCGAGACACGAGGCATGGACAGAGAAAGGAGGAGATGGAAAGTGTGTGTGTATGTGGTAGGCAGACATCGCTGGAGAGGTTTATTGACCGGTGTGTGTCGGAAAGAAGGAGTTGTGGAGACCGTGGGAGAACGACCTAAAGAAAAAAAATGAATGTGCGCGATGGATAGAATGCTGAGGGAGGGGGGCGAGGAGGGCGTGTGCATGCACGAGAGAAAGTTAGTGCTAGCTACAAAGGTTACAGGATTGTGTGGGTGTAAGAGACTAACAAAGATCAAAATTCAATATGAAAGTGGATTCATATATTTGAATAAGAAATCATAGTGTTATAAACCTATGCATGCATGAATATAGCGGTGATACGCGTGGTGTGGTTTTGGACATGTTATACTATAATGTGATAATGTGTGGCGTTTGCAACTCATAGCTAAATATCGAACAATCTAAACCATACTATATATCGAACAATCTCACATTTTATTTGAATATGTGATAATGTGTGGCGTTTGCAGCTCATAACTAAATATCGAACAATCTAAACCATACTATATATCGAACAATCTCACATTTTATTTGAATTTGTGATAATGTGTGGCGTTTGCAACTCACAGTTAAATACTTGTAGGCATAGGGGGGCACCATACATTATGTGATAAACACATTATACATATGAGACATGGTTTAGATTATGAAGATCTAGCTAGAGCTTGAAATGTACTATGATTTGAAATCAACATAAAGTGGATTCAAAAATTGAGTTCGAGTTCATATAGTACACATAGTTCATATCTAACTCGACAATAATCATGTGGTGTGCTGTGAAGATAATATACAAACGATGGTTTAACTTGACAATAATGATGATTGTAGATCCTATTAAAATGCAGACACGAATTCAAATGGTTTAACTTGACAACAGTCATGATTGTAGATCTTATTCAAATAGAGAAACGAATTCAAATTTAGTTCATATTGAAGCGGTAGTATATACGTTTGGAATGCACTAAAATGTTCATTTGAGTAGCAGGTTGCATGCATTATACACGTAGCGAAATATTTTAATTGAACATAACATGGATTCAAAGTTTTGAATGGCATTTGTAGTGCGAATTGATTTGGTACAGTACACAGGACTAGACTCTCTTGTGTGGTGCGAATTGATTTCTTTTTGGTTTTTTCGTCGAGCGAAGTGCGAATTGATTTGATATAGTATACACGTTAGGCTTGTCCGGAAATTTCAACCCGCGCCTTGTTATCCCGAAATTTTAAGATATCTCTTTGTCTTGTTGTGCTCCTAAAATTCCCTCCAGCTCAACCCGCGCCTTGCTATCCCAAAATTACAACGCGCGCGAAAACTCCCACCTCCTGTGAAATCCCAACACGCGAAATTCCTGTGATACCCCTGAACCGAAAGAACCACCTAGTTCAAATCGGTGGGGCTACTTTCGTAACTTACCCCACATTTCGTACAAGCGCGTCCCTAAGCCATGGTTCCCCCCTCCCATCCCCTCCACCCCCCCCCCCCCAATTCGTACACCGAGGCCGTGAAAACCCGCGAAGCCCCACACTGCCACCCAGCCGGCATCGTCCACCGCAACAGCTCGACGTCCCTCATTCACCGCACCGGACGAGGATCCGTCGTCGATCTCGCCGTCCCGCTAGTTCAGCCACCCCGTACTCCACCTCCAAGGAGCTGCCCCGATGTTTGCATCATCTTTCGCGCCACCTCCATTCCCACAGCACCGTCTTCACCTGCACCACCGGAAGAGCAGCACCATCACCGATTCCTCGGATGAAGCTGAGGCCTAATCGGCGCCACCAAAGAGGTTCTACACTAATCGCTGCATTTTCTTCTTGATTCGATCACACGGTGCTGCCCGCGCTCGGTCCCGAGCCGCCATGGCGCGGCTCCATCTACGGCGGCGGCGCCGGCCACTTCCTCCATGGCATCGCTCCCTCGGCGGCGACGTCCACATCAGTCGGAGCTGTTGCTGCTCCGGCTCTCGCTGGCCCTGCTGCTGCTTCGGCTCTCGCTCGCGCTGCTGCTCTGCTCTTGCTCTCGGTCCCCTGCCTGGTCTACTCTGGCTCTTGCTCGCGCTGCTGCTCTTGCTCTTGCTCTCGGTCCCCTGCCTGGTCTGCTCTGGCTCTTGCTCGCGCTGCTGCTCTTGCTCTTGCTTGCACTGCTAGTCTACTCTTGCTCGCGCTGCTCCTGCATGAGCAGCAGCTCCGGCTCTCGCTCGAGCTCCTGCTGCTGCTACACAACCAGCTGCCCCGGCTCTCACACGCACGACTGCTCTGGGCGCTGCTGCTGCTCTGCCCTGGCTTCTCTCTGGTAGTACGGTCCCTGAAGGAGCGGCTACCGATTTAGATCACTGCTACTCTACCACTAGTGCTCGAGCACCCAAAACTATTAGTGCACTGCTTTTCTGCTACTAGTGCGTTCAGTTTCGACAGTAAAATTCAGTTTTAACAGCAAAATTCAGTTTCGACAGTAAAATTCAGTTTCGACAGTTAAGTTCAGAGATGAGCGGCTGATGTATTTTACATCTAGCACTTTTTGGTTATGTATTTTACATCATCTATCGGAGATGCTATTAGAATACCACTTCAGGTTAACGTTGTCTCTCTTGTCCTGCTTCAGCCTCGCCGTCGTACACCTCACCGGAGCTGCTCCAACGACGAAACACTCCATCACAGCGGAGCAGTACCCTTGGCTCCATCTCCAGGCGCCTAAGATCTTCTTCCCCTCCTCCGACTGCCACATCAGCCGCAGCATCCTCAGCTACCAATCCAATGATGTTAAGATCGACATGGCTTCGCCAAAGAGGTTGTACACTTGCTGCATTGCTTTTTTACTCGACATGTTATATATATTGTCCACTGAGCACACGTAGTAACGTGAAATACGATTAGTTTCTCCTATATAACAAGCAGTGAGGTACCAGGCAACTTAGCTATCCGCGATGGACTCTCTAAAAAGCCATCATTATTTATTTCTGCGCGTTTGAGCTGTGCATGTGTAGATGGGCCTGGGAGTTGAGTTAGTAGGGCAGTGGCCTAGGTCCAAAGTAGTGCAAGTAGCACAAAAACATTTTTGGAGTGTAGGCTTTTCCCTGTTCAAGCCTGCCTACTAGAATTGCCAGTGGTTGAAAGGAAAAGTGAAGGAAAAACATAGGAATTGGAAAGTTTCCTATGGTACTACTTTTAATGCATTTGGTTCAAAGGAATGGAGCAAAGGAAAACTATAGGCTTTGTTCCTTTAGTGTCTCTTTCAAAGTAAAACTGTAGGAATTTTAATATCCACTTGGCCCTCCTTTTCAAATTCCTATTCATGAAGAACAAGACTAAGTGATAGTAGCATAATAGCATTATAACTGTACATTTTCTTGTGGTTTGACTTAATTTGACCATGCTTCTTTGCATTCCTATGACCTTCCAATTCCTGTGAACCAAACACCCAGATTGACAGAAATCCTGTGATTTTAAATTCTCTGTTTTGCACATGCATTCCTATCCTATTACTGTGTATTTCCTATCCCTGCGTTGTTAGAATCTCCAATTCAAACGAGCCCTTACAGAATTACTTCTCTTACAGATAGTTGTCAAACAAAACCTTGTGTGGTTGTCCCGCTCCTGCTGCGCCGTCATCCACCCCAGCTCAGCTGCTCCAATGACAGAAGGGTCCACCACAGCAAGGATCCGCCCTCCAGACTGTCTTTCGTCGCCTCAGATCTTCTTCCCCGCCACCGGCAGCCACGACAACTGCATTACCATCATCAACTGAGCAGATGACCTCGAGTACTACACGGGTCCGCAAGAGAGGTCACACTCTTTCGTGTCTGCTTACGTTATGCATCGCTTAATATGACGTGCTACTTTATCATCCTATTCACCGATTAAACTCTGAGTCAGCTCCAAACTAATGCTCAAACTTGAGTTTTTAAATGGTTGTGGGGTACATATCAGGGCCGCAATCAATAGTATCTGTCTACTATCTGGTTAATCTCTGGTGTCTACTATGAGTTTCATGTTGGGTGGGAAACAAACAGTAAAGAAGCCATTATCTGTATTTTTTAACTGAAGCCATTATCTTCCTGCTATCATTGGTTTTGGGTCTATCCACAGGTTGCTACCATCACTCTGGATTTCTGCATGCACTCCTTACATAATCTCACTATGTTTTATTCCTATGCATGTCAATTATTGTACACAATGGAACTGAACATGTAGAGCAAAAGAGATGAGCTTTGCGTGGCAATAAAATTTCATGCAGACGTTACTCCATGGTGGGCGCAAAGGCAGCCCCCCCCTCCAACCATTTCATATTGTAATCAAGAGGAAGATAACTGTTCTGAGGGGGATTCAGAAGGAGCAGACCACTCCTATTTACCCCATGAGGTCTTCGCTCTAACTTGGCATGCTGATGTCGGTCATATCATGCATATGGTACCTTGCATTACTTACTTTATACATCAAATATGTCATCTGCTTAGTTTAGACATGCTTTGTGTGAATGCCATCTATTTAGTTTATGTATCGTATATGTGAATTATGCAACGCCATCTTGTTTAGCCAGGCATCATATATGTGAATTTTGCAATGCTATCCTGCTTAGCCGGTCATCTTATATGTGAATTATATCATGCCATCCTTTTTTTCATTGCGTATTACATTTGTCAACAATGTTAGTACATTCAACTACTCTTCGTGTGCATCAGCCATTTGAAACGGTGATGGAAAAATCTGGAGTGAAAACAAGGTCTTCAGAGCAGACTATGCTATCTGACGAAGCGCATATCTCGCTGGTTACGGATAGCTCCTCATAGGAGGATTCAGAAACAAATGACCAGCCCTATTCCCCCCCCCCCCCTGAGGTGTATGCTCTAACTTGGAAGGGTTATGTTGCTCATATCGTGCGTATGGTGTCTTGCATTGCTATGCCATTTGCTTAGTTTAGACATGCTTTGTGTGAATGCCACCTGTTTAGTGTCTAATTACCATATATGTGAATTATGCAATGCCATCTTGTTGCAAGATATTATATATGTGAATTATGCAATGCTATCTTGTTGCAAGGCATTATATATGTGAATTATGCAATGCCATGCTGTTTAGCCAATCATCATATATGTGAATTATATCATGCTATCCTTTTTTGTATTACGTATTCAATTTGTCGACAATGTTTGTATATTCAACTGCTCTTCCTGTGCATCAGCCATTTGAAGCGGTGATGGAAGTATCTGGAGTGAAAACAAGGTCTTCAGAGCAGACAATGCTACCTGCTGAAGCAGACATCTTGCTGGTTACAAATAGCTCCTCAGAGGAGGATTCAGAGACAGATGACCAGTCCTATTTCCCCCCTGAGGTCTATGCTCAAACTTGGCAGGGTTATATTACTCATACCATGCATATGTTGTCTTTCATTGCTTAGTTTTTACATCATATATGCGATTGCCATCTGCTTACTTGCTTAGTATATAAATCATATATTTGAATTATATCATGCCATCATGTTTAGATAGACAGCATCTATCTGAATTATGGCATGCCAACCCATTTAATAAAGACATCATATAGTTATATCATCTCATCCTATTTAGTGTTTACAGTCATCATATTTTGAATTATGTCATTTTATCCGTGAATTATATCATGCCATCATGTTTCCATAGGCGGCACCTATTTAATAAACACATCATATAGTTATATCATGTCATCCTGTTTATATAGCAATCATATTTTGAATTATGTCTTTCTATCCTGTTTAGTTAGCCATCATATATGTGAAATTGTGTCATGCTATCCTGTTTGGTTAGACAACATAAATGTGAATTATTTCATGCCCTCTTTTATTCCCCACTATCCATTGCACCTGTCTATCATACAATGTATGTACATTCAATTACTTTTCTTGTTTATCAGCCATTTGAATTGGAGGGGGTGATGGCAGTATCTAAGGGAGTAACAACATGGTCTTCAGAAAAGATAGTGCTACCAGTCGATGCAGATAGAACCATGGTTGTACTTGCCCAAGAACCAGCCCCACCACACATAACCCAGACTCTCGCAGATTGTACCACTACCCAGTTGGACAGAGAACCAGCTACACCCCTTCTAACCGCAACCCCAACAGATAATAACCCAGTTCCAGTTGACACAGCACTGTCTCCACCACAGAGCACCCAAACATGAGCAGTTAGTAAGGCAACTGCAGTGCCCAAAGTACGAGGACCACCACTCTGAACCCCAACTCAACACTTAAAGTAGAAGAAGAATTGTTCTCAGGTCAGGTTCTGTAGCTATGGTTCATACTCCTTTGCTCTTGCATCACTGTATTTACTCATACCAACTATTTTCAAATTTGAAGGATGGAATTGAAACTCCAATGGCGCAACAGGTATGTTTTAAACCTGTTTCTTTAACTGGTTTGCTGTTGTAACTTGCTCTATGTTGATTTCAGTTTCAATTGAATAAACAGTTAAGTTCTCATGTCATGCACATTACAAGTGTTGTTATTGCTGTGTAGTTTCCCACACTTATATTCTGTCTATGCTGCTTTGTCTTAAACAGATATTATTTGAACTATGTCTCTATCTTGATTTGGCAACAAAAACTAGAATGATATAGACCATACAGTGACCATGGTACATAGATATATGTTTGTTTCATGCTGTTATCCTGTCCACTTTACTACTGAACTGATTTACCAAAACGAGTTTCATATACAACATGGTGAACCTGTGATGTGTCTGCTTGTTTCTCTTTTAGAATGCGGACAAAATATTGGAGAAGAGTACCCTGTTATGCAATGGTAAAGGAAGTAATGCAGATAAGGTTCAAGATAGTGAGACATCCTGTTGGTCTCCAAGAAAGCTGATAAAAACTATCTTGATGACAGTGAGACAACCCCAAAGTCATGTCTTGATGTAGTGTTCGAGTTACTGGCCACTACTGCTGGCACAAGCTCTTCGAACTCGCTGCCTGAATCAGTTCGTCTTCTTGAGTCTCAACATCAAGTTGAAAGACATCAATCAGATGTGCTGCGACACGAAGCCGAAGGACTGAGGAAGTCCCTGCATAATTCAGATGCATACTTTCTGGTGCAACAGCAAGCGCTGGAGGATTTAAGCGCCAAACAAGAGAAAGTTAATAGTCTTGCTAAGCATCTTGCCAGCATGCTGGGTACCTAGGATATTGTTTCTTGAGCTCTTCTAAAGTGGTTTCAGTTCTGGACTTGTTTTGCTGTGGCGTTTATTTGCACTGGTCGCCAACTTTGACAACCAGTGTATGTGATATGCTGCTTTGTTCCCTATATTTGCACTGGTGGCGAACTTTGATGCCCAGTGGATGTAATATGTGTAATAGCCGTAATAGCCTAGCATTAGTTGCTTGCTTATTTATTTCCTTATTGTCTTGTTTAGTTGTTTGCTTGTAGTCACTGCAGTTCTTTTTCTGCGTTTTTCTAGTGGCCACAATAACCTATTTTTTATAAGTAGGCCACAATAACCATGGGCAACATACGGACCGTTGTAACCATGGTCCAGCTACCTACTGTAGTGACCATGGGCCTCCTACGGGCCGTAGGATCCATGGGCCCTCGATGGGCCATATAATCAATAATGGTCCGCAACATGGGCCGTAAATGGGCTAGAGTGGAAATCGTGTGTTTATGGCCCGACCATAATGGGCCGTTAATAGGCCAAAATGTATAACGTGCTTAATTCTATCGACAGGCATCATGGGTCGTTAATGGGCCGTATTTGATGCCGCTATGAAAACAGCCCAACGGGTTAACGGGCCACAAACGGGCCGACTGTAACCACGGGCTGAATTTGGCCCACAAGCGGAACAGGCCAGTAACGGACCGTAAGTAACCGAATGCTGGAAATGAGCCCAAGAATAAATGGGCCCTTAGAAGGCCGAAAGGTAACACGGGATGGAAACGGCCCAACGGAATAATGGGCCATTAATGGGTGTAAAGCGATACACTGTTCATCGTGGGCCAGTTTCACCATGGGACTTTAATGGGCCCAGAGTTACAAAGGGCCTCGTATGGGCCGAAAGACGTCATGGGCCATACATGGGCCAGAAGTTACAACGGGCTAGAATCATATTGGACGGCCCAGATGACGTTACTGGGCCCAATTCGGATAGGCCATAACGGGTCGTGAGTTAGCGGGCTGTAAATGGGCTATATGCGAACAGGCCGTTAACAGGCTTTCCGTGGGCCGGCCCGCTACCTTTTGACCAAGTCAAACGGGCCGGCCTTTTCACCTGAATGGGCCTCTATTGTGCCGTGCCATGTGTCGACCTATCATAGGCGCCTCCCGTCCAATGAGTGGATGACATCTATCCCAACGCTGAGCCGACACGTGGTTCCTCTGGCCATTGAGAATTTTACATGTGGAAAATCCCCATTGGTCCGGGCTGTTAACGGGTTATCGGATCCAAACCGGAACCCGATAGCTTAACGGCGACCCGTTACGGTGGATGCCACATGTCGGTTACCCTTGACGAAAGAACTTCCATGATGCGCCATTTATCGTCATGGAAGTGGACATTTCCGTGATGATAATTTTGGTATTGTTATGGAACACTTCTATGACAGCATAGGTATGCCTATCTTGATTCTATCATAAAATCGTCATGGATGTACATGCATGACAGAAAATGTGACCTACTGTGACAAACACGTATCATCACGGAAGTGTATTTTTTTGTAGTGCCTGCTTCATATATTGGTTGTGTTTGAGCACAAGTACAAGGAGCACAGCCTGCCGGCAAGGTGCGCGGGAAGTGCAGCTACGTGTGTAATTGAGCAAAGTGTCGACCTTTGTAAAGGTAGCCATGGGCCTCCTTTTATAGATCAAGGGGTTACCATAGTGGCAAAAAAGTCTTTACACAAGGTGAATAGTGGCTACAGGTGCCAAATACCTAACTCTGGCGGGTTAGGACAAATGCATTAAATGCGCCATGAGGTGTCACGCTGGTGATGCTTGCCGGCAAGAATCGTCTCCCCTTCTGTGCCGTTTTCCCAGCTACCTCGTATTGTCTTGACACGCCTCCATGATGGGTGTCATTAAAGTTGTATCTTTGGCGGCGAGCTGACACGTGCCCAGACAGAGCTCACAAAATAGCCTGCCCGCTCGACACCTACTTGACAGGCGGCTGGCGTGTTGTTGAGGTGGAGCAGTGGAGTTGTAGTGGAAGCTTGTCAGTACGGAGCTTGCCGGGTCTTGTATGTAGCTTGCCAGCAACCAAAGCCTTGATATTTAGTACTACTTAGTACCTTCTTGATCATCTGCCTTGAGGTCTTCTTCATGGTTTTGTTAACCAAGTCTTGTATAGAGTTGTCCTTCGACAAGCCCTGACGTCGGGAAGGCTGCCACTGCATGTGCACAAGTTAGGGTACTAAGGCACCCATGTCTTTATACACCGACACCTTGGCGGTCACCAGAGCGGCGTTAGTTGTCCTCCGTGAAGGCGTCCGCGGTCGGAGGGGCATCGTCGTTGTTCGTGCTCTTCGCTCAGAGGAGGATGAGATAAAGCTCACGAGGTGGCAGGCGGCACTGTGCTGCTCCTACGTGAGCCGGATCGCTTTCGCGTCGCCGGCCACCCTCTTCGTCGTGAGGCGCTCGGACTCCTCGATGTCCAGTGACGTGGCTTGAGACTGCATCGGTATTTCCCCAAACAGGAAGGGATGATGCAGCACAGCTACGGTAAGTATTTCCCTCAGTTATGAAACCAAGGTTATCAATCCAGTAGGATAACCAAGCAACACTATGTAAACGTTACCTGCACACAAAGAACAAATACTTGCAACCCGACGCGTAAGAGGGGTTGTCAATCCCTCCTCGGTAAAAAGATAGATTAAATTGTATGAGATTGTATAAATAGATCTAGCAAGAACGCAAAATAAAATAAGTAAAGAAAAAGTGCGACAAGGTATTTTTGGGTTTTTGGGATGATAGATCTGAAAACAATATATTCACTAGTGGCTTCTCTCGAGAAAATAGCATACGGTGGGTAAACAAATTACTATTGGGCAATTGATAGAAGAGAAAATAATTATGACGATATCCAAGGCAATGATCATGTATATAGCCATCACGTCCAAGATTAGTAGACCGACTCCAGCCTGCATCTACTACTATTACTCCACACATCGACCGCTATCCAGCATGCATTTAGTGTATTAGGTTCATGGAGAAACGGAGTAATGCAATAAGAACGATGACATGATGTAGACAAGATCTATTCATGTAGGAATAGACCCCATCGTTTTATCCTTAATAGCAATGATACATGCGTGCCTTGCTACCCCTTCTGTCACTGGGTGAGGACACCGCAAGATCGAACTCATCACAAAGCACATCTTCCCATTGCAAGAAAAATCAATCTAGTTAGCCTAACTAAACCAAAGATTCGGAGAAGAAATACAAGGCTATAACAATCATGCATATAAGAGATCAAAGAATTCAAATAATATTCATAGATAGATCTGATCATAAACTCGTACTTCATCGGATCCCAACAAACACACCGCAAAAAGTCATTACATCAAATAGATCTCCAAGAACAACGAGGAGAACATTGTATTGAGAATCAAAAAGAGAGAAGAAGCCCTCTAGCTACTGCCTACGGACCCGTAGGTCTATGGTGAACTACTCACGCATCATCGAAGGAGCACCAGTGAGGATGATGAACCCCTCCGTGATCGTGTTCCCCTCCGGCAGAGTGCCAGAATAGGGCTCTAGATTGGCTCTCGTGATTCTGGAACTTGTGGCGGCTGGAATTGTGTTTTCGATCGCTCCCCTAGGGTTTCTGGAATATCTTAAGAATTTATAGAGCTGAGAGGCGGTGGAGGAGACCTCCATGGGCCCCACCACCCACCTGGGCGCGCTAGGGGCCTCTGGCGTGCCCTGGTGGGTTGTGGGCCCCATGGGCCTCCCCTCTGGTGCTTCCTTGGCTCCCAAGTTGTCTTCTGGTCCAAAAAAAATCTCCAAAAAGTTTCGCTGCGTTTGGACTCCGTTTGATAGGGATATTCTGCGAAGTAAAAAACAAGCAAAAACAGCAACTGGCACTGGGCACTATGTCAATAGGTTAGTCCCAAAAAATGATATAAAGTTGCTATAAAATAAAGGTAAAACATCCAAGAATGATAATATAACAGCATGGAACAATCAAAAATTATAGATACGTTGGAGACGTATCAGCATCCCCAAGCTTAATTCCTGCTCGTCCTCGAGTAGGTAAATGATAAAAACAGAATTTTTGATGTGGAATGCCGCCTAATATGTTCATCATGTATTATTTTCTTTTGTAGCATGGGCATTTGGACTTTTAGATGGTTCAAAGCAATAGTTTGTAATTGACATGAAGACTTCAATACTCAAGTATATCAAAAAGCAACCATGTCTTTCAAAATATCAACACTAAAGAAAGCTATCCTATCCCATCATGCTCAATCATTGATCCATTCATGAAACACACTCGAATATTAGCTACATCCAATGCACAAGTATGATCATAGTGCTCCCTAGTTGGTGCTTTATAAGAGAAGATGGAGACTCAAATAAAAATATTTGCATAAAAGTAAATAGATAGGCCCTTCGCAGAGGGAAGCAGAGATTTGTAGAGGTGCCAAAGCTCAAAGCTTAAATTGAGAGATAAAATATTTTGAGAGGCACGCTTTTCCCGTCAACGAAAACGAACGAGTTGTTCCCAATACTTTCCATGCTAGATACATCATAGGCGGTTCCCAAGCATAAAATAAAGTTTATTCCTTTTTCCACCGTTCTTTCACAATCCATGGCTAGCCATATCCACGGGTGCCTTCCATACCAACACTTTCCAAGGAATTTATTATTTGACAACATCAAGTAAATTTCTTTTTCATTTTGGGATTGGGCATCCCTATTACTGCCACACTCTCGTGCAATGACAAGTGAATAAACACTCACATTGAGAATAACACATCTAGCATGGAAAAATATTGGCCACCCCCTGCCGCTTCATGAGCGGTACGGGCACACAAAAAGGAAATTCATTTTGAAAATTAGAGTTGGCACATACAAATTTACTTAGAACGGCACGGAAATACCGCATATAGGTAGGTATGGTGGACTCATATGGCATAACTGGGTTTAAGGATTTTGGATGCACAAGTAGTATTCCCACTTAGTACAATTGGAGGCTAGCAAATAGATTGAGAAGCAACCAACCAAGAAACGAAAATTCACATAAACGAGCATTAAGCATGATTAACACCGAATAATGCACCACAAGTAGGATGTAATTTCATTGCATAACTATTGACTTTCGTGCTTGCATAGGGAATCACAAACCTTAACACCAATATTCTTACTAAAGCATAATTACTCACCAACATGACTCATATATTACTATCATCATATCTCAAAACTATTACTAAGAATCAAGTTTATTTTGTCCAATGATCTTCATGAAAGTTTTTATTATATCTCTCTTGAATATCTATCACTTTGGGACTAATTTCATATATTACAATTGCTTTTGACAAGCTCAAACAAATTTAAGTGAAGAACATGAGCATAAAGATTTTCGTCTCTCAAAATAATATAAGTGAAGCATGAGAGGATTTCTTCAAAAAAATTACTAACTCTCAAATAAATCTAAGTGAAGCATGAGAGTATTTCTTAAAAAATTAAAGCACACCGTGCTCAAAAAGATATAAGTGAAGCACTAGAGCAATTCCATAGCTCAAAAAATTAAGTGAAGCACATAGAGCAGTTCTAATAAATCATAGCATAATTATGGCTCTCTCAAATAGGTGTGTTCAGCAAGGCTGATTGCGACAAACTAAAAATCAAAACAAATAAAGACTCATATAATACAAGACGCTCCAAGCAAAACTCATGATATGTGACGAATAAAAATATAGCTCCAAGTAAAATTACCGATGGTTGTTAGAAGAAAGAGGGGATGCCTTCCAGGGCATCCCCAAGCTTAGTTGCTTGGTTCTCCTTGAATATTACCTTGGGGTGCCATAGGCATCCCCAAGCTTAGGCTCTTTGCACTCCTTATTCCTTCATCCATCGAGATCTCACCCAAAACTTGAAAACTTCAATCACACAAAACTTAACAAAACCTTCGTGGGATCCGTTAGTATAAGAAAACCAATCTTTGCTTTAAGTACTGTTGAAAACCCATTAATATTTTGTTATTGCATTATACCTACTGTATTCTAACTTTACCATGGCTTATACCCCCCCGATACAATCCATAGATTCATCAAAATAAGCACACAATGCAAAGAAAACAGAATCTGTCAAAAACAGAACAGTCTGAAAAGAAACGAATTTTACTCATACTTCTCTAACTAAAAAATTCTGAAAAATTAGGAAAACATAGAAAATTTGTATATAAATCTTGTGTAAAAAATTCAGAATTTTTCGTAGCTTCTGTGAATTTTAACAATTCTGTTACTTGACATAAAAGTTTCTGTTTTTCAACAGGATCAAATCAACTATCACCCAAAGCTATCCCAAAGGCTTTACTTGGCACAAACACTAATTAAAAAATAAATATCACAATCATAACTGAGGCATAATTGTGCAAACACTCAAGAACATAAAGAAAAAAAGCAAAAATAAATTTTATTCATTGGGTTGCCTCCCAACAAGCGCTATCGTGTTATGCCCCTAGCTAGGCATAATGCATAAATTCAAGTATTGTCATATTTGGTTTTCAACTCCTCAATCACACAACTAGAATTCTTCAATTATTTATCATGCATGTTTTTAATAACAATACTTCTAGGAATAAGATTGAAAAATTCATTCTTGCAAGTAGGGCCTTTCATCACTTCAACAAAATTGGGATGAATACTTATCATTTTAAGATCTTCCTTGTTGTTATTAGAAGTGGCACCCTTGTTCTTAGTGACTTGAGTAGACTTGCAAATTTTTACGGGAATTTTTTCACTAGTTTTAACAGAAGAAAAGGCCGAACTTAAGATACTAAAAATTTCTTCCAACTTATCAATCCGAGAGGGACTTTCTTCTATTCTTTTGTTAACTACGGTTTCCTTTTCCCTTAGTAATTTAAAAACATCTCCCGCTTTTGACCCAATTTTATTAGCAAGATTATGCATCCTTTTATCCAAATTTTCAATTTGTTCTTCGGTGATCATCTTCTTTTCAATAGCATCTAATCTTTGCATAACATGCTTAAGAGTTAAGATTGTTTCATTAAGAATGAGAGGTGGTGCACCCACTAGATCTCCCATAGCATTAAAAGCATCCAAAGATGGACACATCAAGAAATTTCCACTGGTAATCGTATCAAGGACGAATCTATACCAAGTAGTAATGCCCACATAAAAACTGCGAAGAAGAACAACGGTAGATTGCTTACGAATAGATCTATTATGAGCATTGCAAATTCTATACCAAGCATCTTTTAGATTCTCCCCTCCCCTTTGTTTAAAATTAAGAACCTCATTCTCGAGGGTACACGCAATAGAGGAGGAACTAGCCATAACGACAAAATAGGCAAGCAAGACAACACGAAAACAAAAGATCTGACGAAAAAAAAGGAGAACGAAAAAGAAGGCAAGAAAGGCAATTTTTTTGTGAAATGGGGGAGATGAAAATAAGAGGCAAATGGCAAATAATGTAAATTGCAAGGAGATGAGATTTGTGATTAGGAACCTGATAGATGTCGATGATGTCTCCCCGGCAACGGCGCCAGAAATTCCTTTGACGTGGCTTGAGACTGCGTCGGTATTTTCCCAAAGAGGAAGGGATGATGCAGCACAGCTACGGTAAGTATTTCCCTCAGTTATGAAACCAAGGTTATCAATCGAGTAGGAGAACCAAGCAACACTATGTAAACGGTACCTGCACACAAAGAACAAATACTTGCAACCCGTCGCATAAGAGGGGTTGTCAATCCCTCCTCGGTAAAAAGATAAATTAAATTGTATGAGATTGGAAAAAATAGATCTAGCAAGAACACAAAATAAAATAAGTGAAGAAAAAGTGCAGCAAGGTATTTTTGGGTTTTTGGAATAATAGATCTGAAAACAATATGATAAAAGATAGACCTGGGGGTCGTAGATTTCACTAGTGGCTTCTCTCGACAAAATAGCATACGGTGGGTAAAAAAATTACTATTGGGCAATTGATAGAAGAGCAAATAATTATGATGATATCCAAGGCAATGATCATGTATATAGGCTTCATATCCAAGATTAGTAGACGGACTCCTGCCTGCATCTACTACTATTACTCCACACATCGACCGCTATCCAGCATGCATCTAGTGTATTAAGTTCATGAAGAAACGGAGTAATGCAATAAGAACGATGAAATGATGTAGATAAGATCTATTCATGTAGAAATAGACCCCATCTTTTTATCCTTAATAGCAACGATACATGCGTGCCTCGCTGCCCCTTCTGTCACTGGGTGGGGACACCGCAAGATCGAACCCATCACAAAGCACCTCTTCTCATTGCAAGAAAAAATCAATCTAGTTGGCCTAACTAAACCAAAGATTCGGAGAAGAAATACGAGGCTATAACAATCATGCATATAAGAGATCAAAGAACTCAAATAATATTCATAGATAGATCTGATCATAAACTCGCACTTCATCGGATCCCAACAAACACACCGCAAAAGGTCATTATATCAAATAGATCTGCAAGAACAACAAGGAGAACATTGTATTGAGAATCAAAAAGAGAGAAGAAGCCATCTAGCTACTGCCTACGGACCCGTAGGTCTATGGTGAACTACTCATGCATCATCGGAGGAGCACCAATGAGGATGATGAATCCCTCCGTGATCGTGTTCCCCTCCGGCAGAGTGCCGGAATAGGGCTCTAGATTGGATCTCGTGGTTCTGGAACTTGCGGTGGCTGGAATTGTGTTTTCGATCGCTCCCCTAGGATTTCTGGAATATCTGAGAATTTATAGAGCTGAGAGGCGGTGGAGGAGACCTCCATGGGCCCCACCACCCACCTAGGTGCACCAGGGGCCTCTGGCGCGCCCTGGTGGGTTTTGGGCCCCATGGGCTTCTCCTCTGGTGCTTCCTTGGCTCCTAAGTTGTCTTCTGGTCCCAAAAAATATCCAAAAAGTTTCGCTGCGTTTGGACTCCGTTTGATAGGGATATTCTGCGAAGTAAAAACAAGCAAAAAACAGCAACTCGCACTGGGCACTATGTCAATAGTTTAGTCCCAAAAAATGATATAAAGTTGCTATAAAATGAAGGTAAAACATCCAAGAATGATAATATAACAGCATGGAACAATAAAAATTATAGATACGTTGGAGACGTATCATCAAGCCAGAGCGCTTTTGCGGTCTTGCGGCAAAATATGCAAACTAGATTATTAACTCTAGTGCAAGTGGGAGATTGTTGAAAATATTCCCTAGAGGCAATAATATTGTATTATTATATTTCCATATTCATAATTAATACTTTATATTCTATGCTATAACTGCTATGATCCTGAAATATGTGATTAAGTGGAAAACTGATATGCACGTGTGGAATAATAAACGGTAAAACGTGATTCCTAGTATCGCCTCTAAGACTAGCTCAAGTGTTGTTCGTGATCGTGTTTTCCAGATCTTAGGATATCATTAAATGTAACGATAGTCCTAAAACAACATTGAGAATATGAGTTTGGAAGAACAATCATATTGAATCGACCCAAACTTGTTTGTTATACTTTGAGATAATATCGTCAGAAGTCAATTGTTATAACACAGAGTGTTAACGTGTGCTTTAGTTCCTTAGACCATGAGAGCATCGTAGTCACTTCTTACTATACGCTGGACTTGGGGTTGCTCAAACGTCATTTGTAACACGGTGATCATAAGCCAACTTAAGGTTCATCGAAAAGTTTGACAAGGGACTAGATGGCTCAAGAATGGGATTTGCTCCTCCGACGATGGAGAGATATTCTTAGGGCCCTCTCGGTGTGACGACATTCATCATCGTCTGGCCAGACACAGGTGACTAAGTCACGGGGATGCCGGAACATGTCAACGAGAAAGAAGAACAAAACTGGTAACGAGGAGACCGCTATAGTGAGCATGTGTATGACTCAAGAGGATACCAATATATCTCACCTCGGGTTTTGTAAAGTATCGTGAAGCAAAGTGAATAGCACATGATAACCAAAGGTTCACTCGAATTTCATTCGTGTACTCATAGGGATCGATATGGATGTCCACGGTTCTGGTATCGGTCATTGAACGAAAGGGATTTTGTTCATGTATATGTTTTACCAAACCTACAGGGTCACAAGCTTATGGTAATCACGATCTGCTGAATGTTAGTAATGAGAAAATAATGAGAAAATATTTACGAGATAGTTTCACTAATATTCAAAATAGTTTCGAGAGGAACCGAAAGCGTTTCGGGGTCACCGGAAGGGTTTCAGCGTTTACCGGGTAATATCGGATAATACCCATAAATAATATATAGATGGAAAATATTTTCGAAGATGTTAAAATAATAATAATAAGTCTCTAATAATAGTTAGGAGGTTTTTTTATTTAGTTAAATATCAACGGGCCTTAAAAGGCCAAGTCGTGAAAAGATATTGGGCCACTTGGGCCCAATAGTGGAGGCGTCCCCTTAGCTTCTTGGAGTAGCAAGGGGGGGAGGCTGAATTGGAGGGGAACTCCCCCTCCTTGGCCGGCCAAGGGGGGAGGAATCCTTCCCCCCTTGTGACGTCCCCTCCCCTCTCCTCCAACGTATATATACTAGAGGTTTTGGGCACTTCTGATACACAAGTTTTGGAGCCTGCTCCAGTTCTGTATTTCTAGTTGGTCCTAGTTGATCAATTAGAGCTAGACCTAAATCCTCTAATCCTCATACTTAGAAGCGCAGTGTGGTTCTAATCTCCTCCGTCTAATTCTCCGGCGACTATTAGCTCTGGATGGCGAAGCGCTACTAGATCGTGAAGACCGTATGCTTGACACTCGTAGAGGCCGTGCTTTCGGTCTTCTGTTTGAGGGACTGTTCGTGGGTGGTTCATGAGATCGTTCATCTACGATTCGGGGGACTCCAAGTACGATCTACACCGACTCATCTTCTTCCGCTGCAACTCGGAGTCAGTAACAATCTAATTCAAACCATTTATCGCATCTTCGTAGTGTTTCTGGATGATCGTAGGACGGATTTTTTTGTTTTCTACTACGTTTCTCATCACTAATAGCATCCCATACGTCCGTATGTTCACAAAAGGGTAGCAAAAAAATTCTTGAATATGGAGTTTCCTCATTTGGGTGCATATTATGCACCTAGGGCAAACATTAGGGGAAAAGTTCAAAAAAAATCTGTTTTTGTAGACAAACCTTGTTGAATGTACCAGATGTAAAATTTTGTGGTGAAAAAACATTCATGAAGGTCTGGGCAAAACAACAACAACAACGATGTTCCCAAAAGGGCAACTTTTTAAAAGCACTTTGGAGCATTAATTTTGTATTTCTATCCAGACCTCCACAGATGTTTTTTCATCACAAAACTTTGCATGTTAGTAAAACATTCAATGATGTTTATCTAAAAAAACAGAAACTTTCAAAATGTGTAACTTTTTTTAATAAACTACTGTTCATATCAGGTGCATATGCACCCAGGAGCAGAACAGCACTTCACAAATTTCTCTGGCTTCTGATTCCCAATCGAGATATAAATCAGACCTATTACTGCAAATGAATAATACTCCAGTGGAAGTGACGAGGTACGAATCAAACTAAACCAACAGACCATCAGCCATTGGCATGACGCTCCGGTGCAACGAAACTTTCAGCCGACCAAACAGCCGAGCACTGCAACCATTCACCCCTTCCACACGAAGGTTGAAACATATCATCACTTTATCCAGCCTCAACATAAGTCAACTTTCGCCAAGTTTAGAACAACAACAAATTTCATCTGTATATGAAACGAACTAGGGGAACAACGAATAAACCCTAAGAGAATCCAACAGTATCAGATCAAGACCAACAAGGTGGGCTGGCTGCAGAACGAGCGAGCCGCATTCTTTTCAGTATATGTCGACTGGGAGAGAGAACCCTTTTTATCTTTCGAGGACCCCTTCCCAGGGCAAGGCGCAACCCTCCTGGCGCATCAGGAGACCGCCGGGCGCAACATGGTGCGCTCAAGACTTTGGCCGCCCATAGGTTATCACCATCACATACTCTCCCCCGGAGGAGCCTACCGACGTCTGCAAATGACGCGACGGGCCAACCCTCAGCCACCTATCCATCAGGTTGTGCACAGGTTGTATGGGGTTTATTGACTGCCCACAACAGCTCAGTTCAACCTGTAAACACCAAGATCAGGTACCGTTCAGACAAGCTGTGGTTCTGGACTCAAGAAGAATAGACTTAGATGCATAGCTATAGCAGCAGTAAAGTGATAAAATGCTGGTAAACATCAGCAAAGGAAGGGGGGGGGGGGGGGGGGGGGATAACCCAACAATACTGTAAAAGGTAGAAGTCTCACCTCAGACTCACTTCCAAGACTGAGCTTCTGCATAATATACCTTTGGATGGACGATGCGGCTATACTTCCATCTCTATCATTAGAAAACGCATTAGCCGCAACCGAAAAAACTGAAAGATGTATAGATGTAACAGAACATAAACAACTGCTGATTGCAACAATAAAAACGCAAGTGACCGCACCTACAAGGGGAGAGACTAATCAAACAATGTAAGTTGACTTTTCTATTTTGTTTTATTTTACTTTAATAAGTATATGCCAAAAAAGTTAGATGTGTATTTACAGGAGAAATTTTGAAGCTCACTTGACTCCTCAGCCAAGTTACTTACACATTGTACAAACGGACTAAAGTGATCAAGAGGTGGCAAAGAACAACTTAACAAGCTTATAAGTTGTGACAACTGCATTACTACAGGACCATAAAGGAACAAGCTTAGATGTGCAGACATGCTTATCTTCAAATCTAAGCCCCTTCCACGTGCCCCTTCTATGAGCTAGACAAAATCCACAATTATGAACTGACCACCAATTTCCACTGGAAGGATACATACTTTGAAACTGAAACTAAATAAAATTTTGCAAATGATTCATACTTGCATGGTACCATCGCCTAGGACCATGGCATAGTATCTCTGGACATAGTTTTCTTCTATCCAAGTTATTAGCATTCTTTCCTTACTATTTTACAGTTTTCATGCTATTCCATTAGAAACATACCATATAAGTTCAATAACCAAGTGCCAAGAGCATCCATTTAAAATGTGGATATAAAGAACTATTGTGATAGATAAGATCATCTGCAGCAGAGCTGAGGAACATGAGCTTACTTTATTCTCAAATAATGGGCAGGTATCTGTGGCAAGGGTGGGACACCTTTCCTGAAAATATTTGAATGACAGAAGATCAAGGGGGAGGTGGGGGACACCTAAGATAATGTTTTCACTGAATTGAAGATAACTGGTACTATAATCATGACTTACTGCTCAAACGAGGCAATCAATGAGAACCATACGGGGTTTAGTGCCCTACTATTCTGGGCCTTCTGGCTAGCTGCAGCAACAGAAGTTGCATTCTTCGTCCGGCCAGTCCCTTTCTTTTTAAGCATTACTGGCTGAGGAGCATCTTTCTTGTCATCTTGAAATCTGGTCTTCCGTAGATTCTCCACAGACTTCTCTTTGCTAGGATGTTCACTACTAGGAGATCCATTGGGCTGATCTCCCTTAACAGATGGACTTGACCTGAAGGACTTTGTTTTGCTTGCAGCCTCTACAAGACAGTTTAGAGGTTTCCATAGATCTGCCTTGTCCAAGTCTTTATCCTCACCTGCTTTATCTTTATTAGAATTATGACTTGACGTTTCTGCAATTGATGATGCCTGCAAATAATAATGTCAAATCACTGCTACTGATGACATGATGCACAAAATATACATAGCTCATGCAAAAACGCAACAGCAAAGTAAGAAAAAAAATGTTAAAAAGCACATGATTCAGTCAGGATGCTACAGGCGTTTTTTTTTTTACCTTTCTTCTTGTTTGAGGTACTTTGCTCAAGCTGTCCAGCAAGCTTAAATTATCAGGATGCTTATTGGCACTACCATTATCCCTTTCTACAGGATCAAGGATAGGACCAAGGCCACGTAATGCAGCGGCAGCCTTCCTAGTAACAGCTCTTGTTCGGCGCCCAGTCAAACCCGTTGTTATTCGAGGTGTGTCAACCACCAATGAAGAGATAGACCTCTCTTTCCTTTTAATGGGCAGTGTAACTGGAGATTCTTTAGCACCGATCTTATTTCTTTTCAATGGGAAAATTTTTGACCTCACGTCTTGTTTATTGTGATCGGCCCTAAAATCAAGATATCAGAAATGAATAGAAGAAAAGGCACAAGTTTAGAATGTAAAATAGCATTCACCATAATAAAATCCCCCAATTCAGAAGAGCTACATGATAAAGTCCCGATCCTAGCAGGAAAATGAGGGAAACGGGTATTCAATTTGAAGTCAGTAAACATTACATACTCGGTCTCATAGATCCCTACAGAATTCTATAAAAATATATCTAAAAATGACCTCACAAAAAGCAAATCCAGTAAAATAAACTATGCAAACAGCACTAGTATTTTAGACGAAAAACAATTCATTACTACAGGAAGAGTTACATTGCGCCAGTATACAGATCAATATAAATGGTTTTCTCCATGAACAAATGCTTGAGAAAATATCTTGAAACAGAGGTATAATGACAGCAAAGTTTTGGTATTAGTAACACTTAAAATGGTGTCAGTTATTGAAAACATAAATGCTGCCAGATATGAAGAACACTGGAGGTCAACTGTGGATACATATATTTATAAGCAATTTTTATATCAAGCTTAGTGGAATATTCTGTTCCACAATGCATTGTCATAGTAGGAACCTTAGACTGAAGTATATTTCTAACATCATATAAGATAGTTCGCCAAATTGCAGATGTACAGTTCATTGGAGTATAACAATCCCAGAAGTATGCTCAGAAATCTTATATATATATTCCAGCTTATTCAGAAAGCTGGGTAACTCGTTTATACTGCAGATTTTCTGATTTTCTATGCTTATACTGCTATTGACTACCTTCAATCTGTAGTTCATTCCAACTATCAGTTTGATGATTTAAGATCAACATTTAACTCTAACATCTTTTTATACAATGGAAATAGATGCTAACAGTAATCAATCAAGAGAACTTAGCAGTGAAGTAAAAAAAAAAACAGAGCAAATAAACATGTATTATGACACTAAAAGACGTAAAAAAAACATTTGATAAAGCAAACAATCTAACAGAACAAAAGTTTAACTTCATACAGTGTCTCCCACCCAAAAATATAAGATCAGGAGAAGAATACCTAAGCTTCTCAATTGGAGTGCAGCCGAGATCAATTTTACATACTGGACAATGGTCACACTCTTCATCATTAAGCTTCTTATAGATACACTTTCTACAAACTGCATAATGCCAAGAAAAAAGTTCAAAATAGTGAGGGCTCAAGATGTGTGGATTTCATAGCATTGGTGCTTCATTAGAAAGGGGTAAAGAAACTGCAGCGTGAAAATTCCTTTCTATAGAAAACACAAAGAATGCTCTGAAGTGTCTGTACATCATGGAAGAAAATCATGCATGCAAATGAATGAAAACCTGACTCTAGCCATGACCATATAGCAAAAAATTCCCAAAAGTGTTACAATTAAACAAAGGAGGTCGATCGACAAAAAATATCATTAACAATGTTTTTATAACAAAAAAAATGGATAGAAGAAACATTGTAATAAACTCTTGTATCCTGCAGATTTAAGCAAAGCAACAAGATGTGCATTTTTTTTCAGAAGTTAAAATGGAGATAATATTTCTATCAACCAATTTGGAACTGTTATTTACTTGACATCCACACATGCCAATCTCAAAACAATACAAGAAAAATAAAATAAATAAATAAACTAGGAGGAGGTACGCAATAGATCAAAACCACCTATCTTTCCTCCCAGTTACCAAAATGCCATTAATAAACTAACTTCTGTACGTTTTAGTATCAGATATATATCAAAATGAGGTGTCTTCCAATAAGCTTATTTTAGAACAAAGCTACAATTGGCTAGATAAAACGGTGATGTAGCCATAAGAGATTTTACAACAAGGAGACAGAGCTCAAATGATAGTCACACCCTAACCAAAATCAAGTAAAAGGAAACGTTGTAGCAATAGGTGTGACTATGCGATAGATCAGGTTCATGTATCATTTTACTGCAAGGATTTAAAGCTTGAATCATCTGCCCAAGAGATACCAATTTCGCTCCTAAAATCTAACCAAAGTGACAATGAAATAATTACAAACACCAGAAACAAATCAAGATTGACAATATCTCAAGGGCACACACGATATGAACAACTACAATTACTGAATTCATGCATGCATAATAATTAGATAGCTTGAAAATATTTACACAACGGTGATTCCACATTGGGGACCCCAAAACAATGTGTACTGTTCCACCAATTACAGGCCAACATTGCAAGAACCCCACGTGCAAAACAAAACAATAGGCTAAAATTATCATTCCAATCTCTTACAGCATTAGTATAAATCACGAACTCGAGCTAGATGCTATCTCAGACCAGAGCACGGCAAGTTAATATAACATCATGAATAGTAGCAATGGGGAACTAAACAACTATCTAAACAAGATTATACGCACCAAAGCAGTCGACAGATTTGCACAAATATAACAAATCTACGTAAATCCATCCGTTGAACCGCAGATTGAATCTATAAGAATGGAAGTTACGAAACGAACACGAGGAACAAGTCCCCCCAGATTGACGTGCAATCAAGAGGCGCACCCGCGACACGAGCATAACGCCAGAACTCGAGGCACGCAAGAACAAAGAACAATGCAAGAACCATGTAGGGGATGGCAATACAGCATCCCCGGATCAGGGAATGGCGAGCTCGACGCAACCAAAACCGACGTCGCCGACGGCCGAATCCGGAGCCCCAAGAACGCGTCGAATCGGCGCCGCAATGCTCGACACCGCGGAAATCTTCGTAAAGATTTAAGCCTTCGATGCTACCGCCGGCGGCGCCGTACTAGTTGCAGCGGTGGAGCGGGGTACTCACATGTGTGAAGGCACTCGGAGATGGTGGTGGCGTTACGGAGCAGGCGGTGGCAGAGCTGGCACGTCATGCAGCGTGCGAGCTGCTCCCGCTTCACCATCACCACCCCGCTCCCCTCCACGGCCACGGGCCGCCGCCGCGGTCGCCCCCGCCCCCTCTTCACTCCCTTATCCGCCTGCGCCTCCGCCACCTTCACAGCATCCTCCTTCGCCTGCTCCCCGTCGGCCTCCTCCATCACTTCCACCCCAGCCACTGCCGCCGCCGCCGCCGCCGCCGCCATCGGTGTGTCCTCCGGCGGGGCCGGCGATGCGGGCCCGCTCTGCATGGCGTGGGGCCCCAGCGCAGCTAGCGCCACATGCTGCGGAGGCGCAAAAGCAGGGACTTTCTACCCGCCGCCTCTCCCCTGAGCGTTGAAATGGGAGGAGAGATCGAAGAAGAGGAGGACGCCGACGAGGTGGAGACGGGAGTTGAATATGAGAGAGAGAGAAATAAGTATTTGCGTATTTATCGAGGGAAGGGGGAAGGAGAAGAAACGGAGGACGGATGGAGAAGGCAGAGAGGTTATTGCGTTGGTTTTATATATATATATATAAATTGGTTTTCTATCCTTGCTTTTGTACTATTTTTTTTCATTTGCTTTCCTTATCTTTTGCTGTATAAAACACAATAAATCTGTATATCCATTTTTTTAGGGGGTGTATATACATATTTGTGTCGCAATATATATGGTGAGAAAAATGTGATGTGGTAAGGTTACCGAACGTTTCTTCTGATATATGTGTGGCTGGATCGAGCACCGAGCTGATAAAAGCAAATATTTTGTATTATTTGTAGCACGAAGCTTCCGGAGATGTAACGGACAATAAAAGGCATACTACCGTTTCTACTGTTGTCACGAAAAATAGATGGTAGATAGTTGTTCCTTGCTGTCATCGATAACCGTTTTGCATGAATGTGATTAAATGGGCATATCATGATGATCCTTCGTTGTGACGCGTAAAAAAATATAATAAGTATATATATTATTAATGTCGCAATATACGCACGTTAGAAACGTATCTTAGTGTTATAATAAGCATATATATTATTAATGTCGCAATATACGCACGTTAGAAACGTATCTTAGTGTTGAGAGTAACATTGTCATGACTATTGGGTTCCCTTTCTATGGATACATCCTGATTCCTGAGAAAATAGCTTCCTAACTAGTATATGTTCCTTCAGTACGCAAAGCATGATAGAAATGGGTACATTGTCGTCGTAGAAAACATTGATACTTGGCAGCCAAGTATTATTTTTGTCTCATTGATAGTTGTATGTCTCTGCTCGAATTAAAATTAGTTCGTCGTCATGGTGATCAATTCGGTTCTATATGTGTGCAAAAACAAACGGAAATTGAATTCCGTCGCAGAAAAAACAGGCGCAAAAAATGGCAATTGAATACCTATGAAGTCGATATTTTGATTTTGTGATTTTATTGTGTTCATTGTATTGTTCTCATTCTTTCTAGTGGCAGTGACATCGTAAATACCCATTAATGGTGAGAAAATTGTATCATACTGAAGTTCATGAACTAAGCTTCTCATACAGGCTGGATCCGGCAAATACCGTATCAATAAACACAAATACTTTGTATCTTTTGTAGCGAAGTTTCTAGAACCGTAACAGGCAATAAAAGACATCCTACCATTTCCATTGTTTCCACGGAAAATAGATGGTAGATAGCTATTTTTTTTGTCATCTATAAACGCTTTGCATGGATATGATTAAATGGGCATCTCTTGGAGATCCTTCCCCGTGACGTGTAAAAAAAATAAGCATATAATATTAACATCGCAATATATGCTCATTAAAATTGAACCTTATGCGGAAATTAGTGTTATGCTAACTATCTTGTGTATTCCTTCTGTTCTCTCTATGGGTATATCTTGGAAAACTAAATTTCTTTAGTATCCAGAGCATGATAAAAAAAAGGGCATCATCGTTGTTTCATTGATAGTCGGTGTCTCTGCTTGGGTCAAAATTAGTTCACCATGTCATGGTGACCATTTGGGGTTCTATTTGCGTGCTAAACAAACTAATACATTATATTATATCATGACTAGCAAGCTTGTATCGTATAAATATGACCCTTGAATATATATCTTGCTTGTATTATTATCTTATTTGTGTTTGTTGTGTTGTCATCATTCTTGTCTAGGTAACAACATGCTTGTTGCGCTGGTTTCCTTTGATTTTCTATCCTTTCGTTTGTACTATATAATTTTGATTTGATTTTCCTTTGGTGTACAAAAATAAATAAAAATATGTGTATACATTTCTTCTAGGGGTTTGTACATATTTGTGTTGCAATATATATGGTAAACACCTTGGATGATGAGGAAATTGTGACATGGTAATATAACCTAACATTTCTTTGTATATCACGCGCATAGTGTGTTGAAAAAATATTTTGTATATTGTGTAGCAGGAAGTTTCTAGAAACGGTGATGAGCAATAAAAGGCGTCTTGTCGTTTCCATGGAAAGTAGATGGTAGATAGCTATTCTTTCCTTCCGTTGGTAAACGCTTTGCATGGATGTGATTAAATGAGCATCTTGTGGGGAACATTTGCTATGATAGATAATTAATATAATAATCATCTATATATTACTAATACGCAATATATGAACATTAAAACTATGCCTTAGTGCCAAGAGTAGTGTTCTAATGACTCTCTTTTTTCTTGCTCTACATACATATTGTAAAAATATTTTCTTAACTTATCTACTATGTTCCTTGAGTAGGAAAAGGAATGATAAAATGTACATTGCCGTAGTATACAATCTTTGGTACTTGGTAGCTAGCTACATTTTGTCTCATTGATAGTCGTTGTCTCTACTTGGGTCTACATTAGTTCACCATGTCAGGGTGATCATCTAAGGTTCTATTTGTGTGAAAAATAAACTAGTATATATGTTCTATTATGGCTAACAAGCTTGTATCATACAGATATGGCCCTTTAATACAGGTTATAAGTTTATTGTGTTTGTCGCGTTGTCCTTATTCTTGTCTAGTGGTAACAACATGGTTGTTGAGTTGGTTTTACATCACTTCTCTTCTGCTTTTGTTTTGTTTTGATTTCCTTTTTTCCATTGTTGTGCCAAAAAGAAACAATGTTTACAAGTATATATTTGTACCGCAGCATATACATGGTAAAAACCGTCAATGCTCATATGACTATGAGATCATGATTTCACCGAGAGATTTTTTGTATATCAATGCATTTTGTGCGTGCTGAGCTGAAAAGACAAAATCTTTTGTATTTTCTCTAGTACGAAGTTTGTAGAATGTGATTGCGCAATTGATAAAAGATGTTGTATTGCGTTCAAGACATATTGGCAATAGTTATCTATTGTTTCCTTTCATCAATAATGTCTATGATTAAACAAACACGTCACTGCAATCTTCCGTGTGACAATTATCTATATACACTATTAATGTCGCAGGATATGGACATTTAAATATGTATCCTAGTGAGGGGAGTCATATCGTGATAACTTTGTGGTCATCTTTTATGTTTGCGCTTTTGCTTCATATTGAAAAACAAACATTTTTACCTCGTATTAACATTTCTAGATCCAGCGATGACCATAAGAAAGTGTGTCGCCATAAAAAAAATTGTTTTTTTATTGATAGTCATAGTCTTCGCATGGATCGAACAGAATGTCAATATCGTGCCACTATGATCATCTTTTGAGTGTATGTGTATCAAAAATACTAACATGATGTCTTATAGGCTAGCAATTTCTCACTCATGAAAATATCACCCGCAGAAAAATAAGTTTCACCATATGAATATTCTTAATGGATTTAATCCAAGATGCTCCCTGACTTCTGCGCCCGCGTCGTCCTGTTGTTTCCCATGGGAGATAAGATGTGCTATGTCTTGCAGATCCTCTTCATTGACTGCAACATCGTGGCCGAATATGAGGTCCTCCTCCATTGTCTTTGTCTGGCCGTCTCCATGGGCATTCGTATGATGGAGGTCCATGGCGACTTTGACCTCGTTGTCTCCCAGGTGATGAAGAACTTCGAAGCCAAAAACCCACGAATGATAGTGTACTGTGAGACAATGCACCAATATTGGACCAAATACATGATGGAAATTGTTGTTTGCTACATACCTACACATTTGGGGGCCCAACATCTTCCTAGATTAGAGGAAGCAAGCCTTTTTGTAGCACTGTTGTCAAGGAGTCTCCTTTACTTTACTTCCTTGTTATCTATCTTGCTTAGTTACTTTTATTATTTGTTATCTTGATTTTCTGCTTTTCAAAAAACTCAAAAAACAGCAAAATAATTTTACTATAGCAAGAGGCACTTTTGTTTTAAGCTTAGAATCATGGCTTCTTCTACTCAAAATAAACAAGCTGGTGGATACACAAGCTAGTGGCTACTCTAACATAGATCTTAATACTTATGTTAGGGAAGAACCTATACCACCTATTAAAGATGTCAACACTTTTGATGATAGACCTCTAACATGGAAAACAAAAACTTATGTCGTAGGATGTGGTAATATCACTGGAAAAGATGCTATACAAGAATTATTTAATTGTGTTGGAGTTATACCTTTACCAATGGGGACTATTCTTGAAAGGACTAGAAGCTATAGTGATGCCATTGTTTTATTGGTTAGGGAATTTGAAAGGAAATTCATACATTTGCATCATGCATTACAAAGATTGTTCTTAGAATTACCTCATATTGATGATCCTAGGGTTAAGAAATTACTAGTATTGACCTTGATGAGTGAATTTGAGCCACTAATAAAAGAGTCACTACAAAAAAAACTTCCGTGATGATACACGTTTGTCATAGTAGGTCACATTTTCTATCATGGATGTACATCCATGACGATTTTACGATAGAATCAAGATAGTAATACCTGTGCTGTCACGGAAGTGTTCCATGACAATAATCCATTTATCATCATGAAAATGTTCACTTCCGTGCTAATAAATGGCACATCATGGAAGTGATTTCGTCAAGGGTAACCGACACGTGGCACCCACCATAACGGGTCACCGTTAAGCTATCATGTGCCGGTTTTGGTACCCGTTAACAGCCCCGACAAATGATGATTTTGCACGTGTCAAATTCTCATTCGCCAACGGAACCACGTGACGACTCCGAGTTGCGACAGGTGCCGCCAGTCCAATGGACGATACACACCAATGAAATGGCGACAAGCGGCGCGACCCAACAGTGGCTCGTCTAGTTAAAAAGGCCCACCACCTAGTCAGAGGCCCATAAGATTTAGGCAACATTTAGTGGGTCAGCCCACCAACGACATGCTTGAACATGACACATTTATGACCCACCACCAATTCGGACCCGGTACACTACAAAAAAAACACTTCCGTGATGATACGTGTCTGCCATAGTAGGTCACATTTTCTGTCATGCATGTACATCCATGACGATTTTATGAAAGAATCAAGATAGTCATACCTGTGCTGTCGTAGAAGTGTTCCATGACAATACCAAAATTATCATCACGGAAGTGTCCACTTCCATGAAGATAAATGGCGCGTCATGGAAGTGTTTTCGTCAAGGGTAACCGACACATGGCATCCACCGTAACGGGTCGCCGTTAAGCTATCAAGTTCCGGTTTGGATCCGATAACCCGTTAACAGCCCGGACCAATGGGGATTTTCCATGTGTAAAATTCTCATTCGCCGGAGGAACCACGTGTCAGCTCCGCGTTGGGACAGATGTCATCCAGCGAATGGACGGGATGCGCCTATGATACGTCGACACGTGGCTTGGCCCAACAGTGGCCCATTCAGGTCAAAAGGACGGCCCGTTTGACTTGGTCAAAAGGAAGCGGGCCGGCCTACGGAAAGCCTGTTAACGGCTTGTTCGCATATAGCCCATTTACAGCCCGCTAACTCACGGCCTGTTATGGCCTATCCGAATTAGGCCCAGTAGCATCATCTGGGCCGTCCAATATGATTCCAGCCCGTAACTTCCGGCACATGTATGACCCATGACGTCTTTCGCCCATATGAAGCCCTTTGTAACTCTGGGCCCATTAAAAGCCCGTGGTGAAACTGGCCCAAAATGAATAGTGTATCGCTTTATACCCATTAACGGCCCATTATTCCATTGGGCCGTTTTCAGCCTGTGTTATCTTTCGGCCTTCTAAGGGCCCATTTATTCTTGGGCTCATTTCCAGCATTCGATTACTTACGGTCCGTTACTTGCCTGTTCCGCTTGTGGGCCAAATTCAGCCCGTGGTTATAGTCGGCCCGTTTATGGCCCGTTAATCCGTTGGGCTGTTTTCATAGCGTCATCAAATACGGCCCATTAACGACACGTTATGCCCGTCGATAGAATTAATCTCGTTATACATATCGGCCTATTAACGGCCCGTTATGCTCGGGCCATAAACTGATGATTTCCACTGTATCCCGTTTACAGCCCATATTGTGGTCCGTTACTGGTCCACGGATAGTACGACCCATGTTTGGCCAATCGATCATACGGCCCATAGAAGGCCCATTGATTCTACGGCCTGTAGAAGGCCCATTGATTCTACGACCCATAGAAGGCCCATGGATCCTACGGCGGATGGTCACTACAACAGGTAGCGGGACCATTGTTACAACAGTCCGTATGTTGACCATGGTTATTGTGGCCTAGTTTTAAAAAATATTTTATTGTGGCCACTAGCAAACCGCGAAAAAAGAACTGCAGTGACTACAACCAAACAAATAAACAAGACAATAAGGAAATAAATAAGCAAGCAACTTACGCTAGGCTATTACGGCTATTACACATATTACATCCACTGGGCATCAAAGTTCGCCACCAATGCAAATATAGGGAACAAAGAAGCATATTACATACACTGGGCGTCTAAATTGGCCACCAGTGCAAATAAACGCGGCAGCAAAACAAGTCCATAACTGAAACAACTTCAAAAGAGCTCAAGAAACATTATCCTAGGTATCCACCATGCTGGCAATAAGCTTAGCAAGCTTATTAGCTTTCTCCTATTTGGCGCTAAAATCCTCCGACGCTTGTTGTTGCACTAGAAAGTATGCATCTGAATTCTCCAGGGACTTCCTAAGTCCTTCGGCTTCTTGTCGCGGCACAGCTGATCGATGTCTTTCAGCTTGTAGTTGAGACTCAAGAAACCGAACTGATTCAGACAGTTAGTTCGAAGAGCTTGTGCCAATGGTAGTGGCTAGTATAACTCGAACACTACATCAAGACAGGACTTTGGGGTTGTTTCACTGTCTTCAAGATAGTTTTCCTTAGCTATTTTATCAGCTTTGTTGGAGACCAATAAGGATGTCTGACTATCCTGAACCTTATCTGCATTACTTCCTTTACCATTGCTTAGTAAGGTACTCTTCCCCAATATTCTGTCAGCATTCTAAAAGAAGAAACAAGAAGACACATAACAAGTTTAGCATGTAGTATATGAAACTCATTTCGGTGAACCAGTTCAGTAGTAAGGTGGACATGATTAAACTACCAAGTCTTCTATTGCGAAGTAGTACATAATAAAAGCATCAAACAAACATATATCTATGTGCCGTGGTCACTGCATTGTCTTGCCAAATCAAAATAGAGACACGGTTCAAATCATATCAGTTCAAGACAAAGCAGCATTGAAAGAATACAAATGTGGGAAACTACACGGCACAAAAAGATTTCAGATGGGTACCACGGGTATACATGTACAACAACACTATTGGCTCTGTTGTGATGCTAGTAATGTGCATGATATGAGAAGTCAATTGTATACACAATTGAAATTGAAATCAACAGAGCAATTTAGAAGAGCAAACCAGTTAAAGAAACATGTTTAAACATGCCTGTTGTGCCATTGGAGTTTTGATTGGATCCTTCAATTTAAAAATAAGTTTGTATGAGTAAATACAACGATACAAGAGCAAAGCAGTATGCACCATAGCAATGGAATCTTAAATGAGAACAATTGTTCTTCGGGTTTAAGCACTTGTTCTACATGAACAGAGTATAGTAAGACGCAGACATATAGTACTTCAAAATAAAAAATGATCTCATAGACCTTACCACATTCTTGCCTCAGGACCAGTACAGAACAAGGCGTTCCCAGTCATCGTCCCGTAGATGTGTCTCAGGAGAAAGTAAGGGAATTTGATGAGTTTCCTTGCCAGTGAAGTATGTTTTCTTCAGGTAATTCCGATACTGCCACAAAGCATTCTTGAAGATAGCAGAGGTATTAGCACAGGTTACCTCATCCTGAGTTCCAAATCGGTCCTTCTCTATATAGAAAAATGGGAACATTTGCTGTATTATAACCAGCATGGAGGTAGAATGTATGGGACAAAGCAAAGTAATTGCCATGAATAACATTATTTGCACATAACTCATGGACGAACATCTGCAACTGGCTTTTTCCTTCATCTTCAGTATAATATTTCCATGATGGGAAGATACGCACATAGGATTTAACAACATCAAATGCGATAGATGCTAAACTACGAATGGCTGGTTATGCTTCATCCACAGGAATAGGTGTACTAACTGGTGGAGTTGGGGTTCGTCGTGGTAGTCCTGGCGCTTTGGGCACTGGAGCTTCCTTACTAACTGCTGTTATTTGGGAGCTCTATTTTGGAGATGGTGCTGTGTCAACTGGAACTGGATTACTATCTGCTGGGGTTGGGGTTGGATTGGGTGAAGATGGTTCTCTATCCATCGGAGTAGGGGTGCAATCTGCGAGAGTGTGGGTTATGTGTGGTAGGGTTGGTTCTTGTGCATGTACAACCGGGGTGCTATCTCCACCAAGAGGTAGCACTGTTTTATTTGAAGACCGTGTTTTTACTCCGCTAGATACTGCCATCACCCCTCCAATTCAAATGGCTGATAAACAAGAAAAGTAATTGAATGTACAGACCTTGTATGAGAGACAGATGCAATAGATAGTGTGGAAAAAATAGAGCATGAAATAGTTCACATATATATTATTTAACTAAAAAGGATAGCATGACATAATTTCACATATATGATGTCTATCTAAACTGGATAGCATAGCATGACATAATTCAAAGATATGATGACTAACTAAACAGGATGGCATGAGATAATTATATGATGTCGTTAGTAAACAGGTTCACATGACATAATTCATATACATGTTATCTAAGTAATCAGGATCGCATGATATAATTCACATATGTGATTTATATACTAAGCAGATGGCATTCGCATATATGAGGTCTGAACTAAGAACATGGTGTTGAATATTGTGTATATGATGTCTAAACTATGCAATGCAAGACACCATATGCATGATATGAGCAGTGTAACCGTGCCAAGTTAGAGCATACACCTCGGTGGGGGAATAGAACTGGTCATCTGTCTATGAATCCATCTCTGAGGAGCTATCTGGACCCAACAAGAGATCTGCTTCGACAGGTAGCACTATCTGCTCTAAAGACCTTGTTTTCACTCCAGATTTTTTCATCACCCACTCAAATGGCTGATTCACAGGAAGAGTAGTTGAATGTACAAACATTGTCGACAAATGGAAATGTAATGAAGAAAAGGAATGGCAAGATATAATTCAAATATATGATGCCTGGCTAAATAGGATGGCATTGCATATTTCACATATATTATGGCTGGCTAAAAAAGATGAGATTGCATAGTTCACATATATGATATAGAAACTAAACATGTGGCATTATAGAACATGTCTAAACTAAGCAGATGACATATATGATGTCGAAAGTAAGCACTGCAAGGCAACATATGCATGATATGACCAACATCATCATGCCAAGTTAGAGCAAACACCTCGGGGGGTAAATAGGAGTGGTCAGCTCCATCTGAATCTGCCTCTGAACAGATATCTTCCTCTGGATTACAATCTGGAGGAGGGGGAGGGTTTGCCATTGCACCCACCATGGAGCGATGTCTGCATGACATTGTATTGTCGCGCAAAACTCTTCTCTTATTCTCTACATGTTCAGCATGACTGTGTATAATATCTGACATGCATACAAAAAAATATAGTGAGATTATGTAAGGAGAGCATGCAGAAATCTAGATTGATGGTAACAACCAGTGGATAGATCCAAAAACAATGATAGCAGGATGATGATAGCTTTAATTTAATAAAAAGACAGATGATGATTGCTTTACTGTTTGTTTCCCACCCGAGATGAACATACTGTTTGTTTCCCACCCAAGATGAACAACAGACATACCCTAGGTGAACCAGATAATAGACAGAGATACTATTTATTGCTACCTCGATATGTGTCCCACAAGCATTATAAAACTCAAGATTGAACATTAATTTGGACCTAACTTGGAGTCTAAGAGGTGAACAGGACGATAAAGTAGTAGGTAATATTAAGCAATGCATAACATAAGCAGAAACAAAAAGAGTGCGACCTCTCTTGCGGACCCATGTACTCCTCAGGTTCATCTGCTGAGTCGATGATGGTGATGAAGTTGCGGTGGGTGCCGGCAGCAGGGAAGGAGATCTGAGGCATCGAAACACGGTCAGGATTCATGATGTCTAGTAGGGTGGATGCTTCTGTCGATGGAGCAGCTCAAGTGAGGTGGACGACGTCGCGGCAGGAGCAGGACAAACCACACAAAGTTTTCTTCGACACCTATCTATAACTGAAGTAATTCTGTAAGGGCTCCTTTGGCTTGTAGGATTCTAAAAACGCAGGGATAGGAAAAACACCGGAATAGGGTAGGAATGCATGTGGGAAACAGAGCATTTGTAAACACAGGATTTCGGTCAACTTGGGTGTTTGGTTCACAGGAATTGGAAGAACAGAGGAATGCAAAGAAACATGGCCAAATTAATGTGAAACCATATGAAAATGTGTATAGTTATAATGTTATTCTGCCACTAATGCACTTAGTCTTGTTTTCATGCATAGGATTTTGAAAAGTAGGTCCAGGTGGATGTTTTGCTCCATTCCTTTGAACCAAATGCATGAATAATTGAATGGTAGAGTACAATAGGAAAATTTCCTATTGCTATGTTTTTCCTTTGAACCAAAATAGCCCTAATGGATCGACATGAATGTAGAGTAATAAGTGATGCGACAAGTGTACAACCTCTTTGGCGTAGCCGTGTCGACCTCAACATCATTGGGTTGGTCGCTGAAGAAGTTGCGACAGAGGTGGCTGTCGGAGGTGTGGAGGAAGATCTGAGGCGTCTGTAGACGGCGTCCAGGGTACTGCTCTGTTGTGATGGATGGTTCCATCGTTGGAGCAGCTCCGGTGAGCTGTAAGACGTGAGGCTGAAGCAGTACAAGATAGACATCATTAATCTCAAGTGAGATTCTAATAGCATCTCCAATAGATGTTGTAAAATACATTACCAAAAAGTGGTAGATGTAAAATTTACATCACCAAAAAACACCTGACTCGAACAGATGAGATAAAAATTGTTGATTCTGAACTTAACTATCGAAACTGATATTTACTGTGGAATCTGAATGTTACTATCGAAACTGAACGCACTGGTAGCAGAGAAGCACTTCACATGTAGTTTAGGCTGCTCGAGCACTAGTAGTAGAGAAACAGTGATCTAAATCAGCAGGCGATCGACAGGGAAGACACTAGCAGATAGCAGCCAGAGCAGTAGCGCGAATTAGAGCCAGAGCAGCAACTCGTGTAGCGGCAGCAGACGCTGTACCAGCATCAGCAGCGCGAGCGAGAGAAAGAGCAGAGCAGCAACACTGGCGAGAGAGGAAGAGCAGAGCAGCAACGCGAGCGAGCGAGAGCCGGAGCAGTAGCAGCGGCTCTGGCTGGCATGGACACCGCCACCGAGGGAGCTTCGCACTGGGGGAGAGCCGCCATGGAGATGTCGCCGGCGGCGCCGATTACGAGGTAGCCGCGCCATGAGGGATCGGGATCGACCATCAACGGCGCCGGGAGGTCGAGTTAAGGAGAAGGTGCGATGCGATGAGTGTACGACCTCTTTGGTGGCGCCGAGTAGGCCTCGACTTCGTCCAAGGAGTCGGTGAGGATGATGCGGTTCTGGTGGAGCAGGTTAAGGCGGCATTGTGGGGATGGAGCAGCCACGATAGACGAGGCGATCGTCGGAGCAGCTCCTAGGAGGTGGAGGACGGGACGGCTGAACCGGCGGGACGACGAGATCGACGACGGATCCTCGTCCGGGGCAGTGGCTGTGGAGGAGGGACGTCGAGCTGTTGCGATGGACAACACCGTCGGGGAAGAGGCTCCGGCTGGGCAGCGGTGGGGTGGAGGACGGAGGAGGGTGGGGTTTCGCGGCTGGAGCGGAGAGGTAATGGCGGTCTGGGTTTTTGAATGGCAAAAAGGAGGTGATGGGAGGGGGAACCATGACTTAGGGACGCGCTTGTCCAAAATGTAGGGTGTTTTACAAAAGTACCCCCATCGATTTGAACTAGCGGCCCTTTCGGCTCAGGGTTAGAACGGGGATTTCACGTGTTGGGATTTGGCAGCTGGAGGGAGTTTTCGCGCGCGTTGTAATTTCAGGATAGCAAGTTGCGAGTTTTCGGAGCACAAAGAGACAAAGCGATATCTGAATTTTTGGGATAACAAGGCGCGGGTTGAAATTTCGGGACAAGCCTAATGTGTAATAATGAACGTACCAAATCAATTCGCACTTCCCTCAACGAAAAAAACAAAAAGAAAACTATTCACACCACACAAAGAGAGCGTCTTGTCCCCTTTTACTGTACAAATGCTCTTCAAAACTATGAATCCATGTAATGTCCAATTAAATATTTTCGCTAGCTGTATAATGCATGTAACCTACTCATACAAACATTTTAGTGCATTCCAAATGTATATACTACTGCTACAATTCGAACTAAATTTGAATTCGTTTCTCTATTTGAATAAGAATCTACAATCATGATTGTTGCCAAGTTAAACCATCATTTGTACATTATCTTAACAACACACCACATGATTACTATAGAGTTAGATATGAACTATGTGTACTATATGAACTCGAATTCAAATTTTTGAATACACTTGATGCCGATTCCAAATAATAGTACATTTTAAGTACTAACTAGATCTTCATAATCTAAAACCATGTTTCATATGTACACTATGTTTATCACACAAAGTATAGTGCCCCGCCCCCTACATTATGACAAGTATTTAGCCCTGAGCTGCAAAAGCCACACATTATCACAAATTCAAATAAATGTTATATATATTACATGTAGTATAACATGTTCATAACCACACCATGTGTATCACCATTATATTCATGCATGCGTCAGTTTAAAATACTATGATCTCTTGTTCAAATATCCGAATCCACTTTTATAATGAATTATGATCTCTCTCTTCTCTTTGTAGCTAGCACTAACTTTCTCTCGTGCATGCACACGCCCGGCCCCCCTCTCACCCTCCCTCAGCATTCTCTCCATCACGCACATTCGTTATTTCTCTTTAGGTCGCTCACCCACGGTGTGTGTAGGCCCCCCGGCTCCTTCTTTGCGGCACACACCGGTCGATATACCTCTCTAGCCAAGTGTGCCTACCACAAACACACACTTTCCCTCTTCTCTTCTCACCGTCCATGCCCCCTCTGTCTAATACGGTTCCACGCACATGCACACTCCCGCCCCTCTTTTCATCGATCTCATACTCGCACACTCCTCCCCCTTGATATAGTCGGCCTCTCGCACCACCTCCTAGCCGCATCCCTCTCTCTCTATCTGTCTCTCTAGGCCTTATTTCCTTCTAACACATGCATGCATGTATACCTAGCGATCTCCCTACATATAGCTAGGTCGACTATAACTCTTTTTCCCCACGCACCGATCGATGTACCTCACTAGTTATGTCTCTCCCTTTCTCCGACAAACGATGATTGATCTTCCTATGTAGTTACGTCTGCTTACCACAGCCATATCGTCCCCCCTCATCATCCTTGCATGCCTCCCGACCCGTCTCTCACACGCACGTGCACAGACAAGCATGCATCCCCTCTCTTATTGATATTGCAGTCGTACCCTCCGTTTGTCTAGCAGGCCTCTCCCACCATTTGTGAGAAGAAACTCCACCACCAACCCTTCGACACTCTAGCTTTGTCTTTCTCCGAACCTTATTCCTCTGCTACACATATGCATGGATGCCGATCGATCTCCCTCAATACATAGCTAGGTCTCTCTCCTTCTCCACACATATACCAGTCAATCTACCTCTCTATAGTTAGTTCTCTGCCCCCCTACACACACCGATAGTTGAAAGCTGTAGGTAGGTATTCATGCCAAAGAGACAAACTGCACCTCTTCCCTCTCACATTCCAGTAGGATAGCCGCCCTATATCTTTGACGTGGGCAAACACAAATTCGATGGCACTCTTTATCGATCGCGCACCCACACACTTCATCCCTCTCTTCGATTCTATCGATATCTCACGCCGATGATCCCTCCACTCACTTCTCGTGGATTGCTCCCTCTATATATGATATATCCAGGCCTCTATTTCACACACATTGCATGTGTTACATTTTTTGTTTGAGATATCATCGACACATTGCCTCTGTTTCGCACAAACCATCTCTCTCACACACACCCACGTAGGTGGAGTACCTGCACGTAGATAAGAGGTGCACGCACGACGCACATACTCACGTCTCGTTCCTGGCCACACCCGCGCGGGTACACGGTGGAGCTCATTTCTGTACGAAAAGGCAGCCCACGTGATAATTTGACGCGTGTAGCAGTTATTTACTTGAAGGAGGGTTATGTACCACGCGTACACGGAACAAAGTTCGACTTGACGCATTAGTTTTAAATAAAGTTATATTCCTCAATGGCACGTATAGAATATAAACCGATTGCTATCGAGAAAAAAGAAATCCGCTCCACTATATACAATGGAGCCTGCCTGCCGGGGTTTGTCTCTCGTCACTATCTCACACAAGACAGCGGTGGCCTCTCTCTCTCTCACCGTTGGTCACTGATCCGGCCGCATCCCGTCCACTGGCGGAAAGGGAGGATGTGCATCGTTTCTCCGTTCGACGACATCGAGGCAGCACGTCTCGATCTGCGGTACCCGCCGTTCTCTCTGACCAAGCTCCGACGCGGTAGGGTCTTCGCCACTTGCTCGCTGCTGCAGTATGGGAAGATCCCGGCCGCTGGTGCCCTCCTAGTTACATCCTAACGACCCTCAGGTACAGCTTCCTCCGGCCTTGCTCCACTGCTCATCTTCCCACGTTGCTGCATGTGGAAAATCCTACATGTGGATCTTCTTTAGTTCTTTGCCTAAACGTATCTCGGCCGGCGTACTTTCCATCTTGCAATCTCGTCCTCACACTGATTTTGATAAACCACCATGCTGCTATCTTTCCCTTAGGACATGGAATATGCTTCTTTTTTGTCGGTGTATGTGTCTTCACTGTTATTGGGCAGTAATTGTTTCCTTTCTACCTCTTTTTGCAAACAGGGCTATCCATTTCACCTCGTTGCTATTGCAACCTTTTGGTGAACTGCACAAATCACTTTTTTCTTAAGCGTGTTTTGTGCAGTTCCGCCAAAATGTCACACGGGCAATGTTTCTACATTTCTATGGGACTGCAGAAAGGGAGATTGGTTTTGCTATCCTCATCCAACTCCGAGCCTAATCTTCTCCGACAAGTAGTTAGTCTTAAAGAGAGATTGCAGAGGTGACCGACTTCTATTTGTGTGTGTTATGTTTCATCATCTAGTTCCACTATTATTGTAATCACACTTACTGAATATCTTTGCAAATAGGGATGATCAGCTCGATTTTAGTGGAACTGCAGAAAATTATCGGATTGTTATGTCCTCCATACACCTCTTCCTTGGCTATAGAGCTACATGAAACTAGCTGCCAACCAATGAACACCATGGCCAGGAAATGGAGCCATGCCTACGAACAACATCGATCAATTTTATATTTTTCTTTATTTGTACACCTTCTCATAACTTTGTCTTCAGTTGTGATGTGAATATTGGCGCTGATCTACAAATCATTGAGATGCATTAGAGCATCTCCAGCAACCTTTGTATATTTGCACCAGATTGCTATTTTAGCAATCATGGCCAAAAAACCTTCTCCAACAGCCTTTGTATAAGTCGTCCCCCATCAGAAATTTTTACAAACCTTGCTATACTTGCACCTAGAGTTTGTATATTTGCAAAGTGGAGAGGCCACTTGCTATAATTTTACAAAGACTCCTAAAGTGGTCCTATTCGTATTTTTGTCTCAATGACCGGTGGGCCATGTATGCCGCATGCGTGTGTATGCTGTGTATGTGTGCATGTGTATGTGTGCTGTGTGTGTTCTGTGTGTATGTGTCGTGTACGGTGGCGAGTTGTGGTAGTATATGTATTCATGTATGTAAGCTAGTGTATAGTGTATGGAAAACTGTCCCCACATGTCATTGTGTGTTTTGTACAAACATAGCAATCCCAAATATAACTATTCAACTTTGTTTCGTCGACATGTGGGACATCCTTCATTCGGCTCCACCTGCCATGCACCAATATTACGTGAACAACTGCAGGGGAGATTCACCCTGGTCGTTGCGCCGCAGTAATAATGACTAGTGAGTAGTCAAATCACAGAGCCCCACCTTCGCCACAGTAAGTTGCTCGGACAAAGCAACCATCATTTCACTCTTTGTTGAATCCGCTCGTACTCCAATATTTCCAGAGTAATAAGTTGCTCAGACGAAGCAACCATCACTTCACCTTTCCCACAGTAAGTACCTCCTTTTTTTATTCTAGAAACCACGACACGTGAATATTGGACAGTAGTAGCACATCATCAAGTGTACTAGTACTACTCAATTCAAAAATCGAAACCAAACAATGAACTACTAGATGGTGAGCGTTTGCTAGTATCATGTACTCCCTCTGTCCATCTATATAGGGCCTAATGCGTTTTTCGAGACTAACTTTGACCACATGTTCGAGCAGTATAGGACATGCAAGTTGCTCAAAGCATACCGTCAATTTCATACGTGAAAGGATCTTCTAGTGATATAATTTTCAAATTATATAAAATCTTATCAATAGTCAAAGGGAACCTCGAAGAATACATTAGGCCCTATATATATATGGATGAAGGGAGTAGTATTAATCGCAACGCATGCATGCGTGAGGAGTACTACAATAAACAAGAACATTTTACATGCATTGGTTAATTATATCTTAATCATGGCACTTAACAATTTAATGCACCAAACAAGAACGGTTGACGGGATTAGCAGAAAGCAAAGCGCCTTTTTAGCGGGGATTTGCATCATTCATAGACCTCCTCCAATGCACTAGTGCTAAGATGAGGTGCTAAGCACATTAAAGAGCTAAGCAACTAAAGTCCCCAATGCAAAGGTGCTTAACTTGTTGTAGCTAAGCATCCTTCATTTAATTATTTAGCAACTAAAGTTATCCATGCATTGGTGGACTTCTTTCATTTAAGTGTTTTTCCTAGGTTCCCGCGCTTGGCATTATTTCTTCCTGGGGTCACCACACCCATCTCTCTACTCTTAATTACCTTGCCACATCACATTTTTTGCCTACATGGCAGCCTTAGCACCTGTACAAGGTGGAGCATTGGGAGGGGCCTGAAGGTGCAAAACCAAGTGTTACTACTACACCAAACAAGTTCAAAACGAGAAACTGGACCCAATCACGGCACGACACGCCTGTCTCATTTGGTCTGTCAGTCAAAGCACTTCCTCTTCTTGGCATAACAATAGAGTATAATATTTTTTTAGAATGCTCTTGGCATGTTGCTAACATGTGGGAGCGAGTGTGAGTTAACCGACCTCAATAGACAACAAAATCGCCAGCCCGCCGCACTTTGACAGAGACGAGGAGCGAGAAGCGATACGGGCTGCTGGATATACTATAACTAGGTGTCGCACGGAGGCCGGGGAATATGGTGAATGCGTGAGGTGGGCCATGTATGATGTAACTACACTGGCTTGTCGTGTTTCAGACTCTTTCGGTTAAATGTGGAGAGATTTGGTTGATTTTATATCGCTGAATAATATAAAATATTATGAGTGCAGACGCTCCATCGTGAGGTTCCTTGCTCCTTCTCAGTCCTTGGGAATCTATGTTCTTCCACTCTTTTTTTGATGTGAGCTTTGTTCATCCTTTTGCCAACACGCGGGACATCTAGCATCAAGGTGCACATGTCATGCAAGAAAATGGAGATAAGCAGTGCGTAAGTGAGTCGTGCACTTTGATGGCATGTACGCAATATTTTTTCTCCTCGATGGCACGTGAATCGTGCACGTACTCAATGCCGGAGCACGGGATGGTAGCCATGGACATGGTCGGCCCTTTTTGGAGAGAGTACTAAGTAACTTTGATGTGTCTCATCAACTCGTAGAACGACGAGAAGCTTGCTTACTACGCCTTCTCCCTCGCCCATGCGCGCGCGGTGGCTCATAGCACCAGGAGAAGCTTTTGCTTACAATAGTGGGCTTTATACAAGCGGTGGATGTGCAGCAGTTCATTCGATGTGTCAGATTGCCAGAAGTATATACTATAGTACCATCATCATTGTTCGACTTCCGGAAGAGGCGAAGAGCCAAGCGCAAGGTCACCTACTCACCTTTAGAGCAAGTATAATAGGATGACATAGGTGGGCTGTAAGCCTTTAAATATTATTATTTTTGTTGAGTTGGCGGAGAGAGAAGAGGAGAGAGAGGGCGTAGTAAGTCATCTTACGAAAACCAAATAGTCCCAAAACACTTAGACGCGGTGCATTAACTTTCACCTCGTTTCTTGTTTCTTGACATAAATAAAGGAATCAACCAATAAGAGATGTGGGGCGTGTATGACTTCAATGACTTGAGACTTTCAAACACGACATGCAATGGTCAGTTGATACGTCTCTGTCGTATCTACTTTTCCTAACGCTTTTGCTCTTGTTTTGGACTCTAATTTGCATGATTTGGATGAAACTAACCTGGACTGACGCTGTTTTTAGCATAACTACCTTGGTGTTGTTTTTGTGCAGAAATAAAAGTTCTCAGAATTGGACGAAACTTTTCGGAGAATTATTTCATAATATATAAAAATTACTGGAACCAAGAACCACCGGAGGGGGGCCCCTGGCTGGGAACAAGACACTAGGGTGCGCCCCCCTCTAGCGCGCCCTGGTGGGTTGTGCCCACCTCGTGGCCCCGCAGACCCTAATTCCAGCACTATAAAATTCTATTTTTGGAGAAAAAATCAGGGAGGAAGTTTCATCGCATTTCGTGATACGGAGCCGCCCCAACCTCCTGTTCTTCATCGAGAGGCCAGATCTGGAGCCCGTTTGGGGCTCCGGAGAGGGGGATCTTCGATCTTCGTCATCACCAACCCTCCTTCATCACTAATTCCATGATGCTCCCCACCAAGAGTGAGTAATTCCTTCGTAGGCTCGCTGGTCAGTGAGGGTTGGATGAGATTCATCATGTAATCAAGTTAGTTTTGTTAGGGCTTGATCCCTAGTATTCACTATGTTCTGAGATTGATGTTGTTATGACTTTGCTATGCTTAATGCTTGTCACTAGGGCCCGAGTGCCATGATTTCATATCTGAACCGTTTATGTTTTCACCATTATATCTATGTTATAGATCCGATCTTGCAAGTCATATTCACTTATTATGTGTTATGATCCGTAAACCCCAGTGTGATAGTAATTGGTAGACTTTCCGGTGATGACCGTAGTTTGAGGAGTTCATGTATTCACTATGTGTTAATGCTTTGTTCCGGTTCTCTATTAAAAGGAGGCCTTAATATCCCTTAGTTTTCTTATGGACCCCGCTGCCACGGGAGGGTAGGACAAAAGATGTCATGCAAGTTCTTTTCCATAAGCACGTATGACTATTTACGGAATACATGCCTACATTATATTTTTGAACTGGAGCTAGTTCTGTATCGCCCTAGGTTATGATTGTTATATGATGAACATCATCCAACAAATTCACCGATCCAATGGCTACGAGTTTTCCACATATTATTCTTGCTAAGTTACTACTGCGGTTACTGTTACACTTGCTACAAAACCATTGCTATCACTGTTACCGTTACCACTGCAATCATTGCTACTACTATCAAACTATCATATTACTGTGCTACTGATCACTTTGCTGCAGATATTTAATCTCCAGGTGTGGTTGAATTGACAACTCAACTGCTAATACTTGCAAATATTCTTTGGCTCCCCTTGTGTCGAATCTATAAATTTGGGTTGAATACTCTACCCTCGAAAACTATTGCGATCCCCTATACTTGTGGGTTATCAAGAACTTTTTCTGGCACCGTTGCCTGGAGCATAGCTATATTTGTTGAGTCACTCGGGATTATTATCTATTTATCACTATGAAGAATCTGAAGGATACCAAAATCAAGATTTTCCCCTCTAAGATGAGGGGAGGTAAGAAACTGCCATCTAGCTCTGCACTTGATTCACCTTCTATTTTGAGTAGACTTGCAACACCACCACATGCTATTAATCCGGATATGTCGCAAGTTATTGATGATGCTATTTCTGCTATGGATGATGCTAATGATGATGCTAGTACCTTGCTTGATGATAATGTGCCACTTGGTGAATTTCTTAATGAACAAATTGCTAGAGCTAAAGATATTGAGAATGCTGAAACTGAAAATCTTGAAACATCTGTTAGACCTAGCTCTCCTAGATATGAATTGCCTAAGATACCCGAGGGTTATGTTATGGATGAGGAGGTAGCTAGAGACTTTCTTGCTTGCAATGATAGAGATGGTCTTAAGAAATTATTATGTACATTGAAAGAAAAATCTTTGAATGCTAGAATGAAATGTGATCCCAAGTTTGCTACTTCACCTATCTTTGTTACCGATAAGGATTATGAATTCTCTGTCGACCTAGAGTTAATTACTTTGGTTGAATCTAATCCTTTTCATGGCTATGAAACTGAAACTGTAGTGGCACATCTTACTAAACTAAATGATATAGCCACCCTTTTTGCTCATGATGAGAAAATTTGCTACTACTATATCCTCAAATTATTTTCGTTCTCATTAAAGGGTGATGCTAAGATATGGTACAATACTCTTGCTCCTGGTTGTGTGCGTAGTCCCCATGATATGATTTACTACTTCTCTGAAAAATATTTTCCTGCTCATAAGAAACAAGCCGCCTTACAGGAAATATTTAACTTTGTGCAAATCTATTATACCTAAGAGATTGATCCCCACTATAGGATTTATCTCAACATGCAGAGCATCCACATCATCACATGTGCCACATCAGCTATTCTGTTGCATCGTCATTGTCGTGGGAAACCACGGCCACCTATGGGGCCATCAGCCCCTTTTGGTTCGGCGGGGGGATGGACACGTTGCACAAAGAGCGAAGAAGCGTCGCGCAGCACGGCAGAGATCACACGGGCAGTCTTTACCCAGGTTCGGGCCACCGTGAGGCGTAAAACCCTACTCCTGCTTTGGTGGATTGATGGTGGATAATGGTGGTGAAACATAGTACACTCGCCCGGCAAGGTTGCTCTGGGGGCGAGAGTGGCTACGCGCGTATGGATATGCTAGGATCCAACCCTTTCTACGGTCGCCATGGGCCTCCTTTTATAGATCAAGGGGTCACCACAGTGGCAAATCAGTCTTTGTGTACTGATTAGATAGCTAATAGTGCTATCATATCTAACTCTGCAGGCCGACAGAGCGCATTAAATGCGCCACTCAATGTCACATCACAGCTTGCCCGACAGGCACTGCCGAGCTGTTTTGCCAGCTTCGCGCTTGCTTGCTTGACACGTCTCAGGCCGGGTGTCATATGGTGGTGTTTGCTATAGGAAGTGGCTGCCATGTGGCAGAAAGCAGCCACTTAGTCACCTTGGAGCTTGACATCGCTTCGATTACTGACTTGCGTCGCTTGTGAGGTGGAGCGGTGGAGTGGCTTGCCTCCACCAGTCCCGGCAGGCCTGCCGGAACGATCTGGGAGCTTGTTTCCGGGGCAAAACCCAACCCTGCCAGGCTCGCCTGCCCGACACGGTAGGTCCTTCCCTTAGCGATGCCTCGTTCCTCTGGCTCGCCTTGGCCTTCTTGACTTGCACTTGGATCCTTCAAAGGAATTGATCCTCCTTGTTTGGTTTGATCTTGGTCTTGCAATCTTGTCTCTGGCCTGTGCACAGTTCGTGCAATGGACCCAGGGCCTGTTGCACCGACAGGAGCCCCCGGGCCTGGCATGGACGTGCCGCTGGGCGCCGCCGGGGTAGGCCCTAACCAGTGCACAGGCAAAAATGTAAGGGCCACTCCACCCCTTGAGATCTTCTTTGCTTCTTCATTAACTTGAGCTCGGGTCAGTTTCCGGTTTTCCCGCGCATCGTGCAACGCTTAGGGGAGAAACTGAACCACGATCTGTGGGCGGCCCATGCCCCATGATCACAGGGTAGGAAACTGCCATCCCACTTGCCTCCTACCCCAGAGCGCCTCCGCCACGTGTGCCGCATGCATTGTGCAGGGTAGGTGGTGGACGTGGAGGGCGCGGGAACGGGCGCCATGGCAGAAAGCCAGGCGTCGCCGAGTGGTGTAGAGGGGCGGCCCTGATTCCCCGAGCCGTTGGAGGCGCAAAGGGAAACCGCATTGGAGGAGCAAGGCGGTCGCCTACTGAGTGAGAGGCCAGCCCCCTGCCTCGTTCTTCTATAAAAGGGGGCAGGAGTAGTGTGTTTGCTCACACACCTTCCTTCTCCCTTTCTTCAAAGCTTCTCTTGCTTGCCATGGTGAGGGGGCGAGGGTGCGGTAGTACTCCAGTGGTGGCGACGAGAACTTCTGCTCGACAGCGTCTCCCCCCTCCTCTCGATGATGTGGGGGCAGAACCCGCTGTGAGAGGAGGCGGAAGGGGGCGTGGCCGAGGAGGCCAGGGCGGCGCCTCAATTGCGCCCGCACCGGACGCTCTTCCTCCGATGGAAGGCCACGTTGGAGATCAACCCTTGGAGTTCGTCATCAGGCTATTCAAGCCTCCGCGCGGCCGCCTCCGTCTCCCTACTCCATTTGCCAGGGTGATGGAGCTCGAACAGCCGTGTGCGCTGAGGTTGCACATGAGGGGCTGTGGGAATGGCAACATGCGGGTGGATGTTGACTTCCCTGCTCCTCATGTCATGTACCTCCGCCGCGGCTGGAAGCCCATTGCTCGAGCCCATAGCTTGTCGGAGGGGCATGTTCTCCAGTTTAAATTAATGGAGAGCGGCCTGCTTTCCATCAAGGTCTTTGGACGCTCGGGGGCTCGCTTAGGGTGCTGCGTGGAGAGCTCGACCGACGACGAAAGCTCCTCCTCGAGCAAAAAGCGACAAGGAGGAGACTGACAGCGATGACGACGACAGCGGCCGGGAGGGCGACAACTCTGACTCCGGCTGAACGTCGCCCGCACCATCTTCATCAGGCGGCAGCACCATCATCTGCACCTGTGTTTTCTTCCCGGCAAGGTGGTTTACCAGGAAGTTGGATGCAGAGGTGATGATGGTGCCCCCTGGCCCTTCCAGCAGTCCTCCAGCTGGACCCCGACAGGCTTCCTCTCGGGCTGCATCTCCATTAGCCCTGCCGTGCCCTGCTAGCCTTGGTGGTGGCGGTCGACGGGTCGCCTCCGCCATGCTCTCCATCGACGTCTTCATCCACACCCTCTCGCCCCTGCCGGGCATTCTCTCCTGGAGCCCGATAGGGTCGGGCTGGGCTTCTGCCCCGGCACTCCTCTTGCCCTCTTCGCCTTCTACCGCCGTGCCTAGGAGGAGAGGGACAAGAAAAGGCGTTACGAGGCACTTATCTTTTTTCAGTCTTAAATCTGTAGGCACTTGCCAAATTTTAGTTCAAATAATGTAATCTCTTGTATCCATATTTATGTTCCGTGAGATTTGTACTTGTTGATCAGCATATTAATGAAAAAGATAAGCTTGCCGGGCACTTATGCATGTATGATATCCATGCAAAGGTGAAACACCTCCATACTTTCACGTAAACAAGTAGGTCCCGGTAAGCTACCTTGCCGGCACCCCATAGGACTGCTGCCGTGAGGCTGAGCCTGCCGGGCGCAGAACCTATTGGGAGAGACCAGCCCCCCGCCAACCCCTTTCAGCCAAAGGCTACTACGACCATCCTGACCGAAGCAGCGTTCGTGCCAGTAGATGGGAGCACCTTTGTTTCCGAGGCGGCGAGGTTTTCGTATTCACAAGTTCTACTCACGGAACATGTATGGATAAGAGATGGAACTTATCTGTTTGGCTTGCCGGAGATCACAGTGTTGGCTTGTCTTCGCATCCTCTTCCTAGGACTAAGTCCACGGTAGGAGCCTGCAGTTTATGCAAATGAGGATGATGCCAGATGCAATCTATCTACATGATCATGCAACCTATCTACATGAATCATGCAATGCTTATGAAATGCTTATGCATGATGCAACTGGTCGGGGGCCCCCAGCGCTTCATTTATTTCTCTGTTGCTTAGGGTCTTCGCCTGGCTTTGTACAAGGGGTTACATGTAGCTGAGGCAAGGCCTGTACAAAAGGGAGGGCCTCATAGCCGCACCTTATGGGTAGAACTTGCGGAGATGCTCAATATTCCATGAGTTTTGCAATTGAATGCCATCTCCGGTCTCTAGACGGACTGTGCCAGGTCTGGTGACTCGTACTACCCGGTAAGGGCCTTCCCACTTCGGCGATAGCTTGTTTGTACCCTTGGCGGACTGAACGCGCCTAAGGACAAGGTCGCCTTCCTCAAAACACCGGGCATGAACCCTGCGGCTATGATAGTGACGCAGGGCTTGCTGATAGCATGCAGCACGCGTAGCAGCCCGGAGACGGTTCTCCTCGAGAAGCACGACGTCGTCACGCATGTGCTGTTCCTGCGCTACTTCATCATAGGCAAGCACTCGAGGTGACCCATAAATGAGTTCCGTGGGGATAACTGCTTCTGCCCCATAGACTAGGGAGAAGGGAGTCTGCCCGGTAGCTCGGTTTGGTGTCGTTCTGAGGGACCAAAGAACCACCGACAACTCATTGATCCATTGCCTGGCATGCTTCCACAGCTTATCAAACGTTCTTATCTTGAGTCCTCGCAGCACTTCAGCGTTCGCCCTCTCAGCTTATCCATTGCTTTTGGGATGTGCGACAGATGCAAATGAGATCTTGCTTCCGAGGGCATGAACATATTGCATGAAGGTGCGGCTCGTGAACTGGGTGCCGTTGTCGGTAATGATCCGGGCAGGAACCCTGAAGCGGCACACCAATCCTTTCAAGAACTTGATAGCTGACTGAGCAGTCACCTTTCTCACGGCATCTACTTCCAGCCACTTTGTAAACTTGTCAATTGCAACGAACAAGAATTCAAAGCCCCCGGCAGCTCGGGGGAAGGGGCCGAGGATATCGAGCCCCCAGACTGAAAACGGCCATGAAAAAGGGATTGTCTGGAGGGGGCAGGCAGATGGATATTTTTGGGCTGGAACTGACAGGCTTCACACTTGGTGACGAGCTCAACCGCATCTTGGAGGGCTGTGGGCCAATAGAATCCTTGCCGTAATGCTTTCCCAACCAAAGCCCTTGATCCAATATGGGAGCCGCACATGCCTTTGTGTATCTCTACCAGCAGTTCCTTTCCTCCTTCCCGGAAAATGCACTTCAATTTCACACCGTTGGGCCTTCTTCTGTATAGTATGTCATCGACAAACTGATACATACTGGCCCTCCGGGCTACTCTTTCAGCATCTTCTTGCTCTTCGGGAAGTTCTCCGGTTTGGAGGAAATGGACTATGTGCCTTGCCCAAGTTGGAGCCTGAGGCTCAGCAACGAGGACTAGCGGCACCTCCTCATTCGTGGGGGCGCATCCCTTGACTGCGGGGACCAATGGCCCGGCAGGAGGGTGCAGCCCGGCAAGCGAAGGGGAGTTGTTTCCGGCAGGGTCCCTGCCAGGAGCCCCGAAAGGCTCTACCGGGAGAGGCTTACCGGAGTCCAATTTCCTCCTCTTTCAGGCCATTATTGTCGGGGATACGGAGGGCTGAGTAAGATGGAGAACAAAAGTCCCTGGTTCCACAGGAAGCTTCTGCGCAGCACACTTTGACAGGTGATCAGCAATGCTGTTTTCCGCATGGGGTACGTGTTCTGTTTGCAACCCGTCAAAGCGCTCCTCCAATCTTCTCACTTCCTCGACGTATGCCTCCATCAATGGGATTTGGTAATCCTTGTTAACTTGTCTCACCATCAGTTGTGAATCTCCTCGAATGATCAGCTTCTTGATTCCCAATTCTGTGGCAATTCTGAGCCTAGTAAGAAGCCCTTCATATTATGCTGTATTGTTGGTTGCCTCCTCCCGGGGAAAGTGCATCTGGACGGCGTACCTTAGGTGTTCTCCAGTGGGAGCCATGATAAGCACGCCAGCCCCTGCACCTTGTAGGGAGAAGGCACCATCGAAATACATGATCCATTCTTGGGGCGCATCCTTGCCGGGGATAACTGTTTCCTATACTTCTTCATCAGGGGTTGGCGTCCATTCTGCAATAAACTCTACCAATGCCCTGCTCTGGATTGTTGATGTGCTCTCAAACTTCAGGCCAAAGCTGGATAACTCCAATGCCCACTCTACTATCCTGCCGGTGGCCTCTGGGTTTCGAATTATCCTTTGCAACGGGAAGCGGGTGACAACCGTGATCTCATGGGCTTGGAAGTAGTGGCGCATTTTCCTTGAGGCCATGACAAGGCCAAAGATCAACTTTTGCACGCCAGAATACCTGGATCTAGCCCCCTGCAATAGGGAGCTGACGAAGTATACTGGGCGCTGCACCACCTTCTTCCTTGCCGTGTCCTTGGGGTTGCTTCCTCTGCCGTGCTTTTCTTTGTCCTGATCCGTATCTGGCCTTGCCGGGCCGCTCTCTTCCTCTTCCCCTGGCGGGATACTTGCTGAGGTGGCTGTTTCTTCTACTTCTCGCTGTGCTACTAGGGCCGCACTAACCACTTGATTAGTTGCTGCCAGATATAGCAGTAACGGCTCTTGTGGTTTGGGTGCAACCAAAGTAGGCACAGAAGACAAGTAGGCCTTCAAATCCTGCAGCGCAGCATCTGCTTCCGGGGTCCACTTCATGGGTCCTGCCTTCTTCAAAATCTTGAAGAATGGCAAGGCGCGCTCGGCAGACTTGGAGATGAACCTGCTAAGCACGGCAACGCATCCTGTCAAACGCCTCACATCCTTAACTGTCTTGGGTGCCTGTATCTGCTCAATAGCCTTGATCTTATCGGTATTGGCCTCTATCCCACGGTGGGACACAAAGAAACCAAGTAGCTTGCCGGAGGGAATGCCAAACACACACTTCTCCGGATTCAGCTTCAAGTTGATCTTGCGCAAATTAGCAAATGTCTCTTCCAAATCCTGAATGAGGGTTGATCTGTCCTTGGTCTTGACCACAATATCATCCATATAGGCTTCAATGTTCCTGTGCAACTATGGTTCAAAGCCAATCTAGACTACTCTTGCAAAAGTGGACCCGGCACTCTTCAACCTGAAAGGCATGCGCACAAAGCAGTACGTGCCGCATGGGGTGATGAATGAGGTCTTTTCTTCGTCTTCCTTGGACAAAAAAATCCGATGGTATCCAGAGTATGCATCCAAAAAAGAGAGCAACTCACATCCTGAAGTAGAATCCATGATTTGGTTGATGCGCGGCAAGGGATATGGGTCCTTCGGGCATGCCTTGTTTAGATCCGTAAAATCTATGCAAAGCCTCCATTTTCCATTAGCCTTGCGCACAACCACTGGGTTTGCCAACCATGTTGGATGCAGTACTCCTCTGACCAAACCAGATGCTTCAAGTTTCTTGATTTCCTCGGTAATGAACTGTTGCCATTCCAAGGCCTGCTTCTGAACCTTCTGCTTGACGGGCCGGGCATGTGGGCAGACAGCAAGGTGGTGCTCGATTACCTCCCTGGGAACACCGGGGATATCAGATGGTTGCCAGGCAAACACATCGATATTCGCCCGCAGGAAGGCAACGAGCGCGCTTTCCTATTTGTCATCAAGGGTGGCGCTCATAGTGAAAGTACCATCAGCGCCAGCCAGCCCTGCCACGACCTTTTTCACTTGGGGTGGAGTAGCCTTGGATCTCTTGCTGTTGGAACTCTCTGGTGTGTCATCAACGGGCGCGGCACATTCCACAGAGGTACGCTTCCCGGATTCCTTGCCAGTGCCTCTACTATGCTTTTCCTTGGCGGGAACTGTGGCTTTCCGTGACCTCTGCCGCGACCGCGTCCCGGTACATCTTATCCATGCAAATAATTGCGTCTTTCTTGTCCGATGGAATGGAAATGACACCCATCGGCCCTGGCATCTTTAAGGTGTTGTAAGCATAGTGGGATGCAGCCATGAATTTGGCCAGGGCTGGGCGCCCAAGGATCCCGTTGTACGGCAGAGGGAGGTCAACCACATCAAACACAACTTTCTCAGTCCTGTAGTTCAACTCCCCTCCAAATGTCACTGGCAACGTAACCTTTCCCTTAGGACAGCTCCTGCCGGGATTGATTCCTTGAAACGTACCTGTGGCCTTAAGTTCTCCCTCTGCTATCTGGAGTTTGCTGATAACCTTTGGGGAAATCAGATTCAACCCAGCCCCGCCGTCAACCAGCATCTTTGTGACCTTGAGGTTGCGAATTGTTGGTGAGACCAACAACAACAAGCACCCTACCGCAGTGATGTGGTCGGGGTGGTCATCTTCATCAAAGATGATGGGCATGCGTGACCACTTGAGCGGCTTCCGAGAATCTGCCGCTGGCTCCATGGCATTGACTTCACGCGCCCACTGTTTGAGTTGGCGGTGAGAGGAGTGCAAAGATGCACCCCTGTCAATGCACAGGGCATCAGTGGCCTTCTGGAATTCCTGTTCGCTGGTTTCCTCTCCATTCCCTCCATCACTCTCATTACTGCAATCCTCCTTATCTCGGCCCTTGGCGGGTTTTCCTTGGTTCCGAGGAGCCTTGCCAGGGCGATTTGCTTCACCACCCCGGCCCTTCCCGCCAGCGCCATTCTGACCTTTTTCCTTATCACGCTTCTCATACTCAGCCTTCTGTCTCTTGACGAGCTGTTCCACTTGATAACACTCTTGGAGATCATGGCCCTTGGTCCGATGAATCTCACAGTACGGTCCATCACCTTTCCCAGCTTTCTCGGCAGCCGCCGCCTCCCGGCAGTCAGCACATGTGGTAGCCTCCTTGCCGGGGGCTTCAGCCTTGGCCTTCTTGCCTGTACTAGGCGTGCCTGACCCCTCAACAGCCATCACTGTCTTATCCTTGCGTTTCTTGTTGTGCTTCTTGTTCTTCTTCTTCTTACTGATGGTGTCGTCGTCATCTTCTGAGTCGATGTCGACGCAATCTTCTTCTCCAGGAAGTTTCCTCCCCTCCTCCACCCGAGCACACTTGTCCACCAAAGTGTAGAGCTCCTTCACAGTCTTGGGCAACCGAATGTTCATCTTGGAACATATCCTACGGTTGCGCATGTTGGATTGGAAGGCAGCTATCATGGCAGCTGGGTGGATATCTGGGATATTTCTGTGGACTCGACTGAATCTCTGCAAGTATTTCCGCAAAGATTCTCCTTCTTTCTACCGAAGAAGCTGCAAGTCGCTGGGCCGCCCTGGTTCTTGATGGCCACCCGTGAAGGCACCAATGAACTCGTGGCACAGGTCAGCCCAGGTCGAAATGGAGTTCTCCGGCAGGTGCATCAGCCAAGACCTCACATTTGACTTGAGGGCCAAAGGGAAGTAGTTGGCGAACACCTTCTCATCTCTTCCCCCGGCAGCTTGAACAGCGATGGTGTAGATGCCCAAGAACTCTGCCGGGTTTAGTCTCCCATCATACTTCTCGGGTATCTCTGGCTTGAACGTGCGAGTGGACGGCCAACGGATTTGCCGCAGCTCACGGGTGAAGGCAGGGCACCCAACCTCAAAAGGCAGGCACCCGCCATCTCCGAGCGCGGGCTCATCGACGTCGGGGCCATCTCACCCATTATTCTGGCGGGGGTTGTCGCAACGCCGCTCATCGATGAAGCGTGCGCCTTCCCTTCGCCTGCCCTCCGGGGCACGCTGCCGGCCTTGACGCGCTCGAGGATCTGACGAGGCCATCGAGGCGTCATCGGGCGCCTGGACTTGCGGCTCCTGGGCGGCTTGCCGTGGCGGGGATTGCACCATGAGGGTGGCCCCTCCCGCACGACCAGCCGCACAAGCCATTGTTGCTGCCTGGGGAGGCCGTGGCGGTCCGGCCCGCTGTGATCCTTCCGCCTCGGCAAAACCAATCAAACTCTAGATGGTGACTCGCCACTCATCCATCTGGTCTGCCACCGGCAGAAATCTCAACAGCAGTTGGGCTCGCGCCATGGCCTCTGAGGCAGTGCTTGGCATAGGTGATGACGATGTAGATCATAGTGTCGCTCGACTCCTGACATTGCCGGTGGCGACTGCGCCGCGCCCTTGCCGCTGTGAACCAGCCGTTTGGGCAGCATGGTGATGCGGCAGAGGTGCCTGAGGGCCAGCGGCTCCATTGGGCACAGTAGCTGGGTCAGCCCGCCCCGGGGGTGGCGCGTGCCCTGCGGTCGCACCCGCGGCGGGGGTGGCCGAAGGGTTGCGATTCGCCCCGGAGCAAGCATCATCACTGCGGTTGTGCCCGTTGGCAAGGAGAAAGGGTTTAGGCGGAACGACCCCTCCATCCGTACCTCGTGGAGCATGGCCGTCGGGATGTTGCTGATGCTGTCCTTCCCCGGTACCTCCCATTCCTGCTTCGGCCGTGGGGGAGGTGGCGACGGAGCCGCCTGCGCCAACCACGTCCCCCACAACATCCACACCCTTGTGAGCCCCCGCATTCCCTGCGACGTCGGCGGTCGCGGGCGGCGGAGCCTTCGAGGTGGATGGGTGATTTGCAGCGCCGGGCTTCCTCTTGGGCGCCATAGTCGATGACGCCGTCGATGATGAAAATGTCGATGAAGATGACGCGCAGCGTACGCTCTCGGTTTCGCGCAAGAGATGCCCCTACCTGGCGAGCCAAAGATCTCATGGGAAACCACGGCCACCTATGGGGCCATCAGCCCCTTTTGGTTCAGCGGGGGGATGGACACATTGCACAAAGAGTGGAGAAGCGTCGTGCAGCACTGCAGAGATCACACGGGCAGTCTTTACCCAGGTTCGGGCCGCCGTGAGGCGTAAAACCCTACTCCTACTTTGGTGGATTGATGGTGGATAATGGTGGTGAAACGTAGCACACTCGCCCGGCAAGGTTGCTCTGGGGGCGAGAGTGGCTACGCGCGTATGGATATGCCAGGATACAACCCTTTCTACGGTCGCCATGGGCCTCCTTTTATAGATCAAGGGGTCACCACAGTGGCAAATCAGTCTTTGCGTACTGATTAGATAGCTAATAGTGCTATTATATCTAACTCTGCAGGCTGACAGAGCGCATTAAATGCGCCGCTCAATGTCACATCACAGCTTGCCCGGCAGGCCCTGCCAGGCTGTTTTGCCAGCTTCGCGCCTGCTTGCTTGACACGTCTCAGGACGGGTGTCATATGGTGGTGTTTGCTGTAGGAAGTGGCTGCCATGTGGCAGAAAGCAGCCACTTATTCACCTTGGAGCTTGACACCTCTTTGATTACTGACTTGCGTCGCTTGTGAGGTGGAGCAGTGGAGTGGCTTGCCTCCGCCATTCCCGGCAGGCCTGTCGGGACGATCTGGGAGCTTGCTTCCGGGGCAAAACCCAACCCTGCCAGGCTCGCCTGCCCGGCAAGGTAGGTCCTTCCCTTAGCGACGCCTCGTTCCTCTGGCTCGCCTTGGCCTTCTTGACTTGCATTTGGATCCTTCAAAGGAATTGATCCTCCTTGTTTGGTTTGATCTTGGTCTTGCAATCTTGTCTCTGGCCTGTGCACAGTCCGTGCAATGGACCCAGGGTCTGTTGCACCGACAGTCATAGTTTTCTGCCGCCGTGGCCCGCACAATGAAGGAGGAGTCGCTGCCTTCCCTAATTAACTCCCCCACCCATCTCCCACTTAACTCCCCCGTCCATTTTCTTGATCCTATTCATCTTCTCTGCATAAATGCATGAGTAACAAATGGAGCGATTCTCCCCTATAAACTTCCATCTTCATTAGAGTTTATTCTCCCCAGCTTCCGTCCACCCCATATCAATTACTCAGGTAATTAGGCTTCTCCCTTAGCATGCTGGAGACGACGAATTTGAAGTCCCGACGGTCCACGCCCGTCGCCTACTGGCTGCTGACATGGAGGCTATCGATCAAAGATGCCCGCCTCCGTCACGTAGCCACCTCATGCAGTGTCACCCTCCTCCTACTTGACCGTTCGGCAACTTTTCGCTCAGCGTCGCCGTTCTCGATTCGCCATGGCCAGTTCATCAAGATCTTCACCACACGGTATGCCTCAGCCGCCCTACCTTGGCATCTGCCGCTGGCGGGACCTGATACATGTGTGCGTACTGCGTAGATTGATCCCATCCCTTAGCACCACGAACACTGAACAAACTCCCGTAGCCATAACTCCCCACCAGCAGTGATCTCCCGAAGCAATGAATAAGAGTACGTGATGCCATGCGGTATTGATTTTTGGGTATTGTATTGTCAAATCTTGCCGTGCGTGCATATCCTTCTATGCAGGTTGATTCTCTGACTTAATTATTTTGTTCTTTTTTTAGATGATATAAATTCATTGCATATTTGCTACTAATCTTATTTGCTCTAGCAGGTTGCGTAATCATGTTACTGAATCCCTTCGGGGTAGACAAGGCCACTATTCACTGGAGATAACTTATGCTCCTCCATTCTGTTAGTAGGATTGCATCAATTATGCACAGATCATAGTATCGTGCATATTTAAAAAGGACCTCCGAAGAAATTAGCTTACAAAAATGCGCAACTCTTTTTTGATGGTATGACACCCATAATCTTCTTTGTTTTTTTACGGTTGAACATATCTACTATTGGTAAATATTTGTGTGTGCTGAATGTATTTCTGCATAATCAAAACATCTTGATGTTTGCAGGATGACGGGGTCACTGCATTTACTCAATGGAAACTGAAACACTAGCCAATGTTCATATTTTTATTGAAGAAGATCTTTTGTATTTTTCTACACAGACATGCATCATTCAATCTAATGAAATGGAATATTCAAATTATTTATATCTTTTTGTCTTACTACAATTCCCGCAACAACGTGCGGGGTATCATCTAGTTGAAGAAGAGAGTCTCCCACAAGCTTGGGGGAGGCTTCTCCAATTGCTTAATGCTTTGCCTGATCATCCTCTTAAGAAAAATGAAATACTTGATATCTTCTATAATGGACTAACCGATGCTTCTAGGGACTTCCTAGATAGTTGTGCTGGTTGTGTTTTCAGGGAACCAACTATTGAACAAGCTGAGGAATTATTGAATAACATATTGAAAAATTATGATGATTGGACTCTTCCTGAACCACCGCCTAAACCCACTCCGAAAAAGAGGGGTATCTTATTTCTCAGTCCTGAAGATATGCAAGAGGCAAAGAAATGTATGAAGGAAAAAGGTATTAAAGCTGAAGATGTTAAAAATTTACCTCCTATTGAAGAAATACATGGACTTGATACACCACCACCATAGGTGGTAGAGGTAAATTATTTATTAAAGTTTGATGAAGGTGATATCCCTTACAATAAACATCCTAGCCAATGCCTTTATGAATTTGATAATTACATTAGGAAACAAGATCACTTCAATGCAAATGTTATGAAACAATTGAAATATAATTCTGATATGATTGCTCACTTGAGTGACTTGTTATTTAGAATTACTAATTATGTAAGAGGTGTAGGAAAACATGCTTCTATGGTTCAAACTCACTTAGAACAAGTTGCTAAATCTCAAAGAGAATTGCTTAATGAAATGAATAACAATATGAATGACTTTGCTGTTAGAGTAGCAACTAGAGGAGGCAATATGACTCAGGAACCACTTTATCCTGAAGGACACCCTAAAAGAATTGAACAAGACTCTCAAAGAATTAATGCTGATGCACCTAGTCCTTCTAAAAAGAAAAATAAAAAGAAAAATGATAGGACTTTGCATACCTCTGGTGAACCAGAGAAAGGAAAACCTTCTGAAGATAACAATGATGTCTCTATTTCTGATGCTGAAACACAATCTGGTAATGAACATTCACCTAGTGATAATGAAAATGATAATGATAATGTTCATGAAGAAACCCAACCAAACAATGATAAAGAACCAGATAATGATGTTGAGATAGAACCTACTTTTGATCTTGATAACCCACAACCTAAAACTAAAAGATATGATAAAAGAGACTTTGTGGCTAGAAAACACGGTAAAGAAAGAGAACCATGGGTTCAAAAACCCATGCCCTTTCCACCTAAACCATCCAAGAAAAAGGATGATGAAGAATTTGAACGCTTTGCTGAAATGCTTAGGCCAGTCTTTTTGCGTACCCGTTTGACGGGTATCTTAAAGATGGCCCCTTATGCAAAATACATGAAAGACATCATCACTAATAAAAGAAAAATACCTGAAGCTAAAATCTCCACTATGCTTGCTAATTACTCTTTTAAGGATGGAGTACCTAAAAAACTTGGAGATCCGAGAATGCCAACTATACCTTGCTCCATCAAAAGAAATTATGTCAAAACTGCTTTGTTTGATTTAGGAGCTGGTGTTAGTGTTATGCCTTTCTCTTTATATAAAAGACTTGATTTGAATAAACTCACACCTACTGAAATATCATTGCAAATGGCTGACAAATCAACTGACATACCTATCGGTATTTGTGAGGATGTGCCCGTAGTTGTTGCAAATGTTACTATCTTAACAGACTTTGTTATACTTGAGATGCCCGAGGATGACAACATGTCGATTATCCTTGGTAGACCCTTTTTGAACACTGTAGGGGCTGTTACTGATTGCAATAAAAGTAAGGTCACTTTTCATATCAATGGTAATGAGCATACGGTGCACTTTCCGAAGAAACAATTCCAAGAGAATGGTATTAATGTTATTGAAAAATCTTCGACACTCACTATTGGAAGTTTTCAACTACCTCTACCTACTGCCAAAAAGAAATATGACATACTTAATGTTGGGGATATGCATATCCTCGTTGAGGTAACTTAGTGTTTTACGAAAGTTCTTCGATTTCATGCTAATCGAAAGTGGTTGTTAATAAGACTTGATCAACCTTGTTAATGGATCATTTTTGAGAGGTATGAAGTTGATGAATTTAGTAGGCACAACCTTCTGCTCCCACCTTTTGTTTTCTGTTTTCCTTAGTTAAATAAAATAAAATAGCATGTTTATCCTGATTTCTGGATTTTCCGTGCAATAGAAAATGACTCAAAAATAAAAGTTCTCAGAATGCCCTGAAAATTTGATACGATTTTTTTCTGAATATTTGGTGCAAATAACATTAGAGGGGGGGGGGTGCACCTGGTGGCCACAAGACACCAGGGCGCGCCAACAACCCCAGGCGTGCCCTGGTGGGTTGTGGTCCCCACATGGGTCCCCTCACTTATCTCTTTAGCCCATGTCATCTCCTACCTACAGAAAAAATCACCATAGCTCTCACTCTCGTGTTCTTGCTCTCAAACCCGCGGATTTCGATCTCTTTGCTCGAAGCTCCGTTTCCGAAACTGTTTTGGGGGATTGCTACTTGGTATGGGACTCCTCCATTGCTCCAATTAGTTTTTGCTTTGGTGGTTTATATTTTGAATAATTAGCTACTCTTGCTGTTGTAGATGGGCTTGCATGTTGAATTCTTAGAGCTCTAAGTAGTTTGGATGCTTAATATAGCCTCTATGCATCCCTATAAGTAGTTGTTATCAATCTTGCGAAGTTTTGTTGACAAAAATTTTGTGGACTAAAATTTTCAGAATTTTATTTATAGGAATAAGATGAGTTTCTTTAGGAAGTTTTCCTCCAAGAAGAATGCTAAGGGAGTCATTGGGGAATCATCGGACAATGACCTCAACACTCCGAGAACGGTGGAGGTGCGGCCGTGTGAATAGCCACATAATGCCTTCATGGAGGGGGTCGGGTTCCATCAAGAGTTCGCCCAATTCGTTGCAAATGCTGGGTTGACCGACTTCCTCATAGCTGAGTGTGACCAACACCACCTCCTTACAAATTCCTTTGTGCAAAATTTTCATTTTCTGAGTAGGAATAATCCTCTTGAGGTGCGGTTTAGTTTATATGCTGAAACCCATCAGATACTGCTCACTGACTTTTGTGACATATGTTTGATTCCCTCCGATGGGGAATTAAGAGAGCCTAGACCTGCAGAGTTTGAGGACTTTTATCGCACTCTCACAGTGGGGGATGAGAGAGGCGTGTCGAATGTCACCGCCACTAGTTTGCAGTTTCCTTCTGTGCATTACTTTGCTTTATTCATCGCGAAGTGTTTAACTGCTAGAGAGAAGGTCGGTGCACTCAGTGCCCCCGCCTTCGCCATTTTACGCCGTGCACTACACAATGATCACACCTTTAGCCTAGGGGCTATTATTGCACGTCGTCTGCACCTCAACAGGACTAAGGGCAAAATTCATGGTGGTATTTATGCTACTCGCTTAGCGAGTCACTTTAACGTTCAGATACGCCAACATGATTATCCTTTGTCCCGAGTATATCTAGATCACCAGGCGATGGTGGCTCACCAGTTTACTGATGATGCTGACTCTCTTCATAATATTCGTTACAACCTGGTTTTCAGTGTAGATTCCCGTGATATTATTCCATTTCCTGCACTTGCTTTGTTTGATTCTATTGCCAGGGGCAGATACAGGGTCATGCTAGAGGACATCATTGCCTACCGGAACGACCAGGCAGTGGTAGAGGAGGAGCCCCAGGTGTGGGACGCTCAGGTGCCACCGCCACAACAATTCGACATGGGACCAGAAGGCTACTATGGATGGTGATTACCAAGCTAGGCCAAAATCCTAAGCTTGAGGGAGTATGTATGTCCACCAACATTACATTCATGATCACACATTTCATTCCAGTTGTCGGTGTCCACACTTTTTCATTGTATTAACCATGCTAGATTTATTTCCTCGCTTTCCTCTTGTGTGTTTGAAAAACTTTGAGAAAACCCAAAAATATTTCTCGCTTCTTTTTGGGTTTTCTTCCTAGTTTAAATTAGTTGTAGTGTTAAAAGAAAACTAAAAAAGATTTCCATATTCTTCTTTTGCTTGTTGGGAGCTTTCCCGTGTAAATAGTTTTTCTCATTTTTTATTTTCCCTTCGTTAATTTACTTTCTTCAAGAAAAACTAAAAACTCCAAAAATATTTCAGTGTGTTTCTCTGAAATTCTTTTCTTTTTATTGAGTCTTACCAAGGAGAAGACCACGATGAAAATGTTGGGTGGCTCTCGTTTGTATTATTGTTGATCTAACAAAGAGCCCATATTACCTTGTCTTCTCCTTTTGAATAAAATGTTTATAGATTCCAGCTTAGTCCACAGCACTCTTGCACTATTATTATTTTCATATCATTCGGTCATGCAAGTGAAAGGCAATAATGACGATATTTGATGAATTGACTGTGGCAAAGAGAAGCGGGTATGAACTGAACTTGTTTTTGTTTTTCTAACACTACAAAAAAATACACTTCCGTGATGATACATGTTTGTCACAGTAGGTCACGTTTTCTGTCATGCATGTACATCCATGACAATTTTATGACAGAATCAAGATAGTCATACCTGTGCTGTCGTAGAAGTGTTCCATGACAATACCAAAATTATCATCACGGAAGTGTCCACTTCCATGACGATAAATGGTGCATCATGGAAGCGCTTTCGTCAAGGGTAACCGACACGTGGCATCCACCGTAACGGTCGTTGTTAAGCTATCGGGTTCCGGTTTGGATCCAATAACTCGTTAACAGCCCGGACCAATGGGGATTTTCCACGTGTAAAATTCTCATTCGCCGGCGGATCCACGTGTCGACTCAGCGTTGGGAGAGTTGTCATCCAGCGAATGGACGGGACGCGCCTATGATACATCGACACATGGCTCGGCCCAACAGTGGCCCATTCAGGTCAAAAGGCCAGCCCGTTTGACCTGGTCAAAAGGTAATGGCCGGCCCACTTAAAGCCTGATAGCGGCATGTTCGCATATAGCCCATTTACAACCCGCTAACTCACGGCCCATTATGGCCTATCCGAATTAGGCCCAGTAGCGTCATCTGGGCCATCCAATATGATTCCAGCCCGTTGTAACTTCCAGCCCATGTATGGCCCATGACGTCTTTCTGCCCATATGAGGCCCTTTGTAACTCTTGGCCCATTAACGGCCCGTTGTGAAACTGGCCCATAATGAACAGTGTATCGCTTTATACCCATTAACGTCCCATTATTCCATTGGGCCGTTTCCAGCCCATGTTATCTTTCGGCCTTCTCAGGGCCCATTTATTCTTGGGATGATTTGCAGCATTCGATTACTTACGGTCCATTATTGGCATGTTCCGGTTGTGGGCCAAATTCAGCCCGTGGTTAAAGTCGGCCCGTTTGTGGCCCGTTAATCCGTTGGGTCATTTTCATAGCGTCATGAAATACGACCCATTAACGACCTGTTATGCCTGTCGATAGAAACAAGCCCGTTATACTCATCGGCCTATTAACAGCCCGTTATGGTCGGCCCATGAACAGACGATTCCCACTCTAGCTCGTATACGCCCCATAATGCAGTCCGTTATTGGCCCATGTTTGGCCAATCGATCATACGGCCCGTAGAAGGCCCATTGATTCTATGGCCCGTAGAAGGCCCATTGTTTCTACGGCCCGTAGAAGGCCCATTGTTTCTACGGCCCGTAGGAGGCCCATGGTCACTACAGTAGATATGTAGCCCATGGTTATTGTGGCCTAGTTTTAAAAAATAGGTTATTGCGGCCACTAGCAAACCGCGGAAAAAGAACTGCACTAACTACAAGCAAACAAATAAACAAGACAACAAGGAAATAAATAACCAAGCAACTTACGCTAGGCTATTACGGCTATTACACATATTACATCCACTGGGCATCAAAGTTCGCCACCAGTGCAAATATGGGGAACAAAGTAGCATATTACATACACTGGTTGTCAAAGTTGGCGACCAGTGCAAATAAATGCCGCAGCAAAACAAGTCAAGCACTAAAACCACTTCACCAGAGCTCAAGAAACAATATCCTAGGTATCCACCATGCTGGCAAGACGCTTAGCAAGCTTAATAGCTTTCTCTTGTTTGGCGCTTGAATCCTCCAGCGCTTGCTGTTGCACCAAAAAGTATGCATCTGAATTCTGCAGGGACTTCCTCAGTCCTTCGGCTTCTTGTTGCAGCACATCTGATCGATGTCTTTCAAATTGAAGTTGAGACTCAAGAAGCCGAACTGATTCAGGCAGCGAGTTTCAAGACCTGGTGCCAGCAGTAGTGGCCAGTAACTCGAACACTACATCAAGACAGGACTTTGGGGTTGTCTCACTGTCTTCAAGATAGTTTTAATCAGCTTTCTTGGAGACCAACAGGGATGTCTCACTATCTTGAACCTTATCTGCATTACTTCCTTTACCATTGCATAATGGGGTACTCTTCTCCAATATTTTGTCCGCATTCTAAAAGAGAAACAAGCAGACACATCACAGGTTTACCATGTTGTATATGAAACACATTTTGGTAAACCAGTTCAGTAGTAAGGTGGACAGGATAAGAGCATGAAACAGACATATATCTATGTAGTATGGTCACTGTATGGTCTATATCATTCTAGTTTATGTTGCCAAAACAAGACAGAGGTAGTTCAAATCATATCTGTTTAAGACAAAGCAACATAGATAGAATATAAGTGTGGGAAACTACATAGCACTAACAACACTTGTAATGTGCATGGCATGATAACATAATTGTTTATTCAATTGAAACTGAAATCAACATAGAGCAAGTTACAACAGCAAACACGTTAAAGAAACAGGTTTAAAACATACCTATTGCGCCATTGGAGTTTCAATTGCATCCTTCAAATTTGAAATTAGTTGGTATGAGTAAATATAGTGATGCAAGAGCAAAGGAGTATGAACTATAGCTACGGTACCTGACCTGAGAACAATTCTTCTTCTGCTTGAAGCATTGACTTGGCGTTCGGAGTGGTGGTCCTCGTGCTTTGGGCACTGCAGTTGCCTTACTAACTACTCGTGTTTGGGTGCTCTGTGGTGGAGACGGTGCTGTGTCAACTGGAACTGGGTTACTATCTGCTGGGGTTGGGGTTAGAAGGGGTGTAGCTGGTTCTCTGTCCAACTGGGTAGGGGTACAATCTGCGTGAGTCTGGGTTATGTGTGGTGGGGCTGGTTCTTGGGCAAGTACAACCGTGGTTCTATCTGCATCGACGGGTAGCACGATCTTTTCTGAAGACCGTGTTTTTACTCCCATAGATACTGCCATCACCCCCTCCAATTCAAATGGCTGATAAACAAGAAAAGTAATTGAATGTACAGACATTGTATGATAGACAGGTGCAATGGATAGTAGGGAAGAAAACAGGGCATGAAATAATTCACATTTATGTTGTCTAACCAAACAGGATAGCATGACATAATTTCACATATATGATGTCTAATTAAACAGGATAGCATGACACAATTTCACATATATGATGGCTAACTAAACAGGATTGAATGACATACTTTAAAATATGATGACTATGTAAACAGGTTGACATGATATAACTATACGATGTGTCTATTAAAGTGGTTGGCATGCCATAATTCACAAACATGCCGTCGATGGAAACATGATGCATGATATAAGTCCCGGATAGAATGACATAATTCAAAATATGATGACTATTTAAACATGATGAGATGATATAACTATATTATGTCTTTAGAAAATGGGTTGGCATGCCATAATTCAGATACATGCCGTCTATGTAAACATCATGGCATGATATAATTCAAATATATGATTTATATACTTAGCAAGTGAGCAGAGGGCAATCGCATATATGATGTGTCAACTAAGCAGATGGCATTCAGTATTGTGTATATGATGTAAAAACTAAGCATTGCAAGACAACATATGCATGATATGAGTAATATAACCCTGCCAAGTTTGAGCATACACCTCAGGGAGAAAATAGGACTGGTCATCTGTCTCTGAATCCTCCTCCGAGGAGCTATCTATAACCAACAAGATATCTGCTTCAGCAGGTAGCATTGTTTGCTCTGAAGACCTTGTTTTCACTCCATATTTTTCCATCACCAATTCAAATGGCCGATGCACAGGAAGAGCAGTTGAATATACAAACATTGTCGACAAATGGAATGCGTAATACAAAAAAAGGATGGCATGATATAATTCACATATATGATGCTTGGCTAAACATCATGGCATTGCATAATTCACATACATAATGCCTTGCAACAAGATAGCATTGCATAATTCACATATATAATGTCTTTCAACAAGATGTCATTGCAAAATTCACATATATGGTAATTAGACACTAAACAGGTGGCATTCACACAAAGCATGTCTAAACTAAGCAAATGACATGCCAATGCAAGACACCATATGCACGATATGAGCAATATAACCCTGCCAAGTTAGGGCATGCACCTCAGGGGGGGGGGGATAGGACTGGTCATCTGTCTCTGAATCCTCCTCTGAGGAGCTATCCATAACCAGCAAGACAGGCGCTTCGTCAGATAGCATTGTCTTCTCTGAAGACATTGTTTTCACTCCAGATTTTTCCATGACCGTGTCGAATGGCTGATGCACAGGAAGAGTAATTGAATGTACTAAAATTGTTGACAAATTTAATACGTAATAAAAAAAGGATGGCATGATATAATTCACATATAAGATGATTGGCTAACCAGGATGGCATTGCAAAATTCACATATATGATGCCTGGCTAAACAAGATGGCATTGCATGATTCACATATATGATATAGAAACTAAACAGATGGCATTCACACAATGCATGTCTAAACTAAGCAGATGACATATTTTATGTATAAAGTAAGCAATGCAAGGCACCATATGCATGATATGACCAACATCAGCATGCTAAGTTAGAGCAAAAAACCTCAGGGGGTAAATAGGAGTGGTCTGCTCCCTTTGAATCCCCCTCTGAACAGTTATCTTCCTCTTGATTATAGTCTGGAATGGGGGGAGGGGGGTTGCTTTTGCGCCCACCATGGAGTGACGTCTGCATAAAATTTTATTGCCACGCAAGGCTCGTCTCTTTTGCTCTACATGTTCAGTACCATTGTGTACAATAACTGACATGCATAGAAATAAAACATAGTGATATTATGTAAGGAGTGCATGCACAAATCCAGAGTGATGGTAGCAAACTGTGGATAGACCCAAAACCAATGATAGCAGGCAGATAATAGCTTCAGTTAAAAATACAGATAATGGCTCCTTTAATGTTTGTTTCCACCCAACATGAAATTCGTAGTAGACACCCAAGATTAACCAGATAGTAGACATATAGTATTGATTGCTGCCCCAATATGTACCCCACAACCATTTAAAAACTCAAGTTTGAGCATTAGTTCGGACCTGACTCGGAGTTTAATCGGTGAACAGGACGATAAAGTAGCATGTCATCATATTAAGTGACGCATAACGTAAGCAGACACGAAAGAGTGCGACCTCTCTTGCGGACCCGTGTAGTCCTCAAGGTCATCTGCTCAGTTGATGATGGTAATGCAGTTGTCGTGGCTGCCGGCGGCGGGGAAGAAGATCTGAGGCGGCGAAAGGCAGTCTGGAGGGCGGATCCCTACTGTGGTGAACCCTTCTGTCATAGGAGCACTTGAGCTGGGGTGGACCACAACGCAGCAGGAGCGGGACAAACCACACAAGGTTTTCTTTGACACATATCTGTAACAGAAGTAATTCTGTAAGGGCTTGTTTGAATTGGAGCATTCTAACAATGCATGGATAGGAAATACATAGGAATAGGCTAGGAATGCACGTGCAAAACAAAGAATTTAAAAACACAGGATTTCTGCCAATCTGGGTGTTTGGTTCACAAGAATTGTTAGATCATAGGAATGCAAAGAAGCACGGCGAGATTAAGTCAAACCACAAGAAAATGTACGGCTATAATGCTATTATGCTACTATCTCTTATTCTTGTGCTTCATGAATAGGAATTCGAAAAGGAGGACAAGTGGATATTAACATTCCTATGGTTTTTCTTTCAAGGAGACACTAAAGGAACAAATCCTAGAGTTTTCCTTTGCTCCATTCCTTTGAACCAAATGCATGAATAGTAGTACCATAGGAAACTTTCCAATTCCTATGTTTTTCCTTCACTTTTCCTTTCAAGCACTGGCGATTCTAGTAGGCAGGCTTGAACAGGGAAAAGCCTACACTCAAAAAATGTTTTTGTGCTACTTCTACTACTTTGGACCCAGGCCACTGCCCTACTAGCTCAACTCCCAGGCCCATCTACAAATGCAAAGCTCAAACGCGCAGAAATAAATAATGATGGCGTTCGAGAGAGTCCATCACGGATAGCTAAGTTGCCTGGTACCTCACTGCTTGTCATATAGTAGGAGAAACTAATCGTATTTCACGTTACTACGTGTGCTCAGTGGATAATATATATAACATGTAGAGTAAAAAAGCGATGCAACAAGTGTACAACCTCTTTGGTGAAGCCATGTCGATCTCAGCATGATTGGGTTGGTTGGTGAGGATGCTCCGGCTGATGTGGCTGTCGGAGGAGGGGAAGAAAATCTTAGGCGTCTGGAGATGGAGCCGAGGGTACTGCTCAGCTGTGATGGAGGGTTTCGTCATTGGAGCAGCTCCGGTGAGTTATACGACGGCGATGCTGAAGCAAGACAAGAGAGACAACGTTAACCTGAGTGGAACTCTAATAGCATCTCCAATAGATGATGTAAAATACATAACCACAAAGTGCTAGATGTAAAATACATCAGCCGCTCATCTCTGAACTTAACTGTCGAAACTGAATTTAACCGTCGAAACTGAATTTTACTGTTGAAACTGAATGCACTAGTAGCAGAAAAGCAGTAGTAGCAGCAGCGCCCGAAGCAGCAGCGCGTGCGAGAGCCAGGGTAGCTGGTCGTGTAGCAGCATCTCGGGTAGCAGCTGCAGGGGCTTGAGCGAGAGCAGGATCTGCTGCTCGTGCAGCAGCAGCGCGAGCAAGAGTAGAGCAGCAGCGCGAGCAAGAGCAAGAGCAGACTAGGCAGGGGACCGAGAGCAAGAGCAGAGTAGCAGCGCGAGCTAGAGCCAAAGCAGCAGCAACTCCTACTGATGTGGACGTCGCCGCCGAGGGAGCGACGCGTGGAGGAAGTGGCGGCGACGCCACCGTAGATGGAGCCGCGCCATGTCGGCTTGGGACCGAGCGCCAGCAGCACCGTGAGATCGAATCAAGAAGAAAATGCAGCGATTAGTGTAGAACCTCTTTGGTGGCGCCGATTAGCCTCAACTTCATCCAAGGAATCGGTGATGGTGCTGCTCTTCCGGTGGTGCAGGTGAAGACGGCGCTGTGGGAATGGAGGTGGCACGAAAGACAAGGGGAACGTCAGGGCAGCTCCTTGGAGGTGGAGGATGGGGTGGCTGAACCGGCGGGACGACGAGATTGACAACGGATCCTCATCCGGTGCGGTGGATGAGGGACGTCGAGGTGTTGCTGTGGACGACATCGTCGGGGAAGAGGCTCCGGCTGGGTGGCGGACGGAGGAGGGTGTGGGTCTTCACGGGTTTTCGCGGCCTCGGTGTACGAATGGGGGGGGGGGAGGGGATGGGAGGGGGGAACCATGGCTTAGGGACGCGCTTGTCCGAAATGTGGGGTAAGTTACAAAGGTACCCCCACCGATTTGAGCTAGGAAGTTCTTTCGGTTCAGGGGTATCACGGGAATTTCGCGTGTCGGGATTTCACAGGAGGTGGGAGTTTTCGTGTGCGTTGTAATTTTGGGATAGCACGGCGCGAGTTGAGATGGAGGGAGTTTTTGGAGCACAACGAGACAAAAGAGATATCTTAAAATTTTGGGGTAACAAGGCGCGGGTTGAAGAGGCGGGAGTTTCGCAGCACGATAGACAAAGTTGCTAGCTTGAAATTTCGGCATAACAAGGCGTGGCTTGAAATTTCGGGAGAACAAGCTTAACGTGTAAAAAAAAGACAATTTGCACCCCACTAGAGAGAGCCATGTCCCGTTTTACTATATTACTAGAAATGCATTCAAATACAACAACAAAAAAGTAAAAAAATCGGGACAACAAGCTTAATGTGTACAGTACCAAATCAATTTGCACTTCCCTCAACAATAAAAAAACAATTCGTGTTGTCTAGCATATGGACTAAATTTGAGTACATTTTCCCTGTTTGAATGGGATTGTACTCGGGTTAGTTATACAACCATCTAAATATTATCTTCACAACGCATGACATGAATATAGGAGTAGTAAATTCCCATATAAATATGAACTACATGTACATACGATCTCGAATTCAAATATATGTATCCATTTTATGTTGAATTCAAATCATAGTACATGTATGCTCTAGCTAGATGTTCGGAATCTAAACCATGTATGATACTATGTACAATGTGTTTAACACGCACAACACACACACACACACCATTTAGACTAGTAAGGTACACGTGCATTGCACGCATGAGATTTGATAATCAAATTATGAATAAATACCACATTATAGCATGTAAGCTTTGAGTCATATATGCATGATGTAGACGTTCATTTAATTCTTATAGTTCATCTCATTCAAAATCAATTAGTTTTTATAAAAAAGTTAATCTATTTTATGATTCATGGAATTGTGCATTGTAAAGCATAAAGTAAAAACAAATAATGGCAATTCAACTAGAAAAAAAGTTTGGGCAATTATGATACGAAAGATTCTAGAACAAAGGAGAAGTACTTGTGTTTTGAGGTTTGTGCATTATCCTTAAGTTCAACCATGGAGTCTTCTAGATTGTACATGTGGCAGAATCTGGTGGAATGTAGATGATATCCAACGGCCAGTAGTGCTCGGATTTGCCATCTCTGCACCGTCGGATTGGCTTCATCCAACGACCATCTTTCAAAGTTATTCGCACACTATATAGGGGTATAGATATGTTATGCGAAAGCCACCCATCATCTCCAATTTGAATAGTGTGTCCATGCATGGATGCAATGTGGCCAAACGATGCCTGCCATCGGTATCTCAAATTCAAATCATTCTGACCTTGTTCAATGTGTATATAGTATAGCATGCTCGTTTGTAAACCACACCACGCATATCTTAGTTATATATATATTCATGCATGCATGGGTTTCAAACATCATGATATCTTATTCAAATATTTGAATTCAACTTTACATTGATTATGACCTCACCTAGTCTTTTACACCCACACAGTCGTCTTCTCTTTATAATTGTACCACTAACTTTCTCTCGTGCATGCATGCACACACACTACCACTCGACATTATCCATCGCACACATGCAATCTTTTTCTTCAGTTCGGTCTCCCATGCATGCACACACACACACCTCCCCTTCTTCATCACTTCGGGCATTCTTTATCTCTCACATGCATGCACAATGATCGATGTTCCTCTCTGTGTGTGTGTATATAGCTAGGTCTTTCCTAGTTTTCCACACAAACCGATCGATCTATATATCTAGTCAGGTCTCACCCTCTTTCCCATGTACACATCGATCAATCTACCTCTCTATATAGGACTGCATAGCTAATACACCCACATTATCTATCCATCATCTCCCTCTCATCATCCATGCCTTCCGCTTCATCTCTCAGACACGCGCATAGTGGCGAAGACAGGGGACAGCAAGGGCCCTGGCCCCCCTAACATCACTATATATTGAGGCTAATATGAATGTGATCAATAGATCAATTGCTGGTAAAATGGTTTAAGTTGATGAATTGGCCCTCCCCGTAAAGGATTAGCAATGCTTGGCCCCCTAGCTCATTTAATTTTCATGGCTCCGCCACTGCGCGCAACCGCGCACGTTCTCGCTCCCTCTCTTTAAATATCGATCTCGCACTTGTGCACTCCTTCATAGTTTCCATCCACTTTGCCCCTCACACCATCTTCCAGCCCCCCATATCCCAGTGCTTGTACGCTTGTAGAGCTCTTCCCTCTATCTGTCTCTATCGATATCTCGCGCGGTCGAACCCTCCCCTCCCTTCTCGTATATCATCCTGGCCCCATGCACATACATGTATGTATATAGGCCTCTCTTTCACACAAATTGCATTGACACGTATTCCCTCACCACATCTTAGTATCTCTCACACACACGGACTACGTGTGTGAAAGAGAAGAGGTGCACACACGCACTCGTTCCCACATACAAATGCGCGGGTGCATGGTGGAGCACATTTGTACAAAAAATGAGCGTGTAGAAAGGCTTTAGATGATGTGCCACTAGTCTATATCTATACCTCTATATCTATATTTATATCTATATCTATACCCCTATATAGTGTGCGAATAACTTTGAAAGATGGTCGTTGGATGAAGCCAATCCGATGGTGCAGAGATGGCAAATCCGAGCACTACTGGCCGTTGGATATCATCTACATTCCACCAGATTCTGCCACATGTACAATCTAGAAGACTCCATGGTTAAACTTAAGCATAATGCACAAACTTCAAAACACAAGTACTTCTCCTTTGTTCTAGAATCTTCCGTATCATAATTGCCCAAACTTTTTTTCTAGTTGAATTGCCATTATTTGTTTTTACTTTATGCTTTACAACGCACAATTCCATGAATCATAAAGTAGATTAACTTTTTTATAAAAAGTAATTGATTTTGAATGAGATGAACTATAAGAATCAAACTAACATCTAGATCATGCATATATGACTCAAAGCTTACATGCTATAGTGTGGTATTTATTCATAATTTGGTTGCCAAATCTCATGCGTGCAATGCACGTATACCTTACTAGTACTTCCAGTATGTGCAAAACACGTAAATTAGAATTCTAATGGCATGCTACACAGTGTCTCTCCCTTTTTCAGTTAATATATTATGATTAAAATGATGTGGGGGCATCCATGAAGCCACGTGGCACATGTGGAGGCGTTGTCGCGACCTCCTTGTGTGGATTGATCACAGTGACGTGCTACTGGTTCCAGAAGAATGTACTCATCCTCTCTCACGCACACTGGCAGTATGTGCACGAAGCGAAGATGTGCACGCACGCACTCATTACCTCGCACACACACGCGGGTACATGGTGGGACGCATTTTTGTACGAAGATCCACCCCATGTGATAATTTGACGCGTGTAAAGTCGTTCACTTCATTGATGGTCAATTAATACAGCGCATGCAAATTGAGTGGACGTGAGGGAGGAAGTAGTTGAGAATGACATTACTACTCCACTGCGTGCATGCGAGTAGTTAAATCATGGGTTGCTACTTCCATTGGTCTCCTTCATATTTTGTGCCAATTTTTTACCATAATTTGAAGTAACACAATATTTATGCATGTCATAAAAAGTAATGTCATCGAAAACTATGTTCAAATGTGATTCCAATGATATAATTTTGGTGACATGCATTAACATTTCCTTACTAGTTAATTTTTTGGTCAAAAATTGGCACAAAATAAAAAGGGGGCCAATAAACCAGGACGCAGGCAACATGATCAATTTTTGCCTGGGTTACTGTTGGTGGCCTTTGTATTTAAATATGGACGGAGTGGAGTAGTACTATCTTTATCTTAGCCTCGTAGGGCTCTCCCAGCGCCTACGCTCGCCTCCCCGCCTCGCCCACCGGATCCTGCCATGGATGATCCCTTAGATCCTAGGATCCCGCGGGCTGCCCTCTCGCTGCAGCCCGCAGCACTACCACCTTGGAGCGAAACCCACATGTGTTTCAAAGGGGATCCATTGCTCTAGAATCACAGATCGGTGGCGCCGGAGGACATGCCAGGGCTGCGTTTTAGGTGGTGGGCAGCAAGGGCAAATTGGATCGAGGAAGCGCCGCATCGATTGGAGACAAGTTCGAAGGAGCTGCGCCTGGCGAAGCACAAGGCGGAGGCGCAAGGCGATCTCAGGGGAGAGATGCTGAGGGATGTCAGCATCTGGCAGCGTCGCATTGATTTCGAGCTGGGGATAATGGCAGAGATCATAATCACGGAGTCGACTGTGGAGGAAAGAACACGCATGCCTGCGGACTGGCATGAGTAGCCGGTGCAACTGTTCAAATGGGCGGTAGGAGAAGCCAAATCACGGGACCAGCTGCGGCGGCGCCGCTGGGCATGCAACGTAGGAGAGGTGAGCTGCCCTCCTTCCCCGCGAGCGATGCAATGACCTACTCGGTTGCTGCTGCAGTGAACTTGCGGTGCCATGGCGGTTTGCAACCGTAACAATCACTCCATCTATATGTATTGTATTTCTGTGAAAATACTTGGTCGTTTGGAAAAAGATGGTAATTGATTTATCACGAGTTTTTGAATGCTTGGTCCTGACAATCACCCGATAGCCTCAAGTCTCCATCGCGTAATACTTGACGGTCGGTCGCACCAACAGATGGTCGGTCGCACCCGCGTCTCACCGAAGGGACACGCATCGGCTTGGTCTGACATGTACGACCAGGTACATCACTGACATGTGCGACCGCATTTGAGCAGTACTTGAAATTTGTGTTCAAGGAAACTCATCGGGAGCCGTTTCGGGCTTCGAAACAAAAACCATCTATAGCTTGTTCCCATCACATTCCAAAGTACTAGTAGTACTACTACCATGCTATAATCAAGTGCAAACCTGTTCACACCTATCAAACCTGAACGTGTTCCCACTATGCAGGTTTTAGTACTAGTACTACTAGGTTATAAAAAGGGGAACTACCTAGCCGAAAATTACTGTACCTTCCTCCTCATAAGTTTTTCTTGTTCGTCCTTCGCTGCCATGGCCGGTGTGCAGAGCTCTAGGTCGAGAACTACTAGTAAGAAGGGATCAGCGACCAAGGCCGTGGAAAAAAAGAGAGGGCTCGCCGCCTCGCGGGGGGCTCGAAAGATCTCTCATGGGAAGGCAAGGGCTCCCAGGAGCGCCCTAGCCGCGGAGGCGAACATGCCGAGCTGGCGATGCTAGAGTCGTTATCCCTTGACAACATGCCTGATCAGCTCAATAAGCAGAAGGAGTTCATCGACGGCTTGGTGGAGCTGCTGAAGGAGAGCCTCGACGACATGCCCGCTGAGCTCAATAAGCAGGAGGAGTTGACCGCCAGCTTGATGATGCTGCTGAAGGAGAGCATTGCCTTGGGTAAGAAGGCGATCGGCGAAATCCTGCAACTTCAGGAGGACAAGGTGAAGCTCCGCCACAAGCTCGACCTGCTGAAGGAGGAGAACATCGGCTGGAAGAAGCTGCATGAGAAGAGTAGTTCCTCGGTGAAGATGCTGCATGCCCTCATCATGGAACATAAGGAGGAGTTGGCGAAGCTCCGCATCGAGCACCCGGCTGCTGTCAAGGTACGTAATGCGGCCGTGGAAGAGATGATGAATGCTCACGTCGAGAAATCCCACGTCATGGACAGAATGAAGAAGATGGTGGAGGAGACGAGCGAGGAGATGAAGGTCGTGGAGGCGATGAAGAAGCAGTTAGGACTCCGCGGTCAACTCTTCATGAAGTAGAAAGCAGCGCCCCAGACTTGTGTATGCGTCTTCCTTCTTTTTTTGGGGGGGGGGGGGGGGTAGGGGGGGGGGGTAGGGGGGGGGGGGGGGGTAATCTTCCTTCTTCTTTTGCTCCTGTGTTTCTTCTTTTGCTTTGGGTGTTTCGCCGCATGTGTCACATTCTCTGTGAGGCATGAATAGAACAATGCTAACGATGAGCGGCATCGTGGGATCGATGACTAGCAAATTAGATCATTTTTATCGCCGTATTGCACTGGGCTGCCGTGTTTCGCGCTCCTCCGTCGTACTACTCCTACTCCAGTGGAAAACTTGAGTATACCACATAGTTCTTTGCTCCTCCTCAGGTCGTCGGCAACATTTATATGAGCAGTCAAATCACAAGGCCCCACCTTCCAGCAGTAATGAGCCGTCAAATCACAAAGGCCCTCGCCTCTCGTGAAACCGACCAAGCGAGACTGCCCCGCCCTCTAGCCTTTTAAATGTACTTTTGTATAGTAGTAGTATCGATGGATTGTGCCATGGAGCAAAACTAACAAGATGAAATTAAAGAAAAAAGGTGGTACATATAGAGAGCGCTCGTCGCCAAATTATGCATATAGTACTATTAAAAAAGCTAGTACGTGCTTAGATGGGGTGCTAAAGTCTATTAAAGGAATTAGCATACCTATTTAATTATTTGACAACTAAACTCCTTCATGCTTTGGGTAGACTTCTCTCATTTATGTTTTTTTAGAATTACATATCTCATTTAAGTGTTTTGAGTATGTGGCATGCTTAGAGCATGGTCAATAGTATAGCCAACTGCTGGCTATATGATGTTGGCCATATATATTGTACGTATATAATGTGAAGAAACGAGTGGTAGTACTACCAACTATAAGATGAACTGTAAGAAATACAAGTATGTACGTACTGAAGAGTTAAAGTAACAAGAAAGAACATAACATAGTTCTGCTGGGGGCTCAGCACAACACACCCCTGAAATAAAACTAAGCACCCTGAAATTAAACTAAGCAACTAATCCAGTAGACACTGCATTAGAACCACCATGATCCCACTCCCACCATTTTGCCCATGTCTCTCTCCTCGACATATAAGCAAAAGTGCCATGTAAGTGCGGTATAAGCCCATTACTGTAGAGTAGTACAATACTTGGCACTTGTATACCATGGAGGTGGTCAGGAATCGGGAGACTCACGCCGGTCATAGCGCCGCAGTAATAATGATAATGGCAAGTCAAATCATAGGGCCCCACATGTCCAGCAGTAATGAGCCGTCAAATCACACAGCCCTACGTTTGCAGTAGTCTACTCCCTCATCTTCTCGCCTCTCTGTCGAACCGACTAGGCGGAACTGCCCCGCCTACCGCGCGGGAAAAGCCCCACCCTCGACTTTTAAATATAATTTTGTATCCATGGATTGCGCCATGGAGCAAAGCCTGAAGAAAACGACGGTACACATGTATACAGCACGCCCGTCGCGTTCGCGTCGCACCCCAGACGGTCGGTGGGTCTGGCACGCCGCTCTCCGAATGGAACGTGCGTCATATTGCGTTTGCACATACATGTGGGACCGCAATTGAGAACTGACCATAGGCACACTCCCCCGTCCCCGCAAGTCGGCTAAGTTAATAGAAGAGAGAGATGAGCGATAGTACTGGAGCAGTGCTATAAACACGTCGGTGCCTGGACGATCCCTGCACGACACGGGAGATCAGTTCGTCCATGCATGTGACCAGACTCCAGCAGACGGCTAAATTGGCTATCGTCTACATATCATGCAGGCTGTGTTGTATAGGGCTGTAGTTCTGATGAGAAATCTAAAAAAAGGTTTCTTGTCATCTCGCAATATTAGGTGTCATGTGCTTTGGATCACTGCGAGGGTTAAACAGCGACAACTGCGTTCCTCCAAGGCGCTGGTCATTGGGGGCACATGCATGAAGACTACTCGGCTGCCATCTAGGTCAAGCCGGCTATGTTAATTAGGACATCTATCGATTGACCCCTTTTCTACGAGTTTGTCTTTAATTTGAGCTTTGATCCTTGTCTAGTTTGTCCGTCGGGATTCATGTTGTCTCCTTGGGGCAGTGAGGTTATGGTTTCTTGTCATGTGGAATTTTTCCATGTTATATGTTAATCTGCCGCTTCAGATCAAAATGACGACAACTGTGCCTCCGGGGCACGTGCATGAAGACTTCTCGACAGTCATTGACGAGGTCAAGCCAGCTCCGGTAGAAAAAAGAAAACTACTACACTATATAGGCAGGAGCCTCCGCGCTTGCTTGCTAGTGTTGCTCTCTTCACACTCTCACGTCCTCTCCAGATCTAAACACAACAGTGGTGGCCACACTCTCTCTCTGCTCACCACTGGTCACAGATCCGGGCAGATCCCCTCCGCCGAGGAAGGTGAGAAGGTGCAACATTCACGCGGTCATCCTCGGCGACAGCTCTTACCCACTGCCGACGCATCCCGATCAACGTGCCTTGCCGTTCTCTCCCACACAGCGCCGGCTGGGGAGGGCCTCCGACCCCTTCTTCCTCGCTGCCGTAGTGTGGACAGATCCGGCCTCCCGCCGCCCACCTAGCGACATCCCGGTGACCCTCAGGTATAACTTCCTTCGAAACCGGCCTTCCTCTACTACCCTAGCTCCTCACATCGCTGCATTTGTATCTTTTACTATTTCTCATGCCCCCTTGTAGATAGGATCGTTCGGCTATTCGAAAGCCACCTAAATTTTTACTGATAAGAGGTAAAACTACTCCATGCAGTTGAATCTAGTAGTACTACTTCATGCAGTCGAATCTAGTACTACTTGGTTCAAACAGGGAAGAAAGGGGGTGGGGGTGGGGGAAGATTTGTTACCTGAATCTTGGACTTGGTCAAAAGAGGAAATAATGGGGGCGAAAAGTAGCAGAGACTGGCTATCCAACTGGTCTCTTGGTCTAATAGGGAAATAAAGGGAAACGTAGTACAAACTCGATATAAACCGATCTATTGGTTGAAAAAGGAAAGAAAGTGGGGACTGGGGGACAAGTCAATAGAGTATGTCCAACACTAGATTTGCTAGCCTCACACAGTATAAGGTGGCTATACCAAACAAAAATGGGACCAACCCAGATATCCTGTTTGGATGTTTGTTGCCCCGAGCCCCTCTTATGTAATGCCACTGGTAAAATGTAGCAGTCCCACTGTTAAAGTAAGGACACTTTAAACCAGTGTTGTTTTCAATGTAATGCCTCCAGTAATATGAATCAATGGCACTGTTTTTCATGTCCTGCTAAATTTCCCATTAAGATAAGTTGCTTCTTTTCGTTAGAAATGCAACTATCCTGGTCCGCCTAATCTCCCATGCCCAAATACCAACTCTTTAGTAGCTGTTAATGTAATGTTGCTGGTAAAATGAAGCAATGGCACCATTAAAGTAATGTCGTATTTAACGGTTGTCATAGTTAATCCTAATGCCCACACTAATATCTAGCAATGCTACCGCTTTAGAAATTGCTACTGTCCTTGTAGGATCGCCATGCAGATAAGGAACATGCTTCTTTTCATTTGATGTATGTTTCATCACTTGTTAGTCACCCTCCTTTCCACCTTTTTGTGCAAGAGATATAAATTTCACTCTTGATCTTAGTTGAACTGCACAAAATGATATCCAAATTATAGTTGAACATTCCACGAGCTTCACGACCAACCTTTATTGCAACTAATGAAGAAGCAGCTAGCTCATGGGACCAAGTACTTGCTAACTGCATGATGCAAACATTGCTTCATTTTAGGTGAACTGCACAAAAAGGTCCCATGAATTGAATCATCCATGTTGGTGACTAGTGTCATCCCTTCTACGATGGAGTTGACTGCAGATATGGTTCTCATCACGAGGTATGTTCCTTTTTGGTCTGACCATTTGCCAAAGATCCTGCATGTTGACTCTGCTCTTGTGCTATTATTTTGGCACTGCCATGATAAAACAGTAATGTTATTATTTTGCACCTAAATCTAGTGGCACTAGTAATTTGAGGCAATGTTTTGGCACCGCTAGTGCCACAGAATTTTTATATATCGAAAGAGGGGGTTTCCTCCGATTTCATTAAAGAAACCCAACCATAGAGAACCATTATCCGACAACATCTCAGTGTAAACGGGCAGTTATGCAACTACTACTAGAACGGATTGAGTACTAGCAGAAGACAAGTTCGCCACATAAGCTAGTCAGGTAGGGGGACGCAGACCCAGCTCGACCAAGTTTGGATTACAACCCAAAAGGTACCACAGAAACATCAGGGGGGAATATAGGGACTGAAAGAGCCAGCTTCAGCATCCTAGTCTAAGCACCCCCGGCCTCCATCCTTGCGACGCACGGTACACCTCGCTTGCCACCTGCTAGAACCTAGTGCCACTGATAAAATGAAGTAATAATATAGTTAAAATAGAGCTAGTGTCCTCTCTATTATTTCATTTCCAACGTAGATAGAGAAAGTGCTTCTCTTTGTTAGTATATGTTTCATCAACTAGTCCCATTGTTAATGTTTAAGTGTTTCTGCAAACTGGGGTGCTTAATTTTAGTTGATCTGCACAAAAATAGAGATTGGAATGTCTCAAGGCCCCTCCTTGTACTACCGCTGTACACTGATGTTCATCACTGGCAGAAGGTGTATCGGGGAGAATTGGGTCAATTTCCAGTATGAGGCCTACCGTATGAGGCATCGCAGGGCCCATCTCACCCTCGCAGCATGGCATACTGTGATACTATCACAATATTTTCCCATTAAGAAAGTGAAGTTTCTTCTATTTATTAGTGTATGTTTCATTAACTAGGGCCACTATAATGTAATCACGCTTTTTATTATCTGTGCAAATAGGGTTATTCAGCTGCATTTTGGTGGAACTGCACAAATGTACGGATGGAACTGGCATATATGCAGAGTGCGAGGTGCCAAGTAAAAATTACCAACACCAACCATGCTCCATCTAAGCATTGACATCCACCACCGGTTAGATGGGTGGCGCTCTCTGTGGACGGATCTTTCTCGGCAGCAAATCCTCTAATCAAATACTAGTAGCATATATTGGCACTTTTCTAGGGAGTACTTTTTCCTGAAAGTGTCGTGGTTCGACACGATCACCTATGGGGCCATCGGCCCCTTCGTGGTTCGGCAAGGGGGAAGGGCACGTTGCACAAAGAGCGGAGACCATAGAACAGCACGACAATGGTGACACGGGTGGTTTTTACCCAGGTTCAGGCCGCCGCGAGGCGTAAAACCCTACTCCTGCTTTGGTGGATTGGGTGGAAGACCGTGACGAACACACAACACTCAAGCCCGGCAAGGTCGCCTCAGGGAGAGCAGCTACACGCGTATGATTATACAAGGGTCCGAATCCATTCTAAGGTTGCCTCAGCCCTCCTTTTATGGGTCAAGGGGTTACCACAGTGGCAAAATAGTCATTATCCAGTGATTAGATAGCCACCATGCTATCATACCTAACTCTGCAGACATGACAAGGTGCATTAAATCCACCACTTAGTGTCACGTCGTGGAAGTAGCCCGGCAACCCTTGCCGTGCCATTCAACCACCTTCTCGCCTGTCTGTGTCACACGCCCCTGGACGGGTGTCATTTAGGGGTGATCTTCCTCAGAAATGGCTGCCACGTGCTGAATGACAGCCACTTAATCACTTGGGGGTTCGACACCGCATCGATAACTGACCGGCGTTGCTGTGAGGTGGAGCGGTGGAGCCTTGGCGGGGAAGCAGGCCGTCGGCGCCCCGGCAACACTTGCCGGGGAGGTCTCGGGACTTGCCCTTGGGGTGGCCTCGATCTGACCAGGCTCGCCTGCCCGGCAAGGGAGGCTTTTCCCTTAGTGATATCTTGTTCCTTCAGCTTGTCTTGGTCTTCTTGATCCGCCCTTTGATTTCTCAAAGAGCTATTTCTTCTGCTTGGCCTTGTCTTGGATACTTGGTGGAGCTTGCCTTGTTGTTGCCGCGCCAGAGATGTGCCTATCTGTGCACAAGTCAGGGGGAAACATACACCCCTGTTTGTGTACCCCGACAGAAGCCCCCGGGCCTGAGCCATATGTGTCGCCGGGCACGTTGGGTTAGGCCCTAAATAGTGCATGGACACGCGTCAAGGGAATGTTGCGCGTGCAGCGGTTGTGATGACTAGTCAAACCAACGTCCACTTCGCGTAATTACCGCAGGTCGTGGGGTCATGGGACTATAGTAGTTAATGTAAAACGATAACTTTTCGAGGAAAGCAGCGAAGAGTCGCCCCCTGTCCTTACGCCTGTTCCTCATAAAAAGGAAAAACGTGAAAGGGCGCAGCTCATTCACACCTGTTTCTCTGTCCACCATCTTCTTCCTCAAGCCACGTGACCGCACCGCGCTTGCATTCGCATTCGACGCCTCACCCGACCTTCCATCCCCTCCACAGCTCCTGAGGATGGGAAAGAAACCCGCGGCCAAGGGGAAGTGGGCGACCACCGCGAAGGAGACGGTCGCGGAGGGGAACAAGAGGAGAGCAGCGAAACTGGACAAGAAGCAACGAGGAGATGTGGTCTTCTTCCCGTCGAGCCTGGACAGCGATGCCTTGGTTGCAAGGTACAGATACATGTGGGGAAGGGAAGTTCCAAAGGGGCATGGTGCACCCGTAGTCTTGCCGGAGGGGAAGAGGGATCTGCCGAATTCATATCGATTTTTCTGCGTGTATTTCCTCTGCGGCCTTTGTCCCCCCTTCTCGGATTTCTTTTAGGCGATGATGGTGGTGTACGGGTTCCACCTCTTAGATTTTACACCAAATGCGATGGCGTGCATGGCAATTTTCGCCCATCTGTGTGAGAACTTCGTCGGGGTCGCCCCCAACGTGGATCTGTTCAGGCATTTTTTCGTCCCGAGGGTGGAAAACAAGGCCCATTGCTCGGGAAACATAAGTTGGATTCCCCGAGAGAAGAGGGAGATTTGGGACTATCTTCCTGGCCAGCAGCGAGGTAGATGGGAGGAATGGCGGGCTGACTGGTGTTGGATCTAGGATGAGGATGCTCCAGAGTATTGCCATGCGCGGACGGAGTGCATCGTGCGCGGCAATGACTGGAAGGAATTGGGCCTTACTGATGACAGGCTCCGCCCGGCGCTGAAGAGAATTGCCCGTCTCAAAGCTGCCGGGCTAACCATCGAACAGGTGGGAGCCAATTTTCTTCGACGCCGCATCACGCCACTGCAGAAAAAGGACAGGTTTGCCTGGCGGTATGGAGATGCTACGGATAGGATGTGTCTGTATCCAGGCCTCATCAACAACCTATCGGTTTATGGCCACGGCTGGCTATGCGAACAACTGTTTGGTAGCCTTGGGCCATTCAAACTGCCGGCAGGTGTTGTTCCGCTGAATGTCAACTCTGCCTTGGATCAGATTTTGAAGTGGATGCCCGACTGCAATGCTTACGGGGTTGCGAGCGATTGGCAATTACCCGAGCTTGACGCAGAGCTTGAGTGGACTTCCATCTTGGTGGAAAGGGCTACCAGGGTGGAGAGCAACATGTTCAAGTGCACCTCCATGGTAGAGGTGGAGTTTATCAAGAGGTGGATTGAGGAGGACAAGGCATTCCGGGCTGCCGAGAAGGCGAAGCCCGGAAGGGTGGAGGAGGAAGAGGAAGGGGAGGCCAAAGATGGGGACTCCTCCCATGACAGGAGCGAGGCGCTTGCCGCAGAGGAGGTTGCCGGGGATGATCCTGTCGGGACTGAGCCTGCCGGGATCGAAGACTTGTATGCCGCGGCAGCGGAAGCCCAGGAAGGGGACGAGGCCGAGGCGGTGGAGCAGCCCAAGGAGGAGTGGCTCTCAGTGGGTCCACAAGCCCCCGAGCCAGACTTGGACCAGCGCCCTCGTAAGCGGGCGGCTAGTCGGGGACCAGCGACTCCTGCGCCTACCGTCAGGAAGGTGAAGAAGATGGCCTCCAAGAGCGACAATCCGGACGTGGAGCGTCGGCATTCTTCTCGCCTTTCCGAGGCCAAGACCCCTCCCACCAAGTGACGGGTAGTCATGGGAGTCGACTCCAGCTCCCAATCAGACTCGAGCTCCTCACACAACTCATCCTCACCGGAGCTCCCTGCGCCCCAGCAGGGCGTGAAGTTGCCGGAAAGTGCCGCCCCCAACCTTGAAGAGAAGCAGAGCACCCCTGCCATCTATGGAGTTCGTGTTGGGCTCCATGCTCATAGACTTAGAGTAAGGAAAATGCTTTCCCTTCTGTTGGTGTCTTGCGCATTTGTTGACTTGCTGATCCAACCTTATTCGCTGCCTTCGACAGGGAAGAAGAGGAGGAAGAAACCCTCATCCACCGGACCAAATGTCCCAAACATGCGGAGTCGTCGGGGCCTTCGGAGGGCACGGGCTTGGCGGGAAGCAGCATGAACGATCTAGCGCCAAGCCCCCAGCCCAGCCCCTGGCACGGAAGCGTGGGACAGGCCTCTTCTGCCAAGGGTGGCATGGATGAACATGCCTCACCTCCAGCCAAGGAAGGAGGGGAGATTCCCTCTGGCGAGGTTCTTCAAGAGGGGTCCACTCTTCCTGATATCCGAGCCGAGGGGTCTCCTGCGAGGGCCCCCTCTGGAGGACTGGCTCAAGTTGATGCCATGGTCATCGAGGGGGAGGGTGGTGGTCGCATCCCGGCAACTGATGCTGCCGGGGAAACCGTAGCCCTTCCAGGGCAAACGACTCTGGGTAACTTGCTCGTCCTTCCGTCTTCTGTTGTCTTTATTGTTTTGCTTCAAGTCTCTGGCCCTCTGACGCATACTATTTCCCTGCCATTATTTGCTGATCTCGTTTGCAGCCCCGGTGGTCGAGGAACTAGAACTGCTGGAAGAGGTGGCCAGCATCGGCAAGGATGTTGCTGAAGAGGCGGCCAAGATCGCTGCCACAGAGGTTCAGGAACACTCTACCGGGGATATCCGAGAGGTCTCAGAGGAGGTCCCCGGCAGCATGCCAGGACTGGAGGTGGTGGTTGAGGAGAAAGCTCCCCTTCAGACCATGAGCCCCCTCCCCAATTCGGCACCTCGGCTACAATCCCACAGCCATCTTCGAGCAGTCTAACACTGGCCCTCGCATAACCTGGACTTGGAGCCCTTGGCTCGTCCGCGGCAGCAAGTGATGATCTTGACGAAGAGATCCAGCGCATCATCGCACCATTGTCCCAGCATGCTGAGGAGGCTGATGACTCAGTCAGTGCAGTTCTGGATCTGTCCTTCCTGGAGTCGGTGGCAACAGGCATCAAGGAAATGCAGAACAGGTACCGCCAAAAGTGCTTGACACTCAAAGAGCAATGCAACTCCGCCAACAGCGTGGATCAGAAGCTGAGGGACAAGGGCAGCGAGCTGCATGAGTGGCACAACAAGCAGTTCCAAGTCCTTCTGCGGCAACAGGAGACGATCACCATGGCGAAAGAGGATGTCGCTGCTCGAGAAGCCCGTCTGGCGGAGCGTGTAGTGCTTCTGGATGCCAGAGAGAAGGACGTCTCTTCCTGGGAAGAGAGCCTCGAGGCCACCCTTCGCAGCAAGGATGGAGAGCTAGAGACCCTCGTCCAGCAACGCACCAAGGAGCTGGAAGACAAGCACAAGGTGGCCCTTGACGCGCTCACCCTTGACTCCGCTACTCAATTGAAGAAGGTTGCCAATGATCTTGCCGCTGCATCCACTGCCAAAGCTGATCTTGATCAACAGGTGGCCAAACTGATAGAGGAGCTTGCCGGGAGTGCCAAGGAAGCCGCGGCCCTTAAGGAGGAGGTGCAGAAGGCAGAGATTCTTCTGAAAGAGGTGCAATCGCAACTCTCCTCTAAGGGCCAGGCCCTTGATGCCGCTAACGGCACCATCACTGATATGAAGGCAAGGCTTGGCACTTTAGAGAGCAAGATTGAGTCTGCCGAGGTTCGTGAGAAGTAGCTGATAAGGGACTTGGAAAATACGAAGATCCTCCAGAAGGACGCGGAGGACAAATTGGCGAACCAGGTTCAGCAGCGCAATCTTTGGATGAAGAACCTGGTCAACATTGCCGAGCGCCTCACTGCCCAGATCACAATGATGGGCATGGAGAGCCCAGCCTTCTCGGTTGACAGGCACGAGGTCCCAAGTGTCAAGCTATCACACTTCTTTGATGGGTTGATCGAAGGGCTGAGGATGCACGAGGAAGAAAGAGCTGCTCATTTCGCCAGCGAGTCCCGAAAGCTTGCCCGGAATGCCCTCTTCATGGTCTTGAGCAACATCGCCTTCTGCCATCTGGACCTCAACCTCGCCGATGGCTTTAGGAGGCTGCCGGAAGGTGCAGACATTTCCGCTGCCGTGGAGAAGGCTACCCCTTTCACCGACAAGGTGCTCTCCGTCCCCAGGGCTCCATAAGGCCGCCAAGCATGGCCCTGAATCATTCGCGTCGCCGTGTTGCCCTGTAACAAAACATTATGCATGTCTTGTGTTTAGATCCCGTACTACTTTTGCTCGCGCTGAACTGGTGTTTAATTAATTTCAAATGCATGCTATCCCTCTTGTGTTTTATCCATGGATGTTTGTATGGTTAGTTTCTTTTCGTGTGTTTTGGTTTCCTGCCAGTAGCATGTTGCCGCGATTGCCGCGAGGAACAGATCCTTAGCATTCAGCTGGCGAAGACACGCACCTACAGGTTTTTCCTTAGGTGTCTTTGATGCAGCCGCCCACTCTATGAGCAGGCTCGAAACAGAGTGGGGGCGCAGACAAATCTGGTAAGGTGCCACCACACGAAATATTTCTTCATACAAAACATCCTGGTTAAACTAGGGATAAGCAAATGCAGATTCTGGAGAGGAAAAGCAGAGAACATGTGGACTTAGCTTTCGTTCAGGATTCCCTTCTCCTTTAACCACGGTCGTTCATCACGCCCGCATATCCTGAGGGGACAACATTCGCTTGTTGGTCCCAGGTCTGCAAAGGTTAGCAACAGAAACGCGCACAAGACAGAGACTTGGTGGTTTGTTAGTTGCACGCCCACCCCAGGCAAGAGCCGGATGGGGTAATCGAATATTTGCGGGCGATAACGTACAATAAAAAGGGATGGTCGGCTCCCCTTTCCTCTCTCCCTTTGCTGTCACGACATCATGGTTATGGGCATAAAAAGTCACGCTGGCGCGGACAGCCCTGCCGGAGCGTACTTGCCGGGGCGTCAATCAATGGATCTGCACCAGCGCTTCCCTCAGGACTTTCCCTTGGTGGGGCAAGTGCTAAACCGAGTTTTGTGTGGGCTCATTGACATTGAAGACATCGCCCCCTGTGCAGCTCTGTCGTCGATGAGCGAAAATGAGGGAGGAGGAGGAGGAGACCATACCACGCTTTCCGCCCGCTTAGGCGATTCTCTCAGGCACCTGGCATGCTTGGCGGGATCCCACCGGGAGAACAGCGTCACCGCATGCCTTGCTCTTCCCCCTTGGACTGGGGCAGTGTGGGGGCCATGCCGCCCGGGCAGCTCGGGACCATCGCACCATCGCCACCTCCCTGTTGCACCGTCGTCTCGGCTTTGGTGGGTGTAGGCGACGGAGTCCGGACGAGGCAGAATGAGGGGGTGGTGTCGCCTCTTTCCTTAGGAGCCGCTGATGATGTGAGCGTTGACGCTGATGTCGGCGTAGCTTGACACACTGTTTACGTCCTCGGATTCGCACAAGCGCTCCCCCCCTACCTGGCGCGCCAAAGATGTCGTGGTTCAACATGATCACCTATGGGGCCATCGGCCCCTTCGTGGTTCGGCAAGGGGGAAGGGCACGTTGCACAAAGAGCGAAGACCGTAGAACAGCACGGCAGTGGTGACACGGGTGGTTTTTACCCAAGTTCGGGCCGCCGCGAGGCATAAAACCCTACTCCTGCTTTGGTGGATTGGGTGGAAGACCGTGACGAACACACAACGCTCAAGCCCGGCAAGGTCGCCTCAGGGAGAGCAGCTACGTGCGTATGAGTGTACAAGGGTCCAAATCCTTTCTAAGGTTGCCTCGGCCCTCCTTTTATAGGTCAAGGGGTTACCACAGTGGCAAAATAGTCATTATCCAGTGATTAGATAGCCACAGTGCTATCATACCTAACTTTGCAGACAGGACAAGGTGCATTAAATGCACCACTTAGTGTCACGTCGTGGAAGTAGCCCGGCAAGCCTTGCCATGCCATTCAACCACCTTCTTGCCTGTCTGCATGACACGCCCCTGGACGGGTGTCATTTAGGGGTGATCTTCCTTAGAAATGGCTGCCACGTGCTGAATGACAACCACTTAATCACTTGGGGGCTCGACACCGTACCGATAAGTGATCGGAGTTGCTGTGAGGTGGAGCGGTGGAGCCTTGGCGGGGAAGCAGGCCATCGGCGCCGCGGCAACCCTTGTCAGGGAGGTCTCGGGACTTGCCCTTGGGGTGGCCTCGACCTGACCAGGCTCGCCTGCCCGGCAAGGGAGGCTTTCTCCTTAGTGATATCTTGTTCCCTCGGCTTGTCTTGGTCTTCTTGATCCGTGCTTTGATTTCTCAAAGAGCTATTTCTTCTGCTTGGCCTTGTCTTGGATACTTGGTGGAGCTTGCCTTGTTGTTGCCGCACTGGAGACGTGCCTGTCCGTGCACAAGTCAGGGGGAAACATACACCCCTGTTTGTGTACCCCGATAGAAAGAAGCACCAATCGATTTTTCTTTATTTGTACACAGTGTCACAACTTTGTTTTTGGTCCAGAGCTATTTTATGGTGATTGGCGTAGTACTCGGAGACTCGGAGTACTACCCAGTACTTACCCGTATGATTTTCATTAGCCGTCACACTTATTGTAAGCATGAGCGATGGAAGATTAGGTTAGTGTGAAGCTTACCTTAAACCCTACCGCCACCGTTGAAACGAGGCAAGCGGCGAGGGAACCGTGGAGAACGGCGGGGAAGCGACGTCGCGCCATCCGGCCTCCTCTTGCAGTGGGAGAACGAATACTCCTGTGGCTCTGGCTGGCACTGCACCCTCATGAATGGCACACCGTACTCGATCAATTCATTATCCTCTGGATGCTCGACCCTAGAACTGTACGCCCACCACCTCCGCCTGACTTTCGCCTCGGGCGAATCTGTCTGCTCCATCACCCAGAGGAGATACTCGATGAACTCAAAGGACTGCGGCATGACTGCCGCCGGGGAGTACATCACCGCCCTCATCACCGCCGTCTCGCTCTTTCGCATACATTGCCACATGGCCCTCACCGTCCTGGAAATCTCCCACTCGTTGTCAAACCAAGTAAGGATCTCCTTCAACCTGGCTAACTTCGCCTGGTCTCCGCCGGTGATCTGCCCAATTCGCTGCTGCATCCTCTCCATAGATGTCCTTCTGAGAGGTCTGGTGCTAGCTTTGGAAGATTGGAGGAGAGACAATGTTCTTGCAATGGAGAAGAGGGAGAGGCGAGACGGTGGTTTTGCAGTGGAGAAGATGGAGAGGAGAGGGGTGGTTTTGCAATGGAGAAGAGGGAGAGGCGAGATGATGGTTTTGGAATGGAGATGATGGAGAGGAGAGGGGGTGGTTTTGCAATGGAGAAGAGAGAGAGGAGCGTGCGGCAGCGATTTAGGATTGGACGAGAGGGCCAGCGTGCTGTGACTGGATCAAAATCAAAATCAATTTACCCTTCATTTAAGAAAGCGACCCCACATTAACTAGTCTCCCTTGTATTCTGGGTCATATTTGACCATGATTTTCACAAATAAAATATATTTTATAAGTTGCAAAAATAATATAATTTGAAAGTACATTCAGATACGAACCAAACGATACAATTTTTGATGACATGCATTCACATTTTGCTTGTCAAATACAGTATGTGGTCAAACTTTGACCCAAAATACGCAAAACAAAAAATACTTCCAAGACCAGCGCCGCTCCTCTCCTCTTAAACCACCGCCGCTCCTCTCCTGTTCCAATCCAAAACCAGTGCCGCTCCTCTCCTCTTCCATTTCAAAACCACCGCCGCTCCTCTCCTGTTCCAATCCAAAACCAGCGACGCTCCTCTCCCCTTCCATTTCAAAACCACCGCCGCTCCTGTCCTCTTCCAATCCAAAACCAGCACCGCTCCTCTCCTCTTCCATTTCAAAACAATCGCTGCTCCTTTCCTGTTCTAATCCAAAACCAGCGCCGCTCCTCTCCTCTTCCATTCAAAAACCACCGCCGGCGAGTGAAGGTGCTGTGGAGAAGTAGATCGATGGAGGAGTACAACCGATACATGTGGCTCGCAGGCGGCGACCCTGTGAAGTTAGCTAGGATGTTGGAGATACAGTCTTGGTTTGACAACCCTGAGCAATTAGCGGAGATGGTGACAGCGATGGCCAAATATCTGGAAAAGAGCGAAAAGGAGGCGATACACCGGGAGGGAGTCGCGCGGGAGTACATAGAGCCGCTCCTCTGGGCCATGGAGCAAACAGATTCACCAGATCCGATCATGAGGCTGCGGTGTTGGGAGTATCGATCCAAGATGGAGCATCCACCCGAGATTGAAGGATTGAGCATCTACATGGTGCCGTTTGTGAGGGTGCCGTGGCAGAGCGAGCCGGTGGAGTCTTCGTCGACCGAACCCAACTACAAGAGGAGAAAAACAGTTGGTGCAACAACGCTTCCCCGCCATCCTCTCCCTTGCCGTTCACCTCGTCTCACGGGGCGGCTGTCTGCCGCTGATAAATAGGAGGTGACTCCCCCCCTAATAGTCTGAGGAGGAGCTTAGGGTTGTCAGTATTTGCAGGTTGTGAATTGTGTTTTGTGTTTCAGATTTGAGAGTACTTTCAGATATGAATGTCTTTTGAATTTCAGATTTGCAGTATTGAGCATATGAAGTATTTTATGAATTCTAGAGATCTATTTTTAGCACTTCAAAAATGTAGTTTCATATAAAAGTGCAGACAATGTGATTCTCAGAGAAGAAACTGCAAGTTTCAGTTTCAGATAAGAAACTGCAAGTTTCAGAGGCAGAGCATTTATATTAACATGCCCTTTTCAAACAGGGATAACATCATGTTGGAAGTTTTATTCATGGTCGAAAATGGAACTACCAGCCAGTTAACACCATGCTGATCAACATTCATTCATAGCACATCTTCATATGATGCACAGTCAAAAAGATATGCTATTTTCAAAATGCCCACACAATGTTGAGTGTGCGAATGACAGAGAAACCGAGGGACGAAGTTTTGACAAGTGTAGGAGGTGGTGTGCGTAGATGACAATGGGCACCCACATGTCAGAGGCAGAGGCAAAAATTTGTGGATATTTTCACTGCATCAGGTGGAATCGAACCCGGGCGGAGCAGCGGCTGGGGAGTGGAACTCGGCCACTGGGCTACTCCGGTACTTTCGCTAGAAATTAAGCACAACATCTACCACTACTGTAGCACATCTTCCCCGGCTCTGGTGCATTCTCATTCGAGGCCTGGACGTCATCCTCTGCCTTTGTGCGCTCGTCGCGGTGCTGCTGTCTACTGTTGTGGACATGCTCAACAACCAAGAGGAATCTGGAGAGGACTGTACGTGGAGAGGCGGACAGTCGGGACCCACCAGGTCCATGGCCGTATGCAAGCAAGTGCCTCATTGAAAAAATACTTCCTCCTAATGCTATACTGACGTTGGGGGCCACGAGTTTGTCAACGTAGTTACTAAAGGAGATAAATTTACAACGAAGCTAGCTGGCAGGTATCATTTATTATCAGTGGGCCAACAAGTATCAGCTCGGTTGTGGGCTGCCTAGTCTAGGCTTTGTTTTTTAACATGTGCAGCCCACGACATGCCGGTTTGTATTTTTTTGAGGGCCATCATGTATCGACCGGCCTATGGCCCTCCCATCCTAGGTTTTATTTTTTCTTAAACATCCGCAGCCCAAGTTATGTATTTTTTTGAAGAAAACGCAGAGGTCTGTTCTATTTTTCTATATAAGAATAGGAACTCCAGGTCCACTTATGTTTCCCTTCTAACTATATTATATATATTTATGTTATTTTATATGTTATTATATATTATTGTTATTATCATCATATATTTAACAGATACTTACATATATAAGAAAAAAAATATCCCACGTATTATGAACTTATAAAAATAAATGTTTAGCAATAAAATCCTATTTTTTTTTTACTTAAGGTCAACAAAAATACAGGTGATTGTGTACAAAAGCTTGGTAAGATTTAAGGACCAATGTAAATAAAGCACTTATTATTTAAATATATTTATAACAAAATGCTCAGCCCCTGTTTATTTTTTGATAACATTGTTGCGCCCAACCCAACATTATAATTAGAACCAGCCCAACAAAATCGTGTATTTCGAGAAAGTGCAAATGGGCTGTAATTTTTTAGGAAAAAATAAATGGGCCGCATGGACGCTACATTATTTGTTCACCAAGGCCAGCAAATTCGTGTATTTCTAGAAAGTGCAAATGGGCTGTAGTTTTTTAGAAAAAAATAAATGTGCCTCATGGACGCTACATTATTTGTTCACCCAGCACAGTGAATGGACTGTAAATTCTAAAAAATGGGTTGAATATGTGTGACATTTTTGGAGAATGAAATGTGGGCCAATAGGTCAAAGCCAACGCAAGGCGTTGTCAACTTAGTCAACAAATAATTCTAACATTGCTAGCCATTGGATTTACATCCAACGACGACATTCATCTTCAATCTCTCGTCTTCTTCCTCCAGCGCCGCCGGGACCACCTACTCCCACCTTCGGCTGCTAGCAGCTCTGCTTAGCACGCTTCGCTGCGAAGCGCTACCCCACTGCCGGCCAAGCCATCCCTCCACCCCTCCACACCTCCTGTTATTCTCTGCCGACTGCAGAACCACGCCGCACCAGAACCAATTAACCCTTGTACATCACTCCGTCTGCGACTCCACTGCCGCGTCTTCCCATCACCGGCTCGTTGCCGTCCGGGGCCTCGCTATCGTCCACCACCTTGGTGCGCTCGGCGTGGCATGGTCAACGTGGTCAACAAACGAGAGTCATTGGAAGAGGACTGTACGTGAAGAGGCTGACAGTGGGGACGCACGCATGCCACCGCCTCCTTATTACGCAAAAAATGAAATTATTCCTCCCCCTGAAAGCTGGGACCCACCACATATATCTTCGCAATGAAGGAAGTGCCTCCTTATTCCTGCCCCTGACAGCTGGGACCCACCAACAACATCTTTGCACGCAAGGAAGTGCTTCCTTATTATGGGCAAAAAATATATGATTCCGCCCCTGACCGCTGGGACCCGCCAGCTATATATTCGCACGCAAGGAAGTGCCTCCTTGTCCTCCCTGATAGCTAGGACCCACCTGGTCGAAGCATACGTAGCGTTGTTTGTGTACATACCAGTCGATCGGTCTGTCTGCCACGATGAACCGTGGCCGAGTAAGGAGCGGTAGCAGTTCAGGCAGTCCCGTCTAAATCATGTACACATACGACAGCTACGCTGCAAAAAAGACGGCCACGTACGTACATACGGGCGTGGTCTCGAACGGCTACAGTGACGGCGTCCTGTTCATCGGCAGCCAACCTGCTGGGTCGGAATGGAGGAAACAACGTCGTGTCCATCGGGAGGCAACCGACTGGGTCGGAATACGTCATGTTCATCGGGAGCCAACCGGCTTGGACAGAACAGCCGAAACGAGCTCTGGCGTACCGCGGAACGGAGGAAACGGCCTTCTGTTCGACCGCATACGATCGAAACGGGGTCCTGTTCACCGGGAAGGGTCTGGCGTACCGCAAAACGAAGGAAATGGACTTCTGTTCGAGTGCCTACAGTCGAAACAGGGTCCTGTTAATCGGGAGGGGTGTGGTGTACCGCAAAACGGAGGAAACGGACTTGTGTTGGAGTGCCTACGGTCGAAACGGTGTCCTGTTCATCGGGAGGGGTGTGGCGTACCGCAAAACGGCACTCCATAGGCTACTGTTCATCCACCGTCTAGTGCCTTGCTCCAGCCTCCACGGGCTACTATTCATCTACCGTCGACTTCCTCCAGCCTCCACCAGCTACTGTTCATCCACAGGGTCCTGTTCATCTAGCCTCCACCGGCTACTATTTAACCAGCCCTCCACGGGGTCCTGTTCATCCGGCCTCCACCGGCTACTCTTCAACCATTCCTCCACGGGGTCCTGTTCATCCACCCTCCACCGGCTACTGTTCAACCAGCCCTCCACGGGGTCCTATTCATCCACCCCCAACTAGCTCGATCGGGTGGTGTGTGGCGGTCTCCTCTCGATCGGGGTCCTGTTCGTCCAGCGGCAATGGCCTCTACTACCATGGGGTCCTGTTCATCCAACCCCCACCGGGAACTGTTCACCCATCCCCCAACAACAGTCACTTTTCATCAAGAGACAGCAGCAGGTTTGATCGGCTTCAGTTAGCAGCAGTAGCAAAGGAATCGCTCGGGTTCAGTTAACAGCCAAGGGATCGATCGCTCAGGTTCAGTTAACAGCCAAGGGATCGATCGCTCGGGTTCAGTAATGTAGCTAGTGCAATCGCTCGGGTTCAGTAAGCGAACACCTCGTTCGGGTTCAGTTAGAGCCCAATGCCTCGCACACACGTGCGTACGTGTACGAGAGAAATGCGTAATCCCTCCGTGCATCGCTCGGCCCCGACCACCCACCGTAACCAGGAACTCCTCAAAATTTTCCTCGCCCTCGCTTCTACCATGATTTTTTCCATCATGGACGGCCCAAAGAATGTCATGCAGGTGCGTCCCCGGTCCGCCCAGGACGAAAAGCCCATTTTCTGTCATGATTTTTTGTCATAGAAGTAGGAGCCCACCACATCTATGATGATACGTGGTTTTGTCACAATTATCATCATAGAAGTGTCATAAGCATGACAGAAAAAAATTTCGTTCGGGCCCAAATGTCACGGATGTGTCTTTTTTTGTAGTGTAAATATGTTTAACCTAGTATCCCTGATTCAGCATATTATGATCAAACATGTTTGCAATGACAATTAGAGATTATAGTTTCCCATGCCATGCTTAAGTAGCTAGGAGTGGATAATGATTTATCTTGGATGTCAACATGCATTAAAATGATTGTGATGTAGTATGATGATATGGTATCCTCCTCTGAATGCTTCAAGTGGCTTGACTTGGCACATCTTCATGCATGTAGTTGAATCAAAACCAAGATAGCCTCTATGATATTTATGTTCATGGTGTTCATATCCTACTCATGCTAGTATTCAATGTTTATTATTCATAATGCATGTTCATGATCGTTTTCGCTCTATACCTGGCCGCTTCTCAACCTATTTGCTAGCCTTCGCCTGTACTAAGTGGAAATACTGCTTGTGCATCAAAATCCTTAAACCAAAGTTATTCCAGATGAGTCCACTATATCCACCTATATGCGGTATTACCCTGCCGTTCCAAGTAAATTTGCATGTGCCACCACTAAAATTTCAAATGAACATCTAATTTGTGTGCCTAGATTGTTCATAGAGCGACAGGGGGTGGTCGGTATCTTCCATGCTAAGCGGGTTATTCTCATGATGACTGTTTATTCACTCGTCCTTGCACGAGAGGGGCGGTAATAGGGATTCTCAGTCCCGAAATAAAAAATTGCAAATAATTAAACAGAACTCCCCCAAGACTATTGTTGGTATGGACGGTACCCGTGGATTTGGCTAGCCATGGAGTGTGTTTGTTGGTGGAGGGGGAGTAAACCTTTACTTTTACCGCTTGGGAACCGCCGCTAATGTGTTTAGCATGGAAGATATTGATAATGATAATCCCCAAGTGCAAGGAATCATCGTAGCAATTTCCAAAGGTGGAAGTGATAAGTATGGAGTGTTGAACCCACAAGGAGCTAAAGGTAAGATCAATATTCTCTCAAGTCCTATCTGCCACTGATACGACTCTACGTACACTGAACATTTGCTTCCATCTAGAAACGAGAAATAAAACTACGTTGTGGGTACGAAGAGGATAGCTTTGCATGATATCGGAGAACTAAAATATAAAAATAGGTGATGTTAACATAAAGTTAGAATATATTATAATATATTACAAATAGAGAGTGTGGAATAATGATGGAACGGTGTGCAGAATTGTCCTAGGCAATCGTTAACAAGATCGGTAATCATTATTGCAATTTTATATGAGGGATAGGCATAAGCTAACATACTTTCTCTACTTGGATCATATGCACTTATGATTGGAACTCTAGCAAGCATCCACAATTACTAAAGATCATTAAGGTAAAACCCAACCATAACATTAAACTATCAAGTCCTCTTTACTCCCATACGCAAACAACCCCCTTACTCGGGTTTAAGCTTCTGTCACTCTAGCAACCCACTATAAGCGAATCATGAGCATATTGCAAACCCTACAGCGGGAATCCCTCACATGTGCGCGGCATGGAGGGCACCATAGGATAGCACCAAAATAAAACATACAACTCAAACCAATCTAGATCATTAATCAACCCAAAAGACGAAAGAAATCTACTCAAAACATCATAGGATGGCAACACATCATTGGATCATAATATGTGGCATAAAGCACCATGTTCAAGTAGGGGATTACAGCGGGGTGCAGGAGAGTGGACCGCTTAAAAGAGATGAGGACGGTGATGAAGAAGGTGATGTTGATGAAGACGATCACCGCGGCGATGGTTCCCTCGGTGGCACTCTAGCACCACAGAGAGACAGGGGGAGAAAGTCTCCCCCTTGTGCTTCCTCCTCCATGGCCTCCCCCCTAGATGGGGAGAGGTTCTCCCTCTGGTCCTTGGCCTCCATGGTGATGATGGACCCCTCCGGCTTCCTCCTCCATGGCCTCCGGTGATGATGACCCCCTCCTGCAGGGTGCCGGAGAGGGCCTAGATTGATTTTTCATGGCTACAGAGGCTTGCGGTGGCGGAACTTCCGATCTAGGGTTCTTTTCAGAGGTTTGGGTATTTATAAGAAGTTTTGGTGTCGGTCTCACGTCAAGGGGGTGCCCGAGGGGCCCACAAGCCGTAGGGGCGCACCCTACCCCCCAGGGCGTGCCCTGGTGGCTTGTGGCCACCTCGGTCACCTCCTGGCCTAGCTCCGGTGCTTCGAGGGTCTCTTTTGGTCCATAAAAAATCACCGTAAATTTTCAGCCCATTCCGAGAACTTTTATTTCTGCACAAAAAAACGACACCACGGTAGTTCTGCTGAAAACAACGTCAGTACGGGTTAGTTCTAATCAAATCATACCAAAACCATATAAAATTGTTGTAAACATGGCATGAATACTTCATAAATTATAGATACGTTGGAGACGTATCAGATAACTCTTGGTCGTGATGTAAAGAGGAAGGGTGCACCTCCCAAAATTTTATTTATCTCTGATTTAAGCTTTGAGCTCTGGCACCTCTGCAAATCCCTACTTCCCTCTGCGAAGGGACTATCTATTTAATTTTATGTCGAGTCATCACCTTCTTAAACAAGTGCCAGACCTGAGAGCACTATTGTCATCCTCATGCATTGTGTATAGTTAATGTTGAATGCATCATGACTGTATCTTTTCTACCATGAATTACAATGTTTAGTCGCTGCTTGAACTTTGGAGGTGCTCTGCATTTATGTTTTGCGGTCTTAGAAAGGGCTAGCAAGATACCACTGTTGTCATATTATTTCATGGTTGTTTTGCAAAAGTGTTGTCATTTGAGATATCTTATTATTGCTCGCTAATTGCTTATGCCATTGATATGAGTTAATATAATTTTAAGAGTTATTGGTGACATGGTTAGTCATAATCTTTGCTAAAAACCTGGGTGCTACTTAAGCTTATTTATGTAAACAAGAACAGAAGTGTTCATAAAAGTTTTTCTTCATCACTTTCAGTTTGTCAACTGAATTGCTTGAGGACAAGCAAATGTTTAAGCTTGGGGGAGTTGATACGTCTTCGTCGTATCTACTTTTCCTAACGCTTTTGCTCTTGTTTTGGACTCTAATTTGCATGATTTGAATGAAACTAACCCGGACTGACGCTGTTTTCAGCAGAACTACCTTGATGTTGTTTTTGTGCAGAAATAAAAGTTCTCGGAATTGGATGAAACTTTTTGGAGAATTATTTCAAAATATATAAAAATTACTGTAACCAAGAACCACTGGAGGGGGCCCCTGGCTGGGCAAAAGACACCAGGGCGCGCCCCCCCTCTGGCACGCCCTGGTGGGTTGTGCCCACCTCATGGCCCCGCAGACCCTAATTCCAGCACTATAAAATCCTATTTTTGGAGAAAAAAATCAGGGAGGAAGTTTCATCACGTTTCACGATACGGAGCCGTCGTAGCCTCCTGTTCTTCATTGGGAGGCCAGATCTGGAGCCCGTTTGGGGCTCCGGAGAGGGGGATCTTCGTCATCACCAGCCCTCCTTCATCACCAATTCCATGATGCTCCCCACCGGGAGTGAGTAATTCCTTCGTAGGCTCGCTGGTCGATGAGGAGTTGGATGAGATTCATCATGTAATGGAGTTAGTTTTGTTAGGGCTTGATCCCTAGTATCCACTATGTCTGAGATTGATGTTGTTATGAGTTTGCTATGCTTAATGCTTGTCACTAGGGCCCAAGTGCCATGATTTTAGATCTGAACCGTTTATGTTTTCACCATTATATCTGTGTTCTAGATCCGATCTTGCAAGTCATATTCACCTATTACATGTTATGATCCGTAAACCCCAGTGTGACAGTAACTGGAATACTTTCCGGTGATGATCGTAGTTTGAGGAGTTCATGTATTCACTATGTGTTAATGCTTTGTTCCGGTTCTCTACTAAAAGGAGGCCTTAATATCCCTTAGTTTCCTTATGGACCCCGCTGCCACGGGAGGGTAGGACAAAAGATGTCATGCAAGTTCTTTTCCATAAGCGCGTATGACTATTTACGGAATACATGCCTACATTATATTTATGAATTGGAGCTAGTTCTGTATCGTCCTAGGTTATGACTGTTATATGATGAATATCATCAAATGAATTCACCGATCCAATGCCTATGATTTTTCCACATATTGTTCTTGCTAAGTTACTACTGCTGCTGTTACTGCTACACTTGCCACAAAACCATTGCTATCACTATTACCGTTACCACTACAATCATTACTACTACTATCAAACTATCATATTACTGTGCTACTAATCACTTTGCTGCAGATATTTAATCTCCAGGTGTGGTTGAATTGACAACTCAACTGCTAATACTTGCAAATATTCTTTGGCTCCCCTTGTGTCGAATCTATATATTTGGGTTGAATACTCTACCCTCGAAAACTGTTGCGATCCCCTATACTTGTGGGTTATCATCAGTTCATTGCATGCAATGCTATTAATTAGCAAATAAGCATTAAAATCCCTCTTTTTTCCCTTTGCCTTGGTCACGGTGCACAACCTAAGATGACTTATACACCTAGATGGAGGGAGTACACCGGGACGGAGGTAGTAGTACTATAGCCAAAGCTGTGCCACCTTTTTAGAGCATGGTTAATAATATAGGTGGCTCTTGCAGCGGCACAACATTTAGAGCAAGTACTCCCTCCATTTATTTTCTTTCATTCGTAGGATTCTTAAAACGCAGGAATAGGAAAAACAAAGGATTGGAGGGGCATGTCCAATTGAATCCCATAGCCTTAGCACAGTGTTCGATGCCACAGGAAAAACAAAGGAAGTGAAAAAAAGTTGGAGTGGATGCTAGATTGCCAATGAACACATGATTTCATAGGAAAAATTCCTATAGCATTCTATCCTATGAATCAATCAACCAATGTAGGAAAATTATGAGGGGGTCTCTCTAACAGTGTTCCTCGGCTCGCACGTAGCATCACGGGGGTCAAACTCGGAGTCATTCATCTGGTACACGTGGCATCTCAGATCTAGACACAAGGTGACATACACCGTTGATACGTCTCCAACGTATCGATAATTTTTGCTTGTTCCATGCTGTTATATTATCATTCTTGGATGTTTTATATTCATTTTATAGCAACTTTATACCATTTTTTGGGACGAACCTATTGACATAGTACCCAATGCCAGTTGTTGTTGTTTTGCTTGTTTTTTTACTTCGTAGGATATCCATATCAAACGAAGTCCAAACGCAGCGAAACTTTTTGGAGATTTTTTCTGGACCAGAAGACACCTTGAGGACCAAGAAAGCACCTGGGGGGAGGCCCGTGGGGACCACAACCCACCTGGGCGTGCCCAGGGGGTTGTGGGGCCCATGGGAGTCTCCTTCACCGCCTCTTCGCCCTATAAATTCCCAAATATTCCAGAAACCCTAGTGGAGTGGATGAAACACAATTCTAGCCGCCGCAACTTCCAGAACCACGAGATCCAATCTAACACCATCATGGAGGGGTTCGTCATCCTCATTGGCGCCTCTCCGATGATGCGTGAGTAGTCCACCATAGACCTACGGGTCCATAGGCAATAGCTAGATGCCTTCCTCTCTCTCTTTTGATTCTCAATACAATGGTCTCTTGGAGATCTAATTGATGTAACTCTTTTTTGTGGTGTGTTTGTTGGGATCCGATGAACTTTGAGTTTATGATCAGATCTATATCCATGAATATTATTTGAGTCTTCTTTGATCTCTTATATTCATGATTATTTATAGCCTTGTATTTCTTCTTCGAATCTTTGGTTTAGTTATGCCAACTAGATCGATTTTTCTTGCCATGGGAAGAGGTGCATTGTGATGGGTTTGATCTTGCGGTGTTCTTTCCCAGTGACAGAAGGGGCAGCAAGACACGCATGTATCGTTGCTATTAAGGATAAAAAGATGGGGCTATTCCTACATGAATAGTTCTCGTCTACATCATGTCATCATTCTTATTGCATTACTCCGTTTCTCCATGAACTTAATACACTAGATGCATGCTGCATAGCGGTCGATGTGTGGAGTAATAGTAGTAGATACAAAATCGTTTCGGTCTACTAATCTTGGACGTGATGCCTATATATTGATCATTGCCTTGGATATCGTCATAATTATTCGATCTTCTATCAATTGCCCAACAATAATTTGTTTACCCACCGTGTGCTATTTCTCGAGAGAAGCCACTGGTGAAATCTACGGCCCCGGGTCTATTCTTTATCATATTTGCTTTCCAATCTATTATTTGCCACTTTTATTTTCAGATCTATTATTCCAAAAACCCAAAAATGCCTTGCTGCACTTTTTTTATTACTTATTTTATTTCGTGTTTTATCGAGAGCAATTTATCCAATCTACCACAAATTTATCCATCTTTTTACGGCAGAGGGATTGACAACCCCTCTTACGCATCGGGTTGCAAGTATTTGTTCTTTGTGTGCAGGTACCGTTTACATAGTGTTGCTTGGTTCTCCTACTAGATTGATACCTTGGTTTCACAACTGAGGGAAATACCTACCGTAGCTGTACTGCATCATCCCTTCCTCTTTGGGGAAATACCGATGCAGTTTCAAGCGACATCAAAAGGAATTTCTGGCGCCCTTGCCGGGGAGACATCATTAACATCTATCAGGTTCCTAATCACAAATCTCATCTCCTTGCAATTTACATTATTTTCCATTTGCCTCTTGTTTTCATCTCCCCCACTTCATAAAATTTGCCTTTTTATTCGCCCTCTTTTTCGTTCCCCTTTTTCTCGTTTGATCTTTTGTTCGCTTGAACTTGTCATCATGAGTGATTTTGGTATGGCAGAAACAGATGATGGCCTAACTCCTAAAATTGGACAATCTGGCAATCTGGATGCTAAAACTTTTGTTTTGGGTCAAGGGAATGTTATGGGAAAAGAACATACCCAAGAATTTTTCAATTGTGTTGGAAATTTGACTCTTGATGATGCTCCTATACTTAAAAGAACTAAATCTTATGTGGAGGCTATTTCAACACTAGTTCTGAAACTTGAGAATAGATTTATCCGTACTCATCCTACTTTGCAAAGATTGTTTTATGAGCTACCCGTTATAAAAAACCCAAAAGCTAAAAAGGTAGCTACCCATGTTCTCATGAATGAATTTGATCACATAGTACGGGAAGCTAGGGAATTTTTTGCTTTTTATGGCATGAACCATGAAAATCCGGTGATAAATGAGATCCTTTATAATAGTGATTACATGTTGAGGCATCTGCTTGGAAATAATCAAATTTTTTATGAGAACCTTAAAAAGGAAATCCCCGTTTTAGATATAATCCAACAAGTTTTCAATGATGTTAATCAACAATATTCTTGGATTGTGGCTGGAAATCAAAGCGGATACGTAGATGGGCAACTTGATAATGCTAAAATTTATATGGATAATGTGTTTCAAGTTATATTTACAAAACCTCCTGACAAAAATACATCTATAGAAAATAAGAAGAAAGATGACAATAATTGAATCTATGCATTATGCCCAGCTAGGGGCATAAAATGATAGCGCTTGTTTGGAGGCAACCCAATGAATAAAATTTATTTTTTCCTTTTTATTTCTGTTCTTGAGTGTTTGCACAATTATTCTACTGTTATGATAGTGTTTTTTATGTTTTAATTAGTGTTTGTACCAAGTAAAGCCTTTGGGATCATGTTTGGTGATGGTTGATTTGATCTTGTTGAAAAACAGAAACTTTTGCGTCCAGTAGAAGAATTTTGTAAAAGCACAGAAGCGACAAAAAATTCTGAATTTTTTACACTAGATTTATATACAAATTTCCTACGTTATTGTAATTTTTATGAATTTTTGGAATTAAAGAAGTATGGTTACAGTTTAGATTACTACAGACTATTCTGTTTTTGACAGATTCTGTTTTCGTTGCATTGTGTGCTTATTTTGATGAATCTATGGATTGTATTGGGGGGTATAAGCCATGAAAAAGTTGGAATACAGTAGAAATAATGCAATAATAAAATATGAATGGGTTTGAAACATTACTTAGAGTAGTGATTTGCTTTTATTATACTAACGGATCTCACGAAGGTTTTGTTAAGTTTTGTGTGATTGAAGTTTTCAAGTTTTGGGTGAGATCACGATGGATGAAGGAATAAGGAGTGAAAAGAGCCTAAGTTGGGAATGCCCATGGCACCCCAAGTTAATATTCAAGGAGAACCAAGCAACTAAGCTTGGGGATGCCCCATAAGGCACCCCCTCTTTCTTCTAACAACCATCGGTAATTTTACTTGGAGCTATATTTTTATTCATCACATATCATGAGTTTTTCTTGGAGCGTCTTGTATTATATGAGTCTTTGCTTGTTTTGCTTTTTATTTTGTCACAAGTATTCTTGCTGGACACACCTATTTGAGAGAGCCAGAATTATGCTATGATTTGTTAGAATTTCTCTTTATGCTTCACTTAATTATTTTTTGAGCTATGGAATTGCTCTAGTGCTTCACTTATATCTTTTTGAGCATGGTATGCTTTAATATTTTTGAAAAAATGTCTCATGCTTCACTTAGATTTGTTTGAGAGTTAGTAAATTTTTGAAGAAATTCTCTCATGCTTCACTTATATTATTTTGAGAGAAGAAATTTTTTACGCTCATGTTCTCCACTTAAATTTATTTGAGCTTGTCAAAAGCAATTGCATCATATGAAATTAGTCCCAAAGTGATAGATATTCAAGAGTGATATAATAAAAACTTTCATGAAGATCATTGGACAAAATAAACTTGAATCTTTGTAATAGTTTTGAGATATGATGATAGTGATATGTGAGTCATGTTGGTGAGTAATTATGCTTTAGTAAGAATATTAGTGTTAAGGTTTGTGATTCCCTATGCAAACATGAAAGTCAATAGTTATGCAATGAAATTACATCCTACTTATGGTGCATTATTAGATGTTAGTTATGCTTAATGCTCGCTTATGTGAATTTTTGTTTCTTGGTTGGTTGCTTCTCAATCTATTTGCTAGCCTTCACTTGTACTAAGTAGAAATACTAGTGCATCCAAAATCCTTAAACGCAGTTTTGCCATATGAGTCCACCATACCTACCTATATGTGGTATTTTCGTGCCGATCTAAGTAAATTTGTATGTGCCATCTCTAATTTTCAAAATGAATTTCCTTTTTGTGTGCCCGTACCGCTCATGAAGCAGCAGGGGGTGGCCAATATTTTCCATGCTAGATGTGTTATTCTCAAGATGAGTGTTTATTCACTTGTCATTGCATGAGAGTACAGCGGTAATAGGGATGCCCAGTCCCGAAATGAAAAAGAAATTTACTTTATGTTGTCAAATAATAAATTCCTTGGAAAGTGTTAGTATGGAAGGCACCCGTGGATACAGCTAGCCATGGATTGTGAAAGAATGGTGGAAAAAGGAATAAACTTTATTTTATGTTTGGGAACCGCCTATGATATATCTAGCATGCACTAAAAAAAAGACACATCCGTGACATTTTGGGCCGAACGATTTTTTTTCCTGTCATGCTTATGACACTTTTATGACGATAATTGTGACAAAACCCGGTATCATCATAGATGTGGTGGGCTCCTACTTCTAAGACAAAAAATCATGACAGAAAATGGGCTTTTCGTCCTGGGTGGGGCCGGAGACGCACCTGCATGACATTCTTTGGGCCGTTCATGACAGAAAAAATCGTGGTAGAAGCGAGGGCGAGGAAAATTTCGGGGAGTTCCCGGTTACGGTGGGTGGTCGGGGCCGAGCGATGCACGGAGGTTTGCGCATTTCTCTCGTATACATACGTGCGTGTGTGCGAGGCGTTGGGCTCTAACTGAACCCGAGCGAGGCGTTCGCTTACTGAACCCGAGCGATTGCACTGGCTACGTTACTGAACCCGAGCGATCGATCCCTTGGCTGTTAACTGAACCCGAGCAATTCCTTCGCTACTGCTACTAACTGAAGCCGATCGAACCTGCTGCCTCTTGATGAACAATGACCGTTGTTGGGGCTTGGATGAACAGCTCCTCCCGGGGGGGGTGGGGGTTGGATGAATAGGACCCCGTGGTAGTAGAGGCCGTTGCCGCTGGATGAACAGGACCCCGATCGAGGAGGTCGCCACACATACCCGAGCCGGTTGGGGGTGGATGAACAGGACCCTGTGGAGGGCTGGTTGAATAGTAGCCGGTGGAGGCTGGATGAACAGGACCCCCGTGGATGAACAGTAGCTGGTGGAGCCAGGAGGAAGTCAACGGTGGATGAACAGTAGCCCATGGAGGCTGGAGCGAGGCAGTAGACGATGGATGAACAGTAGGCCGTGGAGTCCCGTTTTGCCGTACGCCACACCCCTCCTGATGAACATGACCCCGTTTCGACCGTAGGCGCTCTAACAGAAGTCTGTTTCCTCCATTTTGTGGTACGCCACACCCCTCCCGATCAACATCACCCCGTTTCGACCGTAGGCACTTGAACAGAAGGCCGTTTGTAACACCCCAAAAATTTAATCATGTTTTTACTAAATAAAAATTTGACCAGAAATAAAATTTTGAATTATATTAAGTCTTTTGTTATTTTCAGAGTATTTTCTGTTTCTGTTTTCCAAAATTCTCCCCTCCATATAGAAATTTTTGGACATAATATTGTGGCTTTGGTAGTTTTCTTAAAACTTTTCAATTATAGTAGGCATTAATTTCATAATAAAATTTGCCTCTAAATATTTATTTTAATAGCATTTTCAATTCTTAAAATAACTCTGTTGCACAGCAACCACTTCAAATAATTCTTTCAAAATTCCACAAAAATTATGGGAGGTCATATGATGCCTACATATCACTTTTGTGCAAAAACCTAACTTGGTCCTTTGTAAATTTTGAGCAAAACAATCTCTTTTCATTTCTGTCCCATTTCTGAGTTATAACTACAACCTCTATTTTCCTTGCTCCAAAAATCTTGAGATTTTTCCCACCTGTAGTTCTTCCTAGTAAACCCTTAAGTACAAAATTTTAGCTCCATTGGAATCTATTTAGTTCACCAAATATACCCCTTTAGTTTCTGTCCAGTACTGAAGTTTTGTAAAACTTGCATTAGCAAGTTTTCTCTTTTCACAAACTAACTCCACCATCATCCTTGTCATCCAATGAGACACCATTCTGCCAAATATCACTTTCACAGGAATCCCCTAAATGGCCCTAGCATTCTGTCGAGCACATCATGAGCATGACAGAATTTGGCAAACTCTTTAAACTACATTAAGATCTTGCCCCTCTGGCCAAAGTAACATGTCCACTAGCCTTGCCATATCCAAGATCATCATCCTGCCAAATAGCAACTTGGATGGATCATTGTGGATGCCATTAGCAAATCGTCGAGCACCTTTCGTGCATGTCCAGAGCGCGCTTGGAGCGCCATGATTGCAGGCATTGGCACCGCCGCGTGCTGCCCTCCCTGCTGCCCAACCGCTCATCCAAATCCTCCCCGTGGATCAGCAAGCCACCCCCTGAGCCTCGCCGACATCTCCCCTTGGCCTCTAGCGCCGTCCTCCGCCGACCACCGCCGCCATAGTCGCCGCCGATGAATTTCCCTCTGCCACGTCTCTGCCCTCTTAATGACTAACTACCCGAGCTCATCCGCGGGTGGCCACCGACTGCACTGACCCCGCCGTCCACGCTGACCTCGCCACTGCCCCCCCACCGGCCTCAACCACCACCATCAATGGTCGCCGCCATGAGCCTTCCTCGGTAAGCCACGGGAACAGCCTTTCGTCCCCTATAAAGCTCACCCCGAGTTCCCTCCTCTCGGGCCTCATCCTCATACCACCCCCGCAAGCCACCTCGGGCAGCCAAACGGCTGGGAGAGGCTGTCTTCCTCCACTCCAGCAGCTATGGCCGCCGCCACCTCCCCTCTGATTCCGACGAAACCAAAGCTTCCCCCTCTCAAATCTCATCACCAACGTCCTTCTCTTGAGCTCAGGGATCCATCCCACCCATCAATTTCACTCGGGATCGATCGGGGGCAGAATCCCTCACTCGCCTCCGCCGGAGACTTGCGGGTAAGCTCGCCGCTGACGACCCCGTGCTCCTCGGCGACCATGTCGAGCACCGGGCAAACTGCGACAGCCTCTTGATCACGACGGTGGTCTCAGATTCCCGAATGGCGCCGCTGTTCGCCGGCGAGCCTCGCCGGAACCCCGCCTCTGCTCTGCCGGAGAAGACGCGCGTGAGGCGACCTGGTCAAACCTGATTAGTGGGCCAAGCGGGCCCTCTGTCAGTGACCCAGAGCCGTCCGTAAGTGGAGACGGTCTCCCGTAAAACCGTTTTCGCCCAAGGGAAAGCGTATTCCTATGAATACGCTTTCGACGTCGACTGGTCCCTCGCGCGGCTGAGCAGCTGGGCTCGGCCCAGTAGCGGTTCACAGTTAAACTCCGCTCAAGGCGCTCCTCTGCTTTTCTCTTTTTCCTTATCCAGTAACTTCCAATAAATTCCACAGCCTCCATTTCAAACCCAAATATGGTGTTTCAAATTTCTACATACTTCTAAAATCATTCTCTATTACTTAAGATATGATGAACAATTTTCCTAAACTCTGTCTCCACTGGATTTAAAATAGTCCTTTTAAATCAATTGTTTCAGCTTAGAAACTCTCTAAGTAATTCATATGAGCCCCAAATAAATTGATTCTTTCTCTGTTATTCTTCATTTTTCATCTAGTTTATTTTAGTATTTATTTCAAAATTTTCTAAACAACTTTTTAGCACTGTTGTTGCTATATGTGGTAATTCAAATATTTTTGAAAATAGGAATTGGAGGGAAGATAAAATTTTCAAACATTTGGAGTGCACCCCACACTGCTGCATGCTCAAGGCAAGAATCTTGAACACTTGATATGGTGGATTGCATGATTATATTGTTTGCAAGAATAAATGAAGTCATCCATAGGTTTAGTTCGATTAAAATTTGCATGCATGTAGTGATGTCATGTTTCCTCGTACCATGCATCATGTGCTTGTCATGACTAACATGCAGGAGCAGGTATAAGTAAAATACAGTACCGGCAGAAGGGTGACCACGTTGAAGTGTGGTCATGCCTTGTTTGTTATGCATGTTGGAGCATGCAAGGGTTGTGGCCCTGTTTGGTATTGCTGTTAAAAGAATACCTTGTTGTGCTAACCGTTGCAGGAAAACTTGAACCTCCTGAGTCAACCATAGATCGAGTCTTGTTCCGGTAACCCCCATACTTGATTCGTGCTGCCACTTGTCCCTGCCACAGGTGGGGTACGGTTCAGTAAGTTGTTAACCCCTTTCCATGCACACACCACATAGAGGGCTACGATGAGGGTTTCCATGTTGGTGGACTAAATCCTGTCATCGGGTCAGGGGGCATGGGTGTTTCCAGTTGTGACTGAGAGGGGGGCACCCCTTGTAATCCGCGCATATTAATAGTGATCCCATGCAGGACGTTGGTCTCTCCGTCTTAGAGTTTTTCTTGAACGATGCTTTGGGTGATTCCTGGCATCCGGAAAGTTAATCTGGTGTGTGCTGGTCAGGTGTGTTTTCAACCCAAAGACCGTAATGGGAATTAGTCAGTGTCACGGTACTGGCTAAAGAAATCCTTTACTTGTGGGTAAAGAGTACACCCTCTGTAGAGTTTAAACCTATTCGAATAGCCGTGTCCGCGGTTAAGGGCTACAGTCTGGGTTGGTCAAGTGTCGGTCTTAGTGTCGGTCTTCGGTGGAAAATAATTAAATTGAGCTTGAATTATTTGGCAGGATAATTATTGACACCCTAATGCTACCATGAATATTTTTATGCATATTATTATGGTTATGCATATTATTGAGGACTAACCCGTTTCTCTTAATTTTGTATTTTCCTGAGTGTCTCAGGGGCTGGCTAGACTACCCCGGGCACTCAATTTTATTTTCAAGACCTCTCATGGCGTCTATCGAGTTAACAGGCGGTTTATCCCACCACTACTCTTGTGGACACCTGATTGGCATTTCTTTTCAAGTCTGACCGTGGCGTCACTTGACATCCAACTGGCATTTCTCTTGAAGTCCGACCATGGCGTCACTTGATACCCGACTGGCATTTCTCTTCAAGACCTCTTCGGGACGTCCCTCGAGTTTACAGGCGGTCCTGCCACAACTCTTGTGGACACCCGATTGGCATTTCTTTTATTTTGCTGAGTATCACTTGGGCTGGCTAGACTACCCGTGGCATTCATTTGCTTTATTTCTAATAAGTTTGATCATGACTAACATGCTATGTTCACGTTCATATCATTTTATTGTCATGATTTAAATTTTAGTCAGCATGAGCATATGCATATAGTTTGGCTCATCACGATCATATATTTTTTTTATCTGCTGAATTCGATATATCTTTTGTTCATGTTGTTTGCGAGTACATTCAAACATATTCATAGGCTTGTCCCTGGCTATTTACGTGGCCAGGTCAGAAGTTCTACGTGGAGTACCACAGCGACGATCGTGCGGAGCCTAGGATAGCAGCCATGCAAATAGGAATTATCCAGGTCAGCTGTTCCTGTGGGAATGGAGCCCCATCAACGCTGGAGAACCACGAGTCATTTCCGCCATCCACCACCGGAATCACTGTTGTATCATTAGACCTTTATGGTCATGTATCCAATTCTTGTAATAGCTTGGTAATTCTGTAACAAGGACGTGTCCACCAGTAACAGTAATCCTGGGCTGGTGATGACACGAGGGGTTAATTTCCGGGATATATTGTGTCCCCGAAATCTGGCCCCGACACCGTTTCCTCCGTTCTGCGGTACGCTAGACCCTTACCGATGAACAGGACCCTGTTACGACTCACCCTGGGCATAAAAACCGAAGACCGAAAACCGAACCCGAAAAGACCGAGACCGAACCCGAAAAGACCGAACTAGAAAAGACCGAATAAAATACGGTCTGCGCAAATAGAAGACCGAAATAATTACGGTCTATTCGGTCCTCATATCTTCATGACCGAATAGACCGTATAGACCGAATTAAAAAATCCCATACGCAAGAGTGCAAGACCATGTTCTGTGATGTCCAGATTTTGTGATGTTCAAGTTCTATGATGTCCAGATTTTGTGTTGTGCATGTGTATTGTACTCCATGAAGATTGCATACAATACAATTGCTACTTGTCTTAATTTTTCTAATGTACATACGCACCTCTATACACATATTTGTTGTCTTTGTATATATGCACCTCTATACTACATGAAGTTTGGTACTGGAAGTAACATGAATTTGAGTTGTACCAATTAATTTGGTTTGTTTGGTCTAGACCGAAGACCGAATAGTAAAGACCGAAGACCGAATAGTGAAGGACCGAAAAGACCGAAATTATTTTGGTCTTCAATTATGAAAGACCGAATTCTTGGAAGACTAAAAAGACCGAACCGAACAAACCAAAAAGACCGAACGCCCGGGCTGAGTTACGACCGTACGCGGTCGAACAGAAGGCCGTTTCCTCCGTTCTGCGGTACGCCAGACCTTGTTTCGGCTGTTCCATCCAAGCCGGTTGGCTCCCGATGAACACACGACACTGTTTACTCCATTCCGACCCAGCCGGTTGGCTGCCGATGAACAGGACGATGTCGCTGTACGCGTTAGAGACCCCGCCCGTATGTACGTATGTTGCCGTATTTACTATCTTGCAGCATGGCTGTACGTACGTGTACATGATATAGACGGGACCGCGTGACATGCTACGTCGGCGCCTCTACTTCAACACGTGCCGCTCCTTACTCGGCCATGGTACATTGCTGCAGAGAGACAGATCGACCGCTATGTACGTACACGTTTGCGGCTAGACAGATAACGCTACCTTCGCTTCAACCTGGTGGGTCCCAGCTATCAGGGGGTAAAAGGCACTTCCTTCCGTGTGAAGATAAAGCTGGTGGGTCCCAGCTGTCAGGGGGAACATTTTTTTCATGATATACAGAGGTCCTTCCGGTGGGTCCGAGCTATCAGGTGGAGGAATCATTATTTTGCGCGTAATAAGGAGGCACTTCCTTGCGTGCGGCCATGGACCCAGCTGTCAGCCTCTCCACGTACAGTCCTCTTCTGATGGCTGTCATTCGTTGACCGCATTGACGACGCCGTACCGTCCGAGAGCACCAAGGTGGTGGACGACGGCGCGACCTAGGAAGGGAACGACTTGGAGCCGGGGAACACGCGAAGGGTAGTACGAGGGTTGACTGGTTTGGCTGCGGTGTGAGGCTGCCGTCACTGCAGAATAACAGGGGGTGTGGGTGAGTAGAGGGATGGCCTGGCCAGCGGTGGGAGTAGCAGTACTGGGGAGTAGTAGGGGGCGGTGAGGCCTGCGCGGCAGCATAGCCGGCCATGGGAGGCAGGAGCACGCGGTGGTTTGGATGGCTGGAGCAAGAAAATCAGAGGTTGAAGAAGTAGGACGACCATTGGATGTTCACAATCCAACGGTCACTGGTGATAGAATCATTTGTTGACTAAGTTGACAAAGCCCTGCGTACGCGTCAACTTAGTAGGGCCACAAGTCAGCCTCCAAATTTGGTGGGCCCCAGCTGTCATGCGGAGCACTCGTTATTTTTCGCTTAATAACGAGGCACTTCCTTCCGTGCTAAGATATAGCTGGTGGGTCCCAGCTGTCATGGGGAGGATTCATTCTTTTTGGCGTAATAAGGAAGTACTTTCTTGCGTGCGGCCATGGACCATGTGGGTCCCAACTGTCAGCCTCTCCATGTACATCCCTCTTCTGATGTTGTCGTTTGTTGACAACGTTGACCACGCCGTGCCGAGAACACCAACGTGATGGACGACAGCGAGAGCCAGGAAGGGAATGACCCGGAGGCGGCAAAGCCATAGCAGTGGAGGGATGTGGGTGAGTAGAGGGATGGCCTGGCCAGCGGTGGGAGTAGTAGGTGGCGATGAGGCCTGCGCGGCAGCACAGCCGGCCACGGGAGGCGGGAGCAGGCGGTCCCGTCGGCGCTGGATTTGGCGGATGGAGCAAGAAGATCAGAGATTGAAGAAGCACAACGGCCGTTGGATTGACATCCAACGGGCACGTCTGCTAGAATCATTTGTTGACGTATATAATAAGTAAAAAAATCTTGCGTACGCGTCAAATTAATAGGCCCACAAGTCAGACCATTCCCTTTTTTTTTAATAATTTACAGCTCATTGCAACTTCTTATGCAATTTATTGCAGTCCATTTTTTTGGTTGGCCAGGGCCATGGTTAAAAATTTAAACTAAATTTCGGATATTTCGGTGGGGTCCAAACTATTTTTAATACCAAAATGTTGAGCCAGATTTAAAGTACTTTGAAGATATATTTAAATTAGGTTAAAGTCCAGTGAAATTAGAATCTAAAAATGTGAAAAATTTAGAAATTTGAAAGTAATTGCCAATTTGTCGTGTGTTTTTTATATTTACAGCCCATTTCATATTACTTTTAAGATTTGCAGTCGTCTTGAAAGAGTTGCAGCCCAGTAGGGCGGAGAAAAATAAGTAGGCCTGGATTGGGTATTCTTCAGAAAAAATAAACTGGGCTAGCCATTTTCACAAAGAAAAAATAGCTGGCTGGTCATGTGGTGAACGAAAAATAGAAGCCTGGGCTAGACGGGCCACAGCCCAGTTGAAACCCTGCTCTGTCTCAACAATAAAAAAAAATACTGCTCGAGCAGCTACGTCCCAGGTGTCATCCGATCTTGTGCTGTTCTTTTGTCTATTGACTATACACTAACAATGTCGTGGGTCCCAGATGTCAGCAAACCACTAGGAGGAAGCATTTTCTTTTTCTATACACTGACAATGGAGTATATAACAACAAGTGAGGAACTTGCTTGCGTATGACCATGGACATGGTGGGTCCCTACTGTCATCCTCTCGATGTATAATCCTCTCCCGATTCCTCTTGTTTGTTGACCATGTTGACAACATGAGAGGGCGGCGCCGCGGCGAGCACACCAAAGCACGCGGAGGACAACGGCGAGGCCTCAGACGTCGGCGTTAATGATTTAGGAGACGGTGGGGCGGCGATGCGTGCGCTGAGGCACAGCCAGCCGTGGGAGGCGGAAGTAGGCGGCCCCACCGGTGCTGGTTTGGTTTTGGCTGCCGGAGGAAGACGAGACTAAAGAAACACGATAGACTGTAAAAGCAGCAGGAGTACTTAACAACCTTAACTGAAACCAGCAGGGGCACTTAACAACCATAGCTGAAAGCAGTATGAGTACTTATACAGGTTCAACCGTACAAAGCACGCCTCAAACAGTGCAACTTTGCCTACAGTTAACCAAGGGTGAGGCCACCAAGCCCCAGGACAAGGCCCAAGTGCCACCCCGCGCATCCACAACCTTCTGAAAGTGGCTTCATCTCGCAATGTGGTCAATAAATAGGATATTCGCATTAGAGCCATGGAAAAGCATGAGCATAACCTTCTGTCCTATTCTCCAAGATGGACGGTCCTTCATTATTTGAGACCACCCATGAATAAGTATCTTTTCACCTCCAAGGGAAATGGAGTAGGTCGACATAAACATCATGTTGTGACTAAGCGCAAGTCTGACCCGACCATGGTCAGGCATCTGTATAGGAACAATACAACTGGGCAGTTTCTGTTTCAAGAAGATCACAGCTGTAAAACTGTGTATAAGCAAGAGTTTATGAACAACATATACAACAGAAAACAACTCGTACCATAAGTTTCTTGACACAGTTGGACCTGTTCAACGTGTGCACCAGTTGCACACATATCCCACGTGGCCTTCCACCATTGAAACGCCCCACAAGGACCTCAAGACAATCAATAAAGTGTAGGAACTGGTGGATGTCGTCCCAGTCAACTTCAGTGCCACCAGTAACAATCGAGTTCTTATAGAATAACAAACGAGTAGTGTGCTTAACTTTGAAATAACCTACATGTGCCACCAATTATAAGAAATATTAGGTAGAAGTAGCATCTTTGTGAGAGAAGGGAATCACAAATCGTTGCTACTTCTAAAGTCAAATTGTGATTAGTTAGACAGAATAGGTGGATTAAGAAGTAATCAAAGCAACATGCAAGAACCAGATACAAAACTAACATGGATGAACTACTGGAATGATGTCGGGGTGGAAGATCACAGTGAAGATGAGACTAGGTTCTGCTATTTCCATCAACATTCGTGCGCCAACTTTCAGTTCGTAACACTTGAGAAAGTTTATCCAAGTTCGGCCATAAAAAAAGCAGCGATCTTCTTGGTTCATGAACCCAACTCGGAACTTATATCCATGGCTTGTCTTCAATGTGACCATTAAACTGGTGTATTCTGTTATGCCAAGGCCAACCATCTTGAGTACATGTGTTCTGGCAGAGCAAGGAATGCACTGCAGGAAAAATAATATGAGAACACAATGTATTTGCTATCCAAATCTAGAAATAATTTCCTATTTCACGTCAGTGTTGACCATGGTACTAGTACCTTTTATCCAAATATAGCAATCCAAATTTCCAAATTAGTCGACAGCATGTTCAAAAAACCCCACCCTCCTAGATAGAAAAGAGGATTCTAGGAACATACTGTGCGCGTTTTAAAATCCTGTGTTAGGATGAGAAGGAACAAGTGTGGCATCTCGCCGAGGGCGCAGAAACCTGTAGGGTCCTCGCACTTCGGGCACTACAAATGAAACACACTAGATTTAGTAGGAAGAAAAATGCATCAACGGCGGTGGCTGCCATCCTAGGATTACCCGCGACCAAGGGACTAGGATTTATCGGGGATGGATGAAGAATTCGTACCTGGTTCTCCATGAGAAAACCCTACGCAATTGCCGAGAGGAGGTTTTCTCTGAACAAGCAGACGAGGGAGAAGGGGATTCAGGCCCAGTGAAAGATTGCTGCTTCGTCCGTCCAGCTTACTGCTACTGCTGGAAAGGTGTTTTTTTTGTGATTTGATGGCTCATTGGGCATTACTGCGGCGCTACAACCGGGGTGAGTCTACCGTGCAGTTGGGCACTCTAATTTGGTGCATGGCACGTGGACCCCATTGCCGGATGCCCACATATCAGCGAAAGGAAGTAGAAAGGTAGGAGTAACTAGTTACACATAAATATATTTTTGATAGAGAGATACTCCCTCTGTAAAGAAATATAAAAATCTTTTATATCCCCTACCGCAAGAGTAACTGGATGCCCCACATATCAGCGAAAGGAAGTAGAAAGGCAGGAGTAACTTTTTTACATAAGAAAAATCAAGGGGAATATATATAACATAATATGGGGGTTCAGATGAGAATATAATACTCAGATAGGCTGACGGTTCTGGACTTTGGGCCACAGGCCGGTGGTCCTGCATGTTTGGGGGCCCATGTGTTCTACCTCAGCGCATTTCATATTGCAAGCGATCGGTACATCGCTGGTTTTAGATGCTGTCGCAAGGCGAATATAGAAAATTAAATAAAGCACGACAGCTGTTAGAATGAAATCGAATGACAGTTTCTAACCAGCAATCAGAGTTGCAATTCTTTCATGATATCCTACATGATAAATAATACTGTCGTACTACTTATACACACAGGACACTTATTTCACCATGCCATATTATTACATCAAAAGCTCTTGAAGGATAGATCAGTTTGGCAGTTGCGTGCTGCTACTGAAGAATTTCAAAGTTGATTTGGACCAGCTCTCCTTGCCGAGAAAGTTCAATTTTGACATCATCCCCTACCGCAAGATTTGATAGAGTTTTGAACCTTGACCATCCTTTAGCATCAATCATCATGCGACCATCCTTTGTACTTACGGTATATTGAGCAGGTTCATTCACACCAAGGCTGCGCATGGTAAGAGAATCTTGGTCACGGTCGCCCAGATTATTGAATGACTCCCTCGTTGCTCTAGGAATTCTCTGTTTGCAAACAAGAAGACATACACAAACAGTTAGATCAACATAGTGAATCATGTGAAACAACATGGAAAGAAAAAAGAATGAAGCACTTGGGCTGCCAATGCTTACCAAGAAGGTGGAGATGTCGGTTTTTGTAAGGACTTTGGTATATGCAGTGCGAACTGCAGCCCAGTCTGTTGCCTGTGCAAGTGCTGGTTCCCTTGCCGCTGCATGGGCCGGAGCAGATGCAAGTGCAACTTCAAGTGTTGGTGCAGGTGCCGAAGCCATTGCTGGTGCCCGTGTTGGTGCGACTGGTAGTGCCGCAACTGCTGCCGGAGATGGTGCTTCTTGTGGAGATGGTGCCGGTGTCGGAGCAGGTGCCCGTGCCGGTGCCTGATCCTCTGGTAGATCAGCCTGATCTGCTGACGCAGTCGATGCCCAATCCTTTGGTGGATCAGACTTAGCTACTGCCGCTATTAGTGCTAAAGCCAGTGCCATCGGAGAAGGTGCCGGTGCTCGATCCGATGCTGAAGGTGGTACCGATGTGCGAGACAACAGTGATCGTCTCTGGTCTGCTATGATTTCATACTTCAGCTTTCTAACTTCACTAGGCTCCATGATCTTGATCCAGTCTTTTTCTTCACTTCTTTTAAACGCGAGAAGGACTAATTGTGGCATGTTTGTTAAACCAAACTGCAGTTCATCATAGGGCTTCAGATTGTACTCAGACAATAGACTAATCCAATTGTGTCCAGTAATATAAGTGATGGACAGTGCCTTCGTTACTGACACGACATAAGAACTGAAACCTGCAAAAATAACCATCATAGAGCAAACCAAATGGTTTATTCTGTAACAAATGTCACATGGCAAAACCTGCATCGTAAAATTGCAGCAAAAGTAAGAAAACATGACAGTAAATCAATAAGATTTAGATAGTAAATCAATAAGATTTCCTTGATGTGACATGAGTGAATCCTTACCAGGAAATCACTATGTTCAAGTTCTAAATTGAAGGTTGATCGTCGAATTACGGGTGGCATGCAGGGCCCCCGCTTACTCCCACAAGCAGGACAGTCCAAAGGTTGTGACAAATCATATGGACCGAACATCCATGGGATTGGAAATCCTGGTGGGTGCGATAAACCCTGCAATGCATACAGATATTGGAGTGTAACCATAATTGATAAACCGTCCTCACAAAAAAGATGATCTGGATACTTCAAAATATACAGACTGAATTGAGTGGACAGACATTAACATAGATTGTTCTCAGGACTCACCACACAACAAAAGCGGTAGTACTAAATAATACAGGGTTCACACACACAAATCAAGTACTGAACAATAGTACTTACTACAGACAAGCAAAGTTGCACTAATTAAACTCTACAGACTATTTCTTGCCACCGACCTACGGGATGTACCCCACATAACTGACTAGGCCATGGACTTTGTGAGAGATGTCTACCGGCACCATCGACATCTCGTCAACCTTGGAGAACCTAACAGAGTGGTCTTTCCACTCATAAACATGACCATGAAGACAGTCCGCATCAGATTTGTCGGGAAGCTTTACAAGAACCACACCCTTCGTAATCGAAGGCACAACTAGGAAATTGTTGTGGTGAAGTACACCCTCGATAACATGCCTGACAACAATGCTACCGGAAAACACATGTTCATGACACGTGGCGACAAGGACACAACAGCTGGATAGTTTAGTAGTAGAACTGATCCTCAGGTCTTCCAGTTCACACGACATGACTTTGAGAACTTCATCTCCACTGCGGACCTGGTTCTAATTAAAACAGAAACCAAATATTTTATTACTACCTCCGTTCAGAAATATAAGATGATTTTCGATATTTTACTCCATATAAGACTACATATACGCACAGAAATGAGTGATCAAAGACACTAGAACATGTCTTCAAAGGAATGAGAGCAGAGGGATTACTTGCAATATCCATAACACAAGTTACTGAGGCTACTATACTCTCTTCAAAGGCATGAGAGCTAAAATCTTGCATTTCCTACAGCTAGCATTGATGTTCATAAAGTAGTTGAAAGTGATCTATAAGAAATCAGTGTTATGTGCAATAATCATATGTATGTCAACCTCTCGCATGTTTTGGTCAAAAGAGCAATTTAGAACCGTCATTTGCCACACAAAAATCACATGCAAGATCACCCAGAAAGTTGTACTACTAGTACTAGTACTGCGTGTTAGATGAAAAAACATGATCAAGATTGCCAAAAAGATCATCAAGAAGAGATATTACCTGGACTTGCTTAACGAGGGATCCCGGAGAGGGGGGCTTGGACAGTGCAATGGCCTTGAGCTTGTCTGCGGTAGTCTCGGCGGGGTGCTTGCGCTTCTTCATACCCTGAGCCTCGACGGTTTTGCTAGAGCCATAGACATCACTTCGGCCAGTGCTCCAGGGTCCATCAAGAAACTGGCAACTAGAAATAAAAGAAAAGAAACCATAATCACAAACCCAAAAGAAGAACAGAGAGGGAGTTATAGGATCAGTCTCGGGGTTGCAAGACCGGGCCTTGGCCAGAAGCAACACCATTGATGCGCTCACCTTTCCTGCTTTGGGAGAGAAGAACAATGGCAGAAGCGCGTCGGGGTTTTCTTGAAGAAATGAGGAACAAGATGAGGGAGACGCGAGTTGGGGTTTTCTTCAAGAGAGGAAGATGAGGGAGAAGAGTGAAATGATGGCTGCTTTGTCCGTCCAACTTACTGTTGGAAAGGTGGGGGTTTTGTGATTTCACGGCTCATTGGGCATTACTGCGGCGCTTCGACCGGTGTAGTCTACCGTGCAGTTGTGCACTCTAGTACGGAGTAATTTAGTGCATGGCAAGTGGAACCCGATGCTGGCTGTCCCACATGTCGGCGAAATTGAGTAGCAAGGTTCCAGCCGACCATCGAGGAGGATCCGCACGGTAGAGCATGTCCACTGTTTCTGGAAAAAAAATGATTACAGCAAGCGTTTCCACTCTTACGATGGAGGAGGGCGAAACACGGCAGCCACTTGAACTTACACAGTACTCCTACTACTAGCCATGTGCAATGGTTCATACGTCAGTACTATATAATCTTGTTGCTAGTGTAGTAAGATATGACGATAACAAATGATGTTGTGCGCATGTCAACTATATGAACAGTAATGTAACATACCCCTTTTTTGACTGTCCGGTCGAGAATGAACGGTGAGATCAATGTTAATAGAACTAGGTCTACAGCGCATGAAGAGTATGGTGCTACAGTACTCCACGGAACATGAACCATATGAAGCACGAATCAGTGTTAGGCAGGGTATATGAAGGGTGCATGGGAGCAAAAGTTCCCTTCTCGACCCACTTTTGGGTGTTTGGCAGAGTGCATGAAGGGTGCATGAGTCCACAGTAGTAGGTTAACACAAATACACTAGGAGCATGCATGAAGAGGGGTGCTGAGATGAGCATGCACGAAGAGGGAACAACTATATTGAGATGAGAATGCAACCAAACACACCCACACGCTTTGTGCTACAGTGACTGATCTGCATCGTCTGAGTTTGATCCAACGGTCATGTTGCACCGAGACATGGACATGCCCATGTAGAGGACACCTAAACACCACCGAAGTCCCTCTGCTTCTTGAGGCGCACGACATTGGTGATGCAGGGTGCCATCGCCCGCAGAGCCCGCTCCCGGTCGACGGGAGCCAGCTCGTCAAAGACGGCGTCCAATGGCATGAATGGATTCCGGTGACGAAGCCCTGAGGCGATTCGCCCGGCAACGGCGACGGCCGCCCACAACCCCTCCTTGTCCAGCTCCACCCCCACCATCACGCGGAGATGGCTTAGCTCCTCGAAGATATAGGTGAAGAAGGAGACCAGGTCAGGAAGTCACAGCTCGTTGAAGTCGGTGGGGTGGTCGAATGGGTTTAGCCCGATGGCCGGCAAGGTCGCGCTGGCATGACAATAGGCATCGCGCAGCCGCAACATGTGCGTGGCAACATGGTCCACCAAGTGGTTGAGGCGATCCTGGACCTCATCCTGACCAGCCCGCTCGCGCTCCAGCCAGCTCGCCTGACCACCTATCGTATCTCCAGCTTTCTGCAGCAACCCCGCTGACGCCTTGAGCATCTTTGTGGTGGATGCCTGCCGCTTTTGAAGCTCCGTGAACTCCCGCACATAAAGGAGGAGCATGGCACTTCTCTCCTCCTTGAGCTCACGGAGCTCCATGTCCTTGGCCCTGAGCTCCGCATCCTTGGCATGGAGCTCCTGTGTCAGGCGCCTCACCTCAGAGTCCGTCATCTGGTGTGCCGCCATGGAACCAGGTAGAAGCAATGGGGAGAGGAAGCAAAGGGGGCGAAATGGCTAAAAGGCAATGCAATCTACGAGAAGGCGGAGGGAGCTAGTCGAGGAGCGGGGTGAATCTTTTGGTTTTCACCATGGGAAAACACCAGTCGACGACTTTTCACTTCACGGAGCAGTGGGTTTTACAGGCGAGTCATCATGACTAATTGCTGCCGCGCCTGTCCCGTCAATCAAAAAAATAAAAATCCTACCGAACCCAAAGACCTGTGCAACGTAGCGGTGGATATTTAAATTTACCTACCGGCAAGGAGAGAAAAAAAGGGGTGAAAAAACAAATGTGGCGGCGGCCTAGCTACTCGGTCGCACTAGCCCAACTAGCTAGCCATCGTGCTTCACTGATGTACTCGGCGGGAAAGGTGGGCCTTTGTGATTTGACAACTCATTTACTTGCTTCGGCGCTACGACCGAGGAGGACCCAGAAAATGCGCGGTAGGGCGTCCCACGTCTCGGCAAGGAAGAAAATATGCGTACAACACCCGGGAGGACCCAGAAACCACGTGGCAGGGTGTGCCACATCTCGGCACGGAGGAAAAATGTGCGTGTAAAAATAAACTGTATCAAACTACCTATGGTTCGACACCCAGGCAGTCGGTCAAAAACACCCCACTAGCCACACAGCTTCATCATTCTAACGTGGCATGAAGGATAGGTGTGGTTAGCTCCATCTCGACCTGCGACAATGTCTCTTGTTCTAGGCAATTCATCTATTTTCCTAGCATTTTTTTAGTTATAATAACACCACGGCAAGTTCGCGCCGCTCTTCGTGTGTGCCCGTGCGTCTAAAGGTTGTACTACTAGATGGAGAGGAGAGAGAGAGATGGCAAACATGGGACCCACTAGTCAGTCAGTCAATGTTAATGCACCTGTTGACGAGCCACTCCCTCTACTCTACTCAATGTAATACTGTATAAAATCAAGTTATGTGACAAAGCCAACAACCGTTGCGGTTTCAGGCTATTAACGTACGCTTTGTACTCCAAGTTGCCGGTTTGAATCTCGTCCTTCAGATTTGTTAGTTTTAGGTCCAAATTTGATCAATGACAAGTGGGCCTCCCGTGTGTTGTTCCGATATTTCAGTGTAGGATGTTTTTTTTTGCACAAACACTTTGTGCGGTTAGACAAGTTACGGCACCAGTTACACGTATTTTGCAAGTTTAGGAACAAAAATGACAGCGGCATAGAATATCACATGCTCCCTGTAGCTTAGATGCTATGGTGATACAAGATTTTACGTCGTTGGATCTGAGATTCAATGGCTTGGGAGTAGTCTTTGTAATTATGCGCAATTTCCAAACTCTCCAAGGTTTTTTTTTGCAAAAAAGCCATTCAGGCCTCATGTGAGCCACTGGATCTTGGATCCAACGGCTCCCAGTAGCTCATATTAGGTGCTCCCTGTAGCTTAATTAGCTGCTACGGTGATATGAGCATCTAGGTCGTTGGATCTGACATCCAATGCCATGTGCGTAGTGTTTGTACTTTCTGCGCAATTCCCAAACTCTTTGAGGCCTATATTGCAAAAACATTCAAATCTCCTATTGCGAGCCGTTAGATCTCTCGGGAACTCATATCACCATAGAATCTACGGTGTGGGAGCACCTCATATTCCCCCGTGCAAGAAAACATCAGGTGCTCTCGCAGCTTGGATGCTATGGTGATACGAGCTTCGAGGTCATTCGATCTGAGATCCAATGGCATCTGAGTAGTCTTTGTGCTTGTGGGCTGCGCCCAAACTCTTTGGTGGCTTTTGTGCAGAAACATTTGAACCACCAAGGAGTCGTTGGATCTCAGATCCAACGGCTCTGAGGAGCTTGTATCACCACAACATCTAAGGTGTGGTAGCACGTGATATTCTTAAACACAAGAGAATATGAGGTCTTCCCTCATCTTAGATGATACGAGCTTCGAGGCCATTGGATATGGGCTCCAAGGGCATCTGAGTAGTTTTGGTACTAATTGTGTGCAATTCCCAAACTCATTAAGGTTTCTTGTAAAAATATTAAGACATCTATCAGCCGCTATATCTCAGATCTACACGCTCCAAGGAACTCGTATCACCATATAGCATCTAAGGTGTGGGGCACATGATATTCTCTCGAGAGGGAGGGGGATGCACAACCCATCGGTGTTTGGGAGGGTGGGGACAAATATAATGTTCAAAAAATATAATCCAAACAATCCTAAACAGAGCTTCACAATTTTATCTAAGGTCGAGGGGTTACCCCCCGACAATCTACATAGCTCCTCCTATGCAAGAGGTGTAGTGGGAGCGTCTAGGTGTGAGAGAGACGACGCTAGAAAGCGAGGTCAATCGAGTCATTTATAGAGGGAGAGATCGAGTGAGTGTGGCATAGCGTACACTCGAATGTTAAAGACGATACACCGAGATATCATGCGGCGAAGCTGCAGTGAGGGCTGGAGGGAGATAGTTACCGAGACTGGCCTAGATAGACTTTGTGTGTGCGCGCACGGTGAAGGTGTTTTACAAAGGCAACGTCGTGTCTTGAGAGAGAGAGAGAGGGAGGGTTTGTCATGGAGGGCACGACGAGGTTGTGTGTGAGAAATACATTTGTTGAGAGTGTGTGGGCGGGTGTGACATAAATGGAGATCGAAACATGAAGAGAAATAATGAGCGGGCGTGTGTCGGATACCAATAGCTCTATTAACAAAGAAATGAAGATCGATTGATACATGAAGTATGTGTGGTGGTTGGGGGGGGGGTGTCGATGGAGAGACCTAAACACAACATTTGCATGTACATAGTACTAGACTTAATATTCATGTTTCAATTTATTGTGTATTTTAAATATTGAATTGAGGACCATGCATGACTTACATTTTAGTTTTGAATTTGTGTCATACATGCATGGTCATACATCCACGTTGAGATCACTATATCACAAACTCACTCTAATTCAAGAACTCGTCATAAATCAATTACCGTGCCTTTTGGAATGACCAGTTATTTGCAAGGAAAATACGGGCATTGTAATACATATAGATTTGTTCGGCTATTAAAAAAAAGATTCCTTTCGCATTCTCGAATGGTAGCACTCGACGGCATACCAGCCAGGCCCGGGCTCGTGTCCTGGTGGTGGCGTGCATGGTACGCACATTAGCCAACCCCAACCAAAAGAACCGCGATATTAAAATTCACGCCTCCACTCGAGCCTCCGCGTTTCTAGTCAAAATATCTGGCGGCCAGAATTCCAGCCCTAGGAAATTCCCCTCATGTCACCGGTCCATAAGGACAACCGATGAACAATGGAGGGATGCTTTAGTAACTAGCCCACATTACCTACCGTGCCGAGCACAGTTCAATTCCCTTGGTCGCCGCTACCGAAGGTCACCCGTCAACTCCATTGCCTAGTACTAATAGTACTACACTAGGATGAGCACATAATGGAGCTCTGTTTGTTGATTTTGTTCGTGTGTTGTTCGTGCCTACTAGCGTTACTATATCAGGCAATGCACTGGTACAGAGGGATTATCTTTTTACTCTGCATATATAACTTGTCTGAAGTCTAACTAAGCAAAATGTTTGATCAAATCCTTTCTTAAGAAATATTAACATCTACAACAGTAAAGATGTATGGCTTGAAAATTTATTTCATGATGCAGGTTATGATATTGTTACGAATCCTGGATTTTAAATTCCAGAAAATCCAAAACTGACCTAAAATTCATGAAACTGAGCATGGTCACGTGATATGGCAAAATAGGCTGTCGTATTTTTTTTGTTCAAGAGACAAGCTGCTTATGAAAAGTTGCACAAATGAAGAGCCAAGGTATTTTGGACCAAAGACATGTCATGTTAACATGAACGGTTTCACTATTCAAACCGTGGGCGTTAGACCTATGTGCCGCCACGAGTCCCGCTTCTCATCGGCAGGTGCTGTCCGAGCAAGCGTGTGAGTCAACGGGAGGCGTGTGAGCAGACCGCTGGGCCGGCTGACCGGGAGGCGTGCGAGCAGGCTGCTGCACAGGCTCACCGGGAGGCGAGCCCTTTGACCAGGCTCCGCCGCCCACCTTCCTCCCAACTGCCCCCACTTTTAATGGCACCGGCGCTACAGTTTAAATCACCCTCGCACTCCTCGGTCTCGCTACAATCTTCTCTCTTACTCTCGGATTCTCCTGTCGTCTACCTCCAACCAGCCTGACCTCACCGTATGCCATGCCGCATCATGATGGTCTGCCCTTAGTCTTCCAGTTTCGTAAGGAAGACACCCAGCCGGAGTCTCAAGAACATAAGGCGCTTTGGGACGAGCTTGAACTAGCCTTGCGGGAAGATGCCGCGCCTGTCACCACTCCCGTTCCAGCTCCCGTCGCCCCGACTGCGCCAGCACCCATCCCCTTGGCATTGATGGCCTGGGAGCCGCACATTGTCGCCGAGCTTGAAGCCACGGGGTTCCACAAGGTCCCCGCTGACTTTCACGCGCCCATGCATCTGCCAGCGCATGCGCCTGCGCATGCACTGACGCGTGCACCTGTGCCAGTGCCCGTGCACACGAATGTCTCCGCCGCGCCGTTGCTAGAGCCTATCCGCACGCCGGTGCCAGTGCCCCCCTCAGCGGCATGGATCGCCGCCGTCGACCGCTTCCTTGCACCAACGCCAGTCGCCTCCTCCCGCCAGTTGACTGGCTCCTGGAGACCGAAGTCCAGAACATTCTGGCCTTCCTTGAAGCTAGGGCCAACGTCCAGGAGTATGCCAACAACGGCGCAAGACGCCGCCGTCACCACTGGTTAGTGGCCCAATGACACACAGAGCATGACAGAGGAGCCGCTTCCCGCCGCAAGATGCCTCCGTCGCCGCCGCGTGATCTAAATATGCCATGAAAAACGTTTGGATTGCCATGCTTAAAATCTGAATGTTTGGGATTTATCCTTTGCGTTTATTTTAGTTCGATCGTGGTATGAATGTAAAGTTGCAGTCAGACTGAATGAAATCTATGGTTTGATCGATTGAATGTTCTGCTAGAGCCGTATCAAATTAAATATAAAACATCATCAAGCGACTTGTATTCCTTTTCATCGCAAACATTTCATATTAAATACCACGTCAATTCCAAATATTTTTTTAGGGAAGCCAGTTCCAAATACTTGTAGGGCGCGAGAAGTCCCCTTGTTCATGCACTATAGGCGATACATCTATTTATCCACGCATTTAATTGTTAGTAGATACTACTAGCCTAACTTGTCCGTCACGGTCACTTTTGTTCCTAAACTTGTTACATACTCCAATACTAGTACTAGTACTAGCAAGATGCCCGTGCGTTGCACGGAACATCAAGATGCATTTGTATGAGTAGTTTATCTTGTGGAAGAAAGGGATGAACGAGGGAAGGCCTTATTTGCAAATGTGGAGAGGGGTGTGGGTAACTTTTTGCAAAATTGCCATAGTTTTCTTCCTATCCGTCAGATATAAATCGGACGGCCTATATTGCAGGATGGCAGGCACACCATCATCACCAACTCTATTTTTTATAAGAGTAGGGATTACGTGAAACTGGTGCCGTAACTTGTGAACGCGTCCAGATTCGGTCAACGGCCACACCGCCCGTGCGTTCTTTGTGTTTGCCCATGCGTCTAAACGTAGAAGGGAAGGAGAGAGAGAGAGCAGACATGGAACCCACCAGTAAGTGAAGTGGAATAGTACGTGCTCACGAGCCGGTCCCACTAATGTACTAAAGTTAATATAAAAACATGTTGTCCATTAAATAGGCTGTGGTAATATAAAAACATTATATCAACAAAGGGGAGTACAACAAACGTTGCTACTATGTTACCTATTGACGTGCAGCTTGAATGCCCTGGTCGCATGTTCGATCCTCGTCCTTTTTCATTTTTAATTTATACTAGTAAGGTACACGTGCATTGCACACATGAGATTTGGCAATCAAATTATGAATAAATATCACTCCATAGAATGTAAGCTTTGATTCATATATGCATGATGTAGATGTTCGTTTAATTCTTATAGTTCATCTCATTCAAAATCAATAAGTTTTATAAAAAAGTTAATCTATTTTAAGATTCATGGAATTGTGCATGGTAGAGCATAAAGTAAAAACAAATAATGACAGTTCATTTAGAAAAAAGAAAATTGGGCAATTATGATACAGAAGATTCTAGAACAAAGGAGAAGTGCTTGTGTTTTGAGGTTTGTGCATTATGCTTAAGTTCAACCATGCAGTCTTCTAGATTGTACACGTGGCAGAATGTGGTGGAATGTAGAAGATATCCAACGGCCAGTGGTGCTCGGATTTGCCATCTCTGCACCGTCGGAATGGCTTCATCCAACGACCATCTTTCAAAATTATTCGCACACTATATAGGGGTGTAGATATGGTTCCAAATTTTCTCCATGACAGTTGGGCCCCCCGGTGTGTAGTTTGTAGCACTTATTTCTGGGTCGAAATTTGTTCCATTACAGGTGGACTCCGGGTGTGTAGTTTGAAGCTTATTTGTAATAATTAAAGAGAACGCCAGAGTTTTTTTGCAAAAATACCATGGTGCGACGTGGAAGGTCAGAAAGGGCGTGCGAGAGAGCGGTGACCGATCCAGAGGGAGAACAATTGGGGGAGGGGGTTGCAACGGTGTTTGGAGTAGTTGTGGGGTGAATGCTACAAAAATATAATCTAAACCCGCAGGAATAAATGCCTTCACAAATTAATCGAAGGTTGGAGTCCCCCTCGCAATGTAAATAGCTCCGGCTCTGCGAGGGATGGAGAGGTAGCTTCAATGTGTGGAAGAGACGGCGTGAGAAAGCGAGGTCAATCGAGACATACATAGAGAGACAAAGTGAGTGTGCCCCGAAATTTGTTGAAAAGATATATATGCTGTGGATAGATATTGTCCGATTGCGCTTTTGGGAAGGGTGAGGGCTGTAAGAGAGAGCTTGAGAGATGATCCAGTCACAGACAGGTACACATATCATTTGTGCGTGGGAGGAAGCAAGGTCAATCGATACATAGATAAAGAGAGAGAGATTGAGCGAGTGTGGGTTGTCATGCGATCGAAAGAGTGAGACAGGTTGGAGAGAGTGACCTAGATAGACAATGTGCGTGTGAGAGTATACACTATGAATATGTTGAATTAGGCCCAAATATGGAGATATATCGTTTGTGTGTGAGAAAGAGCGAGTTCAATTGAGACATGCATAGAGAGAGAGAGGTTGAGCGAGCGTGGGCCACCATGAAGTCGAATGAGTGGAACGGCTTGGAGAAACTGATCTAGATAGACAATCTGCCTGAGAGAGTATAGAGTGTGTCGATCGAGGCCCGAACAGGGAGATATATCATTTGTGTGTGAGAGAAAGCGAGGCTAATAGAGACTTAGATAAAGAGAGAGAGAGAGAGAGAGATTAAGCAAGTGTGGGCCGCTGTGCGGAAGAAAGAGTGAGACGGTTTCTCGAAAGTGACCTAGATAGACAATGTGCGTGCGTGCACACAAGAGGGAGGGAGGGGGGGTCTAGATAGGCAATGCACGTATCTACCGAGAGAGGGTGGGATGGGGAGAGAGAGAGCTCGGCATGGAGTGCAATGGCAGGTGTGTGAGAGTTAGAGATCGAAACATGGAGAGGAAGAATGAATGTGCGGAAACCAATAGCTTTGTAAGGTGGTTAGGAGAGGAAGATTGATCAATAGAGGAAGTATGCAGCGTGTGTGCCGAGACAACATTTGAATGTAGATAGTACTAGACTTAATATTGATGTTTTAATTTAGTGTACATTGTAAGATTTGAATTGAGGACCATGCATATGGCTTCCGTATTTATTTCGAATTCATGCCATACTAGGTTTGGAAAGGTTGACATTGACTCGATTGTTGTGGTATTTTGTATGTGTGTGGTCATATGCTTGAATCCATCCAAAGTTTTCTCACTACCATGGTGTTCATCTTATACATATATGATTTTGTATTAAAAAAGTAGCGTGGATACCCTGGAATGTGAAATCCATGTTTGAATTGGAGATCGCTATGTGACAAACACACTCTAATTCAAAGAACTCCTCATTAATTAATTCATAGTATCTCGTTTCGACGGACTAATTATTTGCACGGAAAACACGGGCATGGTAATACATAGTACAAGATTTGTTTGCCAATGAAAGAAGATTCATTTGCATTCTCAAATGTAGGCGCACTAGGCAGACCAGGGTCGCGTCGTGGTGGTCGCGTGTGTCGTACGGACGCTAGCACCCCCTCCCTCCTCCTCTCCTCCCCCCAAAAAAAAGAACGACGACAAAAAAATTCGCGCTTCCACGTTTCGGATTGAAATATCTGGCGGCCCCAATTCCATCCCTGCAAAATCTCCCTTCTCCCCCGTCCCCTTTCGCGCCAAGAGCTCTCAAATCCCTAATTAGCCTCCAACCCAAGCAAAATTCAAATCGCCCTTCGTCTCGTCTCTTTCTCCACCTCTGTGCCGGACGACGACGACGAAGAAGACGGTCGCGCTTCACCACTGCACCGGAGCTACCTCATCTACCCCCTCATCCATCTCACCGGGTGGTCCATCCACAACGTCGGCCATCGCAGCCGATGTTCCTTAGACAACAACTTCCACCGCATCAGGTGCGCTTCACCGATGTCGTCTCCCACCTCACCGGGGCCACTTCACTGAGAACATCGCGCACCTCCACCCCCCCCCCCGACGGTGTTGGTGCTTCACAAATGGCCTCGTCCACCGCATCGTGGCACTCCACTGCCGCTCAAGATCTGCATCTGTACGCGGCCAGCCAATGCCAGCGCATCGCCCTCAACGGCTTTGAAGTGACCCGCACTCTAGCTAGGCGAGCAGGTCCAAATGCCGGCCCGAACTAGGTATCCACATATCACTCCCTTGTGCACTGTTCCGACGATGTTTGGATATCCTTTTACTGCTCTCTTAGCTTACACACCTATGCAACTCTGACTTTAACTCTTATTTCTTCTGGAGATATCATCTAAAACAAGCAAAACCATTTTTTACCAAAGCATGACGGTGCTACGGGATCTGGTACACATCCTGCACGCCCGTATAACCTTGTAAGTACCTGTCTTCCGGTACAACAGCAAGGTTGATTCCTCTCATTTGATCAACCATTCGCCGTGTAAAAAATGCAGAGGGGGATGCAAGGAGCACAAGGCCTGCACATCCAAGCAAGTTGTAACATGGACTTATACATGGAACATCCCAAGTGCAAGCAGAGCTGCAGTGAGCCTGTACAACGAGCTAGCGTAAGTCCCTGCATTTCATTTAATTCGTACTGGCCTGCGTGTATGATTTATGTGCAGTGGCGGATCCACAAATTCAAGTTACCAGGGGCAAAAATTTAACTTAAAAAATACGAAGGCACTTGCACTCCAGAAATCAACATAACTTGAGAAATGTGAAGCTACATGCACTTTGAAAACTAGCTAATGATCCAAAGTAGTTCCAGATTATAAAACACTAAATGATGTAAGCACCAAAAAACACAAAATGCAACATGGTGTACAAAGACTACTAGCATGGACTGTACCTGCTTGAATTATTCATTCTCTGGCCGAAAATATTCATGTGTAATTGCACCTATAACCAGTGCACAAACTGCATATCAATATATCTATCCTGCACAAGTATGCCAATAGTTTCAAACAACAGATTAGAAAAGTATATATGCTAGGTTGTCATGATACGGGGACTTTCTGGTAGATGGCCGACGTTTCCTCAAGCCATGAAAATATACTATAATTTGCTTGTCATCAATTCCTGCAAATCTCTCTCTCTCTCAACATAGCAGATCATCATTAGACACTAAATCCTTGAATGGGAGCTTGCAAAATGCTTGCATTAGATCCCTCATTAGACACTATATGTTCATCACCATGAGCATGTAAAATGTTTGCATCAAATCCTTCATTAGCAGTCCGTTCATTAGACACTTCAGGCTCAAGAACAACATGAGCTTGTACGTTTGCACCGGAAACTTGACTAGACACATCAGGTTCAGTTAGTTCTGTATTGATCGGGGGAGTTATAAAATAAGCAGAAATTGGTTTCATTTTCTTATAGATTCCCTACATACAAGCAGTTTTACAACACCGTCAGGTTTAACTATTGGCCAGAAATTGAACAGTTGAATTAGATATAATCAGGGATGTGATGTACCTGCTCGTTGCACATGCTGCTCTTGCAAGCTGCGACTGTCCGTTTGCGCAAGCTCGATGCCATGCCCTTGCTGCCACCACTGCCTCCCACACAGGCTACACCCAGGGTTGGATCTTCATCTTCTTGTACTTCCATTCGCTTGAAGCCTGGCGACCAGCGTCCAACGAGGGCGCGAGGAAGTGCTGTGTCGGTCTGTCCAGCGTTGGCTAGGTTAGGAGCGAACCAGACTGGAGGCTGGAGCGAACGAATTGGGGATTTTTCCTGCTGTCGATCGATATGGGAGGTGCTCGTTTGGGCCGCGAGCCTGCTATTTGTACTTACGTTATTGGACCGTCCAAATTGAAACAGTTTTCTTCATTTTTTATATTGCCTGCTCGTGCGCTGGGACGAACAAAACTAGCCTGGGCCAACCTGGATGACTCAAACTAGGTGCACACTTTCCAGCCACCCGAGGTGGCCGCCCATACCAGCCCCTATGGTGGCGTCACCCCTTTTTGCGTGTATGACTGGGGTAGTGAAAAATATTCCAGTGGCGCTTTTGATTTACCCACAGAATGGTTGAATTGCTTGTTTCTATGAACTGAGTTCGCCAATAATGTGAAGGATGCCAGTCTTTTCATCCTATTGTAGATTGCTTAGATCTCAATATGCCAAATGTAATCGCATGAAATATACAGTAAATGCCAGTGTGATGTGTGTTGCTACAACTAGTCTAACAACCCGTCCTCATATAACATATCAAGGATGCACCATCTTATAAGATTAACCATTTGACTTACCAATGCAGTGTGGGAAGAAAGAAGTATTGGGACTGCGTATCCAAGCAATTGATGCGATGGACTCCTTCATAGAACCATGTAAGTGAAAAAGAAGTTGTAGTGTGCCTGTACAAAGAGCTAGCATAAGTTCAGTTACCTGCTTCTCGGAATTTTAGTTAGCCACTGATTGCGAAATTGTTCAATTATGTTGCTTGGCTTAATTTAGTTTGCTACTGATTACATAATGCCATAGCCTGTTAATCCTATTATAGACTGCGCCTATCTATGTGTTTGATACTTACTGTTAAGAATTACCTGTTTGCCTAAACTTAAATAGCTACTTAAGCACGTAGATAGCTGGTCATATATACTTCTAGGGTGCAGCAAAATTCATGTGTAATTTATGTTCTGATACCCTGTTTGTTTAAATGGTTTGCTGTTATCACTTGTAGCACTAGTAATGTTTGCATGTTCATAGACAGACAACTGTCAGGTTTATATGAGGGACAACATCTTTTTAACTTATATATATATGTGTCGGAATCATTTTGCTTACATCAAAGATATTTACAGATATCTGTGTTGCTCGTAAATGGTACTGACTTGTTACTTTAATACGTTGCCAAGAACTTGTTAGTTTTACTAGTTCATGTGTAATTAAATACGTTGCCAAAACTGGTTAGTTTTAGTAGTTTGATGTTAGTTTCTTATGGCTCTTGCAACACTTTATTTGCAGGATCCAACTGAAACTCCGTTGGCACAAAAGGTATGTTTTCAAAAACTTCCTTCTTTACCTGGTTTGCTGCTGTAACTTGTTGATGTAATCATCTTACCAACTTCAAGTTTTCAGGATCCAATTGGAAGTCCAATTGCACAGTAGGTACATTTTCAAAAATATATTTGTGTAACAGGTTTGCTGCTATAACTTGTTGCTCTAATCAAGTTACTGACTACTCAACTTTTCAGGATCCAAGAGAAACTCCAATGCCACAACAAGTTCCTTTTGCAAAACTTGTTTGTTTAACTGCTTTGCTGCTGCAACCGATTGCTCTAATCACGTTACTAGCTACTCAACTTTTCAGGATCCAAGAGAAACTCCAATGCCACAACAGGTACCTTTTGCAAAACTTGTTTGTTTAACTGCTTTGCTGCTGCAACCGGTTACAATGATGTTAATAACTACTTTTTAGCATCCAATCAAAACTCTTTAATTCCGTGTTTGTTTAACTGGTTTGCTGTTCTAACTCCCAGTTGAGATGTTTTGCTAACTTCAACTTTTCGGAATCCAATCGGAACTTTAATGGCAAAACAGGTTAGCCCCATGGACGTTGTATCATACCACAGTAGTGGCACCGGCCCAATCATGCATCATGAATTGCCAACTGTTGAAGCTCTAGAGGCTAAACTATTGGTAGAAAGAGATTCTGCTTCTGCACTTAGAGATGAAGTTGACATGTTGAGGAAGCAAACAGCACAATCACAAGCAGTACTCAAGACAACCATTAAATATTTGGTGGATTTCAAAGCGAAGCAAGCTGAGACTGACCGCATTGTTAAGGTCCTGAAGGAAAAAAGGAATTGAATTCCCACTTGGTAAATCATAGGTGAAATGTTTTTTCCATCGTTGAATAACCTTTGTGTTGTTTGTTCATGTAATCGATCAAATCATTTGTTCTAGAGATCATGTAATAATTGTTTTTTGTTTTTTGGTTTGTATTTTTTTAGCACAAGTCTGTATTAATTGATAAGACTCTCAGACATTTCATTTTGATTGCTATCCCAGACCTACAAATATGCCAATCGGGCTGAATGTGCATTCAGCAATAATAGTAGTATAGATGGTCCTTAAGTGGCACGGATCTGAAAGGGCCAAGATGATGTACTAGCTTTGCTAAAAAAAATGATGCTCTTCTAGCAAAAATAGTACAGGGGCCTGGCTTATGTATGTTAGTTGATATTATTGATCCATATACTCTATAAGTGTTTATATGTCTGTTAGTTTTGTACATTATTGGTTGATTGACTCAGTATTTTGAATCTTGAGACATCGCTTGTGTACATATCTAAATGGGAGTACACTATATACTGCGTGTGTCATACATGTTACACTTTAGTTGGACATAAAGTGGTTTCAAATATTCGAATTCACCTTAAACTGGATTCTACCTTCTGAATTCAAGTATCGGCATTTGTAAATCATAAATACATCTTTGTTGTGCTTTTGAAGATATATAAAAAAACATAGAATGATTTATAAAGATTCGTATAAGAATACAAAATGGATTCAAATTTAGTTGCCAGGGTAAACGTGAATGCTTATTGTCCCAAAATTTGAAAGAAGCGGCAAAATATCCACTCCCACGTCGGTTGCCTGAAGCCAGTGTTTGCGAGATGGAAATTACTGTCTACCGCTTACACGGACAATCCATCGGCCCGATTTCCACTGCTCTCAATAGGGGTAGGTTAGTAACTTCAATTAGACGTGACATGACCGCCTCTGAGCCCATTCAGACACGGTGGGCACCAAACGTGGGCGGCAAAACATATTTGATTCAAGCTCGTCCGAAAGACCTCTGTCTCTCCCTCCATTTCCCCATTCATACATGGTGGGCGGCAAAACAAACTCGACTCGGCCGAAATCGATGTAGGCAAATATTTTTAATAGGGGCAGGTTTGTAACTTCACTCAGACATGACACAACCGCCCTACCTGTCAGCCCCTTGCATACACCATGGGCGCCAACCATGGGTGCCAAAAACCCTCTCCTCGCCCGAAATAGCTCTGGGCAAATATTGGGGGAGATGCGAGATTACCGTCCGAGCCCCAACCAACGAGACATCCAAATTTTAAACAGGGGCTAAGTTTGTAACTTTCCCATATTTCAGACAGGCGCGTCCCAAAAACATGGTTCCCCGTACCTCTCCCTCCATTTTCCCATTCATACAACGTCCGCGCTAGAACACCATCCCCACACCAGCCTCCTTCGTCCGCCACCCCATCCATCACCGCCGTCCTCCACCCCATCCATCGTCGCCGTCCTTCACCATGCCGGAGCGCCTACCAAGACCGCGTCGTCCACTGCTAGAGATGGACGTTTCTCATCCACGATGATGGACCAGGAGCCTTGCATCATGTCCTCTCGCTTCATCGGCGCCATCGTCCTCCTTGCCGGGGCCGCTCCCATGACCTTCTTGTCCACCGCAATGGGACTTATCCCCCGATGCACCCGTCTACCATCACAGATCTGCTTCTACACCATCGACAGCCATCGCACCCCCGATGCCTACACGCCGCCACAAGAGAGGTGGTACTACTTCATATCTGCTCAACTTTTCGATCTCAACCAGAAAATAGATCGTAACTTGGTTACAGTACTTTCTTTCCAGCTCTTAAAATTTAGTTCTTAGTTCGAAGCAAACAATGGTTGCTAAATAGCATTTCTGCGGTTTGCAGCTTCAAATCTGCCATGGCACAGTCATAATAGGGTTTAATTGATCATGCTTAGGGTTTCCCCCCTTTTATGATCACTATACGATCAACCTACGTGCTTCGTGTCATAATAGCACTGCTCCACCCATCAAGCTAAACAAGCTTAGATGTTCAAATATGAATCTGATATTATTAAAAAAGAGTCATTTAATTGGTCAGCTAAATGTTCCTAATTTAGTTTCGAAAATGCATGTACGCCGCTGGGGTGTGGATCTACAGGGTGCCCACGGTGTGCCGCGGCCCACCCTGGGATTTTGGGTCGGCCCAAACCCCGATTCCCCTCTGTTTTGCTGCGCTTCCGATCTCTACTCGCCCCCAGCCGCCTGCCTCGCCGTCCCCGAACGGCATGACTCTAGGAGGAGATGCCGGACTAACAGGAGGTCAGGAGCCGCTCGCCCAACAGCGTCACCACAGCCCAGGCACGCCGCCGTGCCTACCTTTCCAGTCCGTTCAGGGCTCAGGCGTGCAGAACCCACTAAGCCAACCCGATTTATCCTGAGATACGTCCTCAACACTCAGCAGCCACTCCTCATCACCCATTTTCTAATTGATTCATTACTCATTAGGCATGACTATCATTAGGGTTTGTTGTGTACTAAGTGCTACCTACACTTAATGGTTCAGATATTTCAGTAATCTTTAGTACCTGTAAAGTTCACAGGGTTTCAAAATTCTGGCCCTAGGAACAAACACTAGTCATGTTGGATTGTTGGTCATAGTGACATTGACCCAGATTACTACTGCAGGCCAGGTTTGTTGACAATTTTACTTGTCTTTCTTACTCATTCGATATGATATCCAATTATTCACGTCGATTAGTTGTAAACAATAAGTGCTAGACCGACTTCTTTATTCAGATTTTGGACGGTCTCTTACTGCAGTTACAATTCTGCATACTTGTCCTAGTAAGCTCACAAGTAATGATTGATTCACTACCTCTATGCTTGCCTTGTCATATTTGTTGTCAATATTCTTTTAGGGTGGACCACCCTGTTTCAAAATACTGGAACCGCAGACATGAGTGAATAGTATTTCTTTGTGTGATCTCTTCCATCATGTGTGGGCAACGAACACTGCATTGTATAGAAAGAAAGTGTCATATCCACCTTCTACATAGACTACGATCTTTTACATGGAATACAATCTGCCTACTTGCTTTTTGTCGTACTACCAACACTCCATCCTTGAAGCTAAACATTATGCCACTCATAATTCCTTAGTTTATTTGTTCAAATACGAATTTGATATGATTCTAATGTTCCTACTTCAGTTTTGAAATGTGTGTCCGCCTGTTATAGAGACATAAGAGTTTTGTATTTCCGTGTGTGGTCTGGTCAGCACAGTTGGGAGATGAACTTTGTATACGCAGGGGTTTGTAGGGAGACACTCTCCGAGTTGAATCCGCAATGCATTCCATAGATAATCTGACTACTTTTTATGTTTTCATGAATCTCAGATATTGAACAACATCATAATGATTATGAGCTTGCGCGCATGAAAAGAATAAATCAGAACAATGCCATGGCTATCAAACTTGGCATTAAGGGACTGAAATCATGTCTGGATGCAATGCAATGCAAACGCTCTCCACCTACAGATTCATGCTCAGAATATGATCCTAACAATGATTCTGAGCTAGAGGGAGACCTAAGTCAATGTAGCTCCCTAGTGGAGGAGTCAGAGGCAGATGCCCTATCTTATTCAGCCATCAAGGTGCTTGCTCTAACTTTCCAAGGTTATATTGGTCGCACATATCTTGCAACTGATGCTTTGCATTGCTTCTACTTTGTTGCACTGCCATTAGCTTAGTTTACACATCGTGTATGTGAATACGCCCTGCCTATCCATTTTCAGTACATATTCCATCTGTCATCATACCATATTTATCCATTCAAATGTTGTTCTTGTGTATCAGATGTTCAAAAGGAAGAGGGTGATTGCTGACCGCGGAGGAGCATAGACAAAGTATTTGGAAAAGGTAGTGACACTTGATAAATCAAATAGCCCATTAGGCGTAGTTGCAATATCACCAGACCCACAAAACATGGCCCCAACTCTAGCAGACTCTAGCCCTACTACACTGGTCATCTCTGATGCCCCAACTCAGCAGACCCCAACTGCAGCAAATAGTATGATGATGCGAGTTGACATAGCACCAGCTCTACGAAGCAAAACACCCATTCCAGCAAAGAGTACACCAAATCCAGTTGCCAAATCCCTTTTTGAACGAGAGCGAGCCCCAATTGCAGCAAATAGGACCCCTGTTCCACTTCTTCCCAGTTTAGAAGACGATGCTTATATTGTTGTCAGGAACTTTATGCGCATCTTTCCTTCATGGAAAGATTACACCACAGACACAGAACAATTTCCAATCTTCCTCCGCAACTTACGTGTAAGTAATGTACTAATGTTATTCATGGTAATTAGTGCATATGTTTCTGCTGACAAAAGACACAAGATTTCATTCTTTTAAATAGGCGAGGACCAAACTGGATAGTCAAGACGAGCAAGGGTTGGTTGCGCTTTATAGGCACTCGTTGATGAAGTATCGTTCCTACCTGAGGCAAGCGCACTTCGATGGCAAGCCTCTAAATGAAATTTCTGTAAAGTCTCCAGTGCTACATTTACCAGATAGTGACTGGAATAATCTTGTTACACATTGGTCTCGTTTGCAGCGTAAGGTACTGTCTATGATATCACATCACAATTTGAACTACATTTCTGCATGTGCCTTACCGTCTCATTTGTACGAAAACTATTTGCAGAAGAACATTCATTCTCAAGGGACCACAGAATCTCGCAACTATACTGCACACTGCATTGCTCTTGTGAGTACCTCTTGCCCATTATGACCATACTTACTTTCATAGCTGGTTGATTATGTAGCATCACTACACATGTTAGCCTCGTTATCCTCCATTTGGTGGACATTATAAGATCCATATCGACTCTTACATAAATTTAGAATCAACCCAATGCTTTTGAAGAGGTTTAGCTCTGCAGTCCTCTTGTAAGGACTGAACGTCGTCTATCACTGTACTTGCATTAACAGCTACTCCCTCCGTCCCATAATATAAGAGCATTTTGTACAGTACACCAGTGTACAAAACACTCTTATATTATGGGAAGGAGGGATTGGTTCATTGTGTAGCATTCTGCATCTTATCTCCCTCGCCCACCATGTACTAAAAAATATCAGATCTATATTTAATCTTACCAAAAAGTTGAATACACAAACAATGCCAGTGCAAAAGTGTAGCCCATTTCTCTTGTCAGTACATTTTGTTCGGTAATGCTTGTACTTACAGGGGTTGGTAGTTGATTATGTAGCATCAATCTGTGTCGGTGCAACAAACCCTGGGTCTGTTTCCCAGACTGTGCACAGGCACGAGGACGAGATTGAAGCACCAACCCAAGTCAGAATACAAGGGACTAAGAGGTTCAAAGGACTAACATGCAGACCAGAGGGACCAAGATCAAGCCAGAAAAGCAATGCACCATCAGGAGAAGGGCCTCCTTTGCCGGGCAGGCGAGCTCGGCAAGGGGTGAGGCCACCCCCGGAAGATGATGTCCAAGACGTCCCGGCAGGGCCTGTCGGGGCACACGGAGGCAAAACCACCTCACCAACTACTCCACCACAACCCACGTCGTCAATCAGTGCGGTGTCGAACCGCGGAGTGACTAAGTGGCAGCCATTCACCACATGGCAGCCTCTCCCTACAGGAAACACCTGCAGATGACACCCGTCCTGTGATGTGTCAAGCGAGCAGGCGTGGAGCTGGCGAGATAGCCTGGCAAGCCCTGTTGGGAAACCAACGATGTGACATTGAGCGGTGCATTTAATGCGCCCCGTCAGCCCACAGAGTTAGGTATGATAGCACTGTTTGTTATCTTATCAGTGCATAATGACTGTTTTGCCATTGTGGTGACCCCTTAATCTATAAAAGGAGGCCCATGGCAACCGTAGAGAGGGTTAGAAGGTTGGATAACTCAGACCCCCATATGCGCGTAGCCACTACCGCCCTGAGGCAACCCTTGCCGGGCAAGTGTACTATGCTCCACCACCACCTTTCCACCATCAATCCACCAAAGCAGGAGTAGGGTTTTACGCCTCACGGTGGCCCGAACATGGGTAAAAATGCCTGTGTGATCTCTGTTGTGCTGCCACACGCTCATCTGCTCTTTGTGCAACGCGACGCTTCCCTGCCGAACCAGCAAGGGGCCTCCTGGTCCCATAGGTGGCTGTGGTTTCCCGTGACATCTTTGGCGCGCCAGGTAGGGGGACCGCTTGCGCGAACCTGAAGGCGTTTGTAGCACGTCACCTTCATCACCATCAGCATCTTCGACGACGCCATCGACCATGGCGCGCAAGAAGAAACCCGGTTCTTCAGCTCATCCTTCCACCTCGAAGGCTCCACCGCCTGCGGCCTCTAACACTACGGGGGGTGCGGAGACACGCGAGGATGCGGACGCTGCTGGGGATGTGGTCGGAGCAGGCGGCACCGTCACCACTTCCCCCACAGCCGACGCAGGAGCAGGAGACATCGGAGGAGAGCAGCATTAGCAACATCCCGACGGCCGTGCTCCACGAGGTCCGAGTGAAGGGGTTACTCCATCTGCACCCCTTCCGCCCACCGATGGGCATAGCCACAGCAACGGCGCTCGAGCCGGGGCGAATCACCACCCTCCGACCGCTCCCACCACGGGTGCGGTCGCAGCGCGTGCACCTCCCCCGAGATGGGTCGACCAAGCCGCTGCGCCCGACGGAGCCACTGGCCCTCGAGCGCCTTCACCGCACCACCCTGCCATCCAGGTGGTCGCCCCGCAGCAGCGGGGGCGCTATGCTGCCGCCACTGGCACCGTCAGGAGCCTAGCGACGGTGCGATCGACTTCAACATCACCCATGCCAAGTACAGCCTCGGAGGCCATGCCGCGGGCTCAGCTGCTGCTGAGGTTTCCGCCAGCGGTCGAGCAAATGGACGAATGGCGTGCCACCATCCAAAGTCTGCTCGGTTTTGCCGAAGCTGGGGGCTCACGGCGAGCTGGCCCGCCACGGCCGCCCCAAGCGACAGCAATGGCTCATGCTGCTGACCGTACAGAAGGGGCCGTCCCCACGGTGCAGTCCCCTCCACGGCAGCCAGCGCGAGCGCAACAGAATCAAGACCCCAACAACGTCTCAATGGCCTCTTCTGACCCTCGAGCGCATCCAGGCCAACGACGAGCCCCGGAGGATAGGCGGAGAGGAGACACGCGCGCTGTTGTCGAGCAACGCTGCGATGACCTCCGCTGGACCGATGGGTGCGACGGCCCCGGTGTCGACGAGCCCGCGCTCGGTATTGGCGGGTGCCTACCTTTCGAGGTTGGCTGCCCTGCCTTTACCCGTGAGCTGCGGCAAGTCCGTTGGCCGTCCGCTCGCACGTTCAAGCAAGAGATACCTGAGAAGTACGATGTGAGGCTGAACCCGGCAGAGTTCCTGAGCATCTACACCATCGCTGTTCAGGCTGCCAGGGGAAGAGATGAGAAGGTGTTCACCAACTACTTTCCTTTGTCCCTCAAGTCCAATGTGAGGTCTTGGCTGTAGGAGATATGCCCTAGAGGAAATAATAAATGTTATTAATTATCTCCCTGTTCATAATTAAGTTTATATTCCATGCTATAACTGCTATGGTTCCCGAGCCCGTATATCCATAAAGGCTCTGGGGAAAACCCATGTGCACGTGTGGTATAATAAACGGTAAAATGTATTCCTAGTCGTGCCTCTAAGACTAGCTCAAGTGTTGCATGATGATTATGTTTTTCCAATCATGGGCATGTCTATGCCAGCAACTTTGAGGGCACAATGTCAGGAAGGACATTTGTGTTGAATCGACCCGAATTGATGTTATGCTATGAGATACATTCGTCATGAGTTAATGGTTAATAACACAGAGATGGTTAATGTTTGCATGATTCCTCAGACCATGAGAGTATCGAGTTTCTTCATGCTTGATTCATGAACTTTGGGGTTTGTTAAACGTCATCCGTAAATGGATGGCTATTACGGTGGCTTACGGGTTCATGGGAAAGTATGTCAAGTAACTTGATAGCTCAAGATTGGGATTTGCTCCTCCGACGATGGAGAGATATCTTTGGGCCCTCTCGGTGTTACGGTATCCATCATCGTCTGGCCAGACACTTTGTGATTTGATCACGGGGATGCCGGAACACGGTAACGAGAAAAGAGAACAATACCGATAACGGGGTAACTGGCATAGTGGACAAGTTGTTAATCCACGGGGATGCCAACATGTCTAACCTCGGGTATTTGTAACATATCGTGAAGCAACAGGAATAGCACACGGCAACTGGAGGTTCACTCGAATATTCATTCGTGTGGGTATAGGGGTCAATATGGGTGTCCACGGCTCCGATGTTGATCATTGATCGGAAGGGGTTCCAGGTCATGTCTATACTTCACCGAACCTATAGGGTCACACGCTTAAGGGTCATCTATCTGCTGAATACTAGACAGGGAGTCTGAGAGAAAATCACCGAAAAAGTTTCGGACAGCGAAAAAGTTCCGCAGAGAGAGGTCACCGGATGAGTTCCGGTGAAACTGAAAAGTTGTTTCAGGGGATACCATTAAGTCAAAATGGTTTCGGCACATGCCTGATAATTCTTGGAGGATGCCAGAATCATTCTGGAAACTTCTGGGAATTTTCTGGAAGAAAAACCGGAAATGTTCCGGGGCTGCCGGAACCGCTTCAGATGCTTTTCGCAGATGAAATCACTAAACTGGAATTGTTCCAGAACGCGTTGAAAATTATTTTAGTGGGTACTGGAAATGTTCTAAGCCCACATAAATATTTTCAGTTTGAACGGACGCTGAAAAATGTCATCGTGAATAGTGAAAGTGCTTTTTGGGTGGCTTCTTGGAGAAGCCACCTTGAGGGTCCTTTGGTATTTTTCCCCTTGGCTTCTTGGAGAAGCCACCCTTGGGCTTGGCCTATAAATAGGGGTGGAGGGGGCTGCCTAAAGACTCACTCCTTCTCACATACAAGTGCCATGCAATGATCTGGCTTCTCTCTCCCTCCCACGAAAAGAGTTTCGTAGAGCCGAAAGGCTGTCTGGGTTCCGGTGGGAACTAGTTCTGGACGGCGAAGCCCTGCCGGATAGTTGACACCGTATGTGTGCAACTCTGTAGAGAGGTCGTAATTTCGATCTTAGTGCCCGAGGGGCTGTTCGTGAGTGCCTCCCGAAGGGCTGTCCAAGTGACGGTCCGAGTTCTGTGAGTCCTCCCGAAGGGCTGTCCGAGTGACCGTTCGAGTTTCGAAGGTCCTCCCGAAGGGCTGTCCGCGACACCGTCCAGGGGACTGTTCGACCGCCTCCCGGAGGGCTGTCCGAAGGGAAGACGAGGGTATACATCCTCGCGGTTGGGAGGTTGTAAATCCTAGCTGCGGGGATCTGCACCACCGATCGTCATCGACTCTACTTTCGCTGCGCTACGAGTCGGTAACGAAAATGATCAAACCTTGTATGCAGTCTCCATAGTGGTCCTAGGCTGGTGCGTAGGTCGGAAAATTTTTGTTTTCTGCTGCGTTACCCTACATTGGCTGATGCACCTGCCCGAGAACTCCATTTCGTCATGGGCAGACCTGTGCCATGAGTTCATCGGTGCCTTCACCGGTGGCCACCAAGAGCCGGGCCGACCCAGCGACTTGCAGCTTCTCCAACAAAAGGAAGCAGAGACCCTCCGTAAGTATTTACAGAGATTTAGCAAAGTTCATAGAAATATCCCAAATATCCATCCGATAGCCGCCTTCCAGTCCAATGTGCGCAACCACCGGATTCGTTCCAAGATGAACGTACGGTTGCCCAAGACTGTGAAGGAGCTCTACACATTGGTGGATAAGTGTGCTCGGATGGAGGAGGGAAGAAAGTTGCCCGGAGAGGAAGATTGCACCAATATTGATTCAGAGGATGAGGATGAATCAACCAGTCAGAAGAAGAGCAAGAAGCGCAGTAAGAAGCGAAGGGATAAGGCAGTAATGACTATTGAAGGATCTGGTACGCCTAGTACCGGCAAGAAGGCCAAAGCTGAGGCCCCCGACAAGGAAGCTACCGTGTGCACTAACTGCCGGGAAGCCACTGCTGCCGAGAAAGTCGGGAAAGGTGATGGGCTGTATTGCAAGATTCATCGGACCAAGGGCCACGACCTTCAAGAGTGTTATTAGGTTGAGCAGCTTGTCAAAAGACAGAAAGCAGAGTATGAGAAGCGTGACAAGGAAAAGGGTCAGAATGTTGCTGGCGGCAAGGGCCGAGGTGGTGAAGTAAATCGCCCCGGCAAACCCTTTCGGAACCAAGGAAAACCCGCCAGAGGTCGAGAGAAGGAAGCCTGTGGTGATGAGAGTGATGGAGGGGATGAAGAGGAAACCAGTGAGCAAGAGTTTCAGAAGGCCACCGACGCCCTGTGCATTGACGGGGGTGCATCTCTGCACACCTCTCACCGCCAACTCAAGCGGTGGCCGCGAGAAGTCAATGCCGTGGAGCCAGCGCCCGAGGCCCGGAAGCCGCTCAAGTGGTCCCGTACGCCCATCATCTTTTACGAGGAGGATCATCCTAGCCGTACCACTGTGGTAGGGTGTTTGCCATTGTTGGTCTCCCCAACAATCCGCAACCTCAAGGTCACAAAGATGTTGGTGGACGGGGGGCCGGGTTGAATCTGATTTCCCCAGCAGTTATCAGCAAGCTTCAGATAGCAGAGGAAGAGTTGGTGGTCACCGACACGTTTCAAGGAGTTAATCCCAGCAGGAGCCGTCCTAAGGGAAAGATCACATTGCCGGTAATGTTTGGGGGAGAACTGAACTACCGGACTAAGATGATTGTGTTTGATGTGGTTGATCTCCCCCTGCCATACAATGGGATTCTTGGACGCCTAGCCCTGGCTAAGTTCATGGCAGCATCTCACTATGCCTACAACACCTTGAAGATGCCTGGGCCACTGGGAGTCATCACCATCCCATCAGATGAGAAGGATGCAATCATTTGTGTGGACAAGATGTACCGGGATGCGGTCGCAGCAGAGGCAGCAGCAGCAGCAGCTCCCGCTAAGGAAAGCAAAGGAAAGAAGAGGGATTGCAGGGACTGTGACAAAGAGTCCGGGAAGCGTGCCCCCACCGAGTGCACGGCACCCGTTGACGACGTGCCAGAGTGTTCCAATGGCAAGAGATCCAAGGTAGCTACACCCCAAGTGAAGAAGGTCCCGGCAGGGCTGGCTGGCGTTGATTGTACTTTCACTATCAGCGCCACCCTCGATGACAAATAGGAAAGCGCGCTCGTTGCCTTCCTGCGGAAGAATATCGATGTGTTTTCCTGGCAACCATCTGATATCCCCGGTGTTCCCAAGGAGGTAATCGAGCACCACCTTGTTGTGTGCCCACATGCCCGACCTGTCAAGCAGAAAGTACGGAAGCATGCCTTGGAGAGGCAGCAGTTCATTGCAGAAGAGATCAAGAGACTAGAGGCAGCTGGATTGGTCAGAGGAGTACTGCATCCCACGTGGTTGGCAAACCCAGTGGTAGTCCGGAAGGATAACGGGAAGTGGAGGCTTTGCATAGATTTCACAGATCTCAACAAGGCTTGCCCGAAGGACCCGTTTCCCTTGCCGCGTATCGATCAGATTGTGGATTCCACTTCAGGTTGTGATTTGCTCTCCTTTCTGGATGCGTATTCTGGGTATCACCAGATCTTCATGTCCAAGGAAGATGAAGAGAAGACGTCGTTCATCACTCCATGTGGTACGTACTATTTTGTCCACATGCCATTTGGATTAAAGAGTGCCAGGTCCACTTTTGCAAGGGCAGTACATATTGGTTTTGAGCCATAGTTGCATAGAAACATAGAAGCCTATATGGATGATATTGTGGTCAAGACCAAGGACAGGGCCACCCTTATTCAAGATTTGGAGGAGACGTTTGCTAATCTGCGCAAAATCAATTTGGAGCTCAACCCGGAGAAGTGTGTATTTGGTGTTCCCTCCGGCAAGTTGCTTGGGTTCTTTGTATCCCATCGCGGGATCGAAGCCAATCCCGCCAAGATCAAGGCTATCGAGTAGATCCAAGCACCAAGGATAGTTAAGGATGTGAGGCGTCTGATAGGATGCGTTGCCGCGCTAAGCAGATTCATCTCCAAGTCCGCCGAGCGCGCCCTACCGTTCTTCAAAATTTTGAAGAAGGCAGGACCCATGAAGTGGACCCCAGAAGCAGATGCAGCTTTGCAAGAGTTGAAGGCCTACTTGTCCTCCGTGCCTACCTTGGTCGCTGCCAAACCCCAGGAGCCGTTGCTGCTGTACCTAGCGGCAACCAACCAAGTAGTCAGTGCAGCTTTGGTAGCGCAGCGAGAAGTGGATGAGGCAGAGAGTGAGCAGTGACCGGCAGAGTCAGAGAAGGATCAGGACAACAATGAGCACGGCAACGAGAGCAACCCTAAGGACGCGGCAAGGAAGAAAGTGGTGCAGCGCCCAGTGTACTTCGTCAGCTCCTTATTACAGGGGGCTAGATCGAGGTACTCTGGCGTGCAAAAGTTGATTTTTGGTCTCATCATGGCCTCAAGGAAACTGCGCCACTACTTCCAAGCCCATGAGATCACGGTTGTCACTCGTTTCCCGTTGCAACGGATACTCCGAAACCCTGAGGCTACCGGCAGAATAGTGGAGTGAGCTTTGGAGTTATCCAGTTTTGGTTTGAAGTTTGAAAACACGTCAACTATTCAGAGCAGGGCATTGGCAGAGTTTATTGCAGAATGTACGCCAACCCCTGATGAGGAAGTGACGGAGACAGCTATCCTCGGCAAGGAATCGCCCCAAGAATGGATTATGTATTTTGATGGTGCTTTCTCCCTACAAGGTGCAGGAGCTGGCGTGCTTCTTGTTGCCCCCTCCGGGGAGCACTTGAGGTACATCGTCCAAATGCATTTTTCCCGGGAAGAAGCAACCAACAGCACAACAGAATATGAAGGGCTCCTTGCCGGGCTCAGGATTGCAGCTAAATTGGGAATTAAGAAGCTGATCATTCGAGGAGATTCACTGCTTGTGGTGAGACAAGTTAACAAGGATTACCAAAGTCCATTGATGGAGGCATACGTCAAGGAAGTAAGGAGATTGGAGGAGCACTTTGACGGATTGCAAACAGAGTACGTACCCCGTGTGGAAAACAGCATAGCTGATCATCTATCAAAGTGTGCTGCGCAGAAGCTCCCTGTGGAACCAGGGACTTTTGTTCTCCATTTCACTCAGCCCTCCGTATCCCCAGCAACAATGGCCCGGAAAAGGAGAAAGTTGGACTCCGATAAGCCTCTCCCGGTAGAGCCGTCCGCTCCTGGCAGAGACCCTGCTGGAAACAACTCCTCGCAGTTTGCCGGACCACACCCTCCAGCCGGGCCCATGGACCCCGCGAACGAGGCATGTGCTCCCACAGCAGAGGAGGTGCCGCTAGTCCTCATTGCCGAGCCCCAGGCTTCAACTTGGGCAAGGCACATTGTCCCCTTCCTCCAAACCGGAGAGCTTCCCAGCAACCAAGACAAAGCTGAAAAAGTAGCCCGGAGGGCCAGTATGTATCAGTTTGTCGATGACACTCTGTACATAAGGAGGCCCAATGGTGTGAAATTAAAGTGTGTCTGCCGGGAAGAAGGAAAGGAACTACTGGCTGAGATACACAAAGGCATGTGCGGCTCCCACATTGGATCAAGGGCACTAGTTGGGAAAGCATTCCGGCAAGGATTCTATTGGCCCACAGCCCTCCAAGATGCGGTCGAGCTAGTCACCAAATGTGAAGCCTGCCAGTTCCATTCCAAGAAAACCCACCTGCCTGCCCAAGCTCTTCAAACAATCCCTCTATCATGGCCATTTTCGGTCTGGGGGCTCGATATCCTTGGCCCCTTCCCCCGAGCAATCGGGGGCTTTGAATTCTTGTTCGTTGCTATCGACAAGTTTACAAAGTGGCCGAAAGTGACTGTCGTGAGAAAGGTCACTGCTCAGTCAGCTATCAAGTTCTTGAAAGAATTGGTGTGTTGTTTTGGAGTTCCGGCAAGGATCATTACCGACAACGACATCTAGTTCATGAGCCGCGCCTTCATGCAATATGTTCATGCCCTCGGATGCAAGATCTCATTTGCCTCTGTGGCACACCCCCGGAGCAATGGGCAAGCTGAGAGGGTGAACACTGAAGTGCTACGTGGACTCAAGACGAGAACCTTTGATATGCTGCAGAAGCACGGCAGGCGATGGATCGAGGAGCTGCCGGTAGTTCTCTGGTCCCTCAGAACAACACCAAACCGAGCTACCGGGCAGACTCCCTTCTCCCTGGTCTACGGGGCAGAAGCAGTTATGCCCACGGAACTTATTTACGGGTCGCCTCGAGTGCTTGCCTACGATGAAGTAGCACAAGATCAGCACCGGCGTCACGATGCTGTGCTACTCGAGGAGAACCGTCTCCGGGCTATTACGCGTGTTGCACGCTATTAGCAAGCCCTGCGTCGCTATCATAGCCGCAGGGTTCATGCCCGGTGTTTTGAGGAAGGTGACCTTGTCCTTAGGCGCGTTCAGTCCGCCAAGGGTACAAACAAGTTGTCACCGAAGTGGGAAGGCCCTTACCAGGTAGTACGAGTCACCAGACCTGGCGCAGTCCATGTGGAGACCGAAGATGGCATTCAGTTGCAAAACTCATGGAATATTGAGCATCTCCGCAAGTTCTACCCGTAAGGCGCGGCTGTCGGGCCTTGCCCGGCAGCCACCCTTTTGTACAGGCCTTGCCTCAGCTGCATGTAACCCCTTGTACAAAGCCAGGGCGATGACCCTATGCAAGAGAAAATAAAGAAGCACTGTGGGGGGCCCCCGACCAAGATTGCATGCATGCATGAGCATTCCAAGATCACTGCATAAGCATTTCATGAGCATTTGCATATGCATATAGATAGGATCGCATCCTGCATTCATTCTCATCCGCATGAAGCTGCAGGTTCCTGCCGTGAACTTGGCTTTGACGAGGAGTTGAGAAGATTGCCCGGCACTACGATCCCCGACAAGCCAAACAGATAAGTTCTACCTCCTGTCCATTAGTGTTCTGTAAGTTATAACTTGTGCAAAAGAAAATCCCGCCACTCTTTTGAGACTTAGGTGCTCCCATCCCTGACTCGAACGTTGCTTCGGACAGGATGGTTGTAGTGGCCTTTGGTAAAAAGAAGTTGGCGGGGGGCTGGCCCCTTTGCCTGTTGCCCGGTAGACACAGCTCTCCGTCAGACAGAAAAGGTGCCGGCAGGGTAGCCTGCCGAGGAAAACTCATTTATTTACACTAAAGAGGCATCTCGCCTCTGCATGGACATACACATGCATGGGTTCCCGGCAAGGTTCATCTTTTTCATTAATGTGCTGATACAAGTACAAGCATTACAGAACACAAACATGGACTCGAGAGATTGCATTATTTGAATTAAAATTTGGCAAGTGCCTACAGATTTAAGATTGAAAAAAGATAAGTGCCCCGTAATCCCCTCTTTTTGTTTTCCCTCCATCAGGCACTGCGGTGGAAGGAGGAAAAGACGAGAAAAGGGCACCCAAGCAGGAGCCCATCCCGGTCCCATCGCGACCCACCTGGCGCGGCCTGACAAGACCGGGAGTCGCGAGGCTGCGAAGGAGGAGTACGGGGGACGGAGCGGCACCCTCTGGTCGCCACCTCCAGAGCCAGCAAGAAGCCCCGGCTTGAGCGCCGTTGGAGTCATCCACCAAAGCTCAGCCAGAAGACTGCTGGAGGGGAGGCAAAGGCGCCAAGAGAACATCCCTCCCCGGCCATCGCCCTAGGAGGCTGGTGATGATTGTGCCGGGGAGGGAGGGAAAGAAAGAGCGGAAAGACGAGGCGGCAGGTCACCGGTCGGAGGCGAAGGCATCCACGCCATCGTACTCTGACCTGACCCCCTGCCACCCGCCTTCTCCGTCTTCCCTCGTTTTCTCCTCACCACCGCTGCTCTCGAGAAGCACCAAGACTCCAGCCCGGCGCCTTCCCCGGGGAGACGGCGAGCGGCCAGGACGGCCAGGGGGCTTGAGGCGCACCGCTCCCCGCCTTGGCGGGCAGAAAGGTGCGCCTCTCATCAACATCAGCCCCAAGACCTCCGGGAGGGGCGGTGCTGGGATTACCAATGGTCTCCAGCCCCGCCTCCCGGCCGAGCCTCGAAGGAACCAAGAGGTTCGTCACAGCAAGGACCAGGCTCACTCCCCGAGCGCCAGCACCGGCATTTGGCAACACTAGCCCCAACCAAGGGCCCGGGGGCTGGCCCAAGGCTCTCCTCTTCAGCATAACCAGCAGAGGCAGAAAGCGGAGGAGAAGAAGAATGCGAGGGTGGGTGACTTCGCCCTCCTCCACCCCTCCATTTTATAGGCGGATCGGGGAGGGGAGCCGCTCCCTCAATAGGCGGCCACTGTCCTCCTCCGCCAACTCAAGACGACCGGGCCCTCGCCTTGACGCTCGCCCACGCCACGCGCCTCCGTTACCTACCCCGCATGATGCATGCAGCATACGTGGCTAAGGATAAGGGCGTGGTGGGAAGAGTGAATTGGCGGTTTCTCCCCCGTGCGTTAAAGTCATTCGCGGGCCATCACTGGAGCGGCCCCACCACCATTGGCCTTACATGACGCGCGGAGAAATCGGAAACTGGCCCGGAATCAAGGCTAATGAAGAAGCAAAGAAGACCTCAAGAGACTAGCCTCTTCGGCGACCCCGCCTGTGCGCTTATTAGGCCCTACCACGACGATGCTCGGTAGCGCGTTCGGGGTAGGCCCGTGGGCTTCTGTCAGTGGAACAAACCCTGGGTCTGTTGCCCAGACTGTGCACAGGCACAAGGATGAGATTGAAGCACCAACCCAAGTCAGAATACAAGGGACTAAGAGGTTCAAAGGACTAACATGCAGATCAGAGGGACCAAGATCAAGCCAGAAAAGCAATGCACCATCAGGAGAAGGGCCTCCTTTGCCGGGCAGGCGAGCTCGGCAAGGGGCGAGGCCACCCCCGGAAGACAACGTCCAAGACGTCTCGGCAGGGCCTGCCAGGGCACACGGAGGCAAAACCACCTAACCAACTACTCCACCATGACCCACGTCGTCAATCAGTGCGGTGTCGAACCGCGGAGTGACTAAGTGGCAGCCATTCACCACATGGCAGCCTCTCCCTAGAGGAAACACCTGCAGATGACACCCGTCCTGCGACGTGTCAAGCGAGCAGGCGTGGAGCTGGCGAGATAGCCCAGCAAGCCTTGCTGGGCAACCAACGATGTGACGTTGAGCGGTGCATTTAATGCGCCCTGTCAGCCCGCAGAGTTAGGTATGATAGCACTGTTTGTTATCTTATCAGTGCATAATGACTGTTTTGCCATTGTGATGACCCCTTAATCTATAAAAGGAGGCCCATGGCGACCGTAGAGAGGGTTAGAAGGTTGGATAACTCAGACCCCCATACGCGCGTAGCCACTGCCGCCCTGAGGCAACCCTTGCCGGGCAAGTGTACTACGCTCCACCACCACCTTTCCACCATCAATCCACCAAAGTAGGAGTAGGATTTTATGCCTCACGGCAGCCTGAACCTGGGTAAAAATGCTTGTGTGATCTCTGCCGTGCTGCCACACGCTTGTCTGCTCTTTGTGCAACGCGACGCCCCCTTGCCGAACCAGCAAGGGGCCTCCTAGTCCCATAGGTGGCCGTGGTTTCCCGCGACAATCTGCATCTTATCTTCATTATCCTCTATCCCTTCCAGTATTATCATATCTATAATTACTCTCTACAAAATGCAGAGTACAGGCAATGCTTATGAAGAAGTTCCTGTGCTGAAATTCTTGAGTTATCCTTCCCTTGACATGGAGAAGGGCATTATAGAGCCGGTGTTAACTGTTAATGTAAGTTAGTCCTTCTAAAGCCTTTATCCTCAACTGTTGTTTAATTTGCTCATGCTCCCTATCGTCAACTGCTATTTAGTTTGCTGTTTCTATCAAAATGCATGTTTGCAACAACTGTAAGTTCGAAGTTTTAGTTGTAAAACCAAATTCCTTATTCATACCATGCACATTACTCAATACTCCCTATATGTATGCTTGTTTTTGTGGATCTATAATCCAGTGTGTGGTGAAGCCGCCCACGTTTGCACCTTATCATCTCCTATTTTATCTTACTGATGTGGCTGATGATATGAACAACATGCCATGCACATTAACCAAAATAGATACAATGATTGTCGTTGCCCTTCATCTATGCTTGTTTTGTTGACATGGTAATCCAGTAGTGTGGTGAAGCTGCCTGCATTATGAACAATGCCAAATTGTGCTATTGATATTTTGAACTGACTCTTTATTTTCTAATTTGAAATTGGATGGAATTGACAGCACAGTTACCATCTTTGTTTATACATGTGCAAAACCTGTCATCTCTCTGCTTGTTTCAGGGTGATATGCCTGATGGCATGCACAAGTCTGCTGAAGGCTATGAGACAAATCCAACATATATTGCACCAAAGAAGGCAAAACATCTTGAAGATAGCGAGACAACCCCAAAGTCATGTATTGATGCAGTGTTCAAGTTACTTGAGACTAACAGTCAGACAAGCTCGCAAAATTCATTGTCTGAATCAGTTCAACTTCTTCAGTCCCAAGTTCAAGCAGAAAGGCATTCTGCAACTCAACTTTGACTTGAAGTCCTATCTCTAAGGAAGATCGCGGAGAACACCAATGAGAACCTCATTGCTAAATAGCTATAGCTGGAAGCTATGACCGACATGCTAGGCCACTCTCACAGCCTTGCTCAGCAGCTTGCGCAATAGCTCTCGCGCAAGGCTAACCTTTCTTGAACTGTCCTGGAAGTGGTCTTGGTTCAGTGTTATTTTGTTACGCTGCAATGGCGCCCATTTTTGGTAATCTCCTTCTTCGTTGCGCTTTATGATCCCTGGTGGCGAACTTCGATGCCCAGTGGATGTAACATACCATAAATCCTTTATTGTATAGTGTAGGTTTATTCTAAGTTACTATGCCGTAATTTCTTTATTGTATAGAGTAGGTTTGTTCTTAATTCCTACTAGTTACCGTATATGCCATCATTCGCTATCTGAAAAAAAGGGCGAAAATCTGATGTAGGCGACTGGGCCAAAACATTCGCCTCTAACGGACCTGCATTTTAGCGGGCCACAATTTGGCAGGCCTGCAACTTTCTTGGGCCTGAAAGGCCATTGGGGCCTTCGCACTTTGCGCCAGGCCCACAACTTACACGGGCCTCCGTTTGGCCCAAAGTTTAGTTGGGCCTTTAGTGGACCTAGCGCTTAGTTGAGCCCATGTAGTTTCGGGCCATTAACAGGCTGAATATTCTACTGGCCTATTACGGCCTAGAAGATACCATGGGCCTTTAGCAGGCCGAAATGCATGTTGGGCCTCAATTTTCAATAGTCGTCCACGGGCCTTTAGCAGGCTGAAATGTATGCCGGGCCATTATTGGCCCAGTTATATGACGGGCCATTACCAGGCCGAAACATATCTCGGGCCTTAGTTGGCCCACTGATATCATGGGCCTTTAAGAGGCTGAAAGCTTAGTAGGGGCATCAAAGGGCCGAATTATACGACTAGCCTTTAACAGGCCCAAAGTCACGTTGGGCTATACTGTTGCCACCTTGATCACGGACCGTTAGTGGGCCGCATGTCGCGTCGTACCATATATGGCCCATTGGCAGCACGGGCCATTCCCAGGCCGAAAGACACACCGGGCTGAAATGGGCCCATGTCTACATCGGGCCTCTAACAGGCGAAAATGTCACTAGGCTGTAATTGGGCCCAAATACTCGGCGAACAAATAACGGGCTAGATCTGGCTTTGGGCCGTAAATGGGCCATGTTTAAGCAGGCCGTTAGTGGGCTGGCCCACTAGTACCTGAGTAAATACTACGGGCCATTGACTGGGCCAGCCTTTTTAACCTATATGGGCCTCTGTTGGGCCCTGCCAGGTGTCGATGTATCATAGGCACGTCTCCTCCGTTGGATGGACGACATCTGGCCCACTGAGGAGCTGACACGTGTCTCCTCCGGCCAATGATGATTTTACACGTGGAAAATCCCCATTGGTCCTGGCTGTTAACGGGTTATCGGATCCAAACCGGAACCCGATAGCTTATCGACGACCCGTTACGGTGGATGCCACGTGTCGGTTACCCTTGACGAAAGCACTTTTATGACGTGCGATTTATCATCATGGAAGTGGACACTTCCATGATGATAATTTTGGTAATGTCATGCAACACTTCTACGACAGCACATGTATGACTATCTTGATTTTGTCATAAAATCATCATGGATGTACATGCATGACAGAAAATGTGACCTATTGTGACAAACATGTATCATCACGGAAGTGTATTTTTTTGTAGTGATGGAAAGTGTTGGGAATTACTCGGTCGTTTTGGTTGACGGGAAAAGCATGCCTCTCAAAAATTTTATCTCTCAATTTAAGCTTTGAGCTCTGGCACCTCTACAAATCCCTACTTCCCTCTGCGAAGGGCCTATCTATTTACTTTATGTAATTTTTATTTTTATTTGAGTCTCCATCTTCTCTTATAAAGCACTAACTAGGGAGCACTATGATCATACTTGAGCATTGGATGTAGCTAATATGCAAGTGTGTTTCATGAATGGATCAATGATTGAGCATGATGGGCTTGGGATAACTTTCTTTAGTGTTGATATTTTGAAAGACAGGGTTGCTTGTTGATATGCTTGAGTACTGAAATCTTCATGTCAAAACTAGACTATTGCTTTGAACCATATAAAAGTCCAAATGTCCATGCTACAAAAGAAAAGAATATGTGATGAACATGTTAGGCAGCATTCCACATCAAAAATTCTGTTTTTATCATTTACCTACTCGAGGACAAGTACGAATTAAGCTTGGGGATGCTGATATGTCTCCGACGTATCTATAATTTTTGCTTGTTCCATGCTGTTATATTATCATTATTGGATGTTTTATATTCATTTTACAGCAACTTTATACCATTTTTTGGGACTAACCTATTGACATAGTGCATAGTGCCAGTTGCTGTTTTTTTGCTTGTTTTTTACTTCACAGAATATCCATATCAAATGGAGTCCAAACACAGTAAAACTTTTTGGAGATTTTTTCTGGACCAGAAGACACCTTGAGGACCAAGAAAGCACCTGGGGGGAGGCCCGTGGGGACCACAACCCACCTGGGCGTGCCTAGGAGCCCAGGTGCACCCAAGAGGGTTGTGGGGCCCATGGGGGTCTCCTCCACCGCCCCTTTGCCCTATAAATTCCCAATATTCCAGAAACCCTAGGGGAGTCGACGAAACACAATTCCAGCCACTGCAAGGTCCAGAACCATGAGATCCAATCTAACACCATCACGGCGGGGTTCATCATCCTCATTGGTGCCTCTTCGATGATGCGTGAGTAGTCCACCATAGACCTACGGGTCCGTAGGTAGTAGCTAGATAGCTTCCTCTCTCTCTCTTTTGATTCTCAATACAATGGTCTCTTTGAGATCTATTTGATGTAACACTTTTTTGCGGTGTGTTTGTTGGGATCCGATGAACTTTGAGTTTATGATCAGATCTATATCCATGAATATTATTTGAGTCTTCTTTGATCTCTTATATGCATGATTATTTATAGCCTCGTATTTCTTCTTCGAATCTTTGGTTTAGTTAGGCCAACTAGATCGATTTTTCTTGCCATGGGAAGAGGTGCTTTGTGATGGGTTCGATCTTGCGGTGTTCTTTCCCAGTGACAGAAGGGGCAGCAAGACACGCATGTATTGTTGCTATTAAGGATAACAAGATGGGGGCTATTCCTACATGAATAGATCTCGTCTACATCATGTCATCGTTCTTATTGCATTACTCCATTTCTCCATGAACTTACTACACTAGATGCATGCTGGATAGCGGTCGATGTGTGGAGTAATAGTAGTAGATGCAGAATCGTTTCGGTCTACTAATCTTGGACGTGATGCCTATATATTGATCATTGCCTTGGATATCGTCATAATTATTCGATCTTCTATCAATTGCCCAACAGTAATTTGTTTACCCACCATGTGCTATTTCTCGAGAGAAGCCACTAGTGAAATCTACGCCCCCCGGGTCTATTGTTTATCATATTTGCTTTCCAATCTATTATTTGCCACTTTTATTTTCAGATATATTATTCTGGAAACCCAAAAATACCTTGCTGCACTTTTTTATTACTTATTTTATTTCGCGTTTTATTGAGAGCAATATATCCAGTCTACCTCAAATTTATCTATGTTTTTACCATGCAGGGATTGACAACCCCTCTTACGCGTCAGGTTGCAAGTATTTGTTCTTTGTGTGCAGGTACCGTTTACATAGTGTTGCTCGGTTCTCTTACTAGATTGATACCTTGGTTTCACAACTGAGGGAAATACCTACCGTAGCTGTACTGCATCATCCCTGCCTCTTTGGGGAAATACCGATGCAGTTTCAAGCGACATCAACCGTCAAGGTCCATTAAGGATAATGTTGTGCTCAAAGCTGGATGTACACGATCAAGGTCCACGGTCAAGGGGCTCAGGGCGGACGCGACCTCTCACTGCGTCCGCCATTGAAGCGGCACGCCGGCCGAGGGCGCCGCCCACTGCACTCCCGGCTGTACCCGCCTCCTCGCCGCATTCAAACACCTACATTTAAACTCGTGTGGAATGCGAGAAACCCACGTCTGTTCAGCAGCGGGACGCCGGCCAAGATGCTCCTTCCACCATTTTCTCCACTCTTTCGATGGCATCCAATGAACAAGAAGAGCAGTTCTCCTTCATAAAAGCCGTCTGGGTGGCCCGCCGAGCCCGACAGTTATGAGCGAGGCAGCTCGCTGCTCCACTTACCTCGCCTAGCCCGACGGATCCAGTTGCTGCCCTAAGCCAGCTTGTGGTTCACACCTGGCCGCTCCAATCCAGCTTGAGGAAGAGTGTCGAGTTGCTCCACGCCGGCTTGTCGGGGAGCATGGTGGCACGAGCATCATTGCTGCCCTCGATGCCGCCGCGTCGTACAACGCCTCTAGTGCCTGCGACTGCGCCATCCGCCGTCGACGTGCACGTAGCCATGCCATGCAGGCAGAGAAAGAAGCCACCGCCGATGTCGAGGAGGTGATGCGGCTACGCGGATGTCGACAAGGTGATGGCCAGCACGTCCCCGCCTGCCGCCATCATCGAGGAGAAGTAGAACACGGGAGGCCGCCTGATAACCCACAAGTATAAGGGATCACAACAGTTTTCGAGGGTAGAGTATTCAACCCAAATTTATTGATTTGACACAAGGGGAGCCAAAGAATATTCGTGAGTATTAGCCGTTGAGTTGTCAATTCAACCACACCTGAAAGACTTAATATCTGCAGCAAAGTATTTCGTAGCAAAGTAGTATGGAAGTAACGGTAACAGTGGCAATAGTAAAAGTAGCAGTTTGTAGTGATTGTAACAGCAGTAGCAACGAAAGTAACTTAGCAAAGATCAGTATGTGAAAATCTCGTAGGCATTGGATCGACAATGATAATTGTGTTGGATAATATTCATCATGTAGCAGTCATAACCTAGGGTGACACAGAACTAGCTCTAATTCATCAATGTAATGTAGGCATGTATTCCGTATATAGTCATACGTGCTTATGGAAAAGAACTTGGATGACATCTTTTGTCCTACCCTCCCGTGGCAGCGGGGTCCATAAGGAAACTAAGGGATATTAAGGCCTCCTTTTAATAGAGAATCGGAACAAAGAATTAGCACTTAGTGAATACATGAACTCCTCAAACTACGGTAATCACCGAAAAGAATCCCAATTATTGTCACCTTGGGGTATGCAGATCATAACTCGTAATAGGTGTCTACAACTTGCAAGATAGGATCAAGAACACACATATATTCATGAAAACACAATAGGTTCAGATCTGAAATCTTGGCACTCGGGCCCTAGTGACAAGCATTAAACATAGCAAAGTCATAGCAACATCAATCTCAAAACATAGTGGATACTAGGGATCAAACCCTAACAAAACTAACTCGATTACATGATAAATCCCATCCAACCCATCACCATCCAGCAAGCCTACGATGGAATTACTCACTCCCGGAGGTGAGCATCATGAAATTGGTGATGGAGGAAGGTTGATGATGATGATGGTGACGGATTCCCCTCTCCGGAGCCCCGAACGGACTACAGATCAGCCCTCCCGATGAAGAATAGGAGGCGGCGGCGGCTTCGTATCGTAAAACGCGATGAATCCTTCTCTCTGATTTTTTCTCCGTGAATAGGAATATATAGAGTTGGAATTAGGGTCGGAGGCGGTCTAGGGGGGCACAAGCCTGCAGGGAGCACCCTGGGGGATAGGCACGCCCCAGGGCTTTTGGCCTCTTGGTGGCCCCCCTCTGGTATCTTTTTTCGCCAGTGTCGGCGTTCTGGGAACCGGGGTACCCAGACTTGCCTGCCTGTGGCCCACGGCGTGGCTTCATCAGCGGCCTGGTATGGCCCTTCTCCAGCATCAACAACACAAGACCCTCGCGAGGGGCCAAGCCTCGGGAGGCGGACGACGCCAAGACCTTCGGAGGGAGCGGCTTCCCCAGGCCGGCTCCTGAGGAGCGGAGATTTCCATGCAAGCCCCACCTCGTGAGGTTCAGATGACACAAGCCATGACGACCAAGGCCAGGCGGGCGCCAGCAGGCGCAGTATAGCAGGTTTCCTCTTCGGTGCTAAGGAAGCAAGCACAGACGCAGAGTCCCAAGGAACCAGCCAAAGGTTTCCATTCCCGTGCTATAAGACCAGGACGGCAGGACGGAGGTCATCGCCGAGCCCACCACGATGTCACGACCAGAAGCTTTGCAGGCGAAGACCACCTTTCGTCAGGATAAGATGTACTACTTGTCTCCCTTTAAACTTGGTCATTGTGGGATCGCTTCCCGCCTTCATTTTGGGGGAAGAGGACCGAGGCCACTATAAATATAGCTAGGCCACCACCATAGGAGGGGGACGAAAACGAGATCATCCTCACCATCACACACCAGCACAAGAACAGTCCTCCTGAGGTTGTTCTCCCTCTGTACTAGTTCATCCTCAGCCCACCTCGAGGCCAATCCACCACAAAGCAGAAGTAGGGTTTTACACCACAAGGTGGCCCGAACCTGGGTAAACTGCTGAGTCCCTTTCCTTTCCTGTTCATCGAGCTAGGCGGTGAGATCGACGAGTCGGCTGGCTGGGGAGATTGAGTTCTTCGCACGCACCCCAGAGTTCGAACCTTTCTTGGGTCTGCGGAGCCCTGAATCCGACATTTGGCGTGCCAGGTAGGGGTGCGTCGGAGCCTCTCTTCCGCCGGCCAATTCACCGCCGTTCCACTGTTCCCATGGCCGATGCTCCTCGAGTTCGTGCTGAGCACCGGGCCGCTCTCGCCGCCCACGTCGCGCAGACGGCATCGGCGAGTGCTGACGACCTCTCCATCGCGCGCCCCGCGGTGCCGGCGCCTCACGCCGTCGCAGCCATCCTCGGCTGGTCGCAGGCGCCAACTTTGGATCGCCATGCCAAGCAGTTCTTCCGCCAAGTGGGTGCCGCTCGCGCGCAGCGGGGAGCTCCTCTGGGCTGGGCGGCGCCTAAGGCCGACCTCACCTTCGACTCGGGGGACCACCCCAAGACCACGGTCGGTGCCGGTGCGCTCCCTATGCGCTGCACCCCCACCATCTGCAATGTAGCAGTCACCAGGACCCTCATCGATGGTGGCGCCGGCCTCAACATCCTCTCCGTGGAGGCGTTCGGCCTACTTCAAGTGCCCTACGGCCGGCTCCTCCCCACCAAGCCTTTCTCTGGGGTCGATGATGGCTCCACCAGCCCCCTAGGGCAGATCCGCCTCCCCGTTACCTTCAACACGCGTGAGAACTACCGCACCGAGCTCATCGACTTCGACATCGCCTGCATCGGCCTCCCGTGCAACGTCATTCTCGGGTACCCGGCCCTGGCTAGGTTCATGGTGGCAATCCATCCTGGCTACAACCTCATGAAGATGCCGGGAAGCAGCGGCGTCCTCACCGTGGCGGGGGACACCAAGGATGCGCTCTCGGCCCTCAAGCTCGCCTACAAGGCCACGGCGGCCGCGCGGCCGGTCAAGGATAAGGCTCCGGAGGGCCCGGGGGCTGCGCCAACAAAGAAGAAGCAATTGTTCTCTCAAGACAAGGCTAAAATGAAGCAGGTGCCAGTCGATGAAGATGAAGGGGCCGGCCCTACCTTCACCATAGGCACCGACCTCCCTCCCGACCAGGAGGAGGCACTGGTCAGCTTCCTCCGCGCGAACAAGGGCGTTTTTGCGTGGAAAGCTACGGACCTGGTCGGGGTTCTGTGTGGGATAATCGAGCTCCACCTGAGGTTGTGCCCCAACGCACGCCCAGTGAAGCAAAAGGCACGACGGCAAGCCACGGAGAAGCAATCGTTCATCGTCCAGGAAACCCGCAAGCTGCAGGAAGCCGACGTCATTCAGGAAGTGCGGCACCCAGATTGGCTCGCGAACCCAGTTATCGTCCCCAAGAAGGGTGGGAAGGAGCGCATGTGCGTCGATTTCACCAACCTGAACAAGTCCTGCCCTCAAGACCCTTTCCCTCTCCCGCGCATCGACCAGATTGTCGACTCCACCACCGAGTGCGATTTACTGTGCTTCCTGGACGCCTTCTCAGGCTATCACCAAATCAAGATGGCGGTGCAGGATGTTGAGAAGATGGCTTTTCTAACCCCATGCAGGGTGTACTGCTACACCTGCATGCCGTTCGGGCTGCGTAATGCAGGAGCAACCTTCCAATGGTTGATGCACATCGCCCTGGGGCAGCAGCTCGGGAGGAACGCTGAGGCATACGTCGATGACATAGTGGTGAAATCTCGGGAGGCGAGAACCCTTATCGAAGATCTGGAAGAGACGTTCGCCAGCCTGCGCCAAGTAAACCTGTGGCTCAACCCACAAAAATGCTTGTTTGGCGTCCCGTCCGGCAAGCTGCTGGGTTTCCTGGTATCGCACCGAGGGATCGAGGCCAACCCAAAGAAGGTCAAGGCTATAGAAAGGATGAGTCCGCCCCAAACCCTCAAGGAGATACAGAAGCTGGCGGGCTGCGTGACCTCGCTCGGGCGTTTCATCTCCAAGTTAGGAGAACGCGCCCTCCCCTTCTTCAAGCTGATGAAAAAGAAGGGCCCGTTCGAGTGGACTCTGGAGGCTGATGCGGCCTTTCAAGACCTCAAGAGGTACCTCACCAGCCCACCGGTGATGGTGGTGCCGCGCCCCCTTGAACCCTTGGTGCTCTACCTGGCTGCCACCCCTCACTCTGCTAGCGCAGCGCTGGTGGCGGTCCGGGAGGAGCGCCCCGTCAAGGGCTCGCAGAGCAGCACCTCACGCCCGGCCGACGCGCCGCGGCTTGAGGATGGCGCTCCCGAGGCCTCGGCCACCCCACCGGTCGGCCGAGCCCCTAAGGATGGCGCTCCGGAGGCCACGGCTGCTTCGACCGACGACCAAGCTCCTGACGCCCCTCAGCCTCACGAGGTGCAAGATCCCGCCAATGCCTCCGCCCTCGTCGAGCACCTAGTATACTTCATCAGCACGGTGCTGCGCGATGCTCGGGCGCGTTACCCCATGCCGCAGAAGCTTTTGCTCGCACTCCTCGTCGCCTCCCAAAAACTGCGTCACTACTTCCAAGGTCACCCCATCAAGGTTGTCTCAGCTTACCCCTTGGAGAGGGTGCTCCGGAGCTTGAATGCTGCGGGAAGGGTCACCGAATGGAACATCGAACTGCAGGCTTTCCAGTTAGAGTTCAGCACCACCAGGATCATCAAAGGTGCGGCACTCACTGACTTTGTGGCAGAATGGATTGACGCCCCTGGCCGGGAAGTGGGTGAGGACCATTCTCTCGCACCCGAAAGCGATGCGCCGGATGGTTGGGCCATGTACTTTGATGGAGCGTTCGCACGTTAGGGCGTGGGGGCTGGAGCTGTGCTCATATCGCCCACACAAGACAAGCTCTACTACGCCATGCAGCTCTGCTTCCAGCACGGCGAGAAGGTCTCCCACAACATCGCGGAATACGAGGGCCTAATTGCCGGCCTCAAGGCTTCGGCGGCCCTGGGGATAAGGTGCCTCACCATCAGGGGCGAGTCCCAGCTCCTCGTCAACTTCTCCAACAAGGCGTACAAGCCAAAGGACGAGCACATGGAGGCATACCTCGAGGAGGTACACAAAATTGAGAAACGATTCTTGGGCTTGGAATTGCAGCACGTGCCGCGTGGCACAAACAAGGAGGCGGACGACATCGCCAAGAGGGCGTCCCGACGTCTACCTCAGGAGCCCGGCGTATTTGAGGAACGGCTTTTCAAGCTGTCGGTGGCTCCACCCGCTGCAGCACTAGCACCGCTTCAGGAGGAGCTTCCCCAGGCGCCCCCCTCTGGCGCCCCAGCTTGCGGCCTGACCTCGGGAGCCCGCCTACTCCTCGCGCTCGAGCCTCAGGAGGGGTGCTGGACCGAGGAGTTCAAGACGTACCTGCTCCAAGGCACCTTGCCGGAGAAGGAGGAAGACACAAAGCGAGTCGCCCGCGAGGCCACTGCGTACTGCATTCAGGACGGTGAGCTTTACCGGAAGCGACCGAACGATGTTTCTCTACGATGCATCTCCAAGGAGCAGGGATGCAAGCTGCTGGCCGACATACATGGCGGAGACTACGGGCATCACTCCTCATCATGCACCCTCGTCGGCAAGGCATTCCGCAGCGGATTCTACTGGCCCACGGCGCTCAATGATGCCACCGAGCTGGTAAGATCTTGTGAGGCCTGTCAGTTTCATGCCAAGCAGATTCACCAACCTTCCCAGGGACTCCAAACCATCCCGCTCTCATGGCCGTTCGCGGTCTGGGGGCTGGACATCCTGGGTCCATTCCCTCGAGCGCCCGGTGGCTACCGCTACCTCTACGTCACCATCGACAAGTTCACCAAGTGGGCGGAGGTGGAGGCCGTCCGCGCCATCCCGGCCGGCTCGGCCGTCAAGTTCATCAAGGGCCTCATGAGCTGCTTCGGGGTCCCTAACCGCATCATCACCAACAACGGCTCGCAGTTCACCAGCAACCTTTTCAAAACATATTGTGCTAACCATGGAACGCAAATATGCTACGCTTCGGTGGCACACCCTCGGAGCAACGGCAAGGCCGAGCGTACCAACGCAAAAGTCCTGAGAGGCCTCAAGGCGAGGACCTTTAAGAAGAAGCTTGAGGCCTGCGGCAGGGGCTGGCTCGACGAGCTCCAGTCCATGTTGTGATCCATCCGCACCACCACGACCAAGCCGACGGGCGAGACCCCGTTCTTCCTCGTCTACGGAGCCGAGGCGGTCCTCCGTCACGAGGTCAGGCATCGCTCCGCGTGGGTCTTGGCGTTTGATGAGGCACGCCAGGACACCTCGCGGGGGATGGACCATGTGCTGGGGGAGGAACGCCGCCGCCAGGCCTCACTCCGGGCAGCGAGGTACCAGCAGGCGCTGCGGCGGTACCACTGCGGCGGTACCACTGCCGCAGCGTCCGCTCCAGGACGCTCGATGTGGGTGATCTCGTCCTGAGGCGGGTGCTCTCCAGGGAAGGGCTGCATAAGCTCTCGCCCATGTGGGAGGGCCCGTTTAGGGTCGCTCGTGTCTCCAGGCCTGGCACCGCGTGCCTGGAGACGCAGGACGGGATCCCCATACAGAACGCCTAGAACATCCAGCACCTCCGGAAGTTCTACCCATGAAGCAAGGCCCCGGCCTGTGAAGGTCTCCGCTCGTGACACTCTCACGTAATAATGAGTTGGGGTTGAACACGCCCCGAAGTCTCCTGAGTGCCATCCTTGGGCCTCACGGGGGCTCCCACTCACGTCCTAGTGGAGGCCCCATGCTCCGCGCTGGTGGGAAGACAAGAAAACTAGTCTAGGTGCCGGACGCGGCTTTTCTTTGGCTTGCTTTCTGTAGTTGGTTTTTGACTTCTTGAGTGAAATTTGGAGCTTTCGCGTCTTTCGTTTGCAAGAGTTGGAAAGTTTCTCTCTTCTTCTCTCTTCTCTCTTCACAGTGTTCGCCTCTCCAACCTTGTCCCAAGAAGAGCGGCAGTTGCCCGTCGCTCCTCCTCGCGCGCCCCGCACACGGGGGCTAGGTACGGTGTGTGTGCGCCCGGGCTCGCCCGCGACCACACCTCGCCAAAACCTTGCTGCCCTAGCTTCGGTGCCTTAATCCTCGCGTGACGCCCTCGAACGAGCTCACGGGCATGCGCACCATCTTAAGTCCATGCCTCCGGGCATCGCGACGTGGTGTGCTGGCTACAACCAACCCGTGCTCAGGGGTTTACGCGAGGTAGGACGAGATGCTTCATGAGGTTTTCTAACCCTGCAGCTACACGACGCCTCCCGAGGCTCAGTGACTCCCGAGCACTCAACGACCCCTGAGTTTTCAAGAAGGAAGCCCTTGGAAGATGCCCCTGGAAGGGCATGCCCTCGCGACATGGAAGCCTACCGCGAGCACATCGAGCTAAGTTACCCTGAACGCACCTAGTAGAAACATGGACATCACAACATGATATGAAAACAACGAGCATAGCATAACAGCGCAAGCACCAGGGTTCATTACACGCCCCAACAGGGCCCTCTACTTCTTACAATGCAGGAGGAAAAAAGAAACAAAAGCAAGCTGCACGACTACGGCGACTCCTGAGGCTCGGCCCCGGCGAGACCCAAGCTCAGTCAGAGTCTTCCTCCTGCTTCACCGGGGCGCACCGGCGATGCGGCTTGTCGCCCTCCCCGGTCCGAGCCCGGCGGTGTGGCGGCTCGTCGCAGTCGCCGTTGCTCGTACTCTGCCCGGAAGAGGAGCCCCCACTGCTGGAGCCGGCGCGGCCGTCACCAAGGGCAAGCTCACCGCCAGCAATCGCGCCTTCGCCGACATCTTCGTCGTCGCTGTCGCTCTCCGGGCAGCACCCCAGGCGCCGGCCATTTTCCCTGAAGACCCTGACGTAGAGGGTTGCAGCGCCATCGTACCTGAAGTGGAGGGTGCACCTCCCATGCAGGCTGCGTGCGCGGGTGAACAGCTACCACCCGCGGTTCAGGAACACGTTGCCGGTGGCGGTGACCTCGACGTCCACCCAGGAGGCCTTGCTGCAGCAGCCGTCATCCTGCAGCCAGAGGCCGCCAGGCCCTCCGGCCGGTAGTGCGCTCGCAAAGGAGCGCGGCAGCTAGAACCAGATGCCCACAGGCCTCTCCGACCACACGACAAACTCCGGGAGCATGTCGGCTGAGTGGGAGCACGGTCGTGGCGGCCGGACGACCACCGCATGCCTCCCCTCATCACCGAAGACGCCCCGACCATGGCATCCCTTGCCACGGGAAGAAGCTCCACCGTTGCTGTCGGAGGCGGCGCCGGCTGTCGGAGGAGTGCGCCCACGCCCTCGAGGGGCCACCGCCAGAGTCGTTGTGTGCTTTCGGGGTCTCCCATGGCCTCTCTTGGGCGGCGGCGAGTCGGGGCCCTCCTTAGGGGCTTTCCCTTTCTTCGCCGCAGAAAACCTCCTCCCCGGCACCATGGTGCTTCGACAAGACGGCGAGACGAGAGGGAAGAAGAAGAACTAAGTAGCGAGAAGATGGAGATGAGCAGGGGCTCCACCCCTCCTCCCATATATAGCCAAAGGGAGGCCAGCCGCCGGCCTCCACGATCTCCAGTAATGATGATCTTTTTGCATGCAGCAGGTTATTGTCAAGCCGGACGGTTGCCGAGGCAGCGTGGGGAAGCGGAGACGCCCACGTCCCATCAAGCGCCATGCGTCGACCGGGTCCGCAGGCGGTTAGGGCCCGCGGTGCTCCGCCCTTGCCCTTTGGCTTCACCTCGAAGCCAAGTCCGAGCGCACCTTGGGCCCGGGGGCTACTATCGGCATTCTGGGAACAGGGGTACCCAGACTTGCCTACCTACGGCCCACAGCGTGGCTTCATCAGTGGCCTGGTACGGCCCTTCTCCAGCGTCAACAACACAAGACCCTCGCGAGGGGCCAAGCCTCGCGAGGCGGACGATGCCAAGACCTCCGGAGGGAGCGGCTTCCCCAGGGCGGCTCCTGAGGAGCGGAGATTTCCATGCAAGCCCCACCTCGTGAGGTTCAGATGATGCAAGCCATGACGACCAAGGCCAGGCGGGTGCCAGCAGGCGCAGTACAACAGGTTTCCTCTTCGGTGCTAAGGAAGCAAGCACAGACACAGAGTCCCAAGGAACCAGCCAAAGGTTTCCATTCCTGTGCTACAAGACCAGGACGGCAGGACGGAGGTCATCGCCGAGCCCACCACGACGTCACGACCAGAAGCTTTGCAGGCGAAGACCACCTTTCATCAGGATAAGATGTACTACTTGTCTCCCTTCAAACTTGGTCGTTGTGGGATCCCTTCCCGCCTTCATTTTGGGGGAAGAGGACCGAGGCCACTATAAATATAGCTAGGCCACCACCATAGGAGGGGGACGAAAACAAGATCATCCTCACCATCACACACCAGCACAAGAACACTCCTCCTGAGGTTGTTCTCCCTCTGTACTAGTTCATCCTCAGCCCACCTCGAGGCCAATCCACCACAAAGCAGGAGTAGGGTTTTACACCGCAAGGTGGCCCGAACCTGGGTAAACTGCTGAGTCCCTTTCCTTTCCTGTTCATCGAGCTAGGCGGTGAGATCGACGATTCGGCTGGCTGGGGAGATTGAGTTCTTCGCACGCACCCCAGAGTTTAAACCTTTCTTGGGTCTGCGGAGCCCTGAATCCGACAGCCAGTATTTCTTGTTTATTCCACAAAAATTCTCCATAAATTTTCAGGTCAATCCGAGAACTTTGATTTCTGCACAAAAATAACACCAAGGCAATTCTGCTGAAAACAGCTTCAGTAAGGGTTAGTTCCATTAAAATCATGCAAATTAGAGGCCAAAACAAGGGCAAAAGAGTTTGGAGAAGTAGATACGATGGAGATGTATCAACTTCCCCAAGCTTAACCCATTGCTTGTCCTCAAGCAATTCAGTTGACAAACTGAAAGTGACAAAGAAAAACTTTTACAAACTCTGTTTGATCTTGTTGTTGCAAATATGTCTAGCCAATATTCAGGTTTTCAGCAAAGATTATGAACTAACCATGATCACAATAACACTTAGGTCTCACATTTACTCATATCAATGGCATAATCAACTAGCGAGTAATAATAAGATATCTCGGATGACAACACTTTTTTTCAAAACAATCATGATACAATATGACATAATGGTATCTCGCTAGCCCTTTCTGAGACCGCAAAACATAAATGCAGAGCACCCCTGAAGATCAAGGACTGACTGGACATTGTAATTCATGGCAAAAGAGATCCAGTCATAATCATACTCAATATCGAATAAAAACAAGGCATATAAATGACAGTGGTGCTCTCCAGTTGGTGCTTTTATAAGAAGATGATGACTCAACAATAAAAGTAAATAGATAGGCCCTTCGTAGAGGGAAGCAAGGATTTGCAGAGGTGCTAGAGCTCGAAGCTTTTAAAACAAAGATGAATATAATTTTGAGCGGTATGCTTTCATTGTCAACATAACAACCAAGAGATCTCACTATCTTCCATGCTAGACACATTATAGGCGGTTCCCAAACAGAATGGTAAAGTTTTACTCCCCCTCACTAACAAGCACACTCCACAGCTAGCCGAATCCACGGGTACCGTCCATACCAACAACAGTCCTGGGGGAGTTTTGTTTCATTATTATATTTTGATTTTGATTTTGATCATGGAACTGGGCATCCCAATTACCAACCACTTTCTCGTGAATGAAAAGTGAATAAACACTCATCTTGAGAATAACCCACCTAGCATGGAAGATACTGACAGCCCCCAGTCGCCACATGAGCAATTCGGGCATACAAAACAGATTATCATTTGAAGGTTTAGAGTTTGGCACATGCAAATTTACTTGGAACGGCAGGTAAATACTGCATATAGGTAGGTATGGTGGACTCATATGGAACAACTTTGGGTTTAGGGAAGTGGATGCACAAGCAGTATTCCCGCTTAGTACAAGTGAAGGCTAGCAAAAAGATTAAGGAGCGACCAACTAGAGAGCGACAACGGTCATAAAACATGCATTAAGATTAATCAACATTGAGTGCAAGCATGAGTAGGATATAAATCACCATGAACATAAATATCATGGAGGCTATGTTGATTTTGATTCAACTACATGCGTGAACATGTGCCAAGTCAAGCCACTTGAATCATTCAAAGGAGGATACCATCCTATCATACTACATCATACCCATTTTAAATTGCATGTTGGCACACAAGACAAACCATTATCCACTCTTAGCTAATTAAGCATGGCATGAGTAACTATAATATCTAATTGTCATTTCAAACATGTTTCATCCATAATGGGCTGAATCAAGAACAGTGAGCTAATCATATTTACAAAAACAAAATAGGTCGAGTTCGTACCAGCTTTTCTCCATCTCAATCATTTTCTCAAATATCATCATTATTGCCTTTCACTTGCACGACCGAATGATGTCAATAATAATAAGAGTGCACGTGCATTGGACTAAGCTAGAATCTGCAAACATTTATTCAAAGGAGAAGACAAGGTAATATGGGCTCTTTGTTAGATCAACAATAATGCATATGAGATCCACTCACCATTTTCATCGTGGTCTTGTCCTTACGACCCAAAGAAAAGAAAAGAATTTCAAAGAAACACACTGAATTATTTTTGGAGTTTTTGTTTTTCTAAACAAAGTAAAACGAAAACGAGAAAAACTATTTACACAGGAAAGGTCCCAACAAGCAAAAGAAGAACGAGAAATCTTTTTGGATTTTATCAAAGTTTTTCAAACACATAAGAAGAAAGCAAGAAAAATAAACTAACATGGATAATACAATGAAAAAAGGATGAACACCGACAACTGGAATGAATGTGTGATGCATGAATGTAATGTCGGTGAGAGATATGTACTCCCCCAAGCTTAGGCTTTTGGTCTAGGGCCACGGCTCGAAGTAACCCTCTCATGGATACTGCGGAGGGTCCTGAGGGTTCCACTGGTTGACGAGCACCTGTGTCTCCCATTGGTAAATAGGCTCCTGATATGGCTCAGGTGCTGGAGCTGGCTCGGGTACTAGGGGTTGCGTTAAGCTCCAGTACACATAAATGTCCTCGGGCATAATAATGTACCTGCCTGAATAAATATCGAACAAAGAAGGTGCAGCCAAAGTAATAACCTCATAGGTACCCTGACTAAATACCAGGTTGTACTGAAGTTACTTTTGCTTATCATTTTTAATAAAATCGTGTGCTACCATGCTAGCATAGTCTAAATATTTAGTGGGTAGCAACATCTCCTCCTTCTCATCGTGCCTAATAGGTATCTCAAAATATTTAGCAAGGCAGGAGGCATAGACACCTCCAAAAATACTACCCTTCGTACTGTTTGTGTTTAACCGCCGAGCAACGATGGCGCCCAAACTAAAAGTTCTATTAGCATATAAAGCATGGCGCAAAATAGCAAGGTCTAGTGAACTAAGAGTTCCACTCTCCCCACGACCAGCCAGACATCTCCAGGCAAATAACGCATAGTAACACAAAATGGGAAAATGTAAACTAGCTACTCTAGCTTCTGACACTCCTCTCTCCTCCCCCATAGTAGTGTCAGCGATGAAATCCGTCATGTCTCTAGGACATGGCTCAATGATGCTGTCCTCATAAGGTATTTTGCAAACATAGCAAAAATCATATAATGTCATTTCCTTAGGCTCACCATACAAGTGAAATTCTACCATGGGAGGATCTTTCCTAGCATGAAAGCGAAAACTTTGCACAAAGGTATTGGTGAGTAGGAGGTATTGGTCACACTTATCTTGGAGGAAGGGAATGATGCCGGCCTTGTCTGCCAAATAATAGAAATCCTCATATATTCCTGCCTCCCGCAAGAATGTGTCACTTGGCCATTCACACGGCCGAACCTCCGCCCCACGAGGAAGGTTGTACTTGGGCTTCTTCTTCTCCTCATTTTCATTTCCTTCCAAATTCCGGCTTGAAGAACCCCTTAACCACCTCCTCATGGTTTCTCTTTCCTTTGAAAATTTCTGAAATTTTTAGTGACTCAAATAAAAGTGAACCAAACTCAACAAAATTAATAGCAACTACTCCTACAAGTGTCTAGAGGCTATATCATGCAACAAAACTACTTTCAACCATATAAATTTGACGTGCAAGCTCAAGAACATGGTCACTATAGCAGCAAAAATTTGTGATAAATAAAGCACTATAGCAAAAACTAATTGGACCAACAGAGGAGTCACATACTGAAGAACAATCCCCCAAAACAGTTTCGGAAATGGAGCTCCGAGCAAGGAGATCAAAAATGGCAGCAAGATGAGCAAGAACACGGGTCTGAGCAATGGTGTGATTTTTTCTAGAGGAAGACGAAGTGGATGGGTGGCTGGAATAAGTGAGGGGGCCTACATGGGACCCACAAGCCACCTAGGCACGCCCAGGGGGGTGGGCGCGCCCTGTGGGCTTGTGGCTCATAGGTGCACCCCCCCTGGGGTGTGTTCAGTGCCAAAAATTCTTAAATATTGCATAAAAATCATACTAAATTTTCAGGGCATTTGGAGAACTTTTATTTTCTGGTTATTTTTTTATTGCACGGATAATTCAGAAAACAGTAAAATAATAGCATTTCTACTTTATTAATTCTAAATAACAGAAAGTAAAAAGTGGGTACAGAAGGTTGTGTTTACTAAATTCATCCATCCCATGCCCGTCAAAAGGAATCCATCAATAAGGTTGATCAAGTCTTATTAACAAACTTCTTTCAAGTGACATGAAACCGGAGAATCTTTGCATAACACTAGGTTACCTCGATGGGGATATGCATGTCCCCAACAATAAGAATATCATATTTCTTTTTGACAGTAGGAATAGGGAATTCAAAACCTCCAATAGTAATTGTTGAAATTTTTCCAATAGAATTGATACTATTCACTTGAGGTTGTTTCTTCGGAAAGTGTACCATATGCTCATTACCATTAGCATGAGAAGTGACATTGCCCTTGTTGCAATCAATAACAGCCCCTGCAGTATTTAAAATGGGTCTACCAAGGATGATCGACATACTGTCGTCCTTGAGTATATCAAGAATAACAAAGTCCATTAAGATAGTAACATTTGCAATTACAGCAGGCACATCCTCACAAATACCAATGGGTATAGCAATTGATTTATCGGCCATTTGCAAAGAAATTTCAGTGGATGTCAACTTATTCAAATCAAGTCTACGACATAAAGAGAGAAGCATAACTCTAACATCGGCTCCCAAAACACATAAAGCAGTTTTAAGATAGTTTCTTTTAATGGAGCATGGTATAGTTGGTATTCCTGGATCTCCTAGATTCTTTGGTATTCCACCTTTAAATGTGTAATTAGCAAGCATGGTGGAAATTTTAGCTTCCGGTATCTTTCTTTTATTAGCAACAATATCTTTCCTATACTTAGCATAAGGAGACATTTTCAAAATATCAGTCAAACGCAAGCGCAAAAAGACAGGTCTAAGCATTTCAACAAAGCGCTTAAATTCTTCATCATCCTTTTTCTTGGATGGTTTAGGAGGAAAGGGCATGGGTTTTTGGACCCATGGTTCTCTTTCTTTACCATGTTTCCTAGCAATGAAGTCTCTCTTATCATATCTTTTATTCTTAGGTTGTGGGTTATCAAGATCAACAGTAGGTTCTATCTCCACATCATTCTCATTACTAGGTTGAGTATCAACATGAACATCATTATTATCATTATTACTAGGTTCATGTTCATCACCAGATTGGGTTTCAGTATCAGAAATAGAAATATCATTTGGATTTTCAGGTGTGTCAATAGTAGGTTCACTAGAAGCATGCAAAGTCCTATCATCTTTCTTTTTTTTCTAGATGGACTAGGTGCATCAGTATTAATTCTTTGAGAATCTTGCTCAATTCTCTTGGGATGGCCTTCAGGATATAAAGGTTCCTGAGTCATTTTACCACCTCTAGTCACAACTCTAATAGCATGATCAATCATCTTATTGTTCATCTCATTAAACAAGTCATTTTGTGTCTTGAGAACTTGTTCTACTTGAGTTTTTACCATGGAATCATGTTTACTAACAATCTTGAGATCATTAACAGTTCTAAACATATAGTCACCCAAGCATTCAATCATATAAAAGTTTTGTTTCAATTGTCTACTAACATAAGCATTGAAGTTTTCTTGTTTAACAATAAAGTTATCAAATTCATCCAAGCATTGACTAGCAGATTTATTATAAGGAATATGACCTTCATCAAATCTATAGAGAGAATTTACCTCAACTACCTGTGTTGGGGCATTGAGACCATGTATTTCTTCAATAGGTGGTAAATTCTTAACATCTTCAGCTTTAATACCTTTTTCTTTCATAGATTTGTTTGCCTCTTGCATATCTTTATGACTCAGAAATAGAATACCCTCTTCTTCAGAGTTGGCTTAGGAGGTGGTTCGGGAATAGTCCAATCATTATCATTGCTCAATATATTATTCAATAGTACTTTAGCTTGTTCAATAGTTTGTTCCCTGAAAACACAACCAACACAACCATCTAGGTGGTCCCTAGAAGCATCGATTAGTCCATTATAAAAGATATCAAGTATTTCATTTTTCTTGAGAGGATGATTAGGCAAAGCATTAAGTAATTGGAGAAGCCTCCCCCAAGCTTGTGGGAGACTCTCTTCTTCAATTTGCACGAAGTTAAATATTTCCTGTAAAGCAGCTTGTTTCTTATCATATCCTCGGGACTACGCACACAACTAGGAGCAAGAGAATTAAACCATATCTTAGCATCACCTTTTAACGAGAAAGGAAACAACTTAAGAATATAGTAGTAACAATTTTTTTTCTCATGAGCAAATAGGGTGGCTATATCATTCAGTTTAGTAAGATGTGCCACAACAGTTTCAGATTCATAACCATGGAAAGGATCAGATTCAACCAAAGTAATTAACTCAGGATCAACATAGAATTCATAATCCTTATCAGTAACAAAGATAGGTGAAGTAGCAAACTTAGGATCATATTGCAGTCTAGCATTCAAAGATTTTTCTTTCAACTTGACTAGTAATTTCTTAAGATCCTCTCTATCTTTACAAGAAGAAAGTCCCTAGATACCTCTCCATCCATAACATAACCCTCAGGTATAATAGGCAATTCATATCTAGGAGTGCTAGGTCTAATGGGTGTTTCAAAGTTTTCAGTTTCAATAATTTTATCAGTTTGAGAAATATCATCAGTTTTCAGCATTCTCAATATCTTTAGCTCTAGCAAGTTTTTCATCAAGAAATTCACCCAGTGGCACAGTATTATCAAAAGTAGTAGCATCATCATAAGCATCATTCATAGCAGAAGAAGCATCATCAATTACTTGCGACATATCAGGATTAATATCAAGTGTAGTTGTCGCAAGCTTACTCAAAACAGAAGGTGAATCAAGTGCAGAGCTAGATGGTAGTTCCTTACCTCCCCTCGTTGTAGAGGAAAAAATCTTGGTTCTAGTATCTTTCAGATTCCTCATAATGATCAATAGATATAAATCCTAAGTGACTCAGCAAATAGAGCTATGGTCCCCAGCAACGGCGCCAGAAAAAGGTCTTGATAACCCACAAGTATAGGGGATCGCAACAGTTTTCGAGGGTAGAGTATTCAACCCAAATTTATTGATTCGACACAAGGGGAGCCAAAGAATATTCATGAGTATTAGCAGTTGAGTTGTTAATTCAACCACGCCTGAAAGACTTAATATCTGCAGCAAAGTATTTAGTAGCAAAGTAGTATGGAAGTAACGGTAACAGTGGCAATAGTAAAAGTAGCAGTTTGTAGTGATTGTAACAGCAGTAGCAACGAAAGTAACTTAGCAAAGATTAGTATGTGAAAAGCTCATAGGCATTGGATCGGCAATGATAATTGTGTTGGATAATATTCATCATGTAGCTGTCATAACCTAGGGTGACATTGAACTAGCTCCAATTCATCAATGTAATGTAGACATGTATTCCGTATATAGTCATACGTGCTTATGGAAAAGAACTTGCATGACATCTTTTGTCCTACCCTCCCGTGGCAGTGGGGTCCATAAGGAAACTAGGGGATATTAAGGCCTCCTTTTAATAGAGAACTGGAACAAAGCATTAGCACTTAGTGAATACGTGAACTCCTCAAACTACAGTAATCATCGGAAAGAATCCCAATTATTGTCACCTTGGGGTATGAGGATCATAACTCATAATAGGTGTCTACAACTTGCAAGATAGGATCAAGAACACACATATATTCATGAAAACATAATAGGTTCAGATCTGAAATCATGGCACTCAGGCCCTAGTGACAAGCATTAAGCATAGCAAAGTCATAGCAACATCAATCTCAGAACATAGTGGATACTAGGGATCAAACCCTAACAAAACTAACTCGATTACATGATAAATCTCATCCAACCCATCACCGTCCAACAAGCCTACGATGGAATTACTCACTCTCGGCGGTGAGCATCATGTAATTGGTGATGGAGGAAGGTTGATGATGATGATGGCGACAGATTCCCCTCTCTGGGGCCCCGAACGGACTCCAGATCAGCCCTCCCGATGAAGAACAGGAGGCAGCGGTGGCTCCGTATCGTAAAACGCGATGAATCCTTCTCTATGATTTTTTTTCTCTGTGAATAGGAATATATAGCGTTGGAATTAGGGTCGAAGGCGGTCCAGGGGGGCCACAAGCCTGCAGGGGTGCCCTGGGAGCAGGGCTTATGGCCTCTGGGTGGCCCCCCTCTGGTATCTTGTTCTGCCAGTATTTTTTGTTTATTCCACTAAAATTCTCCATAAATTTTTAGGTCAATCCGAGAACTTTGATTTTTGCACAAAATAACACCAAGGCAATTCTGCTGAAAATAGCGTCAGCCGGGTTAGTTCCTTTAAAATCATGCAAATTAGAGTCCAAAACAAGGGCAAAAGAGTTTGGAAAAGTAGATACGATGGAGACGTATCACTGCCGCTGATTTTATCCCATGAAGGCTACCGCGAGGCGACGCCGGCGTAAATAACTGGTGTCTTGCACGATTATTCTTCAGCCGGATGCTGGAGGAGGGCAAAGAGATCGGCCGGTGACCATTTAGATTAGGTATATTAATTCTACCTTTAGCTCCAGACTAGCACAGCTTAATTGATGTAAATGTAATGAAATCCAACATGTTTATATGAAATCCGGCCATGTTTGCATGAATTTGCGTCCATGTTCGCGCTCTCGGGCGAGCGCTCTCCGTCGCTGGAGTGGGACGACGGACTCCGTCTCTGACAACACCGCAAAGTGTGTCACCACCATTGTGATGGCCAGGACGCGGCGAAAGAACAATGTCCTTCATTCCACAGGTGATGGTCATTACCGCGCGCTCGTCTAGACGGCTCGGTAGCTCATGAAGTAGCACCAACAACATGCCTTGTGCGTCTAATACTCCATTGCAATCGTAGTTGCTGCATGCACAACTCGGGTTGCAGTTGTAGGTGAGCACGACGATGCTGCGTGGCCATCCATCAATAGTGGCTGGTATGAGGATGACATCGCCATGTGCATAATATTTGTACTAAAAATCATGAAGAGTATAAACATGTTTACGTACAACCTGAGTGGATTGCTCTAGTGGTCATCACACGTGTAGTGTCATGCAAAGCTTCATTTATTAGGTTATAGACTCATTTTGTTTTGGTATGTGTGATGTTACTCATAGAATGAGTAACTAGCTAAGTTACTCAATTTACCTCTCTCCTCATTAACTTATTGGCACATAGGCGAATTTCCTGAGTTGGACCCGATGTTACTCTTGAAGTTACTCCCACTGTGGTTAGTCTTAGGCCTTGTTCGGTTCAACCTCCTCCCAAGGGGTCTGGAGAGGATTGGAGGAGAATTTGGCTTGTACATGATCTAATCCCCCACAATCCTTTTTAATCCTCGTTAAAACCCCTTGAAGCGCACATGCCCTTAAGGTTAAAAATGACCAGGATTACAGAGGACATGGTACAAACTTCAGGGATTTAAAAGGTGAGGGTTTTTTTCCGACATGCTCTACAACCTCAAGGTTTATAAATCGGACTTCACTCTTCCCTCATGCACTCGCGCGGGTACACTCGCTACAAAAAAAAGACACATCCGTGACATTTTGGGCTGAACATTTTTTTTCTGTCACGCTTATGACACTTCTATGACGATAATTGTGACAAAAGCACGTATCATCATAGATATGGTGGGCTCCTACTTCTATGAGAAAAAATCATGACAGAAAATGGGCTTTTCATCCTGGGCGGGCTGGGGACGCACCTGCATGACATTCTTTGGGCTGTCCATGACTGAAAAAATCATGGTAGAAGCGAGGGCGAGGAAAATTTCGAGGAGTTCTCGGTTACGGTGGGTGGTCGGGGCCGAGCGATCCACGGAGGTTTGCGCATTTCTCTGGTACACGTACACGCGTGTGTGCGAGGTGTTGGGCTCTAATTGAACCCGAGCAAGGCATTCCCTTACTGAACCCTAGCGATTGCACTAGCTACGTTACTGAACCCGAGCGATCGATCCCTGGCTGTTAACTGAACCCGAGCGATTCCTTCGCTACTGCTGCTAACTGAAGCCGATTGAACCTGTTGCCTCTTGATGAATAGTGACCATTGTTGGGGGTTGGATGAACAGTCTCGGTGGGGGTTGGATGAACAGGACCCCGTGGTAGTAGTAGTAAGGCCGTTGCCGCTGGATGAACAGGACCCCGATCGAGAGGAGGCCGCCACACCCGAGCCGGTTGGGGTGGATGAACAGGACCCCGTGGAGGGCTAGTTGAACAGTAGCCGGTGGAGGGTGGATGAACAGGACCCCGTGGAGGGCTTGTTGAATAGTAGCCAGTGGAGGCAACCCCGTGGATGAACAGTAGCTGGTGGAGGAAGGAGGAAGTAGACGGTGGATGAACAGTAGCAGGTGGAGGCTGGAGGAAGTCGACGGTGGATGAATAGTAGCCCCGTGGAGGCTGGAGCGAGGCAGTAGACGGTGGATCAACAGTAGCTCGTGGAGTCCCATTTTGCGGTACACCACACCCCTCCCGATGAACAGGACCCCGTTTTGACCGTAGGTGCTCCAACACAAGTCCGTTTCCTCCGTTTTGCGGTATGCCACACCCCTCCCGATGAACAGGACCCCGTTTCGACCGTAGGCGCTCCAACACAAGTCCGTTTCCTCTGTTTTGCAGTATGCCACACCCCTCCCGATCAACAGCACCCCGTTTCAATCGTAGGAGCTCAAACACAAGTCCGTTCCTTCGTACTGCGATACGCCAGACCCCGTTTTGGCTGTTCCGTCCAAGCCGGTTGGCTCCCAATGAACACGACGCATTCCGACCCAGTCTATTGCCTCCTAATGAACAGGACACTGTTTCTCCGTTCTGACCCAGCCAGTTGGCTTCCGATGAGTAGGACATTGTTGCTGCCGTCCATAGCCTCTCCATGTACATGAGCCCTGGCCATACGTTTGCGTGAGTAGGAGTTCGAGACCCCGCCCGTATGTATGTATGTGGCCGTATTTTTTGACATGTGGCTGTACGTACGTGTACATGGTTTAGAACGGACTGCCTGAACTGCTACGTCGGGGGCTCTACTACTACACGTGCCGTTGCTTGCTCGGCCACGGTTCATCATTGCAGAGAGACCGATCAACCAGTATGTACTTACACATTCGCGACAAAGCTATGTACGCTTCGACCGGGTGGGTCCCAACTGTCAGGGAGGATAAGGATGCACTTCCTTGCGTGTGAAGATATAGCTGGTGGGTCACAGCTGTCATGGGGAAGAATCATTTTTTTGCCCGTAATATGGACGCACTTCCTTGCGTGCGAAGATGTAGCTGGTGGGTCCATCTGTCAGCCTCACCGCGTAGAGTCCTCTTTCGATGGCTTTCGTTCATTGACCACGTTGACCACGCCGCACGGATAGCACCTAGACGGTGGACGACAACGAGGCCTAGGAATGGAACGATGCGGAGCCAGGGAAGATGAGGCAGGTGGATGCCCATGCGGAGGGGAGTACGAGGGTTCACTGGTTTGGCTGCGGTGTGAGGCTGCCATCGCCGGAGAATAACAGTAGGTGTTGGTGAGTAGAGGAATGGCCTGGATGGCAATGGGAGTAGGGTGGGCCACTGAGTCCTACACGGCAGCACAGCCGGTCACGGGAGGCGGTAGCAGGCGGTACCGCCGGCGGTGTTTTGTGTCGGCGTTCTGGGAACCAGGGTACCCAGACTTGCCTGCCTGCGGCCCATGGCGTGGCTCCATCGATGGCCTGGTACGGCCCAGTTTCAACACCAACAAGACAAGACCCTCGCGAGGGGCCAAGCCTTGCGAGGGAGACAGCGCCAAGACCTCCTGAGGGAGCGGCCTCCCCAGGCCGCCTCCTGAGGAGTGGAGATTTCTATGCAGGTATCCAACCTCACAAGGTTGCGGTGACGCAAGCCATGACGACCAAGGCCAGGCGGGCGCTAGCAGGCGCAGAGGAGCAGGTTTCCTCTTTGGTGTTAAGGAGGCAAGCACAGGCATGGGTTCCCGAGGAATCAGGCAAAGGTTTCCATTCCAGTGCAATGAGACCAAGACCGCCAGGACGGCAGGACGGATGTCATCGCCGAGCCCACCGCGGCGTCACGACCAGAAGCTTTGCAGGCGAAGACCACCATTCGTCAGGATAAGATGTACTACTTGTCCCCTTTCAAATTGGCCACTGTGGGATCCCTTCCCGCCTTCGTTTTGGAGGAAGAGGACCGAGGCCGCTATAATTATAAGCTAGCCACCACCGTAGAGAGGGGACAAAACCAAACCGAAGATCGACTCACCCTCACCCCAGGGCAGACCTCGCGAGGTTGTTCTTCCCTTGTACTAGTTCATCCACAGCCCCTCGTGAGGCAAATCCACCACAAAGCAGGAGTAGGGTCTTACACCGCAAGATGGCCCGAACCTGGGTAAACTGCCGCGTCCATCTTCTTCCTTGATCCATCGAGCTAGGCTGTAGGGCGACGGGTTGGTTGGCTGGATAGGTTGAGTTCTTCGCACACGCCCCAGAGTTCGAACCTTCTTTGGGTCTGCGGATCCCTGAATCCGACATTTGGCGCGCTAGGTAGGGGCGTATCGAAGTCCTCCTTCCATCCTTGCTCCGCTTCCATTCCGTCGCTCCCATAGCGGAGGCTCCCCGAGCTTGCGCTGAGCATTGGGCCACTCGCGCCGCCCAGGCGGCGCCCTCCAACCGCGGAGCTCGTCACCCCATGCTCCCTGCGGCCAACGCGGCCGCCGGTATCGCCAACCGTCGACGGCACGGGCCGCTCCCGCCCTCTCCCGTGCGGCACCGCAATCGTGCCACCGCGCGGTCTTCCAGTTACGCTGTGGCGTCGTCCCTGCGCGCTCGCCGGGAGCAGGCGAACATGCAGGCTGCACTCCTTGTGGTGCGGGAGTTGCTGAGATGCCGGCTAGCGGAAGGCAGTCACGATGCCTTGCTTGGCCGGGTCGCTGAGCTGCTTGACGCCACTTGAGAGGGTGCAGAGCCCTTTCGTATCCTGCCTACATCACGGACGCCACCGGGGATCTGCGCCTGCCCCTGTTGCGTGTGCTCGTCTTTCCGGCGGGGGCCCGGAGGGTCTCGCATCGGTGATCTCACGTGCGCCGTCGCCCGCCCGGCTCAAGGCTTGTCCCCACAGAACACGACCGGGATCGGCGGCCCCTCCAGGAGTCACGATGAAGGACCGCCCCTGGTTGCCGCGACCAGACACCGGAGATGGTGGGCGGCAGACTGGAGGGACTAGGGGCTAGTCTCAGGATGAGGACCTCTGGTGTCTCTATGCCGCCATCGGTGGGCCCGCTGTACGAGCAAAGGAGAGGCTCGCGTGTGTTCCCCCCATCAGCCCGGGCAGCGGGATCGGCGAGGCCACGCAGGGCCAGGGCCCCTTACGAGCCAATCCAATGCCTCGCCGGCACCTTCGACAGCAGCGGTCGCCAGTTACAACCAATATCTTTGGAACACGTCGCACTAACCTTGGACCGGAGGTAAACCGCGCCACGGCGGCGAACCTTCGGACGTTGGCCTCGCCTCAATACAGGCGGGGCGCGCCGGAAAGTCGCGCGAGGGGGAGCCCGACGACAGAGCTCCCCTCACATCGCGAGGTGCAGGGCGTCACCACTGCGGTGGCGCGTGCCATCCATAAGTGGGTCCTCCGCCGGGGAAAGCGCCGGCGAGCCCTCCCCCGGTCAAGGGCCTGCGACCGCCTGACCACCGCCCGTGTAGCCCTTACCCCTTGGTCCTGTCCTGGTTTCCGGATGCCCCAATGGTGGTCAGGGCATGCGCGGGGCGGGGTCCCTACCCAGGGAGCAAGGAGTGCCCCTCAAGTCTCCGCTCATGACACTCTCACGTAATAATGAGTTGGGGCTGTACACGCCCCGGAGTCTCCTGAGTGCTGCCCCTGAGCCTCACGGGGGCTCCCACCCACGCCCAAGTGGAAGCACCATGCTCCGCGCTCGCAGACGACACTGTCCCCCAATGACTATGCCCACGCCTAGTGGAAGCACTGAGCTCCGCGCTAGTGAGAAGACTAGTGTAGACGCCGGACGCGGTGATATTTTCTTTTTGCCCTCTTCTGTAATCCGGTTCACTGTTTTTGAATGAAATTCGAAGTTTCGTGCATTTGCTAAAAAGAAAAAGGGGGGAATTTTTTTGATTCGCGGTGTTTCCTTTTTCTCCTATTTGTGTTTGGGAGGCGCGACTACTACCCGCTATCCCCTCCCAAGCGCCCCGCGAGCAGGGGCTGGGTATGGCGTGCGCACCTGAGCTAGCCCCAGTGGCACCAACGCCCCCTCGGGGCCGAAGACGCAATTGCCACGGGTCCTCCCGTGCACACACCTCGCCAAAGCTTTGGCGCCTGGCTCTTCGCGCGGTGCTCTCAAGCGAGCCAGTAGGTAGGCACCATGCCCGGCACTCCGCTCTTGGCCTCAGGAGTATTCAACTCTTGGCCTTGGGAGCACTCAGCGCTGGGCGCCTCTCACACTCCCGCAAAGCTCGACGCCCGGCAGGGGCACATCAGTAGACCCGAAGCTCTCGCAAGCCCCTCCTGAGGCTTCACGGACTAGGGGCTCCGGAGGGCCCATCTCAGGAGAATCGCGTCTCTGCGATACAAGAACTTGTCCAACATCGCGAACACCAAAAGCTAAGTCATACCAACTACTTCAGTCAAGAGCCTCCCAGCTCATGGCGGCATATCTCCAAAAATAATTTAGAAGGCATATCATTGTTTTGTACATCATAGGAGAACTCTCTCCAAAAAATGCTTTCGCATCCCCGCGGGGTCACCTTCAAAGTTCTGACAGGAAGGCAGGGAAACACAAGCCTAGCGAGGAGCGTCATCGTCATCATCTTCGCTACCACTATCTTCAGTAGCTCCGCCCTCTTCGTCCACGGGCGCAACCGCGTCATCGGCAGGGGCAAGTTCCGCGATCAGGTCGTCCACGTGATCGTTCACCCAGTTCGCTAGGACGCCTTGGATTGCCCCTGGCACGGGGGCTATCGCGGCATCGAAGTCAAAGTCGGGGTTGGAGCGAAGAAGGTGGCTGAAGACACGCTAGAACACTTGCCCAAGAAGGTCGCAACTCTTCTCCACGACGAGCTGGCGCACCCACGCTGCCCTGCCCTCGAGGCGGGTCATGACCTGGGTGAAGAAGCTGAGGTAGCCGGCGTCATCGGCTTCGTGTGGGCGGGGGACATTCTCATCGCAGATGTCGCTCAAGGCCCAGTTGGCCCTGAGCTCGAGGGCCTCGAACATCAAGGAACGCTCATGCTGCAGCATCCGGCGGCGGCTCGCCTCGTCCGAGGCTTTCTCCATGAGGGCCGTAACACCTTCAACCTACTGATGAAGGGAAGACAGCTCGGCCTCAGCGGTAGCCCGAGCTGCCTCATGCAGACGTCGCTCCATGGTGGGCGCAAAGGCAGCCCCCCTCCACCCATTTGAGATTGTAATCAAGAGGAAGATAACTGTTCTGAGGGGGATTCAGAAGGAGCAGACCACTCCTATTTAACCCCTGAGGTCTTCGCTCTAACTTGGCATGCTGATGTTGGTCATATCATGCATATGGTGCCTTGCATCGCTTACTTTATACATCAAATATGTCATCTGCTTAGTTTAGACATGCTTTGTGTGAATGCCATATGTTTAGTTTCTGTATCGTATATATGAATTATGCAACGCCATTTTGTTTAGCTAGGCATCATATATGTGAATTTTGCAATGCCATCCTGCTTAGCCAGTCATCTTATATGTGAATTATATCACGCCATCCTTTTTTTTCATTACGTATTACATTTGTCAACAATGTTAGGACATTCAACTACTCTTTGTGTGCATCAGCCATTTGACACAGTGATGAAAAAATCTAGAGTGGAAACAAGGTCTTCAGAGCAGACTATGCTATCTGACGAAGCGCATATCTCGCTGGTTACGGATAGCTCCTCAGAGGAGGATTCAGAGACAGATGACCAGTCCTATTCCCCCCCCCCCGAGGTGTATGCTCTAACTTGGCAGGGTTATGTTGCTCATATCGTGCATATGGTGTCTTGCATTGCTATGTCATTTTCTTAGTTTAGACATGCTTTGTGTGAATGCCACCTGTTTAGTGTCTAATTACCACATATGTGAATTATGCAATGCCATCTTGTTGCAAGACATTATATATGTGAATTATGCAATGCTATCTTGTTGCAAGGCATTATATATGTGAATTATGCAATGCCATGTTGTTTAGCCAATCATCATATATGTGAATTATATCATGCTATCCTTTTTTTGTATTACGTATTCCATTTGTTGACAACATTTGTATATTCAACTACTCTTCCTGTGCATCAACCATTTGAAGCGGTGATGGAAGTATCTGGAGTGAAAACAAGGTCTTCAGAGCAGACAATGCTACCTGCTGAAGCAGACATCTTGCTAGTTACAGATGGCTCCTCAGAGAAGGATTCAGAGACAGATGACCAGTCCTATTTCCCCCCTGAGGTCTATGCTCAAACTTGGCAGGGTTATATTACTCATATCATGCATATGTTGTCTTGCATTGCTTAGTTTTTACATCATATATGTGATTGCCATCTGCTTACTTGCTTAGTATATAAATCATATATTTGAATTATATCATGCCATCATGTTTACATAGACATCATCTATCTGAATTATGGCATGCTAACCCATTTAATAAAGACATCATATAGTTATATCATCTCATCATGTTTAGTGTTTACAGTCATCATATTTTGAATTATGTCATTCTATCCATGAATTATATCATGCTATCATGTTTCCATAGGCGGCATGTATGTGAATTATGGCATGCCAACCTATTTAATTAATACATCATATAGTTATATCATGTCATCCTGTTTACATAGTCATCATATTTTGAATTATGTCTTTCTATCCTGTTTAGTTAGCCATCATATATGTGAAATTGTGTCATGCTATCCTGTTTGGTTAGACAACATAAATGTGAATTATTTCATGCCCTCTTTTATTCCCCACTATCCATTGCACCTGTCTATCATACAATGTCTATACATTCAATTACTTTTCTTGTTTATCAGCCATTTGAATTGGAGGGGGTGATGGCAGTATCTAAGGGAGTAACAACACGGTCTTCAGAAAAGATAGTGCTACCGGTCGATGCAGATAGAACCACGGTTGTACTTGCCCAAGAACCAGCCCCACCACACATAACCCAGACTCTCGCAGATTGTACCCCTACCAAGTTGGACAGAGAACCAGCTACACCCCTTCTAACCCCAACCCAGCAGATAGTAACCCAGTTCCAGTTGACAGAGCACTGTCTCCACCACAGAGCACCCAAACATGAGCAGTTAGTAAGGCAAATGCAGTGCCCAAAGCACGAGGACCACCACTCCGAACCCCAACTCAATGCTTAAAGCAGAAGAAGAATTGTTCTCAGGTCAGGTTCTGTAGCTATGGTTCATATTCCTTTGCTCTTGCATCACTGTATTTACTCATACCAACTATTTTCAAATTTGAAGGATGGAATTGAAACTCCAATGGCGCAACAGGTATGTTTTAAACCTGTTTCTTTAACTAGTTTGCTGTTGTAACTTGCTCTATGTTGATTTCAGCTTCAATTCAATAAACAGTTATGTTCTCATGTCATGCACATTACAAGTGTTGTTATTGCTGTGTAGTTTCCCACACTTATATTCTGTCTATGCTGCTTTGTCTTAAACATATATTATTTGAACTGTGTCTCTATCTTGATTTGGCAACAAAAACTAGAATGATATAGACCGTATAGTGACCATGGTACATAGATATATGTTTGTTTCATGCTGTTATCCTATCCACTTTACTACTGAACTGATTTACCAAAATGAGTTTCATATCCAACATGGTAAACCTGTGATGTGTCTGCTTGTTTCTCTTTTAGAATGCGGACAAAATATTGGAGAAGAGTACCCTGTTATGCAATGGTAAAGGAAGTAATGCAGATAAGGTTCAAGATAGTGAGACATCCCTGTTGGTCTCCAAGAAAGATGATAAAAACTATCTTGACGACAGTGAGACAACCCCAAAGTCCTGTCTTGATGTAGTGTTCGAGTTACTGGCCACTACTGCTGGCACAAGCTCTTCGAACTCGTTGCCTGAATCAGTTCGTCTTCTTGAGTCTCAACTTCAAGTTGAAAGACAGCAATCAGATGTGCTGCGACATGAGGCCGAAGGACTAAGGAAGTCCCTGCAGAATTCAGATGCGTACTTTCTGGTGCAACAGCAAGCGCTGGAGGATTTAAGCGCCAAACAAGAGAAAGTTAATAAGCTTGCTAAGCATCTTGCCAGCATGCTCGGTACCCAAGATATTGTTTCTTGAGCTCTTCTGAAGTGGTTTTAGTTCTAGACTTGTTTTGCTGCGGCATTTTTTTGCACTGGTCGCCAACTTTGACAACCAGTGTATGTGATATGCTGCTTTGTTCCCTATATTTGCACCGGTGGCGAACTTTGATGCCCAGTGGATGTAATATGTGTAATAGCCGTAATAGCCTAGAATTAGTTGCTTGCTTATTTATTTCCTTATTGTCTTGTTTAGTTGTTTCCTTGTAGTCACTGCAGTTCTTTTTCCGCGTTTTTCTTGTGGCCACAATAACCTATTTTTTACAACTAGGCCGCAATAACCATGGGAAACATACGGACCATTGTAACCATGGTCCACCTACCTGCTGTAGTGACCATGGGCCTCCTACGGGCCGTAGGATCCATGGGCCCTCGACGGGCCGTATAATCAATAACGGTCCGCAAAATGGGCCGTAAACGGGCTAGAGTGGAAATCGTGTGTTTATGGCCTGACCATAACAGGCCGTTAATAAGCCAAAATGTATAACGTGCTTAATTCTATCGACAGGCATCACGGGTCGTTAATGGGCCGTATTTGATGCTGCTATGAAAACAGCCCAACGGGTTAACGGGTCACAAACGGGCCGACTGTAACCACGGGCTGAATTTGGCCCACAAGTGGAATAGGCCAGTAACGGACCGTAAGTAACCGAATGCTGGAAATGAGCCCAAGAATAAATGGGCCCTTAGATGGCCGAAAGGTAACACGGGCTGGAAACGGCCCAACGGAATAATGGGCCGTTAATGGGTGTAAAGCTATACACTGTTCATCATGGGCCAGTTTCACCACGGGCCTTTAATGGGCCCAGAGTTACAAAGGGCCTCGTACGGGCCGAAAGACGTCATTGGCCATACATGGGCCAGAAGTTACAACGGGCAGGAATCATATTGGACGGCCCAGATGACGCTACTGGGCCCAATTCGGATAGGCCATAATGGGCCATGAGTTAGCGGGTTGTAAATGGGCTATATGCGAACATGTCGTTAACAGGCTTTCCATGGGCCGGCCCGCTACCTTTTGACCAAGTCAAACGGGCCGGCCTTTTCACCTAAATGGGCCTCTGTTGGGCCGTGCAACGTGTTGACCTATCATAGGCGCCTCCCATCTAATGAGTGGATGACATCTGTCCCAACGCTGAGCTGACATGTGGTTCCTTTGGCCATTGAGAATTTTACACGTGGAAAATCTCCATTGGTCCGGGCTGTTAACGGCTTATCGGATCCAAATCGGAACCCGGTAGCTTAACAGTGACCCGTTACGGTGGATGCCATGTGTCGGTTACCCTTGACGAAAGCACTTCCATGACGCGCCATTTATCGTCATGGAAGTGGACACTTCCGTGATGATAATTTTGGTATTGTCATGGAACACTTCTATGACAGCACATGTATGACTATCTTGATTCTGTCATAAAATCGTCATGGATGTACATGCATGACAGAAAACGTGACCTACTGTGACAAACACGTATCATCACGGAAGTGTATTTTTTTGTAGTGACTCACGGTGGAGCGCATTTGCACACGAAAAGACAGTTAACATGACAATTTGACACATCTAGTTGTCCACTTAATGTGGGGTCTAGGACCAAATGTCAGCCATACCAAGTGCGACCTAAATGCGGTAGTGCGGTTATTGATCGAGTTTCTTTTTACTGGTATGTTAAATGAAAAGATGGTTCCGCACGTATTCAATTTAAAACGATTGCTACGGATAGAAAAACAATTACTACTCCACTTCAGGACTTGCTTGCTAGGGTTTCTCTCTTCTTCTCACTCTCTCACCCTCTCCAAATATAAACAAGACAGCGGTGTCCACTCTCTTTGTCTCTCTCTCTCTCTCTCTCTCTCTCTTCTCACCGGTTGTCACATATCCGGTCGGATCCCTTCTGCTGGTGGTCGCCGGTGGCAAGGGAGGAAGCCGACGCGTGCCGTCTTCTCTGACCTGGCGCCGGCATGGGAGGTCCTCCGCACCCTTGCTCCCCGCTGTCGTGTTGGTAGATCCCTCCACCTGCATCACCACATCCCGCCGACCGGAGGTATAATTCTTTTAGAACCGGCCTTGTTCTAATGGCCCAGCTCCCCACGTTGCTGCATCCCTTTTTTTCATCAAGTTAGGATTGCTCCCCATGTCGCTGCATCCTGCATGTGGATATTCTTCTAGTATTACAAATCTCCCCATGTAGCTAGCTCTGTCGGCTTGTCGAACACTCGAACACCACCTAAATTTTTACTATTAGAGGAAAAAAGGTATTGCAGATACTGGCTAATGAACCGATATCTTGGTTGGAAAGGGAAATAAAGATGCTAGCCTGACCGGTCTCTTGGTCGAAAAAGGACAGAAAGTGGGGGGGTGTTGGGTCGACAATGCAACCGAGAATGACTACATCTTGATTTCATGTGGTCACATAGGAAAGGTCACTGACGAGAACAAAAAAGGCACAAATCCAGACATGCTTTGAATGTTTGCCGCACTCGGCAACACCTCTGCCTCACCACTTTATGCGTCGGTGGATGTAAAACATGCTTGTGCCTCCCCTGTCCCTATGCCCTTACTGCTGCTGTTAATCTCACATCATAGGTAAAATGAAACAATGCCACTGTTAATGTGATGTCACTGTTAAGTAATGCTACTATCAATCAATTGCCATTGATAAACTGAATCAATGCCACAACCGTTTTATGAAATGCTTCTGTCTTGCTTTATTTCTCATAAAGAGTGTTTTGGGTCATTACACTAAAATCTGACACCAGTAACATAGTTGCATCTCAGTGAAACTGCACAAAATTTAATTGCACAATGGTTGACACGATGATGTGTTTCTCCTTTCCGTATGACCCTTTGTTAGAACGATTGTTCCTGTTAACCATGCACGTACGTACTGATCAAGTGCTACTCTCAATCTGTCATCACAGAGTCAAAATGCAATTGTTATGCATGTTAATGTAAGCCCCCGTTAATCTCGTGCCAGTGTTGATTTGATGTGATGGCACTTCTTAGTTAATGTCACTTTTTCATACTGTCAGTGTAATGCCATTGATAACATATGAGATGCTGCTCTTAATCATATGCCGCTGCAAAAAAATGACACTGCTTAAATAACCCTGTTACATAGTTGTGCAAACAGGGTTGTCTATCTCCATATGGTGTCTATTTGTGCAAACGGAAGCACAAACCTAAATTTTAGTGGAATCTGCTATCAGCTGACCTCACGGTGCTCCAGGTATTCCTACATTTGTAACTAGGTAGAATGACCAAGGCAAGATGAAATAAGCTTATCCTTACATTGACTTGCTGATTGCAGTGTGCAACGAGCCTGTCATGAGTTGAGGAGCAACCAAGCACTGCAGTCGTGTCGTCAATGCAAGATAAAAGAGACTGAGTCATTGATGGCCCGGCCGGCGAGTAGGGGTCGTGCAAACATCGGTGCATTGTTTTAGTGGAACTGCACAAAAAAGATATTGGGGTTAGTCAGACAAAATTTCTACAGCCACACGGGAGGAATTGCACTCATCGATTACATAGAATTTCCTCCGTGCCATCATAGGAGATCCCAAGGTGGAAATCAACTAACCACCTATATAAAATTATGCATAATCTTCCTCACGCAGGTCAGTATCCCCTTCGTCCAGATAATCGTGTTTTGTCATGCTGAGCTATTGATATGTGCTACTGTTTTGCGACACCGTTTAAGTACAGCTATTGCTTTCCTATCTTTTCACATTCAGCACAATGAAGATGATTTCAGTGTAATTGCACAAAATGGTCTGATGTTGAGTGATCTCTATCGCCTCCTCTGTTTGTTGTAAGGTCTAAGCGTAAATTGCAAGATGAGCCATTAAGCTAGCTGTGGAGTTTCCAACATGCTCAAAGTGCATGCAACATTGAGTAGAAAGAAGCATGCCCAGGAAATTAATGCATGCCCAGGAAATTAATGCGTGTTGTCGGATTCAGGGCTCCGCAGACCCAAGAAGGTTCAAACTCTGGGGCATGTGCAAAGATCTCAACCAACCCAAGTCTCGAGCTCGCCGCCCTACAACCTAGCCTCGTCGAACTCACGCGAGCGGAGAAGAATATGAACATGGCAGTTTACCCAGGTTCGGGCCACCTTGTAGTGTAAAACCCTACTCCTGCTTTGTGGTGGATTGGCCACATGAGGAGGCTGAGGATGAACTAGTACAGTGGTTTGAGCGGCCTCGCGAGGGCTCTGATGATGAGGGTGGAATTGATCTCATCCGGGGATCCCCTCTACGGTGGTGGCTAACCTATATTTATAGTGGCCTTGGTCCTCTTCCCTCAAAACTTAGGCGGGAAGGGATCCCACAACGGCCAATTTGAAAGGGGACAAGAAGTACATCTAATCCTGATGAAAGGTGGTCTTCGCTTGCAAAGCTTCTGGTTGTGGTGCAGCGGTGGGCTCGGTGATGACATCCGTCCTGCCGAGCTTATGGTCTCTATCTTGTTGCACCGAAATGGAAACCTTTGGGAGGCTCCTCGGGAACCTTCGCCTATCCTTGCTCCCTTAGCACCGAAAGGGAAACTGCCTCCTCTACGCCTGCTGGTGCCTTCCTGGCCATAGCCGTCATGGCTCACGTCATCGCAGCCTCGTGAGGCTGGGCACCTGCATAGAAATCTCTGCTCCTCGGGAGGCAGCCTGGGTAGGCCGCTCCTTTGTAGGTCTTGGTGTTGTCCGCCTCGCGAGGCTGGGGGACCTCATGAGGGTCTTGTCTTGGAGTTATTGTGGCTGGGCCGTACCAGGCCATCGAGGGAGCCATGCCGTGGGCCACAGGCAGGCAGGTCCGGGTACCCTCGATCCCAGAATGCCGACAGTACCCCCGGGGCCCAAGGTGCGCTCGTGCTAGCTTTGAAGCGAAGCCAAGGAGAGAGGGCGAAGCGCCGTGGGCCCCAAATCGCCTGCGGGCCAGGCTTGACGCATGGCGCATGACGAGACACGGATGCCTCCACTTCCCCATGCCGCCTCGGCAACCGCCCAGGCCGACAAAAGGCCTGCGCATGCTGCAGAGCCATCATTGCTCACCTTCGCCTTGCTCCAGATCCCCATCTCCATCCGAAAGCTTCTCCAGATCCAACCGCAGCTCTGCCCAACTTCCTTCTCTAACTCCAACGCCGGCAACCCCCCAAATGGCGCCCGGGAAGCAGAAGCCCGTAGCCCAGGTCGCGAGCTCCTCCTCTCCTGCGCCAGCACTTGGCACGTCCTCCATCATCGAGGCGGGGCATCTCGATCCCGTGCTCCCACAGACAGCGAGCGAAGACAACGAGTGGGGCGAGGCTGTGATCTGGGCTGGTTCCGCCGAGCAGAGGACCTTGGCGCATACGGTCTACCCCTTCTTCCTCCATAGCATCTTTGCGGGGCTCGTCCCGCCTCTCTCAAAGTTCTTCCTCACCGTCCTTGACCACTACGAGATCCAGGCCCTTCATCTTCAACCCAAATCCATCCTCCTCTTGTCCATCTTCGCCTTCTACTGCGAAGCCTTTGTGGGTGTGAGGCCCTCCGTGGCGCTGCTCTGCCATTTCTTCAGCTTGCGGCTGCATGACAACATGCAGGCTCCACTTGCGTGACCTTCATCGCGGTCCATAAGGGGAATGCCCTCTTGAAGGCCGGGAAGAAGGTGGAAGGCTTCTGGCACTGCTGGGTCTTCCTGGACACCAAGGGTCTCAACCCATGGCTAGAGCTGCCGACAGAGCTACCCGAGCGTCTTGAGTGGTGGGGCCATGCGAATCTCACCGACCCCCGGGCAGAGCCTGTCCTGCGAAAGATGACCTCGGCCATGGATGACAAGCGGCTGACGGGGGGAATGCTTGTGAAGGAGTTCCTAAGGCAGCGCCAAGCGCCGCTCCAGTCATGCACGAGGCCCATGTGGGAATTCCGAGGCGCGCGGGCCGACATGAGGCTACACCCTGCAAGCCTGACCGGTGAGGAGCTGGACAAGGCCATGGCCGTCATACTCAACGGCGATCTGAGGGACCTTACCAAGGGCTGCACCCCGCTGTACCACCGCGACAACAGGGCGGAACTGGTTGGCAACATGCCCGCCTTCAACGAGCTGGGGCTCGTGTCGCCCGAGCGCTCCAACTCCCTCGTGCCGGTGTCCTCTTGCGACAGCGGCGGTGAAAGGGACTCGGAGGCGATCGAGGACGACGAGGTGAAGGAGGTGTCCCCCCCGTTGCAGAGTGAGATCCTCCGTAACCTCGAAGACGACGACGATACCGATGAGCCCCCAGCCGCGGGCTCCTCGCGCTCCTCCAGGGCCCTCAGGAGGTCAGGGGCCACTCCCCAGACTGGGAAAGCATCTGGCCGGGCGACCCCGAAGAAGAGCGCGGCCGCGCCCGCTCCGGAAGGCTCCCCACATGCCAGCAGGGCGGCCGAGGCGTCAGTCCCGCCCCCGTCTGGTCCGCAGCTAACAGACGGGGCGGCCACGGCTAGGGTCCAGTGGTCCCGCTAGTTGTGGCCCCTCTAGGCGACCCCCTCACCTCTCCGGGCCGCAGCGCCATGCCGGGGCCCGTCAGGGAGCACCTCTCCCGCACCCTGGGCGTGACCAAGGTCACACTGAAGGAGGGCGGGGGTGCCCCAACCCTTGCCGAGAAGAAGAGGAAGTGGGTCGACCCTGAGGAGTAAGTGACCTACCTTGCCCTTGGGTCGAGCATAGATTGCAATTGTGCTCACAGTGCCTCCTTTCTTGATGCCCAAGTGTGGCGACATGACAAAGAAGAAGAAGGTGAGCGCCGAGCTGAAAGAGCCCCCTGTCCTGAGGGCGCCGTCAACCTCCGGTCGGGGCGGGTGCGGGAGAGCGCTGCGCCAGCCCAGCGCAGTCCCCGGGCGCTCAGGTGGCACCACGCCCGAACTCCCGAGTGCTTCACCTGCTCCTGGCGCCTCGCCAGCGCCACTTGGGGGAAAATCTGCCAGGGATGCTGGGGTTCAGGAGGCGACACCCCTTGTCGCGGCTGCGGCAGCCCCGGCGTTGATGGGGGAGGTGACCCCTTGACCCCTCGCGACGGAGTCCGCCCCTGAGGACGTGGTGATGGAGCTTCAGGAGGAGTCAGCCCCCATAGGCCAGCAGGCCGCAGAGTCATCCACCCTCATCGCGCCTGAGGGGAGCGTAGAGCCTCCGGTGCCGCTTGCCATCCACGCCAACACCTCCTCGGCCATGGTGCTGGTTGATGCGCCAGTGCTACCTCCTCATCAGTCCCTCGTGCTCGTGGACTGCGGCCCCTTGATCAGGCCTGGGGCCCTAGACGAGGCCTACGCTACGCTCAGTAGGATCAGGGCTGACCTCCAAGACGCCGACAGGTGCCTCGCAAGGGAGTGCCTGGGGCTCATCTTAGGGTGGCTTTAGGATGACACAGCTACCAAGATGGCTTGGGGCCGGGCTGAAGGCGCCACCACGGAGAGCAAGAAGGAGGCCGCCAAGGCCAAAGAGGCTCACGACACGGTGCTAGCCCGCGTGGAGTCTGCTGAGAGGCGCTACAGCGGGGCGGAGGCCAACCTGAAGACACTCCAGGAGGAGAAAGCCACGCACGCCCAATGGCTCCACCAGCAGGAAGAAGACCTCAAGGCCCGCGAGGCGAAGCTCGCCGACTGCGACTCCGAGCTGGCCCAGGTGACTACCAACCAGGCCGCGGTACCCGACCACCTAGCAAAGCTGAAGGGGGAGGCGACCGAGGCCCAGACGTCCCACGCCCAGCGTGTTTCCGAGGCGACAACCCAGCTAGATGCCAGGGAGAAGACCCTTGCCGCCACCGAGAAGAAGGCGGCCGTGGAGCGCGACGCCTTCCCCTCCCTTGAGCTCAGGTCCCGTCAGGCGTTACATTCCATTTGCAGGGGATGGTACGAGGAGCCGCTAGTGGCTCCTGAGAGTGGCTTTGCAGGACTCTCCTCCAAGCTTGCCGAAACGCTCGAGGGTGCTACCGCTGAGGTGGACTCCTTCTTGGAGGAGGAGTGCCGCTCGCTCTTCACTGCAACTGCTACACGCGTCTTCAGCCAGCTTTATCTTCAAGACCCGGGCTTCAACTTCTACACGGTGATCCGTCCAGTTGCTCCTGAGCTCTGCTCCACCACCGCAGAGTCCGTGAAGGGTCATGTGGAGGCGTTGCTGAAGAAGTTCCTTTGCATCCCCGACACCGAGCCTCCGGCGGTGGAGGCCCGCGGCGGCGACGATGGTGGAAACAAGATTGATGACGAGCTCCCCGTGGCTGGGTTAGGTGGCGGCAACGACCCCTCCACCTAGATTTTATCCTGCAGCATTTACCGTGCCTCATGGAGGCGTAGGACTTTGTTTAAATTCACAGAACATTTGGTGCTTGTAATAACTGCTAGGACTCCGCGATTTCCTTTTTGCATTTGGTTTCCTTCTTGTTTGCTTTTGTGCTCTGCGTCGGCAGGGAACAGCCCCGTGCATACCTCGACCGCCATTGGGGTGTTCGGATCACCAGGACGACACCAAGGGGCGAGGGGCTACGTGACTAGTGAGGCTCCTGAGTCGCGATGCTCAGGAGGTCCCCCTTGACGTGCGACCAGCCCTCATGAAGGAAACGTAGGCAGCGACGAGGTTAATCTAGAGCCCCCATACCTTCCCTCGTCAGCTTTTGCCTGGGAGGGACGTGAGAAGACCAGGTACCAGGACCTGGTAGGGTGGCGTGTGCTAGGCTTGGCCTGATCATAGCCCCCGTGTCCAGCCCCCTAGCGTGTACCTCCCGTGGGGAAAGCTGCGCGACAGGACTGTGTGGAGAGCCGAAAGGCTATCTTGAGGTTGGTGCAGCCACTAGGGCGCCCTCAGTTGTTTATCCACCAGCGCGAAGCATGCATGGGGCTTCCACTTGGGCGTGGGCATAGTCGCTCCTCGACCGTGTTGTCCGCCAGCGCGGAGCATGGGGCTTCCACTTGGGCGTGGGTGGGAGTTCCCTCGGGGGGAGACTCCAGGGTGTGTACAACCCTGTTCGTATGCGTGGCTAGCACGACAGAACTGGAGGAGGTGTATATGGGTACCCGTGAGCCAGCACGGGACTCACGAGGCCCTACCTCAAGGCGGGTTGCGCCGGAATCTTCTGGCGCGGAGCGCGCTTATGAAACCTGTGGTGGAGGCGACCTGCGCCAAATGAACCTTCGGAGGCTATCGCATGAGAAGTCCGAACATCAAGGACCCCAGGAGGTGACGTGAATGGGGCCGGCCCGCTAGACAGAGCTCAGTCATTGGGTTTATCAACGCTGCAGGGACGGACCCGAGCACAAACGTTGTGCCCAGTCTTCTCATGCAACAATCCCACAGAAAGACACCCGGCGCGCGGTTCCCGACACGGCGCAACACCGAACCGCGGTAGTAGGAACCATGCCACACGCCCTTACTCATCCACCCGCGATTAGCTCATGTGAGAACAAGGCACCAAGGACCCCGGGAGGTGACGTGCACGGGGGCTGGCCCACGAGACAGAGCTCGGTCGCTTGGATTTAACAACGCTGCAGGGACGGACCCGAGCACAGACGTCGTGCCAGTCCTTAATCATGAGGCGGTCGCAGGTAGGGTTGCGAGGGCGCAACGACATTCATGGTGACGAAGCACCGGACATGCAGGTTGAAATACTTCGAAATTCATAAAAGGCAAAGCCAGTTCCGATACATGCGCAAAATGATACAGGCTGCAGGGGCGGGCCCTGACAGCTTGAGGATAATGCAGCCCGAGGGGCGCCCTCAACTGAACAAACCAAAAAAGTCACCTGGCACCATTGTTGTAGAAGCGTCGGGGTAGCTGAAGACACGTGCCGCGGAGGTTGCTGCTCACGAGCTGGGCGGCTCCGGAGGCCTGGGAATCTCACGAGGCCCGGGGGGCTCGCGAGGATCTGTGACCTCCTGAGACATGACCGCCAGGCACCTGGCCTCGTGAGACACCATAGCACGCTGCGCGAGGCGCTGGTACAAGGCGCCCACATTCAGCAGGCCAAACGGCATGCAAACGTAGTTGCAGGGGTAGCCCCCGCTCCGGCCGACATGGGATGGCCAAAAGAGGTCCTGCGAAGCGGCCCTGTTGAGGCCTGGGATGTTGACGCAGACGCACAGCTCGTCGCCCGCATCAGGGGGCGCAGCCGCACCGGGTGGTGCGGGGCAATGTTCGCCACGCATGGCCTTCGCCTCCTGAAGCTCCTGGATCGCCTTGGTGATGAACTCCCTCGTTCCTGGCGCCTCGCGCCTTGCTTCTTGCTCGTGGGGGTGCGCGTTAAGGCCCGCCTCGAAGTGGTGCCCGAGCACCTCCCTCGTCGCACTAGTCAGGTCAGAGGCTCGCCAGACGGAAGCCCCCGAGCCTGTCCTGAGGGAGGCGCCGGGCGCACCTTCCTATGCGGGAAGAAGAGGCGGCCCAGCAGCGGGCGCGGAGCCTGAGGCGCTTAACTAGCTAGCGTCCCAGCCTCCTGACGACTCTTGAGGAGGAGCTGCTTCTTCTTATTGGGGGTGGCCTCGGGAGGTAGGATGTTGCCCTCGTTGTCAGAGTTTTCAGCCGCCGCAGCCTGATAGGCACACTCAAGGGAGCAGACTGCATCCTTCTCATCGCAAGTGACCATGATGAAGCCGCTACAACCTGGCATTTTGAGGACGTTGTAGCCATGGTGGGTCGCCGCCATGAACTTGGCGAGGGCCGGATACCCGAGGATGGCGTTGTACGGGAGGCTGATGTGGGCGACGTCGAAGTCGATGAGCTCGGTGTGGTAGTTGTTGCGCTTACCGAAAGTGACTGGGAGGCGTATCTGCCCCAGGGAGACGATGGAGCCATCGGTCACTCCGGAGAACGTCTTGGTTGGCATGAGTTGATCATAGGGCACCTGAAGTGTTTCGAACGTCTTGACACAAAGAACATTGAGCCTGGCGCCACCATCGATGAGGGTCATGGTGACGAGGACGTTGCTGATGGTGGGCGTGTAGAGCATGGCTGAGCACTTGAGGGGGTCCTTGGAGTTGAAGGTGACGGCATACTGCGACCACCTGAGGGGACGCGCGACCTCAAGCTTCGGGAGGGCTGCGTTCACCTCACGAGAGAACTGCTTGAAGATGCGATGTGAGGCAGGGGCCTGAGCACCACCCAGGATGCTGGCTATCGCACGAGGCTCCTGGAAGCCCCCAGCCCCATCATCCTGTCAGTTTTCATCATTTCTCCTTGGCGGCGGCGACAGCGGAGGGTGGCCGGCATTGCCCTGAGGGCAGTCCTCACAAGGTTGGTCTCGCCAGGGGCCGTCGCGAGGCTGATCCTGGCAGCAGTCCTCGTGAGGCTGGTCACGCCTGTCCTGACGAGGGTCTTGGTTGTCCTAGCGGCCTCCACCACGGCCTCCTCCACGGTCATAGCCACGGTCGCCGTGCTCGGGGCGGTGGCCAAGGCGCCCGTCACAAAGTGTCCTGAGGTCCTGGCAGTCATTGGTGTTGTGGCTGTGTATGTTGTGGAAGATGCAAAATGGGCGGTTGCCCCTGGGAGGCTCATCGTGGTCACAACCACACTTCATCACGGGCTCAGCCGCGAGCACGGCGGGGCCCTTACGCTTCGCCTCCTTAGCCTTGGCCTTCTTGTCTTCAGGGTCGGCCTTCGGAAGCTCGAGGAGGGAGAGGCGGCCTTCTTTAGCCCTTGCACACTTGTTCGCCAGGTTGAACATCTCCAGGCCCGAGCACAAGTCCTCGTGGATGGCGAGCTCTTCTTTCATCTTGAGATCCCGGACGCCATCAGTGAACGCTGAGATGATGGCTTCGTCCGATGCCTTCGGTATCTTGAGGCGAACGTTCATGAAGCGATGTATTTATTTGTGTAGGGTCTCGCCCGACTGCTGCTTCATGCGTCGCAGGTCGCCCACCACAGGGGCGCGGTCACGGGTGCCCTGGAAGTTGGCGATGAAATGCTCGTGGAGCTAATCCTAGGAGGAGATCGATCCCTCTGGGAGGTGCAGGAGCCAGGAGCGCGCGCCGTCCTTGAGGGCCATGGGGAACCAGTTCTCCATGACCTTGTCATCAACATTTGCCACTTCGATGCTCAGCAGGTAGAGCTGGAGGAACTCCGTAGGGTCAGGGGTGCCATCGTAGCGAAGAGGCAGGTCTGGCTTGAACTTGCCGGGCCAGACGATGCGGTGCAGCTCCGGGGTGAAGGCGCGGCAGCCCGCTGCACTCACGAGCGTAGCGTGCATGGGGTGAGCTCGGTCTTGACGCGCACGCATCGTAGCTTCCGGCGGCACGTGGTCTTGGTGCTGGCACGATGGCGCTGGGAGTGTGCGTGCATCAGCTTGCGACCGCTGCACCACCTGGAAGCTTGCCTCATCTCGCGTCGGTGCCCCACGAGGCGGGTCACGCGGTTGCGCATCACGGCTGAGCTCGGGGTCGGCGCCGCGCAGAGGAGGAGGAGGCGTGTCGTGGGCCACGTCGTCTGCCTGGGATGGCGGTGGACGGGGCGAGCGGGACGGCGCAGGGACTTTGCCGGCGGCGTTGACGAGCTCGGCGATGCGGCCAAGCCAGTCACCGTAGCAGTCATTAGCGGGCTGGTAATGCAGCAGCTCGCGCGCCATGAGCAGCACAGCCTGCGCTTTTGCTGGCCCGCGGCGGACGTGGGAAGACGACGCCGTGGCAGGAGTGGGCGACAGAGTGGCGGTGCGGCCATCGCGCCACACAGAGGGTGGCAGCGACGAATTCTGCTGCTTGTGAGCAGCAGGGTCAGTGGCAGCGTTGGCCGCGGGGGAGGCCGAACGGTTTGGGACACCGTGGCCCATGGGCACCATCTGAGCGACGCGAGCAGCCTGTCGCTCGGCGCGCGTCGGCCATGGGAGCGATGAAGCGGAGATGGAACGGAAGGATGATTTCGACACGCCCCTACCTGGTGCACCAAATGTCCGATTCAGGGCTCCGCAGACCCAAGAAGGTCCGAACTCTGGGGCGTGTGTGAAGATCTCAACCAACCCAAGTCTCGAGCTTGCCGCCCTACAGCATAGCCTCGTCGAACTCACACGAGCGGGGAAGAAGATGAACACGGCAGTTTACCCAGGTTCGGGCCACCTTGTAGTGTAAAACCCTACTCCTGCTTTGTGGTGGATTGGCCTCACGAGGAGGCTGAGGATGAACTAGTATAGTGGTTTGAGCGGCCTTGCGAGGGCACTCATGGTGAGGGTGGAATGGATCTCATCTGGCGATCACCTCTATGATGGTGGCTAACCTATATTTATAGTGGCCTTGGTCCTCTTCCCTCAAAACTTAGGCGGGAAGGGATCCCACAACGGCCAATTTGAAAGTGGACAAGAAGTACATCTAATCCTGTTGAAAGGTGGTCTTCGCCTGCAAAGCTTCTGGTCATGACGCAGCGGTGGGCTCGGTGATGACATTCGTCCTGCCGAGCTCGTGGTATCTGTCTTGTTGCACCGAAATGGAAACCTTTGGGAGGCTCCTCGGGAACCTTCGCATGTCCTTGCTCCCTTAGCACAGAAAGGGAAACTGCCTCCTCTGCGCCCGCTGGCACCCGTCTGGCCACGGTCATCATGGCTCACGTCATCGCAGCCTCGTGAGGCTGGGTACCTACATAGAAATCTCCGCTCCTCGGGAGGCAGCCTCGGGAGGCCGCTCCTTTGGAGGTCTTGGTGTTATCCGCCTCGCGAAGCCGGGGGACCTCGCAAGGGTCTTGTCTTGGAGTTGTTGTGGCCGGGCCGTACTAGGCCGTCGAGGGAGCCACGCCGTGGGCCGCAGGTAGGCAGGTCTGGGTACCCCCGATCCCAGAACACCGACACATGCGTAGGGAGGCCCTTTGCTCAGAGAAGCATCGATCATTTTTTCTTTATTTCTACACCTGCTCACAGCTTTGTCTTGGTTATAGTCTTGTGAATCATTTAGATGCATAAACATGCTGAACTTAAGTGCTTGTGAATGTTAGGTAGTATGCATACCGTATCTTGTGAAGCTTAGTTTAGTGTGAATGTTGACTAGCGTGTCAACCTTTACAATATATATTGTGGGCCTGTTATTTGACCCCTCATTTTGCCGCGCTACGACCAGTGTGAGTGTCTGCATGCAGTACCGCATCCTCTAATTTGGTGGATGCCAAGCTGGCCCGAGAAGGAGCTATAACTTTTTTTCAAGTTGAAAAATGTTACCGATGAGGAGCCATAAGCTGGAGGGCGTCTTTTTTTTTTGAATGGGCAATAAGCTGGAGAGCTGGAGAGTGTCTCTAATGGGCTGCCTCTAGTGTTAAGGCTGTCCAGTACGAAACACGAGCAACCGACTAGGCCGATACAAAAGCCTATCCATCTTAAAGCCCATTTGTTTTTGTTTTTTGCGAGGAAAAGACAATATTTCTTGAAGAGGGGCGATCCTAGAAAAACCCTCCTTCCTCCTCGCCTCCACTTACTGCGGGTCGCTGGACTCTCCCGCTTCCGTCGCCCCCCAATTTCCCCCGCTCCCCATCTTCATCACTCGTACAGAAAACCCCCTCTCACCTTCTTCATCACTCATACAGAAAACGCCTATTCCCCTTCTTCCTCGCTCCTACAGAAAACCACAGCCCTCCTTCCCCACTCGCACTGCCAATAGGCTCGTCTCTGGCTGCTCTGCTCAAACCTGTGAGCTCGGTGTGATGCCCGCAAGGAAAATGGAGTTGGCTAGCCCCAGCGCCAAGAAGATGAGGCTCCTGCCAGCGACGACGCCGGTTGTAGATCCCGCACCAAGAAGATGAGGCTCCTGCCAGCGACGACGCCTGTTGGAGATACGTCTCCAACGTATCTATAATTTTTTATTGTTCCATACTATTATATTATCTATTTTGGATGTTTTATATGCATTAATATGCTATTTTATGTTATTTTTTGGACTAACCTATTAACCTAGAGCCCACTGCCAGTTTCTGTTTTTTTCCTTGTTTTTGAGTTTTACAAAAAAGAAATATCAAATGGAGTCCAAACAGAATAAAACTTTCTGATGATTTTTCTTGGACCAGAAGACACCTACGTGACTTGGAGAGAGGGCCAGAAGAGTCCCGAGGAGGCCACAAGCCTCCAGGGCGCGCCCTACGGGGGGGCCCTGAGGGCTTGTGGGCCCCTCGGGTGTCCTCCAACCCCAACTCCACCTCTATAAATTCCAAAATATTCCCCAAACATTAGAAGCGTCCACCAAAATACTTTTCCACTGCCGCAAGCCTCTATTCCCGTGAGATCTCATCTTGGGGCCTTTTTCGGCACTCTGCCGGAGGGGGGTTCGATCAAGGAGGGCCTCTACATCAACCTTGCTGCCCTTCCGATGATGCGTGAGTAGTTTACCACAGACCTACGGGTCCATAGCTAGTAGCTAGATGGCTTCTTCTCTCTTTGATCTTCAATACAATGTTCTCCTTGATGTACTTGGAGATCTATTCGATGTAATACTCTTTTGCAGTGCGTTTGTTGAGATCCGATGAATTGTGGATTTATGATCGGATTATCTATGAAAATTATTTGAGTCTTCTCTGAACTCTTTTATGCATGATTAAGATATCTTTGTATTTCTCTTCGAACTATCGGTTTGGTTTGGCCAACTAGATTTGTTTTCTTGCAATGGGAGAGGTGCTTAGTTTTGGGTTCAATCTTGTGGTGTCCTCACCCAGTGACAGAAGGGGTAGCAAGGCACATATTGTGTTGCTGCCATCAAGGATAAAAAGATGGGGTTTATATCATATTGCTTGAGTTCATCCCTCTAGATCATGTCATCTTACTTAAGGCGTTACTCCGTTCTTATGAACTTAATACTCTAGATGCATGCTGGATAGCAGTCGATGTGTGGAGTAATAGTAGTAGATGCAGGCAGGAGTCTGTTTACTTGTCACGGACATGATGCCTATATTCATGATCATTGCCTTAGATATCGTCATAACTTTGCGCTTTTCTATCAATTGCTCAACAGTAATTTGTTTACCCACCGTATGCTATCTTCAAGAGAGAAGCCTCTAGTGAAACCTATGGCCCCCGGGTCTGTTTTCCATCATATATTTTCAGATCTATAAACCAAAAAAACCCAGAAATACTTTGCTGCACTTTATTTATATTTACTTTAGTTTGCTCTTTTATTTATCTTTTATACCTATCTCTATTAGATCTCACTCTTGTTCATGACCGTGAAGGGATTGACAACCCCTTTTTCGCGTTGTGTGCAAGTGTTTGTTAGTTTGTTCAGGTGCATAGATTGGAGACTTGCTTGTGCCTCCTACTGGATTGATACCTTGGTTCTTAACTGAGGGAAATACTTATCTCTACTTTGCTGCATCACCCTTTCCTCATTAAGGGAAAAATCAACGCAAGCTCAAGAAGTAGTAGGAAGAATTTCTAGTACCGTTGCCGTGGAGGTTCTATATCAAGCCTACCAAGTACCCATCATAAACTCTCATCTTTTGCATTACATTATTTTCCATTTGCCTTTTTATTCGCCCTTCTTTTGTTCGTCTTTTCGTTTGCCTTTTGTTTGCTTGTGTGCTAGATTGCTTGCTTTGTCACGATGTCTCAAGAAAATACCAAATTGTGTGACTTTTCCAACACTAATAATAATGATTTTATTAGTACTCCGATTTCTCCCGCCACTAGTGTGTAATCTTATTAAATTAATGCCGCTTTGTTGAATCTTGTTATGAAAGAACAATTTTTTGGCCTTCCTAGTGAAGATGTCGCATCCCATCTAAATACTTTCATTGAGTTGTGTGATATGCAAAATAAAAAAGATGTGGATAATGATATTGTTAAATTGAAGCTATTTTCGTTCTCACTACGAGATCGTGCTAAAACTTGGTTTTCATCTTTGCCTAAAAATAGTATTGATTCATGGAATAAGTGTAAAGATGCTTTTATTTCCAAATATTTTCCTCCCGCTAAGATCATCTCCCTTAGGAACGATATAATGAATTTTAAGCAACTTGATCATGAACATGTTGCACAATCTTGGGAGAGGATGAAATTGATGATAAGAAATTCCCTACTCATGGTTTAAGTTTATGGATGATCATACAAATTTTTTATGCCGGATTGAATTTTGCATCTAGAAATCTTTTAGATTCCGCCTCAGGAGGTACTTTTATGGAAATTACATTAGGAGAAGCTACTAAACTCCTAGATAATATTATGGCAAATTACTCTCAATGGCATACCGAAAGATCTTCCACTAGTAAAAAAGTGCATGTGATTAAAGAAATTAATACTTTGAAAGGAAAGATGGATGAACTTATGAAATTGTTTGCTAGTAAGAGTGCTCCTATTGATACTAATGATATGCCTTTATCCACTTTGATTGAGAATAATAATGAATCTATGGATGTGAATTCTGTTGGTAGGAACAATTTTGGTAATAACGCACATAGAGGTAATTTCAACCCTAGGCCGTTTCCTAGTAATTCCTCTAATAATTATGGTAATTTCTACAAAAATTCTTATGGAAATTATAACAAAATACCCTCTGATCTTGAGAATAATATTAAAGATTTCATTAATTCTCAAATGAATTTCAATGCTATGGTAGAAGAAAAATTGCTTAAGATTGATGATTTGGCTAGGAATGTTGATAAGATTTCTCTTGAAATTGATTTTTTGAAGATGAGATGTATGCCACCCAAGCATGATATTAATGAATCTCTTAAAGCTATTAAAATTTCTATGGACGAATGTAAAGAAAGAACAGCTAGGATGCGTGCTAAGCGAGATTGGTTTGTAAAAGCGTGTTCTTCTAGTTTTTGCAATAATAATGATGAAGATCTTAAAGTGATTGGTGTGACTCCTATTGAATCTTTGTTTGCTACTATAAATCTTGATAAAGATGGGACTGGAGATGAGTCAACTTTAGCTAGAAGGCGTCCCAATAATTTGGAGTTTGAAGATCTTAATGAAAAAAATTAATAAAAGTGGGATTGGAGAGGTCAAAACTTTAAGTAGCGATGAGCCCACTCTTTTGGATTTCAAGGACTTTAATTATGATAATTTTTCTTTGATAGATTGTATTTCCTTGTTGCAATCCATGTTAAATTCACGTCATGCTTACAATCAAAATAAAGCTTTTACTAAACATATCGTTGATGCTATGATGAAATCTTTTGAAGAAAAACTTGAGTTGGAACTTTCTATCCCTAGAAAGCTTTATGATGATTGGGAACCTACTATTAAGATTAAAATTAAATATTATGAGTGCAATGCTTTGCGTGATTTGGGTGCTAGCGTTTCCACTATTCTGAAAACTTTATGTGATGTGCTAGGTTTCCATAAATTTGATGATTGTTCTTTGAATTTGCATCTAGCAGATTCCACTATTAAGAAACCTATGGGAAGGATTAATGATGTTCTTATTGCTGCAAATAGGAATTATGTGCCATAGATTTTACTGTGCTTGATATAGATTTCAATCCTACATGTCCTATTATTCTTGGTAGACCTTTCCTTAGAATGATTGGTGCAATTATTGATATGAAAGAAGGAAACATTAGATTTCAATTTCCGTTAAGGAAGGGCATGGAACACTTTCCAAGAAGGAAAATTAAGTTGCCATATGAATCTATTATGAGGTCTACTTATGGATTGCATACCAAAGATGACAATACCTAGATCTATGTTTTATGCCTAGCTAGGGGCGTTAAACAATAACGCTTGTTAGGAGGCAACCCAATTTTATTTTTATGTTTTTGTATTTGGTTCTAGTTTTCAATAAATACACATTATTACCTCTGTAGTAATTTTGTTTTGGTGTTTTAATTAGAGTTTGAGCCAAGTAAGACCTTTGGGATGGTCTATGGTGATAGTTGATTTGATCTTGCTGAAAAAAGAAACTTTTGCGCTCATTGCCAGAATTTTAGAAAATGACGGAAATGTGCTTTTGATCTGAATTTTTTACAAAAGATTGATATAAAAATTCCTAGATTGTCCTAATTTTTCAGAATTTTTGGAGTTACAGAAGTATACGAAATGTCCAGATTATTACAGACTGTTCTGTTTTTGACAGATTCTGTTTTCTATGTGTTGTTTGCTTATTTTGATGAATCTATGGGTAGTATCGGGGGGTATGAACCATGGAGAAGTTGGAATAAAGTAGATATAACACCAATATAAATTAAGAATGAGTTCACAACAGTACCAAAAGTGGTGATTTATTTTATAATACTAACGGATCTTATGAGTTTTCTGTTGAGTTTTGTGTTGTGAAATTTTCAAGTTTTGGGTAAAGATTTGATGGACAGCGGAATAAGGAGTGGCAAGAGCCTAGGCTTGGGGATGCCCAAGGCACCCCAAGTTAATATTCAAGGAAAACCAAGCATCTAAGCTTGGGGATGCCTCGGATGGCATCCCCTCTTTCGTCTTCAATCCATCGGTAAATTTACTTGAGGCTATATTTTTATTCACCACACGATTTGGGTTTTGCTTGGAGCGTCTTGTATGATATGAGTCTTTGCTTTTTACTTTGCCACAATCATCCTTGCTGTACACACCTTTTGAGAGGGACACACATTAATCGTGAATTTATTAGAATACTCTATGTGCTTCACTTATATCTTTTGAGCTAGGCAGTTTGCTCTAGTGCTTCACTTATATCTTTTTAGAGCACGCCGGTGGCTTTATTTTATAGAAATTATTGAACTCTCATGCTCCACTTATATTATTTTGAGAGTCTTAAACAGCATGGTAATTTGCTTAGGTTATGAATTTAGTCCTAATATGATGGGCATCCAAGAGGGATATAATAAAAACTTTCATATAAAGAGCATTGAATATATGAGAAGTTTGATTCCTTGCATTTGTTTTGAGATATAAAGATGGTGATATTAGAGTCATGCTAGTGAGTAATTGTGGATTGGTAGAAATACTTGTGTTAAAGTTTGTGATTCCCATAGCATGCACGTATGGTGAACCGTTATATGATGAAGTCGGAGCATGATTTATTTTTTGATTGGCTTCCTTATGAGTGGCGGTCGGGGACGAGTGATGGTCTTTTCCTACCAATCTATCCACCTAGGAGCATGCGTGTAGTACTTTGTTTTGATGGCTAATAAATTTTTGCAATAAGTATGTGAGTTCTTTATGACTAATGTTGAGTCCATGGATTATACACACTCTCACCCTTCCACCATTGCTAGCCTCTCTAGTACCGCGCAACTTTCGCCGGTGCATTAGACCCACCATATACCCTTCCTCAAAACAGCCACCATACCTACCTATTATGGAATTTCCATAGCCATTCCGAGATATATTTCCATGCTACTTCCACCGTTCCGTTTATTATGACACATACCATCATTGTCATATTGCTTTGCATGATCATGTAGTTGGCATAGTATTTGTGGAAAAGCGACCGTTCATATTTTTTATACATGTCACTCTTGATCATTGCACATCCCGGTACACCGCCGGAGGCATTCATATAGAGTCATATCTTGTTCTAGTATTGAGTTGTAATTCTTGAGTTGTAAGTAAATAAAAGTGTGATGATCATTATTATTAGAACATTGTCCCATGTGAGGAAAGGATGATGGAAGCTATGATTCCCTCACAAGTTGGGATGAGTCTCCGGACTTTATAAAAAATAAAAGAGGCCAAAGAAGCCCAAATAAAAAAGAGGCCAAGAAGCCCAAACAAAAAAATGAGAGAAATGAGAGAAGGGACAATGTTACTATCCTTTTTCCACACTTGTGCTTCAAAGTAGCACCATGATCTTCATGATAGAGAGTCTCCTATTTTGTCACTTTCATATACTAGTGGGAATTTTTCATTATAGAACTTGGCTTGTATATTCCAATGATGGGCTTCCTCAAATTGCCCTAGGTCTTTGTGAGCAAGCAAGTTGGATGCACACCCACATAGTTTCCTTTTGAGCTTTCATACACTTATAGCTCTAGTGCATCCGTTGCTTGGCAATCCCTACTCACTTACATCGATATCAATTGATGGGCATCTCCATAGCCCATTAATTTGCCTAGTTGATGTGAGACTTTCTCTTTCTTTTTGTCTTCTCCACAACCACCATATTCTATTCCACCTATAGTGCTACATCCATGGCTCACGCTCATGTATTGTGTGAAAGTTGAAAAAGTTTGAGAACACCAAAAGTATGAAAAAATTGCTTGGCTTGTCATCGGGGTTGTGCATATTGAAATACTTTGTGTGATGAAGATGGAGCATAGCCAGACTATATGATTTTGTAGAGGTAACTTTCTTTGGCCATGTTATTTTGAGAAGACATGATTGCTTTATTAGTATGCTTGAAGTATTATTGTTTTTATGTCAATATTAAACTTTTGTTTGGAATCTTATGGATCTGAATATTCTTGCCACAATAAAGAAGATTGCATTGATAAATATGTTAGGTATTATTCCACATCAAAAATTCTGTTTTTATCATTTACCTACTCGAGGACGAGCAGGAATTAAGCTTGGGGATGCTTGATACGTCTCCAACGTATCTATAATTTTTGATTGTTCCATGCTATTATATTATCTGTTTTGGATGTTTTATATGCATTAATATGATATTTTATATTATTTTTGGGACTAACCTATTAACCTAGAGCCCAGTGCCAGTTTCTGTTTTTCCTTGTTTTTGAGTTTTACAGAAAAGGAATATCAAACGGAGTCCAAACGGAATAAAGCTTTACGATGTTTTTTCTTGGACCAGAAGACACCTACGTGACTTGGAGAGAGGGCCAGAAGAGTCCCGAGGAGGCCACAAGCCTCCAGGGGGTGCCCTGAGGGCTTGTGGGCCCCTCGGGTGTCCTCCAACCCTAATCCCACCTCTATAAATTCCAAAATATTCCCCAAACATCAGAAGCGTCCACCAAAATATTTTTCCACCGCCGCAAGCCTCTGTTCCCGTGATATCCCATCTTGGGGCCTTTTCCGGCACTCTGCCGGAGGGGGATTCGATCACGGAGGGCCTCTACATCAACCTTGCTGCCCTTCCAATGATGCGTGAGTAGTTTACCATAGACCTACGGGTCCATAGATAGTAGCTAGATGGATTCTTCTCTATCTTTGATCTTCAATACAATGTTCTCCTCGATGTTCTTGGTGATCTATTCGATGTAATACTCTTTTGCGGTGCGTTTGTTGAGATCCGATGAATTGTGGATTTATGATCAGATTAGCTATGAATATTATTTGAGTCTTCTCTGAACTCTTTTATGCATGATTAAGATATCTTTGTATTTCTCTTCGAACTATCGGTTTGGTTTGGCCAACTAGATTGGTTTCTCTTGCAATGGGAGAGGTGCTTAGTTTTGGGTTCAATCTTGCGGTGTCCTCACCCAGTGACAGAAGGGGTAGCGAGGCACGTATTGTGTTGTTGCCATCAAGGATAAAAAGATGGGGTTTATATCATATTGCTTGAGTTCATCCCTCTACATCATGTCATCTTACTTAAGGCGTTACTCCGTTCTTATGAACTTAATACTCTAGATGCATGCTGGATAGCGGTCGATGTGTGGAGTAATAGTGGTAGATGCAGGCAGGAGTTGGTCTACTTGTCACGAACATGATGCCTATACTCATGATCATTGCCTTAGATATCGTCATAACTTTGCGCTTTTCTATCAATTGCTCAAGAGTAATTTGTTTACCCACCGTATGCTATCTTCAAGAGAGAAGCCTCTAGTGAAACCTATGGCCCCCGGGTCTATTTTCCATCATATATTTTCAGATCTATAAACCAAAAAACCCAAAAATACTTTGCTGCACTTTATTTATACTTACTTTAGTTTGCTCTTTTATTTATCTTTTATACCTATCTCTATTAGATCTCACTCTTGTTCGTGACCGTGAAGGGATTGATAACCCTTTTTTCGCGTTGTGTGCAAGTGTTTGTTAGTTTGTGCAGGTGCATAGATTGGAGACTTGCTTATGCCTCCTACTGGATTGATACCTTCGTTCTTAACTGAGGGAAATACGTATCTCTACTTTGCTGCATCACCCTTTCCTCTTCAAGGGAAAAATCAACCCAAGCTCAAGAAGTAGCACGAACCCGGCAGTGCGGGGAGAAGCGGCGAGCCCCCCCCCCCCCCCCCCCCCGATCTGAGGAACCCATAGAATCTCGGGTGGACCACATCAGCGATCTCTCGGACACCATCCTTGGGGAGATCATCTCGCTTCTCCCTACCAAGGATTGCTGCCGCACCCAAGTCGTCTCAACTCGGTGGCTCTCTCTATGGCGCGCCACACACCTTAATCTCGACTGTCGTCAGCTATCTGTCGTTCATGATTTTGAACTCCTCAGAGCCATCATCTCCTCCCACTAGGGCTCTGTTCAACGCCTCTGCATCCCGACATGCTACCTGCTGTCCATACCCTGCACGGTGGACGCCTGGCTAACATCCCCTGAATTCGAAAAACTCCAGCAGTTTGAGGTCTACCATTACCACGAAAATTACATACCACGAACCGAACGCCATGCATTTTTGCCCACACCACCGTTGTCCATCTCGTGGTTTTCCTCCTCTCTCCACACCGCCACCTTCGCCCAGTGCCATCTACCAGACAATCTGGTACAAATGCTTTGGCACCCACTACTAATTTTTTTTTCGCTTGTGGTGGTTTATCTGTCGGAGGCCTCACTGCACAACATCATCCACTCCAGTTGCCTTGCCCTGGAGCGCATGCTGATTATTTTGGGAATAGAAATACGTATCGGTTGTCTCCAAATAAAGTCGCCTCACCTAAAAAGTATTGGAATTTGTTTTCAAGGACGACAGCTCATCATTGAAGATGCCCCTTCACTTCAAAGGTTACTCCTTGATTATTGTTATACACCTTCACAAATAACTGTCGTCTCTGCCCCCTAAATTGGAGACCTTGGGTGTAATTCATGATCTGTTTAAATTTCACAAGATGGTGTTTGGCTCCACACTTATTCAGGTACTGTATATTATCATCTACACTTTTGTAATCATAAGCTGCATTTTTCATTTCTGCAAATAAGTTTTATATCATCTTGGAGTACACTTTGGATACTAGTATTATGTTATATGCTCAATGAAGAGTTCGACAGCCTATCAATGGTGCTGGATTCTGTCAAGATCTTACATATCGGAATGTTTAGTATTGATCTGAACACAATTATTGGCTTGCTGTGATGCTTTCCATGTCTGGAGAATTTGTATATAAAGGTGATTATTTCATGCACATAGAAAGCCCATATATATTTTACTAGAATTACCGTTCAGATGTCGCTCTTTCGACATATTCTTTTTTTAGACCTTAACTGTTTTCAATCTTCATGTCTATGTAGGCACACATGGATAAAAACATATATCCAATCGGTGGCGTAATAAGCACTGGGATTTTCTCAGTTCTCATGACATTCATTTGAGGACAATAACGATGGAAGGATATGCATCCAACCAGGCAAACAGAAGCTTGGTCACATTCTTCTTGTTGAATGCGAGGTTACTATTGTCAATGAGGCTTAAGTTTTTCAACAAGAAATTTCACACGGATGGATATGTTCAACAGCAAAAAAAGAAGTTTCAGATGGATAAATGGGCTTCTGAACGCGCTCGGCTTCTATTTACAACAACTTGTGGTCATATTTCGGTAAACTTTTTTGCACAGGATGTTGATTTTATGGATCAGACTGATCCATTTGTTTGTGACTACCAAAAATAGTGGTTGGGTTAGATGTTATTGCCATGTTCAGTCTGAGTTTTGTCTAAACCTGATGAACAATTAATCCTTGGGCTTTTGTACCATTTGTAAGCTTGAGTTAGATGTTGTTGCCCTTTTCAACTCGGCTGTGATTGTCATATTTTCTTTGAAACAAGGCAAATGGCTTGCCATTTTCTTAATTAAAGAGAGAAATATTGTAATAAATCCCAACCAAGGCAAATAACATCACTCTCGCCGGCTGCTTGAGCTCATTGTGCATTATAGAACCCAAGTGTTTAGCGATCGCCAGCACCCACAAACTTATTTTGAGCTAGCACACCAAATAGGCTGTAATTCTTCATAAGAAAGGTTGCATGGCCGTGACAGGTTTGGATTCTGACATTTGGGACCCATGAGGAAAAAGCCTATCGAAGGTGGTGTCGACTTACCAACAAACGATTCTGCCTACCAGCCGTTGGATTGACATCCAACATCTGTCATGTTTCTTCTATCTCTTGTCTTCTTCCTCCAGTCGCCCAAACCAAACCTTGCCGTAGGTCCCGCCTGCTCCCGCCTCACACGGTTGGCTACGCCTCCGCCGCCGTACCGTACACTCAAATGTTAGCCGGTCCATCCCCTCTATTCCCCGACATGTCCTTTATTCTCCGGTAACGTCAGCCCCAACCCGCACCTGGCCGCACCCGAACCAGTCAACCCTCATACTCCCCTCCGCTTGCGACTACACTGTCGCATCTTCCACGGCTCCTGTTCGTTTCCGTCAGAGGCCTCACTGTCGTCCTTCGCCTTGGTTCGCTCGCCATGCATGGTGCGCCGCCATCTAGCGTAGTCAGAGGATAACAGTAGGGACCCACCAGAGTCATGGCAGTACGCAAGCAACTGCCTCATTATTTCAAGCCAAAAAATGCTTCCTCCTAATGGTTTGACATCTGGGTCTGATACGTCTCCAATGTATCTATAATTTTTGATTGTTCCATGCTGTTATATTATCATTCTTGGATGTTTTACAATCATTTTATAGTCATTTTATATCATTTTTTGGTACTAACCTATTGACACAGTGCCCAGTGCCAGCTGCTGTTTTCTGCATATTTTTTACATCGTAGGAAATCAATACCAAACAGAGTCCAAACGCAGCGAAACTTTTTGTGGATTTTTTTTGGACCAGAAGACATCTAGTGGGCCGGAGAAGCACCTGGGGGGTGATCCGAGGGGAGCACTACCCACCAGGGCGCGCCTGGAGGCCTAGGCACGCCCAGGTGGGTTTTGCCCACCTCGGTGGCCTCCCGCACCGCCTCTTTGCTCTATAAATACCCCAATATTCCAGAAACCCTAGGGGAGTCGACGAAAATCAATTCCAGCCACCGCAAGTTCCAGAAACACCAGATCCAATCTAGACACCATCTCGGAGGGGTTCATCATGTCCATTGGTGCCTCTCCGATGATGCGTGAGTTGTTCTTTGTAGACCTTCGGGTCCGTAGTTAGTAGCTAGATAGCTTTCTCTCTCTCTCGTTTGATTCTCAATACAATGGTCTCTTGGAGATCCATATGATGTAACTCTTTTTGTGGTGTGTTTGTTGGGATCCGATGAACTTTGAGTTTATGATCAGATCTATGTTTTTATCCATGAAAGTTATTTGAGTCTTCTTTGTTCTCTTATATGCATGATTTCTTATAGCCTCATATTTCTTTTCCGATATTTGGGTTTTGTTTGGCCAACTTGATCTATTTATCTTGCAATGGGAAGAGGTGCTTTGTAATGGGTTCGATCTTACGGTGCTTGATCCTAGTGACAGAAAGGGAAACGACACGTATGTATCGTTGCTATTAAGGATAACAAGATGGGGTCTATTTCTACATAAATAGATCTTGTCTACATCATGTCATCGTTCTTATTGCATTACTCCGTTTCTCCATGAACTTAATACACTAGATGCATGTTGGATAGCCGTCGATGTGTGGAGTAATAGTAGTAGATGCAGGCAGGAGTCGGTCTACTAATCTTGGACATGATGCCTATATATTAATCATTGCCTGGATATCGTCATGAGTATTTGAAGTTCTATCAATTGCCCAACAGTAATTGTTTTCCCACCGTTTGCTATTTTTCTCCAGAGAAGCCACTAGTGAAACCTACGGCCCCCGGGTCTCTTCTTTAATATATTTGCCTTTGCGATCTATTTTTATTTGCTTTTGTTTTCATATCTATATTTCCAAAAACCCAAAAATACCTTGCTGCACTTTATTTTATTTTGCATTTATTCGAGATCTATTTATCCAATCTAGTACAACTTTTTCCCGTCCACTAGCCATTTCTGGCACCGTTGCCCGAAAGGGATTGACAACCCCTTTAATACGTCAGGTTGCGAGTATTTGCTATTTGTGTGCAGGTGCCGTTCACGTAGTGTTGCGTGGTTCTCCTACTGGTTTGATAACCTTGGTCTCATCACTGAGGGAAATACCTACCGTCGTTGTGCTGCATCATCCCTTCCTCTTTGGGCAAATACCGATGTAGTTCTAGCAGACATCAAAAGGAACTTCTGGCGCCGTTGCCGGGGAGACATCATCAACATCTACCAGGTTCCTAATCAAAAATCTCATCTCCTCACAATTTACATTATTTTCCATTTTCCTCTCGTTTTCCTCTCCCCCACTTCACAAAAATTTGCCATTTTATTCGCTCTCTTTTTTGTTCGCCATTTTCTCGTCAGATCTATCTTTTTGCTTGCAATCATGAGTGATTTTGGTATAGTAGAAACAGATGATGGCCTAACTCCTAAAATGGAGCGTACGGGTAATCTGGATGCCAAAACTTTCTGTTTTGGGGCAGGGGAATGTTATGGGAAAAGAACATATCCAAGAATTTTTCAATTGTGTTGGAAATTTGAGTCTTGATGATGCTCCTATACTTCAAAGAACTAAATCTTATGCGGAAGCTATTTCAGCGCTAGTTCTGAAACTTGAAAATAGATTTATCTGTACTCATCCTACCTTGCAAAGATTGTTTTATGACTTACCCGTTATAAAGAATCCTAAAGCTAAAATTTGGCCACTCTTGTTCTTATGAATGAATTTGACTACATAATATGGGAAGCTAGGGAAATCTTTGATTTTTATGGTATGAATCGTGAAAAACCCGTGATAGATGAAATTCTCTATAATAGTGATTATGCTTTAAGACATTTACTTGGGGATAATCAAATCTTTGATGAGAATCTTAAAAAGCAAGTCCCTGTTTTAGATATTATCCAACAAGTTTTTAATGATGTTAATCAACATTATTCTTGGATCAGTGCCGGAAATCAAAAGGGATATGATGATAAGCAACTTGATTGTGCTAAAGTATCCATGGATAATGTGTTTTATGTTGTTTTTGCAAAGCCTCTTGAGAAAAACACCTCCAAGGAAAACAAGAACAAAGTTGACAATACGTAGATCTTTTGCGTTATGCCTAGCTAGGGGCGTAAAACGATAGCGCTTGTTGGGAGGCAACCCAATGAATAAAATTTATTTTTTGCCTCTTGCTTTATGTTCTTGAGTGTGAGCATAATAATTCTACTGTTATGATTGAGTTTTTTGTGTTTTAATTAGTGTTTGTGCCAAGTAAAGCCTTTAGGATTGATTTGGGTGATAGTTGATTTGATCTTGTTGGAAAACAGAAACTTTTGCGTCCAGTAAACCAATTTTGAAAATTCACAGAAGAGACTAAAAATTCTGATTTTTTTACACAAGATTGATATACAAATACCCTATGTTTTCCTAATTGTTCAGAATTTTTGGAGTTACATAAGTATTCGAAATATTCAGATTGCTACAGACGGTTCTGTTTTAGACAGATTCTGTTTTCATTGCATTGTGTGCTTGTTTTAATGATTCTATGGTTTTCTTTGAAGAGTTTTTGCCATAGAAAAGTTGGAATACAGTAGATATAATGCAAGAATAAAATATGAATTGGTTTTCTACAGTACTTATAGTAGTGATTTGTTTTCTTATACTAACGGATCTCACGAAGGTTTTGTTGAGTTTTGTGTGATTGAAGTTTTCAAGTTTTGGGTGATTTTACGATGGATGAAGGAATAAAGAGTAAGAAGAGCCTAAGCTTGGGGATGCCCATGGCATCCCAAGCTATTATGCAAAGAGAAGCAAGCAACTAAGCTTGGGGATGCCCGAGTGGCATCCCATCTTTCTTCTAACGACCATCGGTATTTTACTTGGAGCTATATTTTTATTCGTCACATACTATGAGTTTTGCTTGGAGCGTCTTGTATGATATGAGTCTTTGCTTGTTTTGCTTTTTGTTTTAAGTCTTGAATCCTTGCTGGACACACCTATTTGAGAGAACCAAGATTATGCCATGACTTGTTAGAATTGCTCTCTATGCTTCACTTAAATCTTTATGAGCTATGGAATTGCTCTAGTGCTTCACTTATATCTTTTTGAGCACGATGTGCTTTCTTATTTTTGAAGAAATGCTCTCATGCTTCACTTAGATTTATTTGGGAGTTAGTAATTTTTTTAAGAAATTCTCTCTTGCTTCACTTAAATTAATTTGAGAGAAAGAAATATTATGCTCATGATCTTCACTTATATTTGTTTGAGCCTATCAAAAGCAACACATGAAAATTAGTTCCAAAGTGATAGATATCCAAGAAGGATAATATAAAAACTTTCATGAAGATCATTGGACAAAATAAACTTGATTCCTTGTAATAGTTTTGAGATATGATGATGTGATATGTGAGTTATGTTAATGAGTAATTATGCTTTAGTAAGAATATTGATGTTAAGGTTTGTGATTCCCTATGCATGCACGAAAGTCAATAGTTATGCAATGAAATTATATCCTACTTGTCGTGCATTATTCGGTGTTAATTATGCTTAATGCTCGTTTATGAGATTTTTTGTTTCTTGGTTGGTCGCTTCTCTATCTTTTGCTAGCCTTCATTTTGCACTAAGTATGATCACTACTTGTGCATCCAAAACCCTTTAAACCAGTTTTACCATATGAGTCCACTATATCTACCTATATGCGGTATTCTTTTGCCGTTCTAAGCAAATTTTCATGTGCCATCTCTAATTTTCAAAATAAATTTCTCTTTTGTGTGCTCGTACCGCTCGCGAGGTGGTGAGGGGTGGCCGATATTTTCCATGCTAGATGTGTTATTCTCACGATGAGTGTTTATTCACTTGTCATTGCACGAGAGTAAGGCAAAGGTATTAGGGATGCCCAGTCCCAAAATGAATAAATGGATTTACTTTATGTTGTCAAATAATAAATTCCTTGGAAAGTGCACCCGTGGATACGGCTAGCCATGGAAAGTGAAAGAAATGGTGGAAAAAGGAATAAGCTTTATTTTCTGTTTGGGAACAGCCTATGATATATCTAGCATGGAAAGTGTGGGGAACTCTAAGTCGTTTTCGTTGGTGGGAAAAGTATACCTCCCAAAATGTTTTTATCTCTCAATTTTTCGCTTTGAGCTCTGGCACCTCTACAAATCCCTACTTCCCTCCGCGAAGGGCCTTTCTTTTACTTTATGCAATTTTTATTTTGAGTCTCCATCTTCTCTTATAAAGCACTAACTAAGGGGCACTATGATCGTACTTGAGCATTGGGTGTAGCTAATATGCGAGTGTGTTTCATGAATGGATCAATGATTGAGCATAATGGGCTAGGGATAACTTATTTTAGCGTTGATATTTTGAAAGACATGGTTGCTTGTTGATATGCTTGAGTATTTAAGTTATCATGTCAAAACTAGACTATTGCTTTGAACCATATAAAAGTCCAAATGTCCATGCTATAAAGAAAAGAATATGTGATGAACATGTTAGGCAGCATTCCACATCAAAACTTCTGTTTTTATCATTTACCTACTTGAGGACAAGCAGGAATTAAGCTTGGGGATGCTGATACGTCTCCAACGTATCTATAATTTTTGATTGTTCCGTGCTGTTATATTATCATTCTTGGATGTTTTACAATCATTTTATAGTCATTTTATATCATTTTTTGGTACTAACCTATTGACATAGTGCCCAGTGCCAGTTGCTGTTTTCTGCATGTTTTTTACATCACAGGAAATCAATACCAAACGGAGTCCAAATGCAGCGAAACTTTTTGTGGATTTTTTTGCGACCAGAAGGCATCCAGTGGGCCGAAGAAGCACCTGGGGGTGCTCTGAGGGGAGCACAACCCACCAGGGCGCGCCTGGAGGCCCAGGCGCGCCCAGGTGGGTTGTGCCCACCTCGGTGGCCTCCCGCACCGCCTCTTTGCTCTATAAATACCCAAATATTCCAGAAACCCTAGGGGAGTCGACGAAAATCAATTCCAGCCGCCGCAAGTTCCAGAAATACCAGATCCAATATAAACACCATCTCGGAGGGGTTCATCATGTCCATTGGTGCCTCTCCGATGATGCGTGAGTAGTTCTTTGTAGACCTTCGGGTCCGTAGTTAGTAGCTAGATGGCTTTCTCTCTCTCTCATTTGATTCACAATACAGTGGTCTCTTGGAGATCCATATGATGTAACTCTTTTTGCGGTGTGTTTGTTGGGATCCGATGAACTTTGAGTTTATGATCAAATCTATGTTTTTATCCATGAAAGTTATTTGAGTCTTTTTTGATCTCTTATATGCATGATTTCTTATAGCCTCGTATTTCTTCTCCAATATTTGGGTTTTGTTTGGCCAACTTGATCTATTTATCTTGCAATGGGAAGAGGTGCTTTGTAATGGGTTCGATCTTACGGTGCTTGATCCTAGTGACAGAAAGGGAAACGACACGTATGTATCGTTGCTATTAAGGATAACAAGATGGGGTCTATTTCTACATAAATAGATCTTGTCTACATCATGTCATCGTTCTTATTGCATTACTCCGTTTCTCCATGAACTTAATACACTAGATGCATGCTGGATAGCGGTCGATGTGTGGAGTAATAGTAGTAGATGCAGGCAGGAGTCGGTCTACTAATCTTGGACGTGATGCCTATATAATGATCATTTCCTGGATATCATCATGAGTATTTGAAGTTCTATCAATTGCCCAACAGTACTTGTTTTCCCACCGTTTGCTATTTTTCTCGAGAGAAGCCACTAGTGAAACCTACGGCCCCCGGGTCTCTTCTTTAATATATTTGCCTTTGCGATCTATTTTTATTTGCTTTTGTTTTCAGATCTATATTTCCAAAAACCCAAAAATACCTTGCTGCACTTTATTTTATTTTGCATTTATTCGAGATCTATTTATCCAATCTATTACAACTTTTCCCATCCACTAGCCATTTCTGGCGCCGTTGCCCGAAAGGGATTGACAACCCCTTTAATACGTCGGGTTGCGAGTATTTGTTATTTGTGTGCAGGTGTCGTTCACGTAGTATTGCGTGGTTCTCCTACTGGTTCGATAACCTTGGTCTCATCGCTGAGGGAAATACCTACCATAGCTGTGCTGCATCATCCCTTCCTCTTTGGGGAAATACCGACGTAGTTCTAGCAGACATCAGGGTCCCACGCCATTGTCAACATATAGTCAATGAACGAGAGAATTACACAACGAGCGGCTGAAACCAGGGACCCAGCAGGTCGCGCAGTTGTTATTTAGTTTTAGAGACGGAGAAGGGTATCAACGGGGCTGTGCGGGGGCTGTGGCCTGTCTAGCCCAGGGTTTTATTTTATGTTTACCACATGACGAGCCTAGTTGTTTTTATTTTCTTTCTGAAAATGGCGAGCCCAGTTCGATTTTTGTTTACAGAATACCCAACCGAGGCCTGCTGGGCTACAAATCTTTCAAGACGACGATGGATGTATTCGCTTGCCCAGAAAATGGCCTATAAGTAGTAAGAAATGGGCTGTAAATTTTAAAAACACAACAAACCGGCAATTAGTTTCAAATTGCTTTTTTAGGATTTCATGATTTTAAATTTCAATGATTGTTTTTGCGAGGGAAAGTAAGTTGGATTTTAAATTGATATAAATTTATTTTTCAAATTAGTTTGAATGTGACTCGAAATTGGATTAAAAACAGTTCGGACTGCACCAAAATATGCAAAATTTTGTTGTATTTTTTAACTGTGGCCAGAATATGGGCTGTAATGCTACAAAAAGAATATGGACTCAAAAAAAATCCTTAAGAATTAGCAAATGGGTTGTAAAGTATTATAAAGTGGAGAGGCTGATTGTAGGGGCCCACGTGGTCCATGGCCGCACGCAAGCAAGTGCCTCCTTATCACGCGAACAAAAATGATTGCACCTCCTGACAGCCGGGACCCACCAGCTATATCTTCGCACGCAAGGAAGTGCCTCCTTATTACACGGGGAAAAAAAGTTTCCTCCAACTGACAGCTGAGACCCACCAGCTACATCTTCACACACAAGAAGTGCCTCCTTATTCCGCGCAAGAAAAATGATTCCTCCCGCTGCTAGGTGGGACCCACCAGATTTGGTGGCTGACTTGTGGGCCTACTAAGTTGACGCGTACGCAGGGTTTTTTCAACCTAGTCAACAAATGATTCTAACAGCAATGACCGTTGGATGTTAATCCAATGGCCATGCTGCTTCCTCAACCTCTGATCTTCGTGCTCCAGCCGCCCAAACCAGCGCTGGTGGGACCGCCTGCTCCTGCCTATCGTGGCCGGCTATGCTGCCACCGATGGCCATGCCATCCCTCTACTCACCCACACCTCATGTTATTCTCCGGCGATGGCGGCCTCACACCACAGCCGAACCAGTCAACCCTCATAATCCCCTCCGCGTGGGCATCCGCTGCCGCGTGTACCCCAGCTCCGTGTCGTTACCTTCCTAGCCTTGCTGTTGTCTGCCGCATTGTTGCTCTCAGTGCGGTGTGGTCAACGAATGACAACCATCGGAAGACGACTGTACGCAGTGATGCTGACAGCTGGACCCACCAGCTACATCTTCAGATGCAAAGAAGTGCCTCCTTATTACGCGCAAAAAAAAAATGATTCCTCCCCCTGACAGCTGGGACCCACCAGCTATATCTTCGCACGCAAAGAAGTGCCTCCTTATCCTCCGTGACAGCTGCGACCATCCCGGTCGAAGCGTACGTAGCATTGTCTGTCTGGTCGTGAACATGTACGTAGCGTTGTCGTAGTATAGTCTGGCCCCTATGTAGCAGTCCACGCAATCCCGTCTAAATTGAGTACACGTACGTACAGCCACGCTGCAAAAAATACAGGCACGTACATACATACGGCCGGGGTCTCGAACACGTACTCGCGCATACATACGGCCAGGGTTCATGTACATGGATAGGCAACGGACAGCAGCAACGACCTCCTGTTCGTCGCCAGCCAACCGGCTGGGTTGGAATGGAGGAAATAGCGTTGTGTTCACGGGAGCCAAGCGACTGGGCCGAAACATGTCCTGTTCATCGGGAGCGAAGCCACTAGGTCGGAACGCGTGCTGTTCATCGGGAGCCAACCGGCTTGGACGGAACACCCGAAACGGGGTCTGGCGTACCGCAAAACGGAGGAAACGACCTTTTATTTGACCACATACAGTCGAAAAGGGGTCCTGTTGATCGGGAGGGGTCCAACATACCGCAAAATGGAGGAAACGGACTTCTGTTCGAGCGCCTACGGTCGAAACGGGGTCCTGTTGATCAGGAGGGGTCTGGCGTCCCGCAAAACGAAGGAAACAGACTTCTCTTCGACCACCTACGGTCGAAACGGGGGTCCTGTTCATCGTGAGGGGTGTGGCGTACCGCAAAAAGGGACTCCACGGGCTACTGTTCATCCACCGTCTAGCTACTGCCTCTCGCTCCAGCCTCCACGGGGGTACTGTTCATCCACCGTCGTCCTCCAGGCTCCACCGGCTACTATTCATAGAGCCTCTGCGGGGTACTATTCATCCACCCCCAATCGGCTGGGGTGTGGAGGCCTCCTCGGGGTCTTGTTCATCCAGTGGCAACCGCCTATGACCACGCACCACATCTCGACTTATTCTACGTACCACGCGCATGGTAGCAACGGTCACTGTTCATCGGGTGGCAACCCAACACCGGCTGGCTATGTCTCACACAGGGGCTCCATCTGCTTCAATAAGCAGCAGCAGCGATCGATCACTCGGGTTCAGTTAGCAGCAGCAGCGAAAGAATCACGATTGGGTTCAGTCAGCAGCGAATGAATCACTCGGGTTCAGTCAGCAGCGATTGAATCGCTCGGGTTCAGTTAACGGCCAAGGGATCAATCTCTCCATCGGCTTCAGTAATGTAGCTAGTGCGATCACTCGGGTTCAGTTAGAGCCAACGCCTCACACACACGCGCGTACGAGAGAGAAACGCACAAACCACAGTGCATCACTCGGCCCCGACCACCCACCGTAACAGGGAACTCCCCGATATTTTCCTCGTCCTCGCTTCTACCATGATTCTTTCCGTCATGGACGGCCCAAAGGTTGTCATGCAGGTGCGTCTCTGACCCACCCAGGATGAAAAGCCCATTTTTTGTCATAGAAGTAGGAGCCCACCACATCTATGATGATACGTGTTTTTTCACAATTATCGTCATAGAAGTGTCATAAGCATGACATATTTTTTTCGTTCGGGCCTTAATGTCACGGATGTGTCTTTTTTTTTGTAGTGTTAATTGTTCGCTATGTATTTGGGCCCCATTACGACCCAATGTGTCTTTCGGCATGTTAGCGGCCCGCAGTAGAATTGGGTCTATTTTAGGCCGGTGCGACTTTTGGCGTGGTAACGGCCCATGCTACACATGGGCCCACTTATGGCCTAATGTGACATTTGGCCTATCAACGACCTGTGGTGTCGATGGCAACATTCTAGCCCAACCTGACTTTGGGCATGTTAAAGGCTTGCGGTATATTTCGGCCCGTTGGTGGCCCGACTAAGCCTTCGGCCTCTTAAAGGCCCATGATGTGATTGGCCAACCAAGGTTTGAGGTATATTTAGGCCTGTTAACAACACGTCATGTAACTGGGCCAATCATGGACTGAGGTATATTTTGGCCTGCTAACGGCTCATGTAGTACTTGACTACTGATGAAAATTAAGGCCCAATCTAATTTTTGGCCTGCTAAAGGCCCATGGTGTCTTCTGGGCCAATACAGGCCAATAGTATATTCAGCGTGTTGATGGCCCGAAGCTACATGGGTCAAACAAACGGTTGGGCCTACTAATGGCGCATGAGAGTTATGGGCCAATGGAATGATGGTGGGCCGATCAAATCCATGAAGGGACATACTACAGGTACGTGCTAAGGCCCAACTACAGCCTGTTGCGTGCCGGCCCAATTAAGGCCCGCTACATATAGGCTCGTTAGCGTTGCATGTTTGGTCCGTTCGCCTCCATCAGAGCTTTCAGCCTTTTCGGATAGCAAATGATAGCATATACAATAACTAGGAATTAACCTACACTACACAATAAATAAATTATGACATAGTAACTAAGAATAAACCTATACTATACAGTCTATACAATAAATAAATTATGGCATATTACATTCACTAGGCATCAAAATTCTCCACAAGTGATCATAAAGCGCAACCAAGCAACAGATTACGAGCATGATTGGTTTGCTACTAATATTTGGCTAGCCAAATGTTGGCATTGCCAAATATTGGCAATACCAATACTTGCGAAATATTGGTAACTTTGTGTGAGATAGGCAAGACAACTTGGTAACCAACCAATTAGTAGCTAATATTTGGCGCAATGCCAAATTCTGGCACCAAACCATTTATGCTCATGGACATACACTGGGCATCAAGGTCGCTGCTAGTGCAAATAAACATGCAACAAATAATGTAGAACCGAGACCACTTCAACATAGTTCAAGAAACGATAGCTTGCCCGGGAGCTGCTGTGCAAGTAGCTAATCAAGCTGATGAGACCGCCCTAGCATGTCACTCATATCTTCCAGCTCTAGATGTTTAGCAATGAGGCTCTCACAGGAGTTCTCTGTCATCTTCCTTGGAGATTGGACTTCAAGTCGGAGCTAAGCTATACCATGTCTTTCAGCTTGAAGTTGAGACTGAAGAAGTCGAATCAATTCACGCAGTGACTTATGTGAGCTTGTGTGACTGCTAGTGGCGAGTATCTTGAACACTACATCAAGACATGACTTTGGGGTTGTCTCGCTATCTTCAAAATGTTTTGCCTTCTTTCCTGCAATATATGTTGGGTTTGTCTCACAATCTTTAGCAGACTTCTGCATCCATCAGGGATATCACCCTGAAATAGGCAGATAGATAACAGGTTTTGCACGTATATAAGCAACGATGGTTAGTGTGCTTTCAATTCCATCCAATTTCATATTAGAAATAAAGAGACACAATTAAAAATGCCAATAACATAACTGGCATTGTTCATAATGTGGGCCGATTCACCACACCACTGGATTACAGATCAACAACACAAGCATAGATGCAGGGCAAAAGAAAATCATTTGGTCTATTTTGGTAATGTGTCTAGCATGTTGTTCATATCATCAGCCAAATCTGTTAAGAAAAAGTAGGAAATGACAAGGTGCAAATGTGGGTAGCTTCACCACACACTGGATTACATATCAACAACACAAACATACATGAGGGCTAAAGAAAATGATTGGGTCTGTATTGATTAATGTGCATGGTATGAATAAGGAATTTGGTTTTATGACTAAAACTTGAAACTGGCAGTTGTTGCGAACATGCATTTTTATATAAATAGAAAACTAAACAGCAGTTGAGGATAGGGAGTATATATTAGCACAAATTTTTAAGGCTTCAGAAGGACGGACTTACATTAACAGTTGAAACCAGCTCTATAAAGCCCTTCTCCATGTCAACGGAGGGATAACTCAAGAATTTCACCATAGAAATTTCTTCAGAAGCATTGCTTGCACTCTACATTTTGTAGAGAGTAATTATATATCTGATAATATTGGAACAGATAGAGGATAATGAAGATAAGATGCAGGGTGATGCTACATAATCTACTAGCTAGCCATGTAAGTACAATGTTACAGGAGAAAAGGTACTAACGAGAGCAATGCATGGCTACACTTCTGCAGTGGTATTGTCTATATTCAACATTTTGGTCAGAGTAAATATAGATCTAATAATTTGGACAAAATGGAGGGTGAGGGAGATAAGACGCAGAGTAATGCTACACAATGAACTAGCTGTCAATGTAAGTACAGTGATACAAGACATCCGGTCCTTACAATAGCAATGCATAGCTAAACTTCTTCATAAGCGTTGGGTTTATTCTAAATTTATCTAAGAGTGAATATAGATCTTATAATTTACACCAAATGGAGGATAAGGAGGCTAACATGTGCAGGGATGCTACATAATTAACCAGCTATGAAAGTAAGTATAGTGATACAGGGCAAGAGGTACTGACAAGAGCAATGTAGTGTGCAGTATAGTTGCGAGATCCTGTGGTCCCTTGAGAATGGATATTCTTCTGCAAATAGTTTTAATACAAGAGAGATGGTAAGGCACATGCAGAAATGTAGGAGTTCAAATTGTGATGTGATATCATAGACAGTACCTTACGCTACAGACGAGACCGGTGTGTAACAAGATTATTCCAGTCAGTGTCTTGTATGATACCTCCTTTTATTGATCCAGTATTGGAACAAAAAAGAGTATCCCACACCTATTTCCTAGAGGTGACCCTGGGTTATCGAACCCACTAGAGGAAGATTCCCTTGAAGCGATGGTCTCTAGCAAGCTTTTGTCAAAGTGTCAAATCCAGTTTTTGACCGGATCAGTAAGCAAATAGTGATTCAAACACTTATAATAAAAAGAGGTACGTGTATGAGGTCTTAATGCTTACAACCATGTGTTTGCGCTGGGATCAAATAGGATATTAATTTGTGCACTAGAAGTCACCCATCGAGATGTGCTTATTATGGATCGAAGTGGGGGATGTGTCCAAATAACATCTTGACCGGCACGAGTCCTGCATCAAGAATCAGTTGTCCTACCACAGGCCCTATCCATCGCGCGGGGTAGCCTCAATAATTAAGATAATGAAAAAATCAGACAAGAGCTTTGGGCATTCAATGACTACACCCCATTTATCTCCAAGGATATGATCCATGTTACCCCATTTACTGTCACCGGTGTTCGGTATAACACTTCACAGTCTCCTTGGTCCTAGCCTCACTGGTGCTCGATCTCCATGATCCTGGGTGCCTGCAGGGATGAAGATCACAGACAACACACTGGTGCAGAGACGTGCTATACAAACGGTTTTTACCCCCTTTTCGTGGCAGAGTTTTAAACCGTCGCCTTGCCTGTGTGTGCAATAGGGGGGTCCTTCCCTCACGACCCAGAAACTGTCGGTGATAAGTCCTCCGTTCACACACGTGGGGCAAAAAGAGCTCGTGTGTGATTGGGCGAGCCATCGGAGACAATTATATAGGGCCAATCATTTCCGTTCATATGTACATCCCACACAGTGAATCCCAGAAAAACATTTCCGTTCGTATGTATATCACACACAATTTTTTATGTGGAAAAGATTGTGCAAGGTGGCCTAATGCAAACATTTGTCGGGCGGAAGTCGTGTGTGATTGTTCATTGATCCAACACGCCTACTTTCTAGAAACCGTATGGGTTGTTTGAGTTCATCGCCCACGGTGTTGTCTGAGAAACTGTCTGCAATAGAAAGCCCGAATAAGCAGGCTAATTGGCCTATTACTGTAATCAAATTGACATTTCATATGAAACACACAGTATATTTCATATCCGTATTACGGCAACCAGGATTTCATAATTGAATACATTAGAGTACAACATCAGATAGCTTCAGCACTCAGTTACACCATTACACAACAGCACCAAGTTTCACATGCAACATCTAAAGCCTTTAGAAAGTAGCATCACACACGGTAAATAGACAGAAGAATCTCATCTGGAAAACTGCTGAATCGGAAGGCGAATATTGAGCCTTCAGTGATGTTGAATGTCCTTGCAACTTTAGGCCAATGGCTATCGATAATTGCCCACCCAACCTTCATCCTCTTGAGGAAGACTTCAATATTGTACCATGGGTGTTGAATGAATACCTTCCTCGCCTCTTGACCATGCAGGTGGTTTGAGAGGTAATCATCGGTGAACTGCTTTGGAAAGGACTGAAAACAAAGATATGCATAAATATCTGTTCTAAATTTTGAAATGGCGCAAGAGAAGAAAAAGACAAGGTAAAAGAGTTAGTACCATCCTATAGTTGACTGATATCTTCTTCATTGTACAAACAAAGATATTGCTGTTATTCATGGCTAGTTTCTTGATCCTTACAATCTTTTCGAGTTTCTTGACTTGACTGATATTCATGGACATCTCATTTCCCCATATGCAAAATGAGTCGAACAGTGGGTCTAAACCTCTGAAAGTAGGACCTAAATGTGCAAGACCAACTTATTAAAAACCTAAATATTAGAATGATTCCTGCAATTGCACAATAATGTGCTATTAGCCAAAGGACCATGCATGTGCAAACCTCGATGGTAAACCTCAGTGCCTCCCATTGTTTCCCTACAACACATATAAGGCAGATATTGATCAGGTTAAGTGAGAGTTGGCATACTATCAGTAGAATATGTTAATGAAAAATAAAAAATTGCAGATCCAACAGATTAATTCGAGCCGCATGGAAAAGACAGTTAACCAAACCAAGCATGCTAAACAACTTGTAAATATAGCAATTGTATATGTTTCTCATGTATTTAGTACAACCAAATTCGATTTATTTCTCACATGCATAACAATACAAAATTGTACCCACAACAAATGAACATCACATTGCGGAATTCAACCAAACAGTTAACTGGACACCAGAACAAATGAACCAAGTAGTTAACTGAGCACCACATTGCACAATAGAACATATACTAGAAGATTAGACAGTTAACCAAGCCAAGAATGATTAAGAACTACTAGGAAATATAGCAATAATATATGTTTCTCATGTATAGAGTACATCAAAATTCGATTTTATTTCTCACATGCATAACAATACAAATTTGTACCCACAAAAATTGAACATCACATTTCAGAATTGAACCAAACAGTTAACTGAACATCACCACGAATGAACCAAACTGTTAACTGAAAATCACATTTCGGAAGATCAAATTGCATATTAACATTACAGAGGACAATTCACTAGAAGGCACCGGAGGTGGCCTCGAGAAAACACAACGAACTACGCCCTATTTAAAGTGAATGCGTCTGTCTCTAATGCATAACCCCAAAATGATAGTGCCAACTCGGTAAGAGAAATCATAGAACGCACCATATCCAATAAAATACAATTACGACATTCGGACACACCATTACGCTGTGGTGTTCCAGGTGGCGTGAGTTGTGAAACAATTCCACATTGTCTTAAATGCAAGCCAAACTCGTAACTCAGATATTCACCTCCACGATCAGATCATAGAAACTCTATTTTCTTGTTACGATGATTCTCTACTTCACTCTGAAACTCCTTGAACTTTTCAAATGTTTCAGACTTGTGTTTCATTAAGTAAATATACCCATATCTACTCAAATTATCTATGAAGGTAATAGAATAATGATATCCACCACGTGCTTGAACACTCATTGGACCGCATACATCAGTATGTATTATTTTCAAAAAGTCAATTGCCCGCTGCATTGTTCCGAAAAATGGGGTTTTAGTCATCTTGCCCATGAGGCATGGTTGACATGTTTCAAATGATTCATAATCAAGTGATTCCAAAGTTCCATCAGCATGGAGTTTCTTCATGATCAATATGACCTAAGCGGCATTGCCACAAGTATGTGGTATTATCATCATTAACTTTGTATCTTTTGGCATCAATATTATGAACATGTGTATCACTACAATCGAGATTCAATGAGAAAAAACCATTCACATTGGGTGCATGACCATAAAAGATATTATTCATATAAATAGAACAACCATTATTCTCTAACTTAAATGAACAACTATCTCGCAATAAACAAGACCCAGATATAATGTTTATGCTTAACACAGGCACCAAATAACAATTATTTAGGTTTAAAACTAATCCCGAAGGTAAGCGTAGAGGGAGTGTGCCGACGATGATCACATCAACCTTGGAGCCATTTCCAACACGCATCATCACCTCGTCCTTAACTAGTCTCTGTTTATTCCACAGCTCCACAAATATTAGCAACCAAACCAGTATCAAATGCCCATGCGCTACTACGAGCACTAGTAAGGTACACATCAATAACATGTATATCAAATATACCTTTGTTAACGTTGCCAGCCTTCTTCTTTGCCAAGTACTTGGGGGCAGTTTTGCTTCCCATGGCCATTTCCCTTGCAATAGAAGCACTCAGTCTCAGGTTTGGGTCCAGTCTTGGGTTTCTTCACGGGAGCAATAACTGGCTTGCCATTCTTCTTGAAGGTTCCCTTCTTTCCCTTGCCTTTCTTGAAACTAGTGGTGTTTTTGACCATCAACACTTGATGCTCTTTCTTGGTTTCTACCTTCGCGGCCTTAAGCATCGTGAATAGCTTAGGGATCATCTTCTCCATCCCTTGCATATTATAGTTCATCATGAAGCCCTTACAGCTTGGTGGCAGTGATTGGAGAACTCTGTCAATAGCTACTTCATCTGGAAGATTAACTCCCAACTGATTCAAGCGGTTGTAGTAGCCAGACATCTTGAGTACGTGCTCCCTAATGGAGTTGTTCTCCTCCATCTTGTAGCTAAATAACTTGTCAAAGGTGTCATATCTCTCAACCCGGGCGTGAGCCTGAAATACCAATTTCAGCTCCTGGAACATCTCATATGATCTATGGTGCTCAAAACTTCTTTGGAGCCCCAGCTCTAAGCCGTAAAGCATGGCGCACTGAACTACCGTGTAGTCATCATTCCTTGTCTGCCAGACGTTCATAGTGTCTAGATTTTCGAGAGCGGGTGGTTCACATAAGCAGTGCATCAAGGACATAAGCCTTTTGTGCAGCAGTGAGGACAATCCTCAGATTACGAACCCAGTCCACATAGTTGCTTCCATCATCTTTCAACTTAGCTTTCTCTAGGAACACATTAAAATTCAGGGGAGCTACAGCGCGAGCCATTGATCTACAATCATAATTTTGCAAAGACATTAAGACTATGTTCATGGTAATTGGTTCAATTAATCATATTACTAATGAACTCCCACTTTCCCTCAAGTTGTCTAAGTGTTACATGATCCAAATCAACCAACCCATGTCCGATCATCATGTGAGATGGGGTGGTCATCAATGGTGAACATCTCCATGTTGATCATATCTACTATATGACTCATGTTCGACCTTTCGGTCCTCCATGTTCCAAGGCCATGTCTATACATGCTAGGCTCGTCAAGTTTAACCTAAGTATTCCGCATGTGTAAAACTGGCTTACACCCGTTGTATGTGAACAACAAGTCTATCACACCCGATCATCACGAGGTGCTTCAAAGTGACAGACTTTCGCAACGGTGCATACTTAGGGAGAACACTTTTATCTTCAAATTAAGTGAAGGGATCATCTTATAATGCTACTGTCGTCCTAAGCAAAATAAGTTGCATAAAAAGATAAACATCACATGCAATTAATATGTGACATGATATGGCCATTATCATCTTGTGCTTTTGATCTCCATCTCTAAAGTACCGACATGATCTCCATCATCGCCGGCATGACACCATGATCTCCATCATCATGATATCCATCATTGTGCCATCATATTGTTGTCTCCACAAACTATTGCTTCTACGACTACTACTAACTCATAGCGATAAAGTAAAGCAATTACATGGTGTTAATAAATTAAAGACAACCCTATGGCTCCCGCCGGTTGCCGTACTAATCGACATGCAAGTCGTGAACCTATTACAAAACATAATCATCTCATACATCAACATATATCACATCACGTTTTGGCCATACCACATCACAACATGCCCTACAAAACCAAGTTAGACGTCCTTTACTTTGTTGTTGCAATTTTTACGTGGCTTCTAGGGCAAAACCACAACGGTGATATACAAGTTACCTCTTAACCCTCTACAAGGACCGCCATTGTCAAATCAGATTCAACTAAGGTGGGAGAGACAGACACCCGTAAAGCCACTTTTATGCAATACAAGTTACATGTTAGTCAGTGGAACCGGTCTCTTGTGCGAGGACAAGTAAGCCGCTTCATCCCACAATACTGCCGAATCCAAATAAGACAAAGGAAGTAAAAAAAAATTGAACATCAACACCCACAACTTCTTTGTGTTCTACTCATGCATATACATCTACATATAGACCTAGCTCATGATGCCACTGATGGGGAACGAAGCATGAAAATCAAAAAAATTCCTACAAACACCCAAGGTCAATCTAGGAGATGCATATCTACGAGAGGGGAGTGAGTCTACATACCCTTGTAGATTGAAAGCATTAACGATCTAGTGATCATGGTTGGCATAGTCTTACTCACGTCGCGATCCAATCCGATCCAAGCACCACACGTGTGGCACCTCCGAGTTTAGCACACGTATGGCTCGGTGACGTCTCCTCCTTGATCCAGCAAATGAGATAGAAGAGGTAGATGGGAGCTGATCCAACACGAGGACGTGGTGGTGATACGTCTATTTTGCATCATTCTTTCATGTTGATATTTATTGCATTATGGGCTGTTATTACACTTAAGGATACAATTATTATGCCTTTTCTCTCTTATTTTACAAGATTTACATGAAGAGGGAGAATGCCGGCAGCTGGAATTCTGGACCGGAAAGGAGCAAATATGAGATACCTATTCTACATAACTCTAAATGTCCTAAAACTTTACGGAGAATTGTTTTGGAATATTAAAAAAATATTGGGCGAAGAAAGACCAGAAGGGGACCCACTAGGTGGCCACAAGCCTGGGGGGCGAGCCCTACCCCCCAGGATGCGCCCCTTGAGCTTGTGGGCCCCCTCGCCAGCCCCGGTGTCCATCTTCTGCTATATGAAGGGTTTTGACATAGAAAAGATCAGAAGAAGGCTTTCGGGACGAAGCGCCGCCGTCTCGAGGCGGAACCTGTGCAGAAGCAATCTAGGGCTCCGGCAGAGCGATTCTGCCGAGGAAACTTCCCTCCGGGAGGGGGAAATCAAAGCCATCATCTTCACCAACGATCCACTCATCATGGGAGGACCAATCTTCATCAACATCTTTGCCAGCACCATCTCCTCTCAAACCCTTGTTCATCTCTTGTATTCAACCTTTGCCTCAAAACCTTAGATTGGTACCTGTGGGTTGCTAGTAGTGTTGATTACTCTTCGTAGTTGATGCTAGTTGGTTTATTTGGTGGAAGATCATATGTTCAGATCCTTAATGATATTTATTACCCCTCTGATCTTGAACATGAACATGCTTTGTGAGTAGTTACTTTTGTTCCTGAGGACATGGGAGAAGTCTTGTTATAAGTAATCATGTGAATTTGGTATTCATTCGATATTTTGATGAGATGTATGTTGTCTTTCCTCTAGTGGTGTTATGTGAACATCAACTACATGACACTTCACCATGATTTGGCCCTAGGGGAAGGCATTGGGAAGTAATAAGTAGATGATGGGTTGCTGATTGACAGAAGCTTAAACCCTAGTTTATGCGTTGCTTCGTAAGGGGCTGATTTGGATCCATATGTTTCATGCTATGGTTAGATTTATCTTAACTCTTCTTTCGTAGTTGTGGATGCTTGCGAGAGGGGTTAATCATAATTGGGAGTCTTGTCCAAGTAAGGACAACACCCAAGCACTTGTCCACCCACATACCAAATTAACAAAGTAGCGAACATGAATCATATGAGCATGATGAAAACTAACTTGACGATAATTCCCATGTGGCCTCGGGAGCACTTTGCTTTATATAAGAGTTCGTCCAGGCTTGTCCTTTGCTATAAAAAGTATTGGGTCACCTTGCTGCACCTTTGTTACACGTGTTACTTGTCACTTGTTACGAATTACTTTGCTACCAAACTACTCGTTACCGATAATTGCAGTGCTTGCAGAAAACACCTTGCTAAAAACCGCTTGTCATTTCCTTCTGCTCCTCGTTGGGTTCGACACTCTTACTTATCAAAAGGACTATGATTGATCCCCTATACTTGTGGGTCATCAAGACTCTTTTCTGGCGCCGTTGCCGGGGAGTGAAGCGCCTTTGGTGAGTGGAATTTGGTAAGGAAACATTTATATTACGTGCTGAAATTTATTGTCACTTCTCACTGTGGAAAATAATCCTTTAAGGGGCTTGTTCGGGGTATCTTCACTTCGATCAGAAGCACAAAGAGTTGTCTCACAACCTACTACACCTACTGAAACTATTTATTATGAAATTCCTTCGGTATGATAGAGAAACTGCTAGCTAATCCTTATGCAGGAGATGGAACATTACGTCCTAATATGCACCTAATCTATGTGGATGAAGTTTGTGGATTATTTAAGCTTGCAGGTTTACCCAGAGATGAAGTTAAGAAGAACGTCTTTCCTTTATCTTTGAAGGGAAAAGCATTGACATGGTATAGGCTATGTGATGATATTGGAGCTTGGGATTGGAACCGATTGAAATTGGAATTTCATCAGAAGTTTTATCCTATGCATCTGGTTCATCGTGATCAGGATTATATATATAATTTTTAGCCTCGTGAAGGAGAAAGTATCGCTCAAGCTTGGGGGAGGCTTAATTCAATGTTATATTCATGCCCCAATCATGAGCTCTCAAGAGAAATTATTATTTAGAATTTTATGCTCGGCTTTCTCGTAATGATCAATCCATGCTCGATACTTCTTGTACTGGTTCTTTTATGAAGAAGACTATTGAATTTAGATGGGATCTTTTGGAAAGAATTAAATGCAACTATGAAGATTGGGAGCTTGATACGTCTCCAACGTATCTATAATTTTTTATTGTTCCATGCTATTATATTATCCATCTTGGATGTTTTATATGCATTATTATGCTATTTTATATCATTTTTTGGGACTAACCTATTAACTTAGTGTCCAGTTCCAGTTGCTATTTTTTCCTTGTTTTTGTCTTCTACAGAAAATGAATACCAAACGGAACGAAACTTCTTGAGGATTTTTCTTGGACCAGAAGACACCCAGGAACCTTCGTGAAGAGGTCAGAGGGGCCACTAGTTGGCGACAAGCTCGGGAGGCGCGCCCTAGGGGGGGCGCTCCCCAGGCTTGTGGGCCCCCTAACGCTCCTCTAACCCTAATCATTGCTTTATAAATACCCAAATATTCCCTGTATACCAAAGGGCACACCAAAAATACATTTCCGCTGCCACAAGTTTCTATCTTCGTGAGATCCCATCTGGGACATTTTCCGGTACTCTACCGGAGGGGGAATCGACCACGGAGCGCTTCTACATCAACCTTGCTGCCCTTCCGATGATGTGTGAGTAGTTTACCACAGACCTACAGGTCCATAGCTAGTAGCTAGATGGCTTCTTCTCTCTCTTTGATCTTCAATACAATGTTCTCCTCGATGCTCTTGGAGATCTATTCGATGTAATCTTCTTTTGCGGTGCGTTTGTTGAGATCCGATGAATTGTGGATTTATGATCAGATTATGTATGAATATTATTTGAGTCTTCTCTAAACTCTTTTATGCATGATTAAGATATCTTTGTATTTGTCTCCGATCTATTGATTTGGTTTGGCCAACTAGATTGATTTTTTCTGCCATGGGAGAGGTGCTTTGTAATGGGTTCAATCTTGCGGTGCTCATACCCAGTGACAGAAGGGGACATGACATGTATTTGTATTGTTGCCATTAAGGATAAAAAGTTGGGGTTTATTCATATTGCTTGGATCTATCCCTCTACATCATGTCATCTTGCTTAAGGCGTTACTCCATTCTTGTTAACTTAATACACTAGATGCATGCTGGATAGCGGTAGATGCATGGAGTAATAGTAGTAGATGCATGCAGGAATCGGTCTACTTGTCACGGACGTGATGCCTATATTCATGATCATTGCATTAGATATCGTCATAACTTTGCACTTTTCTATCAATTGCTCAACGATAATTTGTTTACCCACCGTACACATTCTTTCAAGAGAGAAGCCTCTAGTGAGAACTATGGCCCCCGAGTCTATTTTTATCATATTATTTTTAGATCTATAAAACCAAAAACCCAAAAATACCTTGTTGTAATTTATTTACCTTTACTTTATTTTGCACTTTTATTTATCTTTTACACCTATCTCTATCAGATCTCATCCTTGCAAGTAACCTTGAAGGGATTGACAACCCCTTCTCGCGTTGGGTGCAAGTGTTTGTTTGTTTCTGTAGGTGCAACCATTGGTGACTTGTGTGTTCCTCCTACTGGATTGATACCTTGGTTCTCAAACTGAGGGAAATAATTATCTCTACTTTGCTGCATCACCCTTTCCTCTTCAAGGGAAAACCAACGCAAGCTCAAGAAGTAACAGGAAGAATTTCTGGCGCCGTTGTCGGGGAGGATCTACATCAAGCCTACCATGTACCCATTGTCGGTGTCAAAACCGGCAGATCTTGGGTAGGGGGTCCCAAGCTGTGTGTCTGAGGATCGATGGTAACAATGGACAATGGGGACATGATGTTTACCCAGGTTTGGGCCCTCTTAATGGAGGTAAAATCCTACATCCTGCTTGATTGTATTCGATGAGTATAGGGGTTATAAGAGTTGATCTACCTCGAGATCGTAATGGCTAAACCCTAGTTGTCTATCCTATGATTATTCTGATTGCCCCTATGAACAAAAACCCTTCGGTTTATATACACACCGGAGGGGCCTAGGGTTGTACAGAGTCGGTTTACAGAAGAAGGAAATAATACATCCGGACACCAAACTTGCCGTCCACGCATATAGGAGTCCTACCCGAACACAGGGGGATGGTCTTCTGCTTTATCTTCACGGCTCATCAGTCTGGCCCATATCGAATAGACCGGACACCCGAGGACCCCCTAATCCAGGACTCCCTCAGTAGCCCCTGAACCAGTCTTCGATGACGATGAGTTCGGCACGCGGATTATCTTCGGCATTGCAAGGCGGGTTCCTTCCCCTGAAAATTTTAAGTTAGCTCCATGCATAAAGAAACTGTATCCGGCTCTGCATAATCAATACAACCCTTAGCCACGACGGCAAGATGTCAAAATAGGAACAGTGTCTTTTACTGACAACTTTTTCAGCGAAGTGTCACACTTGACTCTTTAACATTTTGAACCATTTTCATGCCTCCCGCTTCGCGTTTCGAGGTCTAGCTTTCATTGGCACATCTTGTCAAAACAGAGATCATGCCCGCCCATTACGGGAATCTCATCAATATGGTTTGGGTAATCCAACCGCACCTTACGCATGATTTCGTTCGGAACAGGCGAGGTTTATGGCTTAGGAGGGGGACGTTTGGTATTTTCACTGTCTATAAAAGGGTAAAAACCTCTCCTTTTTCATTACGCCTTCATCTAGCTTCTATCTCCCAATCTCCAAGCTCCAGCGCCCATAGCTCCAATCTCCTCCACCGCTGCCACCCACCCCAGCAATGGCTGAGTCCGGCTCCAAGGGCAAGTGGGAGGCCTCCACCGTCACTGAAAAGGACGTCAAGGAGCTCCAGAGCGTGGGATATTTGTCCGCGGATATCGCACATAGGATCCCTGACAAAGATCAGGTTATTCCTACTCCGGAGCCCGGCGAGAGGGTCGCCTTCATTCCCCATTTCCTCCGGGGGCTAGGGTTTCCCCTCCACCCCTTCATCCGGGGTCTTATGTTCTATTATGGGCTAGATTTCCATGATCTTGCCCCAAATTCCTTCCTTCACATATCGGTGTTTATCATCGTGTGTGAGGCTCTTCTCCTCATCCCCCCACACTTCGGCCTATGGCTCAAGGTCTTCAATCTGAAGCCGAAGGTGGTCGACGGACAGCATGCGGACTGCATTGGGGCTATGGTGAGCAAGCTCCCCAATGCCGTCTGGCCCAAAGGGGCATTCATAGAGACGGTCAAGGTGTGGCAGCAGGAGTGGTTCTACATCACCGAACCCCGCGACGCCAACTGGGCGGCCATGCCTGACTTCAGATCCGGATCCCCCACGATACTCACCTCATGGACCGCCAAGGGTCTTGATTGGGGGTCCAAACCGGAGGTGAAGGTGCTCCAAAAACGCATCTCCGACATGTTGGGTGAGAACATTGGTCTCACAAACGTGATTCAAGTGATGCTTTTCCGCCGCATCCTTCCTTGCCAGCTCCGGGCCTCCCCCATGTGGGAGTTCGATCCGGAGAAGCCATGGACCCTGAAGCGCTTCTTCGGCACTACGCATGAAGATATATGGAAGCAGCTCTTCAAGGCTCAGAAAAAGTGGCCGAAGAAGAATGAAGACATCGGGCTCAACATCGAGAACCCAGCCACGGCGGTAAGCATAGTCTTTCCGAAGACCTATCCGATCAATATTTCAGATATGATAGAAATTATATTGCCTGCTTTCTTTACAGGCCTAGACAGCAAAGGCGGAGCGGATCAATTGTCCGGCACCACTGCCTGAGGATCCGGCCATACCCCAGCTAATGGAGATGCTCGTCCCAGCGCCCTATCAGGCGCCGGAGAAGAAGACCAAGAAGAAGAAAGGCAAGGAGGCCAAGGGTGGCCCCCGCCATAAAGGTCCGTCGGAAACAGTGTCCGGAGAGACCGAAGCCCTCTCTTCCCATGAAGGAGATGAGGAAGAAGAGGAGGAGGAGGTGGAGAGCGAGTTCCCTAGTAAGGGGAGGAAGAAGAAGAGGGCGGCCTCCGAAGACCCGGAGGAGGAGGCGCCCAAGAGAGGGAAGCTGGCCCTTCCAGACAGTTCGGACTCAGAGACCGAACTAGTCCCCAAGAAGCCACCCAGGGTGAAGCCCCTGGCCGAATCGTAAGTATTCAGAAACTTACTGTTTATCTTCGGTCTACCTGCTTCCATTATTTAAGTTATTTTGTTATTTGCCTTTCAGCCCTCCCCGCGAGCTCCCGCAAACCCCATTATCGGAGGGGAACTCTCTGCCACCCGAAATGGCAGAGAGTGACACACCGACGCGTGCCACCTCGCCTATCATCATGGAGGACACCGAGGTGTCGTCCCAAAGGACCTCTCTTGGCAGAGGGGGGCAAACGAAGGTGCTGAGAAAGCGCCCGAGGTTAATACCTTGGTCGCCGAAAACCTAGGGGAGGCGACCCCTATGACAACCAACAGTGGGGACCCCTAGCAATCCGGGCCCCAGCCGGACACCATTCCGAAGACCAACACGTCTCTGGGATGGGATAAGCAGCCCTCTTCGAAGGAGGGGGGAGGAGCATCAGCTCCATCGGCGACCTCCACTAATCCGGAGACGCCCAACGCTCTGGAGGAAGCACTGCAGCGTGCTTCCATTGTGGTGGAGCACCGCACTCTGATGGGTGCGGTGGTGGAGAAGGTTCAGTCTGCTAAGAGCAGACTGAACGAAGCCTTCACCAGCCTACTGAAAGGCTTTGAGGTATGCGACGTAATGTTCTAAAAACTTTTCATATAGAGGAATATACCTGTGTACAGACAGTAGCCCCTAAGGCTCTGTTCGGTTAAAAGAAACCGGACAGAGGATCCATATAATATTCGGGAGAGTTAACCTGCTGTGCTGTTGTTGTAACAGGCTTCCCTGTTGGCGGCAACCGCCCAGGCCGCAGAAGTTTTCAAACTCAATCGGAAGCTTCAGGTGGCCAATGAGGAAATCGACCGCATTAATAAGCGGTTCAATGAGACGCAAGGTATGCGTATAATGTTAAAAGTTTATTTTGATATCAGAAGTGATATGTATATTTAGAGATTAACTCATGGAATGCCTTGATTATAATCACAGCTAGCGCAGCCGAGGTCGAGACCCTCAAAGGCGCCCTTGCCCAGGCCAAAAAAGAGGTGGAGGCAAATAAGGCAGCCGCTGACAAGGCGGCTGCCGAACTGAAGACCGAGCAAGATGCCCGCCGCCAACACGAAGCTCGGGTTGCCGAAGTAGAGTAGGAGCTGAAGGATGCCATCAGCAAATGCAAAGCTTTGGAGCAGAAGACTTCGGCCCAGTCGACCGAGCTCGCCAAGGCTCTCCATGATGCCAAAGAGGAGCGGATCGAGTCCCGGAGTGCTCGTGAAGAGATCCATCAGGCGAGGTAGATAGCGGCTGGTAAGGCCTTTCTTTTGCAGAGTATCTTTGGAGGTCAGAGGTTTGCTTTGCTAACCCGAGTATGGAGTTCTCCAGGCACGTTTGCGGATCTTCCGAGGAGTGCCACCGATGCCGCATAGTTCTTCCGAGCCTAGGAGGGGAACTCGACCGAGAAGCTGTTCTGGTCAAAATTTCTCGCGCCGGAACACCCGACGCCTCTGAACGACTAGCTGAAGCAGCTGACGGGGCTACATAGGGTGGCCGGTTTGGCCATGAAGGACCTGATAGTCCAGCTCTGGCCGGCCGAGCCAATCCCTAGTAGCTACTTCGGTTTGGTGAAGCGGCTTATCGACGCGCGGCCTCGGATTAATGCATTGAAGCGCTCGGCCTGCATAGAGGGTGCCCGGATGGCCTTCGCCCGCGTCAAGATGCAATGGGCAAAGATGAAGTCCACCGAAGTGGCAACCGCAGGCCCGCCCGAAGGCAAAGATCACCGGAAGCCGGAGAGGTACTTCAATGACGTCCTAGAAGGAGCCCGAGTGATCGAGGGTCAATGCTCTAAGGACGTAATATTTGATTGAGTGTGTTCGGGTTGTACGAACAATTTGATGAACCCATGCTATTTATATATCTATGTTTGCGCCTTTTGTTTCAAGCGATTTTTCCTCCTGTGCGGCCGTTTATTGTTTTATTTCTGAAAATTGCCAGTCGTCGGCTTCAGCCCCTATGTAGATGCTACAGGGGTGTTCGGCGTAACGCGTGACCACACTTTATCCAACGTCTTGGTCCGTAAAGGAGGTGTCTACGTGGTGAACCAGGCAATCAGACTATGCGGCTTTATTACTTTCACTTAGCCATAGGAGTTTGACTGTGGAGCTAAGTACTAGCCCCTGGTGCGTGTGCGGCTATCCAGACTACAGTGCCTTTTCCACGCGGCTGGACGAAGACCAGCCCCTCGTATAACACGGAGTAAATCGCTAACGATTTGTAGTATAATACTAAGTCACCGAATCGCCGACCAGCTCGCGCTTATCATGACAGTCAGTTTTCGGCTTTCTCTACTGAGGTATTTGACCGGGCGAATCAGAAATACAATCGCAGTAGTTCTCCCTTTACTACCTTAGACGAACGAGCAGAACGTAAGGTGGTAAGCACAGGAGCCGGGCAACACAACTATAGACTAAAGACATGATTCGGAGCCGATGCATATAATGCAATATCCGGGACGCCGAAGAGTACCCTATAGGTGTTCGGAGTTTGAAATGTGCAGGACTGAATACAGCCCCCGGTGTTAAGGCCGGACTAAAGCACGTGTGGCAATCTGAAGTAGGGAGGGCATACAGATGACAAAAATAAATGAGTGCCAAATAAAAGTGGTGATCAACTGCTTCCTTTATACCCTGATGTGTACGTCGAGCCGTGTTATTACAGATAATGCCATAAATATCGTGGCTATTTTACATGCCAAAAGTTTACACAAGGAAAAGGTTTACACAGGGCCTAAAAGTAGTGGTTTGAAGATCCCAGTGGTGCCTTGCCGCACGTCTGCGCCGTTTCTCCTTGGTGGGAAATCCTTTAAGAGGAGGAGGTGATGGTCGTCTGTAAGAAAGAGGGACCTGGAAAAGAGCCTCCGTAGATCAGGTAGGTTTTTTAATGAACCTATAGTGGAAAAAGTTGAGGTCCGAATAGGGTCAAACCGTACTATGGACCTTTTCCATAGTGTGCTTCCGGCGCTGCCCAAGGTATTTTAAGTGCGTAGTTATGTACGCGCGGTACGTATGCCGCAACCTTATGGGGCGGTCGGCGGAGTCTAAACTGCTATTTAAGCTCCGGCTCTACCGGGCTATCACATTGTAGTGCGGATCGGACTCGCCTAGCAGAGTCGTGGGTCTTGAAGACCGATGAGTTGTCCGGCTTGATGAGGTCGCCCTGTACTTCGGCTACTAGAGCCGCAGTATGCTCCTCAGTACGGAGGGAGCGCTCTAGATTCCCATTTACTGTGATGATGCCACGAGGTCCAGGCATTTTGAGCTTCAGATAAGCATAGTGCGGGACCGCATTAAAGCAGGCGAAGGCCGTTCGTCCGAGCAGTGCCTGATAACCACTGCGAAAAGGGACGATGTCGAAGATCAAGTCTTCGCTTCGGAAGTTATCTGGAGAGCCGAATATGACTTCCAGTGTTAAGGAGCCCATGCAGCGGGCCTCCACGCCAGGTATCACTCCTTTAAAGGTAGTGTTGCTAGGTTTGATTCTTGACGGGTCGATACCCATCTTACGGACAGTATCCTGGTCGAGCAAGTTGAGGCTGCTGCCACCGTCCATAAGGACTCTAGTAAGATGGTATATGTCAATGATAGGATCGAGTACCAGGGCCACCGAACCTCCGTGACGGATACTGGTTGGGTGGTCCCTGCGATTAAAGGTGATCGGACAAGCCGACCATGGGTTGAATTTTGGGGCGACAGGCTCTATGGCGTAAACGTCCCTTAACGCGCGTTTGCGCTCCCTCTTGGGGATGTGGGTGACGTAGATCATGTTCACCATTTTTACCTCGGGGGGAAACTGTTTCTGTCCCCCGATGCGCGGTGTGCGAGGCTCGTCATCGTCCTCGCTTGGAGGTCCTTTCCCCTTATGTTCGGTGTTTAATTTACCTGCCTGTTTGAAAACGCAGCAGTTTCTGTTGGTGTGGTTGGCAGGCTTGTCAGGGGTGCCATGAATCTGGCAGGGTCGATCCAGTATCTTGTCCAAGTTGGATGGACCGTCCCTAGTACCTTTTAATGGCTTCTTCCGCTAACCGGGTTTAGAGCCACTGAATCCGGCGTTTACCGCTGTAACCTCTGTTTCTTCATTGTTGTTCCAGCGCTTGTTTTTGCTGTGTCGTCACCTTCCATTGCCGTCCCGAGCCTTAGAGGTGCTGGGGTCACTGGTACTGTTGCTTCTACGAGCCAACCAGCTATCTTCGCCCGCACAGAAGCGGGTCATGAGTGCAGTCAGAGCTGCCATGGTCTTCGGCTTTTCCTGACCGAGGTGTCGGGCAAGCCATTCATCATGGACGCTGTGCTTAAATGCCGCTAAGGCCTCGGCGTCTGGACCGTCCACGATTTGGTTCTTTTTAATTAAGAACCGATTCCAAAGTTTGCGAGCTGACTCTCCAGGTTGCTGGACTATGTGACTCAAGTCATCAGCATCCGGTGGCCGGACAAAAGTGCCCTGAAAGTTGTCCCGAAAAGCGTCCTCTAAATCTTCCCAACTTCCAATGGAGTTCTCTGGGAGGCTATTCAACCAGTGCCGTGCTAGTCCTTTCAGCTTTAGAGGGAGGTATTTAATGGCGTGGATATCATCTCCACGAGCCATGTGAATGTGGAGAAGAAAATCTTCAATCCATACGGCGGGATCCGTCGTTCCATCGTATTGCTCGATGTTCACGGGTTTAAACCCTTCCGGAAATTGGTGCTGCATTACCTCATCGGTAAAGTACATGGGGTGTGCAGCACCTCTGTACCGGGCAACATCGCGACGGAGTTCGGATGACATCTGTGTTTGGTGCTGACCCCGGACTTGGTTAGGTTTGTCATGCCAGGCTTGATGGCCGTCATCTCGCGTGGGGGCATGTCCTCTTGATCCATAGATGGATCTGGTCTTGCCGGCTCTATTGGTCAGGTCCTGACATAGGTCGTACGTGTAGCGCAGAGCCGCTGCTTCCTTGCCTCTATTACGAGGGGGCGCGGGCTAATGTTCAGCATAATTGGCCGTTTTGTCCCGTCCATGTGGTGGTCAGTCCGGTTGATCAGCATGATTGTATTTTGACGGTATTGGCTCAAAGGCCTCCTCGTCGAATTGTGGCAGGAGCCTGCGCTTAGGATAGCTCTTTGTTTGGCACTCATAGCCGTATCCCTCTTCAGCGGCAAGGACCTTAGTCCATCTGTCATTGAGCGTATCCTGTTCGACTTGAATCTGCTGCGGTTTCCTTTTCAGGCTCCGTGTAGTGGCGATCAGCCGTCGCTTGAAGCGTTCTTGTTCGAGGGGTTCCTCTGGGACGATGAAATCTTCGTCACCGAGGCTAATATCCTCTTTGGAGACAGGTAAGTAGTTACTATCTTCTGAATCACCGTGATCGGCAAGTTCGTCAGGGTTGACTTGACCCTCTTCCCTCTCATCCTGCTCAAACACAGGCTCAGCGGGGTGGTCGGAGTCTTCGGCATTGTCCGGAGTATCATTGTCTCCGGTGCCGATATTGCTTTCCCTTGCCCGACGCGATCGTGGGCGGCGCCGCTGACGCCGGCGCTTTGGTGGTTCGTCAATGGGCTTCTCCTCATCTGGATCTTGAGTGCCATCATCGTCCATCTTTTCAGGCGTGTCCACCATGTATACATCATAAGTAGAAGTGGCCGTCCAACGCCCAGTGATGGGTGGGTTTTGGCCTGGTTCAACTCCGACATCATCGTCCATGCCATCGATGTCTTCGGAGGCGTAATCTAGCAGGTCGATTAAATCCTCGACAGTGGCTATTAAGTGGGTGCTGGGTGGGACGCAAAATTCCCTACTCTCAGCCCCCAGTTCAAGCTGGGCGTAGTTCGGAGGTGATACTTCCATGATGGCAAGAGATTGCATTAGGTCCAGTGCTTAGTTTAGGAGTGAGAGTTGGACAGGCGTCTGAGGATCTGCGGGGCTAGGTTCGGTAATAACCACTTGACCGAGCCCGATAGAGGCAGACCTCGAGAGTTTGGAGTTGGCATCCAGAGGCGAATCCGTCTTCCCGATGACGGGGAGAGTCCCGTTTGACTCCTGGTCCGCCGACGGCATGGTTGCATCTGGGTCTCCGACTAGAAGCTCCGTAATAGGAGAAAGTCTGGCGGGGTTCACCCCCTGGTCTTCGGACGAAGTGTCCCACTCCGGATCTAAGGCCAGGGCGGGCATGATGGTCAATCCCTGGACGGGATCTGATGGTGGATCCGAAGGGCCTTCTTCGTGCGGGTGGGGAGCACCGGTCGAGGCCGCGAACCCCTTGAAGACCAGGTCTCCTCGGATATCAGTGATGTAGTACAGACTTCCAAACCTGATCTGGTGACCAGGGGCGTAGCTGTCGACCTACTCAAGGTGGCCGGTTGAGTTGGCACGTAGCATGAAGCCGCCAAACACAAAGAGTTGACCAGGGAGAAAAGTCTCCCCGGAAACAGCATCGTTATCGACAACGAGGCGAGCCATCGATTCTTCTGTCGACTACACAACGGAACTCTCAATGAAAGCACCAATGTCGGTGTCAAAACCGGCAGATCTCGGGTAGGGGGTCCCAAGCTGTGTGTCTGAGGATCGATGGTAACAATGGACAATGGGGACACGATGTTTACCCAGGTTCGGGCCCTCTTAATGGAGGTAACAGCCTACGTCTTTCTTGATTGTATTCAATGAGTATAGGGGTTACAAGAGTTGATCTACTCGAGATCGTAATGGCTAAACCCTAACTGTCTAGCCTATGATTATTCTGATTGCCCCTACGGACTAAAACCCTCTAGTTTATATACACATCGGAGGGGCCTAGGGTTGTACAGAGTCAGTTTACAGAAGAAGGAAATAATACATCCAGACACCAAACTTGCCATCCACGCATATAGGAGTCCTACCCGGACACGGGGGATGGTCTTCTGCTTTATCTTCACGGCCCATCAATCCGGCCCATATCAAATAGACCGGACACCCGAGGACCCCCTAATCCAGGACTCCCTCACCCATCATAAACTCTCATCTCTTGCATTTACATTATTTTCCATTTGCCTCTTGTTTTCCTCTCCCCCACTTCTAAAACTTTTTCACAAAAACACAAAAATATTTGACTTTTTATTTGCCTTCTTTTCGTTTGCCTTTGTCTTACTTGGTTTGTTTGCTTGCTCACTTGGTATAATTGTATGTTTATTGAAAATTAGAAAACAAAAATTTTATGGATCCTCATCCACTTGCTAATCTTTTTAAAAGATCCAACTATGATGAACCAATTGCTAGTGAGTTGAGTACACTAGATTATCTTTATGAAGTTTTGCTTGAAATTTGTGAATCTGAAAATTGTGTTGAAGTGCTAAAAGAAGAAATTTATAAAGTGATTCATGATAGCTCCTTGAATGAAAAGCATGATTGCAATGATGTTATTATAAATTCTATTAATGTCAATTGTGCTAATAATATGCAAAACCCCAAGCTTGGGGATGCTAATTTTGCTATGTCCACTACTTATTGCAATGATCATGATTGGGTTGATAATGCTTCTTATGATCTTGAAAATTTATTTAAGCCACATGATGAATATGTTTGCGATAATATTGAAAGTGGGTTCGGAAGAGTGTCAACTCTAGGTAAAAATAATCCCACATATTTGGAGAGTGTTCAATCTTATGAATTTTTTGATAAAAGTGGGTTTGAAGAGGTCATGACTTTAGTTGATGTTAATCCCACTATCTTTGAAGATTATAAAAATTTATGCATGAGGATCATGGAGAAAAAATTCTATATGAGAGCTATATTGTTGGATTTGATTATGATCCTACATGTAATTATTATGAGAGAGGAAAATATGTTGTAGAAATTTTCATGTTACTAAATACCTCTCGTTATATTGAGATTGCTATTGTTTCTTTCTTCTTCCTTGCATATGCTAGTTTTTGCTTGTCTTGATAAATCTTTTCCCTCTAAAATGCCTACGCATAGGAAATATGTTAGACTTAAACTTGTTTTTCACATGCTATATGATGCTCTCTTTGTGCTTCAATTTTTGTCTTTCATGTGAGCATCACTAAAATTATCAAAGCCTAGCTAAAAGGCTTTAAAGAAAAGCGCTTGTTGGGAGACAACCCAATATTTTTATTTTCTGTTTTTATGAGTTTACGCAATTATACTTCTGTTATGATGGTGTTTTAATTAGTTTTTGAGCCAAGTAAGACCTTTGGGATGATTTGGAAGATCGTTGATTTGATTCTGAGAAAAATAGAAACTTTTGGGTCCAGTAGAAGAATTGTTCAAATTTGCTGGAACTTGAACAAATTTTGAATTTTTTACAAAAGATTGATATACAGATTGCCAACATTTTCCTAAGTTTTCAAAAAAATTGGAGTTACAGAAGTATGACCTTAATTCAGGTCTTTACAGACTGTTCTATTTTTGACAGATTCTGTTTTCATTGTGTTGTTCGCTTATTTTGATGGATCTATGGGTAGTATCGGGGGGTATGAGCCATGGTGAAGTTAGAATGTAGTAGATATAATTCAAATATAAAATTGGAATGATTTTACAACAGTACCTAAAAGTGGAGATTTGTTTTATTATAGTAACGGATCTCATGAGTTTTCTGTTGAGTTTTGTGTTGTGAAGTTTTCAAGTTTCGGTAATGTTTCGATGGAATATCGAATAAGGAGTGGCAAGAGCCTAAGCTTGAGGATGCCCAAGGCACCCCAAGGTAATATTCAAGGACAACCAAGCATCTAAGCTTGGGGATGCTCCGGATGGCGTCCCCTCTTTTGTCTTCAATCTATCGGTAAAGTACTTGAGGCTATATTTTTATTCACCACATGATATGTGTTTTTCTTGGAGCGTCTTGTATTATATGAGTCCTTGCTTTTTAGTTTGCCACAATCATCCTTGCTGTACACACCTTTTGAGAGGAACACGCATTAATCATGAATTTATTATAATACTCTATGTGTTTCACTTATATTTTTTGAGCTAGGTAGTTGCTCTAGTGCTTCACTTATATCTTTTAGAGCACAGCGGTGGTTTTATTTTGAAGAAATTGATAAACTCTCATGTTTAACTTATATTATTTTGAGTGTCTTATAAATAGTATGCAATTTTCTTAGGTTATGAATTTAGTCCTAATATGATGGATATTCAAGAGGGATATAATAAAAACTTTCATGAAGATCATTAAATATATGAGAAGTTTGATTCCTTGAATTAGTTTTGAGATATAAAGATGGTGATATTAGAGTCATGCTAGTGAGTAGTTGTGGTTTAGTAAGAATAATTGTGTTAAGGTTTGTGATTCCTGAAGCATGCACGTATGGTCTGTCGTTATGCGATGAAGTTGGAGCATGATTTATTTTGTATTGTCTTCATTATGAGTGGCGGTCGGGGACGAGCGATGGTCTTTTCCTACCAATCTATCCCCTAGGAGGATGCGTAGTAGTACTTTGCTTTGAGGGATAATAAAATTTTGCAATAAGTATGTGAGTTCTTTATGACTAATGTTGAGTCCATGGATTATACACACTCTCACCTTCCGCATTTTGCTAGCCTCTTCGGTACCGTGCATTGCCCTTTCTCACCTTGAGTTGTGGTGCAAACTTCGCCAGTGCATCCAAATCCCATGATATGATACGCTCTTTCACACATAGACATCCTTATATCTTCCTCAAAACAGCCACCATACCTACCTATTATGGCATTTCCATAGCCATTCCGAGATATATTGCCATGCAACTTCCATCGTTCTGTTTAATTATGACACATACCATCATTGTCATATTGCTTTGCAAGATCATATAGTTGACATAGTATTTGTGGCTTGGCCACCATTCATATTTTTTATACATGTCACGCTAGATCCTTGCACATCCCGGTACACCGCTGGAGGCATTCATATAGAGTCATATTTTTGTTCTAGTATTGATTTGTAATTCTTGAGTTGTAAGTAAATAAAAGTGTGATGATCGTCATTATTAGAGCATTGTCCCATGTGAGGAAAGGATGATGGAGACTATGATTCCCCCACAAGTCAGGATGAGACTCCAGACTTAAAAAAAGGCCAAAAAGCCCAAAATAAAGAAAGAAAAAATGAGAGAAAAGGAGAGAAGGGACAATGTTACTATCCTTTTCCACACTTGTGCTTCAAAGTAGCACCATGTTCTTCATGATAGAGAGTCTCCTATTTTTTCACTTCCATATATTACTAGTGGGAATTTTTCATTATAGAACTTGGCTTGTATATTCCAATGATGGGCTTCCTCAAATGCCCTAGGTCTTCGTGAGCAAGCAAGTTGGATGCACACCCACTTAGTTTTCTTTTGAGCTTTCATACACTTATAGCTCTAGTGCATCCATTGCATGGCAATCCCTACTCCTTGCATTGACATCAATTGATGGGCATCTCCATAGCCCGTTGATTAGCCTCGTCAATGTGAGACTTTCTCCTTTCTTGTCTTCTCCACACAACCTCCACCATCATATTCTATTCTACCCATAGTGCTATATCCATGGCTCACGCTCATGTATTGCGTGAGAGTTGAAAAAGCTGAAGTGCATTAAAAAGTATGAACCAATTGCTTGGCTTTTCATCGAGGTTGTGCATGATAAATACTTTGTGTTAAGAAGATAGAGCATGACAAGATTATATGATTTTGTAGGGATAACTTTCTTTAGCCATGATATTTTTAGAAGACATGATTGCTTTATTAGTATGCTTGAAGTATTATTGTTTTTATGTCAATATTAAACTTTTGTTTTGAATCTTATGGATCTGAATATTCATGCCACATTAAGAAAAATTACATGATAAACATGTTAGGTAGCATTCCACATCAAAAATTCTGTTTTTATCATTTACCTACTAGAGGACGAGCAGGAATTAAGCTTGGGGATGCTTGATACGTCTCCAACATATCTATAATTTTTTATTGTTCCGTGCTATTATATTATGCATCTTGGATGTTTTATATGCATTTTTATGCTATTTTATATCATTTTTTGGGACTAACCTATTAACCTAGTGCCTAGTGCCAGTTGTTGGTTTTCCTTGTTTTTGTCTTTTACAGAAAATCAATACCAAATGGAGTCCAAACGGAATCAAACTTTTTGAGGATTTTTCTTGGACCAGAAGACACCCAGGAACCTTCAGGAAGAGGTCAGAGGGGCCACCAGTTGGCAACAAGCTCGGGAGGCGCCCCCAGGCTTGTGGGCCCCCTGATGCTCCTCTAACCCTAATCTTTGCTCTATAAATACCCAAATATTTCCCGTATACCAAAGGGCACACCAAAAATACTTTTCCGCCGCCGCAAGTTTCTGTCTTCATGAGATCCCATCTGGGGACCTTTTTCGGTACTCTACCGGAGGGGGAATCGACCACGGAGCGCTTCTACATCAACCTTGCTACACTTCCGATGATGTGTGAGTAGTTTACCACACACCTACGGGTCCATAGCTAGTAGCTAGATGGCTTCTTCTCTCTCTTTGATCTTCAATACAATGTTCTCCTTGATGTTCTTGGAGATCTATTCGATGTAATCTTCTTTTGCGGTGCGTTTGTTGAGATCTGATGAATTGTGGATTTATGATCAGATTATGTATGAATATTATTTGAGTCATCTCTGAACTCTTTTATGCATGATTAATATAGCTTTGTATTTCTATCCGATCTATTGATTTGGTTTGGCTAACTAGATTGATTTTTCCTGCCATGGGAGAGGTGCTTTGTAATGGGTTCAATCTTGCGGTGCTCATACCTAGTGACAGAATGGGACATGACATGTATTTGTATTGTTGCCTGATATGTTCATTTTGCATCATGTTTTCCTACTGTTATTTATAATGTTTTTATGCATAATAATGCTTTATGGAGTAATTCTAATGCCTTTTCTCTTATAATATGCAAGGTATACACCAAGAGGGAGAATGCCGATAGCTGGAATTTTGGACCTGAAAAAGCTATGTCAGAGATACCTATTCTGCACATCTTCAAATGAGCTAAAAAATTACGAAGAATTATTTTGGAATGTATAAAAAATACTGGAGCAAATAACTACCGGAGGGGGGCCACCTGGTGACCACAAGACACCAGGGTGCGCCAGGCCCCCCAGGCGCGCCCTGGTGGGTTGTGGCCAGCCCGGCCCACCTCCGGTGCCCATCTTCTGGTACATAAGGTCTTTTGACATAGAAAAAAATAAGGAGAAGACTTTCGGGATGGAGCGCCGCCGTCTCGAGGCAGAACTTGGGTAGGAGCACTTTTGCCCTCCGGCGGAGCGATTCCGCTGGGGGAACTTCCCTCCCGGAGGGGGAAATCGAAGCCATCGTCATCACCAACAAACCTCTCATCTTTGGGAGGCCAATCTCCATCAACATCTTCAACAGCACTATCTCATCTCAAACCCTAGTTCATCTCTTGTGTTCAATCTTTGTAGCGGAACCTTGATGTCGCTTGAACTACGTTGATATTCTCCCAAAGAGGAAGGGATGATGCAGCACGCCTACGGTAGGTATTTCCCTCAGTTATGAAACCAAGGTATCAATCCAGTAGGAGAACCAAGCAACACTATGTAAACGGTACCTGCACACAAATAACAAATACTCGCAACCCGACGATTAGGAGGGGTTGTCAATCCCTCTACGGGTAACGGTGCCAGAAATTGTCAAGTTGATGGGATAAAAATTGTGTAGATTGGAGAAATAGATCTCGATAAAACGCGAAATAAAATAAATAGCAAAAAGGTGCAGCAAGGTATTTCTGGGTTTTTGGTATAATAGATCTGAAAATAAAAGCGAATAAAAATAGATCTCGAAGCAAATATGATAAAGAACAAGTGGCTTCTCTTGAGAAAATAGCATAAGTTGGGTAAACAAATTACTGTTGGGCAATGGATAGAACATCAAATAATTATGACGATATCCAGGCAATGATCATTATATAGGTATCACGTCCAAGATTAGTAGACCGACTCCTGCCTGCATCTACTACTATTACTCCACACATCGACTGCTATCCAGCATGCATCTAGTGTATTAAGTTCATGGAAAAACAGAGTAATGCAATAAGCACAATGACATGATGTAGACGAGATCTATTCATGTAGTAATAGCCCCCATCTTGTTATCCTTAATAGCAACGATACATGCGTGTCTTGCTGCCCCTTCTGTCACTGGGAAAGAACACCGCACGATTGAACCCATCACAAAGCACCTCTTCCCATGGCAAGAAAAATCGATCTAGTTAGCCTAACTAAACCAAAGATTCGAAGAAGAAATATGAGGCTATAAGTGATCATGCATAAAAGAGATCAAAGAACTCAAATAACTTTCATGGATATAGATCTGATCATAAACTCAAAGTTCATCGGATCCCAACAAACACACAGCAAAAAGAGTTACAACAAATAGATCTCCAAGAGACCATTGTATTGAGAATCAAAAGAGAGAAGAAGCCATCTAGCTACTGCCTATGGACCCGTAGGTCTACAATGAACTACTCACGCATCATCGGAGAGGCACCAATGAGGATGATGAACCCCTCCATGATGGTGTCTAGATTGGATCTCATGGTTCTGGAACTTGCGGTGGCTGGAATTGTGTTTCATCGACTCCCCTAGGGTTTTTGGAATATTTGGGTATTTATAGGGCGAAGAGGTGGTGCGGGAGGCCACCAAGGTGGGCACAACCCACCAGGGCACGCCTAGGCCCCCAGGCATGCCCAGGTGGGTTGTGCCCCCCTCGGGGCACCCCTCTAGTACTTCTTTGGCCCAAGTTGATCCTTCTGGTCCATAAAAATTCTCCAAAAAGTTTCACTGCGTTTGGACTCCGTTCGGTACTGATATTCTGTGAAGTAAAAAACAAGCAAAAAATAGCAACTGGCACTGGGCACTATGTCAATAGGTTAGTCCCAAAAAATGATATAAAGTTGCTATAAAATGATTGTAAAACATCCAAGAATGATAATACAATAGCATGGAACAAGCAAAAATTATAGATACGTTGGAGACGTATCAAACCTCAGATTGGTACATGTGGGTGACTAGTAGTGTTGATTACATCTTGTAGTTGATTACTAGCTATATGGTTTATTTGGTGGAAGATTATATGTTCAGATTCATTATGCTATTTAATACCCCTCTGATCTTGAACATGAATATCATTTGTGAGTAGTTACTTTTGTTCTTGAGGTCACGGGAGAAGTCATGTTGCAAGTAATCATGTGAATTTGATATGTGTTCGATATTTTGATGACATGTATGTTGTGATTCCCTTAGTGGTGTCATGTGAACGTCGACTACATGACACTTCACCATCTTTGGGCCTAAGGGAATGCATTGTGGAGTATTTATTAGATGATGGGTTGCTAGAGTGACAGAAGCTTAAACCCTAGTTTATGCGCTACTTCGTAAGGGACTGATTTGGATCCATATGTTTAATGCTATGGTTAGATTTTATCTTAATACTTCTCTCATAGTTGCGGATGCTTGCGAGGGGGTTAATCATAAGTGGGAGGTTTGTTCAAGTAAGAACAAAACCCAAGCACCGGTCCACCCACATATCAAATTATCAAAGTAGCGAACGCGAATGAAACCAACATGATGAAAGTGACTAGATTAAATTCCCATGTGCCCTCAAGAACGCTTTGCTTATTATAAGAGACAGTTTTTGCCTGTCCTTTTCCACAAAAGGATTGGGATACCTTTCTGCACTTTATTTACCATTACCGTTACTTGTCCGTTACAAATTATCTTGCTCTGAAACTACCTGTTACCGACAATTTCAGTGCTTGCAGAAATTACCTTGCTGAAAACCACTTGTCATTTCCTTCTGCTCCTCGTTGGGTTTGACACTCTTACTTATCGAAAGGACTACGATTGATCCCCTATACTTGTGGGTCATCAAGACTCTTTTATGGCGCCGTTGCCAGGGAGTGAAGCTCCTTTGGTGAGTGGAATTTGGTAAGGAAACATTTATATTACGTGCTGAAATTTATTGTCACTTGTCACTGTGGAAAATAATCCTTTGAGTGGCTTTTTCGGGGTATCTTCACCTCGACCAGAAGCACAAAGAGTTTCCCTCAACCTACTACACCTACTGAAACTATTTATTATTAAATTCCTTTGGTATGGTAGAGAGACTGCTAGCTAATTCTTATGCAGGAGATGGAACATTACGTCCTGATATGCACCTAATCTATGTGGATGAAGTTTGTGGATTATTTAAGCTTGCAGGTTTACCCGGAGATGAAGTTAAGAAGAAGGTTTTCCCTTTATCTTTGAAGGGAAAAGCATTGACATGGTATAGGCTATGCGATGATATTGGATCTTGGAACCACTAGTGGAAAAAGTGCTAGCCACAACTTCCGTTGGTGGCGCGCCAGTTTTCATCAACGCCAGCACTATTTCTTTCAAATAGTGCTGGCGTTGGCATAATTATTACGCCAAGTATACACGAGTAGTGCTGGCGTAGATATTTTGCCCGGCGTCACTACTATGTGGGTCCAGCTGTGCTGACCAGTTGGTAGATTGTGTTGGCGTAGGATTTATATACACGCCATAGATAAAGTATCTACTCCTATCGTGTCCATTTTGGCAATGCCAGCACTAAGTTTTGCCTATATATATAGAAAATTCTACTCCACAAAATACATTCACTTCCATTCTCCACAAAATGAATAATGACATATTAAAATAATAAACTTAACTTCTACAACAAAATAAAATAGTGTGTACAAGAATTAAAGGAAATAAAGGATAATATTATAAAATTAAAAATAAATAATAGCAATGGCGTGGAACACTAGGGCCAACACCAGGAATAGAACATCTTCCATCTCACCCCGAGGCCTGGCCGAGTGAATCCTATTTACCCATAGGCACTACTTTTTACTCCATCCTGGCCACCAGCGCCGCCGCCACGTCCGGACCTCGCCCGGCGTCACTGCCGCCGCCCTCGGGACCTCGCCCAGCATCGTCGGTCGTCGCCGCCGCCGCCCTCCAGACCTCGCCCGTCATCGCCACTCGTCGTCGTCGCCACCACCACCATGTCCGGACCTCGCCCGGCATCGACGCTGGTCGCCGCCGCCGCCACCTCCTCCTTAAGAGGTGATATCCCCTCCCTTTTTCTTCTATGTATGCATATACTATACTAGTTTGCTACAAAATGCTATACTTGTTTGTGTGGAATTTGTAGTTCGATAAGATAAATAGTCTTCCAGTTTGTACGGATGTATTGTTCATTGTAGAATCTGTGGAATCGCCTTTTGGTTTTTAAAAATTACCAAAGAAATGTTTCAAAAAATGGTATGTTTATTGTAGAATCTGTAGCCCAAACAAACATAGAATCCGGTTGTTGTAATGTGCAAATGGTATGTTTCTTGTAGAATGGCCCATCCACCACCATGTGAAATATGCAAGTGAAAGTGCGCCCTCTGCCTTGCAACTGGCGATCTTTTCGGCATCTACGTCCAGCGGTGCTATGTTCCTTCAGCAGTAACAACATACCTTCTATATATATGACTTGATATATTTCTGTTTTTTTCTATAACCATTAATGTTGTGCTTTTTTCTATTTTTTGGTACATAGATTGTTCCATGCAACGTGAGGTTGGAATTCAATGAGCTGACCAAAGACATTGTGGTCTTTGAGGCCCCCGGGGCCCCCTACACTTTGGAGGTCAAAAAAGGATGAACGATGACCCAACTGGGAGGAGATGAATGGGATCGTTTCCTCGCCCACAACCATCTCAATAGGGGTGAATTGATGACCTTCTCCTTAAGAGGACAAAGACCCAGGATGACCGTTGTTTATGATGCCGTCTTTGACCAAAGAATGCAGTTGAATGACGATGAGACCAACAACCTATTGGACAAACTTCCATCCTGTGATTACTACGTCGTGCCATTTGTGACCCGTCTGAGAAGGACCAATGCATCCAGCGGCCATATCATGGTATGTGTTTACTGCGGAACCTGCTGATGTGCTTAATTAGTTGTGTACATTCTGATTGATATATATGCTTAGTGTAAAGAATCCAATTCATGCTTAATTAGTGTAGAATCCAATTGACATATGTTTGTTCTCAGAAATTGCCTAAGAGGCTAGCTATGAGTTGTGGCATTGAGGTTGATGAAGCAGGCTATGCTGGAGTATGCCTTACAACAACGAGCTCCGTCTCCACTTATGCGTATGTAGCGGACACGGACGGTCTCATTGTCTTACGTGCGATGGGGTGGAGGGACTTCCTCGTTGGCAAGAATCTGCACGATGGGCAAGCTATCATAGGTACTATCAGGAACACCACACGCCATGACTTGAGGAAGATGATCGTCATCGACAACATTTAAAAGAATGTGTATGGCAGGGAACATGTTGACAAATTACTAAGTCTTAAGTAACCTTGTTGTATTGGATGCATGTTGACAAATGACTAAGTCATAAGTAACCTTGTTGTACTGTTGTTGGTCTATATAATTACCTACTTAATCATCACCTACTATATGCAAGTGTATATATAATTTTTTCACTACAAAAACTATTGTTGGCGTGCCACTCATATTGGGCGTCGGTAGGCGAGGACTAATACTGCTGGCGTTGACCATGCGGTGTGCCATTACGGTCCAAAATACTGATGGCGTAGGTGGCAACGCCACCACTATTTCTTAACAATGGCGCCATATTGGTGGCATTGAGTGTCTATGCCAGCAAGGTACTATTTGCCACGCCATAGCTAGGCTTTTTTCCACTAGTGAACTGGAATCGATTGAAATTGGAATTTCACCAAAAAAAAATCCTATGCATCTAGTTCATTGTGATCGGAATTATATATACAATTTTTGGCCTCGTGAAGGAAAAAGTATTTCTCTAGCTTGGGGGAGGCTTAAGTCAATGTTATATTCATGCCAAAATCATGAGCTCTCGAGAGAAATTATTATTCAGAATTTTTATGCTCGGCTTTCTCGTGATGATCAATCCATGCTCGATACTTCTTGTACCGATTCTTTTATGAAGAAGACTATTGATTTCAAGTGGGATCTCTTGGACAAAATTAAACGCAACTCTAAAGATTGGGAACTCGATGAAGGTAAAGAGTCAAGTATTGAGCTTGAGTTTGATTGTGTTAAATCTTTTATGAATATCGATGCTTTTCACAAGTTTAGCACTAAATATGGACTTGACTCTGAGATAGTAGCCTATTTTTGTGAATCATTTGCTATTCATGTTGATCTCCCTAAGGAGAAGTGGTTTAAATATCATCCCCCTATTAAAGAAGAAATCAAAGAACCGGTCATAGCTAAAGATGAAACTATTATTTACAACGTTGATCCAGTTGTGCCTACTGCTTATATTGAAAAACCACCTTGCCCTGTTAGGATAAAGGAATATGCTAAGGTATCAACTGTGGTTCGCAAAAGTAATATCAAAGCACCTAAACCCTCTGAACAAATTAAAGTAGAACCTAGTGTTGCTATGGTTAAAGATCTCTTGGTCGAAAATATTGATGGGCATGTTATTTACTTCTGTGATGAAGCTGCTAGAATTGCCAAACCTGATGAAAAAGATAAACATAGACCTGTGGTTGGCATGCCTGTTGTCTCAGTTAAAATTGGAGATCATTGTTATCATGGTTTATGTGATTGGGTGCTAGTGTGAGTGTTATTCCTTTTACCTTATGCCAAGAAATTATGAATGATATAGCACCCGCTGAAATAGAAGACATTGATGTTACTACTAAACTTGCTAATAGAGACACCATCACACCACTTGGGATTGTTAGAGATGTTGAAGTCTTGTGTGGGAAAATAAAATACCATGTTGATTTTCTAGTTCTTGGTTCCCCACAAGATGACTTTTGTCCCATAATCTTTGGTAGACCTTTCTTGAAAACTGTCAATGCTACGATAGATTGCCATAAAGAAACTGTTAGTGTTAGCTTTGGTGACGAGTCTCATGAATTTAATTTCTCCAAGTTTCGTAGACAAACTCATGATAAAGAATTACCTAGTAAGGATGAAATAATTGGTCTTGTTTCTATTGCCATACCCCCTATTGATCCTTTAGAACAATATTTGCTAGACCATGAAAATGATATGCACTTGCGTGAAAGAAATGAAATAGATAAAAATTTCTTTGAACAAAAACCTCTCCTTAAACACAATTTGCCTATTGAAACTCTAGGAGGTCCTCCTCCACCTAAGGGTGATCCTGTGTTTGTATTAAAACAATTGCCTGACACTTTGAAATATGCTTATCTTGATGAGAAAAAGATATATCCTTTTATTATTAGTGCTAACCTTTCAGAACATGAAGAGGAAAGATTGTTAAAAATTCTGAAGAAGCACCGTGCTACTATTGGATATACTCTTGATGATCTTAAGGGCATTAGTTCCAATCTCTGTCAGCACAAGATTAATATGGAACCTGATGCTAAACCCGTTGTTGATCACCAACGACGATTGAATCCTAAGATGAAAGAAGTGGTAAGAACGGAAATACTAAAACTTCTGGAAGCAGGTATAATCTATCCCATAGCTGATAGTAGATGGGTAAGTCCTGTTCATTGTGTCCCTAAAAAGGGAGGTATTACTGTTGTTCCTAATGATAAAAATGAACTTATCCCACAAAGAATTGTTACAGGCTATAGAATGGTCATTGACTTTAGAAAATTAAATAAAGCTACTAGAAAAGATCATTACCCTTTGCCTTTCATTGATCAAAAGCTAGAAAGATTATCTAAGCACACACATTTTTGTTTTCTTGATGGATATTCTGGTTTCTCTCAAATACCTGTTTCACAACCTGATCAAGAGAAAACCACCTTTACTTGCCCCTTTGGAACCTATGCTTATAGACGTATGCCTTTTGGTTTATGCAATGCACCTGCTACCTTTCAAAGATGTAAGACTACTATATACTCTGGTTTTTGTGAAAAGATTGTTGAGGTTTTCATGGATGATTTTTCCGTTTATGGAACTTCTTTTGATGATTGCTTAAGCAACCTTGATCGAGTTTTGTAGAGATGTGAACAAACTAATCTTGTCTTGAATTGGGAGAAGTGCCACTTTATGGTTAATGAAGGTATTGTCTTGGGACATAAAATTTCCGAACGAGGTATTGAGGTGGATAAGGCTAAAGTTGATGCAATTGAGAAAATGCAATGTCCTAAAGATCTTAAAGGTATTCATAGTTTCCTTGGTCATGCTGGTTTCTATAGGAGGTTTATTAAAGACTTCTCTAAAATTTCTAGGCCTCTTACTAATCTTTTACAAAAGGATGCTCCATTTTTTTATGATGATTGCATAGAAGCCTTTGAAACACTTAAGAAAGCCTTAACTTATGCACCTATTGTTCAACCACCTGATTGGAACTTGCCTTTTGAAATTATGTGCGATGCTAGTGATTATGTTGTTGGTGCTGTTCTGGGACAAACAGTTGATAAGAAATTAAATGTTACTCATTATGCTAGTAAAAATCTAGACAGTGCTCAAAGAAATTATGCTACTACTGAAAAAGAATTTTTAGCAGTTGTGTTTGCTTGTCATAAATTCATATCTTACATTGTTGATTCCAAAGTAATTGTTCACACTGATCATGTTGCTATAAAATATCTTATGGAAAAGAAAGATGCTAAACCTAGACTCATTAGGTGGGTTCTCTTGCTACAAGAGTTTGATTTACATATCACTGATAGGAAAGGAGCTGAGAACCCTGTAGCTGATAACTTGTCTAGGTTAGAAAATATCCTTGATGACCCACTACCTATTGATGATGGATTCCCTGATGAACAACTAGCTGTCATAAATGCTACTCATAATACTCCTTGGTATGCTAACTATGCTAATTACATTGTTGCTAAATTTATACCACCTAGTTTCACATACCAACAAAAGAAGAAATTCTTCTATGATTTAATACATTACTTTTGGGATGACCCACATCTTTATAAAGGAGTAGATGGTATTATTAGATGTTGTGTACCTGAGGATGAACATGAACAAATCCTACGGAAATGTCACTCCGAAGCCTATGGAGGACATCATGCGGGAGATAAAACTGCTCACAAGGTATTGCAATCTGGTTTTTATTGGCCTACTCTTTTCAAGGATGCCTGTAAGTTTGTCTTGTCTTTTGATGAATGTCAAAGAATTGGTAATATCGGTAAGCATCGGGAAATGCCTACGAATTATTCACTTGTTGTTGAACCATTTGATGTTTGGTGTTTTGATTATATGGGACCTTTTCCTTCCTCTAATGGGTATACACATATTTTGGTTGCTATTGATTATGCCACTAAGTGGGTAGAAGCTATTCCAACTAGTAGTGTTGATCATAACACTTCCATTAAAATGCTTAAATAATTTATTTTCCCAAGGTTTGGAGTCCTTAGATATTTAATGACTGATGGTGGTTCACACTTTATTCATGGTGCATTCCGAAAAATGCTTGCTAAATATGATGTTAACCATAGAATTGCATCACCCTATCATCCTCAATCTAGCTAGTGGTCAAGTGGAACTTAGCAATAGAGAAATAAAATTAATATTACAAAAAAATGTCAATAGGTCCTGAAAGAATTAGTCTAAGAAACTAGATGATGCACTTTGGGCCTATAGAACAACTTATAAAAATCCTATGGGTATGTCTCCTTATAAAATGGTTTATGGAAAAGCTTGTCATTTACCTCTTGAGTTAGAACATAAAGCATATTGGGCAATTAAAGAACTCAATTATGACTTCAAATTTGCCGGTGAAAAGAGGTTATTTGATATCAGCTCACTAGATGAATGGAGAACCCAAGCTTATGAAAATGCCAAACTATTCAAAGAAAAAGTTAAAAGATGGCATGACAAAAGAATCCAAAAGCAGGAATTCAAAGTTGGAGAATAGGTTCTTCTGTACAACTCTCGTTTTATATTTTTTGCAGTAATGCTTCTTTCTAAATGGGAAGGACCATATATTATTGAAGAAGTTTATCGCTCTGGAGCTATCAAGATTAATAATGCCGAAGGTACTAACCCGAAGGTGGTCAATGGGCAAAGAATTAAACACTATATCTCAGGTACACCTATTAATGTTGAAAGCAATATTATCCAAACCATGACACCGGAGGAACACATAAAAGAAACCTTCCAGAACACTCTAGAACCCTGAAAAAGAGGAGGTACGTGATATGGTAAGTAACGGACTCCGAAAAATCCGCAAAAATATTTTCTGTCAGTTTTGGAATATTAGGAAAAATAGGAAAATAAGAAACAACCAGGAAGGCAACCGAGGTGGCCACAATACACCAGGGCGCGCCTGCCCTTCCTGGCGCGCCCTGGTGGGTTGTGGTGCCCTCGGGCACCTTCCCGACTCCGTTTTCCTTCCATATTCTTGTTTCCCAAAATAAAAAATCTTTATATATACCCCCGAACGATTTGACCACCGCATCACAGAAAAATCCTCTGTTCTTGTTTCACGTTGTTCCTCTGTCAGATCTATCAAGCCAGGCCTCATTTCTTCTCCCTCCTCCAACAACGTAGAAGAAGATGCTTGGTTGATGAAGATAGAACTGAAAAGAGAGGGACCAAAGGAAGCCATCAAGGAGGACAGGGGCAAGGAAGCTACGGGAGATCAAGCTCAAGCAGGAGGGCAGACCATGCCAGCAGAGGAGGAAGAAGATATCCTTTAACCATACTGCAATCATCTCACCCCTACTGAAATTGAAGCCTTTAGAGCTGTTGAAATGGTTCATGTTCAAAATAAATATCTCACTCATGAAAATATTCTGTTACAAGAGCAAATCATCGCCCTCCGGAGCATCATTCATAGACTGGAGTACCTACTGAGCCTGAAGTGTGACGCTACTACCTCATCATCATCACCTTCATCATCTTCCCCACCAAAGGAGACTTGAGTACACGGGTATGGGCACTCCCCTTGGCTTGTGCCAAGCTTGGGGGAGATGCCCCGGTATCTTATCACCATCACTTTTATTACCTTTACCTATCTTAGTTCGATCCTTAGCTATTTCATGATTTAGTTGAATAAAAGTTTAGTATGATCTATTTTTGAGTGCTAGTTTTGTGATATATCTATCTATGTAATCGAGTGAGAATTATATAATAAAGTTTAGTTTGAGTTTTTGCTTCTTCACTTTTATGTTGCAATCAAATAAAGGAAATAGATGAAAAATATCATATGCTAATCTTATGGTAATTAATGACACCACATAAGGAAAAGTATAAGTGGTAAAATTTATTGGAAGTTGGCAAACATAGCATTGGTCAATGATGCAACTCATGAAAGAATTAATGAGGGAAGAGAAGATTCACATGCAAATATACTATCTTGGACATCTTTTATGATTATGAGCCCCCATTAATTATTATATGCCAAAATTGTTGACGTTGGACAAGGAAGACAATGTAATGATTTATGTTTGTTCATATTCACATAGAAGTTATATTGTCATAGATCCTTCAACATGTGGTGCTTGCTCAAATATCTTTGCTAGCCAAAATTCCGCACTAAGTAGAGATACTACTTGTGCATCCAAAAACCCGAAACCCAAACTCATGTTTTGAGAGTCCACCATACCTACCTATGGATTGAGTAAGATCCTTCAAGTAAGTTGTCATCGGTGCAATAATGGCAATAAAAATTGCTTCTAAATGTGTTTGATCATTTAGTGTAAGAGAAAATTGAGCGTTGTACGAACTTTTGATGGCAAAGTAATAAAAGCGACGGACTGCATAATAAAGGTTGCTATCATAAGGGGCAATATAACATGACGTTCTTTTGCATTAAGGGATTGTGCATACAAACCAAAAAGCGCATGACAACCTCTGCTTCCCTCTGCGAAGGGTCTATCTTTTACTTTTATGTATTTACTTTTATGCAAGAGTCAAAGTATTCTTCTCTATTCCTTTTTATTTTCTCTTTTTGCAAGCATCATGTGGTGGGGAAAGATCTAGGCACATATATCCAGTTGGATATGAGTGAGCTTGAGTTATTATTGTTGACATCACCCTTGAGGTGAATACGTTGGGAGGCGAAACTATAAGCCCCTATCTTTCTATGTGTTCGGTTGAAACTTTTTGCTCATGGGTATGCTGTGAGTGTTAGCAATCATAGAAGATTAAATGATGGTTGAGTATGTGGACTTGCCAAAAGGCTCCGATACGAGACCCTTCCTGAAAATATGATGAATTGTAGTTGCAAAGTTGACTGAGAACATAGTTTGTTGGTTTTCAATAGAGTTTATGCTTTTTTACTTCGATGTTTTGATGAACTGTTACTTGTTCAAAAGAAGTTATATGATAAAATTTTATGATAAAGTTTGTTGCTGTTATGATAATAAGCATGATGCTACTATGTCCGTATTTTGTTTTTATCGATACCTCTCTCTCCAACCATGTGGACATGTTTTTCGATATCGGCTTTCGCTTGAGGACAAGCGAGGTCTAAGCTTGGGGGAGTTGATACGTCCATTTTGCATCAGATTATGTAAGAATATTATTTGAGTCTTCTCTGAACTCTTTTATGCATGATTAAGATAGCTTTGTATTTCTCTCCGATCTATTGATTTGGTTTGGCCAACTAGATTGATTTTTCCTGCCATGGGAGAGGTGCTTTGTAATGGGTTCAATCTTGCGGTGCTCATACCCAGTGACAGAAGGGGACATGACACGTATTTGTATTGTTGCCTGATATGTCGGTTTTGCATCATGTTTTCCTACTATTATTTATAATGTTTTTATGCATCATAATGCTTTATGGAGTAATTCTAATGCCTTTTCTCTCATAATATGCAAGGTCTACAAAAAGAGGGAGAATGCCGGCAGCTGGACTTCTGGACCTGAAAAAGCTATGTCAGAGATGCCTATTCTGCACATCTCCAAATGAGCTAAAAATTTACGGAGAATTATTTTGGAATATATAAAAAAATACTAGAGCAAATAACTAATGGAGGGGGGCCACTTGGTTACCACAAGACACCAGGGTGCGCCAGGCCCCCTAGGGGCGCTCTTGTGGGTTGTGGCTAGCCCGGGTCACCTCCGGTGCCCATCTTCTGGTACATAAGGTATTTTGACCTTGAAAAAATAAGGATAATACTTTCAGGATGGAGCACCGCTGTCTCGAGGCGGAACTTGGGCAGGAGCACTTTTGCCCTCCGGCGGAGCAATTCCGCAGGGGGAACTTCCCTCTCGGAGGGGGAAATCGAAGCCATCGTCATCACCAACAACCCTCTCATCTTTGAGAGGCCAATCTCCATCAACATCTTCAACAGCACCATCTCATCTCAAACCTTAGTTCATCTCTTGTGTTCAATCTTTGTACCGGAACCTCAGATTGGTACCTGTGGGTGACTAGTATTGTTGATTACATCTTGTAGTTGATTATTATATGGTTTATTTGGTGGAAGATTATATGTTCAGATTCATTATGCTATTTAATACCCCTCTGATCTTGAGCATGAATATCATTTGTGAGTATTTTCTTTTGTTCTCGAGGTCATGGGATTAGTCAAGTTGCAAGTAATCATGTGAATTTGATATGTGTTCAATATTTTGATGATATGTATGTTGTGATTCCCTTGGTGGTGTCATGTGAACATCGACTACATGACATTTCACCATCTTTGGGCCTAAGGGAATGCATTGTGGAGTAGTTATTAGTTGATGGGTTGCTAGAGTGACAGAAGCTTAAACCCTAGTTTATGCGCTACTTCGTAAGGGACTGATTTGGATCCATATGTTTAATGCTATGGTTAGATTTTGTCTTACTACTTTTCTCGTAGTTGCGGATGCTTGCAAGGGGGTTAATCATAAGTGGGAGGTTTGTTCAAGTAAGAACAACACCCAAGCACCGGTCCACCCACATATCAAATTATTGAAGTAGCGAACACGAATCAAACCAACATGATGAAAGTGACTAGATGAAATTCCCGTGTGCCCTCAAGAACGTTTTGCTTATTATAAGAGGCCGTTTTGGCCTGTACTTTGCTACAAAAGGATTGGGCTACCTTGCTGCACTTTATTTACCGTTACCGTTACTTGTCCATTACAAATTATCTTGCTATCAAACTACCTGTTATCGACAATTTTAGTGCTTGCAGAAATTACCTTGCTGAAAACCACTTGTCATTTCCTTCTGCTCCTCGTTGGGTTCAACACTCTTACTTATCGAAAGGACTACGATTAATCCCATATACTTGTGGGTCATCATTGCCATTAAGGATAAAAAGGTGGGGTTTATTCATATTGATTGGATCTATCCCTCTACATCATGTCAACTTGCTTAAGGCGTTACTCTGTTCTTGTTAACTTAATACACTAGATGCTTGCTAGATAGCGGTCGATGTGTGGAGTAATAGTAGTAGATGCATGCAGGAGTCGGTCTACTTGTCATGGACGTGATGCCTATATTCATGATCATTTCCTTAGATATCGTCATAACTTTGCGCTTTTCTATCAATTGCTCAACGATAATTTGTTTACCCACCGTACGCGTTCTTTCAAGAGAGAAGCCTCTAGTGAAAACTATGGCCCCGGGTCTATTTTGATCATATTATTTTCAGATCTATAAAACCAAAAACCCAAAAATACCTTGCTGCAATTTATTTACCTTTACTTTATTTTGCAATTTTATTTATCTTTTATACCTCTCTCTATCAGATCTCATCCTTGCAAGTAACTGTGAAGGGATTGACAACCCCTTATCGCGTTGGGTGCAATTGTTTGTTTGTTTGTGTAGGTGCAACCATTGGTGACTTGTGTGTTCCTCCTACTGGATTGATACCTTGGTTCTCAAACTAAGGGAAATACTTATCTCTACTTTGCTGCATCACCATTTCCTCTTCAAGGGAAAAACCAACGCAAGCTCAAGAAGTAGCAGAGCTCGATGAAGGTAAGGAGTCAGGTATAAAGGTTGAGTTTGATTGTGTTAAAACTTTTTATGGATACCGATGCTTTTTATAATTTTAGCACTAAATATGTACTTGACTATGAGATACTAGCTTCTTTCTGTGAATCATTTGCTACTCATGTTGATCTCCCTAAGGAGAAGTGGTTTAAATATCATCCTCCCATTGAAGTAAAAATAGTAGAACCCATTGAAGCTAGAGAAGAAACTATTACTTATAATATTGATCCAGTGATTCCTACTGCTTATATTGAGAAACCCCTTTTCCTGTTAGGATAAAAGAACATGCTAAAGCTTCAGCTATGGTTCACAAAAGTTATATAAGAACACCTACACCCTCTAAACAAATTAAAGTTGAACCTAATGTTGCTATGGTTAAAGATCTCTTGGTTGAAAATATTGATGGGCATGTTATTTATTTCTATGATGAAGCCACTAGAATTGCTAAACCCGATGAAAAAGATAAAGATAGATCTATTGTTGGCATGCCTGTTGTCTCGGTTAAAATAGGAGGTCATTGTTATCATGGCTTATGTGATTTGGGTGCTAGTGTGAGTGCTATTTTGTTTACTTTATCTCAAGAAATTATGAATGATATTGCACCTGCTGAGATAGAAGACAATTATGTTACTATTACGCTTGCTAATAGAGATACTATTACACCACTTGGGATTGTTAGAGATGTTGAAGTCTTGTGTGGGAAAATAAAATACCCTACTGATTTTTAGTTCTTGGTTCCCCACAAGATGATTTTTGTCCCATTATATTTGGTAGACCTTTCCTGAACACTCTTAATGCTAAAATTGATTGCACTAAAGAAACTGTTAGTGTAAATTTTGGTGATGTGTCTCATGAATTTAATTTCTCCAAATTCCATAGACAACCTCGTGATAAAGAATTACCTAGTAAGGATGAAATTATTGGTCTTGCTTCTATTGGCGTCCCTCCTAATTATCCATTAGAACAATATTTGCTAGACCATGAAAATGACATGCATATGAATGAAAGAAACGAAATAGATGAGATATTCTTTAAACAAATGCCAATTTTGAAACACAATTTTCCTATTGAGACTCTTGGAGATCCTCTTCGACCCAAGAGTGATCCTGTGTTTGAGCTTAAATGATTACCTGATACTTTGACATATGCTTATCTTGGTGAAAAGAAAATATAACCTATTATTATTAGTGCTAACCTTTTAGAGCAAGAAGAAAAGAGATTATTGAAAACTCTGAACAAGCACCGTGCCGCTATTGGTTATACTCTTGATGATCTGAAGGGCAATAGTCCACTCTATGTCAGCACAAGATTAATATGGAGCCTGATGCTAAGCCAGTCGTCGATCATCAGCGGCGATTAAATCCCAAGATGAAGGAAGTGGTAAGAAATGAAATATTAAAGCTTCTGGAAGCAGGTATAATCTATCCTGTAGTTGATAGTAGATGGGTAAGTCATGTTCATTGTGTCCCTAAGAAGGGAGTGTGACGCCCCCGGCTCAATCGTGCACTAATCATACACGCAAATGCAGACGATCAAGCCTAAGGACTCACGGGAAGATATCACAACACAACTCTAAAACATAAACAAAGTCATACAAGCTTTATATTACAAGCCAGGAGCCTCGAGGGTTCGAATACATAAGCTTGCATACAAGCGTCAGCGGAAGCATCAGATATCTGTGTACAGATATGGAACAGAAACAGAAAGGCCTTTAGAAAGGCGGGGAAAAATAAAACACTACGATCGAAAGGCGCAGGCCTCCTGCCTGGGACCCTTCGATCCTACTCCTGGTCATCAGTCAACTCGTAGTAGTATCCATCCTCTGGGTAGTAGTAGTAGTCGACCGACGGGGCATCTGTCTCAGGGGGCTCCGTCCTCTGGTCGCAACAAACTGAGAAGGGGAGAAAAGGAAAACAAAGCAACCATGAGTACTCAGAAGTACTCAGCAAGCAAGGATCTACACTACATATGCAACATTTTCAAAGGGAGGCTGTATATGTGGACTGGGCTGCAGAAATGCCAGAATAGAGAGAAGGCCTAGTCCTATCGAAGACTAGCATCTTCAGCGGTCTTGCAGCAGTAGAAGAGAGTAGAACAGTACAATGTAATGTAGCAGTATCATTAAGTCTCAACCTCACCCAGAGATCCTTTCTCGACTCCCTGCGAGAAAGCAATCCCTGAGCCATACAGTCATCAACCTCGTCCGGAGATCCCTTCTCGACTCCCTGCGAGAAGCAATCCCAGAGCCATAGTATCCAAGTATCCAGTTCTAAATTGTATCTATCAGGATACAACTCTGAGTGCCCTTTACCGTAGGACCGGCTATCGATAGAAGTGTTCTACCCTGCAGGGGTGCACCAACTTACCCAACACGCTCGATTAACTCCGGCCGGACACACTTTCCTAGGTCATGCCCGGCCTCGGCCAAACGACACACAGCAGCCCTACCTACAGCTCAGCAGAGAGGTCCCCGCCGGTCTACATCCTAAGCGCTCAGGGGTCTTGGGCCATCGCCCTGTGCACTCCGGGTCATTGCGAGCAGGGTGAAGCCAGGCACCCGGAGGGCGCCGGTCCGTCCCGGCCGCAAGGCTGAACTAGATGTCTGACAGAGCTCCTGACGCGCGCGCGCGCGCGCGCCTCGGCCCCCCCCTCTCTCCCGCACGACAGTGCACGCCCTCGCTCACCGTGGATAAAGGGGCCGCCCCCAGCGCACCCCCTGGACCCCTGGCCATTTCTTTCCCCTCGCTCGCCTCCATCCCTCTCGGTTTTCTCTGCTCGAGCGCGGGCATCGACGCACCGCCGTGGCCGCCGTGGCCAACAGCTCCCCCGAGCCCCGTGGAGGTGTTCTGGAGCTCCACGCGCCTCCTCCTCGTCGACCCCTGCTAGCCGTTCGAGCCGAGCGACACCATAGAGACACAATCGCCTCGTTGTCAACCTTCGGTCAACGAGCTCGCCGCCGACGATTTACGCCATCCCTGCGCTTCCGGCACCCAAGGGCCTGTCTTGTGCCGCCCGGTGAGCCTCCGCCTTGCTTTCCCTCCTCCCCTGCGCTCCCGCGACCTCTAGCCTCCCTACCGAACCGAGCCGAAGCTCGGCTCCGCCACTGCCGCCGCACATGAGCTCCGCGAGCTCTCCACCACGCGCGCGTGCAATGAGCGCGCTCCCGAGCGCCTCTGGAGTCGAACGCCGCCCATAACTAGGCCATTGGTCCACTCCCGCCTCGTCCCCGAATGGAGCCCGAAGCCACCCCCGCCTCTCTCATCGCCGGCGCCGTTCCCAGCCATCTCCGGCCATGACACCACCACCACCGGGCGCGGCGTGGACTGGCCGTTCCATAGCACGAAACCGCGCTCAAAACCCTCCACCACAGCGAGTTTCCGAGCTCGCCGGAGCTCTCGGCTGCGTCCGGCGCTCGCCGGCGTGTCTCCGGCGGCCGGCGCCTACATGGCGCCGTGGGCCCCGCCCCTGTGTGGCTGGCACTGGGCCCCGCGGGCCCAGTTGACTGGTCCGCGCTGCTGACTGGGCACAGTGGCCCACTGACATGTGGGTCCCGCTCGTTTAATTCAATTTTAAAAATAAATAAAAATGTTAATTAATTAATTAAACCCTAATTAGACATTGACTAAGGGGGCCCACCCCTAATTAATCCTGCTTAGTTTAAACTAAACACTGGATTAACTAATGTGACACTGACATGTGGGCCCCACTGTCAGGTTTGACTTTGGTCAACCCCCTGTTGACTGCTGACGTCAGCAATACGTCACGATGACGTCACCCCCGTACTGTTCTGGATAATTTGAATTTAAATAAATATTTAAATTCCAGAAATTAATAAAACTTTAGAAAATCATATCTTTTAAACCGTAAATCCGATGAAAATAATTTATTTATGAAAAATGGTCAGAAAAATCCCACGAATCCGAATACGCTACCCACATACCTGTTAGATTCCTCTAACTATCTGAACATGCAACTTTTTGCCTATTTCAGATAGATGAATAGTGCATGACCCTAATAAAATAATTCCAAACAAATTCCTAAAATAACTAAAAGACTTAGACGTGTCTTCAGGCAACCCTGCACTGCACGTTAGCATAGCCTGCTCCGTGTTGCTTATGTTGTCGTGTATTTACTTGCTTCCTCCCCCTCTTCTCTCTCGTTAGACCCCGACACCGACGTCGTCCCCGAGGCCGACGCAGCTCAGGAGCCCCGATCGACTACAGTGTTGACGACCCCTCCTTCTTGCCAGAGCAACCAGGCAAGCCCCCCCCCCCCTTGATCATCCTGATATCGCCCATTCTATTTCTCATGCTTGCATTAGAATTGCTGCTGCTGCTGCTTTACCTATTCTGATGCATAGCCTGTTTATTGTATCCTGCTGTTGATAATTACTTGCATATCCTAATCTGTTTAGTATAGGCTGTGTAGAGACCTATCAATGACCCCACTTATCCCGACTGCCGCGCTGGATCGTCAGAAGACCCGATCAACGGGATTGAAGACCAGGCCCCGGCACCGCACATCACCCCCCTAGTTGTAACGACACTGCAGTGTTACTATCGAGTGCCGAGGGTGAAACCTCTTGTAGCACTTCTGATGTTAACTCTGTAGAGTAGCTATTCGGTCGTGGTCATCGAGGGTGATTCCTCCTTCACCTCTTCCGATAACGACGCCGTCGTACAACACCTCAAGTGTGAACCCAGCGAGGGTGATTCCTCCGAGTTCATCTTGACGGATACATCAAGTAGGAATCCAACGAGGGTGATACCTCGGATTCCCCTGATGTTATGGACACACGGATACTTGGACTTTACACTGTTACTTGGATAGGCGGGTCGACCCTGAGGGGTACCCGCGTGCACCTGAGAGGTGAGTGTTGAAGACGGGTGCCAGTGTGGTGCCCGAGTGGTGAATACAAGGCGCGGCCGGGCATTCTTAACCCTTGCAGCAAGTCCTCGAGATGGGGCGACGGGGTCACATCTTTCGTGAGTCTCTGCTCATTACCGCAAGCCCTAGTCCATTAACGATTTGGATATTTGATCCGAGCAGGTCTCTGGCCTGATAGCACTAACCATCACGTGGGCATAGTATGGGCGTTCTGCATCGTAGCATTAGCCGAAAGCTTTGTCAGACGTCTAGTTCAGTATTGTGGCCGGGTCGGATCGTGCCGTTGGCGCTGGTATCCACCGTGCTCACAACGACCCGGAGGGCGAGGGGCGATGGCCAAGACCCCCTTGCGCTTAGGATGTAGACCGGCGGGGACCTCTCTGCTGAGCTGTAGGTAGGGTTGCGATGTGTCGTTTAGCCGAGGCCGGGCATGACCCAGGAAAGTGTGTCCGGCCGGAGTTAATCGAGCGTGTTGGGTAAGTTGGTGCACCCCTGCAGGGAAGAAAACTTCTATCGATAGCCGGTCCTACGATAAAGGACACTCAGAGTTGTATCCTGATTGATACAATTTAGAACTGGATACTTGGATACTATGGCTCTGGGATTGCTTCTCGCAGGGATTCGAGAAGGGATCTCCGGACGAGGTTGATGACTGTATGGCTCTGGGATTGCTTTCTCGCAGGGAGTCGAGAAAGGATCTCTGGGTGAGGTTGAGACTTAATGATACTGCTACATTATATTGAACTGTTCTACTCTCTTCTACTGCTGCAAGACCTCTGAAGATGCTAGTCTTCGATAGGACTAGGCCTTCTCTCTATTCTGGCTTTTCTGCAGCCCAGTCCACATATACAACCTCTCCTTTGAAAATGTTGCATATGTAGTGTAGATCCTTGCTTGCTGAGTACTTCTGAGTACTCACGGTTGCTTTGTTTTCCTTTTCTCCCCATATCAGTTTGTCGCGACCAGAGGACAGAGCCCCCTGAGACAGATGCCCCGTCGATCGACTACTACTACTACCCAGAGGATGGATACTACTACGAGTTGACTGACGACCAGGAGTAGGATCGGAGGGTCCCAGGCAGGAGGCCTTCGCCTTTCGATCGTAGTGTTTTATTTTGCCCCGCCTTTCTAAAGGCCTTTCTGTTTCTGTTTCATATCTGTACTCAGATATCTGATGCTTCCGCTGACGCTTGTACGCAAGCTTATGTATTCGAGCCCTCGAGGCCCCTGGCTTGTAATATAAAGCTTGTATGACTTTATTTATGTTTTAGAGTTGTGTTGTGATATCTTCCCGTGAGTCCTTAGGCTTGATCGTGTGCATTTGCGTGTATGATTAGTGCACGATTGAGCCGGGGGCGTCACAGGGAGGTGTTACTGTTGTTCCTAATGATAAAAATGAACTTACCCCACAGAGAATTGTAATCGGTTATAGGATGGTAATTGATTTTAGAAAACTAAACAAAGCTACTAGGAAAGATAATTATCCTTTACCATTCATTGATCAAATGTTAGACAGATTATCAAAACATACACACTTCCGCTTTCTAGATGGATACTCTGATTTTTCATAAATACCTGTTGAAAGGATCGATATGGTTGACTAGAGGGGGGTTGAATAGGCAACTACCAATTTTTAGCTTTTCTTAACAAATTAGGTTTAGCAACAAATAGGCTGTCTAGATGTGCATTAGGTGAGCAACCTATATGATGCAAACAACAACAACAAGTGCAAGCAAAGGATACAACACAACAATACCTTGCACAAAGTAAAGGGAAGAGATAACCACAAGTGGAGCCGGTGGAGACGAGGATGTGTTACCGAAGTTCCTTCCCTTTGGGGAAGTACGTCTCCGTTGTAGCGGTGTGGAGGCACAATGCTCCCCAAGAAGCCACTAGGGCCACCGTATTCTCCTTGCGCCCTCACACAATGCGAGATGCCGTGATTCCACTAGTGGTGCCCTTGAAGGCGTCGACCGAACCTTTACAAACAAGGTTGGGGTTTGACGCCCCCGACTCAATCGTACACTAATCATAGACGCAAACGTGCACGATCAAGATCAGGGACTCACGGGAAGATATCACAACACAACTCTAAATACAATTAAATGGAGATCCACAAATATTACAGATTAGGGATCGCGCGGATCCGACTACATAAGTCAGACATACAATAATATCTGAGTACAGACATAGTTAGCCAAGGTTTGCCTTAAGAAGGCTAGCACAAACAACGACTCTAGATCGAAAGGCGAAGGCCTCCTGCCTGGGACCTCCAATCCTACCCCTGGTCGGCTGGCTCGATCCAGTAGTACGTGCCGTATGGACCCTCCTGGTAGTAAGCTCCTGCTGGGACATCTGGCTCCTGGGCTCCATCGTCTGAGGTAACATCAAATGGGGTATGGGGAAAAAGAAGTAGCAAAGCAACCGTGAGTACTCATCCGAAGTACTCAACAAGCAAGGATCTACACTACATATGCAACATTATCGAAGAAAGGATGTATATGTGGACTGGGCTACAGAAATGCCAGAATAGAGAGAAGGCCTAGTCCTATCGAAGACTAGCATCTTCAAACATCTTCACGAAGCCACCATCTTGCAGCAATAAAAGAGAGTAGAATAGAATTTTATTAAGCAAACATGTTGAAGTAAGCTTAGAGATCCTTCCCTGACTCCCTGCGAGAAAGCGATCCTGAAACTTCAATTAATTAAACAAGTATCCAGTTCAAGTAATAGATCGGAATACCAAACTGAGCGTCCTTTACCGTAGGACCGGCTATCGATAGATTATTCTTCCCTGCAGGGGTGCACTACTGTTACCCAACACGCTCGATCACCTCTGGCCGGACACACTTGCTGGGTAATGCCCGGCCTCGGGAGATCAACACGAAGCAGCGCCGTACCTAGGCTCAGCAGAGAGGTCAGCACACCGGACTAACTAACCTATGCACCCAGAGGTCTTGGGCCATCGCCTTGGGCACCCTACGCGTTGCGTGGCTGGCCGGGGTGCAGGCGTGACACTGAACTCGTCAGTGAAGTATCCAGCCCATTCCCGGCGATCAGCCCGCACGGTGAAATGTGACGTCTGAAGAGCTTTCGGGAGAAACGTACGACGTAGAGGGCCCCATAAACCATTATCTCGCGTGGTGGTAGTGCGTATAGGGCATGTCGACCCACTCCGATCAAATACCCAAATCTGATAGGTTGATTTAGTAACACGCGGAGACGATCAGAGTTCCTGAAGCTCCGCCACAATATCACACTCGAGTGCCCTTCCGGCACACCCGACATCATAGATCCCCTTCGGGTACCCATGAGGGTCGACCCGCCTGTAACAAAGGTCAAAGTAATCATGTGGTCATAACATCAAGGGGGGAAACCCCGAGGAATCACCCTCGATGGATTCCACTCGATGAAATCATCAGGGTGAACGTATGAGGCATCACCCTCGAGGTTCACACTGAGGGGTTGCACGACAGAGTTGTATCGGAAGTGGAGGCAGAGGAATCACCCTCGATGACCACGATCGAACAGCTACACTGCAGAGTATTCATCAAGAGTGCGTTACGAGGTATCACCCTCGGCACTCGATAGTAACTATGCAGAGTCATACAACTAAGGGGGGGTGAGGTGATGTGTCGGTCTCTGGTCGACGATCACATTGACCGAGTCGTCGATGATCAAGCAGGGGCAACAAGGGTAATGTGGTGGGGGTCACTGATGGTTCACTACCAACTTATACTAAGCAGTTTAACATTGGCAGGTAAGGTAACAATAAATAGGTTACAAAAGCAGGCTATGCATCAGAATAGGAGCAAACATTAACAGTAGCAAAATCTAATGCAAGCAGGAGAAATGGAATGGGCGATATCTGGTTGCTCAAGGGGGGGCTTTCCTGGTTGCTCTGGCAAGAAGGAGGGGTCGTCAACAGGCAGCTCGTCTGGAGCGTAGTCGTACTCAGCTGCAACGGCGGCGGTCTCGGTGTCTATTGAGAGAGAAGGAGGGGGAAGAAACAATAAATTCACGGCAAAGATGCAAACAATATGCATGACATGCCTAAATGATATGCAGAGGTGTTCTACTGCCTAACTAAATGATTTAGTTAATTTAGGAATTTATTCGGATTTATTTTATTAAAGTTGAGCACTATTCATTTATCAAAATCAGTCTAAAAGTTCCATGTTCAGATAGTTAGGGGCATATAACAGATGAACGGACCACGTATTCAGATTCGTCTCGAAATTCGGAGTAACTTTCATGTAGAAAGTATTTTCATCTGAGCTACGGTTTATTTTATATTAAATTTTAAAGATTTAATCATTTCTAAAATTATTATTAATTAAATTAATTTGAAAATACAATTATGATGTCATCATGACATCAGCATGACATCAGCAGTCAACTGTACTGTTGACTGGGTCAAACTAACATGCGGGTCCCACTGTCATTGACTGTTTAGGTTAATTAGGGTTTAATTAAACTAATTACAGATTAATTAGACTAACTAATTAATTAGTTTAATTAAACTAATTACAGATTAATTAGACTAACTAATTAATTAGTTTAATTAAACTAATTACAGATTAATTAGACTAACTAATTAATTAGTTTAATTAAACTAATTACAGATTAATTAGACTAACTAATTAATTAGTTTAATTAAATAGAATTAATTAAGTTAATTAATTATTTAATTAACTAATTAGTTAATATTCATTTTAACATTTTGTTTTATCATTTTTTTTAAACGTTCTGGGGTGGACCCCACTTGTCATAGGGCCAGTGGGCCTTAGCGGGCACGGGCGCTAACGGGCTACGAGCGCAGGGGCGCCAGCCCGATTGGGCGCTGCTGGGCGCGGGCGCCGGCACGGCGGAGAGAAGCAGCAGTGGGGTTGGGGGCGGCGGAACCGCGGCGAGGCAGTGGCCGGAGCAGGTGCTGGCCGAGCGCGGCGCGCGAGCGAACGCGGTCGTGGTGGAGTGGGTGGAGCGCGCGCGTGGGGCAAGCACCGGCGGCGTCGCGCGTGAGCGGGGCGGGGTGGAGAGGCGATGCGTGGAGCGCCAGCAGCAGAGCAGCGGGGTCGGCGAGCGGTGCAGCAGCGAGCAGCAGCAGCAGCCGCAGCAAGCGGAGCCGCAGCGGCCGGGCGCAGCAGGCCACGGGGGCGCGGGCGGCGGTAGCTGGAAGCGGCCCAGGCGCGGGCGTGCGGTGCGTGGGGCACGACGAGCGCGTGCGGCAGCGCGGTGGCAAACGGGGACAAGGGGAAGGAGAGGGGTTCTCACCCCCGTTGCAGGGGTACGCCGGCGAGGCTCGGGGAGGCCGGTTGGGGAGGAGGACGGGGACGTCCGGCGAGGCGGCGGTGGTCGGCGACTGCAGGTTTGGGGGCGACGAGCGCGTCGAGCGCTCGATCCAGATCGAGCGAGAGGGAGACAGGGGGAGGAGTGGGGATCGGGGGGTTAGGGTTTTGGGGGTCTCTGGGGGGGCATTATAGGCCAGGGGGATGGGCCGGCCTGGTGCAGTGGCCAGTTGGGCCGGTTGGCCCAGTGAGGGGGGGTTTCTTTTTATTTTTGTTTTCTTTATTTCTTTACTGTTTTGTTTTAGTCCCTTTAAATTTTTGTTTTACAAAATATGTAACTAGTTCGTAATTTAGTTTCAATAATTATGCCGCTGCCCCATAAGTTTTCGGAAATAAAATAAATAGTTTAATATTTTATTAATCTGAAAAATATATTTAGTTATATGTTTTGCTGCTATTTTAGGATGCTAGGGACATTTAAATATTCCAATCATTGTTGCTGCTAATTTTATAAATGCCTCTAGATTATTTGCAACATGATGAACAATTTAATTCCTAGATTTGAAAAACTTTTATTTTCACTTTAATTTAATTTGAAGTTTGAATTAGGAGTTCGAAATGCAATATGATGCAAATGATGATTAGACACTATTAAACTTGCTGACATGGCATTAACTAGGGGTGATCACTGTGGCTAAGTACATGGGGTGTTACAATTCTCCTCATCTAACAAGAATTCTCGTCCCGAGAATTAAGAGGAAGATTGAAAGAAAGCAGGGTATTCTTCACGAAGACGATCCTCGCGTTCCCAAGTGGCTTCATCTTCAGAATGATTCGACCACTGAACTTTAAGGAATTTGATTGCCTTCTGACGAGATCGACGCTCAGCTTGATCAAGAATACGGATGGGATATTCTGGATAAGACAGATCTTCTTGTAATTCAAGCATTTCATGATCCACAGCTCAAATAGGATCCTTGAAGCAATGACGAAGTTGGGATACATGAAAGACATCATGCACTTGAGAAAGATTTGGCGGCAATTGTAACTGATATCCCACTTCTCCTCGACGGGCAAAAATACGGAACGGGCCAATGTAGCGTGGAGCTAACTTGCCCTTGATTCCGAACCGATGAGTGCCTTTCAACGGAGTGACGCGAAGGTAAGCTTACTCGCCAGGCTGGTAGACCATTTCCTTGTGATTTCGGTTATAGTTGCTCTTCTGACGAGACTGAGCAGTTTTCAGATGTTCACGGACGATGCGGACTTTTTCTTCAGCTTGTTGAACAATGTCCGGTCCGACGAGTGAGCGTTCCCCAGTTTCTGACCAATTAAGGGGGGTTCGACACTTACGTCCGTATAGAACTTCAAACGGTGCCATCTTCAGACTAGCTTGATAGCTATTATTGTAAGAGAATTCGGCATACGGGAGAGATTCTTCCCACTTCTTACCGAAGGAGATGACGCAAGCTCGAAGCATATCTTCGAGCACTTGATTAACTCGTTCGACTTGACCCTGTGACTGAGGGTGAAAAGTGGTGCTGAAGGACAGATGAGTTCCCATAGCTTCTTGGAAACTTTTCCAAAATCTTGAGGTAAAGAGACTGCCATGAACCAAACTGATCTCCAACGGAACACCGTGGAGTGACACAATTCGGGAAACATACAAGTCTGCTAACTGACTAGCAGTGATTGTCTCCTTGACTGGCAGAAAGTGAGCAACCTTTGAGAATCGGTCAATGACGACAAAGATAGCATCATGACCCTTCTGAGATCTGGGAAAACCAGTAATGAAATTCATTTGGACTTTGTCCCATTTCCATTCAGGAATATCAAGTGGTTTCAGAGTTCCAGTAGGTCTTTGATGTTCTGCTTTAATGCGGTGGCAAACGTCACACTCAGAAACATAACGAGCAATGTCTCGCTTCATATTAGGCCACCAGTATCTCTGACAAATGTCACGGTACATCTTTGTGCTACCAGGATGAATTGACAGAGGAGTGTCATGAGCTTCTTTCATAACGTGTTCCCTCTCATCCTTGAATTTGGGTACAAAGAGACGGCGTTGGAAGAATAGGATCCCATCATGATCAAGATGGAATTCCGATGTCTTTCCTCTTTCGAGGTATCGCTTAATCCTTTCAACTTCGGAGTCATACCGTTACATAGACTTAATGCTATGTTTTAAATCTGGTTCAACAACCAGGGTATTGAGATAACCCTGTGGAACAATATGGAGGTTCAATTTGTGAAGCTCTTCATAAAGAAGAGGTTGTGCTTCCTGAACCATATGGTTGCTGCAATAAGCCTTGCGACTCAAAGCATCGACCATTACAATAGCCTTGCCAGGGGTATATGAGATATTCATATCATAATCGGCAATTGTTTCGAGCCATCTTTGTTGACGAAGGTTCAGATCTGGTTGAGTATATAGGTACTTCAAACTCTGATGATTCGTGTATATCTCGCAACGGTTACCGAGAAGGTAATGTCGCCATAGCTTCAGAGCATAAATAACCGCAGAAAGTTCGAGATCATGCACTGGATAATTTTCTTCGTGAGGACGCAATTGTCGAGATCCATAAGCAATCACTTTACGCTCTTGCATTAGGACACAGCCTAATCCTTGACGAGATGCATCACAGTATATCACGAAATCCTTGCGAGTATTCGGGGGTGCTAGCACTAGGGCAGATGTCAACTTATCTTTTAGCGTCTGAAAGCTTTCTTGACATTTTTCTGTCCACTCAAATTTAACACCTTTGTGGAGCAGGTTCGTCAATGGCTTTGCAATCTTGGAACAGTTCTCAATGAATCGACGGCAATAACTAGCGAGTCCGAGAAAACTTCTGACTTGCTTGACATTCTTCGGGGGAGTCCAGTCAAGAATGGCTTGAACTCGTTCCGGGTTAACAGCAATTCCATTCTTGGAAATCACATGACCAAGGTAGGTCACTTCAGATAACCAGAATTCACACTTAGAGTACTTGGCGTAAAGCTGGTGTTCTCAAAGCTTCTCCAATACAAGCCGAAGATGTTCAGCATGTTCTTCTTCATTCTTGGAATATATAAGGATATCATCCAAATAAACCACAATGAATTTGTCGAGGTAATCCATGAAGATATAGTTCATCAACCGGGAGAAGGTTGCTGGAGCATTTGTTAAGCCAAATGACATGACAATGTACTCATAAGAGCCATATCGAGTAACAAAGGCAGTCTTCAGAATATCCTCTTCGCGAACACGGATCTGATGATAACCCAACCTCAAGTCGAGTTTTGAGAAGACAGAGGATCCAGCAAGCTAATCATAAAGATCATTGATCCGGGGCAGTGGATATTTATTCTGGATTGTGGCTTGGTTAATGGGCCGGTAATCCTGAACCAATCGGTTAGTTCCATCCTTCTTCTTAACAAAGAGTGAAGGTGCTCCCCAAGCAGAGGAACTGGGGCGGATGAAACCTTTCTTAAGTGACTTGTTGATTTCTTCCTTAAGTTCAAGAAGGTGGTGCGGAGGCATCTTATAAGGACGCTTCACAATAGGGGTAGTGCCAGGCTTCAAGTCAATGACAAACTCGACAGCTCTAACCGGGGGTATTCCTGGAAGTTCTTCCTGAAAGACGTCCGGAAAATCTCGAACGACAGGAATGTTCTCGATTCCTTCCAGAGGTGAGGCATTCAAAGAATTCAGGGCATATATCTGAGCTTCGGCGTTCTGAGTAATTCGGGCGGTGTAGTTCACTATTTCATCGGAGGGGTGAAGAAGTTGGACGACTTTTGTGGCACAATTGATCGAAGCTATATGAGCTTTCAACCAATCCATTCCAAGGATGAGGTCTATGGTGGAAGACTTCAGGATAATGGGCGAAACAAGGAATTCCAATCCTTTAATTTCAACGGGGACATTGTGTGCCATCATAGTGGTTTGACACTGGCCTCCAGGGGTGCGGATAACTACTGGCAGGTTCATCTTTCGAAATGCAATGTCATGTGATAATGCAAATGCTTCTGTGCCACAGTGATCACCCCTAGTTAATGCCATGTCAGCAAGTTTAACAGTGTCTAATCATCATTTGCATCATATTGCATTTCGAACTCCTAATTCAAACTTCAAATTAAATTAAAGTGAAAATAAAAGTTTTTCAAATCCAGGAATTAAATTGTTCATCATGTTGCAAATAATCTAGAGGCATTTATAAAATTAGCAGCAACAATGATTGGAATATTTAAATGTCCCTAGCATCCTAAAACAGCAGCAAAACATTTAACTAAATATATTTTTCAGATTAATAAAATATTAAACTATTTAGTTTATTGCCAAAAACTTATGGGGCAGTGGCATAATTATTGAAACTAAATTAGGAACTAGTTACATATTTTGTAAAACAAAAATTTAAAGGGACTAAAACAAAATAGTAAAGAAATAAAGAAAACAAAAATAAAAAGAAACCCCCCCCCCACTGGGCCAACCGGCCCAGCTGGCCACTGCACCAGGCCGGCCCATCCCCCTCGCCTATAAGGCCCCCCCCAGAGACCCCCGAAACCCTAACCCCCCTGATCCCCACTCCTCCCCCTGTCTCCCTCTCGCTCGATCTGGATCGAGCGCTCGACGTTCTCGTCGCCCCCGAACCCGCCGTCACCGACCACCGCCGCCTCGCCGGACGTCCCCGTCCTCCTCCCCAACCGGCCTCCCCGAGCCTCGCCGGCGTACCCCTGCAACGGGGGTGAGAACCCCTCTCCTTCCCCCTGTCCCCGTTCGCCACCGCGCTGGCGCACACGCTCGCCGTGCCCCACTTACCGCACGCCCGCGCCTCGACACGCCCGGGCCATGTCCCGCTACCGCCGCCAGCGCCCCCATGGCCCGCTGCGCCCGGCCGCTGCATCTCCGCTTGCTGCAGCTACTGCTGCTGCTCGCCGCAACCGCCCCGCTTGCCGACCCCGCTGCTCTGCTGCTGGCACTCCCCGCATCGCCTCTCCACCCCGCCCCGCTCATGCGCGATGCCGCTGGTGCTCGCCCCGCGCGCGCGCTCCACCCACGCCACCACGACCGTGTCCGCTCACGCACCGCGCTCGGCCATCGCCTGCTCCGGCCACTGCCTCGTCGTGATTCCGCCGCCCCCAACCCCTCTACTACTTCTCTCCGCTGTGCCCGCGGCCATCTCCGGTGCCTGGCGCCCGCGCCGTGCCGGCGCCCGCACCCAGCAGTGCCCAATCGGGATGGCGCCCCTGCGCCCGTAGCCCGTAAGCGCCCGTGCCCGCTAAGGCCCATTGGCCCTATGACAAGTGGGGTCCACCCCAGAAAGTTTTTAAAAAAAATGATAAAAGAAACTGTTAAAATGAATATTAACTAATTAGTTAATTAAATAATTAATTAACTTTATTAATTCTGTTTAATTAAACTAATTAACTAGTTAGTCTAATTAATCTGTAATTAGTTTAATTAAACCCCAATTAACCTAAACAGTCAATGACAGTGGGACCCGCATGTCAGTTTGACCCAGTCAACAGTACAGTTGACTGCTGATGTCATAATTGTATTTTTGAAATAATTTAATTAATAATAATTTCAAAAATGATTAAATCTTTAAAATTTAATATAAAATAAACCGTAGCTCATATGAAAATACTTTCTACATGAAAGTTACTCAGAATTTCGAGATGAATCCGAATATGTGGTCCGTTCATCTGTCAGATGCCCCTAACTACCTGAACATGGAACTTTTAGATTGATTTCAATAAATGAATAGTGCTCAACTTTAATAAACTAAATCCGAATAAATTCCTAAATTAACTAAATCATTTAGTTAGGCTGTAGAACACCTCTGCATATCATTTAGGCATGTCATGCATATTGTTTGCATCTTTGCCGTGGATTTATTTTTTCTTCCCCCCTCCTTCTCTCTCGATAGACGCCGAGACCGACGCCGTTGCAGCTGAGTATGACTACGCTCCAGACGAGCAGCCCGTTGACGAACCCTCCTTCTTGCCAGAGCAACCAGGCAAGCCGCCCCCCTCCCCTTGAGCATCCAGATATCGCCCATCTCCTGCTTGCATTAGATTTTGCTACTATTAATGTTTGGTCCTATTTTGATGCATAGCCTGCTTTTGTAACTTGTTTATTGTTACATTACCTTCCTATGTTAAACTGCTTAGTATAAGTTGGTAGTGAACCATCTGTGACCCCCACCACCTTACCCTTGTTGCCCCTGCTTGATCATCGACGACTCGATTAATGTGATCATCGACTAGAGATCGACACATCACCTCACCCCCCCTTAGTTGTAAGACTCTGCATAGTTACTATCGAGTGCTGAGGGTGATACCTCGTAACGCACTCCTGATGAATACTCTGCAGTGTAGCTGTTCGATCATGGTCATCGAGGGTGATTCCTCCTCCTCCACTTCTGATACGACTCTGTCATGCAACCCCTCAGTGTGAACCTTGAGGGTGATGCCTCATACGTTCACCCTGATGATTTCATCGAGTGGAATCCATCGAGGGTGATTCCTCGGGGTTTCCCCCCTTCATGTTATGACCACACGGTTACTTTGATCTTTGTTATAGGCGGATCGACCCTGATGGGTACCCGCAGGGGATCTATGATGTCGGGTGTGCTGGAAGGGCACTCGAGTGTGATATTGTGGCGGAGCTTCAGGAACTCTGATCGTCTCCGCGTGTTACTAAATCAACCTATCGGATTTGGGTATTTGATCTGAGTGGGTCGATGTGCCCTATACGCACTACCACCACGCGGGATAATGGTTTATGGGGCCCTCTACGTCGTACGTTTCTCCCGAAAGCTCTTCAGACGTCATGTTTCACCGTGCGGGCTGATCGCCGGGAATGGCCTGGATACTTCACTGACGAGTTCAGTGTCGCGCCTGCACCCCAGCCAGCCATGCAACGCGCAGGGTGCCCAGGGCGATGGCCCAAGACCTCTGGGTGCATAGGTTAGTCCGGCGTGCTGACCTCTCTGCTGAGCCTAGGTAGGGCGCTGCTTCATGTTGATCTCCCGAGGCCGGGCATTACCCAGCAAGTGTGTCCGGCCAGAGGTGATCGAGCTTGTTGGGTAATAGTAGTGCACCCCTGCAGGGAAGAATAATCTATCGATAGCCGGTCCTACGGTAAAGGACGCTCGGTTTGGTATTCCGATCTATTACTTGAACTAGATACTTGTTTAATTAATTGAAGTTTCGGGATCGCTTTCTTGCAGGGAGTCGAGGAAGGATCTCTAGGCTTACTTCAACATGTTTGCTTAATAAAATGCTATTCTACTCTCTTCTATTGCTGCAAGATGGTGGCTTCGTGAAGATGTTTGAAGATGCTAGTCTTCGATAGGACTAGGCCTTCTCTCTATTCTGGCATTTCTGCAGCCCAGTCCACATATATATCCTTTCTTTGATAATGTTGCATATGTAGTGTAGATCCTTGCTTGCTGAGTACTTCGAATGAGTACTCACGGTTGCTTTGCTACTTCTTTTTCCCCCATACCCCATTTGATGTTACCTCAGACGATGGAGCCCAGGAGCCAGATGTCCCACCAGGAGCTTACTACCAGGAGGGTCCAGACGGCACATACTACTGGATCGAGCCAGCCGACTAGGGGTAGGATTGGAGGCCCAGGAAGGAGGCCTTTGCCTTTCGATCTAGAGTCGTTGTTTGTGCTAGCCTTCTTAAGGCAAACCTTGGCTAACTATGTCTGTACTCAGATATTATTGTATGTTTGACTTATGTATTCGGATCCGCGTGATCCCTGGTCTGTAATATTGGTGGATCTCCATTTAATTGTGTTTAGAGTTGTGTTGTGATATCTTCCCGTGAGTCCCTGACCTTGATCGTACACGTTTGCGTGTATGATTAGTGTACGATTGAGTCAGGGGCGTCACATGGGGCAATCTCCACAACTTGATTGGAGGCTCCCAACGATACCACGGAGCTTCACCACAATGGAATGTGGCTCCGAGGTGACCTCAACCGTCTAGGGTGCTCAAAAACCCAAGAGTAACAAGATCCGCAAGGGATTAGTGGGGGGAATCAAATATCTCTTGGTGGAAGTGTAGATCCGGGCCTTCTCAACCAATCCCTAGAAAATCAACAAGTTTGATTGGCTAGGGAGAGAGATCGGGTGAAAATGAGCTTTGGAGCAACAATGGAGTTTTGGGGGAGGAAGAGGTGAGTCTTCTTGGGGAAGAAGACCCCCTTTTATAGTGGGGGGGGGGGGGGACAAATCCAACCATTATGCATCTCACAGCCCGCACACGAGCGGTACTACCACTCCAGGAGCGGTACTACCATTCTACGAGCGGTACTACCTTTCTCACGAGCGGTACTACCGCACTTTACAGGATGTACAGGAGAAAGAAGAACAGGGGAAAAGCAGAGGGCCAGGCGGTGGTAGCCGCGGTAGTAGGGGCGGTACTACCGCCCAAACTATCGCTGCTACATCCGCCCATTTTCTGGGGACAAACGAGAAGCACGGTAGTAACCCGGAGGAACCACCGTAGATCCCGACACGAAAAATCGAGGTCCCAGCCACGAGCGGTGTTCAAAGCGGTACTACCGCTGCAGCCAGCGGTACTACCGCTTGTGGCTCTTCCCCCTACTTCGATGCAAACAGAGGACAACACCAATGAAGCGGAAGGGGTAGTAGGGTGCTATCGGCGTTCTGGGAACCGGGGTACCCAGACTTGCCTGCCTGCGGCCCACCGCGTGGCTTCATCAGCGGCCTGGTACGGCCCTGCTCCAGCATCAACAACACAAGACCCTCGCGAGGGGCCAAGCCTCGCGAGGCGGACGACGCCAAGACCTCCGGAGGGAGCGGCTTCCCCAAGCCGGCTCCTGAGGAGCGAAGATTTCCATGCAAGCCCCACCTCGTGAGGCTCAGATGATGCAAGCCATGACGACCAAGGCCAGGCGGGCGCCAGCAGGCGCAGTACAGCAGGTTTCCTCTTCGGTGCTAAGGAAGCAAGCGCAGACGCAGAGTCCCAAGGAATCAGCCAAAGGTTTCCATTCCCGTGCTACAAGACCAGGACAGCAGGACGGAGGTCATCGCTGAGCCCACCACGATGTCACGACCAGAAGCTTTGCAGGCGAAGATCACCTTTTGTCAGGATAAGATGTACTTCTTGTCTCCCTTCAAACTTGGCCGTTGTGGGATCCCTTCCCCCTTCATTTTGGGGGAAGAGGACCGAGGCCACTATAAATATAGCTAGGCTACCACCATAGAAGAGAGAAACCGGATCATCCTCACCAGCACACACTAGCACTACAACACTCCCCCTGAGGTTGTTCTCCCTCTATACTAGTTCATCCTCAGCCAACCTCGAGGCCAATCCACCAGAAAGCAGGAGTAGGGTTTTACACCGCAATGTGGCCCGAACCTGGGTAAACTGCTGAGTCCCTTTCCTTTCCTGTTCATCGAGCTAAGCGGTGAGATCAACGAGTCGGCAGGCTGGGGAGATTGAGTTCTTCGCTTGCATCCCAGAGTTCGAACCTTTCTTGGGTCTGCGGAGCCCTGAATCCGACATTTGGCGCGCCAGGTAGGGGTGCGTCGGAGCCTCTCTTCCGCCGACCAATTCACCGCCGTTCCACTGTTCCCCTGGCCAACGCTCGTCGAGTTCGCGCTGAGCGCCGGGCTGCTCTCGCCGCCCGTGTCACCCAGACCGCACCTGCGGGCAACGGCGCCCCCTGCCATTCCCCGTCGCCTATGGCAAACGCTGCTACCGGCCCCGCGGCCCACGAGCAGTAGGCTTCGTCGCTGCATCCCTCTGTACGGCGCGACAGGCGCACCGCCACCCCGTCGCTGCCTCCGGCGGCTGCTTCGTCCTCCCATGCCCGTCGTGACCCGGCGAACGCGCAGGCCGCATTACTCATGGCGCGTGGGCTTCTGCGCTATCGCCCGACCGACGACCTCTACGAAGACTGGCTGGACCGCATTGCCGAGCTCGTCAGCGCTGCCGGAGAGACCCCTGCTCCATCTCGCTCGCTACCTCCCCAGCCACCTCTTGCGGGCGACGTGGCCCACGGTGCGCCTCCTCCACCTCCCAAAAGACAAGAAGGCCAAGGCCAAGGACGTGAAGCGCAAGGGGCCAGCTATGCTCGCGGCTGAACCTGAGATTAAGCGCGGCTGTGACTACCCGGAGTCCTCCAAGGGCAGCCGTCCGTTCTGCGTCTTCCACAACAAGCACAACCACAACACCAATGACTGCCAAGAGCTCAGGGCCATCCGGGATGGGCGCTTTGGTCGCCGCCCTGAGCACAATGACCGCGGCTACGGCCGTGGAGGAGGCCGAGGTGGCGGACGATGGGACAACCGCGACCCCCGCCAGGACTGGCGCGACCAGCCCTGTGAGGATCGCTGGCAGGGCCAGCCTCGCGAGGGCCCCTGGAGGGACCAGCCTCGTGAGGACCGTGCTCAGGGCAATGCTGGCCTTCCTCCGCTATCGCCGCCGCCAAGGAGGAATGATGACCACCACCAAGATGATGGGGCTGGGGGCTTCCAAGAGCCTCGTGTCGTGGCTTGCATCCTAGGGGGCGCTCAGGCTCCCGCCTCTCACAGCATCTTCAAGCAATTCGCTCGTGAGGTGAACGCGGCCCTCCCCAAGCTTGAGGCGACGCGTCCGCTCAGGTGGTCCAAGTACGCCATCACCTTCGACTCTACTGACCAGCTCAAGTGCGCGGCCGCTGCTGGCGCGCTCCCAATGCTCTGCTCGCCTACCATCAGCTACGTCCTCGTCACCAAGACACTCATCGATGGCGGTGCGGGACTCAATGTCCTCTCCGTCGAGACATTCGACAGACTCCAGGTGCCGTACGACCAGCTTCAGCCTACCAAGCCCTTCTCAGGAGTGACCGATGGCTCCACCACCTTGATAGGGAAGATCCGCCTCCCTGTCACCTTCAGCAAGCACGACAACTACCGCACCGAGCTCATTGACTTCGACATCGACCACATCCGCCTCCCGTACAACGCCATCCTCGGGTATCCAGCCCTGTCCAAGTTCATGGCCGCCACTCACCCCGGCTACAATGTCCTCAAAATGCCAGGGAGCGGCGGCATCATCACGGTCGCCTGTGATGAGAAGGATGCGGTGTGCTCCCTCGAGCGCGCCTACCAGGCTGCAGCGGTCGAGAACCCAGACGATGAGGGCGCCGCCTACCCTCCCAAGGCCGTTCCCAAGAAGAAGAAGCAGCTGCTCCGCCCGAGACCCCAGGAGAATGGGGCGCCCGACAACCGTGCCTCAGGACCTGCGCCCACTGACGAGGCGCCTTCCCCTCTTGCATAGGATGGCGCGCCCGGCGCCCCTCTCAGGCTGGGCTCGGGGGCTCTCCTCTGGAGGGCCTCAGACCTGTCCAGCGTCATGAGGGAGGTGTTCGGGCACCATGTGGAGGCGTGCTTCAACACGTGCTTCCGCGAGAAGGGCGCAGGGCGCGAGGCGCCAAGCGCTCGGGATTTCATCACCAAGGCAATCGAGGATCTTCAGGAGGCGAGGGCCATGCGAGGCAAGTGTCGCCCTGCACCACCAGGCACAGCTCCCTCCCATGATGAGGGCAGCGGGCTGCGCGTCTACATCAACATCCCAGGGCTCAACCGGGCCGCGTCTCAGGAGCTCTACTGGCCGTCCCACGTGGGCCGGTGCGAGGGCCCCCCTCACAGCTACGTTCGCATGCCTTTCGGTTTGCTGAACCAGGCTGCCACGCACCAGCGCCACATGCGGAGCGTCCTGGCGGCTCATGAGGCCAGGCACCATGCGATCCTGTCGGAGGAGGCGTCGGACCCTCGCGAGCCCCACGGGCCCCCGGGGCCTCACGAGGCTCAGGACCTGGACGGCTCGTGAGGAACGACTTCTGCGGCTCGCGTCTTCAGCTACTCCAATACTTCTTCAACAATGGTGCCAGGTGACATTTTTCAATTTGTTCAGTTGGGGGCACCCCAAGGGCTGCATTATCCCCAAGCCGTGTGGGTCCGTCCCTATGGCATGTATCGTTCTATGCATCTATCAGTGCTGGCCTTACCTCTTCATGAGTTGCTCTATGATTATCACCTGCCTGCCTGGTGTCCTGTCACCCCTTCGTGGGGTCCGCGCGTTGCGAACCCGTTTGTTGCTCATCCCGCCACGGGGGCTGCTGGCACAGCGCCTGTGCTCGGGTCCATCCCTCCAGCGCTGATAAACCTAAGAGATCGAGCTCTGGCTCGTGGCCTGCCCTGCGCATGTCACCTCACCGGATCCTTAGTGCCTTCGTCTTCTTGCGAAAAGATCAACGGCTAGAAGGCAAGCGCGGCTATGTGTACTAACTCGCAGGAACCTCTGGAACCAGACTACGAGCGGCTCCTGCAGACCACTCCTTTTTCACGCAATTCACTTGCACGTTAAAGGGGGGGGGTCCCTGAGTATCGCACCTCAGGGACTCCTACTGGCTCTCGAGCCCTCACCCCCTGGCCTTGACCACGGCATCACAACCTGGCATACCAGCGGCGGCTGAGCCTCGCTCGAGGGCTGGGACCCGGGAACGTAGAGCATCCAGATGAGCAAGAAAAAGGGGACCGGCGTGAGCCCTACCTAGAACCACTACCACCAGGACGCAGTCTGGCGTCGTGCAGAGGAATCACTGCAGGCTTGCCAAGATAAGTCACCACATACATGTCGGCGTAAATCTCATGACCTCGTATTTTGATTTTCGCGATCTCGCTCGGGCAAGGCCGTTTTCCCTATCGGTCTTCACGGGGCTGCTTGCGCGCTAAAGGGGACCTCCTGAGCATCGCACCTCAGGGGCTCTTACCGGACCTCGAGCAGCCCACCTCCTGGCCTTGACCACGGCATCGCGACTTGGCATACCAGCGATGGCTGGAGCCGCCAGGGGACTGGGTCCTGTCAGCGTAGAGCACTAAAGCTACCGCGAGAACGAGAGGGAGCACCATGCCAAAACGAGATACGCGATCGCAGCATCGAACTAGGAACAATAACACTAAGGCAAAAGCATTACAGTTCTTACATGGCCCCACGGGGCTCGTCACTATTTTGTGCAGGAAAAACAAAAGAAGGGACTTTGGAGAACCCCGGCCTCAAGACGTCACCGACGATGCCGAGTCGACGCCGCTGCCGCGCTCCGCGGGCGGTGAGAGCTTGGCGGCTCGTAGCTGTCGTCGTCGCTAGACTCTGGAGAGTCACTAGATTCTGGAGAGCTGCTATCACCAGAGGAGCTGCTGGCAAGGCCAAGGGCAAGTTCAGCGCCCGTGGCCGCGCCGTGTGGATCACCTCCTCCGGAGCAGTACTCCAGGCGCCGGCCGTCTTTGCCGAAGACCTTGAAGAAAATCATGGAGGCTCCGTCGTATTCAAAGTGGATGGCGAGGGCCCCCTCCGGGCAGCAGGCATGGGCGACCTCGCCCCATCCCCGGGTCATGAAGACTTTGCCAGGGCGGACGACCTCGACCTCCGCTTCGGTAGATTGGCTGCAGCACCCGGCGTGTTGCAGCCACAGCTCAACAGGTCCCCTTGGCGGTATCTCCTCCGCGAAGAACCGCGGGAGCCGGATCCACGTGTGTGGCGGCATTGCCGCCCACACCACAAACTCACGTGATGTACCTTCGGCATGAGTTCGCAAGACGGAAGGCCGGGCAGCCGTCGCCTGTCCTCCTCCAAGACCCTGGCCCATGTGGCATTGGGCGCTGTCTCCTAGCGCAGGGCCCTGCACACGGGCGTACATAGGGATCGGGAAGCTCGGTGGAGCCCGCTCGTGCCAAGGCAGCGTCACCTCGGCCCCTTCGCCGGTGTCGCGGGAGCGGCCGAGCCTCTTCTTCAGCGGGAGTGGCCCTGGCTCCTCCCGAGGGGCTTTTCCTTTCTCCGACGCGGAAAACCTCCTTATCGGCGCCATGGACGCTTCGTCAAGATGGCGAGGCAAGAAGGAAGAAGATGCAAGCAGTGGGAAGACGAAGATGAGCAGGGGGCTCTGCCCCTCCTCCCATTTATAGCCAAAGGGAGGCCAACCGCCGGCCTCCACAATCTCCGGTAATGATGATCTTTTTGCATGCAGCAGGTTATTGTCAAGTCGGACAGTTGCCGAGGCAGCGTGGGAAATGGAGACGCCCACGTCCCATCAAGCGCCACGCATCGACCGGGCCTGCAGGCGGTGAGGGCACGCGGCGCTTCGCCCTTGCCCTTTGGCTTCACCTCGAAGCCAAGTCCAAGCCCGCCTTGGGCCTGGGGGCTACTGTCGGTGTTATGGGAACCGGGGTACCCAGACTTGCCCGCCTGTGGCCCACCGCGTGGCTTCATTAGCAGCCTGGTATGGCCCTTCTCCAGCATCAACAACACAAGACCCTGGCGAGGGGCCAAGCCTCGCGAGGCGGATGGCGCCAAGACCTCCGGAGGGAGCGGCTTCCCCAGGCCGGCTACTGAGGAGCGGAGATTTCCATGCAAGCCCCACCTCGTGAGGCTCAGATGACGCAAGCCATGATGACCAAGGCTAGGCGGGCACCAGCAGGGGCAGTACAGCAAGTTTCCTCTTCGGTGCTAAGGAAGCAAGCACAAACGCAGAGTCCCAAGGAATCAGCCAAAGGTTTCCATTCCTGTGCTACAAGACCAAGACAGCAGGACGGAGGTCATCGCCGAGCCCACCATGACGTCACGACCAGAAGCTTTGCAGGCGAAGACCACCTTTCATCAGGATAAGATGTACTACTTGTCTCCCTTCAAACTTGGCCGTTGTGGGATCCCTTCCCACCTTCATTTTGGGGGAAGAGGACCGAGGCCACTATAAATATAGCTAGGCTACCACCATAGAAGAGAGAAACCGGATCATCCTCACCAGCACACACCAGCACAAGAACACTCCCCCTGAGGTTGTTCTCCCTCTATACTAGTTCATCCTCAGTCAACCTCGAGGCCAATCCACCAAAAAGCAGGAGTAGGGTTTTACACCGCAAGGTGGCCCGAACCTGGGTAAACTACTGAGTCCCTTTCCTTTCCTGTTCATCGATCTAAGCGGTGAGATCGATGAGTCGGCAGGCTGGGGAGATTGAGTTCTTCGCACGCATCCCAGAGTTCAAACCTTTCTTGGCTCTGCGGAGCCCTGAATCTAACATTTGGCGTGCCAGGTAGGGGTGTGTCGGAGCCTCTCTTCCGCCGACCGATTCGCCGCCGTTCCACTGTTCCCATGGCCGTCGCTCGTCGAGTTCACGCTGAGCGCCGGGCTGCTCTCGCCGCTCGTGTCACCCAGACCGCACCTGCAGGCAACGGTGCCCCCCGCCATTCCCCGTCGCCTGTGGCAAACGCTGCCACCGGCCCCGCGGCCCACGAGCAGCAGGCTTCATCACTGCATCCCTCTGTACGGCGCGACAGGCGCACCGCCACCCCGTTGCTGACTCCGGCGGCTGCTTCGTCCTCCCAAGCCCGTCGCGGCCCGGCGAACGCGCAGGCCGCGTTGCTCATGGCACGCGAGCTTCTGCGCTATCGCCCGACCGTCGACCTCTACGAAGACTGGCTGGACCGCATTGCCGAGCTCGTCAGCGCTGCCGGAGAGACCCCTGCTCCGTCTCGCTCGCTACCTCCCTAGCCACCTCTTGCGGGCGACGTGGCCCACGGTGTGCCTCCTCCACCTCCCAGAAGACAAGAAGGCCAAGGCCAAGGACGTGAAGCGCAAGGGGCCAGTTGTGCTCGTGGCTGAACCTGAGATGAAGCGCAGCTGTGACTACCCGGAGTCCTCCAAGGGTAGCCGTCCGTTCTGCGTCTTCCACAACGTGCACAGCCACAACACCGATGACTGCCAAGAGCTCAGGGTTATCCGGGATGGGTGCCTTGGCCGCCGCCCTGAGCACAACGACCGTGGCTACAGCCATGGATGAGGCCGAGGTGGCGGACGCTGGGACAACCGCGACCCCCGCCTGGACTGGCGCGACCAGCCCTGTGAGGATCCCTGGCAGGGCCAGCCTCGCGAGGGCCCCTGGAGGGATCAGCCTTGTGAGGACCGCCCTCAGGGCAATGCTGGCCTTCCTCCGCTGCCGCCGCCGCCAAGGAGGAATGATGACCACCACCAAGATGATGGGGCTGGGGGCTTCCAAGAGCCTCGTGCCGTGGCTTGCATCATGGGCGGTGCTCAGGCTCCCGCCTCTCACCGCATCTTCAAGCAGTTCGCTCATGAGGTGAATGCGGCCCTCCCCAAGCTCGAGGCGACGCGTCCGCTCAGGTGGTCCAAGTACGCCATCACCTTTGACTCTACTGACCTGCTCAAGTGCGTGGCCGCTGCCGGCGCGCTCCCAAATGCTCTGCTCGCCTACCATCAGCAACGTCCTCGTCACCAAGACACTCATCGATGGCGGTGCGGGACTCAATGTCCTCTCCGTCAAGACATTCGACAGACTCCAGGTGCAATATGACCGGCTTCAGCCTACCAAGCCCTTCTCAGGAGTGACCGACGGCTCCACCACCCCGATAGGGCAGATCTGCCTCCCAGTCACCTTTGGCAAGCGTGACAACTACCGCACTGAGCTCATTGACTTCGACGTCGCCCACATCCGCCTCCCGTACAACACCATCCTCGGGTATCCAGCCCTGGCCAAGTTCATGGCCGCCACTCACCATGGCTACAATGTCCACAAGATGCCAGGGAGCGGCGGCATCATCACGGTCGCCTGCGACGAGAAGGATGCGGTGTGCTCCCTCGAGCGCGCCTACCAGGCTGCAGCAGTCGAGAACCCAGACAATGAGGGCGCTGCCTACCCTCCCAAGGCCGTTCCCAAGAAGAAGAAGCAGCTGCTCCGCCCGGGACCCCAGGAGGATGGGGCGCCCGATGACCGTTCCTTAGGACCTGCGCCCACTGACGGGGCGCCTTCCCCTCTCGCATAGGAAGGCGCGCCCGGTGCCCCTCTCAGGCTGGGCGTCAGACCTGTCCAGCATCATGAGGGAGGTGTCCGGGCACCATGTGGAGGCGTGCTTCAACACGTGCTTCTATGAGAAGAGCGCAGGGCGCGAGGCGACAGGCGCTCGGGAGTTCATCACCAAGGCGATCGAGGCTCTTCAGGAGGCGATGGCCATGCGAGGCGAGCGTCGCCCCGCACCACCAGGCGTAGCTCCCTCCCATGACGAGGGCAGCGGGCTGCACGTCTGCATCAACATCCCAGGGCTCAACCGGGTCGCGTCTCAGGAGCTCTACTGGTCGTCCCACGTGGGCCGGTGCGAGGGCCCCCCTCACAGCTATGTTCGCATGCCTTTCGGTTTGCTGAACCAGGCTGCCACGCACCAGCGACGCATGCGGAGCGTCTTGGCGGCTCACGAGGCCAGGCACCAGGCGATCCTGCGCCGGACCCACGTGAGCCCCACGGGCCCCCGGGTCCTCACGAGGCTCAGGACCTGGACGGCTCGTGAGGAACGACTTCTGCGGCTCGCGTCTTCAGCTACTCCAACAATTCTTCAGCAATGGTGCTAGGTGACATTTTTTAGTTTGTTCAGTTGGGGGCGCCCCTAGGGCTGCATTATCCCCAAGCCGTGTGGGTCCGTCCCTATGGCATGTATCATTCTTTGCATCTATCAGAGCTGGCCTTACCTCTTCATGAGTTGCTCTATGATTATCACCTGCCTGCCTGGTGTCCTGTCGCCCCTTCGCGGCCTCCGCGCATTGCGAACCCACCTGTTGCTCATCCCGCCACGGGGGCTGCTGGCACGACGCCTGTGCTCGGGTCCATCCCTCCAGCGCTGATAAACCTGGGAGATCGAGCCCTGGCTCGCGGCCCGCCCTGCGCACGTCACCTCACCGGATCCTCAGTGCCTTCGTCTTCTTCTGGAAAGATCAACGGCTAGACGGCAAGCGCAGCTATATGTACTAACTCGTAGGAACCTCCGAAACCAGACTACGAGCGGCTCCCGCAGGCCACTCCTTTTTCACGCAATTCGCTTGCACGTTAAAGGGGGGGGGGGGGTTCCCTGAGCATCGCGCCTCAGGGACTCCTACTGGCTCTCGAGCCCTCACCCCCTGGCCTTGACCATGGCATCACGACCTGGCATACCAGCGGCGGCTGAGCCTCGCTCGAGGGCTAGGACCCGGGAACATAGAGGATCCAGATGAGCAAGAAAAAGGGGACCAACGTGAGCCCTGCCTAGAACCACCACCACCAGGACGCAGTCAGGCGTCGTGTGGAGGAATCGCTGCAGGCCTGCCAAGATAAGTCACCACATACATGTCGGCGTAAATCTCACGACCCAGTATTTTGATTTTCGTGATCTCGCTCGGGCAAGGCCGTTTTCCCTATCGGTCTTCAGGGGGCTGCTTGCGCGCTAAAGGGGACCTCCTGAGCATCGCGCCTCAGGGGCTCTTACCGGACCTCGAGCCGCCCACCGCCTGGCCTTCACCACGGCATCGCGACTTGGCATACCAGCAACGGCTGGAGCCGCCTGGGGACTGGGTCCTGTCAGCGTAGAGCGCTAAAGCTACCGCGAGAACGAAAGTGAGCACCATGCCAAAACGAGATACGCGATCGCAGCATCGAACTAGGAACAATAACACTAAGGCAAAAGCATTACAGTTCTTACATGCCCCTACGGGGCTCGTCACGGTTTTGTGCAGGAAAAACAAAAGAAGGGACTTTGGAGAACCCTGGCCTCAAGACGTCACCGACGGTGCCGAGTCGACGCTGCTGCCGCGCTCCACGCGCGGTGAGAGCTCGACGGCTCGTAGCTGTCGTCGTCGCTGCACTCTGGAGAGTCGCTGGATTCTGGAGAGCTGCTGTCACCAGAGGAGCAGCTGGCAAGGCCAAGGGCAAGTTCAGGGCCCATGGCCGCGCTGTGTGGATCGCCTCCTCTGGAGCAGTACTCCAGGCGCCGGCCGTCTTCGCCGAAGACCTTGAAGAAAATCGTGGAGGCTTTGTCGTATTCAAAGTGGATGGCGAGGGCCCCCTCCGGGTAGAAGGCACGGGCGACCTCGCCCCATCCCCGGGTCATGAAGACTTCGCCAGGGCGGATGACCTCGACCTCGCTTCGGTAGCTTGGCTGCAGCACCCGGCGTGTTGCAGCCACAGCTCAACGGGCCCCCTTGGCAGTATCTCCTTCGTGAAGAACCGCGGGAACCGGATCCATGTGTGTGGCAGCATTGCCGCCCACACCATGAACTCACATGATGTACCTTCGGCATGAGTTCGCAAGCCGGAAGGCCAGGCAGCCATCGCCTGTCCTCCTCCACGACCCTGGCCCACGTGGCGTTGGGCGCTATCTCCTAGCGTAGGGCCCTGCGCGCGGGCGTACATAGGGATCGGTAAGCCCGGTGGAGCCCGCTCGTGCCAAGGCCGCGTCACCTCGGCCCCTTTGCCGGCGTCACGGGAGCAGCCGAGCCTCTTCTTCGGCGGGAGTGGCCCTGGCTCCTCCCAAGGGGCTTTTCCCTTCTCCGGCACAGAAAACCTCCTTATCAGCGCCATGGACGCTTCATCAAGACGGCAAGGCAAGAAGGAAGAAGAAGCAAGCAGTGGGAAGACGAAGATGAGCAGGGGGCTCTGCCCCTCCTCCCATTTATAGCCAAAGGGAGGCCAACTGCCGGCCTCCAGGATCTCCGGTAATAATGATCTTTTTGCATGCAGCAGGTTATTGTCAAGTCGGACGGTTGCCGAGGCAGCGTGGGAAATGGAGACGCCCACGTCCCATCAAGCGCCATGCATCGACCGGGCCTGCAGGCGGTGAGGGCCCGCGGCGCTTCGCCCCTGCCCTTTGGCTTCGCCTTGAAGCCAAGTCCGAGCGCGCCTTGGGCCCGGGGGCTACTGTCGGTGTTCTGGGAACCGGGGTACCCAGACTTGCCTGCCTGCGGCCCACCGCTTGGCTTCATCAGCGGCCTGGTATCGCCCTTCTCCAGCATCAACAACATAAGACCCTCGCGAGGGGCCAAGTCTCACGAGGCGGACGGCGCCAAGACCTCCAGAAGGAGCGGCTTCCCCAGGCCGGCTCCTGAGGAGCGGAGATTTCCATGCAAGCCCCACCTCGTGAGGCTCAGATGACGCAAGCCATGACGACCAAGGCCAGGCGGGCGCCAGCAGGCACAGTACAGCAGGTTTCCTCTTCGGTGCTAAGGAAGCAAGCGGAGACGCAGAGTCCCAAGGAATCAGCCAAAGGTTTCCATTCCTGTGCTACAAGACCAGGATAGCAGGACGGAGGTCATCGCCGAGCCCACCACGACATTACGACCAGAAGCTTTGCAGGCGAAGACCACCTTTCATCAGGATAAGATGTACTACTTGTCTCCCTTCAAACTTGGCCGTTGTGGGATCCCTTCCCGCCTTCATTTTGGGGGAAGAGGACCGAGGCCACTATAAATATAGCTAGGCCACCACCATAGAAGAGAGAAACCGGATCATCCTCACCAGCACACACCAGCACAAGAACACTCCCCCTGAGGTTGTTCTCCCTCTGTACTAGTTCACCCTCAGCCCACCTCGAGGCCAATCCACCAAAAAGCAGGAGTAGGGTTTTACACCGCAAGGTGGCCCGAACCTGGGTAAACTGTTGAGTCCCTTTCCTTTCCTGTTCATCGAGCTAAGCGGTGAGATCGATGAGTCGGCAGGCTGGGGAGATTGAGTTCTTCACATGCACCCTAGAGTTTGAACCTTTCTTGGGTCTGCGGAGCCCTGAATCCGACAGGTGCAAGAAGAATGTGTATGTGTTGATTCCACCCAAACCTTTTCGATGCGGATCCCCTCTTGATAGTACGGTTTTCCCTACTGTCGGATTCTGGGCTCCGCAGACCCAAGAAAGGTTCGAACTCTGGGGCATGTGCGAAGGACTCAACCTAACCAGCCAACCAGCCCGTCGCCCCAAGGCCTTGCTCGATTCACACGAACAAGGAAGAAGATGAACACGACAGTTTACCCAGGTTCGGGCCACCTTGCGGTGTAAGACCCTACTCCTGCTTTGTGGTGGATTGGCCTCATGAGGGGCTGTGGATGAACTAGTACAGTGGATGAACAACCTCGCGAGGGATCGGGGGTGAGAATCAGTCGACCCCTTCTATGGTGGTGGCTAACCTACATTTGTAGTGGCCTTGGTCCTCTTCCACCAAAACGTAGGTGGGAAGGGATCCCAAAGTGGCCAATTTGAAAGGGGACAAGTTGTACATCTTATCCTGATGAAAGGTGGTCTTTGCCTGCAAAGCTTCTGGTCGTGACGCAGCAGTGGGCTCAACGATGACATCCGTCCTGGCGGTCTTGGTCTTGTAGCACTGGAATGGAGACCTTTGCCAGGCTCCTTGGGAACCCATGCCTGTGCTTGCCTCCTTAGCACCAAAGAGGAAACTGCCTCCTCTGCGCTGGCCTGGCCTTGGTCATCATGGCTTGCGTCATCGCAACCTCATGAGGTTGGGTACCTGCATAGAAATCTCCGCTCCTTAGGAGGCAGCCTGGGGAGGCCGCTCCCTCGGGAGGTCTTGGCGCCGTCCGCCTCGCGAGGCTTAGCCCCTCACGAGGGTCTTGTCTTGATAGTCTTGGAGGTGGGCCATACCAGGCCATTGATGGAGCCACGCCGTGGGCTGCAGGCAGGCAAGTCTGGGTACCCTGATTCCCAGAACACCGACAGTAGCCCCCGGCCCCAAGGCACGCTCGGACATGGCTTCAAGGCAAAGCCAAGTGGCAAGGGTGAAGCACCGCGGGCCGCAATCGCCTGCGGGCCAGGCTGATGCATGGCGCTTGATGGGACGTGGGCGTCTCCGCTTCCCATGATGCCTCGGCAACTGCCCAGGCTTGGAATGTGAGAGGCCGCCGGTTAGCCTTCCTCCGGCTCTGTCAGATTTTGGGTTCCGCAAACCCTTGAGAGGTTCGAACTCTGGGGTGCGTGCGAAGAACTCATCCTCCCCAGTCTGCCTACTCGCTAATCTCACAGCCTAGCTCGTCGAACTATAAGGAAAAGAGACACAGCAGTTTACCCAGGTTCGGGCCACCTTTCGGTGTAAAACCCTACTCCTGCTTTTTGGTGGATTGGCCTCGGGGGGCTGAGGATGAACTAGTATAGTGGCGAACAGCCTCAGGAGGAGAGGTGTTCTTGGGCTCGGGTGAGCTGGTGAGTGTGTAGGTGATCTGGATGATCCGTCGATGTGATCCCCCTCTACGGTGGTAGCTAAGTACTATTTATAGTGGCCTTGGTCCTCTTCCCAAATGAAAGGCGGGAAGAGATCCCACAAGGGCCAAATTCGAAGGGAGACAGCTAGCACATGCTATCCTGACAAAAGTAGTCTTCGCCTGCAAAAGCCTCTGGTCGTGATGCCGTGGTGGGCTCGGTGATGACCCCCGTCCTGGCGGTCTTGGTCTTGTTGCACGGGAATGGAAACCTTTGGCTGATTCCTCGGGACTCCGCGCCTGCGCTTGCCTCTTTAGCACTGAAGAGGAAGCATTAGTGAGGTCTTGCAACTCCTGAGTCTGCGGGTCCTCAGGAGCCTTATCATCCACCCTCGCTGCTGTGCCCTCAGGAGTATCGTCCTCAGGAGACCCACTGCCTGGGGGGTTGGCTGAGGTCTCAGGAGCGTTGTTGGCCAGTGGTGGAGTAGGAGCCTCGGGGGCACCTTCTTGAGACCGTGGTGCCCCATCTGGTGACGGGGCACCCCATCGTGAGCCCTTGACCAGGCGCTCCTCCCTCACTGCCACCAGTGCTGCGCTGGCTGAGTGAGGCGTGGCGGCCAAGTAGAGCACCAGGGGCTCAAGGGGATGTGGCGCCACCATCACCGGCGGGCTGGTGAGGTACTTCTTGAGGTCTTGGAAGGCTGCGTCAGCCTCCGGAGTCCACTCGAATGGTCCTTTCCTTTTCATCAGCTTGAAGAACAAGAGGGCGCATTCTCCCAACTTGGAGATGAAACGCCCCAGTGAGGTCATGCAACCTGCCAACTTCTGCATCTCCTTGAGGGTCTGCGGTGGGCTCATCCTCTCTATGGCCTTGACTTTCTCTGGGTTGGCCTCGATCCCTCTGTGCGATACCAAGAAACCTAGCAGCTTGCCGGATGGGACACCGAACACACATTTCTCCGGGGTGAGTCGCAGATCCACCTTGCGCAAGCTGGCAAATGGTTCTTCCAGGTCTTCAACAAGGGTTCTTACCTCCCGAGACTTCACCACTATGTCGTCGACGTATGCCTCTGCGTTCCTCCTGAGCTGCCGGCCCAGAGCGATGTGCATCAGCCACTGGAAGGTTGCTCCGGCGTTACGCAGCCCAAATGGCATGTAGGTGTAGCAATACACCCCGCATGGAGTCAAGAAAGCCGTCTTCTCAACATCTTGCACCGCCATCTTGATTTGGTGATAGCCCGAGAAGGCGTCCAGGAAGCACAGCAGGTCGCACTCGGCAGTGGAGTCGACGATCTAATCGATACGCGGAAGTGGAAAGGGGTCTTGAGGGCAAGCCTTGTTGAGGTTAGTGAAATCGACGCACAAACGCTCCTTTCCGCCCTTCTTGGGGACGATAACCGGGTTTGCCAACCATTCTGGGTACTGCACCTCCCGATTGACACCAGCCTCTTGCAGCTTGCGGGTCTCTTGAACGATGAATGACTGCTTCTCTGTGGACTGCCGCTGCGCCTTCTGCCTCACTGGTCGTGCGTTAGGGCACACCCTCAGGTGATGCTTGATTATTCCCCTCGGGATCCCAACCAGATCCTTGGGCTCCCATGCGAACACTTCCTTGTTTGCGCGCAAGAAGTCGACCAACGCCTTTTCTTGATCTGGAGGGAGGCTAGCACCTATGGTGAAGGTGGCACCCGACGCCCCGTCTTCATCAACCGGCACCTGCTTTGTCTCGGCCCGATCTTGAGAGAACAACTGCTTCTTCTTCGCCGGCGCAGCCCCCGGAGCCTCTGGGGCCCCTTCCTCAGTCAGCCGTGCGGCCGCCGCGGCCCTGAAGGTGAGTTTGAGGGCCAACAGTGCATCCTTGGTGTCTCCTACCATGGTGAGGACGCTGCTACTTCCCGGCATCTTCATGAGGTTGTAGGCAGGGTGAGTTGCTGCCGTGAATTTGGCCAGGTCCGGTACCCAATGATGGCGTTGTACGGGAGGCTGATGCGGGCGATGTCGAAGTCGATAAGCTCGGTGCGGTAGTTGTCGCGAGTGACGAAGGTGATGGGGAGGCGGATCTTCCCAATGGGGTTGGTGGAGCCATTGACGACTCCAGAGAAGGGCTTCGTGGGGCGGAGTCGGCCATGAGGCACATGAAGCAAGCCGAATGCTTCCACCAAGAGCACGTTGAGGCCGGCTCCTCCGTCGATGAGGGTCTTGGTGACCGCCACGTTGCAAATGGTGGGGGTGCAGAGCATCGGGAGAGCGCCGGCGCCGACCGTGACCGTGGGGTGGTCCCCGGAGTCGAAGGTGAGGTCGGCCTTGGGCGCCGCCCAACTCGGCGGCACCGCCCGCTGCACGTGGGCGTCGCCCGCTTGGCGAAAGAACTGCTTGATGTGGTGATCCGAGGACGGCGCCTGCGAGCCGCCGAGGATGGCTGCGATGACATGAGGTGCCGGCGCCGCGAATTGTGTGACGAAGAGGCTGCGCAGCTCCTCCCAGGAGGCCACCGAAGATCCCGGCAGGCCTAGGAGCCAAGCGCGCAGCGCGCCCATGAGGGCTATGGGGAACCAATTCGCCATGACCTTGTCGTTGCCGCCGGCCACCAGGACCGCCTCCTCATACGCCTGGAGAAACCCCATAGGGTCAGCCGCGCCATCATAGCGAGGCGGCATCTCCGGCCTGAACTTGAGCGGCCACTGCACTCGCTGTAAGGTGGGGGTGAAGGCCCGGAGACCCACGGCGCCTCCGTGCACGCCCGTCGATCCAGTCGGAGAAGAGGAGGCCGCCATGAGAGCTGAACGGCGAGGGCGGAGTGCGGCGAACGGAGAGTCGAAGCGTCGACGCACCCCTACCTGGCGCGCCAAATGTCAGATTTCGGGTTCCGTAAACCCTTGAGAGGTTCGAACTCTGGGGTGCGTGCGAAGAACTCATCCTCCCCAGTCTGCCTACTCACTAATCTCAAAGCCTAGCTCGTCGAACTGTAAGGAAAAGAGACACAGCAGTTTACCCAGGTTCGGGCCACCTTGCGGTGTAAAACCCTACTCCTCCTTTTTGGTGGATTGGCCTCGGGGGGCTGAGGATGAACTAGTACAGTGGCGAACAACCTCAGGAGGAGAGGTGTTCTTGGGCTCGGGTGAGCTGGTGAGTATGTGGGTGATCTGGATGATCCGTCGATGCGATCCCCCTCTACGGTGGTACCTAAGTCCTATTTATAGTGGCCTTGGTCCTCTTCCCAAATGAAAGGCGGGAAGGGATCCCACAACGGCCAAATACGAAGGGAGACAGCTAGTACATGCTATCCTCACAAAAGTAGTCTTCACCTGCAAAAGCCTCTGGTCGTGACACGCGTGGTGGGCTCGGTGATGACCTCCGTCCTGCCGTCCTGGCGGTCTTGGTCTTGTTGCACGGGAATGGAAACCTTTGGCTAATTCCTCAGGACTCCGCGCCTGCGCTTGCCTCTTTAGCATCAAAGAGGAAACTGGTACACTGCGCCCGCTGGCGCCCGCCTGGCCTTGGTCGTCATCGCTCACGTCATCCAGACCTCACGAGGTGAGGCTCGCATAGAGATCTCCGCTCCTCGGGAGCCAGCTTGAGGAGGCCGCTCCTCGTGGAGGTCCTGGTGTCGTCTGCCTCGCGAGGCTTGGCCCCTCGTGAGGGTCTTGAGTTGTTGCCGCTGAAGCTGGGCCGTACCAGGCCGTCGACGGAGCCACACCGTGGGCCGCAGGCAGGCAAGTCTGGGTACCCCCGTTCCCAGAACGCCGACAGTAGCCCCCGAGCCCAAGGCGCGCTCGAACTTGGCTTCGAGGCGAAGCCAAGGGGCAAGTGCGGAGCGCCGCGGGCCCTAACTGCCTGCGGCCTTGGTCGACGCGTGGCGATTGATGGGACGTGGGCGTCTCCGCTTCCCCACGCCGCCTCGGCAACCAATCGACTTGACGAGACTCCGCTGCATGCAGAGAAGAACCATCATTGCGTGGGGTCGTGGAGGCCGGCAGTTGGCCTCCCTCCTGCTATAAATGAGGAGAGGGGAAGAGCCCCCCCTCACTCATCTCCATCTTCTCGCCGCTCGCTCCTTCTTCTTCTTCCTTGTCTCACCGTATTGCAGCAACATCCATGGCGCCGACGAGGAGGTTCTCTGCCGTCGAGAAGGGGAAGGCCCCCAAGGAGGGGCCGGGTTCGCCGCCACCCAAGAGAGGGCGAGGCCACCATTGTTGTGGAAGCGTTGGAGTAGCTGAAGATGCATACTGTAGGGATCGCTCCTCATGAACCGCCCGGCTCCTGAGGCCCGGGAGGCTCTGGAGGTTCGGGGGGCTCGCGAGGGTCTGGCACCTCCTCCGTCAGGACCGCCTGGTGCCTGGCCTCGTGAGCCGCCAAGGCTCCCTGCAGGAGGTGCTGGTACGAGGCGGCCACGTTCAGCAGGCCGAACACCATGCGGACGTAGCTGCAGGGGTAGCCCCCGCTCCGGCCGACATGGGACAGCCAGAAGAGGTCCTGCGAAGCAGCCCTGTTGAGGCCTGAGATGTTGACGCAAACACGCAACTCGCCGCCCGCGCCAGGCGCGGCAGCTGCACTGGGTGATGCGGGGCGATGCTCGCCACGCATGGCTCGCGCCTCCTGAAGCTCCTCGATTGCCTTGGTGATGAACTCTTGAGCGCCCGGCACCTCACGCCTTGCACCTTGCTCACGGAGGCGCGCGTTGAAGCACGCCTCCACGTGGTGCCCGAACGCCTCCCTCGTCACGCTGGTCAGGTCAGAGGCCCTCCAGAGGAGAGCCCCCGAGCCCATCCCAAGGGGGGCGCCGGGCGCGCCTCCTTATGCGAGAGGGAAAGACACCCCAGCAAAGGGCGCGGGGCCTGAGGCACGACCGTCGGGCGCCCCAGCCTCCTGACGGCCCTTTGGGAGGAGCTGCTTCTTCTTCTTGGGGGTGGCCTCAGGAGGCAGGATGGCACCCTCGCCATCTGAGTTCTCGACTGCCGCGGCCTGGTAGGCGTGCTCGAGGGAGCACACCGCATCCCTTTCGTCGCAGGCGACCGTGATGATGCCGACACTCCCTGGCATCTTGAGGACATTGTAGCCATGGTGAGTTGCTACCATGAACTTGGCGAGGGCTGGATACCCGAGGATGGCATTGTACGGGAGGCGGATGTGGGTGACATCGAAGTCGATGAGCTTGGTGTGGTAGTTGTCGTGCTTGCCGAAGGTGATAGGGAGGCGAATCTGCCCTATGGGAATGGTGGAGCCATCGGTCACCCCTGAGAAAGGCTTGGTAGGCGGAAGTTGGTCGTAGGGCACTTGGAGCGTCTCAAACGTCTTGACGGAAAGTATGTTGAGCCCCACACCACCATCGATGAGGGTTTTGGTGACAAGGACGTTGCTGATGGTTGGCATGCAGAGCATTGGGAGCGCTCCGGCGGTGGCTGAGCACTTGAGCTGGTCCATGGAGTCAAAGGCGATGGCGTTCTTGGACCACCTGAGGGGGCGCGACGCCTCGAGCTTGGGGAGGGCCGCGTTCACCTCACGAGCGAACTGCTTGAAGATGCGATGAGAGGCGGGAGCCTGAGTGCCACCCGGGATGCAGGCGATCGCGCGAGGCTCTTGGAAGCCCCCGGCCCCATCATCTTGGCGGTTGTCGTCGTAGCATGGAGGCAGATCCGGCTTGAACTTGCCGGGCCAAACGACGCTGCGCGGCTCCTGGGTGAAAGCACGGCAGCCTGCCGCACTCACAGGTGCCGGTCGCATGGGGGGAGCTTGATCTTGGCGCCCGTGTGCTACCGCCTCCAGCGGCACGCGGTCTTGACGCGGCAGTTCTAGAAGCACGCGCACTTCTCCTTGGGGCCGCTGCATCACCTGGCAGCTTCCTTCATCGCGCGCCGGCGTCCTGCGCGGTGGGTCGTGTTGGGGTGCCTCTCGCCTGGGCTCGGGGTCCCCGCCACGTAGAGGAGGAGGAGGAGGCGCGCCGTGAGCCACATCACCAGCCAGGGAAGGCGGGGGACGGGGCGAACGGGATGGTGCAGGGGCCTCACCGGCGGCGTTGACGAGCTCGGCGATGCGACCGAGCCAGTCGTCGTAGAGGTCATTGGCCGGGCGGTAACGCAGAAGCTCTTGCGCCATGAGCAGCGCAGCCTGCATGTTTGCCGGCCCGCGACGAACATGAGAAGACAACGCCGTGGCCGGAGTGGGTGATGGTGTTGCGGTGCAGCCATCGCGCCGCTCGGATGGTGCAGCGACGAATCCTGCTGTTCGCGAGCAACAGGGTCAGTGGCGGCGTTAGCCGCCGGGGAGGCAGAGCGGCGAGGAGCGCCATTGCCCACAGGCACCGTCTAGGCGACGCGAGCGGCCCGGCGCTCGGCACGATCACGGCGAGCGTCGGCCATAGCAGCGACAGAATGGCGGCGGAACGAATGGTGGAGGAGAGGCTTCGACACGCCCCCTACCTGGCGCGCCAAATGTCGGATTCCGGGCTCCGCAGACCCAAGAAAGGTTCTAACTTTGGGGCGTGTGCGAAGAACTCAACCTAACCAGCCAACCAGCCCGTCGCCCCATGGCCTAGCTCGATTCACACAAACAAGGAAGAAGATGAACACGACAGTTTACCCAGGTTCGGGCCACCTTGCGTTGTAAGACCCTACTCCTGCTTTGTGGTGGATTGGCCTCACAAGGGGCTGTGGATGAACTAGTATAGTGGATGAACAACCTCGCGAGGGCTCGGAGGTGAGAATCAGTCGAACCCTTCTATGGTGGTGGCTAACCTATATTTATTGTGGCCTTGGTCCTCTTCCCCCAAAACGTAGGCGGGAAGGGATCCCACAGTGGCCAATTTGAAAGGGGACAAGTAGTAAATCTTATCCTAACGAAAGGTGGTCTTCGCCTGCAAAGCTTCTGGTCGTGACGCAGCAGTGGGCTCGACGATGACATCCGTCCTGCCATCCTGGCGGTCTTGGTCTTGTAGCACTAGAATGGAAACCTTTGCCAGGCTCCTTGGGAACCCACGCCTGCGCTTGCCTCCTTAGCACCAAAGAGGAAACTGCCTCCTCTGCTCCCGCTGGCACCCGCCTGGCCTTGGTCGTCATGGCTTGCATCATCGCAACCTCATGAGGTTGGGTACCTGCATAGAAATCTCCGCTCCTCAGGAGGCAGCCTGGGGAGGCCACTCCCGCGGGAGGTCTTGGCGTCGTCCGCCTCACGAGGCTTGGCCCTCGCGAGGGTCTTGTCTTGATAGTCTTGGAGGTGGACCGTACCAGGCCGTTGATGGAGCCACGCCATGGGCCACAGGCAGGCAAGTCTGCGTACCCTGGTTCCCAGAACGCCGACACCTATGACTCAAGTCCACCAAAAAAGAAACGCAGGGAAGAAAACCGTCTCCTCTTGAAACTCCGAGGGGAACGAATTGTCTTGTGCCATATGCTTGATAGTCTGGAAAGCTCAGTGCACATGATTAGTCCGCAAACATGTTGTCATCAATCACCAAACCCACTTAGGGAGAAATATGCCCTAAGAATCTCCCCCTTTTTGGTCAGTTGATGACAACGTGGGATTTGCACAAAAGATATAGCAATAAAAGGTAAGCAACCCCACAATCTACAAAATATAGACAGGCTCCCCCTAGATGTGTGCACTATTTTCGATATGCTTTTGGAATGCAAAATGCACACATATAGGATCCACACTCCCCCTATATTTTATAGACCAAACCATACTTGCATAGATAGTAAGATGAAAGCAAGCAAGTGATACTATGTGAGCCTATGAATAAGAGCATAAACAAGATATATCTCACAAGCGATAACTGACATAAAGTACTTGACATAAATAGATAATGATAGGATAGCTCATATGTCTCACACCATATGGTCTTGAACACACGGGATGAACACAAACCAAAGCAAACGAGTTCGAGCAAGGAAAACAAGAGCAAAGAGAAAAATACTCGCAACACACTGCAAATCCCCTACACTCTCTCCCCCTTTGGCATCGAGACACCAAAAGAGTAGAGAGGACACTTAAACACGACGGTGGTAGAAATACTCTAGGACATCACCAGTCATGCTCCTCCTCCTCGTCAGACTCCGCGACAGTAGATGAAGGTCCTCCAGTCCCATCATCAGAATCAGTCCATGGACAGTGCACATGGATCCAAGCCTCCTCATCAGTGATCCTCTCCTCAGAGCCATCAGACACGGTGAGGCCAACCTGCCTCATAATGGCTTTGTCACGACAGCGGGTCTTCTTTGCAGCAACATGAGCCTTGTACTGTCCCTTGGCCTGGAGACAAAAGAGCTTCTTCATCTTCTGCTTGAGCTTCTTAGCCCAAGATGGCTCCTCTGACGGCTCATAATCAGGCTCATCATCGTCATCATCCTCAGACTGCACTTGTGGGGACGGAGTTGCCGTTCCCCACTTCTCCTTCTGCCTCAACTGAACAACATCATGAGACACTAGATCTCCAGTGAGAAGCTCCTCATTCGGAAACATAGATTCCCATGTTTCCTCAATGAGTTGCATTAGGTAAGGGCCATATATGATGCACTTGCGCTCCAAGATCGCACACCGGAGCTCCGACCACATGACATGAGACACATCCAGACCTTCATGAGAGCCCTTCTCCTTTTGGCAAAAGAGAAGAAGATCCACCAAATAGGAATGCACCATATCCTGATTGCCAACACGAGGGAACAGAGTGTTCCTGAAGATCCTATGGATGATATCCAGAAAAGGCCACAGCTCGTAGGAGACATGTCTAGTATCAGATACCTTCCTGGTGGAAAACTGCCACAGAGCCTCCTTGTGAGTAGCATTGGCCTCCCTGTGAGGGCGAAACTCAACTGGGGTTTGGGCGCCCTTATCCTCATACGACAACAACTCCATAAAGGTCTTCCAAGAAGCAGACAGACGCCAGCCATTGGTCATCCAGGAGAGGGTCCTGTCCTCATCATGCCCAAAGTGAACTGTGGTATAGAATTCGGCCACAAGCTCAGCATCGAAGTCCTTGTTGAAGGAGACGACCCTCTTGATATCCAGCTCCTCGCACCTCTGAAGAGAATCGTCGAAGTAAGGCAAGTCCCTCTCCATGTGAGAGATATTAACTAACTTCACTTTCACATACAGATTCTTCTTTGTCTTCAACACATCATGGAATATGGACTGCTGAAACCTGTTCCAGAACATACGATGAACCAGTGCAGGATCCTAAGGCTCCCGGTACGGATTGCACTTCCGTGTTGTACCAAACTCCAAAGCAGACATCTAATGAGTGCCCTTGGGCCCCTTGTTCTTGGTTGCAATCACTTTGACTCTCTGATGTGGCCGCTCGCCTGAGGCACGAGCAGGCACACATCCACCCTCTGGAATGGTGCTCCCCACAGACACATCGGCAGAATGGTAGCGCTTGGAGCCAGTGGTACGGGTGGGGTTCTTGCGATGAGCCTGATGCCCGGAGCTACTACCACCTGGAACACACACACAAGAACACAAAAGCGACAAATCGCATAAGCCAAGAGAGAAAGACAACACAAGAGTGAAGATAAAATAGAGAAAATCTGAAGTTGGACGCTCAGAGCGGTAGTACCGCACCTCCGCGCGGTAGTACCGCCTACAAGCGGTAGTACCGCTCCAGGGAGCGGTAGTACCGCTCGAGGCGGAAGTCAAAAGGGCTGACAACTTCCGCGGTGAGATCCGGTAGTACCGGAGATGCCAAATTCAAATATTCACGGTTAAATCTTCATTCTACCTACTCTAGCAGTCTTCTACGTCCTACTCGAGCCCCGATTTGGCCAAAAATCGAAGAATGCAATGGATATTGCCCTAAATACTAGATCCAAGAACTAGAACCAAAGAGAAGAAGATCGGGGGCAATACCGGCATCCATGGCAAGAGGAAGGGGTGGGGATCGATCCCATCAGACGGAAACGCGGAAGACGACCCAGAGACGGCGGCCCTGCGGCAGCCCTCCGCTGCCTGTTCGTCGCCTGAGAGAGAGAGAGAGAGGCAAGTGAATGGGTATGGGAGAGAAACCTCTCCCTGCCCCACTACATATCCCCCACTCCAACTCCCTGCGTGGTAGTACCGCAGGCTCGGACGGTAGTACCGCTAATAAGCAGTAGTACCACGCTGGCTCGGCGGTAGTACCGCTCAGTCGAAAACATGCAAGAGCAGAAAAACATAGGGGCTTATGCAAACGGAACGACCAAGAAACACACGAGAGGGACAAGACGAAGAACCACAACAGCGGGAAGAGACACCTCAAGCACAAAAGCAAGGGAAAAAGAACCACACACGAAGTGACTCAAAGCCACACAAAGACCTCAAGACCAACAACAACCATTGATCACGAGGGGAGGGCGGTGGCCGAAGCCACCTATGTTTGAGTTAATAGGTATGGCACCGCGAAGATTTTAACCTTGGGCCCATGACCAAAACTCATATTTGAAGCACAAGTACCATAAAAAATGGCTAATGTGAAAGGCTAGATCGATTTATGCATAATGGGGGGAGGGAGAGTTCATTGAGAGAACAACACTCCCCCTATGTCCATGTCTACATCTAGAACAAGATATAATGATGAGTGTGGTGGGGTGTGCCTAGATTCAAGCCACATTGCTCAAATAAATGATATTTAGCTCATGCCTTAACTCGTGAAATCTTGCTTCATCTAGAGGCTTGGTGAAAATATCCGCTAGTTGCTCTTGAGTGTTGATGTAGATGATATCAATATCTCCATGCTTGATCTGATCTCGAATAAAATGATGACGAATCTCAATATGCTTCGTCTTGCTATGTTGCACCGGATTGTGAGAAATCTTGATAGCACTTTCATTGTCACATAGAAGAGGCACTTTGTCACATGTGACACCGTAATCCTTTAAAGTTTACCTCATCCATTGCAATTGTGCACAACAACTTGCGGCGGCTACATATTCGGCTTCGGTGGATGAGAGAGACACACAATTTTGCTTCTTCGAAGACCAACTTACCAAAGAGCGACCAAGGAATTGGCACCCTCCGGAAGTTGACTTCCTTTCCACACAATCTCCTGCCCAATCTGAGTCCGAGTAACCCATGAGATCGAAGCTTGCTCCTTTGGGGTACCATAAGCCAAAGTTTGGGGTATGAGCCAAATATCGAAAGATTCGCTTGACCGCCACATAATGGCTTTCCTTAGGTGCGGCTTGAAACCATGCACAAATTCCCACACTCAACATGATATCCGGTCTAGATGCACAAAGGTAAAGCAAGGATCCAATCATGGAACGATATACCTTTTGATCCACCGCTTTACCATTGGGATCACTATCAAGCTTGCATTTGGTGGGCATTGGAAACTTAACCGGCTTGACATCATCTAGCTTGAACCTCTTGAGCATGTCTTGGGTATACTTGGCTTGGTTGATGAATGTTCCTTCTCTTCTTTGCTTGACTTCAAACCCAAGAAAGAACTTCAACTCTCCCATCATAGACATCTCAAACTTCTCAGTCATTAGTGCGGCAAACTCATCATTGAAAGATTTGTTAGGGGAACCAAAAATAATATCATCAACATATAGTTGGCATATGAACAAATCCCCTTTGACCCTCTTAGTAAAAAGAATGGGGTCGATTTTCCCAATTTCAAACCCACGATCTTGCAACAACTCGGTAAGGTGCTCATACCACGCACGTGGGGCTTGTTTAAGGCCATAGAGCGCATTTTTGAGTTTGTATACATGAGTGGGGAGCTTGGGATCCTCGAATCCCGGAGGTTGTTTGACATACACCAACTCATTCAAAGGACCATTAAGAAATGCACTTTTCACATCCATTTGTTGCAATTTAAAGTCATGATGACATGCATATGCAAGCAACATGCGAATAGATTCAAGACGAGCAACGGGGGCAAAGGTTTCACCATAGTCGATACCCTCGACTTGGGAGTAGCTTTGTGCCACCAATCTCGCCTTGTTTCGAACAACCACACCATTTGCATCTTGCTTGTTCTTGAAGATCCATTTGGTCCCGATGACATTATGTTCCTCCGTTGGCCTTGGCACTAACTCCCAAACTTGATTGTGCTCGAAGTTGTTGAGTTCATCATGCATGGCTTCAACCAATCCTCATCATCGAGCGCCTCATGTACCTTTTGGGGTTCAACACACGAAACAAACGCGTGATGCTCACAAAAATTTGACAATTGTTTATGAGTAGTTACCCCTTTTCTCAAGCTTCCAAGCACATTCTCCATGACATGTTGTTGATGCTCGAGCTTGGAATCCACCTTGGCAGCACGGCCCTCCAAAAGTTCCTCGATGAGCATTTGAGGATCATCTTGATGATCTTGAGCACCATCTTGAGTTTGCTCTTGATCTTGAGCACCGTCTTGAGCTTGCTCTTGATCTTGAGCGAGCTAGGAGTCATGAACTTGATCTTGGGCATCATTTGGTGCATCACCATCTCCATGGGGTTGATCTTGCCCTTGATCTTGTTCATTGAGTTGAGGACCTTCACTTTGTTCTTCGGAAGTGTGTGGATCTAGCGTAGGTGATGGCTCCACTTGAGTAGAGCATTGTCCTTCTCCTTCGGCCACAAGGGGTTCCTCAATGGGGAGTATTTGACCAATCCCCATTCTTCTTATGGCTTGGGGAGGAATTTCATCACCTACATCACAAAGACCACTTTGCTCCACTTGCGAGCCGTTATTTTCATCAAACTCCATGTGACACATCTCCTCAATGAGTCCGGTGGACTTGTTGAGGACACGGTAAGCATGAGAGTTTGTAGCATAACCAACAAATATGCCCTATTGAGCTCTAGGTTCGAATTTAGACAAATGAACACCTTTCTTGAGAATGAAACACTTACAACCGAACACCCGGAAGTACTTGAGGTTGGGCTTGTTACTGGTAAGTATCTCATATGGAGTCTTGTTCAAGCCTTTGCGGAGGTAGAGCCTATTGGATGCATGACACGCGGTGTTGATGGCTTCGGCCCAAAAGTTGTACGGAGATTTGAATTTTGCCATCATGGTCCTCGTTGCATCCATCAACGTCCGGTTCTTCCTCTCCGCCACACCATTTTGGTGAGGGGTATAGGGTGCCGCATATTGGTGCTTGATCCCCTCGTCACTAAGGAACTCATCCAAGGTGTAGCTCTTGAACTCGGTGCCGTTGTCACTTCTAATCATCAAGATCTTTGCTTCATGTTGATGTTGAGCTTCATTTGCAAAGTTGATGACGGTTTGTTGAGTCTCACTCTTCCTCTTGAAGAAATATACCCATGTATATCTTGAGTAGTCATCCACAATCACCAAGCAATAATTTCTTCCACCAAGACTATCAAAGGATGGAGGTCCAAAGAGATCCATGTGAAGGAGCTCCAAGGGCCTCTTCGAGTAGATGATAGTCGAGGGTCGGTGAGCCGTTTCATGAAGCTTTCCTTCGATACAAGCACTGCAAGCATGGTCTTTGGCCAAACTCACATTTGTTAGTCCACGGACATGGTCCCCTTTGAGGAGACTTTGCAAAGATCTCATATTGACATGGGCTAGTCGGCGATGCCAAAGCTAACCCACATCAACTTTAGCCATTAGGCAAGTAGCGGTCTTAGTGGGTCGCTCTGAAAAGTTCACCACATAGAGAACGTTCTCGACATGCTCAACAAAGGCTACTTTAAGAGTCTTGCTCCACAAAAGGGCCACAGTATCAAGATCAAAGAATGTTGCAAAGCCCATAAGTGCAAGTTGACGAACGGAAAGTAAATTGTATGCAAGGGACTCAACAAGCATGACCTTCTCAATAGATAAATCTTGAGAGATGACCACCTTGCCAAGTCCCAATACCTTAGAATTTGAGGCATGACCAAATTGGACATGGGTGGGCATAGATGGAATTGGATGCACATCGACCACCATGTCCTTGCTCCCGGTCATATGATTTGTTGCTCCACTATCGAGCAACCATGACACCCCACCGGAAGCAAACTCCTACAAGAGATCAATGCTTGGATTTAGGTACCCATTTTTGAATGGGTCCTTTGAAGTTAGCAACAAGGGTCTTAGTAACCCAAATAGACCATTCAATGTACTCATAAGAAGAACCAACAAATTTGGCATAAACATGCCCATCACTAGCACGACACAAAACATAAGAGGGGTTAAAGTCGCCGGCTTTGTTGCTAGGGGCGGTTTTGCCCTTCTTGGCATTACCACCCACTTCCTTGGTCTTCTTCTTCTCATGAGCACCCTCACTCGCCTTGACAAAGGTGTCGTTGAGGGGGAGAGGTTGCTTGGTCTTGTTCTTCTTCTTCTTCTTCTTCTTCTTCTTCTTCTTTGACTTGGGTGCAAACCCAAGTCCTCCCTTTCCTACAACTTCCTTTTGATTGCTCAAAAGGTCATTGAGGTTCTTCTCGCCTTGTATGCAAGTCACAAGGCCCTTCTCAAGTTGCTATTTCAACTTAGCATTTTCCTCCACAAGATGCACATGCTCACAACAAAGGTTAGTAGCATGGGCATTATCAATTAGAACGAAAGGAGGGCAAGTGGAAATCTCCTTGGTTAGTTTCACTTGGAGTTGATCACGAAACTCTTTGAGAGAAAGAAGCATGAGCACCCTTCAAGACCTTGTGAGCCTTGTCAAGTGTATCAAATTCTTCCTTGAGTCTATCATGGCCAACCCCAAGTGCAACTTTCTTGGATTTCAGCACACGAGTAAGAACAATAGCATGATCAAGATCTTTTTGCAATTTAGCATGATCAACATTGTGTGACGCCTCAAGAGTCAAATGAAGCTCTCGCTCTTCCTCTAGAGCAATGGAAAGATCCGCAATCTCATCGGCATGGTCACAACTATGCCTCTCCAACTTGGAGATAGTATCCTCATGCGACTCAATGATATCATTGGCCTCACCAAGTTGTTCCAAGAGAGCAACAAAGTGCTTCTTGGACTCACCCTTGAGTTTGCTCACAAACTTGGTGAACTCATTCTCATCAACTTTCTCCACCTCACTATCATCAACACAATCTAACAATGAAGGAGTAGTAATGATGGTGGTTTTGATGTTGGGAGTTACCTTGTTGATACCTTTGGCCATGAGACACTTGCAATGGTGTTTTCATTGGGGGCTTAGAAGAGAGACACCTTGGAGGGGGAAGATGTAGCAATGGTAATGGTTTCCGTTGCCAGTCCTTCTCCACTTGTATCTTCCTCATCATCATCGGAGGGGTACTCTTCATGTGCCACCAAGCCCTTTGGAGGAGATTTCTTGGTGAAGTTGTTCTTGCTAGGGAAAGACTTGGCTTTGTCTTTGCGAATGAGTTTGCCACCATTGTCTTCCCTCTTCTCGTAAGGGCAATCCACCACAAAGTGACTCACATTGCCACAATTGTAGCAAGTTCTTACTCGTTGCTTGTTCTTTGACCCACTTGAGTTGTTCTTGGTGAAGTTGGGCCTTGAGTTCCTCTTGTTGCTCCAAAATTGCCTTGACGCAAGAGCCATGTGCTCATGGTAAGCATATTTGGTGTCCTCGGGGCCACACTCCTCTTCTTCTTCCGGAATGGCCTTGGCCTTCAAAGCAAGGGTGGGAGTGCTTTTCTTTGACCGGACAAGAGCAAGAGCATTGTCGGCGGTCTTGTTCATGATGTTCATGGCAATAAACTCATCCAACACTTCACTTGAGGTTAAGGTGTGGAAGTCTGGCCTTTGACGAATCACGGAAGACATGGCCTTGTTCAATGGCATGATGGCCTTGAGGAACTTGCGCTTGATCCAAGTGTCATCCATATCCTTGCTTCCATGGTCTTGGAGAGCAACCGCAAGAGTTGTCACCCTCCGGTAGAGATCACGCGGATCCTCATCTTCAAGCATCACAAATTCATCGGCCTCATCAAGGACCACTTCAAAGTTGGACCGTTGGATGCTTGAGCTCCCCTTGTACATAGAAATAATGTGCTCCCAACAATCCTTTGCTCTAGTGAAAGGTCGTAAGTGCGATAGATCTTCGGGAGGGACCGCATCTTGAAGAATGAACAATGCGGAGTGATTGTATTGATTGTCCACTTCTTCTCTTGGGGTGAAGTTGTTTGGATCATGCGGGTAGAACCCTTGCTCAATGATTCTCCAAAGGTTAGTTGAGCAATGATTCAAATGAGACTTAATGCGAAAGACCCAATTAGCAAAATCACCCTTAACAAGCTTGGGAGGAGGACCATAATTATTAATGCGAGGTGTGGGGACCGGTCCTCCATAGACCGTGGGAGGGGGAACCGAGGCAAAGGTTCCCGTACCATTCTTGTCATGAGGGGAAGGAACATGAGTACCTTTAGCCACTTCCTTGGAGGAATTGGCCTCCGACTTTGATGTCATGGGATTAACCACAAGCAAGGGATCAGGAGTGGATTTCATCCCCTCAAGTAATTCTTTAAGCATGGACTTGACTTCGGTCGTCATAGACGTCTTAAGTGAAGCCATAGCTTCATTTAAGTCATCTCGAGTGATCGAAGTCAACTCCACGGCCTCGGGCACTTCCTCCCCGGTGTCAACCATACTCTTCGGGTGGATAAACCCTTAATAAAGAGATGAGGCTCTGATACCAATTGAAAGGATCGATATGGTTGACTAGAGGGGGGGTGAATAGGCAACTACCAATTTTTAGCTTTTCTTAACAAATTAGGTTTAGCAACAAATAGGTTGTCTAGATGTGCAACTAGGTGAGCAACCTATATGATGCAAACAACAACAACAACAACAACAACAAGTGCAAGCAAAGGATACAACACAACAATAGCTTGCACAAAGTAAAGGGAAGAGATAACCACAAGTGGAGCTGATGGAGACAAGGATGTGTTACCGAAGTTCCTTCCCTTTGGGGGAAGTACGTCTCCGATGGAGCGGTGTGGAGGCACAATGCTCCCCAAGAAGCCACTAGGGCCACCGTATTCTCCTCACGCCCTCACACAATGCGAGATGTCATGATTCCACTAGTGGTGCCCTTGAAGGCAGTGACCGAACCTTTACAAACAAGGTTGGGGTAATCTCCACAACTTGATTGGAGGCTCCCAACGATACCATGGAGCTTCACCACAATGGAATGTGGCTCCGAGGTGACCTCAACCATCTAGGGTGCTCAAACACCAAAGAGTAACAAGATCCGCAAGGGAATAGTGGGGGGAATCAAATATCTCTTGGTGGAAGTGTAGATCCGGGCCTTCTCAACCAATCCCTAGAAAATCAACAAGTTTGATTGGCTAGGGAGAGAGATCGGGTGAAAATGAGCTTTGGAGCCACAATGGAGTTTTGGGGGAGGAAGAGGTGAGTCTTCTTGGGGAAGAAGACCCCCTTTTATAGTGGGGGAACAAATCCAACCGTTATGCATCTCACAGCCCGCAGACGAGCGGTGCTACCGCTCCAGGAGCGGTACAACCATTCTACGAGCGGTACTACCATTCTCACGAGCGGTACTATCGCACTTTACAGGATGTACAGGAGAAAGAAGAACAGGGGAAAAGCAGAGGGACGGGCGGTGGTAGCCGCGGTAGTAGGGGCGGTACTACCGCCCAAACTACCGCTTCTACATCCGCCCATTTTCTGGGGATAAACGAGAAGCACGGTAGCAACCCGGAGGAATCACTGTAGATCCCGACACGAAAAATCGAGGTCCCAGCCATGAGCGGTAGTACGAGCGGTGGTCACAGCGGTACTACCGCCTATAGGCGGTACTACCACTGCAGCCAGCGGTACTACCGCTTGTGCCTCATCTCCCCTACTTCGATGCAAACAGAGGACAACACCAATGAAGCGGAAGGGGTAGTAGGGTGCAAGAAGAATGTGTACGTGTTGATTCCACCCAAACCTTTCTGACGCAGACCCCCTCTTGATAGTATGGTTTTCCCTACGACTCAAGTCCACCAGAAAAGAAATGCGGGAAAGAAAACCATCTCCTCTTGAAACTCTGAGGGGAACAAATCGTCTTGTGCCATATGCTTGATAGTCTGAAAAGCTCAGTGCACACGATTAATCCGCAAACATGTTGTCATCAATCACCAAAACCACTTAGGGAGAAATATGCCCTAACACCTGTGTCACAAGAGGATCAAGAAAAAACTACTTTTACATGCCCTTTTGGTACCTTTGCTTATAGACGTATGCCTTTTGGTTTATGCAATGCACCTGCTACCTTTCAAAGATGTATGACTGCTATATTCTCTGATTTTTGTGAAAATATTATTGAGGTTTTCATGGATGATTTTTCCTTTACGAAACTTCTTTTGATGATTGCTTAAGCAAGCTTGATCGAGTTTTGCAGAGATGTGAAGAAACTAGTCTTGTCTTGAATTGGGAGAAGTGCCACTTTATGGTTAATGAAGGTATTGTCTTGGGGCATAAAATCTCCAAAAGAGGTATTGAAGTAGATAAAACTAAAGTGGATGCAATTGAGAAAATGCCATGTCCTAAATATATCAAAGGTATAAGAAGTTTCCTTGGTCATGCTGGTTTCTATAGGAGATTTATTAAAGACTTCTCTAAAATTTCTAGGCCTCTTACTAATCTCTTGCAAAAAGATGTTCCATTCATTTTTTATGATGATTGTGTAGAAGCATTTGAAATACTTAAGAAAGCCTTAATCTCTGCACCTATTGTTCAACAACCTGATTGGAACCTACCCTTTGAAATTATGTGTGATGCTAGTGTATGTTGTTGGTGCTGTTCTAGGACAAAGAGTTGATAAGAAATTAAATGTCATCCATTATGCTAGTAAAACCTTAGACAGTGCTCAATGAAATTATTCTACCACCGAAAAAGAATTTCTAGCAGTGGTGTTTTCTTGTGATAAATTCAGATCTTACATTGTTGATTCCAAAGTAATTGTTCACACAGGTCATGCTGCTATTAAATACCTAATTGAAAAGAAAGATGCTAAACCAAACTCATTAGGTGGGTTCTTTTGCTACAAGAATTTGATCTGCATATCACTGATAGGAAAGGAGCTGAGAACCCAGTAGCTGACAACTTGTCTAGGTTAGAAAATATTCTTGATGACCCACTACCTATTGATGATAGCTTCCCTTATGAACAACTAGCTGTGATAAATGCTTCTCGTAGTACTCCTTGGTATGCAGACTATGCAAATTATATTGTTGCTAAATTTATACCACCTAGTTTCACATACCAACAGAAGAAAAAGTGTTTCTTTGATTTAAGACATTACTTTTGGGATGACCCTGATAACCCACAAGTATAGGGGATCGCAACAGTTTTCGAGGGTAGAGTATTCAACCCAAATTTATAGATTCGACACAAGGGGAGCCAAAGAATATTTGTAAGTATTAGAAGTTGAGTTGTCAATTCAACCACACTTGGAGATTAAATATCTGCAGCAATATGATCAGTAGCACAGTAATATGATAGTTTTGATAGCAGTGGTAACAGTAGTAGTAACGGTAACAGTGATAGTAATGATTTTGTAGCAAGTGCAACAGTAACAGCAGCAGTAGTAACTTAGCAAGAACAATATGTGGGAAATTCTTAAGCATTGGATCGGTGAATTCATTGGATGATATTCATCATATAATAGTCATAACCTAGGGTGATACAAAACTAGCTCCCATTCATAAATATAATGTAGGCATGTATTACGTAAATAGTCATACGTGCTTATGGAAAGAACTTGCATGACATCTTTTGTCCTACCCTCCCGTGGCAGTGGGGTCCATAAGGAAACTAAGAGATATTAAGGCCTCCTTTTAATAGAGAACCGGAACAAAGCATTAACACATAGTGAATACATGAACTCCTCAAACTACGGCCATCACCGGAAAGTATCCCAATTACTGTCACCCTGGGGTTTACGGATCATAACACATAATAGGTGAATATGACTTGCAAGATCGGATCTAGAACATAGATATAATGGTGAAAACATAAACGGTTCAGATCTGAAATCATGGCACTCGGGCCCTAGTGACAAGCATTAAGCATGGCAAAGTCATAACAACATCAATCTCAGAACATAGTGGATACTAGGGATCAAGCCCTAACAAAACTAACTCGATTACATGATGAATCTCATCCAACTCCTCACCGACCAGCGGGCCTACGAAGGAATTACTCACTCCCGGTGGGGAGCATCATGGAATTGGTGATGAAGGAGGGTTGGTGATGACGAAGAACGAAGATTCCCCTCTCCGGAGCCCCGAACAGGCTCCAGATCTGGCCTCCCGATGAAGAACAGGAGGCGGCGGCAGCTCCATATTGAAACTTTCTCTCCAATTTTTTCTTTGAAAATAGGATTTTATAGCGTCGGAATTAGGGTCAGTGGGGCCACGAGGTGGGCACAACCCACCAGGGCGCGCCTGGAGGGGGGCGCGCCCTGGTGTCTAGTGCTCACCCAGGGGGCCCCCTCCGCTGGTTCTTGGCTCCAGTATTTTTCTTTTATTGTAAAACAATTCTCCAAAAAATTTGTTCCATTCCGAGAACTTTTATTTCTGCACAAAAACAACACCATGGTAGTTCTGCTGAAAACAACGTCAGTCCGGGTTAGTTTCATTCAAATCATAAACTGAAAGTGAAAAAGAAAAACTTTTACGAACTCTTTTGTTCTTGTTTACATAAATAAGCTTAAGTAGCACCCAGATTTTCAGCAATGATCATGACTAACCATGTCAACAATAACTCTTTAAAATTATATTAACTCATATCAATGGCATAAGCAACTAGCGAGCAATAATAAAATATCTCAAATGACAACACTTTGTCAAAACAACCATGATATAATATGACAATAGTGGTATCTCGCTAGCCCTTTCTGAGACCGCAAAACATAAATGCAGAGCACCTCCAAAGTTCAAGCAGCGACTAAACATTGTAATTCATGGTAGAGAAGATCCAGTCATGATGCATCCAACATTAACTATACACAATGCATGAGGATGACAATAGTGCTCTCAGACCTGTAGCTTATTTGAGAAGGTGATGACTCAACATAAAATTAATAAGATAGTCCCTTCGCAGAGGGAAGAAGGGATTTGCATCGGTGCCAGAGCTCAAAGTTTTAAAACAGAGATAAATGTAATTTTGGGAGGTACACCCTTCCTGTCAACGTTACGACCAAGAGTTATCAATATCTTCCATGCTAAACACATTAGTGGCGGTTCCCAAGCAATAAAAAGTAAAGGTTTACTCCCCCTCCACCAACAAACACACTCCATGGCTAGTCGAATCCACGGGTACCGTCCATACCAACATCAGTCCTGGGGGAGTTTTGTTTAGTTATTTACAACTTTTGAATTTGGGACTGGGCATCCCTATTACCGCCCCTCTCATGCCAGGATGAGTGAATAAACACTCATCATGAGAATCACCCGCTTAGCAGGGAAGATACTGACCGCCCCCTGTCGCTCCACGAGCGGTCCAGGCACACAAAATAGATGTTTATTTGAAATTTTAGAGGTGGCACATGCAAATTTACTTGGAACGGCAGGGTAATACCGCATATAGGTAGATATGGTGGACTCATCTGGAATAACTTGGGATTTAGGATTTTGATGCACAAGCAGTATTCCCACTTAGTACAGGCGAAGGCTAGCAAATAGGTTGAGAAGCGGCCAGCTAGAGAGCGAAAACGGTCATGAACATGCGTTATGCATAATTAACATTGAAAACTAGCATGAGTAGGATATGAACACCATGAACATAAATATCGTAGAGGCTATGTTGGTTTTGATTCAACTACATGCATGAACATGTGCCAAGTCAAGCCACTTGAAACATTCAGGGGAGGATACCATATCATCATACTACATCACAATAGTTTTAATGCATGTTGACATACAAGATAAATCATTATCCACTCCTAGCTACTTAGGCATGGCATGAGAAACTATAACCTCTAATTGGCATTGCAAACATGTTAGATCATAATATGCTGAATCATAGATAGTAGGTTAAACATATTTACAAAAACAGGACAAGTTGAGTTCATACCCGTTTCTCTTTGCCACAACCAGTTCATCAAATATCGTCATTATTGCCTTTCACTTGCACAACCGAATGATATGAAAATAATAATAGTGCAAGAGTGCCGTGGACTAAGATGGAATCTGCAAACATTTTATTCAAAAGGAGAATACAAGGTAATTTGGGCTCTTTGTTAGATCAATAGCAATGCATATGAGAGCCACTCAACATTTTCATCGTGGTCTTCTCCATGGTATGACTCAATAAATAGAAAAGAATTTCAGAGAAACACACCGAAATATTTTTGGAGTTTTTGGTTTTTCTTGAAGAAAGCAAATTAAAGAAGGGAAAACAAAAAATGAGAAAAACTATTTACACGGGAAAGCTCCCAACAAGCAAAAGAAGAACAAGGAAATCTTTTTGGGTTTTCTTTTTAATATTACAACTAACTAAACTAGAAAGAAAAATTGAAAAGAAGTAAGAAACTTTTTTTGGATTTTCTCAAAGTTTTTCAAACACACAAGAAGGAAGCGAGAAAATAAATCTAACATGGATAATACAATGAAAAAGTGTGAACACCGACAACTGGAATGAAATGTGTGAACATGAATGTAATGTCGGTGGAAATACGTACTCCCCCAAGCTTAGGATTTTGTCCTAGCTCGGAATCACCACTCGTAGTAGCCATACGGTCCCATTTCAAAGTGATGTGGCGGTGGCACCCGAGTATCCCACTCCTGAGGCTCCTGCTCTGCCGCTACCTGGGCATTCCGGTAGGCAACAATGTCCGCTAGCATGATCCTGTATCCGCCCCTGGCAATAGAATCAAACAAAGCAGGTGCAGGCAACGGAATAATATCGCGGGAACCCACACTGAAAACCAGGTTGTAACAAATATTATGAAGAGAGTCGGCCTCATTAGTAAACTGGTGAGCTACCATCGCCTGCTGATCTAGATAGACTCGGGTCAAAGGATAATCATGTTGGCGTATCTGAACGTTAAAGTGACTCGCTAAACGAGTAGCATAAATACCACCATGAATTTTGCCCTTGTTTCTGTTAAGGTGCAGACGGTGTGCAATAATAGCCCCTAGGCTGTAAGTGCGATCATTGTGTAGTGCACGGCATAAAATGGCGAAGTCTAGAGCACTGAGTGCACCGACCTTCTCTCTAGCAATTAAACACTTAGCAATGAATAGAGCAAAGTAATGCACAGACGAAAACTGCAAACTAGTGGCGGTGACACTCGACACGCCTCTCTAATCTCCCATTGACAGAGTATGATAAAAGTTCTCAAACTCTGCAGGTCTAGGCTCCTTATTTCCCCGTCAGAAGGGATCAAGCATATCTCACAAAAATCAGCAAGTGGTATCTAACGGGTTTTAGAATATAAATTAAACCGCACTTCAAGAGGATTATTCCTACTCAGAAAATGGAAATTTTGCACAAAGGAATTTGTAAGGAGATGGTATTGATCACACTCAGCTGCGATGAAGTCGGTCAGCCCAGCATTAGCAACGAATTGGGCGAACTCTTGACGGATCCCAGCCCCATCCATGAAGGGGTTATGCGGCCATTCGCACGGCCGCACCTCCGCTCTTCTCGGAGTGTTGAGGTCAGTGTCCGAGGATTCCCCAATGACTCCTTTAGCATTTTTCTTGGAGGCAAACTTCCTAAAGAAACTTATCTTATTCCTATAGATAAAATTCTGAAAATTTAGTCCACAAAATTTTTGTCAACAAAACTTAACAAGATTGATAGCAACTACTCATAAGGATGAATAGAGGCCATATTAAGCATTCAAACTACTTAGAACTCTAAGAATTCAACATGCAAGCTCATCTACAGTAGCACCAAGAGTAGCTAATTATTCAAAATATAAACCACTAAAGCAAAAACTAATTGGAGCAATTGAGGAGTCACATACCAAGTAGCAATCCCCCAAAACAGTTTCAAAAACGGAGCTTCGAGCAAAGAGATCAAAATCCACGGGTTTGAGAGCAAGAACACGAGAGAGAGAGAGAGAGAGAGCTATGGTGATTTTTTTCTGGAGGTAGGATATGACATGGGCTAAAGAAGTTAATGAGGGGACCCACGTGGGGACCACAACCCACCAGGGCGCGCCTAGGGATGCTGGCGCGCCCTGGTGTCTTGTGGTCACTAGGTGCACCCCCTCTGATGTTATTTGCACCAAAAATTCAGAAATATTCGGAAAAAAATCGTATTAAATTTTCAGGGCATTCTAAGAACTTTTATTTTTGGGTCATTTTTTATTGCACGAGAAATTCAGAAAACAGGATAAACATGGCATTTTATTTTATTTAACTAAGAAAAACAGAAAACAAAAGTTGGGAGCAGAAGGTTGTGCTTACTGAATTCATCAACTTCATACCTCTAAAAATGATCCATTAATAAGGTTGATCAAGTCTTATTAACAACCACCTTCGATTAGCATGAAGCTGAAGAATTTTCGTAAAACACTAAGTTACTGATGTCGCTTGAACTACGTCGGTATTTCCCCAAAGAGGAAGGGATGATGCAGCACAGCTATGGTAGGTATTTCCCTCAGTTATGTAACCAAGGTATCAATCCAATAGGAGAACCAAGCAACACTATGTAAACGGTACCTGCACACAAATAACAAATGCTTGCAACCCGACGATTAGGAGGGGTTGTCAATCCCTCTACGGGTAACGGCGCCAGAAATTGGCAAGTTGACGGGATAAAATTGTGATAGATTGGATAAATAAATCTCGATAAAACGCAAAATAAAGATACAAATAAAAAATGCAGCGAGGTATTTTTGGGTTTTTGGAATAATAGATCTGAAAATAAATATGGCAAATAATAGATCGGAAAGCAAATATGATGAAGAATAGACCCGGGGGGCGTAGATTTCACTAGTGGCTTCTCTCAAGAAATAGCACACAGTGGGTAAACAAATTACTGTTGGGCAATTGATAGAACCTCAAATAATTATGACGATATCCAGGCAATGATCATTATATATTCCAGGCATGTTATGGTTGATCACCCGCCGATTGACCTGGGAGATGACCGTTTTGTTCGCTTTATTCCGCATGATGAAGGAATCAATTACAGAGCTGCTCAGGGTTTTCGTAGGGGTTGGGTCATGCTTTTAGGCGTTCCTCTGGATTACCGTCGGACAATGTATATTGCAGATGTGGTTAGTACCTTTGGACATTTCCATGCTTGGCATCAGAATGATCACATGATGGTCCGTACTCTTGTTTATGTTTCCTTCCTGGCACCTTCTTTGGTCCCTCTCTCCCCTAGATAGCTTTGTAAGTACTCCTCCTTTAGATAGTTTGGTAAATACTCTTACCTTTCTTTCTCTTGTACTTTGGACTTTATTTTGTTTTAATAAAGAACTATGAGGCTGTTGCCTTGCAGTACATAGTCAAAAAAATGATCATTATATAGGCATCGCGTCCAAGATTAGTAGACCGACTCCTGCCTGCATCTACTACTATTACTCCACACATCGACCGCTATCCAGCATGCATCTAGTGCATTAAGTTCATGGAAACACGGAGTAATGCAATAAGAACGATGACATGATGTAGATGAGATCTATTCATGTAGGAATAGCCCCCATCTTGTTATCCTTAATAACAACGATACATGCGTGTCTTGCTGCCCCTTCTATCACTGGGAAAGAACACCGCACGATCGAACCCATCACAAAGCACCTCTTCCCATGGCAAGAAAAATCGATCTAGTTGGCCTAACTAAACCAAAGATTTAAAGAAGAAATACGAGGCTGTAAGTAATCATGCATAAAAGAGATCAAAGAACTCAAATAACTTTCATGGATATAAATCTGATCATAAACTCAAAGTTCATCGGATCCCAACAAACACACCGCAAAAAGAGTTACATCAAATAGATCTCCAAGAGACCATTGTATTGAGAATCAAAAAGAGAGAAGAAGCCATCTAGCTACTGCCTACGGAACCGTAGGTCTACAATGAACTACTCACGCATCATCGGAGAGGCACCAATGAGGATGATGAACCCCTCCGTGATGGTGTATAGATTGGATCTCGTGGTTCTGGAACTTGCGGCGGCTGGAATTGTGTTTCGTCGAGTCCCCTAGGGTTTTTGGAAGATTTGGGTATTTATAAGGCGAAGAGGCGGTGCGGGAGGCCACCGAGGTGGGCACAACGCAGTTGGGCGCGCCTGGGCCCCCAGGCACGCCCTGGTGGGTTGCGCTCCCCTCGGAGCCCCCCTCTGGTACTTCTTTGGCCCAACAGGTGTATTCTGGTCCAGAAAAATTCTCCAAAAAGTTTTGCTACGTTTGGACTCCATTTGGTATTGATTTTCTGCGAAGTAAAAAAACAAGCAAAAAATAGCAACTGGCACTGGGCACTATGTCAATAGGTTAGTCCCAAAAAAATGATATAAATTTGCTATAAAATGATTGTAAAACATCCAAGAATGATAATATAACAGCATGGAACAAGCAAAAATTATAGATACGTTGGAGACGTATCAGCATCCCCAAGCTTAATTCCTACTTGTCCTCGAGTAGGTAAATGATAAAATTAGAATTTTTGATGTGGAATGCTGCCTAACATGTTCATCACATATTCTTTTCTTTGTAGCATGGACATATGGACTTTTATATGGTTCAAAGCAATGGTCTAGTTTTGACATGAAGATTTCAATACTCAAGCATATCAACATGCAACTATGTCTTTCAAAATATCAACACTAAAGAAAGTTATCCCTAGCCCATCATGCTCAATCATTGATCCATTCATGAAACACACTCGCATATTAGCTATACCCAATGCTTAAATACGATCATAGTGCCCCTTAGTTGGTGCTTTATAAGAGAAGATGGAGACTCAAATAAAAATAAAAAATTACATAAAGTAAATAGATAAGCCCTTCGCAGAGGGAAGTAGGGATTTGTAGAGGTGCCAGAGCTCAAAGCTTAAATTAAAAGATAAAAAAAATTGAGAGGCATACTTTTCCCGTCAACGAAAACGACCGAGTAATTCCCAACACTTTCCATGCTAGATATATCATAGGTGGTTCCCAAACAAAAAATAAAGTTTATTCCTTTTTCCACCATTCTTTCACATTCCATGGCTAGCTGTATCCACGGGTGCCCTCCATACCAACACTTTCCAAGGAATTTATTATTTGACAACATAAAGTAAGTTTCTTTTTCATTTTGGGACTGGGCATTCCTATTACGGCCGCACTCTCGTGCAATGACAAGTGAATAAACACTCATCTTGAGAACAACACATCTAGCATGGAAAATATTGGCCACCCCCTGCCGCTTCATGAGCGGCACGAGCACACAAAAAGGAAATTTATTTTGAAATTTAGAGATGGCACATACAAATTTGCTTAGAACGGCACGGGAATACTGCATATAGGTAGGTATGGTGGACTCATATGGCAAAACTTGGTTTAAAGATTTTGGATGCACAAGTAGTCTTTCTACTTAGTACAACTGGAGGCTAGCAAATAGATTGAGACGCAACCAACCAAGAAACGAAAAATCACATAAGTGAGCATTAAGCATAACTAACACCGAATAATGCACCACAAGGAGGATGTAACATCATTACATAACTATTGACTTTCGCGCTTGCATAGGGAATCACAAACCTTAACACCAATATTCTTACTAAAGCATAATTACTCACCAACATGACTCACATATCACTATCATCATATCTGAAAACTATTACTAAGAATCAAGTTTATTTTATCCAATGATCTTCATGAAAGTTTTTATTATATCCCTCTTGAATATCTATAACTTTGGGACTAATTTATTATGTTGCATTTGCTTTTGATTGGCTCAAACAAATCTAAGTGAAGAACATGAGCATAAAATTTTATGTCTCTCAAAATAATATAAGTGAAGCATGAGAGAATTTCTTCAAAAATTTACTAACTCTAAAATAGATCTAAGTGAAGCATGAGAGCATTTCTTCAAAAATATTAAAGCACACCGTGCTCAAAAAGATATAAGTGAAGCACTAGAGCAATTCCATAGCTCAAAAAATTTAAGTAAAGCATAAAGAGCAATTCTAACAAATCATAGCATAATTTGGCTCCCTCAAATAGGTGTGTACAGCAAGGATACTTGTGACAAACTAAAAAGGAAAACAAGCAAAGACTCATATAATACAAGACGCTCCAAGCAAAACTCATGATATGTGATGAATAAAAATATAGCTCCAAGTAAAATACCGATGGTAGTTAGAAGAAAGAGGGGATGCCTTCCAGGGCATCCCCAAGCTTAGTTGCTTGGTTCTCCTTGAATATTAACTTGGAGTGCCATGGGGAATCCCCAAGCTTAGGCTTTTCTTACTCCTTATTCCTTCATCCATCGTGATCTCACCCAAAACTTGAAAACTTCAATCACACAAAACTTAACAAAACCTTCATGAGATCCATTAGTATAAGAAAACCAATCTTTACTATAAGTACTGTAGAAAACCCATTCAATTTTTTTATTTCATTATATCTACTATATTATAACTTTGCCATGGCTTATACCCCCCGATACAATCCATAGATTCATCAAAATAAGCACACAATGCAAAGAAAACATAATCTATCAAAAACAGAATAGTCTATAAAGATGCGAATTGTTATCATACTTATGTAACTCCAACAATTCTGAAAAATTAGGAGAATAGAGGAAAGTTGTATTTCAATCTTTTGTAAAACATTCAGAATTTTTTGTCGCTTCGGTGAATTTAGAAAATTATTTTACTGGATACAAAAGTTTTTGTTTTTCACCAGGATCAAATCAACTATCACCAAAGCTATCCCAAAGGCTTTACTTGGCACAAATACTAATTAAAACATAAAAACACAATCATAACAGAGGCATAATTGTGCAAACACTCAAGAACAGAAAGAAAAATGCAAAAAATAAATTTTACTCATTGGGTTGCCTCCCAACAAGCGCTATCGTTTTATGCCCCTAGCTAGGCATAATGCATAGATTCAAGTATTGTCATCCTTAGTTTCCAATTCCTCAATCACACAACCAATATTCTTCCAAGATTTGGCATATAGATTTCAATAACAATACTCCTAGGAATGAGGTTGAAAAATTCATTCTTGCAAGTAGGGTTTCTCACAACTTCAACAAAGTCAGGGTGAATAATGATCATCTTAAGATCTTCTTTGTTATTATTAGAAGTTGCACCCTTATTCTTAGTGGCTTGAGTAATCTTGCTAACTTTTATGGGAGTCTTTTCAATAGTTTTAGCAGAAGCAAAGGCCGAGCTTAAATTACTAAAAAATTCTTCCAACTTATCAATCCGAGAAGGACTTTCTTCAATTATTTCATGAATTATGGTTCCTTTTTCCTTTAGCAACTTAAAAGCCTCTCCCGCTTTTGACCCAAATTTACTAGCAAGATTATGCATTTTTTTATCTAGGTTTTCAACATGTTCTTCGGTAAGCATTTTCTTTTCAATAGCATCAAGCCTTTGCATAACATGCTAAAGTGTTAAAGCAGTTTCGTTGATAGTGAGCGGTGGTGAACCTACTAGATTTCCCATAGCATTAAAAGCATCCAAAGATGGACACATCAAGAAATTTCCATCTGTAATCGTATCAAGGAATAATCTTTACCAAGTGGTAATGCCCACATAAAAACTACGAAGAAGAACAACGGTAGATTGCTTATGAATAGATCTATTATGAGCATTGCAAATTCTATACCAAGCATCTTTTAAATTCTCCCCTCCCCTTTGTTTAAAGTTAAGACCTTCATTCTCGGGGGTACACACAATAAAGGAAGAACTAGCCATAATGATAAAGTAGGCAAATAAGATCTCACGCAAAAGGATAGATCTGACGAAAAAATGGCGAACAAAAAAGAGGGCGAATAAAACGGCAATTTTTTGTGAAGTGGGGGAGATGAAAACGAGAGGCAAATGGAAAATAATGTAAATTGCAAGGAGATGAGATTTGTGATTAGGAACCTGATAGACGTTTATGATGTCTCCCTGGCAATGGCGCTAGAAATTCCTTTTGATGTCGCTTGAACTATGTCGGTATTGCCCCAAAGAGGAAGGGATGATCTAGCACAGCTATGGTAGGTATTTCCCTCAGTTGTGAAACAAAGGTATCAATCTAGTAGGAGAACCAAGGAACACTATGTAAACGTTACCTACACACAAATAACAAATACTTGCAACCCGATGATTAGGAGGGGTTGTCAATCCCTCTACGGGTAACGGCGCCAGAAATTGGCAAGTTGACGGGATAAAATTGTGATAGATTGGATAAATAGATCTCGATAAAACGCGAAATAAAAGATGCAAATAAAAAGTGCAGCGAGGTATTTTTGGGTTTTTGGAATAATAGATCTGAAAATAAATGTGGCAAATAATAGATCGGAAAGCAAATATGATGAAGAATAGACCCGGGGGCCGTAGATTTCACTAGTGGCTTCTCTCAAGAAATAGCACACGGTGGGTTAACAAATTACTTTTGGGCAATTGATAGAACCTCAAATAATTATGATGATATCTAGGCAATGATCATTATATATGAATCACGTCCAAGATTAGTAGACCGACTCTTGCCTGCATCTACTACTATTACTCCACACATCGACCGCTATCCAGCATGCATCTAGTGTATTAAGTTCATGGAAAAACAAAGTAATGCAATAAGAACGATGACATGATGTAGACGAGATCTATTCATGCAGGAATAGCCCCCATCTTGCTATCCTTAATAGCAATGATACATGCGTGTCTTGCTGCCAATTCTATCACTGGGAAAGAACACCGCACGATCGAACCCATCACAAAGCACCTCTTCCCATGGCAAGAAAATCGATATAGTTGGTCTAACTAAACCAAAGATTTGAAGAAGAAATACGAGGCTATAATAATCATGCATAAAAGAGATCAAAGAACTCAAATAACTTTCATGGATATAAATCTGATCATAAACTCAAAATTCATCGGATCCCAACAAACACACCGCAAAAAGAGTTACATCAAATAGGTCTCCAAGAGACCATTGTATTGAGAATCAAAAAGAGTGAAGAAGCCATCTAGCTACTGCCTATGGACCCGTAGTTCTACAATGAACTACTCACGCATCATCGGAGAGGCACCAATAAGGATGACGAACCCCTCCATGATGGTGTCTAGATTGGATCTCGTGGTTCTAGAACTTGCGGCGGCTGGAATTGTGTTTCGTCGACTCCCCTAGGGTTTTTGGAATATTTGGGTATTTATAGGGCGAAGAGGCGGTGCGGGAGGCCACCAAGGTGGGCACAATCCACCTGGGTGCGCCTGGGCCCCCAGGCGTGCCCTGGTGGGTTGTGCTCCCCTCGGAGCCCCCCTCTCGTACTTCTTTGGCCCAACAGGTGTCTTCTGGTCCAGAAAAATTCTCGAAAAAGTTTCGCTGCGTTTGGACTCCGTTTGATATTGATTTTCTGCGAAGTAAAAAACAAGCAAAAAACAGCAACTGCCACTGGGCACTATGTCAATAGGTTAGTCCCAAAAATGATATAAAGTTGCTATAAAATGATTGTAAAACATCCAAGAATGATAATATAACAACATGGAACAAGCAAAAATTATAGATACATTGGAGACGTATCTGTTACCTCAACGAGGATATGCATGTCCCCAACAATAAGCATTTCATATTTCTTTTTGGTAGTAGGTAGAGGTAGTTGAAAACTTCCAACAGTGAGTGTCGGAGATTTTTAAATAACATTAATACCATTCACTTGGAATTGTTTCTTCGGAAAGTGCACCATATGCTCATTACCTTTGATATGAAAAGTGACCTTGCTTTTATTGTAATCAATAACAGCCCCTGTAGTATTCAAAAATGGTCTACCAAGGATAATCGACATGTTGTCGTCCTCGGGCATCTCAAGTATAACAAAGTCAGTTAAGATAGTAACATTTGCAACAACAACGGGCACATCCTCAAAAATACCGATGGGTATGGCAGTTGATTTGTCAGCCATTTGCAAAGATATTTCAGTAGGTGTGAGTTTATTCAAATCAAGTCTTTTATATAAGGATAAAGGCATAACACTAACACCAGCTCCTAAATCACACAAAGCAATTTTGACATAATTTCTTTTGATGGAGCAAGGTATAGTTGGTATTCCTGGGTCTCCAAGTTTTTAGGTACTCCATCCTTAAAAGAATAATTAGCAAGTGTGGTGGAGATTTTAGCTTCAGGTATTTTTCTCTTATTAGTGATGATGTCTTTCATGTATTTTGCATAAGGGGCCATCTTTAAAATATCAGTCAAGCGAGTGCGCAAAAAGACTAGCCTAAGCATTTCAGCAAAGCGTTCAAATTCTTAATCATCTTTTTTCTTAGTTGGTTATGTGGAAAGGGCATGGGTTTTTGAACCCATGGTTCTCTTTCTCTTCCATGTTTTCTAGCAACAAAGTCTCTTTTATCATACCTTTTATTCTTAGGTTGTGGGTTATCAAGATCAACAGCTGGTTCTATTTCAACATCATTATCTGGTTGTTTATCATTGTCTGCTTGAGTGTCTTCATGAACATCATCATTATCATTTTCATTATCACTAGATGAATGTTCATTACCAGATTGAGTTTCAGCATCAGAGATAGTGACATTATTATTATCTTCAGGAGGTTTTTGTATTTCAGGTTCACTAGAGGTATGCAAAATCCTATCATTTTTCTTTTTCATCTTCTTTTTAGAAGGACTAGGTGCATCAGTGTTAATTCTTTGAGAGTCTTGTTCAATTCTTTTAGTGTGTTGCTTGGGATAAAGTGGTTCCTGAGTCATTTTACCTCCTCTAGTTGCTACTCTAACAGCAAAGTCATTTATATTATTATTCATTTCACTAAGCAACTCTCTTTGAGATTTAGCAACTTGTTCTAGTTGAATTTAAACCATAGAAGCATGTTTCCCTACACCTCTTACATCATTAGTAATTCTAAATAACAAGTCACTCAAGCGAGCAATCATATTGGAGTTGTATTTCAATTGTTTCATAACATTTTCATTGAAGTGATCTTGTTTTCTAATGTAATTGTCAAACTCATAAAGGCATTGACTAGGATGTTTATTGTAAGGGATATCACTTTCATCAAATTTCATTAAAGAATTTACCTCTACCACCTTTGGTGGTGGTGTGTCAAGTCCATGTATTTCTTCAATAGGAGGTAAATTTTTAACATCCTTTGCTTTAATACCTCTTTCCTTCATACTTTTCTTTGCCTCCTGCATATCTTCAGGACTGAGATATAAGATACCCCTCTTCTTCGGTGTGGGTTTAGGAGGTGGTTCAGGAAGAGTGCAATCATCATAATTTTTTAATATATTATTCAATAATTCCTCAGCTTGTTCAACAGTTCATTCCCTGAAAACACAACCAGCACAGCTATCTAGTAAATCCCTAGCAGCATCGGTTAGTCCATTATAGAAGATATCAAGAATTTCATTTTTCTTAAGAGGATGATCAGGCAAAGCATTAAGAAATTGGAGAAGCCTCCCCCAAGCTTGTGGGAGACTCTCTTCTTCAATTTGCACCAAATTAAATATTTCTTGTAAGGCAGCTTGTTTCTTATGAGCAGGAAAATATTTTTCAGAGAAGTAATATATCATATCCTGGGGACTACGCACACAACCAGGAGCAAAAGTGTTGTACCATATCTTAGCATCACCCTTTAATGAGAACGGAAATAATTTGAGAATATAATAGTAGCGAATCTTCTCATCATGAGTAAATAGGGTGGTTATGTCATTTAATTTAGTGAGATGTGCCACAACAATTTCAATTTCATAGCCATGGAAATGATCAGATTCAACCAAAGTAATTAACTCTAGGTCGACAGAGAATTCATAATCCTTATCGGTAACAAAGATAGGTAAAGTAGCAAACTTAGGATCACATTTCATTCTAGCATTCAAAGATATTTCCTTCAATTTGCATAATAATTTCTTAAGATCATCTCTATCATTGCAAGCAAGAAAGTCTCTAGCTACCTCCTCATCCATAACATAACCCTCAGGTATCTTAGGCAATTCATATCTAGGAGAACTAGGTCTAATAGGTGTTTCATGGTTTTCAGTTTCAAGTACTTCATCAGTTTCAGCATTTTCAATATCTTTAGCTCTAGCAATTTGTTCATCAAAAAATTCACCTAGTGGCACATTATCATCAAGCAAGGTACTAGCATCATCATGAGTATCATCCATAGCAGAAGTAGCATCATCAATAACTTGCGACACATCAGGATTAATAGCATGTGGAGGTGTAGCAAGTCTACTCAAAACAGAAGGTGAATCAAGTGCAGAGTGTGATGGCAGTTCCTTACCTCCCCTCGTCCTAGAGGGAACGATCTTGGTTTTTGTATCCTTCAGATTCTTCATAGTGATAGATAGATAAATATCCCAAGTGACTAAAAATATAGCTATGCCCCCCGGCAACAGCGCCAGAAAAAGGTCTTGATAACCCACAAGTATAGGGGATCGCAACAATTTTCGAGTGTAGAGTATTCAACCCAAATTTATAGATTTGACACAAGGGGAGCCAAAGAATATTTGTAAGTATTAGCAGTTGAGTTGTCAATTCAACCACACCTGGATATTAAATATCTACAGCATAGTAATATGATAGTTTTGATAGCAGTGGTAACAGTAGCAGAAACGGTAACAGTGATGCAATGGTTTTGTAGCAAGTGTAACAGTAACAGCAGCAGTAGTAACTTAGCAAGAACAATATGTGGGAAATTCGTAGGCTTTGGATTGGTGAATTCGTTGGATGATATTCATCATATAACAGTCATAACCTAGGGCGATACAAAACTAGCTCCAGTTCATAAATATAATGTAGGCATGTATTTCGTAAATAGTCATACGTGCTTATGGAAAGAATTTGCATGACATCTTTTGTCCTACCCTCCTGTGGCAGCGGGGTCCATAAGGAAACTAAGGGATATTAAGGCCTCCTTTTAAAAGAGAACCAGAACAAAGCATTAACACATAGTGAATACATGAACTCCTCAAACTACGATCATCACCAAAAAGTATCCCAATTACTGTCGCCCTGGGGTTTACGGATCATAACACATAATAGGTGAATATGACTTGCAAGATCGGATCTAGAACATAGATGTAATGGTGAAAACATAAACGGTTCAGATCTGAAATCATGGCACTCGGGCCCTAGTGACAAGCATTAAGCATGGCAAAGTCATAATAACATCAATCTTAGAACATAGTGGATACTAGGGATCAAGCCCTAACAAAACTAACTCGATCACATGATGAATCTCATCCAACTCCTCACCCACCAGCGAGCCTACAAAGGAATTACTCAATCCCGATGGGGAGCATCATGGAATTGGTGATGAAGGAGGGTTGGTGATGACGAAGACCGAAGATTCCCCTCTCCGAAGCCCCGAACGGGCTCCAGGTCTGGCCTCCCGATGAAGAACAGGAGGTGGCGGCGGCTTCATATCGTGAAACGCGATGAAACTTTCTCCTCGATTTTTTCCTTCGAAAATAGGATTTATTGCGTCGGAATTAGGGTCAGTGGGGCCACAAGGTGGGCACAACCCACCAGGGCACGCCTAGAGGGGGGCGCCTTGTTGTCTTGTGCTCACCCAGGGGCCCCCCTCTGGTGGTTCTTTATTCTAGTATTTTTCTTTTATTGTAAAACAATTCTCCAAAAAGTTTCGTTCCATTCTGTGAACTTTTATTTCTGCACAAAAACAACACCATGGTAGTTCTGCTGAAAACAATGTCAGTCCGGATTAGTTTCATTCAAATCATGCAGATTAGAGTCCAAAACAAGAGCAAAAGCATTAGGAAAAGTAGATACGACGGAGACGTATTAGACCCACATCTTTATAAAGAAGGAGTAGATGGTATTATTAGACATTGTATACCTGAGCATGAACAGGAACAAATCCTATGGAAGTGTCACTCCGAGGCTTATGGAGGACACCATGCGGGAGACAGAACTGCACACAAGGTATTACAATCCGGTTTTTATTGGCCTACTCTTTTCAAAGATGCACGTAAGTTTGTTCTATCTTGTGATGAATGTCAAAGAATTGGTAACATTAGTAGACATCAGGAAATGCCTATGAATTATTCACTTGTTATTGAACCATTTGATGTTTGGGGATTTGATTACATGGGACATTTTCCTTCCTCTCATGGATATACTCATATTTTAGTTGCTATTGATTACGTTACTAAGTGGGTAGAAGCTATTCCAGCTAGTAGTGCTGATCACAACACTTCTATTAAAATGCTTAAAGAAGTTATTTTCCTGAGGTTTGGAGTCCCTGGATATTTAATGACAGATGGTGGTTCACACTTCATTCATGGTGCTTTCCGTAAACTTCTTGCTAAATATGATGTTAACCATAGAATTGCATCTCCTTATCACCCTCAGTCTAGTGGTCAAGTAGAACTAAGTAATAGAGAAATAAAATTAATTTTGCAAAAGAACGTCAATAGGTCTTGAAAAAATTGGTCTAAGAAACTTGATGATGCATTATGGGCTTATAGAACCGCTTATAAAAATCCTATGGGTATGTCTCCATATAAAATGGTCTATGGAAAAGCATGTCACCTACATCTCGAATTAGAACATAAAGCTTATTGGGCAATTAAAGAACTCAACTATGATTTTAAACTTGCCGGTGAAAAGAGGTTATTTGACATTAGCTCACTTGATTAATGGAGAACCCAGGCCTATGAAAACGCTAAGTTATTTAAAGAAAAGGTTGAAAGATGGCCAAGTCTTGCTATACAATTCTCATTTAAGATTTTTTGCAGGAAAACTTCTCTCCAAATGGGAAGGGCCTTACATTATCGAAGAAGTTTACCGTTCCGGTGCTATCAAGATCAACAACGCCGAAGGAACTAACCCGAAGGTGGTGAATGGGCAAAGAATCAAACATTATGTCTCAGGTATGCCTATAAATGTTGAAACTAATATTATTCATTCCATAACACCAGAGGAGTACATAAAGGAAACCTTCTAGAACGCTCCAGAACCCTAAAAAGGAATAGGTATGCGATACGGTAAGTAAACCAACTCCAAAAGTTCCCCAAAAGCAATTTTACTCCTGATACGTCTCCAACGTATCTATAGTTTCTGATTGTTCCATGCTATTATATTATCTATTTTGGATGTTTTATATGCATTAATATGATATTTTATATTATTTTTGGGACTAACTTATTAACCTAGAGCCCAGTGCCAGTTTCTGTTTTTTCCTTGTTTTTGAGTTTTATAGAAAAGGAATACCAAACAGAGTCCAAACGGAATAGAACTTTTGCGATGATTTTTCTTGGACCAGAAGACACCCGTAGGACTTGGAGATGAAGTCAGAGGAGTCCCGAGGCGGCCACAAGCCTCAGGGGCGCGCCCTAGGGGGCACCGTGAGGGCTTGTGGGCCCCTCAGAGCTCCTCCAACCCTAATTCTTGGCCTATAAATTCAGAAATATTCCCAAATGACCAGAAGCGTCCACCAAAATACTTTTCCGCTGCCGTAACCTTCTGTTCCCATGAGATCCCATCTTCGGGCCTTTTCCGGCATCCTGTCGGTGGGGGATTCGATCACAGAGGGCTTCTACATCAACTCTATTGCTCTTTCGATGAAGCGTGAGTAGTTTACCACAGACCTACGGGTCCATAGCTAGTAGCTAGATGGCTTCTTCTCTCACTTTGATCCTCAATACCATGTTCTCCTTGATGTTCTTGGAGATCTATCCGATGTAATATTCTTTTGCGGTGTGTTTGTCAAGATCCGATGAATTGTGGATTTATGATCAGTTTATCTATGAATATTATTTGAATCTTCTCTGAATTCTTATATGCATGATTTGATATCTTTGTATTTCTCTTCGAATTATCAGTTTGGTTTGGCCAACTAGATTGGTTCTTCTTGCAATGGGAGAGGTGCTTAGTTTTGGGTTCAATCTTGCGGTGTCCCGACCCAGTGACAAAGTAGGGGTAGCGAGGCACGTATTGTATTGTTGCCATCAAGGGTAAAAAGATGGGGTTTTCATCATATTGCTTGAGTTTATCCCTCTACATCATGTCATCTTACTTAAGGCGTTACTCCGTTCTTATGAACTTAATACTCTAGATGCATGTTGGATAGCGGTCGATGTGTGGAGTAATAGTAGTAGATGCAGGCAGGAGTCGGTCTACTTGACACGGACGTGATGCCTATATTCATAATCATTGCCTTGGATATCGTCATAACTTTGTGCTTTTCTATCAATTGCTCGACAGTAATTTGTTCACCCACCGTATTATTTGCCTTCAAGAGAGAAGCCTCTAGTGAAAACTATGGCCCCCGGGTCTATTATCCATCATATTTTCAGATCTATAAACCAAAAACCCAAAAATACCTTGCTGCAATTTATTTACTTTTATTTTGTTTTATGTTTTAGTAAGCTTTTATATCTATCTCTATCAGATCTCATCCTTGCAAGTGACCGTGAAGGGATTGAGAACCCCTTTATCGCGTTGGGTGCAAGTGTTTGATTGTTTGTGCAGGTGCATAGATTGGAGACTTGCATGTATCTCCTACTGGATTGATACCTTGGTTCTTAACTGAGGGAAATACTTATCTCTACTTTGTTGCATCACCCTTTCCTCTTCAAGGGAAAAACCAACGCAAGCTCAAGAAGTAGCAACTCCGTTTTGGAATATTTAAAAAAATTAGGAAAATAATAAGTAGTCTGGAAAGCGCACGAGCAGGCGACAAGCCTGGGGGGCGCACCCTACCTGTCGTGGTGGAACACGATCACCTATGGGGCCATCAGCCCATTGTGGTTCGGCAGGGGGGAGATCACGTAGCACAAAGAGCGGAAGCCATGGAACAACACGACAGTGGTGACACTGGTGGTTTTTTACCCAGGTTCGGGCCGCTGAGAAGCGTAAAACCCTACTCCTGCTTTGGTGGATTGAAGAGAGGACCATGGTGGACACGCAGTGCTCAAGCCCGGCAAGGTCGCCTCAGGGAGAGCAGCTACGCGCGTATGAGTGTACAAGGGTCCGAATCCTTTTTTTAGGTTGCCATGGACCTCCTTTTATAGGCTAAGGGGTTACCATAGTGGCAAAACAGTCATTATCTACTGATTACATAGCCAACAGTGCTATCATACCTAACTCTGGCAGTTAGGACAAAGTGCATTAAATGCACTGCTAGGTGTCACGCTGTGGATGCAGCCCGACAAGCCTGCCGCGCTGCTTAACCATCTTCTACCTGTCTGCATGACACGTCTCTAGACGGGTGTCATATAGGGGGAATCTCCCTTCCAAATGGCTGCCACGTGCCAAATGACAACCACTTAATCACTTGGGGGCTCGACACCACACTGATAAGTGACTTGTGTCGCTGTGCGGTGGAGTGGTGGAGTCTTGGCAGGGATATTTGCCCTTGGCGGCCCCGGCAAGCCTGCCGAGGAAATCTTGGGACTTGTTCTTGGTGAGGCCTTGACCTGACCAGGCTCGCCTGCCCGGTAAGGGTGGTCTTTTCTTAGTGACATCTTGTTCTCTTGGCTTGTCTTGGTCTTCTTGATCCGCCCTTTGATTCCGCAAAGAGCTATCTTTCTGGCTTGGCCTTGTCTTGGGAGCTTGGTTCTGTTGTATCTTCGCCATTGCGCCTGTGTACAGTCTAAGCAACATACGTGAAGGTTTGTTGTACCGACAGGAGCCCCCGAGCCTGGCCCGAATGTGCTGCCGAGCACCGTTAGGGTAGGCCCTATCAGGTACACAGGCGGGCCGTTCGCGGTGGCTCCCTTCTTCATATTTTCCTTGCTTCTTCATTAACCTGTGCTTGAGTCAGTTTCCGGTTTTCCCGCGCGTCGCACGACGCCAAACGCGGTGGGGCCATCTCTGTAATGGCCCGTGAATGACTTTTGTTCATGGGGAGGTAACTGCCATTTCACTCTTCCTACCACGCTCGTCCCTCCCGCCACGTATGCTGCATGCATCGCGTGGGGTAGGTAACGGATGCGTATGGTGCAGGAAAGAGCGTCGTGGTAGAAATCCACCCACCCCGGATTGGTGCAAGAGGGTGGTCGATGAGTCCAGCCACCGTTGGTGGCATAAATGGGTCAGATTTGAAGGAGCCCCTGGGGGGAAGAGGAGCACCAGCCCCCGGTCCCAGCTGGTCTATAAAAGGGAGCACGAGGGGGAACGGAGGCATTCATCCTCGCATCTTTTCCTTCTTCTTGCTTGCCTTCTTCTCCTTTATGCCGAGGGAAAGAGGCCGGGGCCTGGCTCCGGGCCTCGGCCTGGGAGTGATGATCCCGGAGACTGGTGCTGATATCCGGGGAGTGAGTCTGGTCTACAGCCGAGGGAGACACGGTGGCTGTGGTTGGGGCAGTCGCAGCAGGTGGCAGCGCACCCATGGCTGCCGCGTCGACTCCGGTATGGAAGGTGTCGCGCCTCTCCTTAATGGCAGAGCGCTCGCACCCTTCATACGAGCTATCCACCCGGGGCAGGGGTGTCGCCTCTGCCGCAAGCTGCTGGGGTTCGAAGGCCCATGGGTGGAGTCTTCAGGGCTTCTGGTGCCCACCCTGGGCGCCGTGCTCGGGATCTTTAGTGATCCCAGCGCTGCCCTCTCTGATGAGGTCGGGGGCGATGCTGAAGATGGTGACGCCCTCCTACCCGCCAAGGTGGGGGCGGTGTCCTCAATGCGCCTTGGGCGCCGCCACCACCATCAGCAGCCTCTCCGGGGGAAGTGACGGGCCAGGGGCCTGACGTCTTCCCGGAGCGACAGTGATGAGGAGGAAACTGGCGAAGACGAGGAAGGTGGGTGGCAGGCCATCAGGTCGGAGTACGATGGCACCTACGTCTTCGTCTCGTACTGCCTGCCTGTTGCTCCGTTCTTCGATTCTTCCCCACCCCGACACCATCATCACCAGCCTCTTCCGGACGGCTGCCGGGGGAAGCTCTCTTGGCGCCTTCTGCCACGCGCACCTCGCCTAGGCGCTCCTTTCACCATTTTTGCACTCGAGACAAACCCTGGGAGAAGGAGGGCAACAAAGGCATTATGAGACATCTGCCCTTTTTATATTTCAAAGGATGTAGGCGCTCGCCAAATTTTAGTCTTAAATACATAATCTCTTTTGCCCATGTTCGCGCTCTGTAAGGTTTGTACTTGTTTATCCGCTTATTAATGAAAAAGACAAGCCTTGCCGGGTACTTGTGCATGTATCTTATCCATGCAGAGGAGGAACGCCTCTATACTTTTAAGTAAACAAGTTTTCCTGGCAAGCTATCTTGCCGGTGCCCTCCGTTGTTGCCTCCTGCCGGGCTTAAAACTACAGAAGGGAACTGGCTCCTTGTTGATCCTTCTCTGTCAAATTCCACTACAACCATCTTGACTGAAACAACGTTCGGATCAAAGGATGGGAGCACAAATGTTTTGAAGGTGACAAGGTTTCTCTATGCACAAGTTTTCTTCTTACAGAGACACGTATAGATAAAAGGAAACTTATCTGTTCGGCTTGTCGGGGATCGATATGTAAGCTTGTTTTCCGTCTCTTCTTCCCAGGATCAAGTCCGCAGCAAGAGCCCTGTAGTTAGTGCAGGGGAAAACATAGCAGCATATGACCTCATCTAAATGACCATGGCAAGTTTAAGCTAAGCTAATCATGCATGCATGTTTTTAGGGCGCCAGTGCTTTGTTTTATTATCTGTGCTCAGGGTCTGTGCCTAGCTTTGTACAAAGGGTTACATGCGCATCGGTAAGGCTTGTACAAAAGGGTGGCTGCTGGGGCAGGGCCCGACAGCCACGCCTTACGGGTAGAACTTGCGAAGATGCTCAATATTCCATGAGTTTTGCATTTTGATGCCATCTTCGGTCTCCAGACGGACTGCACCAGGTATGGTGACTCGTACTACCCGGTAAGGGCCTTCCCACTTTGGCGTCAACTTCTTGGAACCCTTGGCGGACTGAACACGCCTAAGGACAAGGTCGCCTTCCTCAAGGCTCCGGGCATGTACCTTGCAGCTGTGATAGCTGCGCAGGGCTTGCTGGTAGCATGCAGCACGCACAGCAGCCCGGAGACGGTTCTCCTCAAGGAGCACGGCATCGTCATGCAGGTGCTGCTCTTGCTCTACTTCATTGTAGGCAAATACTCAAGGTGACCCATATATGAGTTCTGTGGGGAGCACTGCTTCTATCCCATAGACTAGGGAGAAGGGAGTCTGGCCAGTAGCTCGATTTGGTGTCGTACGGAGGGACCAAAGAACCACCGGTAGCTCGTCGATCCAACGTCTGCCGCACATTTGCAGCTTATCAAAAGTCCTTGTCTTGAGCCCACGCAACACTTCAGCGTTCATCCTCTTAGCTTGTCCATTGCTCCTGGGATGAGCAACAGAGGCGAATGAAATCTTGCTTCCGAGGGTTTGAACATATTGCATGAAGGCGCGGCTTGTGAATTGGGTGCCATTGTCGGTGATGACTCTGGCGGGTACTCCGAAACGGCACACCAATCCTTTCAAGAACTTGATAGCTGATTGTGCGGTCACCTTCCTCGCAGGCTCCACTTCCGGCCACTTTGTAAACTTGTTGATTGCAACGTACAAGAATTCAAAGCCCCCGATAGCACGGGGGAAGGGGCCCAAGATGTTGAGCCCCTAGACCGAAAATGGCCATGAAAAAGGGATTGTCTGGAGAGCTTGAGCGGGTTGATGGATATTCTTGGAGTGGAACTGGCAGGCTTCACTTCTGGTGACTAGCTCAATTGCATCTTGGAGGGTCGTGGGCCAGTAGAAACCTTGCCAGAAAGCTTTTCCAACCAAGGCTCTTGATCCAATATGAGAGCCACACATGCCTTTGTGTATCTCTGCCAACAGTTCCTTCCCCTCTTCCTGGCAAATGCACTTCAATTTCACACCGTTGGGCCTCCTTTTGTATAATGTGTTATCGACAAACTGATACATACTGGCCCTCCGGGCTACTCTTTCAGCTTCTTCTTGCTCTTCGGAAAGTTCTCCAGTTTGGAGGTAGCAGACGATGTGCCGTGCCCAAGTTGGAGCTCGTGGCCCAACAACTAGGACCAATGGCACCTCCTCACTCGTGGGAGCGCCTACCTCGACAGCAAGGACCTGTGGTCCTGCGGAAGAGTGCAGCTCTAAAAGCAAAGTGGAGTTGTTCCCGGCAGCTTCTCTACCGGGGACCTCTGGAGGCCCTGCCGGTAAAGGCTTGCCGGAGTCTAGCTTCCTCATTTTCCTAGCCATCATCAACGGAGATACTGAGGGTTGATTCAGGTGGAGAACAAATGTCCCTAGTTCCACAGGAAGCTTTTGTGCAGCGCATTTTGACAGATGATCAGCGAGCTATTTTCCGCACGTGGCACGTGCTCCGTTTGCAATCCATCAAAACGCTCCTCCAGCTTCCTCACTTCCTCTACATATGCCTCCATTAATGGGCTCTGGTAATCCTTGTTCACTTGTCTCACTATGAGCTGTGAGTCTCCATGGATGATCAACTTCTTAATTCCCAATTCTACTGCAATTCTGAGCCCGGCAAGGAGCCCTTCATATTATGCAGTGTTGTTGGTAGCTTTTTCCCAGGGAAAATGCATTTGGACCACATACTTGAGGTGCTCTCCGGTGGGCGCGACGAAGAGCACGCCAACCCCCGCACCTTGCAATGAGAAGGCACCATTGTCGTGGGAAACCACGGCCACCTATGGGGCCATGAGCCCCTTTTGGTTTGGCGGGGGGACGGGCATGTTGCACAAAGAGCGAAGAAGCGTCACACAGTGCGGTAGAGATCACACAGGCAGTTTTTACCCAGGTTCGGGCCGCCGTGAGGCGTAAAACCCTACTCCTGCTTTGGTGGATTGATGGTGGAAAAATGGTGGATGAACGCAACGCTCTTGCCCGGCAAGGTCGCCTCGGGGCGAGAGCAGCTACGCGCGTATGAGTGTGTAAGGGTCCGGATCAGCCAACCCTTTCTACGGTCGCCATGGGCCTCCTTTTATAGATCAAGGGGTCACCACAGTGGCAAATCAGTCATTACATACTGATTAGATAGCAAACAGTGCTATCATATCTAATTCCGCAGGCTGACAGAGCGCATTAAATGCGCCGCTCAACGTCACATCTCAGCTTGCCCGGCAGGCCCTGCCGGGCTGTCTTGCCAGCTTCGCGCCTGCTTGCTTGACACGTCTTAGGACGGGTGTCACCTGGGGGTATTTTCTGTAGGAAGTGGCTGCCATGTGGCAAAAAGCAGCCACTTAGTCGCTTTGGAGCTTGACACCGCACCGATCGATGATGTGCGTCATGATGAGGTGGTGCGGTGGAGTGGTTTGCCTCCGTCAGCCCGGGCAGGCCTGCCGGGACGATCCTGAGACTTGCTTCTGGAGCAAACCCAACCTTTGCCAGGCTTGCCTGCCCGGCAGAGGGGGTTCTTCCCTTAGCGATATCTTGCTTCTCTGGCTCATCTTGGTCTTCTTGACCTGCACTTTGATCCTACCAAAGAATTGATCCCTCGTGTTTTGATCTGACCTTGGGTTTGTAATCTTGTTCTTGGGCCTGTGCACAGTCTGGGCAACGGACCCAGGGTTTGTTGCACCGACAGGAGCCCCTGGGCCTGGCACGAACGCGCTGCTAGGCATCGTCGGGGTAGGCCCTAACCAGTGCACAGGCAGGAGCGCAAGGGTGTCTTCGCCCCTTTGAGATCTTCTTTGCTTCTTCATTAACCCAAGCTTGGGTCATTTTCCGGTTTTCCCATGCGTCATGTAACGCCAATTGCGGTGGGACCACTCTGGTAATGGCCCGTGAATGACTTTAACGCACGGGCGAGTAACTGCCAATTCACTCTTTCCACCACGCCCTTATCCGTAGCCATGTATGTTGCATGCATCAAGTGGGGTAGGTAACGGAGGCGCGTGGTGCGGGAGAGCATCAAGGCAGGGGCCCGGTCTTCTTGGATTGGTGCGGGAGGACGGTGATTACTCGCCGGGGGATCAGCCTCCAGCCCCAGCTCGCCTATAAAATGAAGAGCGGGGGAGGAGCGGAGGCATCATCCACACTCCTTTCCTTCTCCATTCCTGATTTCTCCTGGTTATGCCGAAAGGGAGAGCCCGGGGCCAGGTCCCGGGCCCTAGCTTAGAGCTTAGCGCGAGCCTCAGGGGGGCGCTCGGGCGGCGCGGTGGTAGCACCGGAGGTGGCGACTCTGGTGTTTTTGTCGCCGGGTCGCTCGTGGCTTCAATTTTAGTGACGGGCAACGTACACGACATCGCGCTGAGGCCCATAATGGGCACGGGGCATGGTAGTCGATCGTGGCCTATTCCTCTTCTTCCCGTGGCATCGGAAGGAGGTTGCAGAAGTAGTTCGCCATTGGTAAAGGCGAACCCTATCTCCCAGCACACCGCCCATCTGGCGCATGGGAGAGCTCCTAGTCTCCATACGTGTCTCTTCAACGGGCGGTGGCTTCATATCTCCGGGCTGTCGAGGATGACCATGCTCTCTGTGGGGTTACCCAGAGCATATGACGTTCGCATCGGCGGGCGTGGCAGGAGCTTTGGGTGACGGCGGTGTAGAAGGCGGCGGCAACCCACGACGCGTCAAGAACGGGGGCGACCGTTCCGACTAGTCGTGTTTGCCGGTGACTCCGTCGCCTGCGTCTGGGCTTCCGGAAGTGCCACCATTCGTGCCTATCCTCCGGTACCTTCCTCCTAGTCCGGGAACGGCGCCATCCTGATCCTGGGGAGGCGCCGAATCCTAGCCAGGTCTTCCCTCCGCCTTCTTTGTTTCTCTCTATAGTTTCGAAGAAGGAGAGGAAAAAGTGAAGGCATCTCGAGCATTTATCTTTTTTCAATCTTAAATCTGTAGGCACTTGCCAAATTTTAGTTCAAATAACGTAGTCTCTTGAATCCATGTTCGTGTCCTATAAGGTCTGTACTTGTTTGAAGCATATTAATGAAAAAGATAAACCTTGCCGGGGACTCGTGCATGTATATGTCCATGCAGGGGCGGGATGCCTCTATATTTATAAATAAACGAGTTTCCCCCGGCAGGCTATCCTGCCGGTACCCTCTGTTTTGTTGCCGGGGAGTTAAGCCTACCGGGCACAAATCGTGAAGAGGGACCAGCCCCCCGCTAGTCCTTTTTCAACAAAGGCCACTGCGACCACCCCGATCGAAGGAACGTTCAAGTCGAAGGGCGGGAGCACCTAAGTTTCAAAAGGGTAGAAGGGTTTTCTCATGCACAAGTCTTTACTTACAGAACATGTATGGATACAAGGAAGAACTTATCTGTTTGGCTTGCCGGAGATCGCAGTGTAGGCTCATCTTCTTATCTCCTCTTGGGCTAAATCCACGATAGGAGCCTGTAGTTTATGCAGATGAAAATGATGCCAGATGCGATCTTATCTACATGAACATGCGATGCTCATGATATGCTTATGCATGGATGCAACTTGTCGGGGGCCCCCAGCGCTTCATTTATTTCTCTGTTGCTCAGGGTCTGCGCCTGGCTTTGTACAAGGGGTTACATGCAACTGAGGCAAGGCCTGTACAAAAGGGTGGCTGCCGGGCAGGGCCCAACAGCCGCGCCTTACGGGTAGAACTTGCGGAGATGCTCACTGTTCCATGAGTTTTGCAATTGAATGCCATCTCCGGTCTCCAGACGGACTGCGCTAGGTCTGGTGACTCGTACTACCCGGTAAGGGCCTTCCCACTTTGGCGTCAACTTGTTTGTACCCTTGGCGGACTGAACGCGCCTAAGGACAAGGTCGCCTTCCTCAAAACACCGGGCATGAACCCTGCGGCTGTTATAGTGGCGCAGGGCTTGCTGATAGCGTGCAGCACGCGTAGCAGCCCGGAGACGGTTCTCCTCAAGAAGCACAACGTCATCACGCCGGTGCTGATCCTGCGCTACTTCATCGTAGGCAAGCACTCGAGGCGGCCCGTAAATGAGTTCCGTGGGGATAACTGCTTCTGCCCCATAGAATAGGGAGAAGGGAGTCTGCCTGGTAGCTCGATTTGGTGTCGTTTTGAGGGACCAAAGAACCACCGGCAGCTCGTCGATCCATCGCCTGCCGCACTTCTGCAGCTTATCAAATGTTCTTGTCTTGAGTCCTCGCAACACTTCAGTGTTTGCCCTCTCAGCTTGTCCATTGCTTCTGGGATGTGCAACAGAGGCAAATGAGATCTTGCTTCCGAGGGCATGAACATATTGCATGAAGGCGCGGCTCGTGAACTGGGTGCCGTTGTCGGTGATGATCCGGGTAGGGACCCCGAAGCGGCACACCAATCCTTTCAAGAACTTGATAGCTGACTGAGCAGTCACCTTTCTCATGGCATCCACTTCCAGCCACTTTGTAAACTTGTCGATTGAAATGAACAAGAATTCAAAGCCCTCGGCAGCTCGGGGGAAAGGGCCGAGGATATCGAGTCCCCAGGCCGAAAACGGCCATGACAAAGGGATTGTCTGAAGAGCTTGGGCAGGCAGATGGATGTTCTTGGAATGGAACTGGCAGGCTTCACACTTGGTAACTAGCTCGACCGCATCTTGGAGGGCTGTGGGCCAGTAGAATCCTTGCCAGAATGCTTTCCCAACTAAAGCCCCTGATCCAATGTGGGAGCCACACATGCCTTTGTGTATTTCCGCCAGTAGTTCCTTTCCTCCTTCCCGGCAAATGCACTTCAATTTCAAACCGTTGGGCCTTCTTCTGTATAGTGTGTCATCGACAAACTGATACATACTAGCCCTCCGGGCTACTCTTTCAGCTTCTTCTTGCTCTTCGGGAAGTTCTCCAGTTTGGAGGAAATGGACTATGTGCCTTGCCCAAGTTGGAGCCTGGGGCTCGGCAACAAGGACTAGCAGCACCTCCTCATCTGCGGGAGTGTGTTCCTCGACCGCGGGGACCAATGGCCAGGCAGGAGGGCACAGCCCGGCAATCGAAGGGGAGTTGTTTCTGGCAGGGTCCTTGCCAAGAGCTCCGAGGGGTTCTACCGAGAGAGTCTTACCAGAGTCCAATTTCCTCCTCTTTCGGGCCATTGTTGTCGGGGATACGGAGGGCTGAGTAAGATGGAGAACAAAACTTCCTGGTTCCACAGGAAGCTTCTGCGCAGCACACTTTGACAGATGATCAGCGATGTTGTTTTCCGCACGGGGTACGTGCTCTGTTTGCAATCCGTCAAAGTGCTCCTCTAATCTTCTCACTTCCTCAACGTATGCCTCCATCAATGGGCTTTGGTAATCCTTGTTGACTTGTCTCACCACAAGTTGCGAGTCTCCTCGAATAATCAGCTTCTTGATTCCCAATTCAGTGGCAATCCTAAGCCCGGCAAGGAGCCCTTCATACTCTGCTGTATTGTTGGTCGCCTCCTCCCGGGGAAAATGCATCTGGACAACGTACTTCAAGTGCTCTCCAGTGGGAGCAACGAGAAGCACACGAGCCCCCGCACCTTGTAGGGAGAAGGCACCATCAAAATACTTGATCCATTCTTGGGGCGCTTCCTTGCCGGGGATAACTGTTTCAAGCACTTCTTCGTCAGGGGTTGGCGTCCATTCTGCAATAAACTCTGCCAATGCCTTGCTCTGAATCGTTGACGTGCTTTCAAACTTCAGGCCAAAGCTGGATAACTCCAATGCCCATTCCACTATCCTGCCGGCAGCCTCTGGGTTTTGGAGTATCCTTTGCAATGGGAAGCGACTGACAACCGTGATCTAATGGGCTTGGAAGTAGTGGCGCAGTTTCCTTGAGGCCATGATAAGGCCAAAAATCAACTTTTGCACACCAGAGTACCTTGATCTAGCCCCCTGTAACAGGGAGCTGACGAAGTACACTGGGCGATGCACTACATTCTTCCTTGCCGCATCCTCGGGGTTGCCTTCATTGCCGTGCTCTTCTTTATCCTGATCCATATCTGACCCTGCCGGGCTGTTCTCTTTCTCTTTCCTAGACTGGACACTAGCTGAGGTTGCTGCTTCCTCTACTTCCCGTTGCGCCACTAGTGCTGCACTAACCACTTGATTGGTTGCCGCCAGATATAGCACCAACGGCTCTTGTGGTTTGGGAGCAACCAAAGTGGGCACAGAGGACAAGTAGGCCTTCAAATCTCACAGCGTTGCGTCTGCTTCCGGGGTCCACTACATGGGTCCTGCTTTCTTCAAAATTTTGAAGAACGGCAAGGCGCGTTCGGCAGACTTGGAGATGAATCTGCTAAGCGCGCCAACGCACCCCGTCAAACGCCTCACATCCTTAACTGTCTTGGGTGCTTGAATCTGCTCGATAGCCTTGATCTTATCTGGGTTGGCTTCGATCCCGCGGTGGGACACAAAGAAACCGAGTAGCTTGCCGGAGGGAACTCCAAACACACACTTCTCCGGGTTTAGCGTCAAGTTGATCTTGCGCAGATTAGCGAATGCTTCTTCCAAGTCTTGGATGAGGATTGATCTGTCCTTGGTCTTGATCGCAATATCATCCATATAAGCTTCAATGTTCCTGTGCAACTGTGGTTCAAAACCAACCTGGACTGCTCTTGCAAAAGTGGACCCGACACTCTTCAACCCGAAAGGCATGCGCACAAAGCAGTACGTGCCGCATGGGGTGATGAATAAGGTATTTTCTTCATCTTCCTTGGACATGAAGATCTGATGATACCCAGAGTATGCATCCAGAAAGGATAGCAAATCACACCCGAAAGTGGAATCCACAATTTGGTTGATGTGCGGCAAGGGGAACGGGTCCTTCGGGCATGCCTTGCTCAGATCCGTGAAATCTATGCAAAGCCTCCATTTTCCATTAGCCTTGCGCACAACCACTGGGTTTGCTAACCATGTTGGATGTAGTACTCCTCTGACTAGACCAGCTGCCTCAAGTTTCTTGATTTCTTCGGCAATGAACTGCTGCTGCTCCAAGGCTTGCTTCCAGACCTTTTGCTTGACGGGTCAGTCATGTGCGCAGACAGCAAGGTGGTGCTCGATTACCTCCCTGGGAACACCGGGGATATCAGATGGTTGCCAGGCAAAAACATCAATATTCGCCCACTGGAAGGCAACGAGCGCGCTTTCCTATTTGTCATCAAGGGTGGCACTGATAGTAAAAGTACCATCAGCGCCAGCCAGCCCTGTCGGGACCTTTTTCACATGGGGTGTAGCAGCCTTGGACTTCTTGCTGTTGGAACTTTCCGGCACGTCATCCACATGCATAGCATACCCTGAAGAGGTACGCTTTCCGGACTCATTGCTGGTGTCTCTGCTAGCCTTCTTCTTTCCTTTGATTTCCTTGGCGGGAACTGCGGCTTTCGTGGCCTCTGCCGCGACTGCGTCCCGATACATCTTATCCACGCAAATAATTGCGTCCTTCTTGTCTGATGGGATGGAAATGACACCCACTGGCCCTGGCATCTTCAAAGTGTTGTAGGCATAGTGGGATGCCACCATGAATTTTGCCAAAGCTGGGCATCCAAGGATTCCATTATATGGCAGGGGGAGGTCGACCACATCAAACACAACCTTCTCAGTCTGGTAGTTCAACTCCCCCCCAAATGTCACTGGCAACGTGATCTTTCCCTTAGGATGACTCCTGCCGGGATTGACTCCTTGAAATGTGCCAGTAACCTTAAGCTCTTCCTCTGCTATCTGGAGTTTACTGATAACCTTTGGGGAAATCAGATTCAACCCGGCCCCGCCGTCAACCAACATCTTTGTGACTTTGAGGTTGCGAATCGTTGGTGAGACCAACAACGGCAAGCACCCTACCGTAGTGGTGCGGTCAGGATGGTCCTCTTCATCAAAGATGATGGGCGTGCGTGACCACTTGAGCGGCTTTTGAGAATCTGCCACTGGCTCCACGGCATTGACCTCACGCGCCCACTGTTTAAGTTGGCGGTGAGAGGAGTGCAAAGATGCACCCCCGCCAATACATAGGGCGTCAGTGGCCTTCTGGAATTCCTGCTCGCTGGTTTCCTCTTCATCCCCTCCATCACTCTCAGCATTGCAATCCTCCTTCTCTCGGCCCCTGGTGGGTTTTCCTTAGTTCCGAGGAGCCTTGCAGCGGCGATTTGCTTCACCACCCCGGCCCTTCCCGCCAGTACCATTCTGACCTTTTTCCTTATCACGCTTCTCATACTCAGCCCTCTGCTTCTTGACGAGCTGCTCAACCTGGTGACACTCTTGGAGATTGTGGCCCTTGGTCCGATGAATCTTGCAATACGGTCCATCGGCTTTCCGAGCCTTCTCGGCAGCCGCAGCCTCCCGGCAGTCAGTGCACGCAGCAACTTCCTTGCCGGGGGCTTCGGTCTTAGCCTTCTTGCCAGTACTAGGCGTGCCCGATCTCTCAACGGTCATCACTGCCTTATCCTTGCGCTTCTTGTTGTGCTTCTTGTTCTTCTTCTTCTGACTGGTGGACTCGTCGTCATCCTCTGAGTCGATGTCGACGCAATCTTCCTCTCCAGGGAGTTTTCTCCCTTCCTCCACCCGAGCACATTTGTCCACCAAGGTGTAAAGCTCCTTCACAGTCTTGGGCAGACGTACATTCATCTTGGAACGTATCCTGCGGTTGTGCACGTTGGATTGGAAAGCGGCTATCACAGCTGCCGGGTGGATATCTGGGATATTTCTGTGTACTCGGCTGAATCTCTACAAGTACTTTTGCAGAGTCTCTCCTTCTTTCTGCTGGAGAAGCTGCAAATCGTTGGGCCACCCTGGTTCTTGATGGCCACCCGTGAAGGCGCCAATGAACTCATGGCACAGGTCAGCCCAGGTCGAAATGGAGTTCTCCGGCAGGTGCATCAGCCATGACCTCACATTTGACTTGAGTGCCAAAGGGAAGTAATTGGCGAATACCTTCTCATCTCTTCCCCCGACAGCTTGAACAGCGATGGTGTAGATGCTCAAAAACTCTGCCGGGTTCAGCGTCCCATCATACTTCTCTGGAATCTCCGGCTTGAACGTGCGAGCGAATGGCCAACGGACTTGCCGCAGCTCACGGGTGAAAGCAGGGCACCCAACCTCGAAAGGTAGGCACCCGCCGTCTCCGAGTGCGGGTTCGTCGACGTCGAGGCCATCGCACCCATTGGACCGACGGTGGTTGTCGCGGCGTCGCTCGACGACGATGCGCACGCCTTCCCTCCGCCCATCCTCCGGGGCTCGTCGTTGGCCTGGACACGCTCGACGGTCAGAAGAGGCCATCGAGACGTCATCTGGTTCTTGGTTTCGCGGCTCCCGCACTGGCTGTCATGGTGGGGACTGCACCGTGGTGGTGGCCCCTTCCGTCCGGCCAGTAGCACGGGCTGTCGTCGCTGCTTGGGGAGGCCATGGTGGGCCAGCTCGCTGTGATCCTCCCGCCTCGGCGAAGCCAATCAGACTTTGGATGGTGGCTCGCCACTCATCCATCTGACCGGCTGCCGGCGGGAATCTCAACAGTAGTTGAGCCCATGCCATGGCCTCTGAGGCAGTGCTCGGCATAGGTGATGACGATGTAGATCGCGGTGTTGCTCGGCTCCTGATGGTGCCGGTAGCGATCGCGCCGCGCCTTCGTTGTTGCGAACCAGCCGTTTGGATGGCATGGTGACGCGGTGGGGGCGCTTGAAGGCGAGCGGCTCCGTTGGGCATAGTAACTAGGTCAGCTCATTCCAGAGGCGGCGCACGCCTTGCGGTTGCGCCCGCGGCGGGGGCGGCCGGAGAGTTGCGATTCGCCCCAGAACGAGCGCCACCACTGAGATCGTGCCCTTCGGCGAGGATAAGAGGTGCAGGCGTAATAAGCCCTCCACTCGTACCTCATGGAGCATGGCCGCCGGGATGTTGCTGATGCTGTCCTTCCTCGGTGCCTCCCGTTCCTGCTTCGGCCGTGGGGGAGGTGGTGACAACGCCGCCTGCGCCGACCACACCCCCCGCAGCGTCCACACCCACGCGCGTCCGCGCATTCCCTGCGATGTCGGCGGTCGCGAGCGGCGAAGCCTTTGAGGTGGACGGGTGATTTGTGGCTCAGGACTTCTTCTTGGACGCCATAGTTGATCACGCCGTCGATGACGAGAATGGCGATGAAGATGATGTGCTATTGACGCTCTCGGGTTTGCGCAAGTAATCCCCCTACGTGGCGCGCCAAATATGTCATGGGAAACCACGGCCACCTATGGGGCCATGAGCCCCTTTTGGTTCGGTGGGGGACGGGCACGTTGCACAAAGAGCGGAGAAGCGTCACACAGCGTGGCAGAGATCACACGGGCAGTTTTTACCCAGGTTCGGGCCGCCGTGAGGCATAAAACCCTACTCCTGCTTTGGTGGATTGATGGTGGAAAAATGGTGGATGAACGCAGCGCTCTTGCCCGGCAAGGTTGCCTCAAGGCGAGAGCAGCTACGCGCGTATGAGTGTGTAAGGGTCCGGATCAGCCAACCCTTTCTACGGTCGCCATGGGCCTCCTTTTATAGATCAAGGGGTCACCACAGTGGCAAATCAGTCATTATATACTGATTAGATAGCAAACAGTGCTATCATACCTAACTCTGCAGGCTGACAGAGCGCATTAAATGCGCCGCTCAACGGCACATCTCAGCTTGCCCGACAGGCCCTGCCAGGCTGTCTTGCCAGCTTCACGCCTACTTGCTTGACACGTCTCAGGATGGGTGTCGCCTGGGGGTATTTTCTGTAGGAAGTGGCTGCCATGTAGCAAATAGCAGCCACTTAGTCACTTTGGAGCTTGACACTGCACTGATCGATGACGTGCGTCGTGATGAGGTGGTGCGGTGGAGTGGTTCGCCTCCGTAAGCCCCGGCAGGCCTGCTGGGACGATCCTGAGACTTGCTTCCGGAGCAAACCCAACCTTTGCCAGGCTCGCCTGCTCGGCAGAGGGGGTTCTTCCCTTAGCGATATCTTGCTTCTCTGGCTCATCTTTGTCTTCTTGACCTGCACTTTGGTCCTACCAAAGAATTGATCCCTTGTGCATTGAACTGACCTTGGGTTTGTAATCTTGTTCTTGGGCCTGTGCATAGTCTGGGCAACGGACCTAGGGTTTGTTGCACCAACAACCATCAAAGTACATGATCCACTCTTGGGGTGCCTCCTTGCCGGGGATAACTATTTCCGGTGTCTCTTCATCTGGAGTAGGTGTCCATTCTGCAATGAACTCCGCCAGTGCCCTGCTCTGAATGGTTGAGGTACTTTCATACTTCAGACCAAAACTCCATTCAACTATCATGCCGGTGGCCTCAGGGTTCCTCAGTATGCGTTGCAAAGGGAAGCGGGTGACAACCGTGATCTCGTGGGCTTGGAAGTAGTGGCGCAGTTTCCTTGAGGCCATGATGAGGCCGAAGATCAATTTCTGCACTCCAGAGTACCTTGACCTAGCCCCCTGCAACAGGGAGCTAACAAAGTAGATTGGTCGCTGCACCACCCTCTTCTTTGCCGTGGCCTTGCGGTTGCCTTCACCACCCGGCTCATCTTTCTCCTGATCTGCACCCAACCTTGCCGTGACTGGTTCGCTTCCTTTTCCGGGGAGGACAATAGCTGCGACTGCTCCTTCATCTACTTCCCGCTGCGCCACCAGTGCTGCACTAACCACTTGATTGGTTGCCGCCAAATATAGCAGTAATGGCTCTTGTCGTTTAGGAGCGACCAAGGTGTGAGCAGAGGAAAGATAGGCTTTTAAGTCCCGCAGCACCGCTTCTGCCTCCGGGGTCCACTTCATGGGCCCTGCCTTCTTCAGAATTTTGAAGAATGGCAGGGCGTGCTCGGCGGACTTGGAAATGAACCTACTCAGTGTGGCAACACATCCAGTTAAATGCCTCACGTCCTTGACTGCCTTGGGTGCTTGAATCTGCTCGATCGCTCTGATCTTGTCGGGGTTGGCCTCTATCCCCTGGTGAGACACAAAGAAGCCAAGCAGCTTGCTGGAGGGAACGCCAAACACACACTTCTCAGGGTTCAACTTCAAGTTGATCTTGCGCAGGTTTGCAAAGGTCTCTTCCAAGTCCTGAATGAGTGTTGATCTATCCTTGGTTTTGACCACTATATCATCCATGTAAGCCTCAATATTCCTGTGCAACTGAGGTTTAAACCCAATTTGCAATGCCCTTGCAAAAGTGGACCCAGCGCTCTTTAACCCGAAGGGCATCCGCACAAAGCAGTACGTGCCACATGGGGTTATGAACGCGGTCTTCTCCTCATCTTCCTTAGACATGAATATCTGATGGTATCCGGAGTATGCATCCAAGAAGGAAAGCAGGTCGCACCCGGAAGTGGAATCCACAATCTGGTCAATACATGGCAAGGGGAAAGGGTCCTTCGGGCATGCCTTATTCATATCTGTGAAGTCTATGCAAAGCCTCCATTTCCCATTCGCCTTGCGCACCACCACTGGGTTCGCCAACTGTCGGTGTCAAAACTGGCAGACCTCGGGGTAGGGGGTCCCGAGCTATGGATCTAGGATCGATGGGTAACAAGGGATGACGAACACAGTGTTTACCCAGGTTCGGGCCCACTCGAAGAGGTAATACCCTAGTCCTGCTTGATTGTATTGATTGTATAACATGGTTTATAGAGTAGATCTACCTCGAGATCAGTATGAGCTAAACCCTAGGCTACGGGGGGATGAAGATAGCTCTGCCCCTAATGACTACAACCCTCGGTTTATATAGACACCGATAGGGTTAGGGTTACCGAAGATAGATTACAACAAGAAGGAAAGAGATCTCGTCCACCCTTGACTTGGAGGGCACACCACGGCTTCACAGGTCTCCGGTCACCACACGGCTCCACCAGTCCGGCCCATGCACAATGGGTCGTCGCCCCGAGGACCCCATAGTCCATGACTCCCTCAGTAGCCCCTGAACTTGCCTCCAACGCCGAGACTTGTATCCGATATCCATTCCGACCAGTATTCGGTTTGCAGGGTGAGTTCCTCAGCAAGTCTTCCCCCTGTTCGGTACTAAGTGATGTCCGAAGTCTGAAACGGCTGTTTTACTTAACACCGAAGGTAGTAATAAAAATATCGCTCAAGCGCAAATAGTGCCTTTATCTGACAACTTTTCTCCTTCAATGAAGAGTCGCTTCCGGCCATAACGCCAAGCAGTTACTATTTCTCAAAGCGCGGCTCGAGGCTGACGCCATGCTTGACATGTCCCTTCAAGGTGGAGATCGTGTCCCACTTTTCGGGGGATATGGTTAATGATTTTGATTCCTCTCCCCGCTCATAACGTTGCGGAGATATCAGGAAGTGGAGAGGCCAACGGCATGAAAAAAGGGATCTCTGGCTTGCCCACAGTCTATAAAGGGGGGGCTCTACAGTCTGCATCCCACGCCTTCTCCTACCTTCCGCACTCGTGATCCTTTAGAGCTCCAGCGCCCTTTCTCCCTGCTTCCATAGCCAATCCCACTTTACCTCCTTCGACCATGGTCGGATCCGGCGCCAATGGGAAGTGGGAAGCCTCCTCTGTCACCAATGAGGATATACTGAAGCTGAAGGAGGCCGGTTACTTGCCGACCAACGTCGGCCATCGAGCCCCCAAAGAGGGCCAGATCATCCCTACGCCCAAGCCATGCGAAAGGGTAGTTTTTCTCCCCCATTTCCTTAGGGGGCTTGGATTTCCACTGCACCCCTTTGTGCGGGGGCTAATGTTTTACTATGGGCTGGATTTCCATGATCTAGCCCCCAACTCCCTCGTCCACATTTCGACCTTCATCGTCGTCTGTGAAGCGCTCCTTCGGGTCCAGCCGCACTTCGGCTTTTGGCTGAAGGTGTTCAGCGTGAAGCCCAAGGTGGTCGGCGGTGAGCACGGGGACTGCGGAGGGGCTATGATCAGCAAGCTGACATGGGTCCAGTGGCCGGACGACCACTTCGTCGACACCATCCGGATGTGGTAGAAGGAGTGGTTCTATATCACCGAGTCGAGGGAGGCCGCATGGTGAGTGACCCCCGCCTTCCGGTCTGGACCCCCCACCAGATTGGCCTCCTGGACCACCAAGAGTCCGGACTGGGGATGCGTTGGCGAGGTCAAAGCGCTCCAGAAGTGCGTCAACAGCGTAATAGAGACCGGCGCGAAGCTGGTCGACGTGTTCCAGATCATGCTCCACCGTGGGCTCCTCCCTTGCCAAGAGAGGGCCAAGCCCTTGTGGGAGCAGGAGCCCGAGGATCCGGCCACTGTGTGGCATCTCTTCGGCATGACTCCTCACAAGATATGGGGCCAACTATTCCAGCCCCAGAAGGAGTGCCCAGCCGAGGGAAAGGGCATCGGTCTTGACGCCGCGAATCCCCAAGGGAGGTGAGTGGCATGTCTCTTCGAAGAGTATTCAGATAGTCACATTACGTGAGATTCTATCTAACCTGGTTATGTGGATTCTGCAGGGCTGGCTCGCCAAGGCCAAGAAGATCAGTGGCCCAGTGCCGTTACCGAAGGGGCCCCGATCAGAGCAGCTGGAGAAGATGCTGGTCGTGGTGCCCTACAAGGCACCCACTAAAAAGGGCAAAAAGCAAGAGGCACCGGAGGCCAGGGAGGGCCTCCGCCGCTGGATCCGTCCGGGCAACCTGTCCGGAGATGTTGCGGCCTCATCCGTACAGCATCGGGGCAAGGAGGAGGAGGATGAAGAGGAGAGTCTCTCTTCGCACTCCAAAAAGAGGCCGGCGTCCGAGGACCCCGAGGAGGTCCAACCTTCCCCGGCCCCAAAGAGATGACACCGGCCTAAGCTGGTTATACCTGACAGCTCGGATAACGAGAAGTCTGAGGCGTCTAAGGTGCTCCCGAAGAAGGGATCCAGGGTCAAGCCCCCTGCCAGCAGGTAAGGTGTCTGTATTTTCAGCTATTACGCTTTCAGTAGTTTGTTTTAGTTGAAGGTTAACCCCTCCGAATTGCAGCCCCCCGCATGAGCGCCCCACAGAGCAAATCTCGGAAGGGACGTCTCCACCCGCCGAGCTGGCGGACAGTGGGTCTATGGCGCACTCCGCATCTCCTTTGGTCCCCGAAGAGGCTGAGGAGGTGTGGTCCCAAAGAACTCCTCCTCCTCCGAACATGGAGGGGGAGGTAGATGCCATAATGGCTGAGGTCAACACCTCGGTCACCGAAGACCAAGAGGGAGTGTCCCTCCTGGTCGACGAGGGAAAAGAATCCGGGCCATCCGGACCCCCTCTGTCAACCGCTCCCGAGCCTCCGAGGCCCTCGATGGCACAGATTCCTCCCAGTGGGGAGGGGGCCGGGGAGCCAACGCCGGCACCAAACACCTTCGCACGGGCGGTGGTGGGCTGGCCGGACACGCTGGAGGAGTTGGTGAGCAACTCCGTCATCGTTGAAGGGCACCGCACCCTTATGGGTGCGGTTATGCAGAGTGTTCGGTCTGTCCAATCCGGACTGAACAACGCTGTCCAAGGCCTTCTAACAGGCTTTGAGGTAAGTCAAGTAATGCTCCTTCCTCATAATGCGGTTATAGTTCTTAGTTTAAGTAGGCCGCATACATAGCAGCCCCCGAGACTCTGCCAGGATCTTCGAAGAGACCTGCAGAGGATCAAATTTGGTAGGTCAGTTAACAATGTCGACATTTCTGACGCTAACACAGGCATCTTCCGTGGCCGCGGCTGCTAATGCCACGGTGTTAGAGGAGATGGATCGGAAGCTCAAGCTTTCCGATCAAGAGCTGGACCTTGTCAACAAACGGCTTGACGAGGCACAAGTTAAGCTATGTAAAAAGATGTGTATTTCCCAGATAGGGACTGGCCGGACCATTGACTGATCCTTTATCTTAATGATCTTGCAGCTACTGCCACCGAGGTCGAGGGCTTAAAGGAGGCCCTTAAGTATGTTGAGGCCGAGGCGGCCGAGAAGAGGACAGCCGCTGAGAGGGCGGTGTCCGAGCTTGAGTAGGCCAAGCGTGCTGCTAAGCATCATCAATCTCGAGTAACCAAGGTCCAAGGGGAGCTCCAGGATGCCGCTGAAAAGCTTGAGGCCCTTGAGAAGGGGCGGGAGGAGTAATCCTCCCATTTGTCCGAGGTGGAGAAAGAGATCTAGGAGGCGAGGAGTGACGCCCGAGGTGTCCGGGAGGATCTTCGGCAAGCCACATTAATTGCCAATGGTAAGAACTATTTATTGCAGAGTGTGTTCGGAGGCAACAGATTCACCCTGCTGATGAGGGTCTGGCGGTCCACAGGCGTCTTTGCTGAACTCCCGAAGAATGCGGAGGCCGCGGCGAGGCACTATGCCACACGCGAGGAGGATTCCACGCAGCGGCTCTTTTGGTCACAGTTTCCGAACTCCGAGCGTCCTCCCCTCCTCAGCGATCAAATGAAGCAGCTGATGAAGATGCATCGGATGTCCGAGCTGGCCTTGAAGGACCTCTTTGTCAACCTATGGCCGGCCGAGCCCATTCCAGACACGTACTTCGACCTTGTGCAAAGGTTGCGGGAGGCGCCGCTCCGGATTGATGCCGTGAAGCGATCGGCGTCCCTTTAGGGGGCGAGGCTCGCGTTTGCGAAGACCATGGTTCATTGGCCAAGGATTAATCCAATGGAGATGGCCACAGGTCCTCTGCCCCAGGGGAAGGAGCATCGCCGCCCTGAGCAGTACTTCATGCAGGTGATGACCGGAGCGTGGGCGATAGAGGGCCAGTGTTCGAAAAATGTAATGCTTGAGTAGATGTAGCAAGCTTGTACCAAGTGGGATTTATGCTTTATTATGCGCCCGACGAACTTAGTGATTAAATTTTGACTCCTATGTGGCCGTATGTTTAGTTTTGAAAGCTACCAGTCATCGGCTTTAGCCCCCAGGTGAATATCATGAAGGGTGTTTTGTTTCTGCATTGTTACCCTTAGCCAATGTCTTGGTGCCCGGAGGCGGTAGTGCGGGAACGAAACCAGGCAATCAGACTATTCGGTTTTACTGCTTTCACTTAGCCTTAGGAGCTTGACGGTGGGGACTAGGGACTAGCCCCGGTGTATTTGTGATGTACTTAGGGGTCGAAGCCTGCCCTTTCCGATCACGTGGTTTGTGTTACGATGAACCCTTCGTGTGACACGGCGAAATCGCCAATGATTTTTAGAGTCCAACCTCGTCATCGGATCGCAGACCCGTTCGCGCTTACTATGACAATCAGTTTTCAGCTTTTTCCACCTGAGGTACTTGACCGAGCGAACCAGTAGTATAATCGCAGGGGTTCTCCCTTTGCCCTCTTAGCCGAACAAGCGGAACATAAGTGTCGTGGGAAAACACGGCCACCTATGGTGCCGTCGGCCCCTTGTGGTTCAGCAGGGGGAAGGACACATTGCACAAAGAGCGGAGGGCGCAGGGCAGTGCGGCGGCGATCACATGGGCAGTTTTTACCCAAGTTCGGGCCGCCGTGAGGCGTAAAACCCTACTCCTGCTTTGGTGGATTGATGAGAGGACCGTGGTGAAGACGCCGTGCTATAGACCGGCAAGGTCGCCTCAGGGCGAGAGCAGCTACGCGCGTATGAGTGTACATGGGTTTGAATCCTTTCTAAGGTTGCCATGGCCCTCCTTTTATAGATCAAGGGTCACCACAATGGCAAATCAGTCATTGTGTACTGATTAGATAGCAAACAGTGCCATCATACCTAACTCTGCAGTCTAGACAGAGCGCATTAAATGCGTCACTTAGTGTCACATCGTAGCCTATCCCAGCAAGCCTTGCCGTGCTGTTTTGCCACCTTCTCGCCTGCCTGCATGACACGTCGCTGGACGAGAGTCATTTGGAGGTGATTTCCTCTGGAGATGGCTGCCACGTGCCAAATAATGGCCACTTAGCATCTTGGGGGCTCGACACCGCACCAATCGGTGACTTGCGTTGCTTGTTTTGTGGAGCGGTGAAGCCTTGGCGGGGTAATCCGCCCTCAACGTCCTCGGCAAGCCTGTCGGGGCAATCTTGAGACTTGTCTTCGATGTAACCTCGTCCCCGCCAGGCTCGCCTGCCCGGTAGGGGAGGTTTTCCCATCTTGGTATTTTACTCCTTGGGTTGGTCTTAGTCTTCTTGATCCGCCCTTTGATTCTTCAAAGAGTCGGTCTCTTCTGCTTGGCCTTGTCCTAGATGCTGCAATCTCATTCTTGAGCCTGTGTACAGTCTGGGCAACATACCTGGGGTTTGTTATACCGACAGGAGCCCCAGGGCCTGGCCTGAACACGCTGTCGAGCGTCCTTTGGGTAGGCCCTATCCAGTACATAGGGGGGAGGTTGTAGTAGCTCACCCCTTGAGATCTTCTTTGCTTCTTCATTAATCTGAGCTTAAATCGGTTTCCGGTTTTCCCGCGCGATGTGCAAGACGTTGTGGGGAGATTATGAGCCACGATCCCTGGGCTACCCACGTCCCGTGTTCATGGGGTGGTAATTGCCATTCCATTAACTTTCCCATTTGCAGCGTTTCCGCCACATGCATCGCATGCGTCGCGCGGGGTTGTTTGGCGGATGCAAAGGGCGTGGAAATGCGTGCCATGGTAGAAACCCAGACGCCATGGATTGGTGCTGGGGGCCAGCCTTGATTCCATGAGCCACTGGTGGCGCGGGGGAGCCGGATTGGAGGAGTAGGGCGGCTGCCTTCGAGGGAGAGGAGCCAGCCCCCTGCCCTGGTCACCTATAAAAAGGGACGCAGGGCACGGTGCTTCTCCACACATCTCACTCCTTCCTTTCCCTTTAGCAGTTTCGGCCCACCATGGTGAGGGGCAGGGGTCGTGGCGGTTCTCCGGTGGTGGTGAGAGGGCCTCTTCTCGACAGCGCCCCCCTCCTATTGGGATCATAGGGGTGGATCCCACCGTGAGAGGAGGTGGGAGGGGCCGAGGTCGCGACCGCCGTGGTGCCCGGGGTCGAGGAGGACGGGGTGGTGCTCAGATCGCACCTCCGCCGGCCGCTCATCCCCCAATGGAAGGCCACGTCGGAGATCAACCGCTGGAGTTCATCATCAGGCTGTATAAGCCCCCGCGCGGCCGCCTCTGCCTCCCTACTCCATTTGCGAGGGTGATGGAGCTTGAACAACCACGCGCGCTGAAGCTGCACATGAGGGGTTGCTGTAATGGCAGCATGCGGGTGGATGTGGATTACCCCGCCCCTCATGTCATGCTCTTCCGACGTGGCTGGAAGACCTTTGCCCGTGCCCACAGCTTGTCGGAGGGGCACGTCCTTCATTTTAAATTAATGGATGCCGAGCTGCTCTCCGTCAAGGTCTTCGGATGCTCGGGAGCTCGCTTAGGGTGCTGCCCGAAGAGCTCGACCGACGACGAAAGCCCCTCCTCGAGCGATAGCGACGAGGAGGACAGTGATGGCGATGACGACGGCGTCGATGGGGAGGGCGACAGCTCCGGCTCTGGTTGAACACTAGCCGTACCATCACGGTCAGGTGTCGGCACCATCATCTGCACCAAAGTCTCATTCCCGGCAAGGCGATTTGCTGGGGAGTTGGATGCAGGGGTGGGGATGATGCCCCTGGCTCCTCCAGTAGTCTCCCAGCTGGACCCCGGCAGGCTTCCTCGCGGGCTGCAGCTTTGTTCGCCCTGTCGTGTCCTGCTGGCCTTGGTGGCAGTGGTCAGGGGGACCCTTCCGCCGCACTCTTCACCATCACCTTCGTTTGTGCCTTCCCAACCTTGTTGAGCTCCCTGTCATGGGGCTTGACGGGGTCGGGCTGGGCTTCTGCCCAGGCACCCCTTTCGCCCTCTTCGCCTCCTGCCGTAGTTCCTAGGAGGAGAAGGACAAGAAAGGGATTATGGGGCACTTATCTTTTTTCAGTTTAAAATATGTAGGCCTGAGCCAAACTTTAGTCTAAATAATGTAAACTTCCTTATCCATGTTTGTGTTCTGTAAGATCTATACTTGATTATCAGCATATTATTGAAAAAGACAAACTTTGCCGGGCACTTGTGCATGTACCATCTCCATGCAGAGGTGAAATGCCTTTATACACTTAAGTAAACAAGTTTCTCTGGCAAGCTATCCTGCTGGTACCCTTAGTTTGTTGCCGCGGGGCTAGGCCTACCGGGCACAACCATAAAAAAGGGACCAGCCCCCCGCTGAGCCCTTTCCATCAAAGGACACTGTGACCACCCTAACCGAAGCAACATTCAAGTCAATGGGTAGGAGCACCTATGTTTCGAAGGTGGCGGGGCTTTCAAATGCACAAGTTTGCAAATTACAGAACAAATATGGATAAGAAGGAACTTACCTGTTTGGCTTGCCGGGGATCGTCACGTGGGCTTGTCTTCATTCCTTTTCTTCGGGACCAAGTCCATGGCAAGAACCCTACGACTTAATGCAGATGAAAACGATGCCACATGCGCCCTCTTCTACATGATCATCCTATGCTCATGATATGCTTATGCATGCATGCAAGTTTCGGGGGGGCCCCAGCTCTTCATTTATTTCTCTACTGCTCAGGGTCTGCGCCTGACTTTGTACCAAGGGTTACATGCAACTTCGGCAAGGCTTGTACAAAAGGGTAGCTGCCGGGCAGGGCCCGACAGCTGCGCCTTACGGGTAGAACTTACGAAGATGCTCAATATTCCATGAGTTTTGCAATTGAATGCCATCTCCGGTCTCCAGACGGACTGTGCCAGGTCTGGTGACTCGTACTACCCGGTAAGGGCCTTCCCACTTTGGCGTCAACTTGTTTGCACCCTTGGCGGACTGAACGCGCCTAAGGACAAGGTCACCTTCCTAAAAACTCCAGGCATGAACCATGCGGCTGTGATAGCGACGGAGGGCTTGCTGGTAGCGTGCAGCACGCGTAGCAGCCCAGAGACGGTTCTCCTCAAGTAACACAGCATCGTCACACCGGTGCTGTTCCTGCGCTACTTCATCATAGGCAAGCACTCGAGGAGACCCGTATAAGAGTTCCGTGGGGATAACTGCTTCTGCCCCATAGACTAGGGAGAAGGGAGTCTGACCGGTAGCTCGATTTGGTGTCGTACGGAGGGACTAAAGAACCACCGGCAACTCGTCGATCCATCGCCTGCCGCACTTCTGCAGTCTATCAAAAGTTCTTGTCTTGAGACCTCGCAGCACTTCAGCGTTCGCCCTCTCAGCTTGTCCATTGCTTCTGGGTGCGGTGCCCCGCCTGATTACCACTGTAGCCAGACGGTCGCCACTCATACCAGCCCAGGAAATCACTCTGGCATGCGCGCTTACAACAAATATCATGAACACAGGCATTTCTATTAATGGATATATAAGTCTTACATGAGATATATTACAGAGGTGATGGCAGCGGAAAAGCTCTATCTAAGGCAGCACAGTCCTGGTGCGGCTCCAATCCACAGGGATCTGACTGGGTTACGCTCCTAGCCCGTGAACGCTCTGGCTCCTCGTCGACGGACGATGGATCCTTATGTGAACCTGGCCACATTGAAGGCCACTGAGTACTTTTGAATGTACTCGCAAGCAAACCAAACTAACATATACACCAAGCAATGCAATCCATGGCATTCAAGCATGCATTTGCATTTGTTATAAGAGCAATATTAATTATCTTGGCATAACATATCTATCTAGCAAAATTAATTATCATGTCATAACAGGTTCATCCAACAAGGTAACTACTAAGGTAAAATACCATAAAGTAAAGCATATCAAGTAAATAATCCATACTCCGAACATTCTCGTGATCCAGTCTGAATCTGATCCAAATCCAACCCAAATCATGTGGTCATCCGACCACTCCTCTTATAGCCATCCCATGGCTAACATATCATATTCTAGACATCATCTGATGTCTACACAAGATGAGCTCTTCCATCGTTATTATCCTTATTACGGTTGACCACCTAGTGAGGTCTAGACGGGCTGTCCAATACCGTGGACGCGGCTATTCGAATAGATTGTACACTCTACAGAGGTTGCGCACTTTACCCACACCATGGAGCACCTGACCTCGTGATCCCATTCGGGTGGACCAGCGTTGCTCCAACGAAACTTGCCTAACCCGTGACTCCTCCACCGTACCACCGGCAATCATTCTCCCCCGGAGTCAAGCCCTGGGTGGCCCCTGTGTCACCTCGTGACACCTGCCACCGTCGTGGCCAAACTAAACTGTCCCAAACGGGGACTGCACGCAAACAAACAACTGGGCTCACAAGGTTATCGCCGCCTACTGGGCCAGGGTAGCACGCACGCATAACCTTCCCTGTCTGGGGGTACCGGTGGAAGAGCATAGAGCCAGACCAAGTCAAGGCCGTCCCATACCGGCAAATGTGGTTGCACGGATAAGCCCGGACAGGTGACTCAAGATCAACCGACTAAGTTCATTTAGCAAGCTTAGTGGTTCATCACAATAACTTAACATGGTGGTAACTAGGTATGAGATAACAACTGTGGAAACATAACAACCTATCTCCATATCACAATGAGTCATTAGTGAAACAATATTTAAATGGCAAGTTATCACTTTACAAGTTCAAGCTGTAAGTGACAACCATCGGAACCCTTGCACAAAACCGGCAAAGAAACCAGTAGCCACCAGAAAAGTCTTTACAACACAGATCTAGGACATTACCGGAATAACTCAACCCCGGCTCAAGACGGCTGGAAAGCAGCTCAGAGCATGAGACGGTGTTGATAAGAAGAATGTAGCAGCCCCGTAAGACGGCCGAGAAACAGCTGAGAGCATAGGGTCACTGTTACTGAAAGAAATTCAACAGCTGCCCGAGACGGCCGAAAAGCAGCTCAGAACATGGATAGTTGCTGACAAGAGAAATAAAAGTCGGCATCCACCCCGGACGGCCGGAAACAGCTCAGAACACAGGCGTGGTGCCATCACCGAAGAAAGTGCAAGCAAGGGTTCGTCAGAGTCACATACAGCTCACAACTACACATACAATCACAAGCATATTAATTTAAACATGCAAGAAATATCATAGAGCAATGCTTTAGGGCATATATCAGATGGTCGGCTTGCCTGGAGGTCAAGGAATACTCCAGAAAGAAGTGCGGTGAAGCCGCGGAAACGATCGCCGGAAAAGTTTCCCTCTTGGAGGGGCTGAATGAAGGGCAAGGGCAAAATGGTCATTTTTAGAATGTGAAAACATTATGAAAGTGATCTCATTGGAACAGGCTCGATGAAACGAAGAGGTGGGCGTTGGTTTCAACTGAATCGGAGTTACGGTTAAAAAGTTGTGGCCGTCCGTTGTTTAGGCAGAAAACAAATAAAAATGTATCCATTTCTGCCTTTAACTGACAAACGTCCGCAATTTAAAGAATTCGGCCGACGGCGGAGAGAGAAAGCGCCTTCTCAGTAAATACGCCTTCAGTATTTAGAAAGCGTAAAACTGAAAGTACGCTTCCACTTAAAAGCACGCGGGCCCGGGGTTAACACCGTTGTCTCGCTGACGGGCAGGTCCCGCGGGGAGGTGGGGCCCGCGTTGACCTTCCTCTCTCCTCCCTCTTCTTCTTCCCGTGAGGAGAGGCAGAGGGCATCGGCCGGTAGCCCCGACGCCGATCCCCGGCGACTTCGGCCACCACTCGGCCCGTGCCACCTACCGGCGAGCTCAGGAGAGAGAGCCGCATCCATCCCGGTGCTCGGCTCGCGCCGGGGAGCGCCGGAGTGAGCGGACCCCGGGTGGCATCGGACGGCGGTGAACTCGTGGTGCCGGGCCACGGGAGGAGGAGGCGGAGAGCGGGGAAGCACCGGAGGTCTTCAATGGCTCGAGAGGGGGAGGAAAGAAGGACAACGGAGCTCCGACGGCGGCCAAGGCAGCCATTGGAGAGCTCCGGCGAGGGAAATGGACGGGCGAGGGTGCGGGGTGGACTAGAGGGAGAGGGGAGGAGGCTGGTGAGCTCAAGAGGGCAAGGGGCAGGCTATTTATAGGCGGCCGGCGACGAACGGATGAGGATGGCCGTCGTGGCATCCTTATCTCCGCACTGGAGCTCCGGCGAGGTGGCGCGCGAAGAGCGGTGCCGACCTGACATGCAACAGGGGGAGGGGACGGCTCGAGGAGGAAGAAACCAAAGAAGGAGGCGACAGCTCGAGGGTCACGGGGTGACAGTGCCGCGGCGGCGACCGTCATGAAGCGAGGAGGAAGATAGGGGAGGGGGAAGGTGCTGGAGAGGGTGCACGCGTCCATCGCGGAGCCGCTGGACATGCCCAGACAAGCAGGGGCCGACCGGAGATGACCGAGCGGAGCAGGCCGAGCGCAGAGCGCCCTTTCTGCACGCCCGCTACGTGGTCACCACGCGCACCACACGCTCTGGCCCACGTCTGCCTGCCAGGCCTTGTCAAACATGTGCCTCGCTGCTCAAATAGATGGGACAAGTGGCTGGAACCACCAAGATAGCTCTAGGATGAGTGAACCTTGCTGAAAAAGATTTTAACACCAAACTTTACTGGATTCTAGAGGAGAAATGGATAGAGATATGGAACTGAAACTTTCTCACAGTGTTATGTGGTAGGAAGGACTATATGCTGACAAAATTTGAAGCCATTTGGACAAGATTTGAATGCACTTCCTTCACAACTGGGCAATCTGGTCAGAAACTGAAAATGGAAGCTGTGCTCAAGTGGATTGATGAAATGAGTTGAATTTTGGTGGAGGGTGATGATTTGGATCGATAAAGCCACTGTAAAAGTTTCATACCATTTGGGTACACCCAAATGGTACTTGCTTCACAGAGGTTTGAAATGGACAGAAACTTGAGAAAATTTCTGTGGGAGGATGGATGGATGGATTGAGCTGATTTTTGGTATCCATGGTTTATTTGTCAATGTTAACCACCATGAAAAATTCCAGCTCAAAAGGATCAAGGGTTCAAGCACTTCCTTTGCAAACTGAAAATCTGGACAGAATTTGCAAATGAATGCTATGCTCAAACCTTGAACTATGGGACTTGGGTTTTGATGGAAATGGTGAAGATATGGATAGAATAAGCTCCACAAATTATTTGGGATTTTTCCTGTCTACCAAAATGGTAGTTCCTTTAGAAAGGGCCCAAAATGCAATATTGGCATTAAAGAGGAAAATGCAATTTCCCCAATTTAATTTTGGCCAATATTTTTATGGGAGCTCAATATGATCACAAAGAATATCTCCACAAGTTTTCATCAACTTTGGAGATGGATAGATATTTTCCTGGATTTAATTCCTTTAAACAGCAGAAAAAGGAATTAATTATAAATGAAAAGTATTGCAAATGTCTTGGCAATATTTTTGCATATCCAGGGTTTACAAAGATAGGATGGTCAGTGGGAAAAGTTTGGGAGACAAAAGATCAAAGGAAGTTGGGGTTCCTTTGTAACGGCAAGAGTTAAGGTTTCCCTTCCGGAAACTCGGGAGGTAGGGTTTCTATGGCAAAACCCTGAGAATAAATCTTAGGAGGCAAGGTTGGACTGGAGACAAATCTCTGGTTGGATAGGGAAGGCAAGGCTAGATGACCATCTTCACATACCCAAAAGCTAGAGAAATCTGATAACACCGAGAAAAAAAGACGGGAGTCAAATCCCGCGAAGGAAAAAAACAGGAGCGGAAACTAGGGTGTTACACTGGGATGTGCCACGGAGGCAAATGAAATCTTGCTTCCGAGGGCATGAACGTATTGCATGAAGGCGCGGCTCATGAATTGGGTGCCATTGTAGGTGATGACTCGTGCAGGTACCCCGAAGTAGCACACCAATCCTTTCAAGAACTTGATAGCTGACTACGCGGTCACCTTTCTCACGGGCTCCACCTCCGGCCACTTTGTAAACTTGTCGATTGCGACGAACAAGAATTCAAAGCCCCTGGTAGCATGGGGGAAGGGACCCAGGATGTCGAGCCCCCAGACCGAAAATGGCCATGACAAAGGGATTGTTTGGAGAGCTTGAGCAGGCTGATGGATATTCTTGGAGTGGAACTGGCAGGCTTCACACTTGGTGACTATCTCAATTGCATCTTGGAGGGCAGTGGGCCAATAGAAATCTTGCCGGAAAGCTTTCCCAACCAAGGCCCTTGATCCGATGTGGGAGCCACGCATGCCCTTGTGTATTTCTGCCAGCAGTTCCTTTCCTTCTTCCCGACAAATGCACTTCAATTTCACACTATTGGGCCTTCTTGTGTATAGCGTGTCGTCAACGAACTGATACATACTGGCCCTCCGGGCTACTCTTTCAGCTTCTTCTTGTTCTTCGGGAAGTTCTCCTATTAGGAGGAAACGAACAATGTGTCGTGCCCAAGTTGGAGCCTGGGGCTCGGCAACAAGGAACAGTGGTACCTCCTCGTCGATAGGAGCGCACGCCTCGACCGCAAAGACTGGTAATTCGGCGGGAGGGTGCGCCTCACTGATCGAAGGGGAGTTGTTTCCGCCAAGCCTTCTGCCGGGGGCTTCGAGAAGCTCTACCGGGAGAGGCTTGCCGGAGTTCAATTTCCTCCTCTTGCTGGCCATTGTTGCAGGGGATACGGAGGGTTGAGTCAGATGGAGAACAAAAGTCCCTGGTTCCACAGGGAGTTTCTGCGCAGTGCACTTTGACAGATGATCATCAATGCTGTTTTCCGCGCGTGGTACATGCTCTGTTTGCAATCCGTCAAAGCGCTCCTCCAACTTTCTCACTTCCTCGACGTATGCCTCCATCAATGGGCTTTGGTAGTCCTTGTTGATTTGTCTCACCACAAGTTGTGAGTCTCCACGGATGATCAGGTTCTTGATACCCAACTCTGTCGCAATCCTGAGCCCGGCAAGGAGCCCTTCATACACTGCAGTATTGTTGGTAGCCTCCTCTTAGGGGAAATGCATTTGAATGACGTACTTAAGGTGCTCCCTAGTGGGAGCAACAAGAAGCACGCCAGCTCCTGCACCCTGTAGGGAGAAGGCGCCATCAAAATACATGATCCATTCTTCAGGCGCTTCCTTGCCGGGGATAACTATTTCTAGTACTTCCTCATCAGGGGTTGGCGTCCACTCTGCAATGAACTCTGCCAATGCTCTGCTCTAAACAGCCGACGTGCTTTCAAACCTCAAACCAAAGTTGGATAACTCCAAAGCCCATTCCAAGATCCTGCCAGTAGCATCAGGGTTTCGGAGTATGCGTTGCAACGGGAAGCGGGTGACAACCGTGATCTCGTGGGCATGGAAATAGTGACGCAGTTTCCTTGAGGCCATGATGAGGCCAAAAATCAACTTTTGCAAGCCAGAGTACCTCGACCTAGCTCCCTGCAGTAGGGAGCTGACGAAGTACACTGGGCGCTGCACCACCTTCTTCCTTGCCGTGATCTCGGCACTGTCTCTGCTACCTTGCTCTTCTTTGTCCTGAACTACATCTGATCCTACCGGGACTGGTTCACTTTCCTCTCCAGACAGGATGGTGGCAGTGGTTGCTGCTTCATCTACCTCCCGTTGTGCCACCAGTGCTGCGCTAACCACTTGATTGGTCACTGCTAAATATAGCAGCAACGGCTCTTGTGGTTTGGGAGCGACTAAGGTGGGAACAGAGGAAAGGTAGGTCTTCAAATCTTGTAGCGCAACGTCTGCCTCCGGGGTCCACTCCACGGGCCCTGCCTTTTTCAAGATTTTGAAAAATGGCAAGGCGCGTTCAGCGGACTTGGAAATGAACCTGCTCAGCACGGCAACACATCCAGTCAAATACCTCACGTCCTTGACTGTCTTTGGTGCTTGAATCTGCTCGATAGCCTTGACCTTGTCAGGGTTGGCCTCTATCCCCCGGTGGGACACGAAAAAGCCAAGTAGCTTGCCAGAGGGAACACCAAACACACACTTCTCCGGGTTCAGCTTCAAATTGAGCCTACGCAGGTTTGCAAAGGTCTCTTCCAAATCCTAAATGAGAGTCATTCTGTCCTTGGTTTTGACCACAATATCATCCATGTAGGCTTCAACATTTCTGTGCAACTGGGACTCAAAGCCAATCTGTACTGCTCTTGCAAAAGTGGATCCAACGCTCTTCAACCCGAAGGGCATCCGTACAAAACAGTACGTGCCACATGGAGTTAGGAATGCGGTTTTTTCTTTGTCCTCCTTGGACATGAAGATCTGATGGTATCCAAAGTAGGCATCCAGGAAGGAGAGCAAGTCGCATTCGGAGGTGGAATCCACGATCTGGTCGATGTGCGGCAAGGGGAATGGGTCCTTCGGGCATGCTTTGTTAAGATCCGTGAAATCTATGCAAAGCCTCCATTTCCATTTGCCTTGCGCACCACCACTGGGTTTGCTAACCACGTTGGATGCAATACTCCACTGACCAATCCAGCTACCTCAAGTTTCTTGATCTCCTCGGCAATAAACTGTTGCCACTCCAAAGCTTGCTTCCGGACCTTCTGCTTGACAGGACGGGCATGTGGGCAGACAGCAAGGTGGTGCTCAATTACCTCCGTGGGAACACCGGGGATGTCAGATGGTTGCCAAGCAAACACATCGACATTCGCCCGCAGGAAGGCAACGAGCGCGCTTTCCTATTTGTCATCGAGGGTGGCACTGATGGTAAATGTACCACCAGTGCCAGCCAGCCCTGTCGGGACCTTTTTCACAGATGGTGTGGCAGCCTTGGATCTCTTGCTATTGGAACTCTCCAGCAAGTCATCAACAGGCGCAGCACCCTTCAGAGAGGCATGCTTCCCGGATTCCTCGCTGGCATCCTTGCTTCCTTTCTTCTTTTTCTTGCTTTCCTTGGTGGGAGCAGCAGCTTCCGCAGCTTCTGCAGCAACTGCCTCCCGGTCCATCTTGTCCACGCATATGATTGCGTCTTTCTTGTCTGATGGGATAGAAATAACGCCCATTGGTCCTGGCATCTTCAAAGTGTTGTATGCATAGTGGGATGCCGCCATGAATTTGGCCAGGGCAGGACGACCAAGGATTCCGTTGTACGGTAGGGGGAGGTCAACCACATCAAACACGATCTTCTCAGTCCGGTAGTTCAACTCCCCCCGAATGTTACTGGCAGTGTGATCTTCCCCTTAGGATGACTCCTGCCGGGGTTGATTGTCAAGACCCCGATCCTAAGTCACACTGATCTAGCATGTAACACATCATATCACTTTGCGGCCTCACGCACGGTATCCCCACGGGTGCCACCTTACCTGGCCCGGGACCGTTTGTGCCTTTTGGCTCACGTATATGATAGTGTCGCTAGCATCCATATGACAGAGAACCCAGGCCGACATGACTAGTCGTAAACCCAAAGTGGCACTAACTTACACGGACAGGCATACATGACCCAGCAATGAATGTGTCGATCATCAACGTATGAACCCAAGTCGTAGCAAGCTACAAGGACTTAAAGGAACAACGCGTGACATTTCCCCGAAGGGACAGACACAGGAACGAAGAAGGACACATGCCGGCCAGCCTAAGTGTTCCGGAGCAGTAGCAAGCTACCATGGCTCAGTGGAAGCACTAGGAGACATTTCCCCATAAGAGAGGCTACCAAGAATAAACAACTAGGTTGTCGGATCCCACACATACCAAGCATTTCAACACATACACACAATATGCTCGATATGTGCAAATACAACATGGCATCACAACAAAACTCTACAACTCAAAGTATTTATTTAAAAGGCTCCGGAGAGCCATACATAACATATTCATACAGGTAGGGGTCACATGACCCGACACTCAAGTCATACAAACATACAAGCACATGCGGAAGCGAACTTGTCTGAGTACAGACAACTAGAAAGAAAGAAGGCTTGACGAAGCCTGTCTATCTACATAGGCCCTTCACAAGCTCAGGGTCACCACCTGGGCGGCAAGTTACTCGTAAACATTGAGATCTACATATAACCCATCGGAGGGGCAGTGTTCTCCTCTGCAACAGTTTATTAAGCAAACATGAGTACAAAGGTACTCAGCAAGACTTACATCAGATCCTACCATACATGCAACATTATCAACAAGGGTAGTGGAGTTTATTGCAGCAAGCCAGCTTTGACTCTTCGCTATTCTATCCTACGATTGACAGTAGTTTGTAAATGATTTTGCGCACACGAGTCCACTAATCACCAATACAATACTCTACCGTGGATCCTCTCCCGTCATCCTGCGAGAGGGCCATCCACGACACTCACACTTGTCTTGAGTCTTTTATGAGTAACCATTAGCTTGTCTATGAACTGCATAAGCAACCAAGTAGTCCTTTACCGCGGACGCAGCTATTCGAATAGTTTGATAACCCTGCAGGGGTGTACTTCTTCACACATGTTTCCACCACTTAGCGTCTGCACACGACATGTGCTCGGCAGACTTCAAGCGAAAGCCGATGTGGGTGTAGACCATGACTTGACTAACAACACAAGTCTCTAGTCTAGGTTTATTGCCTATTCAGGTCTGACTAGGATTTGACCGCCCTGGGTCACTGACGTGAGGGCCCGCCCGGCTAATTAATTTAGTTTAGGTTTAAACTTAAATAGTTTAGCCCTGTTAGACTGACACGTGGGCCCCACTGGTCAGGTTTGACTTGGACTGGCCCTGTTGACCGCTGACATCACAGTGACATCATGCTGATGCAGTAATTCTTTTCTGGAATTTAAATAAATCTTAAATGGTTTATTTATTTCAGAAAAAAATTTAAACTTCTAAAAATCATAGAAAATCAACCGTAACTCCAAATGGAATAATTTATATATGAAAAATGATCAGAAAAATCCAATCTATCCATTGGTACTGGTTTCATGCATGACAAAGCAACTTAAACTTGCTGTATAGAACAAAACATGATAATGCACATTATAAATTCATAACTTGAGTTTGAATTTGAACCCTTTGTTCAAATAAGCTCAAACCCTTCTGTTCTTAGTTGCATTAGCCCAATACACTTATTTTGCCATGTCATGTGCATGCATCATATTGTCGCATATCGCCATGTATTGATTGTGTTACCGGTGTGTTCTTCGCGGTAGGTTCTGCTCCCGAGGATATTCACGAGTATCTAGTTGAAGGACAGTGCCCCTCGACCACTCTGTCAGGCAAGCAATCCCCCATTGATCATCTCGATACAATCCCATCTTCTCGCTCCTGCTCTCATTTACTGCATTAAGACAGCAACGTTTCAAACTGCTGTGTGCTGCGGTAGTTGAAACCCTTTCCTCTGCATGACCTGTCTTTGCCACAATAACTAGATGAAACCCACTAGCATGTGTAGGAGTTGATTGAGCCATATTGTGTTTCCTACCATGCTATGCCTGCTATGCCTAGAGTTGTGTCAGGTCTGGTTCATCTGGGTGATGGATTGGAGTGAAATGGTTGTGTCGGTAATGAGAGTGAAGTGTGAACATGTTTTGGTAAAGGTATCGATGAGAGGCCATGTAGGAGTACATGGTGGGTTGTTTCATTGGAACCGTCCCTAGGACTTGAGTTCTGTGTGTGTGATTCAAGATCAGCTACTACCACACATTGGGCCATGAAATATGACCCCGCTCGACGTATTAACCCCCCCTGTCCTCTGTCCAGGAGTTGCAAGTAGTTTCTGGTGTTTGTAGTATACTGGAGGTCGTGCGTAGTGCTGACCCTAGGGGTGGGCTGTGATGCGGCAGGTACGTGGCATGGCGTACCGAGTCGCCCGTTTGGTGATTCGGGAACCCTGCACACATCGTTCGGGGCCGTAGTGGAAACCTCGGCCGGACTCCCTGCGGATGGAACCTGAATAGGCGATAAACCTGGACTAGAGACTTGTGTGGTTAGTCAGGTCGTGGTCTACACCCACGTCGGCTTTCGCTTGAAGTCTGCCGAGCACATGTCGTGTGCAGACGTTAAGTGGTGGAAACATGTGTGAAGAAGTACACCCCAGCAGGGTTATCAAACTATTCGAATAGCCGCGTCCGCGGTAAAGGACTACTTGGTTGCTTATGCAGTTCATAGACAAGCTAATGGTTACTCATAAAAGACTCAAGACAAGTGTGAGTGCCGTGGATGGCCCTCTCGTAAGATGACGGGAGAGGATCCATGGTAGAGTATTGTATTGGTGATTAGTGGACTCGTGTGCACAAAATCATTTACAAACTACTGTCAATCGTAGGATAGAATAGCCAAGAGTCAAAGCTAGCTTGTTGCAATAAACTCCACTACCCTTGTTGATAATGTTGCATGTATGGTAGGATCTGATGTAAGTCTTGCTGAGTACCTTTGTACTCATGTTTGCTTAATAAACTGTTGCAGAGGAGAACACTGCCCCCTCCGATGGGTTCTATGTAGATCTCGATGTTGACTAGTAACTTGCCGCCCAGGTGGTGACCCTGAGCTTGTGAAGGGCCTATGTAGATAGAAAGGCTTCGTCAAGCCTTCTTTCTTTCTAGTTGTCTGTACTCAGACAAGTTCGCTTCCACATGTGCTTGTATGTTTGTATGACTTGAGTGTCGGGTCATGTGACCCCTACCTGTATGAATATGTTATGTATGGCTCTCCGGAGCCTTTTAAATAAATACTTTGAGTTGTAGAGTTTTGTTGTGATGCCATGTTGTATTTGCACATATCGAGCATATTGTGTGTATGTGTTGAAATGCTTGGTATGTGTGGGATCCGACAACCTAGTTGTTTATTCTTGGTAGCCTCTCTTATGGGGAAATGTCTCCTAGTGCTTCCACTGAGCCATGGTAGCTTGCTACTGCTCCGGAACACTTAGGCTGGCCGGCATGTGTCCTTCTTTGTTCCTGTGTCTGTCCCTTCGGGGAAATGTCACGCGTTGTTCCTTTAAGTCCTTGTAGCTTGCTACGACTTGGGTTCATACGTTGATGATTGACACGTTCGTTGTTGGGTCATGTATGCCTGTCCCTGTAAGTTAGTGCCACTTTGGGTTTACGACTAGTCATGTCGGCCTGGGTTCTCTGTCATATGGATGATAGCGACACTATCATATACGTGAGCCAAAAGGCGCAAACTGTCCCGGGCCAGGTAAGGTGGCACCCGTGGGGATACCGTGCGTGAGGCCGCAAAGTGATATGATGTGTTACATGCTAGATCGGTGTGACTTAGGATCGGGGTCCTGACATTGATCCCTTGGAACGTACCAGTAACCTTGAGCTCTTCATCTGCTATTTGGAGTTTGCTGATGACCTTTGGAGAAATCAGATTCAACCCGGCCCCACCGTCAACCAACATCTTTGTGACCTTGAGGTTGCGGATTGTTGGTGAAACCAACAACGGCAAACACCCCACCGCGGTAGTGCGGTCAGGGTGATCCTCCTCATCAAAGATTGTGGGCGTGTGAGACCACTTGAGCGGCTTCCGAGAATCTGCCGCTGGCTCCACGGCATTGACTTCACGCGCCCACCTTTTAAGTTGGTGGTGAGAGGAGTGCAGAGATGCACCCCCGTCAATGCATAGGGCGTCAGTGGCTTTCTGGAATTCCTCTTCATCTCCTTCATCACTTTCGTCTTCGCAATCCTTCTTCTCACGGCCCTTGGCAGGTTTCCCTTGATACTGAGGAGCCTTGCCGGGCGACCTGTTCTGCAACCTCGACCCTTCCCGCCAGCGCCATCTTGGTTTTTCTCCTTATCATGCTTCTCGTACTCAGCCCTCTGCTTCTTGACGAGCTGCTCAACCTGATGACACTCCTGGAGATCGTGGCCTTTGGTCTGATGGATCTTGCAGTACGGCCCATCACTCTTCCCAGCTTTCTCGGCAGCCGCGGCTTCCCGGCAATCAGTGCACGTGGCAGCTTCCTTGCCGGGGACCTCGATCTTGGCCTTTTTGCCGGTACCAGGTGCACTCGATCCTTCAACGGTCATCACCACTTTATCATTGCGCTTCTTGTTGCGCTTCTTGCTAATCTTCTTCCGGCTGGTGGCGTCGTCGTCGTCTTCTGAGTCGATGTGTCGCCTCCCCTCTTCTACTCGGGCACACTTATCCACCAGAGTGTATAGCTCATTCACAGTCTTGGGTAAACGAACATTCATTTTAGAACGTATCCGGCGGTTGCGCACATTGGACTGGAACGCGGCTATCAGAGCTACCGAGTGGATGTCTGGGATGTTCCTGTGCACCCGGGTGAACCTCTGCATGTACTTTCGCACGCTCTCTCCTTCCTTTTGCGGGAGTAGCTATAAGTCACTAGGCCGTCCTGGTTCTTGGTGGCCGCCCATGAAGGCGCCAACAAACTCATGGCACAGGTCAGCCCAGGTCGAAATGGAATTCTCTGGCAAGTGCATCAACCAAGACCTCACATTTGGCTTGAGTGCCAAGGGGAAGTAGTTGGCGAACACCTTCTCATCTCTTCCCCCGGCAGCTTGAACAGCAATGGTGTAGATGCTCAAGAACTCTGACGGGTTCAGTCTTCCATTGTACTTCTCTGGTATTTCTGGCTTGAACGTGCGGTCAGATGGCCAACGGACTTGCCGCAGCTCCCGAGTGAAGGCGGGGCACCCAACCCCGAAAGGTAGGTACCCACCCTCTCCGGGCATAGGCTCGTCGACGTCGAAGCCATTGCGCCTATCAGACCGGCGTTGGGTTTCGTGGCGTCGTTCGACGGTGACGCGCGCGTCTTCCACCCACCTGTCTTCCGGGACTCATCGTTATTCTCATCGTGCTCGAGGATCAGACGAGGCCATCGATACGTCATCGGGTTCTTGGTTGCATTGCTCTGGCCGTGGCCCCTGCGCTGGCTGCCACGGAGGGGATTGCGCCATGGGGGTGCCCCCTTCGGTACGACCAGCAGCTCGGGCCGTTGCCGCCGCCTATGGAGGCTGTGACGGGCCTGCTCGCTGTGGTCCTCCCGCCTCGGTGAAACCAATTAAGCTCTGAATGTGGCTCTCCACTCATCCATCTGATCAGCCGCCGGCAGAAATCTCAACAGGAGTTGGGCCCGCGCCATGGCCTCCGAAGCAGTGCTCAGCATGGATGACGACATGGACTGTAGCGTCGCCTGGCTTCTGACGGTGCCAGTAGTAGCAGCGCAGTGCTCCCGTCGCTGTGAGCCAGTCGCCAGGGTGGTGTGGAGGTGAGGTGGATGTGCTTGGGGATAGGCGGCTCCGTTAGGCGCATTAGCTTGGCCAGCCCGTCCTGGGGGTGATGCATGTCCCGCGGCCACATCCGCAGCGGGGGCGGCCGGAGGGTTGCGGTTCGCCCCAAGGCGAGCATCACCGCTGTGGCCGCATCCTTCGGCAAGGTGGAGAGGCATGGATGGAATGATCTCTCCTCTCGCACCTTGCAGAGCGTGGCCGTTGGGATGTTGTTGGTGTTGTCTTTCTCCGGTGCCTCCTGCTCCCGTTTCGGCTACGGGGGAGTTGGTGACAACGCCGCCTGCACTGGTCACATCCCCCGTAGCGTCCACGTCCCCGTGCGCCCCCGTAGCCCCTACGGCGTCGGCAGCTGCGTGTGGAGGGGCCTTTGAGGCGGACGGGTGAGCTGCGGCACCGGTTTTCTTCTTGGGCGCCATGGATGATGAAGCCGTCGATGAAGAAGACGATGATGAAGATGACGCGCTGCGTACACTCTCGGGTTCGCGCAAGCACTTTCCCCTACCTGGCGCGCCAAAGATGTCATGGGAAAACACGGCCAGCTATGGGGCCATCGGCCCCTTGTGGTTCGGCAGGGGGGAAGAACGCATTGCACAAAGAGCGGAGGGCGCATGGCAGTGCGGCGGCGATCACACGGGAAGTTTTTACCAAGGTTCAGGCCACCGTGAGGCGTAAAACCCTACTCCTACTTTGGTGGATTGATGAGAGGACCGTGCTGGAGACGCAGTGCTCTAGACCGGCAAGGTCGCCTCAGGGCGAGAGAAGCTACGCGCGTATGAGTGTACAGGGGTCCGAATCCTTTCTAAGGTTGCCATGGCCCTCCTTTTATAGATCAAGGGGTCACCACAATGGCAAATCAGTCATTGTGTACTGATTAGATAGCAAACAGTGCCATCATACCTAACTCTTTGGTCTGGACAGAGCGCATTAAATGCGCCGCTTAGTGTCACATCGTAGCCTAGCCCGGCAAGCCTTGTCGTGCTGTTTTGCCACCTTCTCGCCTGCCTGCGTGACACATCGCTGGACGAGTGTCATTTGGAGGTGATTTCCTCTGGAGATGGCTGCCACGTGCCAAATAACGGCCACTTAGCATCTTGGGGGCTCGACACCGCACCGATCGGTGACTTGCGTTGTTGTGAGGTGGAGCGGTGGAGCCTTGGCGGGGTAATCCACCCTCAGCGTCCCTGGCAAGCCTGCCGGGGCAATCTTGAGACTTGTCTTCGGGGCAACCTCATCCCCGCCAGGCTCGCCTGCCCGGTAGGGGAGGTTTTCCCATCGTGGTATTTTACTCCTTGGGTTGGTCTTGGTCTTCTTGATCCGCCCTTTGATTCTTCAAAGAGTCGGTCTCTTCTGCTTGGCCTTGTCCTAGATGTTGCAATCTCATTCTTGAGCCTGTGTACAGTCTGGGCAATATACCTGGGGTTTGTTGCACCGACAATAAGGGGCAAACACAGGAGCCGGGCAACCCAACTATTGACCCAAGACATAGTACGGAACAGATGCATATAGTGCAATATCCGAGACGCCGGACACCTAGCGGGAAGCGGTGCCGGACTTAAAGATATTGAGGTGATGTATAAATCGAACTCGTAACTGATGAATATATTGTCATGCCGGGCTGTTCGAAGAGCGAGGAGAGAATCAGAAAGGGACAGGAAAATTGCAAGATGCAGATATCCGAACACCATAAAGGGTATTTTCATTATTTCTCGTAAGCTCGGGACGTCTAACCGTACAATTCGAACTGCGAAGGCAGTACTTGCAAGAGAGAAAGAAAAAGAAAATTTACAGAGTAAAGGTTGACGCAGGGCCTTGATGCGTGAGTTGAAGCCTTCACTGCGCCTTTGCTTCTGATAGGTGGGGGTTGGGACCTTCGATGAGACCTTGATGGGCGAGGACCCTACCAATGAAGCTTTAAGCTTGGGGGTATCCGGAATTGGTCCCCGGGCCGTCCGAAGACGAGGTAATTCCGAAGTTCGGTTTAACCGAACATGTACTTCGGATTAATGTATGCCTCACGGCTGCCCATGGTATTTTGAGTGCAAAGTTGTGCTGACGAGGCACATGGAGCATGAAGAATGTAGGCGTGTCGTGGGGCACGTATCCCTATTTGCGACAATATTTGTCCATCTGTAATGGAGATTACATTAGTAGGAATATAGGCGGAAACGTCTCCAGATTGAGTCTCAACTATTGGTAAAGCGGTCATACTTCCTTCGCCTAAAAGAGAATTTAATTTAGCGGCTCTTTCTAAAAGGCGTGAATGCAAATAAAAACATCCCCTGGATAAGCCTCACGGTCGGGCGAACGCATGCGGGTGCCCATGATGGGGAACGGGTTCGAACCCGTTTACTATTGTCGCCGACCCTTACAGTGGGTCGGCATCCGGGGCTATATGGGCCGGTGTGGTCTTCGGCCGATAGGGCCGTAGTGTGCTGTTCGGTTTGAAGTGAGCGTTCTGTGTTGCCATTGATAGTTATGATGCCCGAAGGACCAGGAATTTTCAACTTGAGGTACGCGTAGTGCGGAACAACATTGAATTTAGCGAACGTTGTGCGGCCGAGGAGTGCGTGATAGCCACTACGAAAAGGTTCAATATCGAAGATCAAGTCCTCGCTTCGGAAATTATTCGGAGATCCGAACACCACTTCGAGTGTCACAGTGCCCGTGGAGCGGGCCTCCACTCCCGGAATGACTCCCTTGAAGGTGGTGTTACTGGGTTTAATCCTTTATGGATCGATCCCCATTTTCTTCACTGTATCCTCGTATATCAAATTGAGGCTGCTTCCTCCGTCCATTAGGACTCTAGTGAGGTGGAATCCATCGATGATGGGGTCCAGCACTAGGGCTGCAAACCCTCCATGGCGCATACTAGTGGGATGATCCCTGTGATCGAACGTGATCTGGCAGGCTGACCATGGATTGAACTTCGGCGCTACTGGCTCGGTAGAGTATATGTCCCGTAGCGCTTGCTTCCTCTCCTTCTTCGGTACGTGGGTTGCATAGATCAAGTTTACCGTCTTGACCTCAAAAGGGAAGGGTTTCTGGCCTCCACTATTTGGCCTGTGGGACTCGTCATCGTCCTCGCTTCTTGGGCTTTTGCCCGAGTCTTCGGCTGTGAGTTTGCCGGCCTGTTTGATCACCCAACAATTTCGGTTGGAGTGGTTGGCGAGCTTCTCTGATGTGCCGTGGATCTGGCAAGGCCTGTCCAGAAATGAGACCAGCCTAGACAGGCCATCACTGTTGCCTTTAGGGGCTTTTTTTCGGGTTCCGTACTTCTGGTTTCGGAATCCGGCATTTACTGCCGTATCCTCACCCTCGCCGTCATTGTGGCAACGTTTATTCTTGCTGCGTCAGGGCTTTCCATTTCCGCCCTGAACCTCGAAGGTACCGGGTGTGTCTGGGTTGGTGTTCTTGCGAGCAAGCCAACTGTCTTCGCCCGCGCAAAAGCGGGTCATGAGGAAAGTAGGGGCTGCCATAGTTCTTGGTTTGTCCTGGCCGAGCTGTTGTACAAGCCATTCGTCCTTGACACTATGGTTAAAGGAAGCCAAGGCTTCGGCATCCGAACAGTCAATGATCTGATTCTTCTTAGTCAGGAATCTGTTCCAAAATTGTTGGGCAGATTCTCCAGGTTGTTGCGTGATGCGATTTAAGTCGTCAGCATCCGGAGGCCGGACATAGGTGCCCTGGAAGTTTTCTCGAAAAGCGTCCTAAAGCTCTTCCCAGCAACCTATAGAGTCTTCGGGATGGCTGTCAGCCAGTGTCGAGCTGGGCCTTTAAGCTTGAGCGGTAAATATTTAATGGCGTGGAGGTCGTCTCCTCGCGCCATCTGGATGTGGAGGAGGAAATCCTCTATCCATACGGCTGGATCTGTTGTTCCATCATATGATTCGATGTTCACATGCTTGAAGCCTTCTGGGAATTGGTGTTGCATTACCCTCTCTGTGAAGCATAGTGGGTGTGCGGTGCCCCGAACTCGGGCTACATCGCGACGAAGGTCTTCGGCCCTCCTACTCTACTGCTGCTCCCAGACTCTATCGTTTCAGTTTAACCGATTGTAGTATCCTTCCCGGTATGCGGGCAGATCCTCTCTAGGTCTGTAGATGGACCTGGTATGGCCTCCACGAGCATCTACGTCATGGCGGAGGTCGTACCCGTAAGTGGGCCGCACCTGATCCTTGCCCTGATGGCGAGGTGGGGGCGGCTGGATGTTCGGCCTCGTCAGCTTCCCTGTCCGGCCCTCTAGGGGGTCGGTCTGGCTGTTCGGCGTTTGTATACGTCGGGCGTGTTGGCTCTATAGCCTCGTCGTCGAACTGGGGTAATAGCCTTCGTCTAGGATAACTTCTGGTTGGCTGATCGCGGCCGTACCCCTCTTCGGCAGCTAGGACTTTAGTCCATCGGTCGTTGAGGGTGTCCTGTTCAGCCTTGATTTTGCGTTTTTGCTTCTTTAGGCTGCGAGCGGTGGCTAAAAGCCTCCTCTTGAACCGTTCTTGCACCAGAGGGTCTTCGGGGATGATAAAATCATCCTCCCCAAGACTGGCCTCCTCTTCAGAGAGTGGGAGGTAGTTGCCATCCTCGGAGTCTTCGTGGCTTTCCGGATTGAGTGGGTCCTCCTGCCCCGCGGGGTCATCCTGATGATGCTCGTTGGCTGCGTCTCCGGCGAGGTCATCTGTATTATTTATGGTGACGTTCTCCGCCGAGTCTACGTGGCTTGCGAGGCTTTGACGTGGTTTTGATCGACGACGCTGTTTTCGGCGTTTGGGAGTCTCATCTCTGGGCTTGCCTCGGTCCTGCTCAGGAGGGTCGTTGCCGTCCTTTGGGGTGTCCACCATGTAAATGTTGTAGGTGGATGTGGCCGACCAGTGGCCCGTGACCGGGGGACTGACCTCAGCATTAGCCACGGTTACGTTCTCCTCATCAATGTATTCGGCATTCTCTGAATTATAGTCTAACATATCGGTTAAATCATCGATAGTTGCTACCAAATGGGTGGTGGGTGGGGCGCAAAATTCCCTGTCGAACGCCTCGAAGGGTCGGTGATTGAAGGCGGAGGGTAGGTTCTCCTGGATAGTCATTTTCTGAATTTGGTCTAGCGCCTCGTTCAAAATATTGAGGGTTGCCAGACTTGAGGGGCTCTAGGCCGGACTTTGTGGTGACGAAGCGGAGGTCGGTCTGTGACTCAACCGATCCTTGGTCTCGGACGGACCTATCTTCGGGATTCGGTACCGAAACCTCGAGGGGCACCGGATTCTCCTCGGAAACTGAGGATGTGCTTTGACCCTCTTGTGCACCTTCCACGCCAATGTTTGAGTTCGGGTCATTTTGGGCTAGGGGTGACCCCTGGCCGCTATTCGCTGACTCAGGATGCGGGCTTGAGGCCAGCAAGGTGTTGTGGGGGAGGAGCTCGGCCGAGATCGAATCTTGGCCTCTGACCTCTGGTTCTGCCTCGAGGACCGGGCATAAATCCTCCGCCGATGTGAGTTTGGTTGACGGTGGGGTAAGGTCCGCTCTCTCAGGGAGTCCTTCCTGGCTCAAAGCTGTTTGGTGGACTGGGGCCGATTCACAGATCGGATCGGAGGTGTACGTCGGAGCAGGTGCGGCAAGGCCTGCGGGGGTGGTGAATCCGGTGAAAACCAAATCCCCCCGCGTGTCAGTAATGTACTCTAGATTGCCGAATCGAATCCGGTGTTCGGGAGTGAAGTTGTTGACCTGGTCAAGACGGCCGGTCGACCCAGCGTGCAGTACGATGCTGCCAAAAGCGAAGAGTTGTCCAGGGACGAAGAGATCCATGGAACTGATGTCCTGTCTAAGGACTAAGCGAGCCATCGATCCTTCCGGTGATCGAACAGCGGAACTCTCAATGAAAGCACCAATGTCGGTGTCAAAATCGGCAGACCTAGGGGTAGGGGGTCCCGAGCTGTGGATCTAGGATCGATGGGTAACAAGGGACAATGAACACAGTGTTTACCCAGGTTCGGGCCCTCTCGAAGAGGTAATACCCTACGTCCTGCTTGATCGTATTGATTGTACAGCGTGGTTTACACAGTAGATCTACCTCAAGATCAGTATGAGCTAAACCCTACGCTATGGGGGATGAAAATAGCTCCGCCCCTAATGACTACAACCCTCAGTTTATATAGACACTGATAGGGTTAGGGTTACCGAAGATAGATTACAACAAGAAGGAAAGAGATCTAGTCCACCCTTGACTTGGAGGGCACACCATGGCTTCACAGGTCTCCGGTCACCACACGGCTCCACCTGTCCGGCCCATGCACAATGGGTCATCGCCCTGAGGACCCATTAGTCCATGACTCCCTCACCAACCATGTTGGATGCAACACTCCCCTGACCAAACTAGCTGCTTCAAGTTTCTTGATCTCTTCGGCAATGAATTGCTACCGCTCCAAAGCTTGTTTCCTGACCTTCTTCTTGACGGGCCGAGCATGAGGGCAGACAGCAAGGTGGTGCTCGATGACCTCCCAGGGAACGTCGGCGATGTCAGATGGTTGCCAAGCAAACACATCGACATTCGCCTGCAGGAAGGCAACGAGCGCGCTTTCCTATTTGTCATCGAGGGTGGAGCTGATGGTGAACGTACCATCAGTGCCACCTAGCCCTGCCGGGACCTTCTTTATAGCAGGCGAGGCAACTTTAGATCTCTTGCTAGTGGAACTCTCTGGCAAATCATCGGCGAGCGCAGCACACTCCGGAGAGGCGCGCTTCCCGGATTCCTTGCCAGCATCCCTGCTAGCTTTCTTTCCTCTCTTGTTTTCCTTGGCGGGAACTGTATCCTCTGCGGCCTCGGCAGCGACTGCATCCCAGTACATCTTATCACACATATGATTGCGTCCTTCTTGTCCGACGGGATGGAGATGACGCCCATTGGTCCTGGCATCTTTAGAGTATTATAGGCATAGTGAGATGCCACCATGAATTTTGCCAGAGATGGAGGACCAAGAATCCCATTATACGGCAAAGGAAGCTCGACCACGTCGAACACAATCTTCTCGATCCAGTAGTTCAATTCTCCTACAAACGTCACCGGCAGTGTGATCTTTCCCTTAGGACGACTCCTGTCGGGGTTGATTCCTTGAAAAGTGCCAGTAAGCTTGAGCTCTTCATATGATATTTGCAACTTGCTGAGTACCTTGGGGGAAATCAGATTCAACCCTGCCCCGCCATCAACCAACATCTTTGTGACCTTGAGGTTGCGGATTGTTGGTGAAACCAACAACAGCAAGCACCCTACCGCGGTGGTGCGGTCAGGGTGATCCTCTTCATCAAAGATGATGGGCGTGCGGGACCATTTGAGTAGTTTCCGGGAGTCTGCCGCTGGCTCTACGGCATTGACCTCACGCGCCCACTGTTTAAGCTAGCGGTGAGAGGAGTGCAAAGATGCGCCTCCGTCAATGCACAGGGCCTCAGTGGCTTTCTGGAATTCCTGCTCGCTGGTTTCCTCTTCATCCCCTTCATCACTTTTGTCATCACCTTCCTTCTTCTCACGACCTCTAGCAGACTTTTCTTTATGCTGGGGAATCTTGCCGCGACAGCCTCCTCTGCTGCCTCGGCCCTTCCTGCCAGCACCTTCTTGGTCCCTTTCCTTGTCACGCTTCTCGTACTCAGCTTTCTGCTTCTTGACAAGTTGTTCAACTTGGTGACATTCTTGGAGGTCATGGCCCTTGGTCCGGTGGATCTTGCAGTACGGTCCATCAGATTTCCCAGCCTTTTTGGCCGCCGCAGCTTCCCGGCAATCAGTGCACACGGCAACTTCCTTGCCGGGGGCTTTGTTCTTGGCCTTCTTGCCAGTACTAGGAGTGCCAGAACCCTCAACAGCCAGTACCGCCTTTTCCTTGTGCTTCTTGTTGCGCTTTTTGTTCTTCCTCTTCGGGTTAGTGGCATCGTCGTCATATTCTGAGTCAACTTCGATGTCATCCTCTTCTCCGAGGAGCCGTCTCCCTTCCTCTGTACGGGCACACTTATCCACCAAGGTGTACAGCTCATTCACAGTCTTGGGCAACCGGACATTCATCTTGGAACGTATCCTCCTGTTGTGCACGTTGGACTGGAACGCGGCAATCACAGCTGCCAGGTGGATATCTGGAATGTTCTTGTGCACCCGGCTAAACCTCTGCATGTACTTCCGCAAGCTCTCCCCTTCCTTTTGTGGAAGGAGCTGCAAATCGCTGGGCCGTCCTGGTTCTTGATGGCCGCCTGTGAAAGCACCAATAAACTCATTGCACAGGTCAGCCCAGGACAAAATGGAATTCTCCGGCAGGTGCATCAGCCATGACCTCATGTTTGGCTTGAGTGCCAAAGTGAAGTAGTTGGCGAACACCTTCTCATCTCTTCATCCGGTGGCTTGAATAGCGATGGTGTAGATGCTCAAGAACTCCGCCGGGTTCAACCTTCCATCATACTTTTCTGGTATCTCTGGCTTGAAAATACGGGCAGATGGCCAACGGACTTGCCGCAGCTCGCGAGTGAAGGCAGGGCACCCAACCTCGAAAGGCAAGTACCCGCCTTCACTGGGCGCGGGTTTGTCGACGTCTGGGCCATTGCGCCTATGAGATTGGCGGCGGGTTTCGCGGCATCGTTCTATAGTGATGCGCGTGTCTTCCCTCCGCCGATCTTCCAGGACCTGCCGCTGATCTCGATGGGCCCGGGGATCAGATGAAGCCATTGATGCCTCGTCGGGCTCCTGGTCGCGTAGTTCGGGCTACGGCCTCTGTGCTGGCTGTCGTGGAGGGGATTGCACCATTCGAGTGGCCCCCTCGACACGGTCAGTAGCTCGGGCCGTGGTTGTTACTTGCGAGCGCCGTGGCGGGCCTGCCCACTGTGATCCTTTTGCTTCAGCAAAACCGATCAAACTCTAGATGGTGGCTCTCCACTCATCCATTTGATCGGCTGCTGGCGGGAATCTTAGCAGGAGTTGGGCTCGTGCCATGGCTTCCGAAGCAGTGCTTGGCATAGATGACGACGCAGACCGCGACGTCGCTCGACTCCTGACAGTACCAGTAGTGGCAGCGCCGTGTTCTCGTCGCCGCGAGCCAGTCGCCACGGAGGCATGGTGGTGAGAAGGGTGCGCCTGGGAGTTGACGACCCCGTTTGGCACTTCATCTTGGTTGCCCTGCCTTGGGGAAGGTGCGTGCCCCATAGCTGCGCCTGTAGCAGGGACAGCCAGGGGGTCGCGACTCGCACCAGAGCGGGCATTGTCGCAGCGGCTGCGCCCTCCAACGCAGTGGGGAGGTGGAGACGGAACATTCCCCCCACCCATGCCTTGTGGGAAACGGCCGTTGGGATGCTGTTGATGCCGCCCTCCCCTGGCGTCTTCCCCTCCCGCTTTGGCCGCAGGGGGAACGATGCAGCGCCGCCTGCGCCGGTCACGTCCCCCACGGTGTCCGCGTCCCCCAATGCCGCTACAACGCCCATAGTATCGGTGGCTACATGCAAGGGGTCCTTCGAGGTGGAAGGGTGATCTGTTGCGCCGGACTTTTTCTTGGGCGCCATGGATGATGAGGCTAATGACGAAGAAGATGATGATGAAGATTGACGTGTTGTTCACAACCTTGGGCTCGCGCAAGCGCTCACCCCCTACCTGGCGCGCGAAAGATGTCGTGCTGGAACACGATCACCTATGGGGCCATCAGCCCCTTGTGGTTCGGCAGGGGGAGATCACGTAGCACAAAGAGCGGAAGCCATGGAACAGCACGGCAGTGGTGACGCTGGTGGTTTTTACCCAGGTTCGGGCCGCTGATAAGCATAAAACCCTACTCCTGCTTTGGTGGATTGAAGAGAGGACCATGGTGGACACGCAGCGCTCAAGCCCAGCAAGGTCGCCTCGGGGAGAGCAGCTACGCGCGTATGAGTGTACAAGGGTCCGAATCCTTTTTTAGGTTGCCATGGTCCTCCTTTTATAGGCTAAGGGGTTACCACAGTGGCAAAACAGTCATTATCTACTGATTAGATAGCCAACAGTGCTATCATACCTAACTCTGGCAGTTAGGACAAAGTGCATTAAATGCACTGCTAGGTGTCACACTGTGGATGCAGCCCGGCAAGCTTGCCGTGCTGCTTAACCATCTTCTACATGTCTGCATGACACGCCTCTGGACGGGTGTCATATAGGGGGAATCTCCCTTCCAAATGGCTGCCATGTGCCAAATGACAGCCACTTAATCACTTGGGGGCTCGATACCACACTGATAAGTGACTTGCGTTGCTGTGCGGTGGAGTCTTGGTGGGGATATTTGCCCTTGGCGGCCCCGGCAAGCCTGCCGGGGAAATCTTGGGACTTGTTCTTGGTGAGGCCTCGACCTGACCAGGCTCGCCTGCCCGGTAAGGGAGGTCTTTTCTTAGTGGCATCTTGTTCTCGTGGCTTGTCTTGGTCTTCTTGGTCCGCCCTTTGATTCTTCAGAGAGCTATCTTTCTGGCTTGGCCTCGTCTTGGGAGCTTGGTGCTGTTGTATCTTCGCCATTGCACCTATGTACAGTTTGGGCAACATATGTGAAGGTTTGTTGTATCGACACTACCCCCCTGGGCGCACCTCCCGAGCTTGTGGCAAGCTCGTGTGCCATCCGGACTCCGTTTTCTCCCAAATTACTTGTTTTGCATGAAAAATTCATTATATAATCTCCCGAAGGTTTTGACGATCGTATCACGACAATATCCTCTATTCTTGTTTTAGGCTATTTTTCTGACAGATCTAGATCGCCATGACGTCTCCAAGTTCATCCTAGGACAAGTTCTAAGAGGAGGTCATCAACCCTTACCTCCCGGAAGTGATGAAACACCCTCAAACCATTGAGATGCGTGAGGGGTGCTTCACATCCGGGATGTTCAGGGGCCAAAGAAGACCGAAAGCGTGGAGGCCAGGCTCGAAGTGGTGTAGAAAGAGATCTTTAGGTGCCAAGGGATCGTGGAACACAGACTCAACACCAACAACTCCATGATCATGGAATTCACCCGTGATCACAAGCTGGACAACAACAATATTGGAGAGGCTATCTTCAAGCTCCATGAGCGGATTGAGCACCTTCAAGCGCAGATCTACGACTTACAAAACCAAAACTGTGAGTATGCATATAGATTTAAGGGGATGTGTTTGGCTGCAGATTTGAGAATTCTAGAGACTCGTTCATCCTTCTACGATGGTGAGCCTATGCCCTGGAAGACGGAGGACAAGCCTCCTACATCACCAACTTCATCATCACCACCCTCAAAGAAGGAGACTTGAGTACATGGGTATGGGCACTCCCCTTGGCTTGTGCCAAGCTTGGGGGAGGTGCCCCGGTATCATATCACCATCGCATCTTTATCTTTATCATTTATCTTAGTTCGATCCTCTTGGTTAAATCTTGATCTAGTAGAATAATTTTTTTAGTATGATCTAGTCTTTAAGTTTTTGCTTCATGATCTATCTATGTAATCGAGTATGAGAGTTATATAATAAAGATTAGTTTTGAGTTGAGGGCTTTGCTTTCTTGCTTTGATCTTAGATATGAAAAAGAATAAAGGAAATAAAATAGTATATAATGATCTTATGGAGAGAGAGGACTTCACATATAAGAAGTATAATGCATGAAATTTGTTGAAGGTTGACAAACATAGTATTGGTCATTGTTGCAATTAATGAGAAGTAATAAAGAAAGAGAGGTCTCACATATAAATACACTATCTTGGACATCCTTTATGATTGTGAGCACTCATTAAAATATTATATGCTAATAAGTTGATGTTAGACAAGGAAGACGGCGTGATGGGTTATGTTTTCTTATATTCGAATAGAAGTTATAATGTCATGGATCCTCCAATATGTTGGGCTTGCTTTCTATCCCTTGCTAGCAAAAAATTCAGCACCAAGTAGAGATACTACTTGTGCATCCAAAACCATCAACCCAGTTTCATGTCATGAGAGTCCACTATATCTACCTATGGATTGAGTAAGATCCTTCAAGTAAGTTGTCATCGGTGCAAGCAATAAAAATTGCTCTCTAAATATGTATGATCTTTTAGTGTGAGGAAAATAAGCTTTATACGAACTTGTGATGGGGAAGAAATAAAAGCGACAGACTGCATAATAAAGTTCTCTATCACAAGCGGCAATATAAAGTGACGTTCCTTTGCATTAAGATTCCGTGCATCCAATTAAAAAGTGCATGACAACCTCTGCTTCCCTCAGCAAAGGGCTTATCTTTTATTTTCAGTAACTACCTTTTGTGCAAGAGTCATGCTGATCTTCACCCTTCCTTTTACTTTTCTCTTTTGGCAAGCACTATGTGTTGGAGAAAGATCCAGACATACATATCCACTCGGATGTAGGTGATCATAAGTTATTATTGTTGACATTACCCATGAGGTAAATGGTTGGGAGGCGAAATTATAAGCCCCTATCTTTCTATGTGTCTGATTGAAGCTTTGATCTCATAAGTATCGCATGAGAGTTAGCAATTATGAAAGACTAAATGATGGTTGAGTATGTGAACTTGCTAAATAAAAGCTCTTACATTGACTCTTTCTGACATTTGACAAATTGCAATTGCATCAATGACTGAGATCATAATTTGTTAGTTTTCAATGAAGTTTTTGGTTCATACTTTACCTTGTGAATGAATTATCACTTTGGCATAAGAAGTTATATGACAATATGTTGTTGTTCTAAATAATATCATGATGCCCTCATGTCCATATTTTGTTTATCGACACCTCTATCTCTAAACATGTGGTCATGATTATAGATTTCGGCTTTCGCTTGTGGACAAGCGAGGTCTAAGCTTGGGGGAGTTGATATGTCCATTTTGCATCATGCTTTTATGTTGATATTTATTGCATTATGGGTTGTTATTACACTTTAGGATACAATTCTTATGCCTTTTCTTTCTTATTTTACAAGATTTACATGAAGAGCGAGAATGCCGGTAGCTGTAATTCTGGACCGGAAAGAAGCAAATCTGAGATACCTATTCTGCACAACTCCAAATGTCCTGAAACTTTACGGTGAATTATTTTGGAATATATAAAAAATATTGGGCGAAGAAAGACTATAAGGGGACCCACCAGGTGGCCACAAGCCTGGGGGCACGCCCTACCCCCAGGGCGCGCCCCTTGAGCTTATGGGCCCCCTGGCCAGCCCCCAGTGTCCATCTTCTGCTATATGAAGGGTTTTGACCTAGAAAAAATCAGAAGAAGGCTTTTGGGATGAAGCGCAACCGTCTCGAGGCAGAACCTGGGCAGAAGCAATCTACTGCTCCGGCAGAGCGATTCTGCCGGGGAAACTTCCCTCCGAGAGGGGGAAATTGAAGCCATAATCATCACCAATGATCCTCTCATCATGGAAGGACCAATCTTCATCAACATCTTCACCAGCACCATCTCCTCTGAAACCGTAGTTCATCTCTTGTATTCAGTCTTTGCCTCAAAACCTCAGATTGGTACCTGTGAGTTGCTAGTAGTGTTGATTACTCTTTGTAGTTGATGCTAGTTGGTTTATTTGGTGGAAGATTATATGTTCAGATCCTTAATGATATTTATTACCCTTTGATCTTGAACATGAACATGCTTTGTGAGTAGTTACTTTTGTTCCTGAGGACATGGGAGAAGTCTTGTTATAAGTAATCATGTGAATTTGGTATTCGTTCGATATTTTGATGAGATGTATGTTGTCTTTCCTCTAGTGGTGTTATGCGAACGTCGACTACATGAAACTTCACCATGATTTGGGCCTAGGGGAAGGCATTCAGAAGTAATAAGTAGATGATGGGTTGCTAGAGTGACAGAAGCTTAAACCCTAGTTTATTGCTTCGTTAGGGGCTGATTTGGATCCACATGTTTCATGCTATGGTTAGATTTATCTTAATTCTTCTTTCATAGTTGTGGATAATTGCGAGAGGGGTTAATCATAAGTGGGAGGCTTGTCCAAGTAAGGACAGCACCCAAGCACCGGTCCACCCACATACCAAATTATCAAAGTAGCGAACACGAATCATATGATTATGATGAAAACTAACTTGACGATAATTCCCATGTGCCCTCGGGAGCACTTTGCTTTATATAAGAGTTCGACCAGGCTTGTCCTTTTCTATAAAAAGGATTGGGTCACCTTGCTGCACCTTTGTTACACTTGTTACTTGTCACTCGTTTCAAATTACTTTGCTACCAAACTACTCGTTACCGATAATTTCAGTGCTTGCAGAAAACACCTTGCTGAAAGCCGCTTGGCATTTCCTTCTGCTCCTCGTTGGGTTCGACATTCTTACTTATCGAAAGGACTACTATTGATACCCTATACTTGTGGGTCATTAGGTAGCGGTGGTGGCAACGGAACTCCGGCAGGGCTTCGCCAAGCGCTACACGGACTAGAAGTGGAGGGGGAGGGGGAGGGCAGCCGCCGTGGTCAAGGGATGGGCTGCCCCTTGCGCCTCCTCTCTGTTTATATACGGGGAAGGACATGTCTAGACCTTGCCCCTCCTCCAAGGGAGGGGGTGGCGGCCAAGGATGGGAGGAGTGCCCTCCAAGCCAAGTGGAGGCCCCCCCCTTTAGGGTTTTCCACCCCTAGGCGCATGGGCCTTGTAGGGGCTGGTCCCCTTCGCCCATTAGGGCCAGGGCGCTCCCCTATAGCCCATGCTACTATATGGGACGTGGTGGAACCCTTGGTGGACTTTCGGACCCCTCTGGGACCCTCTAGAACCTTCTGGAAGCTTCCGGATACAATACCGAAAAATTTGAATTTTTTTTCGGAACCCCAATAACAACTTCCATATATAAATCTTTACCTCCGGACCATTCCGGAAGTCCTCGTGACATCTGGTATCTCATTCGAGACTCCGAACAACCTTCGGTAACCAACATTAATATCTCATTACTACCCTGGCGCTACCGAACGTTAAGCGTGCGACCCTATATGTTCGAGAATCATGTAGACATGACCGAGACACCTCTTCGATCAATAACCAATAGCGGGACCTGGATGCCCATATTGCTTCCTACATATTCCACGAAGATCTTTATCGGTTGAACCACGATGTCAGGATTCAGTCAATCCCATATGCAATTCCTTTTGTCTGGCGATATGTTACTTGCCTGAGATTCAATCGTCGGTATCTCCATACCTAGTTCAATCTCGTTATCAGCAAGTCTCTTTACTCGTTCCGCAATACAAGATCCCATGACTAAACTAATTAGCCACATGAAGCTTCTTGTGATGTTGTATTACCGAGAGGGCCCATAGATATCTCTCCATCACATAGTGACAAATCCCAGTCTTGATCCATGCAACCCAACAGACACCTTCAGAGATACCTATAGAGCACCTTTATGATTACCCAGTTACGAAGTGACGTTTGATAGCACAAAAGGTATTCCTCCGGCATCCGGGAGTGGCATGATCTCATGGTCTAAGGAACTGATACTTGACATGAAGAAAGTTGTAGCCAATAACTAAACGATGTGATGCTAAGCTTACGGTTGGGTCTGTCCATCACATCATTCTCCTAATGATGTGATCCCGTTATCAAATGACAACTCATGTCTATGGTTAGGAAACCTTAACCATCTTTGATCAATGAGTTATTCTAGGCTCACTAGGGACACGGTGTAGTTTATGTATTCACACATGTACTTAAGTTTCCGGTCAATACAATTCTAGCATGGATAATAAACATTTATCATGAATGGGAAATATGATAATAACTATTTTATTATTGCCTCTAGGGCATATTTCCAATAGTATCCCACTTGCACTAGAGTCAATAATCTAGTTTACATTGTAATGAATCTAACACCCCTGGAGTCCTGGTGTTGATCATGTTTTGCTCGTGGAAGAGGTTTGGTTAACGGGCCTGCCACATTCAGATCCATATGTACTTTGCAAAGTTCTATGTCTCCATCCTTAATGTAATTACGAATGGAGTTGAAGCGGCATTTGATGTGCTTGGTCTTCTTGTGAAACGTGGGCTCCTTGGCGATGGCAATGGCACCAGTGTTGTCACAAAATATAGTCATTGGATCCGATGCACTAGGTATCACTACCAGTTCGGATATGAACTCCTTCATCCGGACTCTCCTTCTTGCATTGCTTCCGAAGCAGCTATATATTTTGCTTCACATGTATATCCCGCTACAATGCTTTGCTTGGAACTGCACCAACTGATTGCTCCTCCATTCAAAATAAATACATATCCGGTTTGAGACTTTGAGTCATCCGGATCAGTGTCAAAGCTAGTATCGACGTAACCCTTTACAACGAGCTCTTCTTCACCTCCACAAATGAGAAACATGTACTTAGTCCTCTTTAGGTACTTAAGGATATTCTTGACCGCTGTCTAGTTATCTACTCCTGGATCACTCTGGTACCTTCCTGCCAGACTTATGGCATCGCACACATCAGGTCAGGTACACAACATGGCATATGCTACTTGTGAGCTGCGTTGGGATTTCCTCGAAGAGGAGAGGATGATGCCATACAGTAGAGATAAGTATTTCCCTCATTTATGAAACCAAGGTTATAAATGTAGTAGGGGAACCAAGCAACACTATGTAAACAACATCTCCACACAAACAACAAATACTTTCAACCCAACGCATAGAGGGGTTGTCAATCCCTCAACGGTTATGAGCAAGATTAAATTGTATAGTTTTTGATAGATAGACTGGACAAAAATAAAAAATAAAATAAATAAATAAAAGAAAATTGCATAAAGGTATTTTTGGTTTTAATATCTGATAAAAGATAGATCCAGGGGCCATAGTTTTCACTAGAGGCTTCTCTCAAGAAAATAGCATACGGTGGTTGAACAAATTACTGTTGGGCAATTCATAGAAAAGCAAATAATTATGATGGTATCCAAGGCGATGATCATACATAGGCATCATGTCTGAGACAAGTAGACCAAAATGATTTTGCATCTACTACCATTACTCCACACATCGACCACTATCCAGCATGCATCTAGTGTATTAAGTTCATGGAAAAACGGAGTAACGCCTTAAGCAAGATGACATGATGTAGACAAGATAAACTCACGTATGAATAAACCCCATATTTTTAACATTAATAGAAATGATACATATGTGCCATGTCCCTTTCTGTCTCTAGGATTGAGCACCGCAAGATCAAACCCATTACAAAGCACCTCTTCCCATGGTAAGATAAATCAAAAACCAAACCAATAAATCGGAGAAGAAATACGAAGCTATAGTAATCATGCATAAAAGAGTTTAGAGAAAACTCAAATAATATTCATGGATAGATCTGATCATAAACTCACAATTCATCGGATCCCAACAAACACACCACAAAAAGTCACTACATCAAATAGATCTCCAAGAACACCGAGGAGAACATTGTATTGAAGATCAAAAAGAGAGAAGAAGCCATCTAGCTACTAACTATGGACCCATAGGTCCATGGTAAACTACTCACGCATCATCGGACGGGCAGCGAGGATGATATGTAGAACCCCTCCGTGATCGGTTCCCCCTCCGGCAGAGTACCGGAAAAGGTCTCCAGATGGGATCTCGTGGTTCTGGAACTTGTGACGGCGAAAAAAGTATTTTGTGGGCTCCTTTGTTGGTTTCACAATTTTTGAGAATTTATAGAGGCGGAGTTAGGGTCAAATGGAGCCACATGGGCCCCATGACATACTAGGGCACGCCTACACCCCTGGCGCGCCCTGGTGGCTTGTGGGCCCATGGTCCATCGTCTGGTCTTCTCCCAAAGCTTCTAGTGTCTCTTTTGTCCAGAAAAAATCTCCAAAAAGTTTCGTGGCATTTGCACTTCGTTTGGTACTGATATTCTGCGAAACCAAAAACAAGCAAAAATAGCAACTAGCACTAGGCACTAAGTTAATAGGTTAGTCCCCAAAAATGATATATTGTTGCTTGAAAGTGTATATAAAACATCCAAGATTGATAGTATAATAGCATGGAACAATAAAAAATTATAGATACATTGGAGACGTATCAAGCATCCCCAAGCTTAATTCTTTCTCATCCTCAAGTAGATAAATGATAAAAACAGAATTTTTCATGTGGAATGCTACCTAACATATTAATCATATAATCTTTTCTTTGTAGCATGGATATTTGGACTTGAATGATTCAAAGCAATAGTCTATAATTTGATATGAAAACATCAATACTCAAGCATATCAACAAGCAACCATGTCTTTTAAAATATCAATGCTAAAGAAAGCTATTCCTAGCCCATTATGCTCAATCATTGATCCATTCATGAAACACACTCAAATATTAGCAACATCCAATACACAAGTATGACAATAGTGTTCCCTAGTTGGTGCTTTATAAGAGAAGATGGAGACTCAAGTAAAAATAAAAATTGCATAAAAGTAAATAGATAGGCCCTTCGCGGCGGGACACAGAGATTTGCAGAGGTGCCAGACCTCAAAGCTTAAATTTAGAGATAAAATTATTTTGAGAGGCATGCTTTTACTGTCAACAAAAATGACCGAGAATTCCCAATATCTTCCATGCTGGACAAATCATAGGCGGTTCCCAAACAGAAAATAAAGTTTATTTCCTTTCCACCATTCTTTCATGATCCATGGCTAGCCGTATCCATGGGTGCCTTCCATACCAACACTTTCCAAGGAATTTATTATTATCATCATATTATTTTTTTCATTTCGGGACTAGACATCCCTATTATCTGCCACACTCTCATGCAATGACAAGTGAATAAACACTCATCGTGAGAATAAAATACCTAGCATGGAAAATATTGGCCACCCCCTACCGCTTCCTGAGCGGTATGTGCACACAAAACAGATATTCATTTTGAAAAATTAGAGTTGGCACATCCAAATTTACTTAGAACGACACAGAAATACCGCATATAGGTAGGTATGGTGGACTCATTTGGCACAACTTTGGGTTTAAGGATTTGGATGCACAAGCAACATTGCCGCTTAGTACAAGTGAAGGCTAGCAAATAGATTGAGAAGCGACCAACCAAAAAATGAAAACGGTCATAAACGTGCATTGACATAATTAACACTGATTAATGCACCACAAGTAGGATATAACTTCGTTGCATAACCATTGACTTTATGTGCATGCATAGGGAATTAAAAACCTTAACACCAATATTCTTACTAAAGCATAATTACTCACCAACATGACTCACATATTACTATCTCCATATTGCAAAACTATTGCAAGGAATCAAGTTTATCATATCCAAGGATCTATTTGAAAGTTTTTGTTATATCCCCCTTGGATATCTATCAATTTGGGACCAAATACATATCTTGTGCAAATTACCTTTGCTATTATCAACTCTCAAAAAGATATAAGTGAAGCATGAGAGTGCAATTATTTCTTAAAAAAATCAACTCTTAAAATAAATATAAGTGAAGCATGAGAGTGCATTTATTTAAAATATAATCATATCAACTCTCAAAATAATATAAGTGAAGCATAAGAGTGCATTTCTTTAAAATATAACCACCGCCGTGCTAAAAAAGATTTAAGTGAAGTACTAGAGTAACTGCCTAGCTCAAAATATTTAAGTGAAGCACATAGAGTATTCTAACAAATCATGATAAGCGTGTGGCTCTCTCAAACAAGTGTGTTCAGCAAGGATGATTGTGACAAACTAAAAAGAAAAAAAAACAAAGACTCATATAATACAAGACGGTCTAAGAAAAACTCATGATATGTGACGAATAAAAATATAGCTCCAAGTAAAATTACGGATGGTCGTTACAAGATAGAGGGGATGCCTTCTGGGGCATCCCCAAGCTTAGTTGCTTGGGAGTCCTTGAATATTACCTTGGGGTGCCTCGGGCATCCCCAAGCTTCGGCTCTTGCCACTCCTTATTCCTTCATCCATCATGATCTCACCCAAAACTTGAAAACATCAATCACACAAAACTTAACGAAACCTTCGTGAGATCTGTTAGTATAATAATGCAAATCACCACTTTAAGTATTGTTGCAACCCATTCATATTTTATTATTGCATTAAAACTACTGTATTCTAACTTTACCATGGCTTATAACCCCCGATACAATCCATAGATTCATCAAAATAAGCACACAACGCAATGAGAACAGAATCTGTCAAAAACAGAATAATCTGTAGTAATCTGAATATTAACCATACTTCTGTAACTCCAAAAATTCTGAAAAATTAGGACAAGATGGGAATTTGTATATCAATTATGTGTAAAACAATTCAGAGCAAAATCAAGTTTCTGTGAATTTACAAAATTCCAGAACTGGGCGCGAAAGTTTCTGTTTTTTAACATAATCAAATCAACTATCACCCAAACCATCCTAAAGGCTTTACTTGGCACAAACACTAATGAAAACGTAAAAAGCACAATCATAACAGTAGCATAATTGTGTGTTTATTAAAAACATAAAATATAACTATTGGGTTGTCTCCCAACAAGCTCTTTCTTTATAGCCATTAAGATAGGCTTAAGATTTTATTGATGCTCACATGAAAGATAATAACTGAAACACAAAGAGAGCATCATGTAGCATGTGAAAAACACTTTTAAGTCTAACATACTTCCTATGCATAGGCATTTCATAAGAAAACAAATTATCGAGACAAGCAAAAACTAGCATGTGCAAGGGAGAAGAAAGAAACAATAGCAATCTCAACATAACGAGAGGTAGTTTAGTAACATGAAAATTTCTACAATCATATTTTCCTCTCTCATAATAATTACATGTAGGATCATAGTCAAATTCAACAATATAGCTATCATATAAAAATTTATCTTCATGATCCACATGCATAAAAGTTTTATAATCTTCCAAGATAGTGGGATTAACATAAACTAGAGTCACGACCTTTCCAAGCCTACTTTTATCAAAAAAATCATAAGACTGAACACTCTCCAAATGTGTGGGATTATTTTTACTTAAAGTTGATGCTCTTCCGAACCCACTTTCAATACTATTGCAAGCATTATTATCAATATCATATTCATCATGAGGCTTAAATAAATTTTCAAGATCATAAGAAGCATCACCTCAATCATGACCATTACAATAAGTAGTGGACATAGCAAAATTAGCATCCCCAAGCTTGTAGCTTTTCATATTATTAGAATAATTGACATTAATAGAATTTATCATAACATTATCGCAGTCATGCTTTTCATTCAATGAACTAACATGAATCACTTTATAAATTTCCTCTTTCAACACTTCACCAAAATTTTCAGATTCATGGTTTTCAAGCAAACCTTCATAGAGATAATCAAGCGCACTCAACTCAGTAGCAATTGGTTCAACATAATTGGATATTTTAAAAAGATTAGAAAGAGGATGATCCATCTTTAATTTTCTTGTTCCTTTTTTGTTTTCCAGACATGAAGGCAAAAGGAAAACAAGCAAGCAAAAAGGAAAATGGAAATATTTTAGTATTTTTGTAAAAAAAATATTTAGAAGCGGGGGAGATGAAAACGAGAGGAAAATGGCAAATAATGTGAATGCAAGGAGATGAAAGTTTAGGCGTAGGTACTTGATAGTTGTTGATGATGTCTCCCCGGCAACGGCGCTAGAAATTCTTCCTGCTACTTGTGAGCTGCGTTGGGATTTCCTCGAATAGGAGATGATGATGCAGTACAGTAGAGATAAGTATTTCCCTCAGTTACGAAATAAAGGTTATCAATCCAGCAGGAGAACCAAGCAACACTATGTAAACAGCACCTCCACACAAACAACAAATACTTGCAACCCAACGCGTAGAGGGGTTGTCAATCCCTCAATGGTTATGAGCAAGATTAAGTCGTATAGTTTTTGACAAATAGATTGGACAAAAATAAAAAATAAAAGAAATAAAATAAAATTGCAGCAAGGTATTTTTGGTTTTAATATATGATAAATATAGACCTGGGGGCCATAGTTTTCACTTGAGGCTTCTCTAAAAAAATAGCATACGGTGGGTGAACAAATTACTGTTGGGCAATTGATAGAAAAGCAAATAATTCTAACGATATCCAAGGCAATGATCATACTGAAAGTGCAACTAATCCCCGGGTGGTTTTGGTAATTCATAACAACATATAGCTCATTGAACTAATATCCACTCAAGATGAATATTTTAGGAAGTTCAATGAATGGCATGGCATGGACTAGAAATGTGGATCCCTCAAAATGCTAAGGGCACATATTGGCAAAAGCTCAAGACTCTTCATCTTTGTTTTAGTGATCCAAGATCACATTGAGTCCATAGGAAAGCCAGTACTATTAAAAGGGTATGAGGTGTTGCTTAATGGCTTGCTTGCTCAAATGCTTAGTGATATTGCTCCTAAGCCCTCAACCAATTTCTCCATCGAAATATGTCCAAACCCTAAACTCCAACTCGGCCCCACTGATTCTTTCTATTTGGCGCCACCGAGTTCATATGACATAGCCACTGCCAGAAACCCTAGCAATTCGGTTTCACCGATACGGGTCTCGGTCTCACCGAGATGGCCTTGCCAACGCTCTGTGACTTATTGCATTTATTTTGGTCTCACCGAGTTATGCAATCGGTCTCACCGAGTTGGCTTGACATTCTCTCTGTTGCCTTATTGCTTCACTTCGGTCTCACCGAGTTGATGCAATCGGTGCCACTAAGATGATGTTTGCCCTAAGCCCTAGCACATCGGTCCCACCGAGTTATTCCAGTCGGTCCCACCAAGATTCCTAATGTTCACATTTTGAACTAATCGGTCCCATCGAGTTTAACTATTTGGTCTCACCAAGATGGGTCAAATGTGTGTAATGGTTGGATTTTGTGTGGAGGCTATATATACCCCTCCACCCCCTTCTCCATATGTGAGAGAGCCATCAGAATGTGTCTACACTTCCACCATATATTTTCTGAGAGAGAACCACCTACTCATGTGTTGAGATCAAGATATTCCAATCCTACCACAAGAATCTTGATTTCTAGCCTTCCCCAAGTTGCTTTCCACTCAAATCATCTTTCCACCATATCCAAATCTATGAGAGAGAGTTGAGTGTTGGGGAGACTATCATTTGAAGCACAAGAGCAAGGAGTTCATCATCAACACACCATCTATTACCTTTTGGAGAGTGGTGTCTCCTAGATTGGTTAGGTGTGGCTTGGGATCCTCCGTCAAGTTGTGGAGTTGAACCAAGAAGTTTGTAAGGGCAAGGAGATCGCCTACTTCGTGAAGATCTACCCGAGTGAGGCAAGTCCTTCTTGGGCGATGGCCATGGTGGGATAGACAAGGTTGCTTCTTCGTGGACCCTTCGTGGGTGGAGCCCTCCGTGGACTCGCGTAACCGTTACCCTCCGTGGGTTGAAATCTCCATCAACGTGGATGTACGATAGCACCACCTATCGGAACCACGCCAAAAATCTACGTGTCTCCATTGCGTTTGAACTCTCCAAACCCTTCCCTTTACCTTCATATGCAATGCTTTACTTTCTGCTGCTACACTCTTAGAATTGCATGTGTAGGTTGATTACTTGACTTGTGCTAGTTGCTAAAATCTTCCCACAACTAAAATTGGGAAAAGGTTAGATTTTTATTTGGTCAAGTAGTCTAATCAACCCCCCCCCCCTCTAGACATACTTTCGATCCTATAAGTGGTATCAGAGCTTTGGTCTCCTTTTGCCTTGATTTTCATAGCTTTGGTGATCATAGCCTTGGTTTCACAACCTAGGAGAGTCTGGTGTCTGGCGTCTAGCGAGCGAAATTACCACCGTAGAGGTCCTTACTTTGATGGTACTAATTTTGCTAGTTGGAAGCATAAGATGAAAATGCATATTCTTGGTCTTGACCCTGCCGTTTGGGCTGTTGTGCGTATTGGCTTGCAAGGTGATTTCTTCGAGGATGGAAAAGAACTGGATCATGAAGCGACAGCGGAAGAAATGAAGATGTGGCAATACAATGCTCAAGCTTGCAATATTCTCTTCAATGGATTGTGCCCCGAAGAATTCAACAAAATCAGCCATCTTGAGAATGCAAAGGAAATTTGGGATACTTTGGTTGATAGGCACAAAGGTACAGAGTCCGTCAAGGAATCCAAGTTGGATGTGCTTCAAAGTCAACTTGACAAATTCAAGATGAAGGATGATGAAGGAGTCGCCGAAATGTACTCTAGTCTTGCTCTCATCACAAATGAGATTGCCGGCTTAGGAAGTGAAGAGATGACCGACAAATTCATCATCAAGAAGATCCTAAGAGACTTGGATGGAAAATATGATACCGTGTGCACCTTGATCCAAATGATGCCCAATTACAAAGATCTCAAGCCCACGGAAGTCATTGGTAGAATTTTTGCTCATGAGATGTCACTCAAGGACAAGGAAGAGCTCCACAACAAGTCAAGTGGTGCTTACAAAGCTTCAAGTGATGCTCCTACAACATCAAGCAAGAAGCAAGTCTCCAATGAAGAATTGAGCTTAATGGTGAAGAACTTCAACAAGATCTACAAGAATAGAAGCAAATAGAGAAGCTCCAAGTCAAGGTCCTACAATGACAAAAGATCTTCTAGTCATGATCGTAATTGCTACAATGAGTGTACGGCTCCCTACAAGAAAAGAGAAGATTCACCAAAAAGGAGAAGTAGAAGAGATGAATCACCTCCAAGAGAGAGGAGGAGGAGAGATGATCGTTATGAACGAAGACCCTCTCGTAGAAGCAAGGATTTCGAAAAGAAGGACAAGTCATCAAAGGGCTACACAAGATGAAGACATCAAGCTCACGTTGGTGAATGGGTATCCGGTTCCGATTCTAATAACTACTCCGAGAGAAGCTATCACTCCGACTCCGAATATACTCAAGATGAAGGTGTTGTCGGTCTTGCACTTGTGTCATCCAACTCCTACGACATATTTGACTCACCAAATGAAGGAATTGGAATATGCTTCATGTCTAAAGGCCCTAAGGTATCACACCCCGAGTATGTTTATTTCAGTAGTGATGAAGATGATTTGCTAGGTGATGATGATTTACTTGTTGACAACACTAGTGATGAAAACTATGATGAACTTGCTAATAATCATGTTAATCAAGATGAAACAAATGACAATGATAAGAAGGAGATTGAGCGTCTAACTAAAGAACTAAACACTCTTAAGTTAGCTCATGAAACAACTCTAGAGGATCATAGAGAGCTCCTAAGGACTCATGAGAAGCTACGCTTCGAGAAGCTAAATTTAGAGCAAGAGCATGAGTTCCTAAAAGCTATCAATGATGATCTTCGAAAGAAGAGTTCTTCTTATCTTGCCAAACGTCTCCTCTTGTCTACTTATATGCCACAAGTAAAACCTAGCAATAAGAGCAAGAAAGATTCTTCCTCTAGTAGTAACAATAATCATGTTAAATCCAATATTGTTGCTTCTAGTAGTTCTCTTGATTCCACTAATGATTCTCTTAGCGAAGTTACACTTGAGCAAGAAAATAGCTTATTGAAGGGAATTATAGAGAAAGGTGTTTACAAGAGCCTTGCCGGAAGTAAGCAATTTGAGGAACTTGTACGCAAGCAAGGAAGGCACCGGAAGAATCAAGGTGTTGGTTTTGAACGAAAGTTCAATGCCAATGGAGTTGAGTGGGAAGAAGATCAATACCCCAAGACGAAGTTTGTTCCTCAACAAGAGAAGTATGAACCCACTTCTTTCAAGGGGACACAAGCTCAAGACGATCTTCCACCATAAGACCACAAGCTAAAAGGCAAGGACAAGCTTCAAGAAGAGATTGACTCATTTGAAGAAGCTCCTAAGGCCATGGTCAAGTGGGCTCCCAAGACTACATCAAGCTCTACTTCATCAAGTACGACTACAACTCCAAGGATTCCCATCAAGTTGATGTGGATCCCAAAGAAGAAGAACTAGAGTGTTCTTGAGGGTGACTCCGCCAACATACTTCACTCATATTCATTTTGGCAAGGACTTGTGCAATCAAGTTTCATATCTTGCACTAGTTCATGGAGTCACAAACCCTCTTGTTGGTAAGACAAGGGACAAGGTAACCTAATGCTTTCATGGACATCATCATATGTGTAATTCACTCTATGTCTATGGATATCCTTGTATGTTCCTTGTGGGACTAACCCATGTTGGTATTGAAAGTGCAACACTCCAATGGATTGCTCCAAAAGATCTACATCAACATTGAGCATCCACATCTTCAACATCTACATGAAGTCATTATCGACAAAACCCAAGGTTAGTTCATCCCTCTTAGGGGGGATATCACATCTAGGGGGAGCTTTGCTCTAAGAATTGAGCTAAAGCAACTCTAATGGTGTGAACACATCAATGCTTTATGTAAAAGTGGTAACCCCACTTGTGCTTAAACGATGAGCATGACCTATGATCAAATGTTCTCATTTGACTCCTTAGTCAATATACTCATATATAGATGACCTAGTCATCACCAATTGCTTGATAGATGCTAGAAGTGTTTGTGCATGCTTTGTCACATATTTCACTTGCTATCTTATTGTGTGAGCATGTTGGTTGCATAATTTCTCCATTTGAGGACATCCATTTGTGGTTTTGATTGTTTGGTTTTTATTGGCCAAATGGATGGACAAGAATGCCTAAGAACCTCCTCTAGCTATCTATGCTTTTTCTCTTCTCAAACTCTATTCATGCTACATCACAAAAATTTGAACAAGTCTTTTTCGGACCCTCCGGGTGAGGAGCACTCGGAGCCACCGATCCGTCAAGGGCTGCCTTCCAAAACCTTCTTGTGAATTTCGGTTAGACCAACACACTCATATTCGGTCTCACCGAAACCACTAGATTGATCTAGGTTTTTATCTCGGTGCTACCGATTAGAATGACTCGGTCTCACCGAGTTGCAGTAACTGCACGCAGTTTTGCATCTCGGTGCCACCAAGACATTCCATTCGGTGCCACCGACAATGTATGGGGATATATACTCTGCGGCCCGTTCGGTTGAAAAATTCTTCAAACCTCTCGAGCCCGCGCCCCATTGCTGCCGCCCCTTGGTCTCCGGATCATCGCCGTCTCTGCCTGTGCGCCTCCACCGCAGGTCTCCGCCACCGTCAACTGATTTCTCCACCGCCGTTGCTGCCGTAGCAAACCATCACCGAGTTAGGGTATGGTTCGACCACTTTGTCCCTATTTCCCCTTCCGATTCATTGCACAAAGTTTTTGTCAGCTTTCTTTCCACGTATGAAAACTTCCTATCTTGCAAAAATTTCCTTTAGATTAGATTCGATGAAAAATCTTAGGGTTAGGTTTCCGCCGAGCTCATCTCGGACCTACCGAAATGGAGTTTTCGGTCCACCGGTTGGACCTGGCCATTGCACTAAGTACAACTCGGTCTGACCGAAGCGTACTGATCGATGAGACCGAAAGCGAATTCTCTGTGAAACCCTAGCATCTTGGAGTCACCGAACTGCAACTCAGTCTGACCGATGTTGTATGTTTAGACTCTGTTAAGTGCTTCGGTGTCACCGAGATTTTCATATCGGTACCTCCGAAATGCTTTCTGCAGAAGACTAAAACTAAAATTTTGACTCAAATTTTTTAAAAACAAGCTGCTTTTTGTGATGCTCATCTACTCTGCCCATACCCATCTATTCACAGGGTCAGTTTGCAAAGATGTCTGAAGCAAGTGATAGCCAGAACAGGTCAGAGGAACAGGTCAACCTCAGTGAGGGCACAAGCCCAAGTGGAAGCTAAGATGAAGGCAGTAGAAGCACTCCCAGCAATCTGCCTAAAGCTGCCACTAGACAGAGAAAGAAGAGAACCTCAGACGGTGAGGATGAAGATTTTGTTATTGAGGAAGAATGACCTCAAAGGAGAAAGTGCTCAGGAAGGAGTGTGCTGCAGCTGCTGCCACAAAGCCAGGATTCAAAAGAAACCTCCTGCCAAGAGAGCTCCCATGTCAAAATTCAAAAAGTCAACTGTTACTCAAGAAACAATGAAGTTCTCTCTTGAACAATCTGATGATGAGGTTGCTGGAGGAAAGAAGAAGAAGAGAGCCAGAACAACAACTGCTAAGGTGCTTGGCAAGCCTTCCATGAGGGAAGAGGAAGAAGAAGAAGAAGAAGAGGAACCTGCTCCACACCCTGCAAAGACTCAAAAGCTGATGGGTGATGCCATGAAGTCTGCTGGTGCACCCTCCAAGCCCAAGCCCAAAGCTCCATCTACTACACCCAAAACTACAGCTCTAAAGAGATCCACCAGAAACATCCCAGTTGCTGAGAAGAACAAGGCCCTAGTGCCAGAATTTCAAGAAGATGAGGAGCCCCAAGTGATCAGAAAATTGAAGCCCAAGATTCCAGACCATGATGATGAACATTCAGTGGCTGAGAACATGAAGTTGAGGAAGGACAGTGGTCTGAGGCTATGGAGGAAAACTGATCCATATGCTACAAGTAGGAGGACTGTTGTTGATTATCGTTTCCACACCAGAGAATAGCAAGACTTCTGTGAGATAGTTTTGCTTGACAAGAAGCCAATGGTTAGTGATATGAAGTGGGTGGATTGGAAGTACATAGATGCCAATGAGGACTACTTCCCCCAAGTTCATGAAAGCTTCAGGTTGACTGGAGTTGATGACTTTGTTGGATAAGAGCTCACCAAGTGGAATGATGAAATGGTGATGCAATTTTACTCCACTGCACACTTCTATCCAGATGGAAAGATTGTATGGATGACTGAGGGCACCAGGAACCAGTCATCGATCTCAGAGTGGGCCGATCTCATCAATGCCCCAGAAGAAGGAGAGAATGACATAGATTTCTATGGCAAACCAAGGATGGATCATAACACTATGACTCACATGTACAAGTCCATTCCTGACAAAGCACTTGAGACTCACAAGTTTGGTTCTATCTATTACTTGCTTGCTAGTTTGGCCACCACAAACTACATCTTGAGGCATACCTTGTTGCCCAAGTTCGGAGATGAGAGAATGATCCGTGGCCATTCCACCAACCTGCTGCATCTATTTGACATACCACAAAAGTTCAAGGTTATGAGTCTGATAGTTGAGACAGTCAAGAGGATGTTGGAAATATGCCCTAGAGGCAATAATAAAGTGGTTATTATTATATTTCCTTGTTCATGATAATCATTTATTATCCATGCTATAATTGTATTGACCGGAAACTCAAATACATGTGTGGATACATAGACAATAACATGTCCCTAGTAAGCCTCTACCGGACTAGCTCCTTGATCAAAGATGGCTATGGTTTCCTAGTCATAGACATGAGTTGTCATTTGATAATGGGATCACATCATTGGGAGAATGATGTGATGGAGAAGACCCAAACTATAAATGTAGCATATGATCGTATCAAGTTTATTGCTATCATTTTCTGCAAGTCAAGTATATGTTCCTATGACCATGAGATCATGCAACTCACTGACACCAGAGGAATACCTTGTGTAAGTGCATCTAGTGCCCCTTAGTGATTTTGGTGTATTGAAGACTTATCGGTTAACGGACTAACGTGTTTGTGAGTGTACATAGGTTCTATAAGTCTCTGAGGAGTTTGATATTTCCGAAGAAAGTCGACCCCTAAAAATGAATGTCTTCATTTGAAGACTTTGGTGTTCTTGAAGACTTTGAAAATGAGGAAATTGATGTGACCTTGAAGACATTGATATTGATGCGGGGATTATGATGCATGAAGACTTTTGATTTCGTAGTTTCATTTTCTCTTTCTTGAGTCATAGGAAACACCGTACTGTTAAAGGGGGTCGAGGTAATACTAAGGAAAGTTTCCAAGTGATGCTCATCTCAAAGCCTACACATACCCAATCCTTCGAGTGAAGCCTTTGGAAATCTCATATAGTTCAGTCAATTTCTTCAGTGAGAGGGACGAAGATCTTCTGCTCTCTGAGGAATTTGTTCTGACTGAGGAGTTAGGAATTCGCCAGTGTGGATTGCCTACAAGTGAGGAACATGATAGCCCTGAGGAATTTGAGGGCTCAAATTTCCGACCGTTGCTGTGCTACGTGCCAGCGGTCCCAAATATCTTATCCACCTAGCGGTCATATCATTGAAGGGCATTTATGTCTTATCATGTCAGGCTGCTCCCTGGCTATAAATAGCTGCGCCCTCAACCACTAGCTGGTTTGGCTGCTCCGAGGGAAACTGACACTTGTCATTAGAGCATCCCATCCTCTGACGACTTTGAGAGAAAATCATCAGTGAGGAAAAACCCAAACACCTACAACCCAAAGTGATTGAGCATCACTGTAGAGATTGTTCCTGTGTGGAACCGACGCTTGTTACCTTTGAAGACTGTGCATATTCTAGACGGTTAGGCGTCAAGGTCTAGAGCATCCAAGAGGTATTGTGGATCGCCGGGTGACCTAGTCTATGAATGTTTGGAAGTCACCTTGAAGACTTACCACGAGTGATTGGGCGACGTCTGTGTGACCTTAGCTCAAGGAGAATACAGTAAGGATTGTGTCTCCTGGGACTGTGTGTCCTTTGGTTTAAATACCAAGCTGCTCCAACCAGACGTACTACTGTCACAGTAGTTGGAACTGGTCTACCAAATCACTGTATTCACCGAGCTACTGGTTCTATTTCCTCAACCCTTTCATTTCCTCGCTCATGTGTTGATGAAATTGATCGTTACTGTTTGAAGACTTTGATTGAAGACTTTCTCAATTTCCTCAATCCTATTTCTTTAGTCATCTTGTCTTCTGCCTGCTTATCCTGTTTACACGCTACCTGTGCCCTGTGTATGTTTTATTTCATCATAATGACCATGCTACTGTCTTGTTATGCATGCACCTGAGTACTTATTCCGCTGCTTGTATTTTGTCGCTTAGCAAATTCCTCAAGTTGAATTTCCTCAGTGACGAATTTGTAAATATCGCCTATTCACCCCCCCCCCCTAGTCGATATAACGCACTTTCAATTGGTATCAGAGCAAGGTACTCCCTTGTTCTGTGTGATTTTGGTTTAACCACCTGGAGTTTTAGTTATGTGGACTACAGGCATGATCAAGGTCTCGGCTGGGTGTCCTACCTTTGATGGGACGGACTACCCCTACTGGAAGAACAAGATGCACATGCATCTTGAGGCAATTGACAACGATCTCTGGTACATTGTAGAAAATGGCGTTCCCTCCATCACTCCTTCCGTGAGCGCTGCTAATGTGAAGAGATTCAAGAAACTCGACTCTCAAGCGGAGAATATCATATGTGGACATCTGAGCAAAGGACAGTATGGCAGAGTGAGTGCATTGGAGTCTGCAAAGCTTATCTGGGACAGGTTGTCCAAGGTCAACAAAGGAATCTCAACCCAACGTGATTCTCGAGTTGACGTTCTTCGCAATATCTTCAACCGCTTCAAAAGACTCGACAACGAAAATGTTCAGCAAACCTTTGATCGCCTCACTGACATCTCAAATGAGCTTCAAGCACTTGGTGCCACTAACATCACTGACCATGAGGTGGTGAAGAAATTGCTGAGATCACTTGATTCCTCATTCGATACACTGGCACTGATGATTCAAGAACGTGGAGACTACAAGTCACTAGATCCTGCTGATATCCTTGAGAGGCTGAACACTCATGAATTCCAACAAGCTGAGAAGAGATATCTCTACGGGCCAAGCTATGGAAGATCACGCGCACTGAAGGCCAAGGCAATTTCCTCATCTGAAGGAGAAGATTCTGATAGCAGCCTTGGTGATCCTGAAGAACTAAGCCAAGAGCTAGCAATGCTTGTGAAGAAATTCCAGAAGTTCTCAAGGCGTGGCCGCTTTGGAAAATCTTCAAGAGGTGATGACATGAGATCAGATTCTTCATCCCGCGATTACAAGAAGAGGACTTGCCACAAATGCAAGAAGCCTGGTCACTACATAACTGATTGTCCTCGGTGGGCGAAGGAGTCAAAGAAGAAGAAGTACAAGGATGACAGTTCAGACGACTTGAAGAAAAAGAAGAAATCTTCAAAGTCCTCATCGTCAAAATCTTCAAAGACTTCATCTCACAAGAAGAGCAGTTCCAAAAAGGCTCGGGCATTCATTGGCAAGGAAATGGACTCTGAAGCTGAATCTGAGGAAAATGAGGAAGAGGAGGAATCTGAGGAGTCAGACTCTAGTGTGGCGAGCCTAGCTCTCGCTACTGCTTTCGTCAGCAAGTCCATCTTCAACACTGAGGAAAATGGCAACCCCAACACTGCTGACAATGGCGATGATGACTTTGCTCCCACCTATTGCTTCATGGCAGAAGGTGCCAAGGTACTCAAATATCCCTCCTCTAAATCAAGTGAGGATGAATCTGATGAAAATCTCAAACCTAGCTATTCCAAGCTTGCTAATATTGCCATGAAACAACAAAAAGCTTTGGAAAAGGTTCAAAATTTTCTAGACAAAAGCAATGACCTGTTGGGTGAGGAAATGGATCGAACTCAAACTCTGACTGATAATCTTCAACGACTACAGTCTAAGTTTGATAACCTTCAAGGTCGTCATGAAACATTCTTAGCCGATCATGAGAAGTTTTCTTATGAATTTCTTCAGAGAAAGCAAGATCTTGAGAAACTAAGGGTGAGTCATGAAGATCTTCAAAAGGAAAACGATTCATTACTTGCTCAACAGATCAGTTCCGCTCAAGAAGAATTCATGCATTGAATGAGATTCTGCTAATTCTTCACTTGAAAGTTCAAATGCTTCTATTGCTGAAAATTCTTCAACTATTTCTGTGGTCACAAATTCCTCATCTGAGGATACCACATGTATCACTGACGAAAATGCAGGGTTGAAGGAATTGTATGTGACAGGCATGTACAAAAGCCTCAAAGGGCATCAGGCTCTTTGTGATGTGCTTAAAAAGCAGATCCTCAATAGAAACTCTAGGTAAGAGGGTATTGCATTTGAGAGGAAACTCAATGCTGATGGGTCCTACTGGAAACCTGAGCAGTACCCCAAAACCACATGGGTTGCTGCAAAAGGACCTCCCGTAGATCCATCCACTTTATCTGGCTTTACATGTGAATCTTCATATTAATCTGATGAGTCATTTTACTCCAACTATAAGATGTTCAAAAATTAGAATGGTGAAGTATTTGCTAGATTTGTTGGAACTAACTACAGGAACGGTCCTCCTATGAAGAAAATTTGGGTTCCCAAAAGGCGCCTTCAAAGTCTATAGGTGAATGTCCTCATGACACCACCTGTGAAGAACAGCAACCCCAGATCAAATTCTTCATATGGACCAAAGTCTTCATATGGATCAAAAACCTCACGTGGATCAAATTCCTCATATGAGCATCATCGTGCTAATGCATCTGTTTCGCAGGGAAACTCTAAGAGTCGTGAATATGTGCATTATTCTTCAAATCATTATGTTCATAAGTCCTCGAAGAATTTCTCTGCTTATTCGTATGCATACTCTAACCCCTCTTCTGTGAAACGGAGTGCACTGGCTTTAGTGCCACCTTTCTCTTATGGAGCTCACAGAATGATGAACTCTTTGCCACCCCTCCAGATGTGGGTGGTGAAGAAAAAGAACTAATCTCTTATGCAAGGTCAGGTCTCTAGACGAACTTGAACATCTGAAGAATTTGCTGGAGACCTGAATATGCTTGAAAGGACGCAAGCTAATCATGAAGAAATGATTTACTTATTTCTCACGTCCTCACACTGCTATATCTATTGCACTATTTGATGAGATTCTATCTGATGAATTTGATGTCATATTATTCACTCTGAAGTATATGAGTTTGTAAGATGCACTAATTCATCTGCAGGATGAAACACCCAAAGCTACTGAGTGGGTCCTCGACAGTGGATGTAAAAATCACATGACCGGTGACAAGAGCTTACTGATAGACTTTGCTCTATCTCCATCGCATCTGAAGCATATCACCTACACTGACAATGGCAAAAGCAAGGTATTGGGTCTAGGTAGGGTTGCAATCTCAAAGGATCGACACATGGACAAAGTCATGCTTGTCGAGTCCCTCGGATTCAACCTCATGTCTGTCTCAATGCTTTGTGATCTTGATATGGTTGTCGTCTTTGGCAAATATCGCTGCATAGTGCTCATGGAATCTGGCAATTCCAAAGTCTTCGAAGGCTTTAGGAGAGGAGACTTGTATATTGTTGATTTCTCTGCAGGACCACAGCCTGCCACATGTCTACTTGCAAAAGCTTCAGAAGGCTGGCTATGCCATCGTCGACTCGGTCATGCTGGCATGAGGAACTTGCACACGCTTGTGAAGAAGAAGAACGTCATTGGCATTGAGGGTGTCAAATTCCTCAAAGATCATCTTTGCGGGGCTTGTGAGGCTGGAAAGATGACCAGATCCAAGCACCCCTCAAAGACTATCATGACTACCACTCGTCCTTTTGAATTGCTTCACATGGACCTCTTTGGCCCCACTCATTATGCCACACTAACAAATGTAGCATCTCTATATGGCTTTGTTATTGTTGCTGATTATTCTCGTTACACCTGGGTGCATATCATTATGTACAAAACTGAAGTGCAGGAGGTCTTTAAACGATTTTCCTGAAGGGCCTCGACGAATTTCAGTGTGAAGATCACATCAAGCATATCCGAAGTGACAATGGGACCGAGTTCAAGAATACTGGTCTTGATGACTATCTTGATGAACTTGGTATTACTCATGAGTTATCTGCCCCATACACTCCTCAGCAAAATGGTGTCGTGGGGCGCAAGAACAGGACTCTTGTTGAGATGGCTCGCACTATGCTTGATGAATACAAGACGCCTTGTCGCTTCTGGCCTAAGGCTATTGATACTGTGCGCCACATCATCAACAGGGTATATCTTCACAAATTCTTCAAGAAGACCTCATATGAACTCCTCACTGACAAGAAACCCAATGTGAGTTATTTCAAGGTCTTCGGTGCTAAATGCTGGATTAGAGATCCTCATCACAACTCTAAATTTGCACCGAAAGCACACGAGGGTTTTATGCTTGGTTACGGAAAGGACTCACACACCTACAGAGTCTTTAACACCTATCACAACAAGGTTGTTGAAACTGTAGATGTGCGGTTCGATGAAACTAACGGCTCGCAAAGAGAGCACCTACCTCCTGTGCTAGATGAAATGTCTCCTGACGAATCCATCAAGTTCAAGGCTACTGAGGATGTCATACCCACTAAAGAATCTGCTGAAGAAGTGATTCCACATCGTGAAGAAAATCATGCTAGTGCATCTGAAGAAAATGTCGCTGAAGAAAATGCTCAGCCCAATCAAAGTCATCAACTTGCTCATCCTCGCGTTGCAAATGAAGTGCAGATTGAGAAAATCATCAACGACATCAATGCACCAGGTCCTCTCACATGCTCAAAAGCTTCACATTTGTCTAACTTTTGTGGGCACTTTGCTTTTGTCTCTATCACAGAGCCCACCAAAGTTAATGAGGCATTTCTAGAGCCTGGGTGGATTCAAGCTATGCAAGAGGAATTACATCAATTCGAGCTCAACAATGTGTGGGAACTTGTCAAGCGACCAGACCCTCGCAAGCACAATATCATTGGCACCAAGTGGATCTACCGCAACAAGCAAGACGAAAATGGCCTAGTGGTGAGGAACAAGGCTCGTCTTATAGCTCAAGGCTACACACAGGTTGAAGGAATTGGCTTCGATGAAACTTTTGCACCTGTTGCTAGACTTGAGCCTATTTACATATTGCTTGCTTATGCTAACCATCATAATATCATCTTATATAAAATGGATGTGAAAAGTGCATTCCTCAATGGTAAGCTTGAGGAAGAAGTATATGTTGCTCAACCCCCAGGTTTTGAAGATCCTAAGCATCCTGACAAAGTCTTCAGACTCAACAAGGCCCTCTATGGCCTCAAGCAGGCCCCTCGGGCATGGTATGATACACTGAAGGAATTCCTCATGAAGAAAGGCTTCAAACCCGGTTCACTTGACCCAACTCTTTTCACCAAAACTTATGATGATGAATTATTCGTGTGCCAAATATATGTGCATGATATTATCTTTGGCTGTACTAACCAACGTTGCAGTGACGAATTTGCCTATATGATGAGTGAGGAATATCAAATGTCTATGATGGGAGAATTGAAATTCTTCTTAGGTCTCCAAATTCGTCAACAACACAACGGCATCTTCATATCTCAAGGGAAATACCTCAAGGACGTTCTGAGAAAATTCAGCATGCAAGATTGCAAAGGCGTCAAAATCCCTATGCCCACAAATGGCCATCTATGCACCGATAAAAATGGTAAAGACTTCGATCAAAAGGTATACCGCTTCATGATTGGCTCTTTATTGTATCTATGTGCATCTAGGCCAGATATTATGCTTAGTGTTTGCATGTGTGCCCGTTTTCAAGCTACGCCGAAGGAATCACACCATAAGGCTGTGAAACATATTCTTCGATATCTAGCTCACATTCTAACACCTAGATTATGGTATCCCAAGGGCTCGGTGTCGGTGTCAAAACCGGCAGACCTCGGGGGAGGGGGTCCCGAGCTACGGATCTAGGATCGATGGGGAACAAGGGATGATGAACACAGTGTTTACCTAGGTTCGGGCCCTCTCAAAGAGGTAATACCCTATGTCCTGCTTGATTGTATTAGATGTATTGTATGGTTTACAAAGTAGATCTACCTCGAGATCAGTATGAGCTAAACCCTAAGGAGAGGAGGTGATGAATGTAGCTCTAGCCCTAAAGACTAAACCCTCGGTTTATATAGACACCGGTAGGGTTAGGGTTACCGGAGATAGATTACAATAAGGGATAAAGAGATCCTGCACATTCTTGACTTGGAGGGCACACCACGGCTTCATAGACCTCCCATCACTATACGGCTTTTCTAGTTCGGCCCATGTTCAATGGACCGGCACCCCAAGGACCCCTTAGTCCATGACTCCCTCAGTAGCCCCTGAACTTGCCTCCAACGCTGGGGATCGTCCTCTAGAACCTTCACATCATCGGCTTGTGAGATGAGTTCTTCCATTCCTTCATTCAGTTTGGAGCCGTGTCAATCTCGCCGAGCACTATCAGAACCCGAACTAAAGTACTCGGGCCCGGACAGTTTCAAGATCCTGGGATCCGAAGATATCTTGAGATTGAGGTGGGACCTTCAGAGTTTAATGCCATTCCTCGGGGCAAGGGCTTCGCGCACCTTTTTAGAAGGTGTGCAGCCCAATGCCATCCTTCCACAAGCCCATCCTTCCAGCTTCACGGTGAGATGCTTATTTATAAATCCAAAGGTGTGGGGGACAGCTTACCTCCTCCTTTCGGAAAAACGACACCGAAAAAATTCCACGATGCCATGGCCGACCTCCCAGGTTCATCCTCGCACCCACACGGCCCACTCCTAGGCGATTGGTCGAGCTGTTCGGTTTCACACCTTCATTTGAGGTGCTTGCAGATGCAGTGCTTCCTCCCTCCGGCTGATTTGGTCCCAGTCCGCGCCGGTCTCATCTCCATCGATGGATGCGCCCTTGCCGAGAACTCCCCCGCTCCAAGCAAGGAGGAGAGGGTATGTCTCGTGCCCTTCCTTCTAAGAGGTTTGGGTTTTCCCATCCATCCCTTTTTATGAGGTTTGCTGGAGTTCTATGGGATCCAGCTTCACAACCTCACCCCAGGGTCCATACTGCATATCTCGGGCTTTGTAGCCCTTTGCGAGATATTTTTGAGTTGCGAGGCCCACTTTGATCTGTGGAGGAAGTACTTCTGTCTTGTCCCTCGCCACCGAGGGGATCCATATTCGAGGTGGGCGGTGCCGAAGTATGGCGTATAGCTGGGACAGGGTACCCGATTGGAACCCCACAAAAAGATCCTGAAGGATGGACCTCGGAGTGGTTTTATATTGAAGACGTCCCCCTCACCGACCCAATTCGGCAAGGGTTGCCCGAATACTCAAATGACCCGACTATAAAGAGGTTCAACTGGCGGCCCAAAGGCCCTTCCCAGCAGGATAGCGAAGAGGTGTGTTCATTGGCGGCCAAGATCAGGCTGCTAACTATCAGTAAGCTGACCATGATCGAAGTGATGGCCATTGCTATTACCCGATACGTGCAACCCCTCCAACAGCGGGGTCATCCTTTATGGTGCTATAACAGGACCAACGACGTAACCCGTTACCAGCGACAAGGGCCAGACAATAAGGCGGCTCTGGCCAAAATATTGGCCGATCTCTTCAAGGGAGAGGAGGCAGAGTTCGCTCGCATGAGTATTCAGGAAGGCTGCTCCGGATACAATCCGGCGGACTGGGTAAGCCACCATCCATTGTTTTGAGCTCACAGATTACGCTCGAATTATAACTGATTGTAATTGAACGGGGATGGAGGCGTCAAGTTGCGTCCATTAGTTGCCCTCCTCCTCAACCGGAGGATCATTCCCGTGACGATGATCCTGGGTATCATGACGACCCCGAGACGTCAATTGATTTTGAAGATGGGGTTTTCTATCAGGAGAGCCTTGACGGTGCCAAGGTTGCTCTAACAGCCGATCATCCTGGGGCTCTTCCCTCTTCCACAGTAAGTGAAAAGAAGACCCTCTCCCGAACAGGGCGCTCATCTCGCGCTATTCCCCATGTGCTAACTTCTGCTCCCAATGGTCGCCGCACTACGCGTCGGACCGTCTTGGGGGAGCATGGACCGCGCCAGCTTTGGCCCCTAATGGGTGATCAAAGCGGAAGGCTTCCGCCAAAGCGGAAGCACCTCCCTCCTCGGCCTAGAGGTGACATATTTCGGAATTGCAGCGAGGGTTGCCTTTAATTCCTTTTTATTAAAACTTGCTTAATTTTGTAGAAGACGTGTACCCCTGCATCAGTCCGAAGATTCCCCGAGTGCGCCGAATCGCAACTCCAGTCATAAGTCTTCGGTACGAGCCGAAGCTTCCTCCGAACACGCGGTGGCGGGCGCGCCTCCGGCGAATTCCGACGATGTTTCGGTTACCAACTCCGAAGTAGAGAGCATGATGAATCATCGCCGTCGGAGGGAAACTTTATGTCTGTCGGATTCAGGGCTCCGCAGACCCAAGAAAGGTTCGAACTCTGGGGTGTGTGCAAAGAACTCAACCTCTCCAGCGAACCAACCCGTCGCCCTACAGCCTAGCTCGATGAACAAGGAAGAAGATGAACACGGCAGTTTACCCAGGTTTGGGCCACCTTGCGGTGTAAGACCCTACTCCTGCTTTGTGGTGGATTAGCCTCACGAGGGGCTAAGGATGAACTAGTACAGAGGATGAACAAGCTCGCGAGGCTCGCTCTGGTGAGAATGAGTCGACCAGGGATCGGATCCCTTCTATGGTGGTGGCTAACCTATACTTATAGCGGCCTCGGTCCTCTTCCCCGAAAACGAAGGCGGGAAGGGATCCCACAACGGCCAATTTGAAAGGGGACAAGTAGTACAACTTATCCTAATGAAAGGTGGTCTTCGCCTGCAAAGCTTCTGGTCGTGACGCTGCGGTGGGCTCGGCGATGACATCCATCCGGCCGTCCTGGCGGTCTTAGTCTCGTTGCATGGGAATGGAAACCTTTGGCTAATTCCTCGGGACCCCGCGCCTGCGCTTGCCTCCTTAGCACCAAAGAGGAAACCTGCTCCTCTGCGCCCGCTGGCGCCCGCCTAGCCTTGGTCGTCATGGCTTGCGTCACTGCAACCTCACGAGGTTGGGCACTTGCATAGGAAACTCCACTCCTCAGGAGCAGCCCAAGGGTGGCCGCTCCCTCGGGAGGTCTTGGCGTCGTCTGCCTCGCGAGGGTCTTGTCTTGTTGATGCTGAAGCCGGGCCGTACCAGGCCATCGATGGAACCACGCTGTGGGCCACAGGCAGGCAAGTATGGGTACCCTGGTTCCCAGAACACCGACAGTAGCCCCCGGGCCCAAGGCGCGCTCGGACATGGCTTCGAGGCGAAGCCAAAGGGCAAGGGCGAAGCACCGCGGGCCCCAATCGCCTACGGGCCAGGCTGACATGTGGCGATTGATGGGACGTGGGCGTCTCCACTTCCCCACGCCATCTCGACAACCGCACGACTTGACAACTCCCTGGTGCATGCAGATCAGCCATCATTGCTCGGAGCGTGGGAGGCCAGCGGTTGGCCTCCCTCTGCCTATAAATGGGAGAGGGGGTGGAGCCCCCAACTCGTCTTCATCTTCTCGCCGCTTGCCTTTCTTCTTCTTAGTTCCCCCACCATCTTGCCAAAGCTTCCATGGCGCCAGTGAGGAGGTTCTCGGCCGTGGAGAAGGGAAAGGCTCCCAAGGAGGGACCAGACTCGCCGCCGCCCAAGAGAGGCCGCGGCCGCCCCCGCAAGTATGTCGCGACACCAGCGGTGGCTCCCCGAGGGTGTGGGCGCACTCGCTCAAGGGCCGGCGCTGCCTCCGGCAGTCGCGGGGGTGCTCCTTCCCGCGGCGGAAGCTGCCGCGGCCGAGGCAGCCACAGCGAAGGGGGAAGGCACACGGCAGCCGTCCGACCACCGCGCCCATGACTCCACTCGGCCGACACATCCTCGGAGTTCATGGTGTGGGAGGAGAGGCCCACCGGCGCCTGGCTCCGTCTTCCGCGCTTCTTTGTGGGCGCGCTGCCGGCCAGGGGACCTGGCGGCCTCTGGTTGCAGGCTAATGGTTGCTGCAGCAAGGCCTCCTGGGTGGTGGTCGAGGTCACCCCCGCCGGCAATGTGTTCCTGAACCACGGGTGGGAGATGTTCACCCACGCACGTGGCCTGCAGGGGAGGTGTAGCCTCCACTTCAGGTATGACGGTGCCGCGACCCTCTACGTCAGGGTCTTCGGAGATGATGGTTAGCGCCTGGGGTGCTGTCCGGAGAGTGACAGCGATGACGACATCTGTGGTGAGCTTGCCCTTGGCGACGGCTGCGACGCCTCCAGCGGCGGCGGCTCTTCCTCCGGGGAGAGCACGAGCGACGGCGACTACGACGAGCCACCATGCCGCCGAGCTCAGACCAAGGAGGAAGACGAGCCGCCTCGCCACCGCACCCCGGTGAAGCAGGAGGAGGACTCCGACTGAGCGCGGGCATTGTTGGAGGCAGGTCCCGGGGGCTGCTGTAGTCACGCGGCTACTTTGGGTTCTCTTCTTTTTTTTCTGCATCAAAAAGGTGGAAAGCCCTGTCGGGGCGTGTAATGGACCGCAGCGCTTGCGCCATTATGTTATCGTTTTTATATTGCATCCTGGTATCCGTGTTGCCACTGATTGTGATTGAAATGACTTAGCTTAGTGTGCCTGCGGTAGACTCCTGTGCCATGAGGATGAGCTTCCCTGGAGCTTTGGGCTTCCCGCATGTCCCTGGTTCCGGAGAGGTCCTCCGGAGATTTCCTTCTTGTGGACCCGAAGATCCTCAGGCCTCGGGAGACACCCTGCGGTTATGGGGTCAGGGGACCTCTGGAGGTGCCGTTCCCCGCGCGAGCCCCCGAGCGTGGGTCTCTAGTACACCGTGTCGCGATGCTCAGAGGCACGGACTCAGGAGGGCGTGCATGCCCGCTAGCTCATCTGAGGGCATCACGCGAGGATTAAGATGCCAAAGGCCAAGGCTTTGGCGAGGTGCGTTTGCGGGCGGGCCCAAGCGTACACACCATGCCCAGCCCCCACGCGTGGGACGCGCGAGGAAGAGCGATGGGCAACTGTCACTCTCCTAAAACGAGGCCTGAAAAAGCGAGTGCTGCGAGGAGAAAAAATTCCCAACCCTTTCAAATAAAGACGCGAGAACTCCAAATTTCATTTTAAGAAGTTGCAAATCAGAAACAGAAAGCAAGCAAATGAACAGCCGCGTCCGGCACCTATACTAGTCTTCTGGCTTCCCGCCAGTGCGGAGCATGGGGCTTCCACTAGGACGTGGGTGGGAGCTCCCGTGAGGCCCAAGGGCGACGCTCAGGAGACTCCGGGGCATGTACAGCCCCACTCATTATTATGTGAGAGTGTCATGGGCGGAGACTTGAAAGGCGCATGGCCTTGTTCATGGATAGAACTTCTGTAAATGCTAGATGTTCCAGGCATTCTAGATGGGGACCCCGTCCTATGTCTCCAGGTGCGCGGCGCCAGGCCTGGAGACACGGGCGATCCTGAACGGGCCCTCCCACATGGGCGAGAGCTTGTGAAGCCCCTCCCTAGAGAGCACCCACCTCAGGATGAGGTCACCCACCTCGAGGGTCCTGGAGCGGACGTTGTGGCAGTGATACTGCCGCAGCGCCTGCTGGTACCTCGCGGCACGGAGCGAGGCTTGGCGGTGGCCCTCCTCCCCGAGCACGAGGTACATCCTCCGCGAGGCATCCTGGCGTGCCTCGTCAAACGCCAAGACCTGCGGGGAGCGATGTCTGACCTCATGCGGGAGGACCGCCTCAGCCCCATAGATGAGGAAGAATGGGGTCTCGCCGGTAGGCTTGGTCGTGGTGGTGCGGATGGACCACAACACGGATTGGAGCTCATCGAGCCAACCCCCGCCACAGGCCTCGAGTTTCTTCTTGAAGCTCCTCGCCTTGAGGCCTCTCAAGACCTCCACGTTGGCGCAATCGGCTTGGCCGTTACTCCATGGGTGCGCCACTGAAGTGTAGCATATCTGCTTTCCAAGGTTAGCACAATATGTTTTGAAAAGGTTGCTCATGAAGTGAGAGCCATTGTCGGTGATGATACGGTTGGGGACCCCGAAGCGGCTCACGAGACCCTTGATGAACTTGCCGGTCGAGCCAGCTAGGATGGTGCGCACGGGCTCCACCTCCGCCCACTTGGTGAACTTGTCGATGGCAACGTAGAGGTAGCGGTAGCCCCCAGCTGCTCGAGGGAATGGTCCCAGGATATCCATCCCCCATACCGCGAACGGCCATGAGAGCGGGATGGTGGATCTGTTTGGCGTGGAATTGGCATGCCTCGCAGGACCTCACCAGCTCAGTGGCGTCGTTGAGCGCCGTGGACCAGTAGAACCCGCTGCGAAACGTCTTGCCCACGAGGGTGCGCAACGAAGAGTGATGCCCACAGTCCCCACTGTGGATGTCAGCCAGTAGTTCGCACCCCTGCTCCTTGGAGATGCATCGCAGGGAGACGTAGTTTGGGTGCCTTCGGTAGAGCTCGCCATCCTGCAACCAGTAGGCGGTGGCCTGGCGGGCCACGCGTTCAGCTTCTTCCTACTTCTCTGGCAAGGTGCCCTGGAGCAGGTACGCCTTGAACTCCTCGGTCCAGCACCCCTCCTGAGGTTCGAGGGCCAGAAGCAGGCGGGCTCCAAAGGTTGGACCGCAGGCTGGGGCGCCCGCGGAGGGGGCCAGGGGCAGTTCCTCCCAGAGCAACGCCGGGCTCACAGCGGAGGGGTTGCCGATGGCTTGAAGAGCCTCTCCTCGAAGACACCAGGCTTCTGGGGGTTGCGCCGTGATGCCCTCTTGGCGATGTCGTCCGCCTCCTTGTTCGTCCCACGCGGGACGTGCTGCAATTCCAAACCTAAGAACTGTTTTCAATTTTGCGTACCTCTTCCAAATATGCCTCCATGTGCTCGTCCTTGGGAGTGTACTCCTTGTTGGAGAAGTTGACGAGGAGCTGAGAGTCACCCTTGATGGTGAGGCGCTTGATCCCCAGGCCCGCCGCGGCCCGGAGGCCTGTGATCAGGCCTCCGTATTTCGCGATGTTGTTGGAGACCTTCTCGCCATGCTGGAAGCAGAACTGCACGGCGTAGTGGAGCTTGTCCTGAGTAGGTGAGACGAGCACGACTCCAGTCCCCGCACCCCGGCGTGCGAATGCGTCGTCAAAGTACATGACCCAGCCATCGGGCGTCTCATCTTCGGGCACGAGGGAGCGGTTTTCACTAACCCCTTAGTTGGGGGCGTCAGTCCATTCTGCCACAAAGTCAGTGAGGGCCGCGCCCTTGATGACCCTGGTGGTGCTGAACTCCAGCTGGAACGCCTGCAACTCGATGTTCCATTCAGCAACCCTGCTTGCAGCGTTTGGGCTTCGGAGCACCCTCTCTAGGGGGAATGCGGAGATGACCCTGATGGGTGGCCTTGGAAGTAGTGGCGCAGCTTCCTGGAGGCGACGAGGAGCGCGAGCAGAAGCTTCTGCGGCATGGGGTAGCGTGCGTGTGTCACGCAACACTGTGCAGACGAAATACACGGGATGCTCGAGAAGAGAAGGGGTGCTGATGGCGTCCGACCCTACCTGAGGCGTGGGGGCCTCAGGAGCCTCGCCCTCTGTCGGGGTGGCTGGTGCCTCAGGAGTGCCGTCCTGAGGTGGCTATGGCATGGCTGAAGACGGGGTACTGTGCCGCGCACCTGCGCCTGCGTGCTCTTCCTGGACCGCCACGAGTGCCGCGCTCACCGAGTGGGGTGTGGCAGCCAGGTAAAGCACCAGGGGCTCAAGGGGTCGAGGCACCACCATCACCGGAGGGCTGGTGAGATACCTCTTGAGGTCTTGGAAGGCTTCCTCGGCCTTCGGAGTCCACTCGAACGGGCCCTTCTTCTTCATCAACTTGAAAAATGGGAGGGCGCGCTCACCGAGCTTGGAGATGAAACGCCCCAGCGAGGTCACGCAGCTCGCGAGCTTCTGCATTTCCTTGAGAGTCTGCGGTGGGCTCATCCTCTCTATCGCCTTGATCTTCTCTGGGTTAGCCTCGATCCCTTTGTGTGACACCAGGAAACCCAGCAGCTTGCCAGACGGAACGCCAAACACACACTTCTCCGGGTTGAGGCGCAGGTTTACTGTGCGTAAGTTGGCAAATGTTTCCTACAGGTCTTCGATGAGGGTTCTCGCTTCCCGCGACTTGACCACTATGTCATCGACGTACGCCTCGGCATTCCTCCCGAGCTGCTTGACCAAGGTGATGTGCATCAATCGCTGGAAGGTCGCACCGGCGTTGCGCAACCCGAACGGCATGTAGGTGTAACCGTACACCCCGCACGGGGAAAGGAAGGCTGTCTTCTTGACGCTTGCACCGCCATCTTCATCTGGTGGTAGCCTGAGAAGGCTTCCAGAAAATATAGCAGGTCGCACTCAGCGGTGGAGTCAACGATCTGGTCGATGCACGGGAGAGGGAAAGGGTCTTGAGGGCAAGCTTTGTTGAGGCTCGTGAAGTCGACACACATGCGCTCCTTTCCCCCCTTCTTGGGGACGATGACCGGGTTGGCCAGCCAATCCGGGTGCTGCACTTCTCGGATGATGCCGGCTTCTTTCAGCTTGCGGACCTCCTGGACGATGAATGATTGCTTCTACGGGGCTTGTCGCCGCGCCTTTTGTTTCACCGGGCGCGCGCCGGGGCACACCATCAAGTGGTGCTCAATCATGTCCCGCGGGACGCCAACCAGGTCCGTCGCCTCCCATGCAAACACATCCTTGTTCGCACGAAGGAAGCCGACTAGCACTTCTTCCTGGTTCGGTGGGAGGCCGTCGCCTATGGTGAAGGTGAGGCTTGAGCTCTCATCGTCGACCTGAACCTGCTTCGTCTCAGCCCGGTCCTGAGAGAACAGTTGTTTTTTCCTCACGGGCGCGGCCTCCGGGATCTCCGGAGCGCCCTCCGCCTCTGGTCGCGTTGCCGCCGCGGCTTTGAAAGCGAGCTTGAGGGCCAGGAGGGCATCCTTGGTGTCTCCCACCATAGTAAGGATGCCGCTGCTCCCTGGCATCTTGATGACGTTGTAGCCAGGGTGCATCGCCACCATGAACTTGGCAAGGGCTGGGTACCCAAGGATGGCATTGTACGGGAGGCTGATGCGGGCGACGTCGAAGTTGACGAGCTCGATGTGGTAGTTGTGGCATGTGCCGAAGTGATGGGAAGGCGGATCTGCCCCAGGGGAACGATGGAGCCGTCGAGCACCCCTGAAAAGGGCCTGGTGGGGGCGAGCCGGTCGTAAGGCACCTGGAGCAGGTTGAAGGCTTCCATGGAGAGGATGTTGAGGCCAGCGCCGCCGTCGATGAGGCCATGGATAAAGTGCACAGCAAGGGAAGCATGCTTACGCCGACCGTAGTCTTGGGGTGGTCCCTGGAGTCGAAGGTGATGTCGGTCTCGGGCGCCAGCCGGCCCGAAGGAGCCCCCTGCCGTGGTTCGGTGGCCTCCGTCTGCCAGAAGAACTGCTTGACGTGGTGGCCCGAGGCCGACGCTTGCGACCCACCGAGGATGGCCGCAACGGCATGGGGCGCCGGTGCCGCGAAGCGCGCGATGAACTGACTATGCAGCTCCTTCCAGGGGGCCACCGACAACCCCGGCAGGCTAAGCATCCAGGAACATGGCACGCCCATGAGAGCCATGGGGAACCAGTTCGCCATAACCTTCTCCTCTACGCCCGCTGGCGCCCGCCTGGCCTTGGTCATCATGAATTACGTCACCGCAACCTCATGAGGTTGGGCACTTGCATAGGAAACTCCGCTCCTCAGGAGCAGCCCAAGGGTGGCTGCTCCCTCAGGAGGCCTTGGCGTCATCTGCCTTGCGAGGCTTGGCCCCTCGCGAGGGTCTTGTCTTGTTGATGCTGAAGCCGGGCCGTACCAAGCCATCGATGGAGCCACGCCGTGGGCCGCAGGCAGGAAAGTCTGGGTACCCTGGTTCCCAAAACGCCGACAATGTCATACTGCCTTTGCCGACCAGGAATTTAGTGCCTTTAATTCGGTGGACGCATAACTTGGAGCGGCCCGGACAGGTCTTGAAGGGATCACCGGTCTATTTGCCGCCAGAATGCAGGTGTGTAACCAAAATGGCTTGAAAGCAGATCATGCTCCCTAGCCAACTAGCCCCCAAGCCTTAATTTGGGCGGGACGGCTGAGTTAAGGGTTTCTAACTATATTTTTTTACAAGCCGCAAGAGAGCAGAGCAAAAAGCTGTCCGAGGACCTTGAGGTGAGCCGGACACAGTTGGTTGAAGCCAAGGCCAAACTGGACGCGTCTTGAAAAGCCAACAGCGGAATGTCCGGTAAGTAGAAAGAACTTTTTCCCCAACACGTAGAAAGGTATACGGTGTATTCTATGCATTAACACCTTTATTTCTCCATATAGCCGCGGAGGCCATAGGCGGGTTGCGGAAGGAGCTGGAGGCTGGTAAACGAGTGCTGACGCGAAGTCAGGAGGAGAAAAATGAGCTCAAGGAAGAGAATCGGCGAAAAGCCGAGGAAATTGAGAGCTTGAAAACTCAGCTGGCACAAGCCGTGGAGGAAAACCAAAAGCTGAAAGGTGGCATATTTGGTAAGCACTAATCTGACCGGTACGTTGGTCCGGTACAATTGGCGTTTTAATGATATGCAACACCTGCTTGCTAGGTCTCCTGACTGGGCGGCCCGAGGAGGAAGTCGGCACCTATGATGGGGACCTTTTAAAGGATCTATCGAAGACCTATGAAAGGGCCCGGAAGGCCATGAAGAGTATGGCGAAGGCGTTAGACCATCAGATGTGCCACCAGAGAGCATGGCCGAACTAGCCAGTCGCTTTAAAGGAGCTCGGCGAAGGTTTGAATTATGGAAGATTTCGTCTTGCCGAGAAGGAGCGCGCGAGGCGTGGGCTATGGTAAAGACCCGTTTCACCAAGCTGGACCCGGAGCAAATGGCCCGGGCTGGTCCAGTGGGCCCTGACGGCCAAGAGATACCTCTAAGCTTGGTGTATGATGATGTGATGCCGGCCTCTCGTCATTCTCAGAAGGATTGTGCTTTAGAGCAATTGATAGACAATGTTGATCAAGAGTAGTTTTGGAAATTCTATGTATCTATGTACTGTACATTGACCGAGCTCAATCCGCGGTCTTATTTTTAAAAGAATGTTGTCTTAACCGGCCATCGACTTCTCCCTCCCCAATCAATGATCGAGAAGTGTTCCGTACTACGTGTCATAGGAAACAAGGCAGCACTTCGGGAACCAGGCAATCCGGCAATTTGGCTTGAACGGGCGAAACATGTGCGGAGAGTTATGTTATATTACTGTTTGATGTAAGAAACATCTTTCGATGAAAATAGTTCCTCCAAAGGTTCCTTTCTTCGGGTAAATTTATAGTCCGGATGCGTGAAATCAACGGAGACCAATGGCTGTGAAAAAACCCTGGTGATAAGCGCGAAGCTATATTCACTTCCCTTAGGCCAACTTATTGTATTCTGTAAGAACGCTAGCTTTCGGCTTCACCCGTCTGAGGTACGGTCCCGGATGACCCAGTCGTAACAATCGCAGAGGTGCTCCCTTTACTCCCTGGCCGAACAATCGGGAACATAGGGGTAAACACAGGAGCCAGGCAACCCAGCTTGGCAAAGATCTTAGGTCAAATAAGTGCATATGTTGGCTTGAAAGATATGAGAAGGCTGCAAACGAAACGAATGCGATGTATACTAATTATATTATTCGGCTCCTCTAAGGGAGCCCCCATGCAAAGCTGGGTGTTACATTCCATGATGTATACGGTATTGGCTTGGTATGGTTCGGTTCAGCCAAACACCTGCCATGTTTAAGAAAAATAAAAAGAAGGAACAAAGATAGGTAAGGATGCATGCGGGTGACAATGTCTAACTCAGGCATAAAAGCGCCGCAGCCGGGCTGCGTTCCACGGGTTCAGCTTGAGGCGATCGTCGGACGGGCGGTGATATGCTCCTCTTGCTAGTACTTCGTCGATGATGTACGGACCCTCCCATTTGGGCGAGAGCTTATGCCTCTATTTTTCGGGGAGCCGGAGGACGAGGTCGCCCACGTTGTATGTCTTCGCCCGGACTTCACGGTTTTGGTAGCACCGTGCTTGCTGCTGATAAAGTGTGGATCGAGCCCGACCTATATCCCGTTCTCCTTCGAGAGCGTCCAAATCATCCTGCTGATCCAACTCGGCTTCCTTTTCTTCATACATGCGCACTCGAGGCACGTCGTGGATGATATCGCATGGGAGGACGGCTTCCGCTCCATATACCATAAAAATGTTGTGTATCCGGTGGACCGGTTGGGAGTAGTGCGCAACCCCCATAAATACGGAATCGAGTTCCTCGACCCAATGGAAGTATGATTGTTCAAGTGATTGGACCAGGCGGGGCTTGATGCCGCTCATAATGAGCCCGTTGGCCCGTTCCACCTGTCCATTGGTCTGTGGGTGGTACACTGAAGCGTAGTCGAGCTTAATGCCCATTTTGCCGCACCAGTCCTTGACTTCCTGGGTGGTGAAGTTGGTACCATTATCGGTAATTATGCTATGGGGGACACCATAACGGTGTACGACGTCGGATAAGAATTCGACGACAGGTCCGGATTCCGCTGAAGTGACGGGCCTTGCCTCAATCCACTTGGTGAATTTGTCAACCATGACCAATAGGTACTTCTTTTTCTTTGTGCCCCCTTTGAGTGGCCCGACCATGTCAAGACCCCAGACCGCGAAAGGCCATGTTATCGGTATTGTCCGAAGGGCTGTGGGGGGCATGTGGCTTTGATTTGCGAACAGCTGGCATCCGACGCAACGTTGGACGAAAGCCCGGGCATCTTCATGGGCGGTAGGCCAAAAGAATCCTGCTCGGAAAGCCTTACTGACCAAGGCCCGATCTGCAGCGTGGTGGCCGCCCATGCCCGCGTGTATTTCTTCCAAGAGTTGGTGCCCCTCTTCTTCGGAGATGCACCTTTGCAAGATTCCTATGGTGCTTTTTTTGTAAAGCTCGCCTTCATGGACCATGTATGCTTTGGAATGCCGGACTATACGTCGTGCCTCCGTCTGGTCCTCCGGGGCCTGTTGCCGAGTGAGGTAGGCGAGCAGAGGTTCTGTCCAGGGGGCAATTATGGCCATGATTTTGTGGGCGGAAGGTGTTTCCTTGAGTGCGGAGCCGCCAATGATATGGTCGTCGAGCTCCTTGTCCGGGGAGGCATTGTGAGCGGATTCATTGACTAGTGCGCCGGCATCACCGTCCTATCATACTACGGAGGGCTTAAAGAGCCGCTCGAGGAAAGTGTTTTTAGGAACCAGGTCGCGCTTGGTGCCCATGCGGGCGAGTACGTCCATGGCTTGGTTGCTGTCCCTAGAGACATGGTGGAATTCTAGGCCCTCGAATCGGGCCGATATCTGGAGAACCACATTTCTGTATGCCGCCATCTTGGGGTCCTTGGCGTCGAATTTGCCGTTGATTTGAGAGATAGCTAGGTTTGAATATCCCCTTACTTCGAGGCGCTGTACCCCTATTGACGTGTCCAGACGAAGACCATGTAGTAATGCTTCGTATTCGGCTGCATTATTGGAGTCCGTGTACATTATTTGTAGGACATACCGAACAGTGTCACCTGTAGGGGAGATCAGGATGACCCCAGCCCCCAGTCCGGCTAACATTTTTGAGCCATCAAAATACATCGTCCAGTGCGAATATGTGTTGTATTCTCGGGGTAGTTCGGCTTCAGTCCATTCGGCTATAAAATCGGCCAGTACCTAAGATTTAATAGCTCGGCGTGGTTTGTATGATATCTCGAAGGGGAGGAGCTCTATGGCCCATTTGGCGATCCGGCCAGTGGCGTCCCTATTGTTGATTATGTCATTCAAGGGGACCTCTGACGCCGTTGTGACCGAGCATTCTTGAAAGTAGTGTCGTAGCTTTTGGGATGCCATAAAAATGTATAAGCTATCTTTTGATAATGGGGATGTCATGATTTGCATGGCGTAAGTACCTCAGACACATAATAGACCGGCTTCTGGACTTGGAACTTGTGGCCCTCGGACTCCCACTCCACGATGAGCACCACGCTAACCACCTGATTGGTGGCTGAAATGTATAGTAGCATGGGCTCGCCGACGCTAGGTGCGGCCAGGATGGGGTTGCCAGCGAGAGGTGTTTTAATCTCCTCAAGCGCCACAGTTGCTTTGTCTGTCCATTGGAAGTTCTTGGTCTTTTTAAGCAGTCTGTAGAGTGGGAGCGCCTTTTCTCCGAGGCGGGATATGAAGCGGCTCAAAGCTGCCATGCATCCGGCCAGTTTCTGGACGTGCTTGAGCTCTGTTGGTATTGCGAGTTGGGATAGCGCACTAATTTTGGCTGGGTTGGCCTCAATTCCTCTATGGGAGACGATGAATCCGAGCAACTTTCCGGCGGGGACCCTGAAGATGCATTTTTCCGGGTTGATTCATATATCATAGGTTCGTAAGTTGTCAAAGGTTTGGCGGAGGTCGTCTATCAGCTGGTCGATGTTTTTGGTTTTGACAACCACGTCGTCCATGTATGCCTCCACCGTTCTGCCGATTTGGTTTTCGAGGCATGCTTGAATCATGCGTTGGTATGTAGCTCCTACGTTTTTTAGTCCGAACGGCATGGTGATGAAGCAGAAAGGTCCGTAAGGAGTGATGAATGCGGTTGCGGCCTGGTCGGACTCCTTCATCTTGATCTGGTGGTATCCGGAGTATGCGTCCAGGAAGCATAGCGAGTCATGTCCGGCGGTGGCATCGATGATCTGGTCTATTCTTGGCAGGGGAAAAGGGTCCTTAGGGCAGGCCTTGTTAAGGTCTTTAAAATCGACACAGAGCCGCCAGGATTTGTCCTTTTTGGGTACCATAACCAGACTTGCTAACCACTCGGGATGCTTGATCTCGCGGATGAATCCGGCCTCCAACAGTTTTGCTAGCTCTTCGCCCATGACCTGTCTCTTGGGTTCGAAAAACCGGCGTAGAGTCTGTTTCACCGGCTTGAAGCCTTTTAAGATGTTTAGGATGTGCTCTGCCAGCCTGCGTGGGATTCCCGGCATGTCTGAGGGGTGCCAGGCGAATATTTCCCAGTTTTAACGCAGGAACATTCTTAACGCCTCGTCAACTGCAGGGTCCAGTTGTGCTCCTATAGATGTCGTTTTATTGGGATTTGTTGGGTGCACTTGAAATTTTACTATTTCATCTGCTGGCTTGAATGGTGTGGATTTTTGTCTTTTACTGAGGACCACATCATCCCTGTCGACTGTAGTGCGTAGTCTTGTCAATTCTTCAGCCGCGAGGGCTTCAGATAGTGCCTCTAGGGCGAGGGATGTCATCTTGTTTCCGGCTCATAAGGCTTTGCTTGGGTCACTTTTAAGTGAGATTACCCCGTTGGGCCCTGGCATTTTGAGTTTCATGTACCCATAGTGCGGTATGGCCTGAAATCTCGAGAATGCCTCACGTCCTAGAAGGGCGTGGTATCCGCTGCGAAAGGGCACAATATGGAATAGCAGGGGTTCAGATCTGTAGTTATCGGGTGTGCCGAACACAACGTCTAGGGTTATGCGTCCTGAGCAGTGTGCCTCCCTACCAGGTATTATACCTCAGAATGTGGTGTGGCTGAGTTCGATGCGAGATCTGTTGAGATGCATCTTGTCGAGAGTGTCCTCGTAGATGAGGTTGAGGCCGCTGCCTCCATCCATCAGTACTTTAGTCAGCCAAAAACCGTCGATAATGGGGTCAAGGACCAGTGCGGTCGGCGCATGGTTGCAGCGTGGACTTGGCTCGTCCTTCTCGTCGAAGGTAATAGGCGCGGCTGCGCAAGGATGTGCAGCCGTCACTTGATATATCTGACTGAGCTCTCGAAGAGCCTTTTTCCTTTTATTATTTGAGGCGAACGTCTCGTATACCGTAAGGACATTATGGTCCTATTGTGAAGCCGCGGACTTCTTATCTGGAAGTGTAAGGCCCAAGATTGGTTCGCCATATTTGGCCACTTGTCTTACCACCCAACAGGCTCGAAGTCTGTGGGTTAGGTTCACGTCTAGCAAGACTGAGTGTATTGGGCATGGTTTATCCTGCAACTCGTCCAGCACTGATCTAGGCCTAATCTTCTTTTCGTTCGGCTCGCGTTCCAGCGACCGGTTTGTATATGCCCGTTTAGGGCGAGACCTTCCATGCTACGCGGCGGGCGGTGGCCCCATGTTCATCTGTTGCGCCCTCCATGTGTTCTCCATGGCGCAATATTTGTGTACCATGTCTAATAGTTAGGTGAAGCTTTGAATTCGGCGACACCCGAGGGCATTTAAGAGGCCCTCGTCCTTGCAGTTAAACTGGAAGGCTCTAATTATCTCTTTGTCACAGCAAGGCGCCATCATGTTCTTCACCAGGAGAAATCTAGCCCAATAATGATGGACTGTCTCGTTTGGCAGCTATTTGACATACATGAGATCCCATATGTCTGGGTTTCCCGAATCCGGAGAGTATTCCGTAGGGTGGGTGGGTGGGAAAATTTTGAGAATTCCCTCCTGCAGCGGACCCGGACTATCCTTGATGGGTGGTTGAGTCATGTCTGGTTCTGATCATGCAGGGCTCAGATCCGAACTAGTGTGTGGCTGGATCTGCTCGAGGTCGGATCTAGCGTTGGGGCTCGGGTCCGGGCGTATCTTTGGGCTGGTGTCTGACTCCGATCTGGAGACTCGAGTGTACACCGTTTTTAGCTTGTACGGCTGCGGCCCCTCCTGGGCCTCTTCGACGGTAGCGATGAGGTGAGTGACCGAAGGGGTGTTGATTTCTCGGTCGTCGGGTTTAAGCCCGATCCGATCATAGGCTGTGGGCCTGGTGACGGAGATTCCTGATACGTCTCCGTCGTATCTATAATTTTTGATTGTTTCAAGCCAATATTATACAACTTTCACATATTTTTGGCAACTTTTTATATGATTTATTGGACTAACCTATTGATCCAGTGCCCAGTGCCAGTTCCTGTTTTTTGCATGTTTTTTGTAGCGCAGAAAATCCATATCAAACGAAGTCCAAACGCGATAAAAATTTAAGGAGAATTATTTTGGAATTTATGTGATTTTTGGGAGGTGGAATCAACCCAAACGGGGGCCCACAGTGCTCAGAACCCACCAGGGCGCGCCCCAGGCCCCAGGCGCACCCTGGTGTCTTGTGCCCTCCTCAAACGTTGGTTGGAGCCCTTCTCCTGGCGCAAGAAAGATATTTTATGGAAAAAAATTGTGTTAAAATCTCAGCGCAATCGGAGTTACGGATCTCCGGGAATATAAGAAACGGTGAAGGGCCAGATCTGGGGAACGCGAAACAGAAGAGAACAGAGAGGGAGATCCAAGCTAGGAGGGGCTCCTGCCCCTCCGCCAGCATGGAGGCCATGGACCAGAGGTGGAACTCTCCTCCCATCTAGGGGGAGGCCAAGGAAGAAGAAGAAGGAGGGGGGCTCTCTCCCCCTCTCTCCCGGTGGCGCCGGAGTGCCACCGGGGCTAGGATCGTGACGGCGATCTACATCAACAATCTTGCTACGTCAACACCAACTTTCTCCCCCTCTATGCAGCCGTGTAACATCCCTTCTCCCCGCTGTAATCTCTACTTAAACATGGTGCTCAACACCATATATTATTTCCCAATGATATTTGGCTATCCTGTGATGTTTGAGTAGATCCGTTTTGTCCTATGGGTTAATCATGATCTTGGTTGGTATGATTGTATATTTTATTTATGGTGCTGTCCTACGGTGCCCTCCGTCTCGCGCAAACATGAGGGGCCCCCACTGTAGGTTGTTGTAATACGTTCATGATTCGCTTATGGTGGGTTGCAAGAGTGACAGAAGCTTAAACCCGAGTAGGTGGGTTGTTGCGTATGGGAGTAAAGAGGACTTGATACTTAATGCTATGGTTGGGTTTCACGACCTTAATGATCTTTAGTAGTTGCGGATGCTTGCTAGGGGTCCAATCATAAGTGCATATGATCCAAGTAGAGAAAGTATGTTAGCTCATGCCTCTCCCTCATATAAAATTACAAGAATGATTACCGGTACTTGTTATCGATTGCCTAGGGACAAATGACTTTCTTGTGGGCAAAAGCTATCCACTTTTATTACCTTGCAATTTATTCATAGTTTTATTCTCGCAAAGTAATCGTAGTTTTATTCTTGCAAAATAGTTTCATACTTGTTCTAGATAAAGCAAACGTCAAGTGTGCGTAGAGTTGTATCGGTGGTCGATAGAACTTGAGGGAATATTTGTTCTGCCTTTAGCTCCTCATTGGGTTCGACACTCTTATTTATCGAAGAAGGCTACAAATGATCCCCTATACTTGTGGGTTATCAAGACCTTTTTCTGGCGCCGTTGCCGGGGAGCAGTAGCGTGGGGTGAATATTCTCGTGTGTGCTTGTTTGCTTTATCACTAAGTAGTTTTTATTTTGTGCTCTTGTTTTCTATCTTTAGTTATGGGTAGGAAAAGCAAAATACCAAAAGAATTAGTTGTACCTTCCAAACCAATGGTTGAAGAACCACCCAAAGTCTATCATACTACTGAAGCTTTCTATTTGGATCATCTTCGATCCATTTGTGCTCGTGCTGAAAACCCAACTAGCTTAGTTGAGGGAAAATCATTAAATGAGCATGCTTATTATGTGCGACACCGCTTATCTCAAAAAGGGAAACTTTTATGGCATCATATTAATAGTTTGTATTGCTATGCTTTGAATTTATGTGAATCACATGATTTTACTTGTTGTTCTGAAGGCCCTAAAAAACACCTTCCCTTCCAATGTGAGTTTAAGGATAATGGAATCGTATCTTCTTATGCCAAAGGTGTTTATAATTACTATGATGTTGAACAAATTGAAGAATTTGTTGCTTTTAAGGGTGCTTATGAAATTGCTTCTTTGATTGAAAAGTATGATGCTACTCTTTACAAATCTGAAAATTTTGCCATGCTTAAACATTGCTATGAAAACTATGCTTCCAATGCTTATGTTAAAGAATATATTGAGTGCTTCTCCGCTGTCCAAGAAGAGACTAACATTTTGCAGGAGTCTATGGAAGAAGAAAATGATGAAACTATGAGCTCATTGGATGAAAAAGATGATGAGGAGAGCGAAGAACAAGCGGAGGAAGAGCGGATTGATCACCCGTGCCCACCTTCTAATGAGAGTAACTCTTCAACTCATACATTGTTTAATGCCCCTTCATTCTTACCGAAGGATGAATGCTATGATAATTGCTATGATCCCGTTGATTCATTTGAAATATCCCTTTTTGATGAACTCGATGCTTGCTATGCTTGTGGCCTTGATGCCAATATGAATTATGCTTATGGAGATGAACTTGCTATTGTCCCTTATGTTAAAAATGAAATTGTTGCTATTACACCCACACATGATAGTCCTATTATCTTTTTGAATTCTCCAAACTACACTATATCAGAGAAGTTTGCTCTTATTAAGGATTATATTGATGGGTTACATTCTACCACTACACATGATGATTTTGATGAATATAATATGCATGTGCTTGTTGCTCCTACTTGCAATTATTATGAGAGAGGAACTATATCTCCACCTCTCTATGTTTCCAACACGATAGAATTGCAAGAAATTGCTTATGCTATGTATTGGCCTTTACTGGATGTGCATGAATTGTTCTTGTATGACATGCCGATGCATAGGAAGAGAGTTAGACTTCGTCATTGCATGATTTATATTGCTTTGTGCTCACTACTAAATGCCAAATCATTGTTAATTAAAATTGGCTTTGATATACCTTGGGATCCGGGTGGATTCATTACTTGAGCACTTTATGCCTAGCTTAATGGCTTTAAAGAAAGCGCTGCCAGGGAGACAACCCAGAAGTTTTAGAGAGTCATTTATTTCTGTTGAGTGCTTTTATAAAGTTTAAAAACAAAAAAAAATATAGAGGGGAACTTAAAACTTCACAAAAAGAGAAGCGATTGAAAGGTGATGCATTGGAGAAGTGAGGGTCGACCTTGAACACTTGTGTTCATGCTCATGGAAACAATGTAGAATTTTTCATGAAGATTATCATAAAAATAATTATCCCCTTGTACAAATCCATTGTATTATAAAAATAATGTGCCAAGATTTGCCTTTAGGATGATTAGATTACTTGTTGGTTTGTGTGGTGCAGAAACAGAAACTTTGACTGTAGTGCATGATTTTACATTTTTTTACTGGAACGTCAAAAGCTTCTGAAATTTTTTGCATAGTATTTCTATACAAAATGTTTATTTTGTACTAATTTTTCAGAATTTTTGGAGTACAAAAAGTATGGTAGGTGTTCAGATTGCTACAGACTGTCCTGTTTAAGACAGATTCTGTTTTTGATGCATTGTTTTGCTTGTTTTGATGAAACTACCGATTCTATCGGTGGTATAAGACATGGAAAACTTATATTACAGTAGCTACAATGCAAAAACAAAATATTAATTGGTTTGCAATAGTACTTAGAGTAGTGATTTGCTTTATTATACTAACGGATCTTACCGAGCTTTCTGTTGAGTTTTGTGTGGATGAAGTGATCAAAGATCGAGGAGGTCTCAATATGAGGAGAAGGAGGAGAGGCAAGAGCTCAAGCTTGGGGATTTCCAAGGCACCCCAAGTAAATATTCAAGGAGACTCAAGCGTCTAAGCTTGTGGATGCCCCGGAAGGCATCCCATCTTTCTTCAACAACCATCGGTATGTTTTCATCTTCGTTTCGTTCATGTGATATGTGTGAATCTTGGAGCGTCTTTTGTGTTTATCTTTCATTTTTATTTTATGCACCATGCTGGTATGAGATAGTCCATGGTTGATTTATAGAATGCTCATTGCACTTCACTTATATCTTCTGAGTGTGGCTTTATAGAATGCTTCATGTGCTTCACTTATATCATTTGAAGTTTGGATTGCCTGTTTCTCTTCACATAGAAAACCGTTGTTTGTAGAATGCTCTTTTGCTTCACTTATATTTATTAGAGCATGGTCTTTTGTAGAAAGAATTAAACTCTCATGCTTCACTTATATCTATTTAGAGAGTCAACAGGAATTGGTCAATTGCATGGTTAGTCATAAAATCCTACATAAAACTTATGGATCACTGAATATGATATGTTTGATTCCTTGCAATAGTTTTGCGATATAGAGATGGTAATATGTGGGAGGTACTAGTAAATGGTTGTGGTTAGCAAGAATATTGGTGTTAACGTTTGTGATTCCCGAAGCATGCACGTATAGTCTCTCGTTATGCTATGAAGTTGGAGCATGATTTATTATTGATTGTCTTCCTTATGAGTGGCGGTCAGGGACGAGCGATGGTCTTTTCCTACCAATCTATCCCCCTAGGGGCATGCGTAGTAGTACTTTGCTTCGAGGGCTAATAAACTTTTGCAATAAGTATATGAGTTCTTTATGACTAATGTGAGTCCATGGATTATACGCACTCTTACCTTTCCGCAATTTGCTAGCCTCTACGGTACCGTGCATTGCCCTTTCTCACCTCGAGAGTCGGTGCAAACTTCGCCGATGCATCAAAACCCCGTGATATGATACGCTCTATCACACATAAGCCTTATTATATCTTCCTCAAAATAGCCACCATACCTACCTATTATGGCCTTTCCATAGCCATTCCGAGATATATTGCCATGCAACTTCCACCGCTTCCGTTTTGATGACTTGAGCATTCATTGTCATATTGCTTTGCATGATCATATAGCTGACATAGTAGTTGTGGCTCAGCCATCGTGCATCATTTTTTTATACATGTTACGCTAGATCATTGCACATCCTGGTACACTGCCAGAGGCATTCATATAGAGTCATATTTTTGTTCTAGGTATCGAGTTGTAATATTGAGTTGTAAGTAAATAGAAGTGTGATGATCATCAATTTTCATTATTAGAGCATTACCCCAGTGAGGAAAGGATGATGGAGACTATGATTCCCCCACAAGTCGGGATGAGACTCCGGACATTGAGAGAAAAAAAAAAGGAAAAGAAAAGAGAAAAAAAAAGAAAAGAAAGAAAAAAGAAAAAAGAAAAAGAAAAAAAAAGAGAGAAGGGGCATGCTAGTTCCACACTTGTGCTTCAAAGTAGCACCATGTTTTTCATATAGAGAGTCTCCTATGTTGTCACTTTCATATACTAGTGGGAATTTTTCATTATAGGATTAGATGCACACCCACTTAGTTTTCATATTAAGCTTTCATACACTTATAGCTCTTAGTGCATTCGTTGCATGGCAATCCCTACTCCTCACATTGATATCAATTGATGGGCATCTCCATAGCCCGTTGGTTAGCCGCGTCGATGTGAGACTTTCTTACTTTTTTGTCTTCTCTATATTTACCCCTATCATACTCTATTCCACCCGTAGTGCTATATCCATGGCTTGCACTCATGTATTGTGGGAGGGTTGAAAAAGCTGAAGCGCGTTAAAAAGTATGAACCAATTGATTGGCTTGTCATCGGGGTTGTGCATGATAAATACTTTGTGTTAAGAAGACAGAGCATGGCAAGACTATATGATTTTGTAGGGATAGCTTTCTTTAGCGTTGATATTTTGAAAGACATGATTGTTTGTTGGGATGCCTGAGTATTGATGTCATTATGTCGAATTATAGACTATTGCTTTGAATCACTCGTGTCTTAATATTCATGCCATGATTAGATATATGATCAAGTTTATGCTAGGTAGCATTCCACATCAAAAATTGTCTTTTTTATCATTTACCTACTCGAGGACGAGCAGGAATTAAGCTTGGGGATGCTGATACGTCTCCATCGTATCTATAATTTTTGATTGTTTCATGCCAATATTATACAACTTTCACATATTTTTGGCAACTTTTTATATCATTTATTGGACTAACCTATTGATCCAGTGCCCAGTGGCAGTTCCTGTTTTTTGCATGTTTTTTGTATCGCAGAAAATCCATATCAAACGAAGTCCAAACGCGATAAAAATTTATGAAGAATTATTTGGAATTTATGTGATTTTTGGGAGGTGGAATCAACGCAAACGGGGGCCCACAGTGCCCACAACCCACCAGGGCGCGCCCTGGTGTCTTGTGCCCTCCTCGAACATCGGTTGGAGCCCTTCTTCTAGCGCAAGAAAGATATTTTATGGAAAAAAACCGTGTTAAAATCTCATCGCAATCAGAGTTACGGATCTCCGGGAATATAAGAAACGGTGAAGGGCCAGATCTGGGGAACGCGAAACAGAAGAGAACAGAGAGGGAGATCCAATCTAGGAGGGGCTCCTGCCCCTCCGCCGCCATGGAGGCCATGGACCAGAGGGGGAACTCTCCTCCCATCTAGGGGGGAGGCCAAGGAAGAAGAAGGAGGGGGGCTCTATCCCCCTCTCTCCCGGTGGCGCCGGAGTGCCGCCGGGGCTAGGATCGTGACGGCGATCTACATCAACAATCTTGCTACCGTCATCACCAACTTTCTCCCCCTCTATGCAGCGGTGTAACATCCCTTCTCCCCGCTGTAATCTCTACTTAAACATGGTGCTCAACTCCATATATTATTTCCCAATGATATTTGGCTATCCTATGATGTTTGAGTAGATCCGTTTTGTCCTATGGGTTAATCGTGATCTTGGTTGGTATGATTGTATATTTTATTTATGGTGCTGTCCTACAGTGCCCTCCGTCTTGCGCAAACGTGAGGGGCCCCCGCTGTAGGGTGTTGCAGTACGTTCATGATTCTCTTATGGTGGGTTGCGAGAGTGACAGAAGCTTAAACCCGAGTAGGTGGGTTGTTGCGTATGGGAGTAAAGAGGACTTGATACTTAATGCTATGGTTGGGTTTCATGACCTTAATGATCTTTAGTAGTTGCGGATGCTTGCTAGGGGTCCAATCATAAGTGCATATGATCCAAGTAGAGAAAGTATGTTAGCTCATGCCTCTCCCTCATATAAAATTACAAGAATGATTACCGATACTTGTTATCGATTGCCTAGGGAAAATGACTTTCTTGTTGACAAAAGCTATCCACTTTTATTACCTTGCAATTTATTCGTAGTTTTATTCTCGCAAAGTAATCGTAGTTTTATTCTTGCAAAATAGTTTCATACTTGTTCTAGGTAAAGCAAACGTCAAGTGTGCGTAGAGTTGTATCGGTGGTCGATAGAACTTGAGGGAATATTTGTTCTGCCTTTAGCTCCTCGTTGGGTTCGACACTCTTATTTATCGAAGAAGGCTACAAACGATCCCCTATACTTGTGGATTATCAATTCCCATTGCACGGAATAGACTTACCAAGTGATCAGCCAGCTGGGCACACGGGGGTGCCGGACACTCCAGTGATTCGGTGGGAGATCTTGTGGGCGATCTGTCGGAGTTAGGCTTCAGAGCCAGACTCGGAGAGATACGCGATTCTTGAAAGTCTGCTGGTCCTGGGGTTGATGCCCCCGAACCGGTGACTTCCTTTACGGGGACGAAGCCTTTGATCTGGTCGAGGCGACCAGTGGGATCAGCGCGCACCAATATGCCGTCGAAGACGAGGAGATGACCAGTGCGGGGAAGCCCTCGGTGCGGGCGTGGTCTCCAACGACCGGTTGAGCCATCGATCCTTTGGGTGATCCAATACCAGAACTCTCAATGAAAGCACCAATGTCGGTGTCAAAACCGGCAGACCTCGGGGTAGGGGGTCCCGAGCTTTGGATCTAGGATTGATGGGGAACAAGGGACGACGAACACAGTGTTTACCCAGGTTCGGGCCCTCTCGAAGAGGTAATACCCTACATCCTGCTTGATTGTATTGGATTTATTGTATGGTTTATAGAGTAGATCTACCTCGAGATTAGTATGAGCTAAACCCTAAGGAGAGGAGGTGATGAATGTAGCTCTAGCCCTAAAGACTACAACCCTCGGTTTATATAGACAACGGTAGGGTTAGGGTTACCGGAGATAGATTACAATAAGGGATAAAGAGATCCTGCGCATTCTTGACTTGGAGGGCACACCACGGCTTCATAGATCTCCCATCACTATACGGCTTTTCTAGTCCGGCCCATGTTCAATGGGCCGGCACCCCAAGGACCCCTTAGTCCATGACTCCCTCACTCGGCTTTTGATCTCATTGGATATTCTGACTCTGACTATGCTGGTGATCGAGTGGATCGCAAGTCAACATCAGGCACATGCCATTTCCTCGGACGATCTTTAGTATGTTGGTCCTCGAACAAGCAGAACTGCGTATCACTCTCTACTGCTAAAGCTAAGTACATTGCTGCTGGTTCTTGCTGTGCTCAATTGTTGTGGATGAAGCAAACCCTCAAGGACTATGGCATCAATATGAAGAATGTGCCACTCTACTGCGACAATGAGAGTGCCATCAAGATTGCTCACAACCCAGTTCAGCACTCGAAGACTAAGCACATCCAGATTCGTCATCATTTTCTTCGAGATCATGTGTTGAAGGGCGACATCTCCATCAACCACGTGAAGACTGAAGAACAGCTGGCAGATATCTTCACAAAGCCCTTGGATGAGAAGAGATTTAGCAAGTTGCGGTGTGAGCTAAATATCTTAGAATCTTCGAATGTTCTTTGAAAGGACACACATCCTAACACTTATGCAAAATTGATGACTTATATGTGCAACACACGAAGTAACGTTTTTCTTCAATCAATGAAGACTAACCCTCTAAGTGTGAAGAAATTAATGAAGAATTTGATTCTCAGAGCCCTACGACAATTGTACGCGGTGTCTGAAATCATCATTCTTATACGATGGGTCACGCCACCAACCATAGTTGAAAATCTTCAAATTTGAGTTTTTCTTCATTTTGCAAATTCTTCAAATTTTCAAACTCCTCAACTTTGCAAATTTTTCAACTTATCGACTAGTGCTCTTCATTGACTATATATATATATATATATATATATATATATATATATATATAATATGAGTTTTCAATGTCCTCAACAGCATTCACTTATTGCTAATTCTTCAAGTTGTTTTTCGTCTAAGTGAATGTGATCGGACCTGTTCCCCTTCTATGCTAAACTCAACCCAGTCTGTTCACAAATTCTTCATGTGTGTTCTATTTGAAACCCGTTCAAAGTCTTCACTGTGTCCCTGACAGCTGAAGAATTTGCGAACGAAACATTAAAATTTTCATATCTAAATTTTCGGCTGTTGCCGCTCAAACCGTTCCACTTCCCACGATGGATTAAACTACTCACCCACGATCCCCCATGATCTCCACCTCTTTGTACGTGGGTGACACATGTCGTTTGGATAGCAAGGGTCAGGGGCATGTTCGTCCAAAATCTTCGGATGAGCAGTTTTTCACTGCGGCTATAAATACCCCTCACCCTCCTCATACTTCATTTACTCCGCTTGACCTCAACTCCCCTCGCTCGAGCTCTCAGACCTAGCACCGCCGCTACACTCCATCGCCGCCAGTGAGGAAGAGCTTCACTGTCTCGACCTCGTCGCCGTCGTACTCACGCCGGCCGCGGAAATCTTCACTCCGCCGTTGCCGTAGCTGTCTCCCGCCGCCGAGTTACGGCGTGGGAGATCTAAACTGACGAACTTCTCTATCTCCACACCCAGTTCGTCGTGTTCTTTGTCAAGGGTAATTAAAATCTAATTTTACTGCCCGACTTTGATTCTTATGTTTTTCACAAAATCCTCAAAAGGTGTTTATTTTTCAACTTCCCACTCCATAAACACCGGAATGCTTCTTTTCCTTGATTTGTTTCTCTAAGCTATGATTTTCCTCAAGATTCCTCAATTGTGTGGATTTTCAAATCTGTACAACTCTGGAACCTGAGTCAAGAACGCTTAGTGAAATTCCTCAAGACATCTATGGTCAAATTCCTCAAACTTGATACTTTTTGAAAAATTTCCGAGAACGCATATGACCTCTCCAAATTCTTCTCACCTATACTCTGTTTAGAGGTACAAAATGTCTGCTGCTGAATCACTAGGTTCTCATCAACTTAACTCATTTGCAGTGTTCCTCGAAGAAAATTTGCACACTTCCTCAGAAACATCCAAAGTTCAAAGTCCTCAAGTGAGGAAAATGGTAGATGGGAAGAGACCTCAGAAGGGAGGTAAGAGGCCTGAGACTAACACAGCGTTTGAGATCCCTGAGGACATATATGATGAATATTGCACACCCGATGAAGAAACTCATGGGAAGGAAAACAAGAATCAGCACAAAGTGCGCATACAGAGGATTGAGAGGAGATGGGCGAAGGAATCGAGGGAATACCGCTATGTAACTCCAAAGTACATGAAGAAATTCGCTGTGAACCCTCCATGTCCAAGCCCACCTTTGGCAGCTGGTTAACGAGCTGATCCCACCAGCCTCAAGTGTGGTGAGGAATTTCCTAAAGAATGGGCCAAGCGCCAAGCCAAGCTTCAGAAAGTTGCTGCAAAGGCAGTGAGGAAATTTAATGTGGATTCTCAAGCTGTTGCCACTGAGGCCTCTGCTAGTAAAGCGGCACCTAAGAAGGCCATTTTGAAGAAGTCTACTGTGAAGAAATCTTCAAGCTCTATGCCCTCACGACCAAGCTCTTCAACGGCAAAGCCCTCAGGGAAAATTCCTCAAGCAACTTCTTCAAGGGCAGTGCCAATCCCCTCAGTTGCTTCAAAATCCTCAGCAGCTGCCTCAAAGTCCTCAACACCTGTGCACCTTGCAACGTGTCAGCGGACTGCAGGCTTCTCTATTGCCTCAGGGGCATCTGCATCTTCCTCAGCACAACCACAATCCTTAAGTGGTCCAACTCTGCTGAAGGTCAAGACCACTGCTGGACGTGGAAAGAGGCCAAGTCCTCACAAGAAGCAAGTGGCATTCCATGTTCCGTCTGATGATGATGATGAAGAACTGAATGATATCATCAAAGATAGACTAGAAAGGGCTGCAAGAGTCAAAGGAAGCTCTATGCATCTTATGCTAGATCCGAAGAAGATCCTCGATTTCATTGACATATGGCACAAAGACCCCAACACTCCACTTCCTGACTTTAACCTGACTCTTGGTCAAAGTCATATGTTGGCCACCTTCATAGGCGGAAAAAATGGAAGTTCCAGAAGGCCAGGCAAGTCAAGAAGACTCAGTACAAGAAGGAGCGATTTCTGAGGAACAATGTCCTTACACTGGATCCTGAAGAACTTGTCACTGTTCAGAAGGAGATCAGAGACCTCAATGATGAATTTGACAGATATCATGCAGATTGGCTCGGTGCCAAAGTCAGATTTGTCAAAATTGCCAAGAACCTGAAGGCAGATGTTGCAACATCATCATAACAGCAAACTCCTTAGGCTGAAGCATCTACTCAGCATGCTAAAGAAACTGCAGGCGCAACTGATGAAAATCAGGCTGCTGAAGAAGCTACCAGGGCTGAAGAAATTCCAACTCCTGAAGTCACTGCCAGGGCAACCATCAGTGTTGCACATGAAGATCAACCCAGGCCAGCTGAAGAATCTACTATGTCTGAAGAAATTGCACCAACTTCATCTGATCCTCCTGCAAAATCTTCAAAGGTGAAGAAAACCACACTTCCTTCTGCAACAGAAGTGAAGAAAATGAAGGCTGCGGAGAAGAAAGCCGCAAAGAAGAGGAAATCATCAACCTCTGCAGAGTCCTCAGCTCCCAAGAAAGTGAGGACTTTGATGAGCTCTTTCACTGAACCAATTGATGTTGTTCCTATCTCAATAGTGCCATCAAAGGAGCTCATTCCATTTGGTGAAGAATATGTCATTCCAGATGACACTGATGAAGAAAATCCTTCTGCTGCTTCTTCAGAGCAGTTGGATGAAGAAATTCAAGTGGAAGATGTTATTTCCACTCCATTTATATCATCGCCCGTGCCTCAGTTCACTGCTGAAGAGGCGGGCGTTGAAGAAATAGAAGAAGATATGGACATTGGCTCTACAACCCCTGTGCTGAATGATGACTATTGGGAAAATCTTCACCCCAACTCTCCAATGGCCACACCTCTGCATCAAATTCCTCAGTCCCCTGTTCAGACTGAAGAAATATTAACATGGTCTGAAGGACGTCCAACTTCTCTCCAGTCCATACCTGAAGAAATTCTAGCTGCAACAGCTGAAGAAATGGAGACACAGACTGCAGGTGAAACTGCCGCTTCAATTCCTCAGTCTGTTGTACCTGAAGTTGTGACACAAGAGGCTATAAGGCTTGCTACTGCAAATCTTCAGCCCAAGCCTCAAAGTCCTCATACAAAGAGGCCAAAATTCAAGGCTGGTGATTTCTTCGCTAAGCATCATTTCTTCACTGATGCAAATCCATATGACTCAGCAAGGCTAAGGCGCAAGAGGTTCTGGACTGCAAGCCAGATGAACTTCTATGCATCTGTTCTGTTCGACAAGGACAAGGTATTTTAGCACCGTCAAATTCCTCATGTGGATATGGAGTCCATTCCCTGCTTTCAACCAGTTCTCAATGTTCTTCACGAAGCTGGGCTCCTAAATTTCTGTGCTCATATATGTGACTGGAATGAAGAGCTAATTCTTTAGTTCTATGCAACCCTGCACCTCACTGGAAATGTTGCTGATGTCAATTCATGGGTGCTAGACTGGATGACTGAAAATACTCACTATAAAGCTCCGGCCTCTGAATTGCTTCATGCCATCCCAGTCAGTCCTCTTGCTGAAGGCGCAAGGCTCATATATGAAGAACCTGAACTTCAAAATCATCTCATGCAAGTGCTGATGAAGCCATTGCGGTCTGGCTAAGCTCCAAGAACCACCTTCCTTGTGAAGGATTTGTTGTATGTGCCAAGGACCATATATCGCATCTGGACCAAAACCCTCAGTCCAATCAAAGGCCACAATTCTGAAGAAGAAGAAGAAGTTGTTGGCATCATGAAGAATCTGTTGTTCAACATCATTCATGGGATTCCTATTAACTATCATGATTTCTTCATGAGGACTTTGGCTAATGTTGCACTGTCGCCATTTGAATTGAAGCCCTATGCTCCCTGGATAATGAAATTCATCAGAACCAGGTCTTCAATTCCATAAAAGGCTGATTTTCAGAATCACCTCAGCTTTCTGCCACCTATCGAAGTCCTCAAAAGGACTATGTCTTCAGTTGATGAAAAAGGCAAAGCTGTTGTCATTGATGAAGGCACTCGACCATTGGATGGACAGTTTTGTAAGGTTGCATCGTATTCCACCAATGATGACTCTGCTACTCAAGATTCTGCCAGAGCCCATGAGCAAAATCCTCAAGCCACTGCCCCATGCGTGATGACTGATCGTGAGCTTCTTCTAAGTCTTCACCAGAAGGTCAATCGCAATCACAAGTGGGTCAAGCGTCAATTTGGCTCAATTCTTCAGAACATGACTGTTACTCAGAACACTATGAAGAAGAATCACTATTATGCGCATGAAATCTTCGATCGCACTTGGGCTATACTGTCTCATCTTTACAGTGACAAAGACCTCAAGCAGATGGACTTTCAGCAGAACTTTGACTGGGCTCATCCTCCTTCGAAGAAATTCAAGAAGGTCAAAGTTCCGCAGCTAGTCACAAGCTCATTTTCTTCATCACGTGAGACGGATGAAGCTGAGGATCTCGATGACACTGCAGCATGCCCTACCTCGACAAACGACCCCGACAATGCTGGCGCTCCTCCATCGACCTCATGATGATATTCTTCAGGGGCGTTAGTCCTCATTTTTCGTCCCTTTTGGTCATTCGATGACAAAGGGGGAGAAATTGAGTTAGTCTTCAAGCGGGTCTTATATATGGGCTATTTTTTTCGTTAAGTTACAACTCTCGCTCTTCTAAAGTGTTTATTGGTTGAGTTGTAAACTTAAGTCCGATGGTGGTCAGATACTTTTGAACTGCTTTCTGCATACTTTTGACTCATTTTTTAAAAACAAGCTGTTTTTTGTGATGCTCATCTACTCTGCCCATACCCATCTATTCACAGGGTCAGTTTGCAAAGATGTCTGAAGCAAGTGAAAGCCAGAACAGGTCAGAGGAACAGGTCAACCTCAGTGAGGGCACAAGCCCAAGTGGAAGCTATGATGAAGGCAGTAGAAGCACTCCCAGCAATCTGCCTAAAGCTGCCACTAGACAGAGAAAGAAGAGAACCTCAGACAGTGAGGGTGAAGATTTTTTTGTAGAGGAAGAATGACCTCAAAGAAGAAAGTGCTCAGGAAGGAGTGTGTTGCAGCTCCTGCCACAAAGCCAGGTCTTCAAAAGAAACCTCCTACCAAGAGAGCTCCCATGTCAAAAGTCAGAAAGTCAACTGTTACTCAAGAAACAATGAAGTTCACTCTTGAACAATCTGATGATGAGGCTGCTGGAGGAAAGAAGAAGAAGAAGAGAGCCAGAACAACAATTGCTAAGGTGCTTGGCAAGCCTTCCATGAGGGAAGAGGAAGAAGAAGAAGAGGAACCTGCTGCACACCCTGCAAAGACTCAGAAGCTGATGGGTGATGCCATGAAGTCTGCTGGTGCACCCTCCAAGCCCAAGCCCAAAGCTCCAGCTATTGCACCCAAAACTACAGCTCCAAAGAGATCCACCAGAAACATCCCAGCTGCTGAGAAGAACAAGGCCCCAGTGCCAGAAGTTCAAGAAGATGAGGAGCCCCAAGTGCTCAGAAAATTGAAGCCCAAGATTCCAGACCATGATGATGAACATCCAGTGGCTGAGAACATGAAGTTGAGGAAGGACAGTGGTCTGGGGCTATGGAGGAAAACTGGTCCATATGCTACAAGGAGGAGGACTGCTGTTGATTATCGTTTCCACACCAGAGAACAGCAAGACTTCTGTGAGACAGTTTTGCTTGACAAGAAGCCAATTGTGAGTGATATGAAGTTGGTGGATTGGAAGTACATAGATGCCAATGAGGACTACTTCCCCCATGCTCATGAAAGCTTCAGGTTGACTGGAGTTGATGACTTTGTTGGATAAGAGCTCACCAAGTGGAATGATGAAATGGTGATGCAATTTTACAACACTGCACACTTCTATCCAGATGGGAAGATTGTATGGATGACTGAGGGCACCAGGTAGCAGTCATCGATCTCAGAGTGGGCCGATCTCATCAATGTCCCAGAAGAAGGAAATAATGACATAGATGTCTATGGCAAACCAAGGACGGATCATAACACTATGGCTCACATGTACAAGCCCATTCCTGACAAAGCACTTGAGACTCACAAGTTTGGTTCTGTCTATTACTTGCTTGCTAGTTTGGCCACCACCAACTACATCTTGAGGCATACCTTGTTGCCCAAGTCCGGAGATGAGAGAATGATCCGTGGCCATTCCATCAACCTGCTGCATCTATTTGACATACCACAAAAGTTCAAGGTTATGAGTCTGATAGTTGAGACAGTCAAGAGGATGTTGGAAATATGCCCTAGAGGCAATAATAAAGTGGTTATTATTATATTTCCTTGTTCATGATAATCGTTTATTATCCATGCTATAATTGTATTAACCGGAAACTCAAATACATGTGTGGATACATAGACAACATGTCCCTAGTAAGCCTCTACTGGACTAGCTCGTTGATCAAAGATGGCTATGGTTTCCTAGTCATAGACATGAGTTGTCATTTGATAACGGGATCACATCATTGGGAGAATGATGTAATGGAAAAGACCCAAACTATAAATGTAGCATATGATCGTATCAAGTTTATTGCTATCATTTTCTGCATGTCAAGTATATGTTCCTATGACCATGAGATCACGCAACTCACTGACACCGGAGGAATACCTTGTGTAAGTGCATCTAGTGCCCCTTAGTGATTTTGGTGTATTGAAGACTTATAGGTTAAGGGACTAATGTGTTTGTGAGTGTACACTGGTTCTATAAGTCTCTGAGGAGTTTGATATTTAAGAAGAAAGTCGACCCCTAAAAATGAATGCCTTCATTTGAAGACTTTGGTGTTCTTGAAGACTTTGAGAATGAGGAAATTGGTGTGACCTTGAAGACATTGATATTGATGCGAGGATTATGAAGCGTGAAGGCTTTTGTTTTCGTAGTTTCATTTTCTCTTTGTTGAGTCATAGGAAACACCGTACTATTAAAGGGGGTCGAGGTAATACTAAGGAAAGTTTCCAAGTGATGCTCATCTCAAAGCCTACACAAACCCAATCCTTCGAGTGAAGCCTTTGCAAATCTCATACAGTTCAGTCAATTTCTTCAGTGAGAGAGATGAAGATCTTCTGCTCTCTGAGGAATTTGTTCTGACTGAGAAGTTAGGAATTCGCCAGTGCGGATTGCCTACAAGTGAGGAACATGATAGCCCTGAGGAATTTGAGAGTTCAAATTTCCGACCATTGCTATGCTACGCGCCAGCTGTCCCAAATATCTTATCCACCTAACGGTCATATCATTGAAGGGCATTTATGTCTTATCATGTCGGGCTGCTCCCTGGCTATAAATAGCCACCCCCCTCAACCACTAGCTGGTTGGCTGCTCCAAGAGAAACTGGCACTTGTCATTAGAGCATCCCATCCTCCGACGACTTTGAGAGAAAATCATCAGTGAGGAAAAACCCAAACCCAGACACCTACAACCCAAAGTGATTGAGCATCACTGAAGAGATTGTTCCTGTGTGGAACCGACGGTTGTTACCTTTGAAGATTGTGCGTCTTCCAGATGGTTAGGCACCAAGGTCTAGAGCATCCAAGAGGAATTGTGGATCGCCGGGTGACCTAGTCTGTGAAGGTTTGGAAGTCACCTTGAAGACTTACCATGAGTGATTGGGCGAGATCTGTGTGACCTTAGCTCAAGGAGAATATAGTAAGGATTGTGTGTCCTGGGACTATGTGTCCTTTGGTTTAAATACCAAGCTGCTCCAACCAGACGTACAACTGTCACAGCAGTTGGAACTGGTCTACCAAATCACTGTCTTCACCGAGCTATTGGTTTTATTTCCTCAACCCTTTCATTTCCTCGGTCATGTGCTGATGAAATTGATCGTTACTGTTTGAAGACTTTGATTGAAGACTTTCTCAATTTCCTCAATCCTATTTCTTCAGTCATCTTGTCTTCTGCCTGCTTATCCTGTTTACACGCTACATGTGCTATATGTATGTTTCATTTCATCATGATGACCATGCTACTATCTTGTTATGCATGCACCTGAGTACTTATTCCGCTGCTTGTATTTCGTCGCTTAGCAAATTCCTCAAGTTGAATTTCCTCTGTGATGAATTTGTGAAAATCGCCTATTCTCCCCCCTTTAGTCGATATAACGCACTTTCACCTTGTGTGTACCAAACGTCACAACGTAACTGGGTGACTATAAAGGTGCTCTACAGGTATCTCCGAGCGTGTCTGTTGAGTTGGCATGGATCAAGACTGGGATTTGTCACTCCGTATGACGGAGAGGTATCTCAGGGCCCACTCGGTAATACAACATCACAATAAGCTTGCAAGCAATGTGACTAAAGAGTTAGCCATGGGATCTTGTATTACAGAATGAGTAAAGAGACTTGCCGGTAACGAGATTGAACTAGGTATGGAGATACCGACAATCGAATCTCGGGCAAGTAACATACTGATAGACAAAGGGAAGTGCATACGGGATTAGCTGAATCCTTGCCATCGAGGTTCGACGGATAAGATCTTCGTAGAATATGTGGGAATCAATATGGACATCTAGGACCCGCTATTGGTTATTGACCGTAGAGGTGTCTCGGTCATGTCTGCATAGTTCTCGAACCCGCAGGGTCTACACACTTAACGTTTGGTGATGATATATGTATAGTTGAGTTGTTTTGGTGGTAACCGAAGGTTGTTTGGATTTTCGGATGAGATCTCGAACATGACGAGGAACTCCGAAATGGTCCGGAGGTGAAGATTGATATATAGGACGAAGGGAATCAGAGTCCGGAAGTGTTCCGGGGGTACCGGGTTATGACCAGGAGAACCAAAAGGGGTTTCGGGGGCCCCGACAAGTGTTGGGGGGCACATGGGCCAAGGAGGGAGGCATGATGTCTACTACACAACTTGTTTTTGTAGACTCGTGTTGGGCCTCCAAGCGCAGAGTTTTGTAGGACAGTAGCAATTTTCCCTCAAGTGGATGACCTAAGGTTTATCAATCCGTGGGAGGCGTAGGATGAAGATGGTCTCTCTCAAACAACCCTACAACCAAATAATAAAAAGTCTCTTGTGTCCCCAACACATCAAATACAATAGTAATTTGTATAGGTGCACTAGTTCGGTGAAGAGATGGTGATACAAGTGTAATATGGATAGTAGATATTGATTTTTGTAATAGGAACAATAAAAAAAGCAAGGTAGCAAGTAACAAAAGTGAGCACAAACGGTATTGCAATGCTTGAAAATGAGGCCTAGGGTCCGTACTTTCGCTAGTGCAATCTCTGAACAATGCTAATATATTTGGATCATCTAACCATCCCTCAACGTGCGATGAAGAATCACTCCAAAGTTCCTATTTAGCGGAGAACATAAGAAGAAATTGTTTGTAGGGTACGAAACCACCTCAAAGCTATTCTTTCCGATCAATCTATCCTAGAGTTCGTACTAAAATAACACCAAGCTATTCTTTCCGATTGATCTAACCAAGAGTTCGTACTAAAATAACACCATATGATACACATCAACCAACTCTAATGTCACCTAGATACACCAATGTCACCGCGAGTATCCGTGAGTTGATTATGCGATATGCATCAAACAATTTCAGATTCAAAATACTCAATCCAACACAAAGAACTTCCAAGAGTGCCCCAAGATTTTTACCGGAGAAACAAAGACGAGAACGTGCATCAACCCCTATGCATAGATTACCCCAATGTCACCTCGGGATTCTGCGAGTTGAGTGCCAAAACACATATCAAGTGAATCAATATGATATCCCATTGTCACCACGGGTATTCATAGCAATACATACATCAAGTGCTCTCAAATCCATAAAAGTATTCAATCCGATAAAAACGAAATCTCAAAGGGAAAACTCAATTCATCACAACAAGATAGAGAGGGGAAAACACCATATGATCCAACTATATTAACAAAGCCCACGATACATCAAGATCATGACATCTCAAGAACACGAGAGAGAGAGAGAGAGAGAGAGAGATTAAACACATAGCTACTGGTACAAACCCTTAGCCCCGAGGGTGGACTACTCCCTCCTCATCATGGTGGCTGCCGGGATGATGAAGATGGCCACCGGTGATGATTTCCCCCTCCGGCAGGGTGCTGGAACGGGGTCTTGATTGGTTTTTCATGGCTAAAGAGGCTTGCGGCGGCAGAACTTCTAATCTAGGGTTATTTTGGGGGGTTCTGGAATATTTGGGAATTTATAGGGTGAAGAGGCGGTGCGGGAGGCCACCGAGGTGGGCACAACCCACCTGGGCGCGCCTGGGCCCCCAGGCGCGCCCTGGTGGGTTGTGCTCCCCTCGGAGCCCCCCTCTGGTACTTCTTTGGCCCAACAGGTGTCTTCTGATCCAGAAAAATTCTCCAAAAAGTTTCGCCGCGTTTGGACTCCGTTTGGTATTGATTTTCTGTGAAGTAAAAAACAAGCAAAAAACAGCAACTGGCACTGGGCACTATGTCAATAGGTTAGTCCCAAAAAATGATATAAAGTTGCTATAAAATGATTGTAAAACATGCAAGAATGATAATATAACAGCATGGAACAAGAAAAAATTATAGATACATTGGAGACATGTCAGCATCCCCAAGCTTAATTCCTACTCGTCCTCAAGTAGGTAAATGATAAAAACAGAATTTTTGATGTGGAATGCTGCCTAACATGTTCATCACATATTCTTTTCTTTTGTAGCATGGACATATGGACTTTTATATGGTTCAAAGCAATAGTCTAGTTTTGACATGAAGATTTCAATACTCAAGCATGTCAACAAGCAACCATGTCTTTCAAAATATCAACACTAAAGAAAGTTATCCCTAGCCCATCATGCTCAATCATTGATCCTTTCATGAAACACACTCGCATATTAGCTATACCCAATGCTCATGTACGATCATAGTGCCCCTTAGTTGGTGCTTTATAAGAGAAGATGGAGACTCAAATAAAAATAAAATTACATAAAGTAAATAGATAGGCCCTTCGCAGAGGGAAGTAGGGATTTGTAGAGGTGCGAGAGCTCAAAGCTTAAATTGAGTGATAATTTTTTTTGAGAGGCATACTTTTCCCATCAACGAAAATGACCGAGTAATTCCCAACACTTTCCATGCTAGATATATCATAGGTGGTTCCCAAACAGAAAATATATTTTATTCCTTTTTCTACCATTCTTTCACTTTCCATGGCTAGTCGTATCCACGGGTGCCCTCCATACCAACACTTTCCAAGGAATTTATTATTTGACAACATAAAGTAAATTTCTTTTTCATTTCGGGACTGGGCATCCCTATTACCGCTGCACTCTCGTGCAGTGACAAGTGAATAAACACTCATCTTGAGAATAACACATCTAGCATGGAAAATATTGGCCACCCCCTGTCGCTTCATGAGCGGTACCAGCACACAAAAAGGAAATTTATTTTGAAAATTAGAGATGACACATACAAATTTGCTTAGAACGGCGCGGGAATACCGCATATAGGTAGGTATGGTGGACTCATTTGGCACAACTTGGTTTAAGGAGTTTGGATGCACAAGCAGTATTCCCGCTTAGTACAAATGAAGGCTAGCAAATAGATTGAGAAGCGACCAACCAAGAAACGAAAACGAGCATAAACGAGCATTAAACATAACTAACACCGAATAAAGCACCACAAGTAGGATGTAATTTCATTACATAACAATTGACTTTCGTGTTTGCATAGGGAATCACAAGTCTTAACACCAATATTCTTACTAAAGCATAATTACTCACCAACATGACTCACATATTATTATCTCCATATCGCTAAACTATCGCAAGGAATCAAACTTATCATATCCAATGATCTACATGAGAGTTTTTATTATATCCTTCTTGAACATCCATCACTTTGGTAACAATTTCATAGTTTGTGCAAATTGTCATCACTATTATCAACTCTCAAAATAATATAAGTGAAGCATGAGAGTGTTCGACAAACTACTCCAAAAAGATATAAGTGAAGATCAAATGAGTAGTTAAGTAAATAGGTAGCTATGTGAGGACTCTCTCTCATTTAAAAAAAATCAGATCTAAGTATTTTATTAAAACAGCAAGCAAAACAAAATAAAATGACATTCTAAGAATAGCACACATCATGTGAAGAAGCAAAAACTTAGGCTCAACCGAGGCTAACCGATAATTGTTTATGAAGAAAAGGTGGGATGCCTACCGGGGCATCCCCAAGCTTAGATGCTTGAGACTTCTTGAAATGTTTTCTTGGGATGCCTTGGGAATCCCCAATCTTTAGCTTTTGTGTTTCCTTAATCCCTTTTATATCACGGTTTTCCTAAATCTTAAAAACTTCATCCACACAAAACTCAACAAGAACTCGTGAGATAAGTTAGTGTAAATCAATGCAATAACCTTATCATTCTCTACTGTAGAAAGTCACTAAAATTATTATTTAACATTGCATACTAAATGCCTCTGCATATTTAATACTCCTATCCTCAAATAGAATCATTAAACAAGCAAACATATGCAAACAAAACAGCAATATGTCTAAACAGGACAGTCTAGAAAGAGTACAATTATACTCACACTTCCCTAACTCCAAAAATTCTGAAAATTTACCGAACTGTAGAAAATTTATCATATCTTATTGTACAAAAAAATTCAACATTTTATCGCATTCTGACATTTCTCAAGAATTCACGCAATAGCGTGCAACTTTCTGTTTTCAAACAGCAACATATAGACTTCAAAATAAGCATGGCAAAGGCTATACTTGACATTTTTATTGAATTAAAATATGCAAAACATTATTATAAATAACAGCAAGCAAATCCTAGTAAAAGAAAATGATGCTCCAAGCAAAACACATATCATGTGACGAATAAAAATATAGCCCGAAGTAAGGTTACCGATAATGTTGGAGACGAAAGAGGGGATGCCTTCCGGGGCATCCCCAAGCTTAGTTGCTTGGATCTTCCTTCAATATTACCTTGGGGGTTCCTTGGGAATCCCCAAGCTTAGGGTCTTGTCACTCCTTATTCTCCTCATATCGATATCTCACCCAAAACTTGAAAACTTCAATCACACAAAACTTAACGGAACTTCGTGAGATGGGTTAGTATGATAAAGACAAATCATTCACTTTGGTACTGTCAAGATAAGATTCATAATTGTTCTCACACAATGCCTACTGTACTCTACAATTTCCACAATTTATATTAAGCAATATAAGCCATAGAAACTATAAAAGAAGCAAACTATGCATTGAAAACAGAATCTGTCAAAAACAGAACAGTCTGTAAAGATCTGAATTTTGGTCATACTTCTGTAAATCCAAAAATTCTGAAAAATTTAGGGCAACGTAGTAAATTTATCGATAAATCATCTGTAAAAAATTCAGATTTTTTCAACGCACCAGTTATTTTTAACAATTCTGTTACTGGGTGCAAAAGTTTCTGTTCTTGCACAGAATCAAGTCAACTATCATCCACACTATCCTAAGGCTTTACTTGGCACTTTATTGAAACAAAAGCTATAAAACATGATTACTACAGTAGCTTAATCATGTGAACACACAAAAACAGTAGAGTTAGATGTTGGGTTGTCTCCCAACAAACGCTCTTCTTTAATGCGTTTTTAGCTAGGCATGAAGATTTCAATGATGCTCTCATAAAAGATAAGAATTGAAACATAACGGAGCATCATGAAGCATATGACTAGCACATTTAAGTCTAACCCACTTCCTATGCATAGGGATTTTGTGAGAAAACAAGTTATGGGAACAAGAATCAACTAGCATAGGAAGGCAAAACAAATTCAACTTCAAAACTTTCAACATAAAGAGAGGAAACTTGATATTATTGAAATATGTAGAAGCATATATTCCTCTCTCATAATAATTTTCAGTAGCATCATGAATGAATTCAACAATATAACTATCACATAAATCATTCTATTCATGATCCACAAGAATAGAAATTTTCTTACTCTCCACATAAGCAAATTTATTCTCATGAATAGTGGTGGGAGCAAACTCAACAAAATAACTATTATGTGATTGGAAATTAAAATCATGATGACAAGTTTCATGGTTATCATTATTCAATATAGCATACATGTCATCACCATAATCATCATAGATAGCAACTTTGTTATCGTAGTCAATTGAAACCTCTTCCAAAATAGTGGATTCATCACTAAATAAAGTCATGACCTCTCCAAATCCACTTTTATCATTATAATAAGACTAGTGGACCCGTTGCGCCAAATGGCGCAGAGGCATGCTAAAGCCATGTTCGCGATGATTTTTTTTGCATGGTTTGGTTCTCTTTGATATGAAAACGGAATATACTCGGTTTATCTTAATATATTTATTTTATTCTAACAGCATAGAGTCGAATTTGAAACAAAAAAACATTCATTGCTATGAAAAATTAAGATAGGAGTGTTCTGAAAAGGTTGTCTCTCTGAATAAAAATTGGTTGCAGCAATCATTGAGGCATATGTTGTGGGCTTGCGAAGGGTTTTCAGTGCGGCTTGATATGCACACCAGGCCCAAGGCTTTATTCATTTTTTTCAGCGTGTGTATTTTAGAGACATAAATGCCACTCAAAATAAAATAAAAGGCCACAGAGACATAAATGGTGCAAGCAACATAGAGTTATCATTAGCTCGTACACACATAGTTTTGGCAAGTCTTACTCTGCGGTTGGTCTAAAGAGAAATATAATTATACATTACGGTTAACATATGCGGTTAAACAAAAGGGGCGAAATAGACTACAATTGTAAAAGGTCTGGTTTAGGATGCAATCTTGTAGAATACAACTCTAGAAACCTCTCTTGATGCTTTTTAGCTGCTTTTCTGATTTGAGCACCCTGCGCTTGAGCCTTTCTGCTATCTTCTCAATGTTGTTAAGAGGTTCGTTCATAAGTTGATCCATGGGTTCTTTCCCAGACGATCTGTTGAGCGCTGTTACATTGCATATATGATCAGATAATCCATGCATGTATCTTGTAAGAATGAACCAACCCATAGCATTTTTCTTGTTCTTATACCTAGCCATCATTAATTTGTTCTTGATGGATCTGGTCTTTGCCTTTGTTTTCTGCTTGTTATACTTAGCTACAGCCAGCTCATGCTTTAGAGACTGATTTTCCTCATCCAGTCACTTCATGTTGTTGTAATTGTAGTCTCTTAGTTCAGTCTTAACCATGCATTTTATGTATCCAATTGCTTCCATGGTAGCTGTGTCTTCTGACATTGCATGATCGATACACTGCACCCCAGGAATAGCCATACGACTGCCATGATCTTCAACATATGATGTGGGCATATGGAAAAAAACAGTGACGCATACTCTACCGCCAGCACATGCTTTGCTTCGATACTCAGCTGCTGGAAGCTCTAAAGTCTCTAAAAGAACATCCAGCATCATCCTGTAAGGGATTTTGATCATTGGTGGTGTGGCCTGTGATTTTAAACGGATGTCATTAGGCGCAAGGGCATGAAGCATATTTCGGCAGGTAAAAGCTTTTAGAGGGGAAAATGTACCCCGAATAATCTAAGTAAAACTAACACCATATTATTTTTTGTTATGGCAACAGCTGGATGATCAAATTCAAGGATGGGAGAACAAGAAACGAAGATAACTAATTTATCCTGGACAATTTTACGCGTAAGATGTCGATGAAGGTAAGTCTGTATATGATTACTTGTATGAGCATAAGCTATGCATTGACGGTGTAGACCACAACATTTACTATCTGGTAGCTTCTAATTATCACAAGTATGAACTGATAATTATCGCAAGTATGAATTGAATGCTGAATGCAATGTATAAACAGAAGTCATGTGCCTGTATCAAATAAAGACTTTGGTGTGCAAGAGTCGCATACGAACATACATCTAACACTGAAACAATGCAAGAAGCGGTTTCTCTGAAAGCAAAGAGGGCATTGTTTTACAAAGCTTAAGTATAGAAATCACTAAAGAAATATATTGCTGCCCTTTCCTTAAATTATGCAAGCAGTTGGTATATTCTTTTTAGATGACGACGCTAGCATTGGTTTTCATGGTTCAAATTTTGTCTTGCTGAGTGGTGTCAGTATAGGCATATCTTTTTGCCTGCCTAAAACTTCATGACATTAAGAAATAGTTTTCATAACAAGCCTACGAAGCTTAAATTACGCATCTTATTGAGAGGAAATAGGCATAGAAAAACAATCTACAATAGGTAACTAAAGCATCGGTTGTTTTCTACTATATAATCACCAACCTCACAACGGGGCTGTGAATTTTCATACTCAGTGTAATCCGATGAGAAGTGGCTAAGGGCCTCTTCCATGCCTGGCACTTCCTGCTGCATCAAATATTCAGAACAGCTTCAGTGTATACCAAGGAAATCATTCTGGTAAAAGGAATGCTTGTTTATTTTTCAGAAAGGAAGCTACCTTAGACAGCTGGTCTTCAGATTGGTTATTTTTGGAGTATTCTTCATCCGGAGAAAACTTGCCATGTATCTCCTCTGCATCCAGTGGCATCTCCTGTGAAATTAGGCAGATAAATCAAACGGTGACCACAGTTACAACCTTAATCTGAAAGAGGGCACATAGATCTGCAGGTACATCACTGAATCGCAAGTGTAGTTACCTGTGGTCCTGCTGAGGACTTCTCCGGGCATCCAGATGCTGAAACACATGGAGAAGCAGCGGCTAGCAATAGTGACTGCGCCCGCGCCGGCGTGGTCATTGTTTGAGAGCGAGGTACTAAACGTGCGGGAGAGAACACTCTGCCGATCTAGGGTTTCATCTGGCTGTCTTCATAGCAATATATGATATACCTATGGGCCTTTTGGCTGGGCCATTGTCTCTGGGCCCATACACCACAACACCCAAGGGCCCCCATAGTAGCTGGAATCCGAATAGAAACGTAGGAGCTGTGTCAAATAATAAAGGCGAATAGAAAAGTACACAAAGGGCCACGCTAATTGTTGATCTTAGGTAATAGCAAACAGAAGCAGGCAATACAGTCTTACAAATGGAGTGGAAAGCTGAGTATCTAAGGTCTTAAACCGGCATTACAGTTTGAAAATAAAAACACACTGGTAGCATAGTAAGGTTGCTTGCTAATAAGCCATCTGTAATAGGCAGTTGGATTTTCCGATCTTCTTCCCTATTTGATTTATAGCAGTTCACTCGGAGAGTAGAATACATCACCTTTTCTAGGCTTCATCGTAGCAATATTCCTGTGGGAAATGAAGAAACAAGTTCACTGTTATATCATAGGACCTTGTCAGTATGTGTACATAAATTGACTCACACATATATTATACCTTAGTTTTCCAGCATAGTTGGAGATCGAACTATTATTTTTGCCCGCCGCGTGTACAGCGGCATGTAATGATGTCCTGTATGCATATAGTCTGACTGGCATTCATGAGGTGTTATGTAGATGGTAATATAGTCTGGGATATCAATCACACTATCAACCCAGCCGAAACTGTCATATTTGTGTGTATTTATGAAGCCCTGTCCAGGCAAATCATTTCCTTCGACCAAAACAAACGGGCTCAACAGCTGGCTTGCTATGTCGTGTTGGAGGATTCCAACCGGAAGTTCACTTACACTCACACGAATAAATCGGGTAAGAGAAATTTGCTGGCCACCATAAGAAGGACACCAAGGAATAGCTCTGAAGATGTGGCCACCTAGCTCAATGTGTCCCCTTGTAAGAACAGTTGATCTGAATGCTGCAAATGTAGCATACTGAACATCCCCTTGATATTACACAAGGAAAGCATCAAAGCTAATCGGCTTCACCCTGACGTATCTCGATGCTGGTATATAGCGAATTACCGCAGAAAATATTTCCTTTGTGCCTATGGGTTCAGCACCATCTTCTCGTTTGAGGATTATAGAGTGTGAAAGCTCTTGGAATCTATCGGGGTCGACCTCCGTGTCGTGAAGAAAACAGTGTGGGGCAGCAGCACCGATGGTGGCGTCCCGAGCATCTGGTACAGGTGGTAATGGCTCAATAGGCCTCATCATCTTCCTGAAAGGGTTGTTAAGCACACTAATAAGCACAGTGAACATGTCCAGGTGGATCCCTGCTGCCGTGTTTGCTCGATCCCTAAACCTACATCTGATCTTGATATTCATCCGCAATGGCACATTTTCTGGCGTGTCTGTCCAACAGATGCATCGGAACGTGAAAAGATTGTTGTAGGCGATTGTGTCAGGGTAAAGCTCAGAGACGACACAATATGGATGCAGCATAAAATCTGCTGTCTTGAATGTCCAAAGGTGCAGCGGGAGGTTTCTTATTTCAACTAAGACCTGGGATCCGGCATGGTTATCATGGAAATCATAGGTTGGTGTGCCACGAAATGGTGGGCTTTCATCTGCACAGAGAGTCGTAAAGTATATATTGCCCAGGCTAAGCCTCTGTTCGGACTGAAGGAACTCGATTGCTTGTCTGTTCTGCTGCTTGTTTGGGATGCTAACTAAGAATTCCTGGTCAGGAGCATCAAAAGTAACAATTTCATCGCATTCTAGTTGAAAAGCTTTAGCCAATGCATCATCAAAGTGCCTTCGTGCAGTTCTACTATCAGGAGAGAAAATGATTTGGAAATGGTAGTGTGTCCGGATCTCTGGGCATTTTGTTTCACCATAAGAAAAAAAAGCCCTTGTAATATTTCTTCTTGAAGAGACAGACGAGGACGAAATACCTAGCAGGATTATAAAACAGCTTAGGCTAAACGACTCCGCCAGCTTAGGCGCTTAGAAAGGATGACTGGATCTAAGAATACAGGTGCAGCGGCTCAGCTTAGAGGAATAGGGAAAGAATGGAATCTACCTTGAACTGAAACAACAGTATAGGATGCAGCTTCATCGGTTGAAGAAGACGACACCATAAGCCCAGGGTACCAAGATGTAGCGAGGGAAGAAACCCTAGAAATGGATGCGCGGGGAGTGTGACGGCGGGATTGGTGGGGTGGAGCAAGAGAGTGTGCAGGTTATGGGGGACAGCACATAGGCCAGTCCTCAGCTACACAACTTGTCTGGATATGAGTCACGGCTAAGAATGGGCCTACTGGGCCGAAGCAAAAACAGGAATGGGTCAGAGCCTTAAAGGCTATGAAAAAAGAAGGAGATGACCAAAGCCTAAAACACGGGGGAGAAACAAAATTATCTATGAGAAGAAGAAATCATCTGTATTCTATGGGGCAGCATATCACGCATAGAAAGGCAAATCACAAGCGAACAGCACACACATAATAGGCTAGAGTTCACTTGATTATATAGAGGAGTTTTTGTTTTTGTCTTGCTTTGACACTGCTACTCGAGCAGCCAAAGACTCTAGTTTCAGGCATGCTTAATAAGGAGCATTCAGTTACACTAAAGTTCACGCAGGTAGCATACGCATCAACGGATACGCATCAACGGGCTCGTCTTGAAGCTGGTCAAAGAGCATTGAGGTGGAGCGCTGTTGATGATGAGGCTAGTTGCATGAATGATCATCTTTCTCCCGTGATGTCGTCGAGGAGAAGCTAACATTACAGCATAGGTAGTCTACAGCAAAACATAGGATAGAAGACAAAGTTAAAGCATGTTTATAGGAAAGGAATCCAGCAACAGCATGAGAGAACGGATTTGGGCTGTACCTATAGGTAATATATCTCTGCGTAGCTAGCGCAGAGTAGTTACTGCTTTGGTTTCTTTCATGTCCCAGTTCCCTTTCCAGCAGCAGGGTTCCTTTATAGAAAAGTGTTGTAGTTAGAAATGAACGAGTGCTATATTTATATAGATTCCAAGAATGCAGAGGCAGATACAAAGCATAGAAACCGGCACCTTTTGTTTTTGAGCTTCTGGTTCTGCTCATCCTTGTCATTCTTTTCCTCAACAGCAACTGAAGGAGCTTCGACCTTGCCATCAGATTCCTCCTGGTGCACCTAGCAATCGTTTGATCACAGAGCAAGAAGAGATATCAACACCCGAAGGTAAATGAATTGGTTCAAGTATGTTTCAGCTCATTCAATCAGCTAGACAGTGTCCAACAGAATATATTTATGGCCATCTATGTAAGATAGCATTTGGTTGTATGGCACTACAAATAAGCAGCAGTGAAATAGCTTTACCTCTGCTGTTTCATCAGGCTTCTTCACAGGCTCTTCTAGTGGAGCTGCTTTCTTATCAAGACCTGGAAATAAGGCACGTCTGGCACTACCGGCTGGGCATGGCGATTTGCTACACACAAAAAAAGACAAACATGAGTGCAATAAAACAGTCAAGTGCATTGTATTGCTCTGTTTCAAAAGGTATACCCTGGGGATGCAGTTGGAAGGAGACTGACACTGAGCTTTGAAGTTGGTGTGCGTGTCTATGCATCAAGAGGCAGTTAGAAGAATTAAAATAGCCTGCTGGCATTCAAACCGAACAAAGAGCATAGTAGAAGGTAAGTTAAGACAACTACACACCTCGCCTGCAGGTGGTTGATAGCCTATAGCAAGGCTTCCTGATGAGCTTCCAGGCTGCATTTGATGGATGTTTGGCGTATTTGGTGTAAACATTGCAGAAGTTGCTGGACTGTCAATCAGTGAGGCAGAAGACGATGCTCCGGACGTCCCAGGAATACAGCCAAAAGCAGATGAGCTTAACTGAGGCTTGTAGGTTTCCATAATCTTTACAACCTGGAATGACAACTGCTCGCTAGTGGTTGAAAAGCTTCTCTTTGAAATGGACACCAGGAGCTTATACTTCTGCCCAACAACCTGATTAACTTCCGGTGGAGCAATCCTGTCAACCATTGGCACACGAGCAATTTCTTGTATGGTTACAAGCCCTGGGTTTCTAAACTTCAGTATGGTGAGAAGCGGCTTTCCCACAGCTGCTTTTCCGACCTTATCAAACATAACAAACTCAGCCTCATCCACATCATCACGTGCAAGGACAGAAACACAGTATCTGCACATGTCATTAGCAGAATGAAATTAGTCAGCAAGCTTGAGAATAAACAACTGTAAATGAGCGGACACCAAGCAGAGAGTGAGCAAGGCACATACATTTCCTGTGCTTCTTTAGCTGAGCAGTTAGGATTAGTGCATTGGTACTGCGATCCCATCATTGTTGAGGTCTTGCTGCAGGAAGAGCAAGAGAAGAACCACCAGCGCTGATCAGGAGTAAGCCTTTCGACCGTAACGGTGCAGATGAATCTTTTTTCCTGTGTAAACAGCATCATTCAGTATTGGGTATACAAACAACAAAAGTAAAAAGGAACATTTGGAAAGCATGAAAAGACAATAAACATACCCCGCTCTCATAAGGGTCGAGCTTAAGGAATTCTGACACGGTCATTTCGACCGGAGCATCATAGATACGAGCAGGAAGCGACCCTCCATCGATAACAGCATTGACATCAATAGGTGTAAAATTAGTTCCAAGCCTGTGTAAAACAAAGGAGTCAGCCAGGGTTATAGTGAAATAAGAAGCAGTATCTTCATAAGCAAAGGAAAGATAACAAGCAGTCCATCAGCAAGAACATAAATATTACCTGTTGCGGAAGTCATTTATAACAGGCAGATCCTCATTGATGTACCAGCGGCAGGCAGAGCTACCGCTAAGTCCTTTAACACCTGTGTGGTTACCAAACATGACAGAGGATGAGCAGGTTGCACAGAATTCAATATAAAGTAGCATAATAGACCATAGTTTCAGGTAGAACACACACGTAAAGTGACTACCTTGATTCATCTTAGGCAATGTTCCCACGAAAATTGCAATGACAGCCTGCTTTTCGTCCCTTGCCCGCACTGCCTCTGCCTCAAATTCAACTGCGCGGTTACCCCAGAGGACCAGCCTCAGCTCCTGGCCCCTATAGATTCCACACCATTCACGGATGAGCAAAGCACTCAGGGCACAACTATTGTAAAGGGCCTGAGCATAATAAAACAGCAACTAAACTCACTATAAGTCAGTGAGGATTATCGTCCTTGTGTTTGATGGTTCTGGCTGGTGAGATGAATGGATAGGGATCACATCAGAAACAGTAGTTATCCTTCCAATGACATCTTCAAAATGAAAGGATCCACAAAAGCATGAGCCTTCCAAAACTTTAGAATGAGATATTTTCTATGGGTAGGCATGTATCATCAGAACTTACCAAGAAAACGGACAGGACGGCCACCTGGCCTGGGAATGTCTTCAAATGGGACCAGATTATAGGTACAGAACGGGTAGTCTGCTTCCAAGCCTGGGCGAGGCACTGCATCACTGAACCTGGTGAACTCGATCATGTACGGGCTCTCAACAGCCATAAAGGCAGGCTTTGACTCAATGCAGTTGAACCTAGTCATCATGTAGACCTTTCCTTCCTCTAGTTCATGCTGCAGGCGTTCTGCTGCCTGAGGCGGTATCTGCACGTACATATGATTGCCCTGTGAACAAAACGAATGACTATAAAGACAGCCTAGCTTCAACATAGACAAACGGTGTTCATTCAGGCATGCACAAGGCATACCTGGCTATCAAGAACAACTAAGTCCATATGTTGGATGGGTCCATTGTCAGTTCCTCCGCGATAGAACCAGAGGCGAGATACAAGGACAGAGACAGCCCATTTCTTGCTGTGGTTGTGTATCTCAGAAAGCAGTTGATGTGCCATCTACAAAGGCAAACACAGCGCTGCTTAGGAAGATAAAAACACATACAGAAGAGTTATATTAAGCACAGCAATATGATAGCATACCTAATTAAATTGAAGCGAACAAACATACCAAGCAAACTATGAAAATAGTTTGAAGACGTAAATATAGCTATGAAGAAAGAACGAATGATAGAGTCTAAGACAAGGCTCAAAACCATCTATAACATAGATACTATCCGAGGCAATGGGTGACGGCGGGGAAAATAGTATTTACAATCTCAAACCTTGCTGAAAAGGGATCACGCAAACAAAAGGCATCATCAAAATCAGGAGTCATGTGAAAACAGTAAGCAGTAGTGAGACCAAAAGTAGCTCGCAAAATAACATGTGACATAAAGATTATTCTAGAGACTGAAAGATCTCAGAGAAAACAATGTTTCTAGTCTGAGATCCAAGCGTGCCATCTTCATTTTCAATAAGTATTTTCAAATTTTTCTTAGAAGTGACACGTGAGACTGCCACATAAAGCTGGCCATGAGTAAAAACAGGGCTTTTAAGGTATAATCCAACAGCTGAGAGAGTCTGTCCCTGGCTTTTATTGATGGTCATGGCATAAGAAACCCTAACCGGAAATTGGCGACGATGCAGAGTAAATGGCCATCTAGGATCCTTGGTAGTGAGGCAAATCCTTGGAATGTATACAACATCTCCGATATTAGAACCAGTCATAATAATAGCCTCTATGACCTTCTCACCCAGCTTAGGGACAATAAGACGAGTACCATTACAAAGACCAGTTGCTTGACTTAAATTTCTAAGGAGCATGATGGGCACACCCCTTTTCAAAATTAGTTTATGCTGTGGGAAATTGTTAATTTAATTGTGTTTAGGTATTCAACAGGATAAAATACATCCATGTTACGCATTGCATCGGCAGCATTTCCAATAGAATCATAGCTTAGATATTCCCTCTCGGCAGAAGGCATCAAGGTTAGCACATGCTCATTAACTTCCTGAGCTAGATCATTAGTTGTTGTTAGGATAGCCCTTTGACGCAAGTACTTTGGATTTGAACAGTTTTTAGCAAAGTCTATATATACAGCACTAACAATAGCAGCTATTCTATTATCTTCAGAATGGACCAACATGTCATCAGGAATTGTTATCCAACTTGGTTCATGTTCTCCTTGCCGAGCCACACAAGGTGATGTGCCATCACCTACACCCAAGATCCAATCAGCAAAGGAAGCTACCTCAGCTTGTAGAATAGGGTCTATCGTTTGCACAGCTAAACGCATGTTTATCTTAAGATGCAGAATTTCTATGAACTGCCATAGAGGCGAATTTGTTACAACAGCATTAATAACCTGGGTGCGAGTCCCACCCTTAATGACTGGTAAAATCTGTCTCAGATCACCACCCAAAACCACAACCTTACCACCAAAAGGCATGTCAGCAATAGAAGGATCATTAGCAGATAAAATATCACGCAAACTACGATCTAGAGCCTCAAAGCACCTACGATGTGACATTAGAGCTTCATCCCAAATTATTAGTGAGGCTGATTCAATCATCTCTGCCAACTTGCTAGATCTTTTTATATCACACGTTCCATTGTCATCTAGACAGATCGGTATTTTAAACCTAGAATGAGCAGTTCTACCTCCAGGCAAAAGAAGTGCTGCAACCCCAGAAGATGCAACTGTGAGAACAATCCTCTCCTTGCCTCTAAGATAAGCAACTATAGCACTCCAGAGAAAAGTTTTCCCAGTCCCGCCATATCCAGAAACAAAGAAGAAGCCAGGCTTTCCAGATATAACCCTATCAATAATACTCTTGTAAGCTAGGAGTTGATCTGGATTAAGCTGGTTGTACATGGTTTCTGCTTTTATAAGCTCAGCTTTAGGATCAGCACATAGTTCATCATTTATCATACCATTTTCATCTAAGTCATCATCATATACAGCCTTTAATGGTAGAATGTGATCTAGAATATTAGATCCATTTTTAGCAAATAGAATGGTCAGTTTATCAAGTAACATATCTCTCAATTCATCAGCAGGCACAATATGATCATCATCATGAAAGGAGCGCTTTATACGGTATTCAATATCTTGAGCCAAGTCCAACCAATATTTTTCAAAAAAAGCATTTTCATCATTAACCCCACAATGGACAAGTATTGTAACAAAAATCCTACGTAATTGATCTCCCATACCCCAGGTTAAAGCCTCATCAAATGCACTATACCATTCGAGATCATCTCCAAGCAAGCCCCTAGCAGCACATGCCTCTTTGAAAGTTTTATACAAAATCCCATTATAGGTTCTAACATCTGCATAAGACTTGGCACCTTTAACAATCATGAGCAGCATTCTAAGATAGTAAAGTTCTCCAGTTGTAGGATGTACATAATAAATCCTACCGATCCTATAACTTGAGGTCTTAGGAATCCATTGTTTCTTGTTTCCTAGCCAAGTCCATTTGGTTGGGAAGTCGCAATAAGTAAGAGACCTAGCATTCGGATGAGATCTGTTAGCCACAAACAACTCTGTCAACATCGTTCTCTGTAGCCAGGCATCGTCAACAACCGACTTTAGGTTTGCCTTTACATTGAAGCGTACTATGTGTTTATTTAATAGGTGAATTGGTAATCTCTCAACAGAAGGCATTTTACTGTGTATATCAAAGCCATATATTCTCCAGCAACCATCTTTATCACATATGTAGCGGCATTCTCTATATTCCATGATCTCATCAATCTCAATACCATTCTTGTTTTTGATGCTTTCAAACAAAGTTTTCAAAAAATCAGGACCCTTTGTAACATACTTGTAAAGATACTTGATCACATGAGTTTTATTGCACCACTCAACATTAATATGCGCTTGGTATTTTTTCAGCATGAGTAAATTATAAGGAACAACATGCCTGTTATCAAGTTTAACCTTTTTTTTCACCACAAAACGACCGTTATCTGGGCGACTATACACAGGGAACCCACCATCATCTATGGAGGTTTCTAGCTGGAATGACTTAGGAAACTTTTTCGAACACATTCCATCTTTCATGCAAGGACATTTATCATTATCTTTGCCACATGGGCCATGCATCATATGCTCAGAAACAAGAACATATCCAAGAGGGTCTGCTACAGGATCAGGAATGGTAGCCGATATAAAAGAGTCAATCAAAGAAGGACTAACCTCCCGCTTCTTCCTATCAAGCCAGATCAGGATATGAGCATGAGGAAGCCCTCTTTTCTGAAACTCTACGGTATGCAGGACTGTGAACAAAGCAAAGACAAGCTTTATCATGAGCCCAGAGGGCAAAAACCTAAAGAAATGAAACTGGATCAATCGTAAAGCATGCATTACCAGCTACGACAGGGCCAAATGCCTCCCCAGACTTGATATCATGAAGATAGTCATTTAGCTTCATGTGATAAACCCTAACCGGAAGATCAGCTCGATTCAAAGGCATTTGCCCAGGCTCAGATGACAAGGCTTCAGCTATTTCACCCCACTTGGGATTACAGGTGAAGGTGGTGAAAAGGTCCGGTGGGCCAAACACACGCGAAATAGCTACCACATCTTGGAAGTTCTCAATCATATAACGGTGGCCACCTGTAAAAGAGGATGGAAGTATGTTTTTCTTGCCAACAGAACTTGCATCTGTCTGCCCTTTTCCAACAGCATCAGTAACCCCTTGCAAGTTTTCCGCTCTAAGATCATTGTTAGCCTTCATGATAAAATGCAATCTCCACTCGTCTATGCAAGCGCGTGCATCTACAATGGCCTGTGAGGAGAGCAAACCACAACAAAGGTATAGATTATGTTGTTCTGGTCTGTAGTGGAGACAATAGGAATAATAATCCTGCATGGTAAGCCTAGTTCTTTTGGTTGTATCAAGGGGGTCTGAACCAATATATCTAATCCCAAGCTGGAACCCACGCTCGACGTAGGGGAAGAGAAGGGGATACTGCAAAGGCATATATGAAGTTTGCAAAGAAGATATCTGTTGCAGATTGTTATCCCTACCATGTATTATTATGTCACGACAAGAAGTTTCTACCGTAAACTCACCAAACATCAAAGATGTAAGCTCATCGGTCGCAGGAAGACTAAACTGTGGACTATCAGATTCTCCAGGGGCAATTAAACGTATGGCTATTTCAGCATGTTTATTGGCTTCTAGTATTTCTCTAGCTGATCGAAATGTTTTGACAAAAGAATTGTGCGCATCAAGCATGTGCATCAACCCTTCAACAATGGACTCGTCTAAAACACCATTACCCTTTTCACCCTTGTCTAAAGCCTGGATCCTATTTCTTATCTCATTCTGGGTATCATATATATACAATTCAGCATACTTTGGGGTGTTTCCTTTCTTAGGCATAAGAGACCCTATTCGATGGCAAACCTGACCATTTATTTTGTATATATTTGGGCCATTACCATCATTTACCGAGCGATCAACAGTAGTTCCCATAGAAGTAAACGCAAAGAGACAGTTGTACTGGCGTATCTTTTTTATAAACTCTTTGCTACGCGGAGGACCATTGTATCTCAGCAATTCAGAGAGAAACAAGGGTGGCTTTTTAAAAGGTGTAATATACACCTTACCACCCTTGCAACATTTGTTGTAAACCACCCGCCTTAGTGTGATAGCGGACTCTGACTTCACCCTCACCTCGAACCAGAAGACTGCCTCACACCTGGGACACTTGTAGTCTGGGCCACCGTAGAAAGATCTCTTTCGGTACCCAGCTGAAAATTTATTTTGTCTCAGTAACAATTGCAGACAAGCAATGCAGCATAAGATAGCCTCTAGGAACACCAGTAACAAGCATACCTTTCAACATCTCAGACTCCTCGAGCGTGAACCCAACCCAGTCAGTGTCTAAGGGTGACCGAATGACAGGCCCATGCCCCCTAAGCCCATCGACGATCACCCTGCACCTCTTTCTATTACGAGCTGTAATTTCTGGACTAAGAACGGGGAAGAAACCATCATCTAAAAAAACGGAGGCTATGTCACAATCAGGAAGAGAGAGCAAGAGTGTGCAGAAGGCACACCGGTAAAACAAAAGAAACCTAACTCGACAGAGGATTTCATACATTTCCTTTTGGGCAGCCCTGAGCATATGTACGGTAACGACGGGCCAAAGAAAGATAGTTTCTGTCGAACAACACGGCATGGAGGTGGCTGATGGCTGTTTGAATCGGCCTTACGACGAACAGAACGGCGTGGAGGCATGATATTCAGACAAACGACATGAAGAACGACTGCGACACACTGCAGCAGAGACGTAACACGATGAATGAAACAAAGAACCAAAGCAGCAAGCCTCAACAAATAAAATTCTGTAAAGCCCATGTAAATTTCTGCAACCTATGAAAACCATACTCTGTTTTCTAACAGAAGAAGAAGATATATCCCACACTTTAGTGAAAGGGAAAGGCAGCCGAAAGTAACCCTAAGAAAAAGCACACAAGTTTTTTTTAGAAGACATGGAAAGGAAACAGTGTTTTTAAGAAAAAGAGGGGAGAATGTAGATAAGACATACAGAAAGCCCAAAAACCAAATGCAAGAAACATCCTCTGAAAAGCCCAGGAAGAATCACCAGCCCAGAAAACACAATGCGGCGCAAAAGGGGAGCTGGGAAGAAAGCCCATAACGGGTTTTTTGCATAGCAAAAGAGACGGGCAGCCCAAAGGCCCAACCCTAGGAGCACCAATAAACAAGAGGACGGCCCAATCCAAGAAGAAGCCCAAAGGGGCAACACCAAGAACGCTGCTGTGCAAGCAAGTTTTTTTCCGCCAGGCCGACCAAGAGCCCATAAATAGTGAAGAACTAAATTAGTAAGGTCCATTTTTTGCTTTGTAAAATATAGAAAGAAGACACAGCAAGGCCCATAGGGCAGCCACATTAAATATAAAAAGTCCACAGACTTCATTGCATCCGAGGAATAAGGTCCATTTTTACTTTGTAAAATACAGAAAGAAGACACAGCAAGGCCCATAGGGCAGCCACATTAAATATAAAAAGTCCACAGACTTTATTGCATCCGAGGAATAATTAACCATCAAGTACAAAGCAGGCACATAGGCCTAAATAAACACTCAACAGAAGAAAGCTAAAGAGAACGAAGAGAGGAAAGCAGATGCGAGTACAACAAAGCCCAATCGAACTAGGCTAGAAGAGGGACAATATCTGGGTTAATCTCTACATTCGTACAAGCATATCGCAAGCGCAATAGCTCCCTCTCCAAGCGCCCAACATGTCGAACGGCAGAGACCGCAACTGTCATGGAAGAACGAAGGGAACTCCTGTAGGCCATCATACAATCATAATTATAGTCTCTCACCACAAACCCATATAAACTCTGCAAAAATCTTATGGCCTGGAGGGCAGCCTGTTCATAGGCATGGACAAAACCACACCAGGCCGAGCTCCAAAAAAACTCTCTTCGTGCAACTGGACCAGAGCCATCCCCTGGAAGCTCCAGTTCTACCCCAGCAAGAACGGACCCATCCTCTGCGATCTCACATAGATACAAAAGCGCTGGCAAAGCACACCGAGCCACCACGGCTTCCAAAACAGGTATAACGGCCGAAATAAGAGCACACATCCTGCTCACACGCAACCACCAAATATAAGCATGAAAGAAAGTCACACAAAACTGAAAAATAACACGACCCCCGGACAAACCCGGCACAATGAGACAATCAATAAATAAACAGTATGCAGGAAAAAAATAAATACATCTTGGGCCGAAAAGAAAGCACATGCAGTGGAAAAGGAGAGAAAACCTTGAGCGGCAGTAGCAAGTTGCAGGTGCAGATGCAGAAACAGAGCAGCTCTTCAAACCTGCAAAATAAACCCAGACAGAGCCATAAGAACATAAGCATAGCAACGTAGGCACATAAACCAGCAAAACACACATAAAAGAGAGCCCATTCAACAGATGCAGAGCAACAGAACGACACCGAAACTATTCACAGTTCAGTATATTAGGCACCATATATTATATCTAGAGCATCTTTTTCCTGAGATTCACAAAAGCTTATAGCTTGCTAGTGCTTATGAATGAACCTCATACGATGTGCTTTCGGCTAAATTAATAGACACAAGCAGCATAAAGCCTTTAACCACCCCAACAGCAACAATACGATTGTAAGACAGTCTAGAAGAGAGAACAGAACACACCATACCAACATCATCATTAGCACACAGACTCACAGCACATGCATATCTCTGCACCAACGAAAGAAAGAAGGCAAGGAGCAGCACATTACCAAGATTAAGAACCACAACCAGGACAGCGGCGAGCAAACGAAGGTGGAACAGCAGACGAACAATCTGAGAAGAAACATAGTCAGGTCGCCGCAGAGGCATTTTGCCGAACACATTGCATGCAAACAAACGGAAGGAAGACGAACCTCAATGCAGACGGCAGAACGGTGCACCGGCCGGCACAGGAGACAGGACGGAGAGGATCTCAGCTGCACATGTAGCACAGAAAAGGAAGAACACCAAGGTAAGCGAGGTGCAACGCGGAGAATGAACATGATCTGAAGGAAGGAAAGTACTGACCTCAACCAGCAGCACCGACCGCACGGAGGGACACCATAGCGACGGGTACGCACACGAGCAACAGTCAGACGGAGCTAGTCGGAGAGGAAGCGAAACGCGGTGTGACGAAGCAGGCGAACGGAGGACAGCGAAAGCGGAGAGCGGGAGAGAGAGAAGGAGTAAGGAAGGAACGATGTTTAAGGAAGAAAGGGGCGTGCGCAGCAGAGGCAACAGAGGCAACAGGCAGTGCACGGGAACAGACCCACCACCGCGGCGAAGACACGCATCCCAGGCGCCGTACTCTGGCCCACCGTCATACAGATACCTGCTCACGTAAGAGGAAAACGCGCAGGCTCAGCGGACGCGCCGCAGAGGCGGGATGGACGGAGCGGGGCGCGCACGCCTGGCTGGTCGAGTCGCGCAGGGTCAGCGCACGTGACGCAGAAGCTGGGCCCACGGCGCGGCGCGCGCACGTCCGGCTGATCGAGCCGTGCATCAGCCACAGCGAGAGACAAGAGCAGGCGTACGAGCCAGAGTCGCATGACGAAATCGAGGCGGGCGAGCCAACAACTCCCTCCAACCCCGTACGGACAGGGCGGACACAGCACGAACAGACACCACCCGCCGACGCGTAGGCCCAGGGACCAGGGCGCCCCACATGACAGTGGCTATATCCAAACCAGCGGGTACACAGCCAGAAGCAAAACGACCGACGCCCCACCCCTTCCACCCTCCACATGCAGCGATTCCCACGCCCAGCCCATCCCGCCGGGGCCCCGCGCAACGGCACTCGCATCCCATCGCGTGAGCGAGCCGACCCACCCAACGCAACCGACGAGCGGGTCCAGCAGCACGCCAGCACCACGAGCCCACCTGCCAGGGAGAGCAGGCCGCGCCAGGCGGGTACGAACACGTCGCCAAACCGCAGCCCCAAACCGTCGCCCAACCCACGCGGCCGCCTAGCGCGGTCAGCGCGGAAACTGGCGGAAACAGGACACACGACCCTCGCGGACTGGCCACCCGAAAATTTCGAACCCAGCCAACCAGAAACCACGCCGAGCCCACCAGTCATTCGGCTGCACGCAAGAACATCCAGTCAAAACGGACGATGAAAATCGAACGGCGAGAACAAGATCGTTGACCTGACCAGAGTGAATCGGACGACCACAACCAACGCGAATTCGAGGAGGCCTCAGGAGAGCGGGTCGGCTAGCAAGCTTATACGTTAGAATTCAACACCCTCCAAAATAGTGGGATCATCATTACCTAGAGTTGACACTCTTCCAAACCCACTTTCATCAATATAATCATCATAAATAGGAGGCGTTCAATCATCATAATAAATTTTCTCATCAAAACTTGGGGGGCTAAAAATATCATATTCATCAAACATAGCATCCCCAAGCTTATGGCTTTGCATATCACTAGTATCATAGATATTCATAGAATTCACACTAACAACATTGCAATCATGCTCATTATTTATGCCAAATGTTTTATTGAATTCTTCTTCTATCAATTGAGCATAATTTTCCTTTCCATCATTTTCAAGAAAGACATGATAAAGACGAATAATATGAGGCCACCTCAATTCCATTTTTTGTAGTTTTCTTTTACGAACCAAACTAGTGATAAAACAAGAAACAAAAAGATTCAATTGCAAGATCTAAAGATATACCTTCAAGCCCTCACCTCCCCAGCAACGGCGCCAGAAAATAGCTTGATGTCTACTACACAACTTGTTCTTGTAGACTTGTGTTGGGCCTCCAAGCGCAGAGTTTTGTAGGACAGTAGCAATTTTCCCTCAAGTGGATGACCTAAGGTTTATCAATCCGTGGGAGGTGTAGGATGAAGATGGTCTCTCTCAAACAACCCTACAACCAAATAATAAAAAGTCTCTTGTATCCCCAACACACCAAATACACTTCGGCGAAGAGATGGTGATACAAGTGTAATATGGATAGTAGATATTGATTTTTGTAATAGGAACAATAAAAAACAGCAAGGTAGCAAGTAACAAAAGTGAGCACAAATGGTATTACAATGCTTGAAAATGAGGCCTAGGGTCCGTACTTTCGCTAGTGCAATCTCTGAACAATGCTAATATATTTGGATCATATAACCATCCCTCAACGTGCGATGAAGAATCACTCCAAAGTTCCTATTTAGCGGAGAACATAAGAAGAAATTATTTGTAGGGTACGAAACCACCTCAAAGCTATTCTTTCCGATCAATCTATCCTAGAGTTCGTACTAAAATAACACCAAGCTATTCTTTCCGATCGATCTAAACAAGAGTTCGTACTAAAATAACACCATATGATACACATCAACTAACTCTAATGTCACCTAGATACTCCAATGTCACCACGAGTATCCGTGAGTTGATTATGGAATATGCATCAAACAATTTCAGATTCATAATACTCAATCCAACACAAAGAACCTCCAAGAGTGCCCCAAGATTTCTACCGGAGAAACAAAGACGAGAACGTGCATCAACCCCTATGCATAGATTACCCCAATGTCACCTCGGGAATCCGTGAGTTGAGTGCCAAAACACATATCAAGTGAATCAATATGATACCCCATTGTCACCACGGGTATTCATAGCAAGAAAGACATCAAGTGCTCTCAAATCCATAAAAGTATTCAATCCGATAAAAATGAAATCTCAAAGGGAAAACTCAATTCATCACAACAAGATAGAGAGGGGAAAACACCATATGATCCAACTATATTAACAAAGCCCGTGATACATCAAGATCATGACATCTCAAGAACACGAGAGAGAGAGAGATTAAACACATAGCTAGTGGTACAAACCCTCAGCCCCGAGGGTGGACTACTCCCTCCTCATCATGGTGGCTACCGGGATGATGAAAATGGCCACCGGTGATGATTTCCCCCTCCGGCAGGGTGCCGAAATGAGGTCTAGATTGGTTTTTAGTGGCTATAGAGGATTGCGGCGGCGGAACTTCTAATCTAGGGTTATTTTTGGGGGTTCTGGAGTATTTTGTAATTTATAGGGCGAAGAGGCAGTGCGGGAGGCCACCGAGGTGGGCACAACCCACCTGGGCATGCCTGGGTGAGTTGTGCTCCCCTTGGAGCCCCCCTCTGGTACTTCTTTGGCCCAACAGGTGTCTTCTAGTCCAGAAAAGTTCTCCAAAAAGTTTCGCTACATTTGGACTCCGTTTGGTATTGATTTTCTGCGAAGCAAAAAACAACAACTGGCACTGGCACTATGTCAATAGGTTAGTCCCAAAAATGATATAAAGTTGCTATAAAATGATTGTAAAACATCCAAAAATGATAATATAACAGCATGGAACAAGCAAAAATTATAGATACGTTGGAGACGTATCAAGGCACACCAGCCCACTAAGGGGCTGTGCACCCCCCCTCCCCTCACCTCAGCTCATGAGCACCAGGAGGGTTGGTGTGCCCCCCTAGGGATGCCTCCCCCTTGCTTGGGGGGCAAGGCACCTAGCGGGGCCACCCATAACCCATCTAGGGTTACCCCTTGTGGCCGCTGGCCCCCCAGGGAAACCCTAGGGCACCTCCTCCTCCCCCCTTTCCCCAATATATAGAGGGGTAGAGGGAGGGCAGCCGCACCCATCTATGCCACGGCGCTGCCTCCCTCTCCCTCGTAGCCCTCTTCCTCTCCGTAGTGCTTAGCGAAGCTCTGCTAGGATTCCACCACCACCACCGCCACCACGCCGTCGTGCCGCCGGAGGACTCGAGCTACTACTTCACCATCGCTCGCTGGATCGAGGAGGTGAAGGCGTCATCAAGCCGTACGTGTGTTGAACATGGAGGTGCCGTCCATTCGGCACTTGGATCGGGAGTTCGCGGGACGGATCATGATTGGATCGCGAAGACGTTCGACTACATCAACCGCGTTTCTTAATGCTTCCGCTTAGCAATCTACAAGGGTATGTAGATGCAATCTCTCCTATCATAGATGGTCATCTCCTAGATTGATTTTGGTGAGCGTAGGAAATTTTTTGTTTCCCAAGCAACGTTCGCCAACAGTGGCATCATGAGCTAGGTCTATGCGTAGATGACATCACGAGTAGAACATAAAGGAGTTTGTGGGCGTCGATATTCAGATTGCTTCCTTCCTTGGTCTTTTCTTGATTCAGCGGTATTGTGGGATGAAGCGGCCCGGACCAACTTTACATGTCCACGTACAGGAGACCGGTTCCATCGACTGACATGTGACTTTGTTGCATAAAGATGGCTGGCGGGTGTCTGTCTCTCCCACCTTAGTTGAATCGGATTTGACAAGGCGGTCCTTGTAGAAGGTTAAATAGCAACTTGCATATCACCGTTGTGGCTTTGCGTAGGTAAGAATCGTTCTTGCTAGATACCCGTAGCAGCCACGTAAAACATGCAACAACAATTAGAGGACGTCTAACTTGTTTTTGCAGGGTATGTTGTGATATGATATGGCCAAAGACATGATGCGATATATTTGATGTATGAGATGATCATGTTTTGTAATAGTTTATCATGACTTGCATGTCGATGAATACGGCAACCGGCAGGAGCCATAGGGTTGTCTTTAATTATTGTATGACCTGCGTGTCAATCATTAAACGCTATGTAATGCTTTACCTTATCGCTAAGCGGTAACAATAGTAGTAGAAGCATGGTTGGCGTGACAACCCCGATGGTGACACGATGATGGAGATCATGGTGTCATGCCGGTGATGATGGAGATCATGCCGGTGCTTTGGAGATGGAGATCAAAAGCACAAGTTGATGGCCATATCATGTCACTTATGATTTGCATGTGATGTTAATCCTTTTATGCATCTTATTTTGCTTAGGACGACGGTAGCATTATAAGGTGATCCCTCACTAAAATTTCAAGATAAAATTGTGTTCTCCCCAAGTGTGCACCATTGCGAAAGTTCGTCGTTCCGAAGCACCACGTGATGATCAGGTGTGATAGACTCTACGTTCGCATACAATGGGTGCAAGCTAGTTTTGCACATGCAGAACACTTGGGTTAAACTTGACGAGCCTAGCATGTACAGACATGGCCTCGGAACACAAGAGACTGAAAGGTCGAACACGAGTCATATAGTAGATGTGATCAACATAGAGATGTTCACCATTGAAACCACCTCATATCACGTGATGATCGGACTTGGGTTGGTGAATTTGGATCGTGTTACACTCGGACAACCAGAGGGATGTTGATTTGAGTGGGAGTTCTTAAGTAATATGATTAATTGAACTCATTATCATGAATAATATTCTAAAGTTGCCTTTGCAAATTTATGTTGTAGATCAATGGCTCGCGCAGTAGCTCCCCTGAATTTCAATGCGTTCCTAGAGAAAGTTAAGCTGAAAGATGATGGAAGTAACTTTGTGGACTGGGCCCGTAATCTGAGGATTATCCTCACGGCTGCCCAAAAGGCTTATGTCCTTGATGCACCGCTTGGTGCGCCACCCCCTCCAGCGACTGTGGACGTTGTGAATGCCTAGCAGTCGTGTGTTGATGACTACTCAATAGTTCAGTGCGCCATGCTGTATAGCTTAGAGCCGGGACTTCAAAGGCGTTTTGAAAGTCATGGAGCATATGAGATGTTCCAGGAGTTGAAGTTTATTTTTGAGAAGAATGCCTGGATTGAGAGGTATGAGACCTCTGATAAGTTCTATGCCTGCAAGATGGGGGAGAACGGGTCTGTTAGTGAGCACATACTCAGAATGTGTGGGTACTACAGGCTGTCACTGACAGAGTTTTACAATCGCTACCACCTAGCTACAAGAGCTTTGTGTTGAACTATAACATGCAAGGGATGAACAAGTCAGTCTCTGAGCTGTTTGCGATGCTAAAAGTCGCTGAGTCAGACATCCAAAAGGAGCATCAAGTGTTGATCGTGAATAAAATCACTAGTTTCAATAAAGGCAAGGGAAAGAAGGGAAACTTCAAGAAAGGTGGCAAAGCAGTTGCTCCTCCCATGAAGAAACCCAAGGCTGGACCCAAGCCGGAGACTGAGTGCTTCTATTGCAAGGGAACTGGCCACTGAAAGCGGAACTGCCCCAAGTATCTGGCCGACAAGAAGGGGGCCAATGTCAACAAAGGTATATATGATATACATGTTATTGATGTGTACCTTACCAACTCTCGTTGTAGTGCCTGGGTATTTGATACCAGTTCGGTTTCTCACATTTGCAACTCAAAGTAGGAACTACGGAATAGATGGAGGCTGGCGAAGGATGAAGTGACGATGCATGTGGGAAATGGTTCCAAGGTTGATGTGATCGCCGTCAGCACGCTCGCTCTTCGATTACCATCGGGATTAGTGATGAACCTGAATAATTGTTTTTTAGTGCCTGCGTTGAGCATGAACATTATATCTGGATCTTGTTTAATGCGAGACAGTTACTCATTTAAATCATAGAATAATGGTTGTTCTATTTATATGGGTAATATCTTTTATGGTCATGCACCCATTGTGAGGGGTTTATTCTTATTGAATCTCGATAGTGATGATACACATGTTCATAACATTGATGCCAAAAGATGTAGAGTTGATAATGATAGTACCACTTTCTTGTGGCACTGCCGCTTAGGTCATATTGGTGTAAAGCGCATGAAGAAACTCCATGCTGATGGACTTTTGGAGTCACTTGATTTCGAATCGCTTGACACATGCGAACCATGCCTCATGGGCAAGATGACTAAGACCCCATTTTCTGGTACAATGGAATGAGCAAGTGACTCGTTGGAAATCATACATACTGATGTGTGCAGTCCGATGAGTGTTGACGCGTGCGGTGGATATCGTTATTTTCTCACCTTCACCGATGACTTGAGTAGATATGGGTATGTTTACTTAATGAAGCATAAGTCTGAAACGTCTGAAAAGTTCAAGCAATTTCAAAGTGAAGTTGAGAATCATCGTAACAAGAAGATCAAATTCCTATGATCTGATTGAGGGGGAGAGTATTTGAGTTATGAGTTTGGCAATCACTTAAGACAATGTGGAATCGTTTCACAGTTGACGCCACCTGGAACACCATAGTGTAATGGTGTGTCCGAACATCGTAATCGTACCTTATTATATATGGTGCGTTCTATGATGTCCCCTTCTGATCTGCCACTCTCGTTTTGGGGTTATGCATTAGAGATAGCTGCATTCACTTTAAATAGGGCACCATCTAAGTCTGTAGAGATGACACTGTATGAACTATGGTTTGGCAAGAAACCTAAGCTGTCGTTCCTTAAGGTTTGGGGCTGCGATGCTTATGTCAAAAGGCTTCAGCCGGAAAAGCTCGAACCCAAAGCAGACAAATGCGTCTTCATAGGATACCCAAAGGAGACGATTGGGTATACCTTCTATCTCATATCCGAGGGCAAAGTGTTTGTCGCTAAGAATGGGTCCTTTCTCAAGAAAGAGTTTCTCTCGAAAGAATTGAGTGGGAGGAAGATAGAACTTGATGAGGTTGTTGAACCTTTACTTCAACCAGTGAGTAGTGCAGTGCAGAAAGATGTTTCTGTGACACCTATGTCAGTTGATGAGGAAGCTAATGATAGTGATCATGAAGTTTTGGATCAAGTTACTATCGAACCTCATAGGTCGACAAGGATACGTACTACTCCTGAGTGGTACGGTAACCCAGTCTTAGAGGTCATGTTGTTGGACAACAACAACGATGAACCTACGAGCTATGGAGAAGTGATGGTGGGCCCGAATTCCGACAAATGGTTAGAGGCCATGAAATCTGGGATGGGATTCATGTATGAAAACAAAGTATGGACTTTGGAAGTATTACCTGAAGGGCGAAAGGCCATTCAGAATAAATGGATCTTCAAGAAGAAGACGGACGCAGACAGTAATATCACCGTCTATAAAGCTCGACTTGTGGCAAAGGGATTTTCACAAGTTCAAGGGGTTGACTACGATGAGACTTTCTCGCCCGTAGCGATGCTTAAGTCCGTCAGAATCATGTTGGCAATAGCTGCATTTTTCAATTATGAAATCTGGCAGATGGATGTCAAAACAGCGTTCCTTAACGGTTTCCTTAATGAAGAGTTGTATCTGATGCAACCGGAAGGTTTTGTCGATCCAGAGAATGCTGACAAAGTGTGCAAGCTCCAGCGATCCATTTATGGGCTGGTGCAAGCATCTCGGAGTTGGAATATTCGCTTTGATGAGGTGATCAAAGTGTTTGGGTTTATGCAAGTTTATGGAGAAGCTTGTATTTACAAGAAAGTGATTGGGAGCTCTATAGCGTTTCTAGTATTATATGTGGATGACATATTGCTGATTGGAAACAATATAGAACTTTTGGAAAACGTGAAGGAATATTTGAACAAGAGTTTTTCAATGAAGGACCTAGGAGAATCTGCTTTCATATTAGGCATCAAGATCTATAGAGATAGATCAAGACGCTTGATAGGACTTTCACAAAGCACATACCTTGATAAGATTTTGAAGAAGTTCAAAATGGATCAGTCCAAGAAGGGGTTCTTGCCTGTTTTGCAAGGTGTGAAGTTGAGTAAGACTCAATGCCTAGCGACTACAGAGGATAGAGAAAAGATGAGTGTCATCCCCTATGCTTCAGCCATAGGCTCTATTATCTATGCGATGATGTGCACGAGACCAGATGTCAGCCTTGCCATAAGTATGGCCGGAAGGTTTCAAAGTAATCCCGGAGTGGAACACTGGACAGCGGTCAAGAATATCCTTAAGTACCTGAAAAGGACTAAGGAAATGTTTCTCGTTTATGGAGGTGATCAAGAGCTCATCGTAAAGGGTTACGTCGATGCAAGCTTTGACACTGATCCGGATGACTCGAAGTCTCAAACCGGATATGTATATATTCTAAATGGGGGAGTAGTAAGCTGGTGCAGTTCCAAGCAAAGCATGGTAGCTGATTCTACATGCGAAGCAGAGTACATAGGTGCCTCGGAGGCAGCAAAGGAAGGTGTCTGGATGAAGCAGTTCATGACAGATCTTGGGGTTGTGCCTAGTGCACTAGACCCAATGACTCTACTCTGTGACAACACTGGTGCCATTGCTCTGGCCAAGGAACCAAGGTTTCACAAGAGGACCAGACACATAAAGCGACGCTTCAATTCCATCCACGACTGGGTCAAGGAGGAGGACATAAACATTTGCAAAGTACATACGGATCTGAATGTTGCAGATCCATTGACTAAACCTCTTCCACGGGCAAAACATGATCAACACCAGAACTCTATGGGTGTTAGATTCATTACTATGTAACGCTAGATTATTGACTCTAGTGCAAGTGGGAGACTATTGGAAATATGCCCTAGAGGCAATAATAAAGTGGTTATTATTATATTTCCTTGTTCATGATAATCATTTATTATCCATGCTATAATTGTATTGACCGGAAACTCAAATACATGTGTGGATACATAGACAACAACATGTCCCTAGTAAGCCTCTACCGAACTAGCTTGTTGATCAAAGATGGCTATGGTTTCCTAGTCATAGACATGAGTTGTCATTTGATAATGGGATCACATCATTGGGAGAATGATGTGATGGACAAGACCCAAACTATAAATGTAGCATATGATCGTATCAAGTTTATTGCTATCGTTTTCTGCATGTCAAGTATATGTTCCTATGACCATGAGATCATGCAACTCACTGATACCGGAGGAATACCTTGTGTGTACCAAACGTCGCAACATAACTGGGTGATTGTAAAGGTGCTCTACAGGTATCTCCGAGGGTGTCTGTTGAGTTGGCATGGATCAAGACTGGGATTTGTCACTCCGTATGACGGAGAGGTATCTCAGGGCCCACTTGATAATATAACATCACAATAAGCTTGCACGCAATGTGACTAAAGAGTTAGCCATGGGATCTTGTATTACAAAACGAGTAAAGAGACTTGCTGGTAACGAGATTGAACTAGGTATGGAGATACCAACGATCGAATCTCGGGCAAGTAACATACCAATAGACAAAGGGAACTGCATACGGGATTAGCTAAATCCTTGACATCGAGGTTCGACCGATAAGATCTTCGTAGAATATGTGGGAATCAATATGGACATCCAGGTCTCGCTATTGGTTATTGACCGTAGAGGTGTCTCGGTCATGTCTGCATAGTTCTCGAACCCGCAGGGTCTACACACTTAACGTTTGGTGACGATATAAGTATAGTTGAGTTGTTTTGGTGGTAACCGAAGGTTGTTTGCAGTCCCGGATGAGATCTCATACATGACGAGGAACTCTGGAATGGTCCAGAGGTGAAGATCGATATATAGGATGAAGGAAATCAGAATCCGGAAGTGTTCCAGGGGTACCGAGTTATGACCAGGAGAACCGAAAGGGGTTTCGGGGGCCCCGACAAGTGTTGGGGGGCCTCATGGGCCAAGGGAGGGAGGCACACCAGCCCACTAAGGGGTTGTGCACCCCCCTAACCTCAGCTCACGATCAGCAGGAGGGTTGGTGCGCCCCTAGGGCTGCCTCCCCCTTGCTTGGAGGGCAAGGCACCTAGGAGGGCCAGCCAAAACCCATCTAGGGTTGCCCCTTGTGGCCGCCCCCCCAGGGAAACCCTAGGGCGCCTCCTCCTCCCCCCTTTCCCCTATATATAGGGGTAGAGGGAGGGTAGCCACACCCATCTATGCCACGGCGCTGCCCTGCCTCTCCCTCGTAGCCCTCTTACTCTTCGTAGTGCTTAGCGAAACTCTGCTGGGATTCCACCACCACCACCGCCACCACGCCGTCGTGTTGCCGAAGGACTCGAGCTACTACTTCACCATCACTCACTGGATCGAGGAGGTGAAGGCGTCATCAAGCCGTACATGTGTTGAACGCGGAGGTGCCGTCCGTTCGGCACTTGGATCGGGAGTTCGCGGGACGAATCGTGATTGGATCGCGAAGACGTTCGAATACATCAACCGCATTTCTTAACACTTCCTCTTAGCGATCTACAAGGGTATGTAGATGCAATCTCTCCTCTCGTAGATGGTTATCTCCTAGATTGATCTTGGTGAGCGTAGGAAATTTTTTGTTTCCCATGCAACATTCCCCAACAGAGGACAGCTGCAGACCAAAAGAGGTCATGTGGATATGCACCACATTTTCAGATGTTGATCAATTCCAAGGTTGGAACTGGCACATATTTGCTTTACAGAGAGCATCTACCTCTTAGGCCAGAATTTGTGGACAATGAAGTGGTGATGGATGCTTCACATCCAACATCAGTTGAGTCCGAGGAGAAGGCTGAGAAGGCAAAGGCTGCCAAAGCAGCAAAAGCAGCAAGTGCTCCAGATGCATCAATTATAAATCTCAAGACCAAGCAAGATCAACTCACATATCTGCTAGAAGCAACTCTAAGGATTGAGAAGAGTCCAGCCAGCTTGACCAATAATGAGGAGAGCCTAGAGCGGATTGTTGAAGACAAGATGTATAATCTTGATGTCAAGGTCACCGAGATTCAAACCATTGTTGAGAAGTTGTGAGATGATACTGAGGACAGAGATGATAGACCTACCACTGACAGATTCCAGACAGTGCCAAGGGCACAGATGTCTACTGCTGAGCCAGTTGCAGACATGAGGCCTGCTCACTCTGCTCCTGCCGCCACAGCCACAGTGCCACCACCAGTGTCAACCCCTCCTGCTCAACAGACTTCAGCTAAAGCATTTGCAGACGCAGTTCTCTCAACGCCATCTACGCACACCGGAGCAACAAGCCAGAAGACCCCTTCAGGAGCTCCCGAAGATTGTGCCTAGAGTGTCGTATAGCACTATACATTTTCAAACTTTTTGGTAACTTGTTGCCAAACGGGGAGAAAGTGTATAGATCATAGGCTTCGAGAGAGAGAGAGTCTTTTGCTTCTTTGTTGGTTCTTATTCGCCTTGCTACTTCGTTTGGTTCATGATACTTGATGCTACATTTGTGTTATGTTCATGAGATACCTTGTGTGATCATGTGTTTGATCATACTATGCTTAATGTGTGCTTACATGCCTATCTCTATGATTGTTTGTGTATGATCACTCACTTGTATCTTTGCTTATGCATGCATGTTATTTTACTCTTATCATTTTGTGCGCTCCACCAAGATGTATGTGACATGAAAGAGTGACCCGTGATCCTAATCGATTATGCATTTGCATTCAAACACGAATTTTAAATAATGCACAAATGTAGGGGGGCTCTTGCTTATCACATACTTCTCAAAGCGATGATGTATTTCATTCATTTTATCATTTTGTTGAAGCTTTGATCTATATGTTGTCATCAATTACCAAAAAGGGGGAGATTGAAAGTGCAACTAATCCCCGGGTGGTTTTGGTAATTCATAACAACATATAGCTCATTGAACTAATATCCACTCAAGATGAATATTTCAGGAAGTTCAATGAATGGCATGGCATGGACTATAAATGTGGACCCCTCAAAATGCTAAGGACACATATTGGCAAAAGCTCAAGACTCTTCATCTTTGTTTTAGTGATCCAAGATCACATTGAGTCCATAGGAAAGCCAATACTATTAAAAGGGGATGAGGTGTTGCTTAATGGCTTGCTTGCTCAAATGATTAGTGATATTGCTCCTAAACCCTCAACCACTTTCTCCATCCAAATATGTCCAAACCCTAAACTCCAACTCAGCCCCATCGATTCTTTCTATTCGGCCCCACCGAGTTCATATGACATAGCCACTGCCAGAAACCCTAGCAATTCGGTTTCACCGAGATGGCCTTGCCAACTCTCTGTGACTTGTTGCATTTATTTCAGTCTCACCGAGTTATGCAATCGGTCTCACCGAGTTGGCTTGACATTCTCTCTGTTGCCTTATTGCTTCACTTCGGTCTCACCGAGTTGATGCAATCGGTGCCACCGAGATGATGTTTGCCCTAAGCCCTAGCACATTGGTCCCACCGAGTTGTTCCAGTCGGTCCCACCGAGATTCCTAACGTTCACATTTTGAACTAATCGGTCCCACCGAGTTTAACTATTTGGTCTCACCGAGATGGGTCAAATGTGTGTAATGGTTGGATTTTGTGTGGAGGCTATATATACCACTCCACCCCCTTCTCCATATGTGAGAGAGCCATCAGAACGTGCCTACACTTCCACCATACATTTTCTGAGAGAGAACCACCTACTCATGTGTTGAGATCAAGATATTCCAATCCTACCACAAGAATCTTGATTTCTAGCCTTCCCCAAGTTGCTTTCCACTCAAATCATCTTTCCACCATATCCAAATCTGTGAGAGAGAGTTGAGTGTTGGGGAGACTATCATTTGAAGCACAAGAGCAAGGAGTTCATCATCAACACACCATCTATTACCTTTTGGAGAGTGGTGTCTCCTAGATTGGTTAGGTGTCGCTTGGGAGCCTCCGTCAAGTTGTGGAGTTGGACCAAGAAGTTTGTAAGGGCAAGGAGATCGCCTACTTCGTGAAGATCTACCCGAGTGAGGCAAGTCCTTCATGGGCGATGGCCATGGTGGGATAGACAAGTTTGCTTCTTCGTGGACCCTTCGTGGGTGGAGCCCTCCGTGGACTCACGCAACCATTACCCTTCGTGGGTTGAAGTCTCCATCAACGTGGATGTACGATAGCACCACCAATCGGAACCACGCCAAAAAAATCTACGTGTCTCCATTGCTTTTGCACTCTCCAAACCCTTCCCTTTACCTTCATATGCAATGCTTTACTTTCCTCTGCTACACTCTTAGAATTGCATGTGTAGGTTAATTGCTTGACTTGTGCTAGTTTCTAAAATCTGCCAACAACTAAAATTGGGAAAAGGTTAGATTTTTATTTGGTTAAGTAGTCTAATCACCCCCTGTTGGGAAACGTAGCATGCAATTTCAAAAAAAATCCTACGCTCACGCAAGATCTATCTAGGAGATGCATAGCAACGAGAGGGGGATAGTGTGTCTACGTACCTTGTAGACTGAAAGCGGAAGCATTTGACAACGTGGTTGATGTAGTCGAACTTCTTCTCGTTCCGACCGATCAAGCACCGAATGTACGGCACCTCCGAGTTATGCACACGTTCAGCTCGATGACGTCCCTCGAACTCTTGATCCAGCAAAGTGTCAAGGAAGTAGATGAGTTTCGTCAGCACAACGGCGTGGTGACGGTGATGGTGAAGTGATCCGCGCAGGTCTTCGCCTAAGCACCGCGAGAATATGACCGAGGGTGTAATCTGTGGAGGGGGGCGCCGCACACGGCTAACAGTTGATGTTGTGTGTTCTAGGCGCCCCCCTCCCCACGTATATATAGGTGGGAGGGGAGGAGAGGCAGCCATGGGGCGCCCCAAGTAGGATCCGAATCCTACTTGGGGTTTCCCAAGTGGTGCGCCCCTTCCTTCCTTGTTTACCGGAGGGGGAAGGAAAGAGGAGGGAGGAGGGAAGGAAGGGGGAGGCCGAATCCCTCCCCTTCCTTCTCTCTTCCCCTCTTTCCTTCTCCTCTGGTGCAGCCCATATGGGGGGCGCAGCAGCCCCTGCTGGCTGCTGCATTTCCCCTCTTGGCCCATTAGGCCCATATCTTTTGCCGGGGGTGCCCGGAACCCCTTCCGGTGACCCGATATGTACCCAATACCCTCCGGAACACTTCCGGTGTCCGAATACCATCGTCCTATATATCAATCTTTACCTCTCGACCATTTCAAGACTCCTCTTCATGTCCGTGATCTCATCCGGGACTCCGAACAACATTCGGTCACCAAATCACATAACTCATATAGTACTAAATCGTCATCGAACGTTAAGCGTGCGGACCCACGGGTTCGAGAACTATGTAGACATGACCGAGACACTTCTCCGGTCAATAACCAATAGCGAAACCTGGATGCTCATATTGGCACCCACATATTCTACAAAGATCTTTATCGGTCAAACCATTATGACAACATACGTTATTCCCTTTGTCCATCGGTATGTTACTTGCCCGAGATGCGATCGTCGGTATCTTTATACCTTGTTCAATCTCGTTACCGGCAAGTCTCTTTACTCGTTCCGTAATACATCATCCTGTGACTAACTCATTAGTCACTTTGCTTGCAAGGCTTCTTATGATGTGCATTACCGAGAGGGCCCAGAGATACCTCTCCGATACTCGGAGTGACAAATCCTAATCTTGATCTATGCCAACCCAACAGACACCTTCGGAGATACCTGTAGAGCATCTTTATAATCACCCAGTTACGTTGTGACGTTTGATAGCACACAAGGCATTCCTCCGGTATCCGAGAGTTGCATAATCTCATAGTCGAAGGAATATGTATTTGACATGAAGAAAGCAGTAGCAATAAAACTGAACGATCATTATGCTAAGCTAACGGATGGGTCTTGTCCATCACATCATTCTCCTAATGATGTGATCCCGTTATCAAATGACAACTCATGTCCATGGTTAGGAAACCTTAACCATCTTTGATCAACGAGCTAGTCAAGTAGAGGCTCACTAGGGACACAGTGTTTGTCTATGTATTCACACATGTATTTAGGTTTCCGATCAATACAATTCTAGCATGAATAATAAACATTTATCATGAATAAGGAAATATAAAATAACAACTTTATTATTGCCTCTAGGGCATATTTCCTTCACTCTCCCACTTGCACTAGAGTCAATAATCTAGATTACATTGTAATGATTCTAACACCCATGGAGTCTTGGTGCTGATCATGTTTTGCTCGTGGAAGAGGCTTAGTCAACGGGTCTACTACATTCAGATCCGTATGTATTTTGCAAATCTCTATGTCTCCCTCCTTGACTTGATCACAGATGGAGTTGAAGCATCTCTTAATGTGTTTGGTTCTTTTGTGAAATCTGGATTCCTTCGCTAAGGCAATTGCTCCAGTATTGTCACAAAAGATTTTCATTGGACCCGATGCACTAGGTATTACACCTAGATCGGATATGAACTCGTTCATCCAGACTCCTTCATTTGCTGCTTCCGAAGCAGCTATGTACTCCGCTTCACACGTAGATCCCGCCACGATGCTCTGCTTGGAACTGCACCAACTGACAGCTCCACCATTCAATATAAATACGTATCCGGTTTGTGACTTAGAGTCATCCGGATCAGTGTCAAAACTAGCATCGACGTAACCATTTACGACGAGCTCTTTGTCACCTCCACGAACAAGAAACATATCCTTAGTCCTTTTCAGGTACTTCAGGATGTTCTTGACCGCTGTCCAGTGATCCACTCCTGGATTACTTTGGTACCTCCCTGCCAGACTTATGGCAAGGCACACATCAGGTCTGGTACACAGCATAGCATACATGATAGAACCTATGGCTGAAGCATAGGGAATGACTTTCATTTTCTTTCTATCTTCTGCAGTGGTCGGGCATTGAGTCTTACTCAACTTCACACCTTGCAACACAGGCAAGAACCCTTTCTATGATTGATCCATTTTGAACTTCTTCAAAACTTTATCAAGGTATGTGCTTTGTGAAAGTCCTATTAAGCGTCTTGATCTATCCCTATAGATCTTGATGCCTAATATATAAGCAGCTTCACCGAGGTCTTTCATTGAAAAACTCTTATTCAAGTATCCTTTTATGCTATCCAGAAATTCTACATCATTTCCAATCAACAATATGCCATCCACATATAATATTAGAAATGCTACAGAGCTCCCACTCACTTTCTTGTAAATACAGGCTTCTCCGAAAGTCTGTATAAAACCATATGCTTTGATCACCTCATCAAAGCGTATATTCCAACTTCGAGATGCTTGCACCAGTCCATAGATGGATCGCTGGAGCTTGCACACTTTGTTAGCACCTTTAGGATCGACAAAACCTTCTGGTTGCATCATATACAACTCTTCTTTAAGAAATCCATTAAGGAATGCAGTTTTAACATGATTCTGATGGACTTAATCATCGCTACGGGTGAGAAAGTCTCATCATAGTCAACTCCTTAAACTTGTCAAAAACCTTTTGCGACAAGTCGAGCTTTGTAGATAGTAACATTACCATCGGCGTTAGTCTTCTTATTGAAGATCCATTTATTCTCTATGGCTCGCCGATCATCGGGCAAGTCCACCAGAGTCCACACTTTGTTCTCATACATGGATCCTATCTCAGATTTCATGGCCTCAATCCATCTGTCGGAATCTGGGCTCATCATAGCTTCTTCATAGTTCGTAGGTTCGCCTTGGTCTAGTAACATGACTTCCAGTACAGGATTCCTGTACCACTCTGGTGCGGATCGTGTTCTGGTTGACCTACAAAGTTCTGTAGTAACTTGATCTGAAGTTTCATGATCATCATCATTAGCTTCCTCTCTAGTTGGTGTAGGCATCACGGGAACGGTTTTCTGTGATGAGCTACTTTCCAATTCGAGAGAAGGTACAATTACCTCATCAAGTTCTACTTTCCTCCCACTCACTTCTTTCGAGAGAAACTCCTTCTCTAGAAAGGTTCCATTCTTGGCAACAAAGATCTTGCCTTCGGATCTGTGGTAGAAGGTGTACCCAATTGTTTCCTTAGGGTATCCTATGAAGACGCACTTCTCCGATTTGGGTTCGAGCTTATCAGGATGAAGCCTTTTGACATAAGTGTCGCAACCCCAAACTTTAAGAAACGACAGCTTAGGTTTCTTGCCAAACCACAATTCATACGGTGTCGTCTCAACGGTTTAGACGGTGCCCTATTTAACGTGAATGCAACTGTCTCTAATGCATAACCCCAAAACGATAGTGGTAAATCGGTAAGAGACATCATAGATCGCACCATATCTAATAAACTACGGTTACGACGTTCGGACACACCATTACGCTGTGGTGTTCCAGGTGGCGTGAGTTGTGAAACTATTCCACATTGTTTTAAATGAAGGCCAAACTCGTAACTCAAATATTCGCCTCCATGATCAGATCGTAGAAACTTTATTTTCTTGTTACGATGATTCTCCACTTCACTCTGAAATTCTTTGAACTTTTCAAATGTTTCAGACTTGTGTTTCATCAAGTAGATATACCCATATCTGCTCAAATCATCTGTGAAGGTCAGAAAATAACGATACCCGCCGCGTGCCTCAACACTCATTGGACCGCATACATCGGTATGTATTATTTCCAATAAGTCATTAGCTCGCTCCATTGTTCCGGAGAACGGAGTTTTAGTCATCTTGCCCATGAGGCATGGTTCGCAAGTATCAAATGATTCATAATCAAGTGATTCCAAAAGCCCATCTGCATGGAGTTTCTTCATGCGCTTTACACCAATATGACCTAAACGGCAGTGCCACAAATATGTTGCTCTATCATTATCAACTTTGCATCTTTTGGCATCAATATTATGAATATGTGTATCACTACGATCGAGATTCAACAAAAATAGACCACTCTTCAAGGGTGCATGACCATAAAAGATATTACTCATATAAATAGAACAACCATTATTCTCTGATTTAAATGAATAACCGTCTTGCACTAAACAAGATCCAGATATAATGTTCATTCTCAACGTTGGCACCAAATAACAATTATTCAGGTCTAAAACTAATCCCGAAGGTAGATGTAGAGGTAGCGTGCCGATGGCGATCACATCGACCTTGGAACCATTCCCGACGCGCATCGTCACCTCGTCCTTAGCTAATCTTCGTTTAATCCGTAGCTCCTGTTTCGAGTTACAAATATGAGCAACCGAACCAGTATCAAATACCCAGGATCTACTATGAGCATTAGTAAGGTACACATCAATAACATGTATATCAAATATACCTTTGTTCACTTTGCCATCCTTCTTATCTGCCAAATACTTGGGGCAGTTCCGCTTCCAGTGACCAGTCCCTTTGCAGTAGAAGCACTCAGTTTCAGGCTTGGGTCCAGCTTTGGGCTTCTTCCCGGGAGTGGCAACTTGCTTGCCATTCTTATTGAAGTTCCCCTTCTTTCCCTTGCCCTTTTTCTTGAAACTAGCGGTCTTATTAACCATCAACACTTGATGCTCCTTCTTGATTTCTACCTCCGTAGCTTTGAGCATTACGAAGAGCTCGGGAATTGTCTTCTCCATCCCTTGCATATTATAGTTCATTACGAAGCCTTTGCAGCTTGGTGGCAGTGATTGGAGAACTCTGTCAATAACACTATCATCTGGAAGATTAACTCCCAGTTGAGTCAAGTGATTATGATACCCAGACATTTTGAGTATGTGTTCACTGACAGAACTGTTCTCCTCCATCTTGCAGCTATAGAACTTGTTGGATACTTCATATCTCTCAACTCGGGCATTTGCTTGAAATATTAACTTCAACTCCTGGAACATCTCATATGCTCCATGACGTTCAAAACGTCTTTGAAGTCTCGATTCTAAGCCGTAAAGCATGGCACACTGAACTATCGAGTAGTCATCAACACGCATGTAGCGGTGCATCAAGGACATAATTCTTCTGTGCAGCAATGAGGATAATCCTCAAGTTACGGACCCAGTCCGTGTAGTTGCTACCATCATCTTTCAACTTAGCTTTCTCTAGGAATGCATTAAAATTCGAGGGAACAGTAGCATGGGCCATTGATCTACAACATAGATATGCAAATACTATCAGGACTAAGTTCATGATAAATTAAGTTCAATTAATCAAATTACTTAAGAACTCCCACTTAGATAGACATCCCTCAAGTCATCTAAATGATACGTGATCCAAATCAACTAAACCATGTCCAATCATCACGTGAGATGGAGTAGTCATCAATGGTGAACATCTCTATGTTGATCATATCTAATATATGATTCACGTTCGACCTTTCGGTCTCCAGTGTTTCGAGGCCATGTCTGTACATGCCAGGCTCGTCAAGTTTAACCCGAGTATTCCGCATGTGCAAAACTATCTTGCACCCATTGTATTTGAACGTAGAGTCTATCACACCTGATCATTACGAGGTGTCTCAACACGACGAACTGTCGCAACGGTGCATACTCAGGGAGAACACTTATACCTTGAAATTTAGTGAAGGGATCATCTTATAATGCTAAATAAGATGCATAAAAGATAAACATCACATGCAATCAAAATATGTGACATGATATGGCCATCATCATCTTGTGCTTTTGATCTCCATCTCCAAAGCATCGTGATGATCTCCATCGTCACCGGCTCGACACCTTGATCTCCATCGTTGCGTCGTGGTCGTCTCGCCAACTATTGCTTCTACAACTATCGCTAACGCATAGTGATAAAGTAAAGCAATTACATGGCGTTTGCATTTCATACAATAAAGCGACAACCATAAGGCTCCTGCCAGTTGCCGATAACTTTTACAAAACATGATCACCTCATACAACAACGTATATCACATCATGTCTTGACCATATCACATCACAACATGCCCTGCAAAAACAAGTTAGACGTCCCCTACTTTGTTGTTGCAAGTTTTACGTGGCTGCTACGGGCTTCTAGCAAGAACCGTTCTTACCTACGCATCAAAACCACAATGGTGATTTATCAAGTTTGCTGTTTTAACCTTCAACAAGGACCGGCCGCAATCAAATTTGATTCAACTAAAGTAGGAGAAACAGACACCCGCCAGCCACCTTTATGCAAAACTAGTTGCATGTCTGTCGGTGGAACCGGTCTCATGAACGTGGTCATGTAAGGTTGGTCCGGGCCGCTTCATCCAACAATACCGCCGAATCAAAATAAGACATTGGTGGTAAGCAGTATGACGATCACCGCCCATAACTCTTTGTGCTCTACTCGTGCATATCATCTACGCATAGACCTGGCTCGGATGCCACTGTTGGGAAACGTAGCATGCAATTTTAAAAAAAAAATCTACGCTCACGCAAGATCTATCTAGGAGATGCATAACAACAAGAGGGGGAGAGTGTGTCTACGTACCCTTGTAGACCGAAAGCTGAAGCGTTTGACAACGCGGTTGATGTAGTTGAACTTCTTCTCATTCCGACCGATCAAGCACCGAACGTACGGCACCTCCGAGTTCTGCACACGTTCAGCTCGATGACGTCCCTCGAACTCTTGATCCAGCAAAGTGTCGAGGAAGTAGATGAGTTTCGTCAGCACAACGGCGTGGTGACGGTGATGGTGAAGTGATCCGCGCAGGGCTTCGCCTAAGCACCGCGAGAATATGACCGAGGTTGTAATCTGTGGAGGGGGGCGCCGCACACGGCTAACAGTTGATGTTGTGTGTTCTAGGCGCCCCCCCACATATATATAGGTGGGAGGGGAGGAGAGGCAGCCATGGGGCGCCCCAAGTAGGATCCGAATCCTACTTGGGGTTTCCCAAGTGGTGCGCCCCTCCCTTCCTTATTTACCGGAGGGGGAAGGAAAGAGGAGGGAGGAGGGAAGGAAGGGGGAGGCCGAATCCCTCCCCTTCCTTCTCTCTTCCCCTCTTTCCTTCTCCTCTGGTGTGGCCCATATGGGGGGCGCAGCAGCCCCTGCTGGCTGCTGTGTTTCCCCTCTTGGCCCAATTAGGCCCATATCTTTTGCCGGGGGTGCCTGGAACCCCTTCCGGTGACCCGATATGTACCCGGTACCCTCTGGAACACTTCCGGTGTCCGAATACCATTGTCCTATATATCAATCTTTACCTCTCGACCATTTCGAGATCCTCGTCATGTCCGTGATCTCATCCGGGACTCCAAACAACATTCGGTCACCAAATCACATAACTCATATAATACTAAATCGTCATCGAACGTTAAGCGTGCGGACCCTACGGGTTCGAGAACTATGTAGACATGACCGAGACACTTCTTCGGTCAATAACCAATAGAGGAACCTGGATGCTCATATTGGCTCCCACATATTCTACGAAGATCTTTATCGGTCGAACCGTTATGACAACATACGTTATTCCCTTTGTCCATCGGTATGTTACTTGCCCGAGATTCGATCGTCGGTATCTTTATACCTAGTTCAATCTCGTTACCGGTAAGTCTCTTTACTCATTCCGTAATACATCATCCTGTGACTAACTCATTAGTCACTTTGCTTGCAAGGCTTCTTATGATGTGCATTACCGAGAGGGCCCAGAGATACCTCTCCGATACTCGGAGTGACAAATCCTAATCTCGATCTATGCCAACCCAACAGACACCTTCGGAGATACCTGTAGAGCATCTTTATAATCACCCAGTTATGTTGTGACGTTTGATAGCACACAAGGCATTCCTCCGGTATCCGAGAGTTGCATAATCTCATAGTCGAAGGAATATGTATTTGACATGAAGAAAGCAGTAGCAATAAAACTGAACGATCATTATGCTAAGCTAACGGATGGGTCTTGTCCATCACATCATTCTCCTAATGATGTGATCCCGTTATCAAATGACAACTCATGTCCATGGTTAGGAAACCTTAACCATCTTTGATCAACGAGCTAGTCAAGTAGAGGCTCACTAGGGACACAGTGTTTGTCTATGTATTCACACATGTATTTAGGTTTCCGATCAATACAATTCTAGCATGAATAATAAACATTTATCATGAATAAGGAAATATAAAATAACAACTTTATTATTGCCTCTAGGGCATATTTCCTTCACCCCCCCTCTAGACATACTTTCGTTCCTACACATACATAGGCATCACGCCCGAGACAAGTAGACCGAAACGATTCTGCATCTACTACTATTACTCCACACATCGACCGCTATCCAGCATGCATCTAGTGTATTAAGTTCATGGAAAAACGGAGTAACGCCTTAAGCAAGATGACATGATGTAGACAAGATAAACTCATGTATGAATAAACCCCATCTTTTTACCCTTAATAGCAATGATACAAACGTGTCATGTCCCTTTCTGTCACTGGGATTGAGCACCGTAAGATCGAACCCATTACAAAGCACCTCTTCCCATGGCAAGATAAATCAATCTAGTTGGCCAAACCAAACCAATAAATCGGAGAAGAAATACGAAGCTATAATAATCATGTATAAAAGAGTTCAGAGAAAACCCAAACAATATTCATGGATAGATCTGATCATAAACTCACAATTCATCGGATCCTAACAAACACACCGTAAAAAGTCATTACATCAAATAGATCTCCAAGAACACCGAGGAGAAAATTTTATTGAAGATAAAAAAGAGAGAAGAACCCATCTAGCTACCAACTATGGACCCATAGGTCCGTGGTAAACTACTCACGCATCATCGGAGGGACAACAAGGATGATGTAGAACCCCTCCGTGATCGATTTCCCCTCCGGCAGAGTGCCGAAAAAGACCTCCAGATGGGATCTCGTGGTTCTGAAACTTGCGGTGGTGGAAAAAGTATTTCGTGGACTCCTTTGTTGGTTTCACGATTTTAGAGAATTTATAGAGGCGGAGTTAGGTCAAACGGAGCCACGTGGGCCCCATAACACACCAAGGCGCGCCTACCCCCCGGGGCATGCCCTGGTGGCTTGTGGGCCCACGGTCCATTGTCTGGTCTTCTACCGAAGCTTCTAGTGTCTCTTTTGTCCAGAAAAAATCTCCAAAAATTTTGGTGGCATTTGGACTTCGTTTGGTACTGATATTCTGTGAAACCAAAAATAAGCAAAAAAAACAGCAACTGGCACTGGGCACTAAGTTAATAGGTTAGTCCCAAAAAATGATATATTTTTGCTTGAAAGTGTATATAAAACATCCAAGATTGAAAGTATAATAGCATGGGACAATCAAAAGTTATAGATACATTGGAGACGTATCAGTGGAATATAGCCAACGAAGCTTCGAGCGTAAGCCATACATGAGGGAGTCCCAAGATATTTTATACTGCATCACACACGATTCTTACTAATAAACTGTTTGTGGTGTACTTGATTTTTTTTTTTGATTTGAAAGACAAAATGGGGTTACGACGGGAAAAGACGATGTTTGAATTGCTAGAACATTTATTTGTAGTGAACATGCAACAATAGGAGTGTTGTGTTAAATTTTAGAATTATTCAGAGTTTGTTTTACCTTTTTATACATTAATTGAGTTTCTAAACATTTAATGTGCATAATTCAAATTTGAACTACAGACACATGCTCCAGTGCATCAAAGTTGGTTGTAAAATCATAAATGTGTCTTTGGGTGAATATTTAGATCCCATGCAAGAAATATGAATGAATTTCAAACATCTAGGCATCGTGGCTCGGCCAAAAATATTGAGAAACTTGGTTTTTACATTTATGTAAATCCAAAATTCACGTGAAAATCATGAAACTTGGCATGGTGTCTTGACATGTCATCAATATGCTGTGGTAATTTTTTTTGCCCGATTTGGAACAAGTTTTGGTGTAAGCTTCTTACAAACCGGAGCTTCTCTCAAGAAGTCTTTTGGTTCCGATAAGGAACATGTCACCTTTGTGGACAAAACGATATACGCTGCCTCTTCATCCCTTTATTTTTTCACAGAGGCAACATAGAGCAATAGAAGTGTCGTGCTAAAATTTGGAATTATTCTGGCTTTGTTTGGCCTTTTTATACATTAATTAAGTTTTCTAGGCATTTAATGTGCGTAATTCAAATTTGAACTACAGACACATGCTTGAGTGCACCAAAATGGGGTGAAAAATCATATATGTGTCCTTGGGTGAATGTTTAGGTCCCATGCAAGAAATGAGAATGAATTTCAAACATCTAGGTGTCGTGGCGCGGCCGAAAACATTGAGAAACTTGATTCTTTAAATTCCTGTAAATCCAAAACTCGCCTGAAAATCATGAAACTTGGCATGATGTCTTGACAAGAGTATCAACAATCTCTACGGGTGGATCTTCCATCCACCCTGCATGCACCTTACTTCTAGCTAGTTTGGTTAAATCATGGGAAGCACAATTAATCTCTCTAGAAGCATGCTCAAAAATAATATGCAGGAAATCACACACAAGGTGATATACATCATCAAAAACTGTCGCCGATGGACCGAAAGAACGACCTCTATTCTTCATTGTCTCTATCACCTTGATGTTGTCGAAGTTCACCTCTATGCGGTTACACCCGACTGTAGTTGCTAAATTGAGACCAAACCGTGAGGCCTGTGCCTCGGTCATAAGCTAATCTCCGCACCAATCGATTTCCCCGTTTCCTGCCGCGACGAATCTGCCATTCGAGTCTTTGATAACAACGTCATACGAGCCCTTGAGTAAGTCTAGGTCAAAAGCCCCATCCATGTTTAGCTTCACATATTGCTCCTTGGTCTTTCCCAGCCATGTCGCTTGATCGTCGCCTTTGCATCACTCGCCATAGTATATTTAGCAACCAAAGCTTTAGTTGCAATTGCTATGAACTTAGGTTCCTGGATCTTTTCATTCTGCACTAACTTTCTCCTTTCCCACCATAAATAACAGGAACCAATGGCAATTGCTTCAGTTGAATTTCCCAGACCGAGAATCACACATTCTTCAGCTGGCTGTAGCAATAAATATTCTAGCACAACTTCTCCTGCATGATGCAAAACGCTTCTTACGGTACAAGCCGGTGCAACCCCAACATAACGTGAATTATGCATGCATGTCTATCATCCCCAACATCCCAAGGGGCATCTCATGTTCTAATTATTCCGTGATCCGATTACGCCCTAGCCACCAGGCCACCACCATATATATAAATATAGAAGCCTATATTTCCTTCCTATTTTTCTCTTTCATGACAACCATATATATAGAAGCCTATATTTATTTTCTTCCTTATTTTCTCTCTCACGCCGTCTTCATGCATGGATAGGTTTAACTGGTCCCTCTTTTGTCCTTCCTTATTCATTCGTCATCGCGTTTAAACTAACGAGAAATAAGCCTATCTTCCCTTCCTTTATTTCTAAAGTTAATTAGACCGTCTTCCTTCCTTTAGCCTCTCTTTCCTTCGTGGCTTCCTGATAGCCAAAAAAATTCAAAGACATATATAAATCGGATATATTGGGTGTAAGATAGCAAGGTGGTACTAATTTAATATGTGAATCAACCTTTGTTACTTCACATAAGACGGGCTAGCCTAGTTGGACGCGTAATTATTTATTGGACATGAGGTCTTGTGTTCAATTATGTGGACCAGCAATTTCTTACGTGGATTTTCTTTTTTCAGTTGTCTCTCTGATGGTCTGCTCGTGGAGTGGAGCAGGCCGCTGGAGCCAGGGCCCAATGAGATGCGGCGGCCCAGGCGGAACAACAGCCCCAACATGCACGGACAAATTAGTACCACCTTGGATTGGAATAGAATTTTTTTTAATAATATGGGTGAACGGATCAAAAAAATCGGAGAAACACACCTTGCTTTATTAGTAGGTATAGATATAGATAATAATATGGGTGAACGGATCAAAAAAAATCGGAGAAACACACCTTGCTTTATTAGTAGGTATAGAGGTATAGATATAGATATAGATATAGATATAGATGCAAGATTAATATTTTTTAATACATGGTCAACATTTTTTATATGTACATTTAAAATTTTTCAAATGCTTGATTACATTTTTCAAATACATGTCAAACATTTTTTAAATACATGATTAACCTTTTTATACACATTTAACATTTTTCAAATACGTGTTCAACATTTTTCCAAATGCTTGATTAATATTTTTAAAATACATGATCATCTTTTTTCACACACATTATATATTTTGTGTATACATAGAACATTTTCTTTATACACATTTTTCAAATGCTCTGTTAATATTCTTTTAATGTTTTTATATGGAAAGCTTTTTAAAATATATTTATTTTGAATATTTTGAAGTATAAACGAAACTAAATAAAAAACATAGGAAAAAAAAGAGACCGTGGGCTCCCACGTGGCTGAGCCGGCCTATTTAGGTGGGCGCCTTACGCGAGAGCACGCTAGGTCTTGCGATAAGCCAGACATAGCGTTGCCCCATAAGTGAGGCCTTGAACTCAGTCACCCAAATACGCCCCATCAGGCTCAACGGCATCAGCACACGAGCACAGTGCCCTTTTTTTTATTAATAATAATCAATAATTATGTAATTACCGCAAATGGGAAAGGATCTACTTAAATCTGAAAAACAGAAAGGACGCCAAGGAAAACAGCGTCCACACCTGGACGCTATTGCGCACAACGTCGAGGGCTGAACGTCATTGCGGACAACGTCCCAGTTAATGGTTTGACCAACTGCTCTAAATAGATTAAACCGAGTCGTTTTTCTCTAATGGACGGTCGCCTGTAAACCCTAGTACACATGGATTCGTCGCTCCTCGACCTCGCCATGTGCTAACCAGCCTCCGGCACTCGCCATCTCCGATCATCACCGCAGCCCTATCTCTCTTGTTCTCTTCTCACCAGTAGGATCCCCCAATTTATTTCGTGGTTCACGCATGTGATTTGTGCTAAGGTCGTGTTGCGTCTATGTTGGTTCCGGTCTTTGTCCAATTGATTCAATGACTTGTAAGCAAACAATATGTAGATGATTTTGTTTCTATTCACGTGGTGGTATTGTTGTAAATAGGTCTGTTTAGGATAACTGATAGGTTGGAAAAATTTAGGAGAACTGATAGGTTGGAAAAATTCAACTTTGCATAGTCTGCAGTAGATCAATGTAAGGTTGTGATATTTACTTCTTGCATCTTCATGTTAGCAGACGACGATTGATGCTGCGAGTAATGCTGGGACGAGGAATGGATGAGATGTGAAGACCGTGGTGGAGAGACGAGAGAGGGGTCGTCACCTCCGTCGGACTCGCCGCCACAGTGGCGCAACCTAGTTTGACCATCAGGAGTTGGACGAGGGGATGATGTAGAGGTGGTGCATGTGGGGATGAAGGGATGCACCCTCGAGGAAGTGAGCGAGAGATGAGAAAGAAGGTAGAGGCGGCCGTGGAGAGGTGTCCGAGGGGATGAAAGGCCCAAACCAGAGTTAACCAGCTTCTGGATTATGGGTAGGACTAACCTAATGGTGGACATGATTGATAATAGCGTCCACCTTTAGACGCTGCTTGTACTACTGTCCCAACCTGGACGTTGTAATGCCCAACGTCCTTACTATTTCTCAAATTTGTAATAATTCTTTCCTAGTTTCCTAATTACGTTATTATTGATTATTGTTAATAAAAAAATCGGAGCACAGTGTCGGCCACTCCTAATTAAAAAAACAAAAACTACATTGTCGTGAGTGAAGGAATCCTATCCCTCGCTTGCCACACGGACGGCCACGATAGCGTCAACTTCAGCCGTGCGATCCCATCGCCGTCCGCTGTTGGTCCACTCGTCTATCCCCCACGCATACTCTTTCTTCTTCCGCCTCCGCCCTCCTCACCGTCGCATGCTCGCCGCCGCCGCCGTGCCGCCCCTGCCGCCGCTCCCCCGCTCGTGCGCCTCGTGGGGACGGTGGATCCCATCCACTCCTTTCTCCTCCAGGTGGGTAAAGATAATCTACTTGTCGATTAATTAATTATTAATATAAAAAAGTAGTAGCTGTGGAGACACGTAGTTGCGTAGTCCACCTCCAAATCTCCGAAGATATTCCGCTGCCGATTAGTCAATTGGTTAGGTTGGATTAATGGTGGAAGATCGGAGTAAAAGAGAACAATTTGGCCTCTCCTTCTCCCTCCTGTGTCTGACCAGCTTTGCTTGCCTTCGTGCTGCTGCGATTTCGCAGGGACGGGCCTGGTTGGCGGCGGGGGACGAGTGGAGGGGCGGTGCATCCGGCGATGGCACGGCCGCCGATCCTCTCCGTTGCACTGCCGTCTGACACGGGGCGCGTGCTCAGCATCCAGTCCCACACCGTCCAGGTGCCACACCACCCTCTCTCTCCTCTCTTCATCTGCCATGATCTTGCTTAGCTACTTGCATCGACGAGCAATTGGTGGCTCTATGGTACGATAGTCTGGGTTTGGGAGCAAATCAAGTGTTTGCGGGTTCTAAGATCTTGGTGGCTAGGCCGAAAACACCAGCTGTACTCAAGGCATTTGCAAGTGCTCCATGACTGAATTTTTTATTTTTATTCATATCAGACAAGCACGCGTGCTGTGCTGCTTGCACACCGTCATCATGATTGTCTCCCATTGTGTAGTGTCACCAAGTCGTGTGGTTGCTTACTGGTGAATGCAGTTGTTGTATGGCTCACATATGATCATACTGGATTGGGGATTGTTTAGTGTACAATAATAACTGTGCACAGCATTGTTTCAGAAATCAGGAGTACTAGTAAATTACTGAAAACCTTATGTTTGATTCGATTTATTTATGTCCTCTACTCATGCTGCTTTTCCTTAATTTAGGGCTACGTTGGCAACAAATCTGCTGTCTTTCCGTTGCAACTCCTTGGTTTTGATGTGGATCCGATAAACTCTGTACAGTTTTCTAATCATACAGGTATATAATTGGGCTATTTGGTACAATGTGCAATATGTCTGGCACGCCTAAATATTTCCCACTATGTGTTATCTCAGGATACCCAAAATTTAGAGGACAGGTTCTCAATGGCAATCAGCTGTGGGATCTTATTGAAGGACTGGAGGAAAATGAATTATTGCACTATACACATTTGTTAACAGGTGAATGACCATTACGACTTCTTCAATTTGGGATTTCCCATCCTTCATGTAAAAAGCAAGTTGATTGGTCTTCAATGGTAGACCATTAATTATCATCTCTTTTTAATCAAACATAATGCTTTATACACAAAAAAAGCATGCTATTTGTTTATTTTCTCGAAGTAACATGCTATTTCTTGGTATTCAGGTTACATCGGCTCTGTTTCCTTTTTAAATACAGTGCTACAAGTCGTCGACAAATTACGATCGGTCAATCCTGATCTTATATACGGTAACCTTTTCTCACCTCCATTATCTATATGGTCAGTTCTGTTGTACAAAATCTTATGGGGAATTATGTCATAAACAAATTCTAAATAGAATTTGCTAATACATGTCCACAAACGCTCTGCAGTTTGCGACCCGGTTCTAGGTGATGAAGGCAAACTATATGTTCCTCAGGATTTAGTATCTGTTTATCAGGAGAAGGTGATTTAGCCCATTTCAACTTGCTAAAGTTATCTTTTATGATATCAAATGCTGGGAATTACTTATTGTAAGGCTAGTTAGCATGTTACAAAAAAAAAAAAAACTGCAAGTTTTACTGTACTCCAGCATCCATTACTCACGACTTCAATAAGCAAATCCATTCCCTAGACTGAAGGTTTACATTTTTTTTTAAAAAACAGTACATATAGGCAGCTGCATCTCCTTTCCCCTTTAGAAGTTAGTCGAACAGTCATGCGCAGTGTGTTCTGTGCTTCGTTCAATTAACTTCTCCCATTTACTCATTGAGCTATGGCATGGAAATTATATGATAGGACAGTGTAATTTCAAATGTGTTTAATGCTCATAATGCTCTGTGCTCATCGTAATGTATTCTTTTTTCTCATCAAATAATCTCCAGGTTGTCCCAGTTGCTTCAATGCTTACACCAAACCAATTTGAAGTTGAACTACTCACAGGATTAAGGTATTCATTCTATTCTTTTTGGAAAAGGAAAATGAGAGCTATTCTCTTTATTGTCATATATACCCCGTCAATCCGCCATACTTCTGTTCTGTATCAGATTCCATATAAATTCAAATTTAGCACTTCCAGGAAAGAAAGAAAAAAATACTGCTAATTTTGGCCTGAGTAGTCCAATTTTTTATACCATTTTGTGGGTTCTATAGTTAATCTTTAACTCAAGGGGCAATGTGTGGGTTAGGGTGCAATGATTTGAAATTCAATCACAACTGGGTGACCTAAAAGGATGGGTGGGGTGGGGGGGGGTGGAGGTGGGGGGGGGGGGGGGGGGGGAGGGTGTGGGGTTTGTGTGTGTGTGTTTTGTTTTTTTTTTGTTTTTTGTCGTTTTTTTTTTTTTTTTTTGTTCTTTTTTTGGGGTTGGGAGGGGCCGCTGTCGTGTGTCATTCTGTAAACTGGTATACTTCGGTGAGGGCATATGGCTTAGTTTCCGCATGAAATATCTTTTTCATGCTTATTTGACAATAACAATAAATCTATACACAGACAAAATCATTTTTTTGGTACTCTCATACATTGGTCAAATATTTGTTTTCTTTCTTATTTGAATGTGTACATGCAGAATTGCCTCCGAACAAGATGGCTTGAAAGCTTGCAATACCCTGCACAGTGCTGGACCACGGAAGGTTTGTCCCTTATAGGCTTATAAGATTGCTAGATAAACCAATAAAAGTATTGATGTGCTACACAGAGTCACTGTTGGCCCTATGACCAACTATCCTTGTTCCATGTTTCTTCATTTAAAATGCTGCTAATGCAAATATACAATTACTAATTCATGAATGTGTTTGACTGCTATCATTCTACAGGTGATAATAACTAGTGCACTTATTGAAGACAAGCTGCTCCTCATTGGAAGTTACAAAAGAACAGAGGTAAACTTTTGATAAATTTGTTGGATTTATTATATCTATGTACATGCTATGAATGTACTAGTTGCAAATAGAAAAGTTAGTGGCTTTACAATATTATTCAACACAAAGTTAAAGAAAAAAGGGGGATGAGAAACCATTTGATCTTACCCAAGTATCCCATGAGAATTGTGAGAAGATTAAAATATTATACAACATAGTTACCAAATTCGCTAAAAGAGGCTTTGAACCCTGACCCCGATCGATTGATCCAGACCGGGGTTTGAACTCACTCTGGTCGATCCGAATCCGTGCCCGGTTCGTCGAACTGAAGCGAAAACACAGCCCTGCAGCACATCGATGTACACAGGGAATACACGGGGCGGAGGGATGGGATTCTCTTTGGCCGTGGATGAGACAGCGGTGGAAGCATAGGAGATGAGCAGGCTGCAGCGGCTGATCCTTGCTGTGAGGAAGCTGGAGTTGGAGTCGGGGTGGATGGGAAGCCAATCTTGGAAGTTGGCAGAGGTGGAGGAAGGACGAGAGAAGGCTGCAGCCGTGCTGAGATGGCGGGTCGGCGCCCATGGCGCCGCAACAGCGGGAGTACTACTGAATAGCAGACTGCTTGTTTTTCTTTTTTAGACTGCTCATGTGTGTGCATAGTCTAGGGTTGAGCCATGGGCTAGTTGGGCTGATTTGGCCCAACCCATGAAAGAATGTTTGTTTCCTTTAGCTTTTTATATGATTCTGTGACAACAACAAAGCCTTTAGTCCCAAACAAGTTGGGGTAGGCCAGAGGTGAAACCCATAAGATCTCGCGACCAACTCATGGTTCGGGCACATGGATAGCAAGCTTCCATGCACCCCTGTCCATAGCTAGTTCTTTGGTGATACTCCAATCCTTCAGATCTCTCTTTACGGACTCCTCCCATGTCAAATTCGGTCTACCCCGACCTCTCTTGACATTCTCCGCACGCTTTAGCCGTCCGCTATGCACTGGAGCTTCTGGAGGCCTCCGCTAAATATGCCCAAACCATCTCAGACGATGTTGAACAAGCTTCTCTTCAATTGGTGCTACCCCAACTCTATCTCGTATATCATCATTCCGGACTCGATCCTTCCTCGTGTGGCCACACATCCATCTCAACATACGCATCTCCGCCACACCTAGCTGTTGAACATGTCGCCTTTTAGTCGGCCAACACTCAGCGCCATACAACATTGCGGGTCGAATCGCCGTCCTGTAGAACTTGCCTTTAGTATGTGATTCTGTGACCTAAAAAAAAACAATTTGATTCTGTGATCTTCTACAGTTGTTAAATAGTATGTGCTTACTAGAAAAAATATTTATTGTTTTATTATGTCTATTATACTCCCATGTTGCGAATTGGAAATAACGAATTCGCGAAGCCAGTCTCCGATTTGTGAATCGGAGATGTATACCCCATAACAATCCAATTCGTACGAGTTAGCGAATTGCGAATCGTGAACCGAACGAATCACGAATCGGGTAACTATTGCAAGCACATTGTGTGGCAAGTGGCACCTCCACATTATAGTGATGTTACTTTTTTGGAGGAAACCAAAAGCAATCATATGTACCTGCAATCAAACATTATACTATTATTCTAGTTCCATATGGCTCCTATGCTACATAGGTGTTCTACTTGGTTTTTGGGCTGGCTATAAACTGACAGGTCAATGCAGTAGGCCATCTAAGAGCTATGATATAGTCATGTGGAATAGTAGTAATTTATACAAGGTACGCTCTTGAACATTTGTCCGCCTGATGTGTAAGCCTGGTCTTTGTAAAGCTCATAATCATAGGTGTACTCTAGATCTACTTCAGTGGTCTAATGTTGTTACATTAACATCAAGATAGATTACAAGTAACAGCTAGGATTTACAAGTAATAGTGTGTGATTGATAGTTCTGACATGTAGCATGACCAAACCTATTTGTGCAAATTGGCCTGTTTCTGATCAAATTTGTGTCCCATTTTTGGGGTGCTGTTATGGGTAAACTGATCCATTACGAACTGAATCTAACACAATGTTTACATTCATGTGTTAGCTCTGAGTAACTTTGGTTGAGTTTGAGTGAATTCATAGAACATTTAATAATTTAATAAAATGCTTTGGAAATAAACCGTTAAATATACAAATTGGTCAATTAAATTCTTAAACCCTGATCCTGTGATGAATCTATTCCAGCCTTCCAGGGATCCAGCCTCCAGCCCTGTTATAATTGCTGAGTAACTTAACGGTCAGAATGCTGATTTTAAAGATATTTACCGTCTCTTCATTTTCAGGAACAACCGCCGGAACAATTTAAGATTGAGATACCCAAGATACCTGCATATTTCACGGTATGTGCGGCTGATAATAGAGGAAACTTTTCCTGTACATTGATATATATATATATATATATATATATATATTTATGAATCTGTTGTTGCATGTTGGTTATTGACTTATTGTGTAGTGAACATATTGGCATAGCTTATTCCTAGATTGTAGTATTCAGTATGGACTAATTCATATTATTGCTTAATCTGTTGTAGCTTTGTTCATGTGGGATCTGTATATAATTGTCTGTTCAAACAAATAATGTCATAGAACGATCCTACATCATATCAAATAAATGTTGCACAACAAAACAGTGATCAAATCCAAAGAGAGGCAATTTTATTGTTTATGGTCCGCTGTTTCTATCTCAGGTTTACCTTGTGCAACTTTGATTTTGGCCAAGTTGTATGATACATGACCATATTTTTTGTACCTCAATGGAGCTAGCTGTGAAGTTAAAAAAAAAATCAACATTCAAACATTAGTCAGTTGCATGTTTCCTGACTAAATGAAGAATAACTGTACCAATTGTTTTATTTCTCTTGGCTGATTAGAAAGTAGATTATAGAACTAGAATCTCAGCAAGGTGCCTTTTAGCTGTGTGCTTGTGGACTATGTCTTTGAATGGTGAGGGAGAAATGGGCCACACATGTTTACACTTGTACGCTAGTCATGCACGTCCTGACGTTGTGCACGTTGTGCTCTTGTCCTAGTCTTTAGGATCTAGCTCATGGATAGCTGGTTAGTTAGCTAGTCAAGGGGACTCTCCCTTGTACATGCGTATATTTATACGCCTCCAATCAATAAAAGATAATTGTGTGGCAAATCTCCTTCCTGTCTTACATGGTATCAGTCTTCTATTTCTAAACACCCACGATCCCTGCTCCACAGCTTCCACTCCCCACCTCCATGGACTCCTCCTCCTCCGTCTACTCCGGCGGCGGCGGAAATCCGTTCGCCGGACCTTTTGCCTCCTCCATCCACCAGGTTCCTATCTGGCAACACATCCCTGTCGTCCTCAGTCTCCAGGTGTCAAACCACACGGTCTAGCACTCGCTGTTAATGACTATATTCTGCACCTACACCCTCCTCAACCACATCGACGGCACTGTCATTGCCCGCCAACGCCTCGACGACCCCAACTGGACCGTGATTGGCTCATGCATTGTCAATTGGGTCTACACCAGTCTCGCCGGAGGTACTCGCGATCATCATCAAGCTGGACGAGATGGCGCACTTCGTGTGGCTCGCGATCCACAATCTATTCCTCGGGAATTGAGCTCACAACGCCCTTTATGCACTCCATGAGTTCTACAATTTGAACCAAGGTGATCTTTCAATTACAGCTTATTGCAGCCTGCTCAAACAATTGACGGACACCCTCCGGGACGTTGGCTATCCCATTACCGACGAAGGGCTCGTCCTCAACGCCTTTCGCGGTCTCAAATCGGGACTTCAGCCAGTCCATGAAGAGCATGTCGATCCACGGCCTGCCGACGTTCCTGAATTGTCGCTCCTTCCTTGAGCAAGAGGAGCGCTGGATCGCCCACACCGCCACCATGGAGGCCAACACCGCCTTGCTCGCTCACTCCAACGGCGACAGCGGCCGCGGCTCCGGCCCAGCAGCAGCAGGGGGGTGCCGCCGTTGTTGGGGCCTGCTGCTGCTTGTCGGAGCCGCCGTTGGAGTGAGCGAGCAGAGTGGTGTTGGCCTTCATGGCGGCGGTGTGGGCGATCCGGTGCTCCTCTTGCTCGAGGAAGGAGGGACAATTCAGGAATTTTAGGTCGTGGATCGACATGCTCGACACTTATTGGCTGAAGTCCGCTTTTGAGATCATGAAAGATGTCGAGGACGAGCCCTTCGTTGGTAATGGGATACCCGATGTCCTGGAGTGTGTCCGCCAATTGTTTGAGTCGGCTGCAATAAGCGGTAATTGAAAGAGCGCCTTGATACAAATTGGGGAACTCATGAAGTGTGTAGACGTCGCGGTGAGCTCTATTCCCGAGGAATAGATTGTGGATTGCAAGCCACACGAAGTGTGCCATCTCGTCCGGTCGATGATCACGAGTATCTCTGACTAGACAGTGGTTTAGACCCAATTGACAATGCATGAGTCAATCATGGTCCAGTCAGGGTCGTCGAGGTACTGGCGGGCCGTCCATGGACACGGGGAGCGGAAGCTGTGGAGCAGGGGTCGTGGGTGTTTAGAAACAGAAGGCTGATACCATGTAAGACAGGAATGAGATTTGCCACACAATTATCTTCACTGATCGGAGGCGTATAAGTATACACATGCGTAGGGAAGAGTCCCATTGGCTAGCTAACTAACCAACTATCCATGAGCTAGATCCCGAGGGCAACTCCAACACATGGACGCATTTCGTCCGTTTTTGTCCGTTTGGGTCCGCGTGGGCAGAAATGACAGCCCAACACGCGGACGCAAATCCATTTTGTGTCCGTCTGCTGTCTACGTGGACGCAAATCCGCCCAAATTTTTTGGGCCGGGTTTGCATCCACACGGACACTAGAGGGATGCGCTGCGCGTCCGCTCGGTGGTGCCCCCACTCTCTCACCTCTCTTACCCCCCCTCCCTTTTCCCCCCCCCCCCCCCCTTCCCAGCCTCTCTACAGTCAACCCAACCCTAGCCATAGCCACCGCCCACCATGACGTGGAAGCGCATGCCCAGAGCCCACGACCACAAGGTGGGCTCCTCCTCTGGGCGGCACCGCGTGGTGACCTTCACCCTGACGCCGCCGGGGGCTGCGCCATTGACGCGCGACCGCATCTACGTGCCTATCGATCGGGGCCGGCACTACTGGGAGAATGCCATCCCTGTGCCATGGCCGGACGTGAACCTGCCGCATGGATGGTATTTGAACCCGGAATAGGGTTCTAGTGCCGGTCACAAGTCGCACGCGGGAGGCGGAGATCCGCCGCCATCGCGCTTAGCTCGCGGCCGACCTCCGCGACAACCCGCTGTTTGTGGTAGACTCCATGCACTGGGACACGTGGTTCACCGATGAGCACGACTAGCGCCGCCAGCGCCCCGTGCCCCGCGCGCACGCGCTCCAGCACCACAACCAGCAGGGGAGGAGGAGGAGGACGACAAGGCCTATAGGAAGGCCATTGAAGACTCCGAGCTTGAGGAACTCGCCAGGTGGCCTGGCCTGCCACTGGCGCTGGCCGAATCGGCCGGAGTGCAGGTCGCTGCGCCCCTGCCTGCGCTTGAGCCAGAACATGAGCCGTGGCCACTGGTGGGGCACTCGTGGTCGTGGACGTCTATGTTCCCGTGCACGCCCGAGTTGGTGCGGTGCACGCCCGAGTGGGTGGGCGCGGAGCAGCAGCAGGAGGCGCCCGCTGCGCCACCGCAGCAACTGGCACTGGCGGTAGTGCCGTGGCTGTATCCATGGCCTGCACCAGTCTACATCGACCTCACCAACGAGGTCAGCGGCGACAGACACTAGATCTAGGTTTTACTTATGTTTTTAATTTTTAATTAATGTACAGACAGACTTTTGGCGGCAATATATTTTTAATTTGAAATTTGGTCCAAAATCAGAAATGCATCCCGGCGTGTTGGGCGCACCTATGGGCTAGCGAACACGGCCGGACTTTGGTGTCCGCCTGGCCGACCCAAACAGACAAAAAACGGACACTTTGCGTGTCCGTTTGGGTCCATGCGTTGGAGTTGCCCTAAAGACTAGGACAAGAGCAAAACGTCAGGACGTGCATGACTAGCGTACAAGTGTACACATGTGCTAACACCAATAACTGTCGAATGAGGTGGTATAGAAATGGAGTAAGCAAGGGACATGTCTCTGTTTCCCTTTACACACTCTGCACTGCAAAGCTTGGTGTTTTTAGCATTGCTACCTGTGAATATGTCATCAATTATTTCAGTTATTGTATAATTCTGCTGCCTCCATAATGTTGTAGGGGACCGGAGATTTAACAACTGCTCTTCTACTAGGATGGAGCAATGTATGTCCCAGAGAAAGTTCGTTGTTGTTGTGGAATGGTCTTTTTATGATTATTCCATTTTTAACTCATGCTTGCTTTGATGCAATTTTCAGAAATACCCTGATAACCTTGAGAAAGCGGCAGAACTGGCAGTATCCAGTTTGCAGGTATCTTGTCCGTGCTTCTATTCAACTTTATCTAACTTTTAGGTCTTGAGCGCTGTTCTTATCAGCATTATGTGTTAGCAACCCTGTGTTATGTGTTTCATGGATTTCGGTGACATAAAACTAGATCTAGGAAAGGTATTTGAATTTACATTTTGGCCCCAGTTCTCCCTTGCTAGTGAATTTATTGTCTCCGGCAACTATCACATCGACCATGTTTAAATCTGGTTGAGTTTAGGTGTCATTCTAAGCTCAGTACGTGCTCTTGCAGAAGTTAAAACGTAATGGCAAGCCAGCTTGGTACCCTTTTTGCTTGCCTAGGGCTTTACTTTGTGATATTGTCGATAGGAGTATATGCTTATTTGATGTTCACTTAGCATGCATTACTTCAGAATCTTAACATATACAGAAACTTCTGCAGGCACTCCTAAGAAGGACAGTTGAAGACTATAAAAGAGCAGGCTTTGACCCATCAAGCAGCAGCTTAGAGATCCGATTGATACAAAGCCAGGATGAGATCAGAAACCCGCAGGTTACGTGCAACGCCGTGAAGTATAAATGATCCCGTAGTAATTCTGACAAGCATCACCACAAAATTGAGGCCGTCAAACTGTTATAAGGAGGAATGGTTGTAAACAAATGTTGGTCTCCTCGAAGCATGCCAAGATCTTCACTGTCAACATGCACTGCATATTCGACACGGTTTCTGGCTTCAGTTTTGGGAAAGCCATTTCTAGCTCTCCTTAGGTGCAAGCTCGTAAAGGATCCAAATTAGGGAAAACAACAATATGCCATCATGCTTTTGCTATAATTTGTCACTGTTATTTGTGGCTGTGGGAATGAATTGTACAGAAGGTTTAGTTGCATCTTTGTAGCTTTGTTGTGTTGGTGTTACAATGATTAAACAGCATCTTATTGATGTGTTCTGTACCTACTTTTCTTTATTAAATTATGTGTTAACTCATTGGTGACTATTCAAGGAATGATCCATACAGCAACTTGCACCATTGTTGATTCAAATATTTCATTCCCCTTGACATGTTTATATTACCACAGAAAATAGTAAAGCAGCAGGTATATTATTTTTCATTTGTATATATTTCCTGGGGTTACAAACCACAAAGGTCATGTTTATTCACATGAACAAGGGATGAGAAGCAACAACAAAACTTTTCCTGAAAAAAGAAGAGTAGAATAAACCCGAGTGTGTTTTGGGACATGTGAGGATGATCCTCCCATAATCAGAATTCAGCTGTCCAAATGATATTTGTTGTTGATATACTGTTTGAGACGTACTCCGTCCCATAATATCTTATATTATGGTACGGAGGGAGTAGTTTCTTCTGCCAGAACGGTTCTTGCAAGCTGCTTATATAAATCCTACTTGCGAAACGGATCAGTCTGAGAAAAGAATGACTTGGTGAAAACTAAAAACAAGGATAAAGGTCCATTCGTCGAAAAAATATCGCAGTGCTTAAAAATAAATATGTTTGGTCGTTTGATACGCAAGATTCACAATACATATGGATTTTTTTATTTGAAGTATTCTTGCATTATATTTCATAGGAAAAAAACGCCATAGGCTTAAAGATACTCATATGTTTTCCTCTGATAATCAAACATGAAAAATCCATGAAACACTCTTAAAGAAAAGGTCCATGCTACGCGTCAGCCGGCTGATCCTCTCACGGATCGGCCGTCTTGCTAGCCACTTGATTCGATTCATCGAGATGTTTCTCAACCGTATGATTAGTCATAAGTTCTTTCCTTTGAGTAGGGTACAGAGACGGCGGGCACTCCTTTCACGCATCGCGCTAGTATCCGGGCCCTCACAGGACTTGTTTGTTATTATGTTGGTTAGCATTTTTTTTAGGGAAAGCCACCTAGCGCATTTTATTGATTGTGAATCGGAGATACATCAGATACAAGCAAGAGCAAGAGAAAAATTAGGGGATCATCGACCCATGTACACGCTTCAGAAGATAAAGAGAAACAGACCTACCTACCTCATGTGTCATGATACCTACCCACCTCTAGTCCATTATGAAGGCCATCTCGGAGCCAGTTCATTATACCTACCCACCTCTAGTTCATTATGTTCTGGTTCTCGGTTCGCGGTTCTCGATTCGGTTTCCCTCGCGCACCTTGGCGATGTAGCTGTAGATAGCGACATTGTGTTTCGTGAAGAAAAGGGGCCCCGTCTGGAACAGATTTCCGCCATCTGTGCCAAGGAACGGCTGGATGGGGCCCTTGCAGAGGCCCGCGCTCGAGCGGAGCGTGGGGTGAAGGGTGACACGTCCCCCTCCGTCCCTGGGCATGGAGAGCCCGGGGATGGTCCGGGGTCCAATCACCCAGCCACTACAGCTGACCCCCTTAGTGGTCCTTCAGTAGGAAGGACCCTGAGGGGTAGGCCGCCTACACGCGTCCACACCACCGAGCAGGTCTTGGTGGTACGAGGTGGTAGTGTTGAGCGCGAGCCTACCTCTAAGCGGGGACGCCACGGGCGCCCGGCAAGGAAGCTACCCCGCCCTGCTCAGGGCGGAAGGGCTAGTTCGGCCCCACCTAAGGGGCCTAGTAATGCAGCCATGGTTCCCGTATGAAGCTCCTATGCTGGAACATTAGGGGCTTCAGCAACTTGGGCCGACGGCGCCAGTTGATTGACTACATTAGGTAGGAAGAGATCGACATAGTAGGTTTGCAAGAGACGATTCGACATGACTTTTCCATTCAGGAACTCCAGGGCCTATCCAGGCACCCATTCACGTGGCAATGGCTGCCAGCGGTTGGGCTTTCGGGAGGCATCCTGATGGGGGTCAGGAAAGATCTCTTTTCGGTTGAGGATATGGATCGAGGAGAATTCTTCCTTAGTATGGTTGTCACCGACCGACGTGTGAACCTCAGTTGGGAGGTGATCATTGTCTATGGCTCGGCTGATCACGGGCGGTCGGCTGACTTCTTGGCCGAACTAAAGGCTAAGGTGGAGCGCTGCACGACTCCGGTTGTCGTGGCCGGTGACTTCAACCTTATTAGACAGGAGGCTGACAAGACCTCCCTCAATGTTGACCGGCTGCGCATGCGCATGTTCAACGACTGCATTGTGAATCTGGCTATAAGGGAGATAGATCGTGTGGGGGCTAGGTTCACTTGGACTAATAAACAAGTGAACCCGATCGGGAGTGTGCTAGATAGGGTCATGGTGTCCGTACAATGGGAGATTATGTTCCCATTGTGCTCGCTTAGAGCGGTCACCAGGATTGGGTCCGATCACGTCCCCTTGTTATTCGCGTCGGGGGACGGGTCGCCACCGCGGTCCAGGCGTTTTCACTTCGAATCATCATGGCTCCTACAGCCGGGATTCTGTGAGATGGTTCGGGACCGGTGGACTCAAGCGGCGGCCAACCCGCCGCGGGCCTTCTATGCTACTGACACCTGGCACCATTGTTCAAAAATCTCTCGCCAATTTATGCGGGGATGGGGCGCGAACTTGGGTGCTGACCTCAGGGCTCGTAAAGGGACCCTGCTAGACCAGATTAAGGCCCTGGACGCGACTATGGATGCAGTCGGCCTGTCGGTCGATGATTGGATAAGGCGATACTCCCTCGAATCCTCGTTGATGGAGATATTCAAGGGGGGAGAACTGTATTGGCAGTGTCGGGGAGGCCAGAAATGGCTCATGCAAGGGGATGCGAATACCGCTTACTTTCAGGAGAACGCTAATGGGCGGCGCCATAAGTGCTCCATCCCGTGTCTCTGGGAGGGGGACTCCCTCCTGGAGCACCCGGATGAGATTAGGTCCCACATCTACTCCTTCAAGGGGCTCTTCTCGGCGGAACCTCGTGTGCCGGTGCAACAAACATTCGCGTTTGGTTGCCCGGACTTATATACAGGCGCGCTGGCATTGCATGCCCTAGAACAAGCCAGAGGAACCGCTCTTCGTGAGATCAAGGAGCGGATCAAGAAGACCAAGACAAGCAAGACAGCAGAGCATCACCTTGGGAAGGCCTCCCTTGCCGGGCAAGAGAGCCTGGCTGGGTCGAGGCCGTCCCAAGGACAAGTCCAAGATTTACCTGGCAGGCTTGCCGAGTCCGCCAAGGGCAAATCTCCCCGCCAAGGCGCCACCGCTCCACCGCACCACAACACAAATCAGTTATCAGTGCGGTGTCGAGCCTCCAAGTGATTAAGTGGCTTCCACTAAGCACGTGGCGGCCATTTGGAAGACAGACTACCCCCATATGACACCCGTCTAGAGGCGTGTCAAGCAGATAAGCAGGAGATGGTTAAGCGGCACGGCAGGCTTGCCGGGCTTCATCCTCAGCATGACACCTAGCAGTGCATTTAATGCACTTTGTCCTAATTGCCAAAGTTAGGTATGATAACACTGTTAGCTATCTAATCATTAGATAAAGACTACTTTGCCACTTTGGTCACCCCTTAAGCTATAAAAGGAGGTCCAAGGCTAACTAGCAAAGGATTCGGACCCTTGCACACTTGTACACGCGTAGCCGCTCTCCCCGAGGCCACCTTGCCGGGCTTGAGCGATGCGTGCCCATCATGTTCCTCCATCCAATCCACCAAAGAAGGAGTAGGATTTTACGCCTCACGGCGGCCCGAACCTGGGTAAAAACCACCAGCGTCATCACCGTCGTGTTGTTTCATGGCCTCCGCTCTTTGTGCAACCCCCTTTGCCGAACCACAAGGGGCCGATGGCCCCATAGGTGATCGTGTTCCACCACGACATCTTTGGCGCGCTAGGTAGGGGGAGGCGCTTGTGCGAACCTAAGGTTGCGAACAATGCGTTCATCATCATCATCATCATCATCTTCATCCATGGCGCCCAAGAAGAAGCCCGGCGCAACAGCTCATCCTTCCACTTCGAAGGCCCCCTCGCACGCAGTCGTTAACACCGTAGGCGCTGCGGCAGCGTTAGGTGAGGCGGGTGCCGTAGGTGACACGACCAGCGCAGGCGGCGCAGTCGTTGTGTCCCCTGCGATCGAAGCTGGAGCAGGAGATGCCGGGGGAGGGCGACATCCACAACATCCCGACGGCCACGACCTGCAAGGTGCGGGTGGAGGGAACATTCAATCTCCACCACCCCGCCGCACTAGCGGGGGCAGCCGCAGCAACGACGCTCGCTCTGGTGCGTGTCGTGACCCTCTAGCCGTGCCTACCACGGGCGCGGCTACTGAGCGCGCGCCTCGCCCAGAGCGAGGCGAACAAGGCGGAGCGCCAAACGGGGTTGCCGACCCCCGGGCGCAGCCCACTCATCTCCAAACTGCCTTGGCGGCCGGTTCGCGACAACATGAATGCGGCGCCGCCCCTGCTGATCCTACCAGGAGTCGAGCGACGTTGCAGTCTGCGTCGTCATCTATGCCGAGCACGGCTACAGAAGCCATGACGCGGGCCCAACTTCTACTGAGGTTCCCACCGGTGGCTGATCAAATGGATGAATGGAGAGCCACCATCCAGAGTTTGATCGGCTTCGTTTAAGCTAGAAAATCGCAGCAGGCAGAGCCATCATAGCACCCGTGAACATCGACAGCAGCCCGGGCTGACGGCCGCATAGAGGAGGCCGCACCAACGGTGCAATCTCCTCCGCGACAGCAGGCCCGGAGGCGACAGCAGCAAGAACAACATGTCTGTGAGCCTGACGAAGCATCGATGGCCTCTTCTGATCCGCGAGCCCATCGGGACCAGCGGCAGGTCCTGGAGGATCGGCGGATGGAAGATGCGTGCGTCACCATAGAGCGACGCCAGGAGACCCGCCGTCAATCTGACAGGCGAAATGGCCCAGACGTAGATGAACCCATGCCCAGTGATGGCGGGTACTTGCCTTACGAGGTTGGGTGCCCCGCTTCACTCGCGAGCTGCGGCAAGTCTGCTGGCCATCCTCCCGCGTTTTCAAACCCGAGTTACCAGAAAAGTACGATGGAAAGCTAAACCCGGCAGAGTTCTTGAGCATTTATACTATTGCCGTTCAAGCCGTCGAAGGCAGGGATGAGAAAGTGTTCGCCAACTACTTCCCTTTGGCGCTCAAGCCAAACATGAGGTCGTGGCTGATGCACCTGCCAGAGAATTCCATTACATCATGGGCTGACCTATGCAACGAATTTGTTGGCGCCTTCACGGGTGGCCACCAAGAGCCAGGGCGGCCCAGCGATCTGCAAGTCCTTCGGCAGAAGGAAGGGGAAAGCTTGCGGAAGTACATGCAAAGGTTCAGTCGAGTACACCGCAACATTCCAGAGATACATCCAGCAGCTGTGATTGCCGCGTTCCATTCGAACATGCGCAACCGAAGGATACTGTCCAAGATGAACGTCCGGCTGCCCAAGACTGTCAATGAGTTGTACACGTTGGAGGATAAATGTGCTCGGGAAGAGGAGGGAAGGCGACTCCCCAGAGAAGAGGATGGCATCAAGGTCGATTAAGAGGATGACGACGAGTCCGCCAACCCGAAGAGGAGGAGCCGGAAGCGCAATAAGAAGTGCAAAGATAAATCAGTATTGGCCATCGAGAGCCCTGGCAACCTCAGCATTGGCAAGAAGGCCAGAACCGAAGCCCCTGGTAAGGAAGCTGCCGTGTGCACTGATTGCCGGGAGGCTGCGGCGGCAGAGAAAGCTGGGAAGTCCGATGGTCCATACTACAAGATCCACCGCACCAAAGGTCACGACCTCCAAGAATGTCACCAGGTCGAACAGCTTGTCAAGAAGCAGAAGGCAGAATATGAGAAAAGAGACAGAGAAAAGGACCAAGAAGGTACTGGAGGAAAGGGACGTGGCGATAGAGGGGGCCACCGCGGCAAGGCCCCACTACAAAAGGAGAAACCTGCTAGAGGCCGTGAGAAGAAAGGAGAAGATGGTGAAAGTGATGGAGGGATGAGGAAGAAACCAGCGAGCAAGAATTCCAGAAAGCAACTGAAGCCATGTGTATTGACGGAGGTGCATCTTTGCACTCCTCTCACCGCCAGCTCAAGCAGTGGGCGCGAGAGGTCAATGCCGTGGAGTCAGCTGCAGACTCCCGGAAACCGCTCAAATGGTCCCGCACGCCTATCATCTTTGATAGGATCACCCCGACCGCACTACCGCGGTAGGGTGTTTGCCGTTGTTGGTCTCCCGAACGATCCGCAACCTCAAAGTCACAAAGATGTTAGTTGACGGCGAGGCTGGGTTGAATCTGATCTCCCCCAAAGTGGTTAGCAAGCTGCAGATCCTTGATGAGGAACTCAAGGTTACTGGTACGTTCCAAGGAATCAACCCCGGCAGGAGCCGTCCTAAGGGAAAGATTACGCTGATGGTGACGTTCGGCGGGGAGCTAAACTACCGGACCGAGAGGGTTGTGTTTGACGTTGTTGTGCTTCCCTTGCCATACAACGGAATCCTTGGTCGTCCAGCTCTGGAAAAATTCATGGCAGCATCCCACTATGCTTACAACACCTTAAAGATGCCAGGGCCGTTGGGCGTCATTTCTATTCCATCAGATAAGAAAGATGCAATTATATGTGTGGATCAGATGTATCGAGACACGGTAGCAGCTGAAGCTGCTGAAGCCACGGCTCCCGCCAAGGAGGCGAAGAAGGGAAAGAAAGCTAGCAGTGACACCGGCAAAGACTCCGGGAAGCGCGCCTCTTCGGAGTGCACCGCACCTGTTGAGGACCTGCCGGAGAGTTCCACCAGCAAAAGGCCTAAGGCTACTCCACCTGCTGTGAAAAGGGTCCCGGCAAGATAGGATGGCGCTAACGGTACGTTTGCCATCAGCGCCACCCTTGATGACAAATAGGAAAGCGCGCTCGTTGCCTTCCTGCGGGTGAATGTTGATGTGTTTGCTTGGCAGCCATCTTACATCCCCGGTGTTCCCAGGGAGGTAATCGAGCACCACCTTGTTGTCTGCCCTCACGCGCGGCCCGTCAAGCAAAAGGTTAGGAAGCAAGCTTTAGAGCGGCAGAAGTTCATTGCCGAGGAAATCAAGAAACTTGAGACAGCTGGTTTGGTCAGGGGAGTGATCCATCCAACATGGTTAGCAAACCCAGTAGTAGTGGGCAAGGCAAATGGGAAATGGAGACTCTGCATTGACTTCACAGACTTGAACAAGGCATGCCCGAAGGACCCTTTCTCCCTGCCGCGCATCGATCAGATCGTAGACTCCACTTTTGGGTGTGATCTGCTTTCCTTTCTGGATGCGTACTCTGGATACCATCATATATTCATGTCCAAGGATGTCGGCATTCTGGGAACCAGGGTACCCAGACTTGCCTGCCTGCGGCCCACGGCGTGGCGCCATCGACGGCTTGGTACGGCCCATCTATAATACCTTCAAGACAAGACCCTCGCAAGGGACCAAGCCTCGCGAGGCGGGCGACATCAAGACCTCCGGAGGGAACGGCCTCCTCAGGCTGGCTCCTGAGGAGCAGAGATTTCTATGCGAGTGCCCACCTCATGAGGCTGAGGTGACGCAAGCCATGACGACTGTCAGAGGGATTGACCACGGGTAGCCTCATCCACACCCCTTAGCATTTCAAGACATCGGGGCTAGCAAAGCCCCTCGCACCTTCCGGACTCCCAGAAGACGGCGCGCTCTTAGAAGGCGACTTCAGGGGAGGCCAGCTCCTAGCAGACGGCCCATCCCCCCCTCGGAGTCTGCACTCAACCACTACGACAAGATGGGCATGGCTACAGGGCCACCCACTCCCCCAAATCCCGGGGGAGCGTGGCTACAGTGCAAGCTGACCAAGCGGTCACCCACCTGCCAGGCGTGGGACTGTAGCCATGCGACCCACGACATGGCCCTCGTCAGCCAGGGTCATGCTACAGCAAAAGGCAATCAGTACGGCCTACAGGCGACGGGCCGTACCTGTCCATGAGCTCCCAGAAGACGGCGCTCCCCAAGAAGGCGGCTTTGGGGGCGGGCCGGCCTCCAGCAGCCGGCCCTTCCCTTCCCTCAGAGTCCACGCTCAATTACTTCGACAAGACGGAGCATGGCTACAGTGTGCGCTGACCAAGCGGCGGGACTGTAGCCATACGACTCCTGACGCGGCCTCCGTCATCAAGTACAACGCTACAGCAAAAGGCAATCAGCGTGGCCCGTAGGCGGCGGGCCCTACCTGTCGGACGGATTCTCGGCAGCCGGTGGGGCCCTCCGGAGGCGGGCCCCAGCAGCCAGCGGAGAACCCGGTGACCCTAGACACTGACGTCCGGGTCCTACACCCGGCCGTGTTACCATTGCACCCCTGGGGGGCAGGCCTATATAAGCCCCCCAGGATCACCCATGCAAAGGGTTCAACCCTCATTCCACCATACACCATAGCTAGGAGAAGATAGCTAGCCTTACCCTTCTTCCTCCTCTAGCAACATAGCTCAAGGAGCAACCTTGTACTCCCTTTGATCATAGTCATCATGCGGAGACCCCGCAGAGCAGGACTAGGGGTGTTATCTCCCCGGAGAGCCCCGAACCTGGGTAAGTCTCGTGTGCGATCGAGCTCATGCTCACTCCCGCTTCCAGGGCCCGATGACGTCCACTTGGCTCCACCCATGATAAGCCACCCCCTGGCATCTGTCGCGAGAATACCCCAACAGTTGGCGCCCGCCGTGGGGCCTAATGCAGCGTCGACCGGAGACACGTTCTGGATGGGAACCCTCTTCCTCTCCGGCGAGCACGTCGCGGCCGGCCTGATCGGCCAGCCCGGCATGCCTGCTTGCGCTTGCACCAGCGCACCGCCCGACGCGGGGGCAGCCTGCCCTGCGAGCTGCCTTGTCGACCTCTTCGGCAAGGCCAGCCGCTCCGACGAGCCCGCCTCCGACGCCAAGGCCCTCCGCTCCGTCGACCCCCTCTCCGAGCTTTTCGAGAAGCTCACCGTCTCTGACATGGACACCTCCGACGGGTTCCTCGGTGGCGTGGTGGTGATCGACGACCCGCTCCCTCCAATCTCAAGCGTCGCCTCTGCTGGCGCGCTCGACGCCGGCGTTTTCGCGGAGGCGATGGTCACAGGCCACAGCTAGGCCTCTGACGGGGCCATCCAGGACCCGTTGCGAGCAGCGATGCAGGACCTGGTGGCTCCCGTCAGAGCCAACACCGATGCGGTGGCGCTAGAAGAAATCCGCGTCAAGCTTCTCGACAGCGCCACAAAGATGGCGGCCATGAAGCGCTGCGCTGAAGCCAACCAGCACGAGATCGACTGCATAGCTGGCGGCATGCCGGCTGCGGCTGAGCCTAGTCGAGCCGGCGCCATCCGGCAACACGGCGCGGCGATCGCCAGCATGCTGGGGGTCGGACGCCCGATCTACGACACCCCCGTGCAGAACTTGTGCGCCGCACAAGCGGCAGCAGAAGAACTCGAGAACCTGGAGGGCGATGAACGGCACAGTCAGCTAGACCGCCTCCAGGAACTCCTCGACGCCGCGAACACGTAGCAAGATGCGTGCAACCGCGTGGTGGGAGCCGGCCGGCAGGCCGAGCTCCCTGAACGGAACCCTCCACCCCGTCGCGAGCATGGAGCGACCTCCCGGTCCCCAAGCGGCGGCGACCGCGGCCAGCGGAACCCGGAGCCGGCTGCTAGCCGCAGCCGGCGCACCCGCCTGACGGTTGTCAACAGCCGGCAAGTTCCTCCAAGAGTGGAGGACCGGCGCCAGCAGGATGAGCGACCGCCTCCCCCTCGCAGGCAGAGGCTGGCCTCTCCGGCGCCGGTAGACCACCCAACTCTCGGGGGCCGGTTAGGCCCCCGCGAAGGAGTCAGCGAGAATGATGCCCGCCTCCGGATCGAGCGGCTAGCCCGGTCCCTAGCAGTCGAGGAGGAGGACACCGTCGGCCCGGCCTGCTTCGGCCCCCGCATCCGCAACGAGCCCTTCCCCAAAGGGTTCTCGCTCCCTGAGACACTCCCAAGTACACCGGCTCCGTGAAACCGGAGGACTGGCTGACCGACTATGCTACGGCAGTCAGCATAGCAAATGGCAACAAGCGCGTTGCCGTGAAGTATGTTTCGCTCATGCTCCAGGGCATGGCCCGGACATGGCTGAACAGCCTCAAACCCTACAGCATTAACAGCTGGTTGGACTTCGCCGACGTCTTCGTCCGCAACTTCACCAGCACCTACAAGCGCCCCCCAAGCCACGCCAGCTCTCCATGTGCGTTCAGGGCCCGACCGAGTCCACCCGCGACTACCTAACGCGCTGGGCCGAGCTGCGCAACTCCTGCGAAGGGGTGCATGAGGTGCAGGCCATCGAGTACTTCACCGCCGGATGCAGAGAGGGCACCCTGCTCAAGCACAAGCTTCTGTGCGATGAGCCGGCTACCTTGGACGAACTCCTGGTCGTGGCGGACAAGTACGCCACTGCCGACTCCTCCATGAAGTCGGAGATCCGGGTTGACGCGTCCGGGAAGGTGCTCCCGCCGGCCCCCCAAACGCCGGCTGGTGACTCCAACCGGCGTCAACAGCCGAACGACAACAAGCGCAAGGCCCAGCAGCCGGCTTCAAACAGCCGGCAGGTGGCGACCGTCGAGGACGAGCAGCCGGCATGCCAACCCGGCCCCAAGCGTCAGCGGGGCGGCAAGGGGGCCTGGCTGCCGGCCTTCTCCTTTGAGCAGACCCTCGACGCTCCATGGAAGTTCCACAGCGGCGCGAAGCCGTCCAACCATACAACCCGGTAGTGCAACTGGCTCGCCAGAATCGCCAAGGGTGAGGGCTTGCCGCCTCCTCCTGCCAGCCCGGCGGCTCCGCCTCCTCAGCAACTGGCGGCCCGCCCGGTCGGCATGCTCCAAGACGAGTTCCCCAACGCAAACGCCACCTACGTCGTCTTCACCAGTGAAGCCGACGACAAGCACAGCCGGCGTTAGCAACACCGCGAGGTGAACGCTGTCGCTTCGGAGGTCCCCCAATTTATGCACTGGTCTGAGAGGCCCATCTCCTGGAGCCGTGATGACCACCCGGCTGTGATGCCCTCGCTGGGTGCTTATGCAATGGTGCAGGACTCCACCTTCTCAACGGAGAGGCGGGCCTGCCGTTTCTCCCGGATCCTGATAGACGGCGGTAGCAGCATCAACATCCTCTACCGCGACACCATGGAGAAGCTGGGCATCAAGGAGAAGCAGCTCCTGCCCAGCCGGACCATGTTCCATGGCATCGTCCCCGGGCTTTCCTGCTCTCCAATCGGCAAAATCAAGGTTGATGTCCTGTTCGGCGACAAGACCCACTTCCGCCACGAGCCAATCTGGTTCGAGGTGGTTGACTTGGACATCCCCTACCACGCGCTCTTGGGCCGGCCTGCACTGGCCCAATTCATGGCAGAGCCGCACTACGCCTACCTGAAGATGAAGATGCCGGGTCCCAAGGGCATCATAACCATTGCCGGCGACTACCAGAAGTCGCTCACGTGCACCGCTGCCAGCAGTCAGCTGGCCGAGTCCCTCGTCATCGCCGAAGAGAAGCGCCTCCTTGACCGGGCTGTGGCTATGGCCAGCGAGCAGCCGGCCATTCCATCTGACCCCAAGGACGCGGAGACCGGGGCCTCCTTCCAGCCGGCCAAGGAAACCAAGAAGATTGTCTTGGACCCGGCGCACCCGGAGAAGTTCGCTGTAATAGGGTCCGCCCTTGACAGCAAATAGGAAAACGAGCTCGTCGACTTCCTTTGTGAGAATCGGGATATCTTCGCATGGTCCCCCAAGGACATGCCGGGTGTTCCGAAGGATTTCGCCAAGCACAAGCTGCATGTGAGATCGGATGCAAAACCGGTCAAGCAACTCCTCCGTCGCCTATCAGAGGAGAAAAGAAGGATCGTTGGTGAAGAAATCACCCGGCTTCTGGCAGCCGGCTTCATCATGGAAGTGTTCTACCCGGACTGGCTTGCCAACCCAGTCCTCATTTTGAAGAAAAAGAACAAGTGGCACATGTGTATCGACTACACTAGCCTCAACAAAGCCTGCCCCAAGGACCCTTTTGCCTTGCCCTGGATAGATCAAGTGATCGACTCCACGGCCGGCTGCGAGCTACTGTCCTTCTTGGACGCCTACTCTGGCTACCACCAGATCAAGCTGGACCCAGCCGACCAACTGAAGACCACCTTCATCACCCCTTTCGGCGCCTTCTGCTACATCACCATGACGTTCGGCTTGAGGAATGCCGACGCCACCTTTTAGCGCTGCATGCAGAAGTGCCTCCTGAAGCAACTTGGCAGGAACGCCCATGTCTATGTGGACGACATTGTGGTGAAGACGGAGAAGCGCGACACCCTTTTGGAGGATCTCAAGGAGACCTTCGCCAACCTGCGCCGCTTCCAGATCAAGCTCAACCCGGAGAAGTGTGTCTTCGGAGTACCAGCCGGCCAGCTCCTTGGCTTCCTTGTTTCTGAGCGTGGGATCGAGTGCAACCCCGTGAAGATCAAGGCCATTAAGCGGATGAAGAAGCCGACCCGGCTGAGGAACGTCCAGAAGTTCACCGGGTGCTTATCCTCTCTCAGCCGGTTCATCAGCCGGCTGGGCGAGAAGGCCCTCCCTCTGTACCAGCTGATGAAGAAGACCACATGCTTCGAGTGGACCGACCAGGCGGACGAGGCGTTCCTCCAGCTCAAGCGGATGCTGTCCACGCCGCCTGTTCTGGCCGCTCCGGCTGCTAAAGAGCCCATGTTCCTCTACATCGCTGCTACCAGCCGGGTCGCCAGCACCATGATTGTTGTCGAGCGCCCAGAAGACGGCAAAGCACAGCCGGTCCAGAGGCCGGTCTACTACCTGAGCGAGGTGTTGTCTGCCTCCAAGCAGAACTACCCCCACTACCAGAAGATGTGCTACGGCGTGTACTTTGCTGCCAAGAAGCTGAAGCAGTACTTCCAGGAGCACACCATCACGGTCGTCTACACCGCCCCCCTTGCCGAGATCATGGGCAACAGAGACGCCTCAGGCCGGGTGGCAAAGTGGGCCATCGAGCTAGCTCCCCACACCATCCTCTACCAGCCTCGCACCGCCATCAAGTCCCAAGCGCTGGCCGACTTCCTTGTCGACTGGGCCGAGACCCAGTACCTACCGCCAGCACCGGATTCCACGCATTGGCGGATGCACTTCGACGGCTTGAAGATGCGCACCGGTTTGGGAGCCGGCATCGTCCTCACCTCTCCCAAAGGCGACAAGCTCAAGTACACACTACAGATCCACTTTGCCGCCTCCAACAACGTGGCCGAGTATGAGGCACTCGTCCACGGGCTCCGGCTAGCCAAGGAGATGGGCATCCATCGCATTCTATGCTACGGCGACTCGGACTTGGTGGTCCAATAATCTTCTGGCGACTGGGACGCCAAGGACGCCAACATGGCTAGCTACCGCTTCCTCGTCCAGCAGATGAGCGGACACTTTGACGGGTGCGAGTTCCTCCATGTACCACTGGCCGACAACGAAGCAGCCGACGCCCTGGCACGGATTGGCTCCACTCGGCAGGCCATACCAGCTGGCGTCTCCCTCGAGTGCCTGCGCAAGCCGTCTGTCAAACCTTCGCTGGAATCAGAATCCATCTTCGTGTCCGCTGACCCTGGAACAGTCAGATCCGGCTCGGGGACTTCAGTAGTCGGCCCGGGGACTTCTGTAGGCGGCCCGGGGGCTGTAGCACCCGCACCCGGCCGGGGGACCCCAGAACCCGGCCCGGGGACTGCTGCAGTCGGCCCGGGTACTTCAGCGACGCGGCAAGCAGCGGCCGGCTCCGACCCGCCGCCTCCCAACCCGGCCGCCCTGGTACTGGTTGCTGTCATGACGGTGGTAGAAGCTCCATCCTGGGCGCAGCCCATCCTCAACTTTCTGGTAAGCCGCGAGCTGCCAGCCGATGAAATCTTGGCCCGGCAGGTGCAACGCCGGCAGCTGCATACACAATTGTCAACAGAGAGCTCGTCAGGCGCAGCGTGACTGGTGTCTTCCAGCGCTGCGTAGAGCCGGAGAAGGGCATAGCAATCCTCAGGGATATTCATCAAGGCGAATGTGGCCACCATGCCGCCTCCAGAGCCCTCGTCGCCAAAGCTTTCTGCCACGGTTTCTTCTGGGCGACTGCTTTGGACGACACCAAGGAGTTGGTCCGCAAGTGCAAGGGGTGTCAGCGTTTCAGCTCCAAGCAGCACCTGCCGGCTTCTGCACTCAAGACCATTCCCCTCACCTGGCTGTTTGCTGTATGGGGACTGGACATGGTGGGCCCATTCAAGACAGCACGCAGCGGCATGACCCATCTGCTGGTTGCCATGGACAAGTTCACGAAGTGGATTGAGGCGAGGCCAATCAAGAAGCTGAATGGTCCGACTGCTGTCATATTCATCGCGGATATCACCGTCCGATACGGCATCCCGCACAACATCATCACCGACAATGGCACGAACTTCGCCAAAGGCGCCTTGGCCTGTTTCTGCGCGACGCAGGGCATCCGACTGGATCTCGTGTCCGTTGCCCATCCACAGTCAAATGACCAAGTGGAGCGAGCAAACGGCCTCATCCTGTCTGGCATCAAGCCCCGGCTGGTCGAGCCTCTGGAGCACTCGGCCGGCTGCTAGATCGAGGAGCTGCCGGCCGTCCTTTGGAGTCTTCGGACTATGCCGAATCGAGCAACCGGCTTCACACCCTTCTTCCTCGTGTACGGGGCCGAGGCTGTCATCCCAACTGACATTGAGTTCGACTCGCCTCGCGTCACCATGTACACGGAGGCGGAAGCCAAGGAGGCGCGAGAGGACGGCATCGATCTGCTGGAAGAGGCCCGGCTGCTAGCACTCAGCCGGTCTGCCATCTACCAGCAGAGTCTGCGCCGCTACCACAACAAGAAGATCAAGCCGCGCGCCTTCCATGAGGGCGACCTTGTGCTCCGGCTGATCCAGCGAACAGCCGGCCAGCACAAGCTCTCTGCCCCTTGGGAGGGGCCTTTCATCATCAACAAGGCACTAGGCAATGACTCCTACTACCTCATCGACGCACAAAAGCCCAGGGCGCGCAAGAGGGACAATGTCGGCCAAGAGTCGGAGCGCCCGTGGAACGCGAACCTTCTCCACCCATTTTACAGTTGGTGCAGTGTATGTACCACGCTACCTTTTGTATTAAGCAAAGACAACAGGTCCCCCGAGGCACACTCGGGGGCTACCTTTTTATCTATATGGTAAGCTTTGCCTATGAATGTGTTCTTTCATTCTTCCGCCCTGTCCGGGTCCGGTCAGCCGGCCCGGGGGCTCGCTACCTTGACCTAAGTTGGCACCACCCGAAGTCGGCTAAGTAGTGTGCCGACGCCAAGGCCCTCTCTTCGCCTCAGCTACAGCTTGCAGCGCGACTGTCCGGCTGGCAAGAGCTAAAGGCCAGAAATGCTGTTCACACGAAAAACAACTAAGGAAGAACGCCAATACAGGCCAAGCCGACTCCTCGCCTCACCCGTCCGGCTGCCCAGCAGCTGGGGGGCGGCTTCTCGCTCGACTAGCTACGCTCTAGGCGTCTGAAGTAACTTGCCTATTCTAAACGGCCAAGTCCCTGACCCGGCCACAGACCGCAGCGCGGCTGTCCGGCTGGTAGGGCGGCGGCCAGAGGAACGTGGCAAAAGAAAAAGCCAACAAGAGCAAAGGCAAAACCGAGCCAGAGCCCGGCAGAGAGACAAGCATGTGAAAATAAGTTATTTACATTGCAAAAGGCCCAAGGCCAGCATTCATCAGAGTTTAATACACCCCCAATGGGTGGAACTGCGCACGATTAACTTGTTCTTAAGTACAAGACAGAGAATTTAAGAAGATAAAAAGGCCGCCTAGGCCGAAGGTGCGGCGGGCTGCTCGGACAGGTCGGCGGTGGCTGAGGAACCGGCTGGTGGGGCTTCCGGCTGGCAGGTCTCGGCCTGGTCGGCGTCGGTGGTGTCTGACGTAGTCTCCCGCGGCTCGCTGGCCGAGGCCGGGTCGGGCTGAGTCCGGCTGGTCGCTCCGCCGTTTGGTGCGACGTCATCGCCTTCCTCGTCCCCGCTCTCCTCCATGCCTTCGTCGCTAGAGGCGATCTCCTCCATCAGGTCCTCCCCCTCGTCCGGGTTTAGCCCGAACCAAGAGGGCGGCACCTCAGTGCCGTCTTCCACCCGCTCCGGGACAAAGACGCTGACGTCGGCATAGTCGGCAAGGGCTGCCGCATGTTCGGCGATCGCCTCGCGCTCCGCCTCCAGCTCTGGCGCTGCCTCCTGGCGAAAAGTGGCCAGCTGAGCCAAACTCATGCCTGGGTACCACGCCTTGACGAATTCCAGCGTCGCCCTGGCGCCTGCCCGTGCCGCAGTACCCTTCCAAGCATCGAGCCGCTCGGCCACCACCTCCAACCAGTCGGCGGTCCGACTGGGAGCCCGGGGCACCTGCACACCCGGCCAGAGCCCCTCCAAGACCTGGGACCCGGCAGGCTGAAATCGGCGGAGCAGCCGGCGGACCGGCACAAGGCGCAACTGGACGGCCCGGAACTGCTCGCCCATAGTCCAAGGCCGGTCCGGCGCAATCTCCTCGCCCACCCGCCTCCGCTCTTCGCGCCGTGCCTCGATCGCCTGGCTGATGACGCCGGCGTGGTCCGGAAAGCACTCTACGCGAAAAGAAAACAAAGTAATAAGAGGCCGGCTTCTAGCAGCAGCCGGCGCCTCCAAGCAATAAAGAAAAGTTACCTTCGAGCATGCCCTCGATCACCTCATAGCCTTCCGACAGCAACTTCTCCCTCTCGGCCCAGTCCGAGCGTTGAGTCTCGAACTCGGCCTTGAGGAGCGCCTCCCCGTCCTTCAGCTGCCGAACCTGCTCCTTGTGCTGGGCCGGCTGGTCCGCCAGCTCCTTCGCAAGCTGATCGCGCTCTGCGGCCGCCTGGCTGCGCTCCTGCTCCTTGGCCTAGAGCTGGCTTTCGAGCTCGCACACGCGCGTCCGTAGCTGGGCGGCGGCCTCTACAAAAGAAAGAAAGAAACGTCAACATCGACAAAACCAAGAAGTCACCGAAAGATCAGGCCCGACTGCTCAGTAGTCGGCCCGAATCTCGGGGGCTACACCCAGTGGGTGCGCTTGCGCGCCCCCACTGAAAGCCGGCCTACGTACCGCGGCTCTTGTTCAGATCAGCAATCCGGTTGGCGAGCTGCTGGTTCTGGGAGTTGTAGGCGGCCGCGCGCAGGTTGTGGTAGTCCTGCAGCAAGAGCAACACTTCAGCATTCAGAAAGATGCCTTGAAGTTCCAACCCGCCCGCTCAGCAGCTGGCTTGGAACTCAGGTGCTACACCCAGTGGGTGCGCTGGCGCGCCCCCACTGAAGATTGCAAAAATAAAAAGCAAGATCGAGAGCGTACCCGGACGGACATCTGCATCGCCAGCATCTCATTCCTGGACTGCAGAAGGGTGGCGCCGTGGGCGTTGAACTTGTCCAGGACGTCCTGCACTGCAACGTTTAGGACGGCCGGGCCAGATCTTGGCGCCCAGCCAGGCGGAGTAGAACTTGAGGCTTCGGTGTCAGGCACAGGCGAACTCGCGGCCCCAACCTCCATCAGCCTTGGCGCAGAAGCAGCCCGTGATGGGCGCAGGCGCGGGGAGGTGCGGGTCATCATTGCCCGGCTTGTCACCAACTCGGTGCTCGCTGGCGGCACCTCTGGCCCTTCGGGATGGCCGCCTCCCCGCTCGTCAGCACCCGGCGCGCGCTGAGCATCCTCCGGGACGATGGGGTCAGTCGCCCCCTGCTCTGGAGCCGTCTGGTCAGCTTCGGCTGCTCCAGTCGGCACCCGGTCCTCCACCATCGGTGGCTCCGGCTGCTGCATGTCGGCGGCCTCTGGAACCTCGCCGCGGACCAGGTCCTCCGCGGCCTTGGCGTCGGCCTCCGCGTGCGCCTTGGCCGCCACATCCGCCTGCGCCTTGGCTGCGGCGTCGGCCTCCGCCTGCGCCGTGATGGCCGCCTCGGCTTCCAGTCGCACCATGGCCTCCCGCTCCTCCCGCACTTCTCACGCGTTCCTCTCCGTCGCCTCCCGAAGGGCGGCGGCCGGGTCCACGCGGCAGGCCTCCTCAGAGCCGCCTGCTACTCCGATCAGCGAGGTGGACGAAGCCCGTGACACGGAAAGGGGAGCCCTACGTGGCAAAGCAAGCAAAGATAAGAAACTCGCAAGAGAGGAAAAGCCAAGACAAAACAATCAAGACAAGAGCAGTAAGAGCACTCACGCAGACACCAGTGGGCGTTCCTTCGGGGTCCTTCGGACGGCAGCCGTCTTCGCGGCCTCTTGCCGCCTGGTGGCGGCCGTCGACTTGGCCTTCTTGGTCGGCCTACTGCCGAACATCCCCGCGTCGGTGCGGCGCTTAGAAGCGACGGGTGCCCCAGTCGGCGCCCCGCCTGTCGGCCGCGCCGCCGAGGAGCCGGCACCTGCCCTATCGGCGCCTTCAGGGCGGCGTTGCCCGTCGCCGTCCTCATCATCATCCGGCCAGTCCCGAACGTCGCCTCCCGCGCCGCCTCCTGCGGCTCCGCCTGCTCCAGCGCCGCCTCCCCCAGCGGCGTCGTCTTCCTCCAACGCGGCCGTCCCCAGCTCGGGGTCGCCCACGTCGCTCACCTCCCTGTCCGCCATCCATTGGTGGCCAGGAGCTAGCGCAGCTGCTGCTGCCTGGCCGACGAAGTGCTGCGCCGCGTTCGGGTGGTCAGGGCGGATGAAGAGCACAGCGTGAGAAAAGAAAGGGGACCAGATACTAACCGCAGGCGGCGGGTTGGCGCGGCTATACGGTGGCTTGCCGAAGCTCCAGTCGGTCTCGCTCAGTTGGCTGTTGGAAAAGTAAATAACATGCCGGACCACCTCAACAGTCAGCAGCTCCTTCGTCGACATCCGGCAGGGGTCCCGGCGGACGCTCATGTCGCAGATCGGATGCGGCCGGAATTGGAGGGGCGACACTCGACAGTAGACGAAGGCGGCCAGCAGGTCCGCCGGCTGGAGCCCCTCCGAGTCCGTCATCTCCTGAAGCCGGGTGAGGGCGTTGGTGATGGCAGCCGACAATGGTTTGGGCTGCTGCCCCCAGTTGTTCCGCGGTTCAGCAGGCGGGCCAGGCACAAAGGCCGGCAGGTTGACGTAATCACGGGTCAGGTGGGCGTTGCGGATGTAGAAGTATGACTTCTGCCACAACTTTGCCGACTCATGCAAGATGACGGGGGGAAATCGGGTCCCGGCGCCGGTGCGCCGCACGGCGACGCAAGCGCTACACTGGGCCGGCTCGCCCTTGGCCCCGGTGCCGAGCTTGAGGTAGAAGAACCTGCCCCACAACTCGAGTGTGGGCAGGACGCCGAGGTAGCCTTCGCAGAAAGTGACGATGGCGGAGAGGAGGACCACCGTGTTGGGCGTGAGATGGTGAGGTTGAAGGTGGTAGAAGTCGAGGAACTCGCGGAGGAAGGCGCTCGCCGGCAAGCCGAAGCCACGGAGGAAGTGGCTGCGAAAGACGACGTACTGACCGGCCCGTGGCGCCGGCGAGATCTCCCGCGCGTCCGGGAGGGGCGCCCCTACGCACGCCTCATTGGGCATCCGTCGCGTCGCGCGGAGGAACTCGACGTGCCCATCATGGACATTCGAGCCATCCCACTCGCCTCGCGCCATGATTCGTGGCGACTTGGCGGCGGCACGGTGAGGTTGGGTGGCGGCGAGTCTGCGGTAGCACCGCGAGGCTAGGCGAAGGTGAGCTGCAGTGGTGCTTCGGTGGTGGGCGGCGGAGCAGCACAGCGGCAGCAAGGAGAAGAAGGAGAAGAAGAGCGGAGGGGGGCGCGTGCGTTCGGCCGCACCCCCTCCCTCCTACTTATACGGCGGCGGAGCCGAAGCAGCGGGACGTGGGGAATGTGGGGATTAACTGCGCCCACGCCCCGCATGACCCCGTAAATTCCGCGCCTTAAAAACGCGTGATCATTATGCCCCGGAAGGGCAACCGCCCACCTCGGCCGCAGCGGATCCGCACGCGTGCCGAGGCCCTGTAGTGGTGGGCCCGGGCCTGCGGCGATGTACCGTCGCGCGCGTGGGCTGGCAGGCCAGCCTAGCCTACTGGCGCCACATGGCAAGCGAGCAACAGGCGGCAAGCGCGCCACCCGATGGCGTCAGCTCGGCGCCCGCCACGACGGTTCAAATTCACTAGATGGCCGGCTTCGACTCGGCCGGCTCCTGTCGGACGGCTTCTCCCAGCCGGATGAAGCAAGGGCACAGGATCTCTCGGAGGAGGAAACTGCTGAGGCACTCCCGCTTTTGAGCCGCGGCGCCTCACCAGCTTCGGGGACTACTGTCGGAGGGATTGACCACGGGTAGCCTCATCCACACCCCTTAGCATTTCAAGACATCGGGGCTAGCAAAGCCCCTCGCACCTTCCGGACTCTCAGTCGGCTCCTAGGGCTGGCGAGGCCCAAGCAGCCGGCTCCCAGAAGACGACGCGCTCTTAGAAGGCGGCTTCAGGGGAGGCCGGCTCCTAGCAGACGGCCCATCCTCCCCTTGGAGTCTGCACTCAACCACTACGACAAGATGGGCATGGCTACAGGGCCACCCACTCCCCCAAATCCCGGGGGAGCGTGGCTACAGTGCAAGCTGACCAAGTAGTTACCCACCTGCCAGGCGTGGGACTGTAGCCATGCGACCCACGACATGGCCCTCGTCAGCCAGGGTCATGCTACAGCAAAAGGAAATCAGTACGGCCTACAGGCGACGGGCCCTACCTGTCTGTGAGCTCCTAGAAGACGGCGCTCCCCAAGAAGGTGGCTTTGGGGGCGGGCCGGCCTCCAACAGCCGGCCCTCCCCTCCCCTCAGAATCCATGCTCAATTACTTCGACAAGACGGAGCATGGCTACAGTGTGCGCTGACCAAGCGGCGGGACTGTAGCCATACGACTCCTGACGCGGCCTCCATCATCAAGTACAATGCTACAGCATAAGGCAATCAGCGTGGCCCGCAGGCGGCGGGCCCTACCTGTCGGCCGAATTCTTGGCAGCCGGTGGGGCCCTCCGAAGGCGGGCCCCAGCAGCCGGCGGAGAACCCGGCGACCCTAGACACTGACGTCCGGGTCCTACACCCGGTCGTGTTACCATTGTACCCCTGGGGGGCAGGCCTATATAAGCCCCCCAGGATCACCCATGCAAAGGGTTCAGCCCTCATTCCACCATACACCATAGCTAGGAGAAGATAGCTAGCCTTGTCCTTCTTCCTCCTCTAGCAACACAGCTCAAGGAGCAACCTTGTACTCCCTTTGATCATAGTCATCATGCGGAGACCCCGCAGAGCAGGACTAGGGGTGTTATCTCCCCGGAGAACCCCGAACCTGGGTACATCTCGTGTGCGATCGAGCTCGTGCTCACTCGCACTTCCAGGGCCCGACGACGTCCTCTTGGCTCCACCCATGATAAGCCACCCCCTGGCATCTGTCGCGAGAATACCCCAACAACGACCAAGGCCAAGCGGGCGCCAGCGGGCGCAGAGCAGCAGGTTTCCCCTTTGGTGCTAAGGAGGCAAGCGCAGGCGCGGGGTCTCGAGGAATCACCCAAAGGTTTCCATTCCCGTGCAACGAGACCAAGACTGCCAGGACGGCAGGATGGATGTCATCGCCGAGCCCACCACGGCGTCACGACCAGAAGCTTTGCAGGCGAAGACCACCTTTCGTCAGGATAAGATGTACTACTTGTCCCCTTTCAAATTGGCCATTGTGGAATCCCTTCCCGCCTTCGTTTTCGGGGAAGAGGACCAAGGCCACTATATATAGGTTAGCCACCACCATAGGAAGGGGAGGGGAACCAGAACAACTCACTCTCCCCAGAGCGAGCCTCGCAAGCTTGTTCATCCTCTGTACTAGTTCATCCTCAGCCCCTCGTGAGGCTAATTCACTACAAAGCAGGAGTAGGGTATTACACCGCAAGGTGGCCCGAACCTGGGTAAACTGCCATGTTCATCTTCTTCCCTGTTCTTCGGGCTAGGCTGTAGGGCGGCACATTTGGTTGGCTGGACAGGTTGAGTTCTTCGCACACGCCCCAGAGTTCAAACCTTCTTGGGTCTACGGAGCCCTGAATCCGACATTTGGCGTGCCAGGTAGGGGTGTGGTGAAGCCTCTCTCCCGCCGCTCGTTCCACCACCGTCCCGCAGTTCCGATGGCTGACGCTTGCCGTGTTCGTGCCGAGCGCCGGGCCAATCGTGTCGCCCAGACGGCACCCCAGGCAATGGCGTCCCTCACCGCTCTGCCTCCCCGGTGGCTAACACCGCCACCGACCCTGCTACCCGCGAGCAGTAGGACTCGTCGTTGCCGCCGTCCGTGCAGCGCGACGGCCGCAACGCGACTCCGTCACCTACTCCAGCCACGGCGTCGTCTTCTCACGGTCGTCGTGGGCCGGCGAATGCACAGTCTGCGCTGCTCATGGCGCGCGAGCTCCTGCGTTATCGTCCGACCAACGATCTCTACGACGACTGGCTCACCCGCATCGCTGAGCTCGTCAACGCCGCTGGCGAAGCCCCTGCACCGTCTCGTTCGCTTCGCCCTTCGCTGTCCCAGGCGGGCAACGTGGCCCACGACGCACCTCCTCCCCCTTCGCTGCGCGGCGAGGACCCCGAGCCGAGGCGTGAAGCTCCCCAGCGTGACCCGCCGCGCAGAGCACTAGCGCGCGATGGAGAAAGCTGCCAGGTGGTGCAGCGGCCCCAAGGAGAAGCGCGTGCGCTCCCAGCACCGCCACGTCAAGACCGCGTACCGCCAGAGGCGGCCGCGCGCGGGCATCAAGATCAGGCTCCTCCCCGGCGGGTGGCCCCGATGAATGCGGCGGGGTGCCGTGCATTCACCCCGGAGCTGCACCGCGTCGCCTGGCCCGACAAGTTCAAGCCGGATCTGCCTTCGCGCTACGACGGCAGCCCTGACCCTGCCGAGTTCCTCCAGCTCTACGAGCTGAGCATCGAGGCGGCGAACGGCAATGAGAAGGTCATGGCGAACTGGTTCCCCATGGCCCTCAAGGACGGCGCGCGCTCCTGGCTCCTGAACCTTCCGGTGGGATTGATCTCCTCCTAGGATGAGCTATGCGAGCGCTTCATTGCCAACTTCCAGGGCACTCGCGACCGCGGTCCCGGGGCAGGCGACCTGCGACGCATCAAGCAGCAGCCAGGAAAAACCTTGCACAAGTACATACAGCGCTTCACCAACGTTCGCCTCAAGATCCCTAAGGTGTCAGACGAGGCCATCATTACGACGTTCTCTGAGGGTGTCCGGGATGTCAATATGAAGGAAGAGCTCGCCATGCACGAGGATTTGTTCTTGGCTCTGGAGATGTTTAACATGGCCACCAAGTGCGCGAGGGCGGAGGAAGGTCGCCTCTCCCTCCTGGAGCTTCCGGAGGTCGATCCTGAAGACAAGAAGGCCAAGGCTAAGGACGTGAAGCGCAAGGGCCCGGCTATGCTCGCGGCTGAACCTAAGATGAAGCGCGGCTGCGACCACCGCCAAGACGACGGGGTCGGGGGCTTCCAAGAGCCTCGAGCCATTGCCTGCATCCTGGGTGGCGCTCAGGCCCCCGCTTCCCATCGCCTTCAAGCAGTTCGCTCATGAGGTGCGTCCCTCCCCAAGCTCGAGGCGTCGCGCCCCCTCAGGTTGTCCAAGTACGCCATCACCTTTAACTCTACAGAGCAGCTCAGGTGCTCAGCTGCCGCTGGCGCGCTCCCAATGCTCTACTCACCAACCATCAGCAACGTCCTTGTCACCAAGACACTCATCGATGGTGGCGTGGGGCTCAACGTTCTCTCCGTCGAGACGTTCGAGACGCTCCAGGTGCCATATGACCAGCTCCTCCCTACCAAGCCTTTCTCAGGGGTGATCGATGGCTCCACCACCCCCATTGGGTAGATTCGCCTCCCTGTCACCTTTGGCCAGCGAGACAACTATCACACCGAGCTCATCGACTTCGATGTCGCCCACATTCGCCTCCCGTACAATACCATCCTCGGGTATCCAGCCCTCGCCAAGTTCATGGCGGTGACTCACCACGGCTACAACGTCCTCAAGATGCCAGGAAGCAGCGATATCATCACGGTCGCCTGCGACGAGAAGGCAGCAGCGTGCTCCCTTGAGCACGCCTACCAGGCTGCGGCAGTCGAAAACTTCGACGACGAGGGTGCAGTTCGGCCTCCTGAGGCCATCCCCAAGAAGAAGAAGCAGCTCCTCCCCAAGGGCCGCCAGGAGGCTGGTGTGTCCGACGATCGCGCCTCAGGCCCCGCGCCCGTCGCTGGGGCGCCATTCCCCCTCGCATAGGAAGGCGTGCCCGGCGCCCCCCTCAGGACGGGCTCGAGGGCTCTCCTTTGGAGGACCTCTGACCTGACCAGTGTCACGAGGGAGGCATTCGGGCACCATGTGGAGGCATGCTTCAACGCGCGCCTCCGTGAGCAAGGCGCAAGACGATAGGCGCCAGGCGCTCATGAGTTCATCACCAAGGCAATCAAGGAGCTCCAGGAGGCGCGAGCCATGCCTGGCGAGCGTCGCCCCGCATCATCCAGCGCAGTTGCCACCCCTGACATGGGTGGGGAGCTGCGCGTCTGCGTCAACATCCCAGGTCTCAACAGGGCCGCTTCTTAGGAGCTCTACTGGCTGTCCCACGTTGGACGGAGTGGGGGCTGTCCCCGCAGCTACATCCGCATGCCGTTCGGCCTGCTGAACATGGCTGCCTCGCACCAGCGCTACATGCAGGGCGTCCTGGCGGCTCGCGAGGCCTGGTGTCAGGCGATCCTGACAGAGGAGGTGCCGAACCCTCGCGAGCTTCCCGAGCCTCCAGAGCCTCCCAAGCCTCAGGAGTCAGCCGGCTCATAAGAACGACCATCGTAGCACGCGTCTTCAGCTACCCCAACACCTCTGCGACAATGGTGCCAGGTGACTTTTTGGTTTGTTCAATTGAGGGCGCCCCTCGGGTTGCATTATCCTCAAGTTGTCAGGGCCAGCCCCTGCAGCTGCACCATTTCGATTCATGTACTCCAGACCAGCTATGCGTATTCAAGTTATCATAGTTGTTGACATTACTCTTGACGTCTTGTTATGTATGGAGTTGCCCCTCACGGCTTCTGCGCGTTGCTGACCCGCCTCTTGCTCATCCTGCAACGGGGGCTACTGGCACGGCGCCTGTGCTCGGGTCCGTCCCTACAGCGCAGATAAACCTAAGAGACCGAGCTCTGGCTCGCAGCTGGCCCCGCGTACGTCACCTCACCGGGTCCTTAGTGCCTTCATCTTCTTGCGGAAAGATCACCGGCGGAATAGCATGCGCGGTTGCGTGCTCTGTCTTCCTCCTTCGGATTAACTCGCAGGAACCTCCGGAGCCGGGACCACGAGCGGCCTCGCCAGCGCCTTGGAGCGCGACCCCTCCTAGGCACCTCCTCAGAGCCAACTATTCTTTTCTCATGCAAACTACTTGCACGTTAAAGGGGGGCCCTCTGAGCATCGCGCCTCAGGGGCTCCTACTGGCTCTCGAGCCCTCACCCCCTGGCCTTGACCACGGCATCGCGACCTGGCATACCAGCAGCGGCTGAGCGTCGTTCAAGGGCCGGGACCGGAGGACGTAGAGAACCCAAGCAAGCGGGGGAAACAGAGACGGCAGGAGCCCTGCGGAGGGGGGCATCATCTGAAGGATGGCATGGCTCGGCGTCCCGCGAGAAGCTCATCCGCGCGGCAAAAGAATCACCGCGGGCCCACCAATATAAGTCACCTCACACGTGCAGGCGTGAACTTTATGATCAGTGCTCCATCTCTAGCGATCTCGCTTGGGCAAGAATGCTTCCCTTTCAGTCCTTCGGGAGCCGCTTGTGTGCCAAAGGGGACCCCCTGAGCATCGCGCCTCAGGGGCTCTTACCGGACCTTGGGCCGCTCACCTCCTGGCCTTAACCACGGCATCGCGACCTGGCATACCAGCGACGGCCGATGCTTGCCTGGGGACTGGGTCCTGCCGACGTAGAGCACCAAGCTACCGCAAGAATGAAAGGGGGAACCATGCCAAAGCGAGAGGCGCAAACACGACACTAATAGAGAATGATAACATTAAAGCGTGGTGTCGCAGTTATTTACATACCCCCACGGGGCCCATCACGATTTTCACATAGGAATGAAGCAAAGGAGAAACACCTAAGAACTACGGCAGCGTCGCCAACGACGTCGGGGTGGCGCCCCTCCTCCTCCTAGGCCCGGGCGCGGCGACGCGGCGGCTCATAGCTGTCGTCGTCGCTCGAGCTTGGTCCAGACGAGGCGCTGCTGCTGTCGGAGGAGTTGCAGACAAGGCCAAGGGCAAGTTCATCCCTAGTGGCCTTGCCGTTTCGCCGGCCCGCTGGAGAGCCGCTACCTCGATCTTCTCCCCTGGGGCAGCACTCCACGTGTCGGCCGTCCTCTCCGAACACCTTGAGGAGGAGCGTCGAAGCCCCATCGTACTCGAAGTGGATGGCGTGACCTCCCTCCGAGCGGCAGGCACGGGCGACCGCGCCCCATCCCCGGGTCATGAAGACATCGCCAGAATCGACGACCTTGACTTCCGCCTCTGATGCTTGGCTGCAGCAGCCATTGTGTTGCAACCACAGCTCGACGGGCCCCCGTGGTGGAATCTCCCTCTCCAGAGACCGCGGGAGCCGGATCCATGTGCACGGCGGCATCACTGCCCACACCATGAACTCGCGGGCCGTGCCTTCCGCATGGGTCTGCGGGCGAATCGGCCATATGGCCAGCGCTCGTTCTTCTTCATGGTTTCGCTCCTCGCGGCGTCCGTGGCCGCTCTCGTGGACGGGGCTATGCGTGCGGGCATATGCGCGGACCGGGAAGCCTGGTGTAGCACGTTCATGCTAGGGCCGCGTTGGCGTAAACGCCGCCGCGGCGTCTCAAGGGCAACCGTGCCTTTTCTTCGGTGGGAGCAGCTCGGGTTCCACCTGAGGGGCTTTTCCCTTCTCTGTGGCGGAGAACCTCCTCACCGGCGCCATGGACGCTCTGGCACGATGGCGAGTCGAAGAAGAAGGAGAAGCAGGAGCGGGCGGCGAGAAGATGAAGATGAGCTGGGGGCTCCGCCCCCCGCCCCATTTATAAGCAGAGGGAGGCCAACCGCCGGCCTCTCACATTCCGAGCAATGATGGTTCTCCTGCATGCATCAGGCAATTGTCAAGTCGCGCAGTTGCCGAGGCGGCATGGGGAAGTGGAGACGCCCACGTCCCATCAAAGTGCCACGTGTCAGCCCTGTCCGCAGGCGATTGGGGCCCGCGGTGCTTCGTCCTTGCCCTTTGGCTTCGCCTCGAAGCCAAGTCCGAGCGCGCCTTGGGCCCGGGGGCTACTATCGGCGTTCTGGGAACCAGGGTACCCAGACTTGCCTGCCCGTGGCCCACGGCGTGGTGCCATCGACGGCCTGGTATGGCCCATCTACAATACCTTCAAGACAAGACCCTCGTGAGGGACCAAGCCTCGCAAGGCGGGCGATATCAAGACCTCCGGAAGGAGCGGCCTCCTCAGGCTGGCTCCTGAGGAGCGGAGATTTCTATGCAAGTGCCCACCTCATGAGGCTGAGGTGACGCAAGCCATGACGACCAAGGCCAGGCGGGCGCCAGCGGGCGCAGAGCAGCAGGTTTCCCCTTTGGTGCTAAGGAGTCAAGAGCAGGCGCGGGGTCCCAAGGAATCACCCAAAGGTTTCCATTCCCGTGCAACGAGACCAAGACCGCCAGGACGGCAGGATGGATGTCATCGCCAAGCCCACCATGGCGTCATGACTAGAAGCTTTGCAGGCGAAGACCACCTTTCATCAGGATAAGATGTACTACTTGTCCCCTTTCAAATTGGCCATTGTGGAATCCCTTCCCGCCTTCGTTTTCGGGGAAGAGGACCAAGGCCACTATATATAGGTTAGCCACCACCATAGGAAGGGGAGGGGAACCAGAACAACTCAATCTCCCCAGAGCGAGCCTCGCGTGCTTGTTCATCCTCTGTACTAGTTCATCCTTAGCCCCTCGTGAGGCTAATTCACCACAAAGCAGGAGTAGGGTATTACACCACAAGGTGGCCCGAACCTGGGTAAACTGCCGTGTTCATCTTCTTCCCTGTTCTTCGGGCTAGGCTGTAGGGCGGCGCATTTGGTTGGCTGGACAGGTTGAGTTCTTCGCACATGCCCCAGAGTTCGAACCTTCTTGGGTCTGCGGAGCCCTGAATCCGACAAAGGAAGACGAAGAAAAGACCGCGTTCATAACTCCATGTGGCACGTACTGCTTTGTACGCATGCCTTTCGGGTTAAAGAGTGCTGGATCCACTTTTGCAAGAGCAATGCAGATTGGTTTCGAACCACAGTTGCATAGAAATGTAGAAGCTTATATGGATGGTATAGTAGTCAAGACCAAAGACAAATCAACACTCATTCAAGATTTGGAAGAGACCTTTGCGAACTTGTGCAAGATCAATTTGAAGTTAAACCCTGAGAAGTGTGTGTTTGGTGTTCCCTCCAGCAAGCTACTTGCTTTCTTTGTGTCTCACCGAGGGATAGAGGCCAACCCCGACAAGATCAGAGCGATCAAGCAGATACAAGCACCCAAGACTATCAAGGATGTGACGCACTTAACTAGATGCGTTGCCGCGCTAAGCAGGTTCATTTCCAAGTCTGCAGAACGTGCCTTGCCCTTTTTCAAAATTTTGAAGAAGGCAGGTCCGATGAAGTGGATCCTGGAGGCAGAAGTAGCACTGGAGGACCTAAAAGCCTATCTTTGCTCCGCTCCCACCTTAGTCGCTCCTAAACCACAAGATCCGTTGCTGCTGTACTTGGCGGCAACGAACCAAGTGGCTAGTGCAGCGCTGGTGGCATAGCAGGAAGTAGATGAGGAAGCAGCTTCCACAACTGTCCCCTTTGGAGGTGAAACTGAACCAGTCATGGTAGGATTGGACGCAAATCAAAAGGAAGCAGAGCAAGTTAGCGAGGGCAATCCCAAGACCACGGCAAGGAAGAAAGTGGTGCAATGACCAGTATACTTTGTCAGCTCCCTGTTACAGGGGGCTAGGTCAAGGTACTCTGGAGTGCAAAAGCTAATCTTCGGCCTCATCATGGCCTCGAGGAAACTGTGCCACTACTTCCAAGCCCATGAGATCACGGTTGTTACCCGTTTCCCACTACAGCGTATACTGAGGAACCCTGAAGCTACCGGCAGGATAGTTGTCGGGGATATCATGCGACATATGCCAGGGGATGGCTTATCGTGGATGGGGACAAAAGTACATCGCCGGGCTCCAGAAGCGGGAGTGAGCGAGACCGCGTACGCTTGCAAATCTTACCCAGGTTCGGGGCTCTCCTAGGAGATAACACCCCTAATCCTGCTCTGCGGGGTCTCCGCATGATCACTATTTCAACAGGTGGCTACAAGCTTGCTCCTTGAGCTACCTGGATGGAGGAGGAAGAAGGGCAAGGCTAGCCCTACTCCACTCTCTCTGCGTGTGTGTGTGTGGTGCTGTGAGTGCTCGACGAGGCCTCTGCCAAAGAGCCAACCCCTTGCATGGGGTGACCTGGGGGGTTTATATAAGCCTACCCCCCAGGGGTACAACGATAATCTGGCCAGATGTGGGGCCCGATAGTCAGTGTCACTGGTCGCCGGCTTCTCCGCCGACCGTCGGGGCTCGCCGCCTGGTGGGTCCGCCGACTGCCGTGATCTCAGCCGACAGGTGGGTCCCGCCGTCCACGGGCCGCGTTGACGGCTTTATGCTGTAGCATTACCCCTGATGACGAAGGCCTCATCAGGGGGAGCATGGATACAATCCGGCCGCCTGGCGGGAACTCACTGTAGCCATACCCCGTCGTATCTGGTTAATGGCGCACGGACTTTGAGGGAGGAGGAGGGCCGCCTGCTGGGAGCCGGCCTCCCACTGAGCCGACTGGTCTGGGCTTGCCGCCTTCTGGCTTGTCACGGACAAGGAGGGCCCGCCGCCTGCAGGCCGTACTGACCGCCCGTCACGGGAGCATGGCTCCCTCTGCCATGGGTGACGTCATGAGTGGCATGGCAACAGTCCTGCGCTGGGCGCAGGATGCCTGCTCGGTACGCAGTACTGTGGCCACGCCCTGTCTTGGATTCGGGGGTGGCAGGCCTGTACTGTAGCCATGCCCTGTCTCATCATGTTTATGTTGGCGCTGACTTTGAGGGCGCGAGGGGCTGCCTGCTAGGACTCGGCATCCCCTGAGGCCGCCTGCGAGGAGTCGGCCCACTTCATGGCCGTCTTGTGGACTCCGCCGCCTCCCGGCAACCGGCTGCTTGGACCAGCCGGCCTCAAGAAGGCGGCACTTGTCCTTGATGTTTGAGGGGCGCAGCCTGCCCCGATGTCTTGAAATACCAAAGGGAGCTGATGGGGCTACCCGTGGTCATTTACTCCGACAGCAAATGTCGGGGATATCGTGCGACATATGCCAGGGGATGGCTTATCGTGGATGGGGACAAAAGTACGTCGCCGGGCTCCAGAAGCGGGAGTGAGCGAGACCGCGTACGCTTGCGAATCTTACCCAGGTTCGGGGCTCTCCTAGGAGATAACACCCCTAATCCTGCTCTGCGGGGTCTCCGCATGATCACTATTTCAATAGGTGGCTACAAGCTTGCTCCTTGAGCTACCTGGCTGGAGGAGGAAGAAGGGCAAGGCTAGCACTACTCCACTCTCTCTGCGTGTGTGTGTGGTGCTGTGAGTGCTCGACGAGGCCTCTGCCAAAGAGCCAGCCCCTTGCATGGGGTGACCTGGGGGGTTTATATAAGCCTACCCCCTAGGGGTACAACGGTAATCTGGCCAGATGTGGGGCCCGGCAGTCAATGTCACTGGTCGCCGGCTTCTCCGCCGACCACCGGGGCCCGCCGCCTGGTGGGTTCGCCGACTGCCGTGATCTCAGCCGACAGGTGGGTCCCGCCGTCCACGGGCCATGTTGACGGCTTTATGCTATAGCATTACCTCTGATGATGAAGGCCTCGTCAGGGGGAGCGTGGATACAGTCCCGCCGCCTGGCGGGAACTCACTGTAGCCATACCCCGTCGTATCTGGTTAATGGCGCATGGACTTCGAGGGAGGAGGAGGGCCGCCTGTTGTGAGCCGGCCTCCCACTAAGCCGACTGGTCTAGGCTTGCCGCCTTCTGGCTTGTCACGGACAAGGAGGGCCCACCGCCTGCGGGCCGTACTGATCGCCCGTCACGGGAGCATGGCTCCCTCTGCCATGGGTGACGTCATGAGTGGCATGGCAACAGTCCTGCGCTGGGCGCAGGATGCCTGCTCGGTACGCAGTACTATGGCCACGCCCTATCTTGGATTCAGGGGTGGCAGGCCTGTATTGTAGCCATGCCCTGTCTCATCATGTTTATGTTGGCGCTGACTTTGAGGGCGCGAGGGGCCGCCTGCTAGGACTCGGCATCCCCGGAGGCCGCCTGCCAGGAGTCGGCCCACTTCATGGCCGTCTTGTGGACTCCGCCGCCTCCCGGCAACCGGCTGCTTGGACCAGCCGGCCTCAAGAAGGCGGCACTTATCCTTGATGTTTGAGGGGCGCAGCCTGCCCCGATGTCTTGAAATACCAAAGGGAGCTGATGGGGCTACCCGTGGTCATTTACTCCGACAATAGTAGAATGGGCACTAGAGTTGTCAAGCTTTGGCTTGAAGTACGAAAATACCTCAACCATTCAGAGCAGAGCGTTGGCAGAATTCATTGCAGAATGGACACCTATTCCAGATGAAGAAATACTAGAAACAATTATCCCCGGCAAGGAGGCGCCTCAGGAGTGGACCATGTACTTTGATGGTGCTTTCTCATTGCAGGGCGCCGGAGGTGGCATGCTTCTTGTTGCACCCACCGGAGAGCACCTCAAGTATGTGGTTCAAATGCACTTTCCCCGGGAGAAGGCCACCAACAACACTGCTGAATATGAGGGGCTCTTTGCCGGACTCAGAAACGCGGTGGAGTTGGGAATCAAGAAGTTGATCATCCGTGGAGACTCGCAGCTTGTGGTGAGGCAAGTCAACAAGGATTACCAGAGCCCGTTGATGGAGGCATATGTAGAGGAAGTGAGAAATTTGGAGGAGCACTTTGATGGATTACAAACAGAGCACGTGCCACGTGCAGAAAACAACATTGTTGATCATTTATCAAAGTGCGCGGCCCAAAAGCTCCCTGTGGAACCATGAACTTTTGTCCTCCACCTAACTCAACCATCAGTGTCTCCTTCAATGATGGCCAGGAAAAGGAGGAAGTTGGACTCTGGCAAGTATCTCCCGGCAAAGCTTCCCGAAGCCACCGGTAGAGAGGTTGCCAGGAACAACTCCGCTTCGGTTGGTGAGCAGCACCCTCCCGTGGAACCACAGGTCTTTGCGGTCGAGGTAAGCGCTCCCACGAACGAGAAGGTGCCTTTAGTCCTTGTTGTTGAGCCTTAGGCTCCAACTTGGGCGCGACACATAGTCCACTTTCTTCAAACAGGAGAGATTCCCGAAGAGCAAGAAGAAGCTAAAAGAGTAGCTCGACGATCCAGTATGTATCAGTTTGTCGATGACACCCTATACAGAAGAAGGCCAAACGGTGTGAAGTTGAAGTGCATTTGCCGGGAAGAGGGGCAGGAACTGCTGGCAGAGATACACAAGGGCGTGTGCGGCTCCCATATTGGATCAGGGGCCTTGGTTGGAAAAGCTTTCCGACAAGGTTTCTACTGGCCCACGGCCCTCCAAGATGCGATCGAGCTAGTCACCAAATGTGAAGCCTGCCAGTTCCACTCCAAGAACATGCATCAGCCAACTCAAGCTCTCCAGATAATCCCTCTATCCTGGCCATTTTTGGTCTGGGGGCTCGACATATTGGGCCCCTTCCCCCGTGCTATCGGGGGCTTTGAATTCTTGTACATTGCAATCGACAAGTTTACAAAGTGGCCGGAAGTGGAGCCAGTGAGGAAGGTAACCGCACAGTCAGCTATCAAGTTCTTGAAGGGATTGGTGTGCCATTTTGGAGTACCCGCCAGAGTGATCACCGATAATGGCACCCAATTCACAAGTCGCGCCTTCATGCAATATGTCCAAACCCTCGGAAGCAAGGTCTCCTTTGCCTCTGTTGCTCATCCCCGGAGCAATGGACAAGCTGAGAGGATGAACGCTGAAGTGCTGCATGGGCTCAAGACGAGAACATTTGATAAGCTACAGAAGTGCGGCAAACGCTGGATCAACGAGCTGCCGGTGGTTCTTTGGTCCCTCCGTACGACACCGAATCGAGCCACCGGCCAGACTCCCTTCTCCCTAGTGTATGGGGCAGAAGCAATGCTCCCCACGGAACTCATATACGGGTCACCTCGAGTACTTGCCTACAATGAAGTAGAGCAAGAGCAGCTCCGGCATGACGATGACGTGCTCCTCGAGGAAGATCAATTCCGGGCCGCTGTGCGTGCTGCATGCTACCAGCAAGCCTTGCGCCGCTATCATAGCCGCATGATTCATGCCCGGAGCCTTGAGGAAGGTGACCTTATCCTTAGGCGTGCTCAATCTACCAAGGGTTCCAACAAGTTGACGCCGAAGTGGGAAGGCCCTCACCGGGTAGTACGAGTCACCAGACCTGGCGCAGTCCGTCTGGAGACCGAAGATGGCATTAAGGTGCAAAACTCATGAATATTGAGCATCTTCGCAAGTTCTACCTGTAAGGCGCGGCTGCCGGGCTCAGCCCCGGCGGCCACCTTTTGTACAAGCCTTGCCGATGTGCATGTAACCCTTCATACAAAGCCAGGCGCAGACCCTGTGCAAAGATAATAAAATGAAGCGCCGACGCCTAAAACTTGCATGCATGTTTATTTTAGCATGATTCTGCCATGGTCATTTAGAGAGGGTCATATGCTGCTGTTTTTTCCCCAGCGCTAACCACAGGGCCCCTGCCGTGGATAAATTCCCAGGGTGAAGAAGAGAGAACAAGTTTGCGTATCGGCCCCGCCAACCCAAAGCAGATAAGTTCCCTTTAAGACATCCATAGTGTACCTCTGTGAGAAAAACTTGTGCGTAGAAAAACCTTGTCACCCTCGAACATTTGTGCTCCCATCTTTTGATTTGAGGGTTACTTTAGTCAAGTTGGTTGTAGTGGCATTTGTGAAAAGGGTTGGCAAGGGGCCGGTTCTCTTCCGCGCTCCCAGGCTCACCAGGTCGAGCCTCACAGCAGCAATGGAAGGGCCTCGCAAGGTATCTTGCCGGAAAACCTTGTTTACTTGAAAGTATAAAGGAGTCACTCCCATGCATGAGTATGATACATGCACAAGTGCCTGGCAAGCATGTCTTTTTTCATTAATACGCGGATAGACAAGTACAAGCCTTACAGAGTACAAATATGGATGGAAAAGATTACATATTTAAGACTAAAGTTTGGCAAATGCCTACATGTTTTAGACTAAAAAAAGATAAGTGCCCCATAATGCCTTTCTTGTCCCTCTCCCCCTAGGAGCTGCAGTGGGAGGTGAAGAGGGCAAAAGGAGTGCCTGGGCAGAATCCCAGCCTGACCCCATCAGGGCCCGCGGGACGCAGTCTGAAAGATCGGGAGGGGCGGGGGCGAAGACGACGGACGAAGAGAGCAGCTAGGCGATGACCTGGTCACCACCGCCAGGGCCGGCGGAACGCGATAGGAGGGTCCCCGGCAGGGAAGATGAAGCCAGAGTCCATGGGGAAGCCTGCCGCGGTCCAGCTGGAGGAGGCAGAGACATCCACACCCAACACCCCGGCAAATCGCTCTGCTGGGGGAAGAAGACCCAGGTGCAGATGATGGTGCTGCCGGCGCCTTGCTGACGGTGACGATGCGGCTGATGCTCAGCCGGAGTCCGAGCCATCGTCCTCCGACTCGGTGCCGTCATCATCGCTGTCACTGTCCTCTTCGTCACTGTCACTCGAGGAGGAGCTTTCGTCCTCGGTCGAGCTCTCCGCGCAGCACCCTAAGCGAGCACCCGAATGCCCGAAGACCTTGATGGAGAGCAGATTGGCCTCCATTAGCTTGAAATGGAGAACGTGCCCTGCCGCCAAGCTGTGGGCATGAGCAAATGTTTTCCAGCCACGCCAGAGAAGCATGACGTGAGGCTCGGGGAACTCTACGTCCGCCCGCATGCTGCCATTACAGCAGCCACTCATGTGCAGGCTCAATCCTGGCGGCTGCTCTACCTCCATAACTCTTGCGAAATGAGTAGGAAGACGAAGGCGGCTGCGCGGAGGCCCACGCAGCTTGACGATGAACTCCAGTGGCTGGTCCCTGACATGGCCTTCATTTGGGGCCAGGGCGGCTGGAGGAGGGGCGATCAGGGCACCGCCATGACCTCCTCGACCCCGAGCACCGTGACGGACGCGCCCACGTCCTACACCGCCACCTTGTGCGCTGGACTCTGCCCCTGCTTCCCCAGCAGGGGGAGGGAGGCGCTGCTGAGAAGAGACCCTCGTCACCACCGCTGGAGGACAACCATGTCCTCTTCCCCTTACCATAGTGGAAGAAAGATACTAGAGGAAGAAGGAGGAGATGTGTGTGAGTGAACACCTCGTCCATGCCTCCCCTTTTATAGGGGGATGTGGCCGGGGGCTGGCTCCCTACCAACCGCCCCGCTCCGCCAATCCTGCCACTCTGCGTCACTGATGGCATCTGGAATCAACGACCGCCCTCCTGCGCCTATCCATGGCGCCTAGCTTTTTGTCATGGTGCTCATTCCCGCACCCTACGCGTCCGCCACCAACCCTGCACAATGCATGCAGCGTACATGGCGGAAACGGTAGGCGTAGTGGGTGAGTAAAATGGCAGTTACCTCCCCGTGAACATGGGCAGCCCATGAGCCATTACATGAGTAGCCCCACATCATTCCGCATGACTCGCGGGAAAACCGGAAACGGATTCAATCACAGGTTAATGAAGAAGTAAGAAAGATATCAAGAAGGACATGAGTTCCATTGCGGTTCGGCCAAAGTGTACGCCTGTTTATTTGTTGGGGCCTACCCCAACGATGCCAGGCGGCACGTATGGGCCAGGCCCGGGGGCTCCTGTCGGTGCAACAAACATTCACGTTTGGTTGCCCGGACTTATACACAGGCGTGCTGGCATTGCATGCCCTAGACCAAGCCAGAGGAACCGCTCTTCGTGAGATCAAGGAGCGGATCAAGAAGACCGAGACAAGCAAGACAGTAGAGCATCACCTTGGGAAGGCCTCCCTTGCCGGCCAAGAGAGCCTGGCCGGGTCGAGGCCGTCCCAAGGACAAGTCCAAGATTTACCCGGCAGGCTTGCCGGGTCCGCCAAGGGCAAATCTCCCTGCCAAGGCGCCACCGCTCCACCGCACCACAATGCAAATCAGTTATCAGTGCGGTGTCAAGCCCCCAAGTGATTAAGTGGCTTCCGCTAAGCACGTGGCGGCCATTTGGAAGACAGACTACCCCCATATGACACCCGTCCAGAGGCGTGTCAAGCAGATAAGCAGGAGATGGTTAAGCAGCATGGTAGGCTTGCCAGGCTTCATCCTCAGCATGACACCTAGCAGTGCATTTAATGCACTTTGTCCTAACTATCAGAGTTAGGTATGATAGCACTGTTAGCTATCTAATCATTAGATAAAGACTACTTTGCCACTGTGGTCACCCCTTAAGCTATAAAAGGAGGTCCAAGGCTAACTAGCAAAGGATTCAGACCCTTGCACACTTGTACGCCCGTAGCCGCTCTCCCCGAGGCCACCTTGCCGGGCTTGAGCACTGCGTGCCCATCGTGTTCCTCCATCCAATCCACCAAAGCAGTAGTAGGGTTTTACGCCTCACGGCGGCCCGAACATGGGTAAAAACCACCAGCGTCATCACCGTCATGTTGTTTCATGGCCTCCGCTCTTTGTGCAACGTGATCTTCCCCCTTTGCCGAACCACAAGGGGCCGATGGCCCCATAGGTGATCGTGTTCCACCACGATACCGTGGTGGGGTTTCTTTGGCAGAACACTTCTGGCTGCCTACGAATAGGGTATCTGACAGTGAGAATGCGGAACTGACTATCCCATTCTCGCCGGAGGAGGTGGGTAGGGCTATAGCCTCTATGAAGGCGGGGTCGGCACCGGGGCCGGATGGCTTGCCGGTGGCCTTCTTCCCGAAATTCTGGAGTGTCCTTAAACCTGTGATCGTGCCGATGTTCCATGAATTTTATATTGGGACGTTCGACATGGCTCATATAAACTTTGGTGTCATTACCCTGATCCCCAAATAGTTGGGGCGACGGACATTCGACATTTTAGGCCTATCACGGTCATCAATGTACTCAAGCGCATCTTCTCAAAAGTATGCGTGATCCGGCTTGCCCCTGTAGCAGGGCGGCTTGACCACCCTCTCCAGACGGCCTTCCTGCAGGGCCGGCGGATTCATGACGGAATCTTGGCCCTCCATGAGATCGTCCATGAGGTTCGGTCACGGGGTCACAAAGGTGTCTTTCTCAAGTTGGATTTCCAGAAAGGATATGACTGTCTGAATTGGTCCTTCTTGTGGTTAGTCATGTAGCGTTGAGGATTTGATGACCGTTGGGTGTCCTGGATCATGCAGCTAGTTAGATCTGGCAACATTGCGATCAATATCAATGGTGAGGTGGGACCATTCTTTAAGTCTTCTGCGGGAGTGAAATAGGGAGACCCGATCTACCCACTCCTCTTCAACCCCACCATTGATGCATTAGCAGGGATCCTGGATAAGGCCAGGAGGGCTGACCACATCTCGGGCGTAGTGGGGCATTTGATCCCCAGCGGAGGGGTCACCCACCTACAATATGCCGACGATACGATGATTATGATGGAAGGGACCTTGACATCGTGAATCTGAAGTTCCTGCTCCTCTGTTTTGAGGCCATGTCTGGACTAAAGATTAAATTTGACAAGAGTGAGGTCGTTGTCCTGGGCTTCTCGGCGGAAGAACAACAGAGGATTGCGGACAACCTCAATTGCCGACTGGCCACATTTCCCATCACTTACTTGGGAATGCCAATGGCCGACTCACAGCTCCTGTGCATTTGAACCTCTGATAGGACGGGTGGCTTCTAGGGCTGAACCCTGGTGTGGACGGTTTACCTCCAAGGGGAGCAAATCGATCCTTATTAGTTTAAACCTTGCAAGCCTCCCCATGTATATGATGGGGTTGTATATCCTGCCGGAGGGCGTCCATAGTTCCTTTGATAAGGACATAGCTAGATTCTTTTGGCAGGCCGCTGATGGTCGTCAGAAGTATCACATGGTCAAGTGGGCGGATATCTGCATGCCCAAAGACCAAGGTGGTCTGGGTATTGTAGCCTCCCGACGTATGAATGTCACAATAATGCTGAAATGGGTTTGGCGGGTATTGCGCGGCGAGGGGGGCCTATGGCTCCAGCTCATTCAGGCAAAATACCTTAGGGGCGAGCCCCTTTTGGCATGTTCCCGGACGGGAGGGTCATAGTTTTGGCGTTCCATCCAGAGGATCAAGGAGGAAATCCGCCTAGGGATTTCTTTCTCCATAGGGAATGGAAACGGGACCCAGTTCTGGCTGGACCCATGGTTGGGTCCCGAGCCAATCCGCGTGAGCTACCCTGGCTTGTTCTCAATCTGTGCGGACCCGGCCGCCCTTGTCTCTTTGATGCTACGGGATGGACAATGGCAGGTTAGATTCCGCCGCACCTTTGGGCAAGCAGAGATTGACGACTGGACTAGACTATGGGCTGCTCTCCCACACGTGCTGCTAGAGTATCCGAACACTGTGTCATGGAGGCTCGCCCCGACGGCGGAGTTCTTGGTGTGCACGGCATACCATGCTCTATGCCGGTCACAGGCCACACCCTGGTTAGAACCAATGTGGAAAACTCCCGTACCCCTGAAGATTAAGATATTTGTGTGGCAGCTTCTGCGCAATCGCCTCCCCTCGGGGACTGAGGTACTTAAGCGACACGGCTCGAGGAATGGCCTGTGCCCCCTCTGCGTGGTACCGGAGATGGAAACCCACATCATATTCTCCTGTACGGCGGCGAGGGTGATCCAGACGTTCGTACATGAGGCGTTGGGGCCCAACTGGGAGGCCTTGAACCTTGTGGACTTCCTCCAACTTAAGGCTACTCAGCCATCGCGACATCGCCGCCTTTTTTGGCTCATCTTTGCGGCGATGCCGTGGACATTATGGATGACTCGTAATAAAATGGTGATTGAGAAGGTCCTCCCACGGAAGGCATCTGACTCATACTTCAAATTCCTTGCTTTTCTGCAGCACTGGCACCCGCTGTCGAGGCAGAGTGACCACGACCGTCTCGGCCTCATGCTGGATGCGCTTCTGGCTACGGCTCATCGGCTTTCATCATCGTAGTGCCGCTTGGCGGCTGCCACTAGGTGGCTTTTTTTCCTGATTTCTTTTATGTTTTCTTGGGCATGCTTGTGTTGTGGCCCCAGCCATCATTTCACATTTGAGACTTGGATGCTTGTATGGACCTATGCTTTATCTATAAAGCGGGGCGAAAGCCTATTTCGAGACATATCTATAATTTTTTTTTGTTTCATGCTATTATATTATCAATCTTGTATGCTTTATATGTCATTTTAAATTATTTTTATAGACTAACCTATTAACTTAGTGCCCAGTGTCAGTTCCAATTTTTTTGCCTATTTCTTTGTTTCGCAGAAAAAGCAAACCAAACGAAATACAAACACAATAATATTTTACGGTGATTTTTTCTGGACTAGGGGAGACCCTAGAAACTTCGCCGAGGCACCAGACGGTGATCAAGGGGGCCACAAGCTTAGGTGGCGCGCCCCTAGGGGGCCCGCCATGTGAACTTGTGGGACCACCGTGGCTCTGTTTGCCTTAATTCCAACTCTATAAATTCACAAATATTCAGAAACCCCCAGAGCGAGACCCGAAACAGTTCTTTCTCCACCGCAATCCTTTGTTCTTCCGCGATCCCGTCTGGAGGCCTTTTCCGGTACTCTGTCGGAGGGGGAAACCATTGGGGACGCAATCTTCTTCAACCTTGCTGCCTCCATGATGATGTGTGAGTAGTTCCTTCAGGACCTACGGGCCCATAGCATTAGCTAGATGGATTTCTCTCTCTATTTTTGATCTTCAATACAATGATCTCTTCAGAGATCTATTCGATGTAATTCTTGCGGTGTGTTTGTTGGGATCCGATGAATTTTGAGTTTATGATCAAATTATTCATTGAAAGTATTTGAATTTTTTTTAGATCTATTTATGTGTGATTTTATAGCTATGTATGCTTTCCGATCTATGAGTTCTCTTTGGCCAAGTTGATTAGTAGATCTTCAGAGGAAGTGGTACATAGTAGTGGGTTCAATCTTGCGGTGTCCTTACTCTGTGATAGGAGGGGTTGCAAGGCACATATTGTATTGTTGCTACTAAGGATAAAACTATGGGGCCGCAATACGCTCACTAGAATCACAATCATAACTATATGCAATGCTGTCAATTGCCCAACAGTAATTTGTTTACCCACCGATGCTATGCTTAAGAGAGAGATGCCTCTAGTGAACCTATGGGCCTGGGTCCATTCTCCATTATTACTAAAAACCTAAAATTGCTTGCTATTTTTATTTTCTTTTATTTATATACCTATCACTATCAGATTTAATCCTTGCAACTGGCGAGAACAAGGGGATTGACAACCCTCTTGCCTTCATTGGGTGCAAGCATTTGCTTTGTGTGTGTGTGTGTGTGTGCAGGTACCGTTCATGTTGTTTGTGTGGTGTCTCCAATTGGTTTGATAAACCTTGGTTCTTAAATAAGGAAAATACTATCTGCTACTATACTACATTACCCTTCCTCTTCGGGGAATCTCAACACTATCATAAGTAGTAGAAGAATTTCTAGCACCGTTGCCGAGGAGGCTTCACCAAACAATCCAGGTGCCTTCACACACATTTATCATTTGCTTGTTTTTACTTTGTTTGCCATTTGCCTTCTCTTTTTCATCTCCTTCCTCCTTCTCTAGAAAACCTAAAAATACCAAAAATATCTTGTGTTGCTATCTTGGCTTGTTATTATGGCTAGTTACTCGCTCATTGCTTCCACTCCCGCAAATGAAGTACTTAATTTTAAGCAATGGGGTGGAGAAAGTTTGAAAGATGCTTGGTATAGGATTTGCGATGCTCAAAATAGATCAACTCATATGCAATCCACCACTGTCCTTCTCCGAAATTTTTATATGGGTGTTACTACTTGGTATAGATTTGTGCTTTACACTATTACTGGAGGAAACAGCTACTTCTTGAGCTTGCGTTGGTTTTTCCTTTAAAGACAAAAGGGTAATGCAGCAAAGTAGAGATAAGTATTTCCCTCAGTTGAGAACCAAGGTATCAATCCAGTAGGAGGAACACACAAGTCTCCAATAATTGCACCTACACAAACAAACAAATACTTGCACCCAACGCGATAAAGGGGTTGTCAAACCATTCACGGTTACTTGCAAGGATGAGATCTGATAGTGATGAATATAAAAGATAAGTAAAAGTACAAAATAAAATAAAAGTAAATAAATTGCAGCAAGGTATTTTTGGTTTTTGATTTTGTAGATCTGAAAATAATATGATAAAAGATAGACCCGGGGGCCATAGTTTTCACTAGAGGCTTCTCTTTTGAAGGAAAACATACGGTGGGTAAGCAAATTACTGTTGAATAATTGATAGAAAAGCGCATAGTTATGAAGATATCCAAGGCAATGATCATGTATATAGGCATCACGTCCGAGACAAGTAGACCGACTCCTACCTGCATCTACTACTATTACTCCACACATCGACCACTATCCAACATGCATCTAGTTTATTAAGTTAACAAGAACGGAGTAACGCCTTAATCAAGATGACATGATGCAGAGGGATAGATCCAATAAATATGAATAAATCCCATCTTTTTATCCTTAATGGCAACAATACAAATACGTGTCATGTCCCTTTCTATCACTGGGATTGAGCACCGCAAGATTGAACCCATTACAAAGCACCTCTCACATTGCAAGAAAAATCAATCTAGTTGGACAAACCAAATAAATAGATCGGAGAGAAATACAAAGCTATATAAATCATGCATAAAAGAGTTCAGAGAAGACTCAAATAATATTCATAGATAATCTAATCATAAACCCACAATTCATCGGATCACAACAAACACACCGCAAAAGAAGATTACATCGAATAGATCTCCAAGAACATCGAGGAGAACATTGTATTGAAGATCAAAGAGAGAGAAGAAGCCATCTAGCTACTAGCTATGGACCCGTAGGTCTGTGGTAAACTACTCACACATCATCGAAAGGGCAGCAAGGTTGAAGTAGAAGCCCTCCGTGATCGAAGCCCCCTCCGACGGAGTATCAGAAAAGGCCCCAAGATGGGATCTCTCGAGGACAGAAGCTTGCGGCGGCTGAAAAGTATTTTTGGCGTGCCCTCAGGTCTATGGGGAACATTTGGGTATTTATAGAAGAAAAATCAGGGTTGGAAGTGCCATGGGGGGCCCACAAGCTTGGGGGCGCCCCCCTAGGACGCGCCCTCCGAGCTTATGGCCATCTCGTGGCTCTTCTCCCAAAGCTTCCAAGGTGTCTTGTGGTCCAAGAAAAATCATCAAAAAGATTCGTTCCATTTGGACTCCATTTGGTATTGATTTTCTGTAAAGACAAAAACAAGGAAAAAACAAAAACTGGCACTGGGCACTAGGTTAATAGGTTAGTCCCAAAAAATGATATAAAAATAGCATAATAATGCATATAAAACATCCAAGATCGATAATATAATAGCATGGAACAATGAAAAATTATAGATACGTTGGAGACGTATCAGAAATTTTTGAGTAGTCACCCTTTGGATGCCTTTAATGCTTTGGGGAATTTAGTGGGATCGCCACCTATTATTATCAATGGAACGACATTAACTTTGGAACACATTATGCGAAGGCTAGATGTTATTGAAACAAAATGCCAAATATTGTACACATTGAAAATTTGGATAAAAAGGTGCATAACCAAGTAACTAAATTTGGCTCTACGGTGGGAATCATTTTAAAATTGCTAAAGGATAGAGAACCAATCACCGATAGAGTAGAACAAAGTACCGCTATAATTGATAAATTGGAAGAGTTCATTAATAGCTTGGGAACGCCTTTTTCTTCATTAAAACTAGTGAAGGACCTCCCACGAACAAGAATTCGAATCTTATGTATGTTCCTAAAACTAATAAGGGTGTTTCCTCTAGGAAGGAGAAAGGAGATTTAAAGATGATTAGTGTTCACCCCAATTTCATCAATGTAAAAAAGGAACCTATATTCGACACTCGATTCTTTGATTTTGTGCCTAGGCGTATCATGATTAATGATATGATTGCTAAACCTCCTAAGAAATCATGTTGCATAATTGAGGAATTAGACAAAGTGACAATACGTGATACTATGCATTATGCCTAGCTAGGAGCATTAAACAATAGCGCTTGTTGGGAGGCAACCCAATAGTTATCATTTATCTTTATTTTATTTTTGTGTGTAAACATGATTATTGCTACTGTAGTAATTATGTTTGTATCTTTTATTTTGATTTTTGTGCCAAGTTAAGCCTTTAGGTTGATGTGGATGATTGTTTATTTGGTTCTGTGCAAAATACAGAAAGTTTAGCGTCCAGTGCGTGAATTGTTTTTCTGTACTAGAACGTGATAAATTCCTGAAATTTTTACACATTACTTCTATGCAACTGCGTTTTCCTAATTTTATAGAATTTTTGGAGCTACATAAGTATGACTAAATATTGCATCATTACGCACTCTTCTGTTTTAGACAGATTTTGATTTTATTGCATAGTGTGCTTATTTTAAAGTTTCTAGATTGTATCAGAGGTATATGTCATGGAGATGATAGAATACAGTAGGTATTAAGGTTGTTAGAATCACGATTTTGAATCGGATCGGAGCTCTGATGGTAGGATCGCAAATCGTAGAATCTTAACTACAAGAATTGTAGAAACGTAGATTCTATGAACGAAAATCATAGAATCATAGCGGTTATTTTGTTTCGTAATGTCGTAGAATCATATAGCAGAATCGTGACCCTAACAACCTTGGTAGGTATTATGTAAGAACAATTATGATTCTATCTTTTACAGTAGCTAAGTAATGATTTATTTTATTATACTAATGGTTCTCACGAGATTTTGTTGAGTTTTGTGTGGCTAAAGTTTTCAAGTTTTGGGTGAGATGACGATGCAAGAAAGAATAAGGAGTGGCAAGAGCCTAAGGGCATTTCTAACTGATCCCTTATAACCGGTTAGAGGAGTAAAAATGTGGTTTTACTCCTCTAACCAGCACCTAGCCGATCCCTTATTTGCCGTAAGGGAGTAAATTGTTTACTCCGTCCCTAAAAATCTCCCTATATTTACTCAATCTGGAGGCGCCCGAGTATAATTTTTCATCACGCAAAGACCTCCTCGTGGCCGGCCGGCGACTCACATGAAGCTCCCATGGCCTCGCTAGTGACCTCGGGCCTCGCCGATGACCTCGTCGGTGACCCCTGCCCATACTACTACTGGTACGACCACTAAATGTTGTAGCTGTTGCGCGTCGCTGCTGCGTGTTGCTGCTGCTCGCCGCCGTCGGTGTTTGATGTTGCTGCGACAACTCGCCCCCGGTTGTGCTTGCTGCTGCTATTGCTACTCCTCCCCCATTGCGTGCTGCTGCTTGATACATCTCCAACGTATCTATTTTTTTTATTGTTCCATGCTGTTATATTATCATTCTTGGATGTTTTACATTCATTTTATAGCAACTTTATATCATTTTTTGGGACTAACCTATTGACATAGTGCCCAATGCCAGTTGCTATTTTTTGCTATTTTTTTACTTCACAGAATATCCATATCAAACGGAGTCCAAACGCAGCGAAACTTTTTGGAGATTTTTTTCTGCCCAGAAGATAACTTGGGAGCCAAGGAAGTGCAAGAGGGAAGGCCTATGGGGCCCACCACCCACATGGCCGCTCCAGAGGTCCCTAGCACTCCTGTTGGGTGGTGGGGCCAACAGAGGTCCTTTCCACCGCCTCTCAGCTCTATAAATACCCAAATATTCCAGAAACCCTATAGGAGTCGACGAAACACAATTCCAGCCGCGGCAAGTTCTAGAACCATGAGACCCAATCTAGAGCCCTATTTCGGCACCTTGCCGGAGGGGAACACAATCACGGAGGGGTTCACCATCCTCATCGGTGCTCCTCCGATGATGCGTGAGTAGTTTACCATAGACCTGCGGGTCCATAGGCAGTAGCTAGATGGCTTCTTCTCTCTTTTTGATTCTCAATACAATGTTCTTGGAGATCTATTTGATGTAATGACTTTTTGCGGTGTGTTTGTTGGGATCCGATGAATTGTGAGTTTATGATCAGATCTATCTATGAATATTATTTGAGTCTTCTTTGATCTCTTATATGCATGATTGTTATAGCCTCGTATTTCTTCTCCGAAACTTTAGTTTGGTTTGGCCAACTAGATTGATTTTTCTTGCAATGGGAAGAGGTGCTTTGTGATGGGTTTGATCTTGCGGCGTCCTCACCCAGTGACAGAAGGGGTAGCAAGGCACGCATGTATCATTGCTATTAAGTATAAAAAGATGGGGTCTATTCCTACATGAATAGATCTTGTCTACATCATGTCATCGTTCTTATTGCATTACTCCGTTTCTCCATGAACTTAATACACTAGATGCATGCTGGATAGCGGTCGATGTGTGGAGTAATAGTAGTAGATGTAGGCAGGAGTCGGTCTACTAATCTTGGACGTGATGCCTATATACATGATCATTGCCTTGGATATCATTGTAATTATTTGCTCTTCTATCAATTGCCCAACAATAATTTGTTTACCCACCTTATGCTATTTTCTCGAGAGAAGCCACTAGTGAAATCTACGGCCCCCAGGTCTATCTTTTACCATATTGTTTTTAGATCTATTATTCCAAAAGCCCAAAAATACCTTGCTGCACTTTTTCCTTATTTATTTTATTTTGTGTTTTTGCTAGATATATTTATCCAAGCTCATACAATTTTACCTATCTTTTTACCGAGGAGGGATTGACAACCCCTCTTACGCGTTGGGTTGCAAGTATTTGTTATTTGTGTGTAGGTACCGTTTACATAGTGTTCCTTGGTTCTCCTACTGGATTGATAACCTTGGTCTCATAACTTGAGGAAATACTTACCCTTGCTGTGCTGCATCATCCTCTCCTCTTCGGGTAAATACCAACCCAGATACAAGCAATCAGGAAGAATTTCTGGCGCCGTTGCCGAGGAGACATCATCAACATCTATCAGGTTCCTACGCACAAACTCTCATCTCCTTGCAATTACTTTATTTTCCATTTTCCTCTTGTTTTCAGCTCCCCCACTTCTAAAACGTTTTCAGAAAAACACAAAAACATTTGCCTTTTTATTTGCCTTCTTTTCGTTTGCCTTTTTGCGTTTTGCTATCTTTGCTTGTGTTACCATGTGCCTTCTATTTGCTTGCATCTTCGCTTGCTAAAAATCTATTGATATGGATCTTCATCCACTTGCTAATCTTTTCAAGAGACCAAATTATGATGAACCAATTGCTAGTGATTTGAGTGCACTAGATTATCTTTATGAAGTTTTGCTTGAAGATCGTGAATCTGAAAATTGTGATGAAGTTTTAAATGAATTTTTTTATAAAGTGATTCATGATAGCTCCTTCAATGAAAAGTATGATTACAATGAAATTATTATAAATTCTATTAATGTCAATTGTGCTAATAATTTGCAAAACCCCAAGCTTGGGGATGATAATTTTGTTATGTCAACTACTTATTACAATGTTCATGATTGGGGTGATAATGTTTCTTATGATCTTGAAAATTTATTTAAGCCTCATGATGAATATGATATTGATAATAATGCTTGCAATAATATTGAAAGTGGGTTTGGAAGAGTGTCAACTTTAAGTTAAAAAATCCCACACATTTGGAGAGTGTTCAATCTTATGATTTTTTTTATGAAAATGGGTTTGGAGAGGTCATGAATTTAGTTGATGTTAATCCCACTATCTTGGAAGATTGTAAAACTTTTATGCATGTGGATCATGAAGAGAATATTTTATGTGATAGTTATATTGTTGAATTTGATTATAATCCTAGATGTAATTATTATGAGAGAGGAAAATATGGTTGTAGAAATTTTCATGTTACTAAATTACCTCTCGTTATGTTGAGATTGTTATTGTTTCTTTCTTCTTGCTTGCATATGCTAGATATTTCGTGTCTTGATAATTTGTTTGCTTATAAAATGCCTATGCATAGGAAGTATGTTAGAATTAAATGTGTTTTTCACATGCTTTATGATGCTCTCTTTGTGCTTCAATTCATGTCTTTCATACGAGCATCGTTAAAATTATCAATGCCTAGCTAAAAGGCTTTAAAGAAAAGCGCTTGTTGGGAGACAACCCAATATTTTTTATTTTCTGTTTTTCAATAATTACACAATTATGCCTCTTTTATGATTTTGCTTTTAATGTTTTAATTAGTGTTTGTGCCAAGTAATTCCTTTAGGATAGCTTTGGGTGATAGTTGATTTGATCTTGTTGAAAAACAGAAAGTTTTGCATCCAGTAGCAGAATTGTTAAAATTGGCATAAGCGACAAAAAATTCTGAATTTTTTACACAATATTGATATATGAATTGCCTCCGTTTTCCTAATGTTTCAGAATTTTTGGAGTTTCAGAAGTATGAGTAAAATTCGAGTCTATACAGACTGTTCTGTTTTTGACAAATTCTGTTTTCGTTGCATTGTGTGCTTATTTTGATGAATCTATGGATTGTATCGGGGGGGGGGGGGGGGGGGTATAAGCCATGGTAAAGTTAGAGTACAGTAGGTATAATGCAATAATAAAATATGAATGTGTTTGCAACAGTACTTAAAGCAAAGATTGGTTTTCTTATACTAACGGATCTCACGAAGGTTTTGTTAAGTTTTGTGTGATTGAATTTTTCAAGTTTTGGGTGAGATCTCGATTGATGAAGGAATAAGGACTGAAAAGACCCTAAGCTTGGGGATTCCCATGGCACCCCAAGATAATATTCAAGGATAACCAAGCAACTAAGCTTGGGGATGCCCCGGAAGGCATCCCCTCTTTCTTCTAACAACCATCGGTAATTTTACTTAGGGCTATATTTTTATTCGTCACATATCATGAGTTTTGCTTGGAGCATCTTATATTATTTGAGTCTTTGCTTGTTTTACTTTTTAGTTTGTCACAATCATCCTTGCTGAACACACCTATTTGAGAAAGCCATAATGATGTTATGATTTGTTAGAATTGCTTTATGTGCTTCACTTAAATATTTTTGAGCTATGGAATTTCTAGTGCTTCACTTATAACTTTTTTAGCACGGTGGTGCTTTAATTTTTGAAGAAATACTCTCATGCTTCAATTAGATTAATTTGAGAGTTAGTAAATTTTTTGAAGAAATTCTCTCATGCTTCACTTATATTATTTTGAGAGATGAAAAATTTTATGCTCATGTTCTTCACTTAAATTTATTTGAGAGCTTATTAAAAGCAATGGTAATATATGAAATTAGTCCGAAAGTGATAGATATTCAAGAGGGATATAATAAAAACTTTCGTGAAGATCATTGGACAAAATAAACTTGATTCTTTGTAGTAGTTTTGAGATATGATGATAGTAATATGTGAGTCATGTTGGTGAGTAATTATGCTTTAGTAAGAATATTGGTGTTAAGGTTTGTGATTCCCTATGCAAGCACGAAAGTTAATAGTTATGCAATCAAATTACATCCTACTTGTGGTGCATTATTCAGTGTTAGTTATGCTTAATGCTCGTTTATGAGAATTTTTGTTTCTTGGTTGGTTGCTTCTCAATCTATTTGCTAGCCTTTCCTTGTACTAAGTGGGAATACTACTTGTGCATCCAAAATCCTTAAACCCAGTTATGCCATATGAGTCCACCATACCTACCTATATGCGGTATTTCCGTGCCGTTCTAAGTAAATATGTATGTGCCAACTCTAATTTTCAAAATAAATTTCCTTTTTGTGTGACGGTACCACTCATGAAGCGGCAAGGGGTGGCCAATATTTTTCCATGCTAGATGTGTTATTCTCAAGATGAGTGTTTATTCACTTGTCATTGCACGAGAGTGTGGTGGTAATAGGGATGCCCAGTCCCGAAATGAAAAAAATGTACTTTGTGTTGACAAATAATAAATTCCTTGGAAATTGTTGGTATGGAAGGCACCCGTGGATATGGCTAGCCATGGATTGTGAAAGAATGGTGGAAAAAGGAATAAACTTTATTTTATGTTTGGGAACCACCTATGATGTATCTAGCATGGAAAGTATTGGGAATTACTCGGTCGTTTTCGTTGACGGGAAAAGCTTGCCTCTCAAAATATTTTATCTCTCAATTTAAGCTTTGAGCTCTGGCACCTCTACAAATCTCTGCTTCCCTCTACGAAGGGCCTATCTATTGACTTTATGCAATTTTTATTTTTATTTGAGTCTCCATCTTCTCTTATAAAGCACCAACTAGGGGGCACTATGATCATACTTGTGCATTGGATGTAGCTAATATTTGAGTGTGTTTCATGAATGGATCAATGATTGAGCATGATGGGCCAGGGATAGCTTTCTTTAGTGTTGATATTTTGAAAGACATGGTTGCTTGTTGATATTCTTGAGTATTGAAGTCTTCATGTCAATTATAGACTATTACTTTGAATCATCTAAAAGTCCAAATGTCCATGCTACAAAAGAAAAGAATATGTGATGAACATGTTAGGCAGCATTCCACATCAAAAATTCTGTTTTTATCATTTACCTACTCGAGGACGAGCAGGAATTAAGCTTGGGGATGCTGATACGTCTCCAACGTATCTATAATTTTTATTGTTCCATGCTGTTATATTATCATTCTTGGATGTTTTACATTCATTTTATAGCAACTTTATATCATTTTTTGGGACTAACCTATTGACATAGTGCCCAGTGCCAGTTGTTGTTTTTTGCTTGTTTTTTACTTCACAGAATATCCATATCAAACGGAGTCCAAACGCAGCGAAACTTTTTGGAGATTTTTTCTACCCAGAATACAACTTTGGAGCCAAGGAAGTGCATGATGGAAGGCCCGTGGGGCCCACCACCCACATGGGCATGCTAGAGGCCCCTAGCGCACCCTAATGGGTGGTGGGGCACACGGAGGTCCTTTCCACCGCCTCTCAGCTCTATAAATACCCAAATATTCCAGAAACCCTAGAGGAGTCAACGAAACACCATTCCAGCCGCCGCAAGTTCCAGAACCACGAGATCCAATCTAGAGCCCTATTCCGGCACCTTGCCAGAGGGGAACACGATCATGGAGGGGTTCATCATCCTCATTGGTGCTCCTCCGATGATGTGTGAGTACTTTACCATAGACATACGGGTCCGTAGGCAGTAGCTAGATGGCTTCTTCTCTCTTTTTGATTCTCAATACAATGTTCTCCTCGATGTTCTTGGAGATCTATTTGATGTAATGACCTTTTGCAGTGTGTTTGTTGGGATCCGACGAATTGCGAGTTTATGATCAGATCTATCTATGAATATTATTTGGGTCTTCTTTGATCTCTTATATGCATGATTGTTATAGCCTCCTATTTCTTCTCCGAAACTTTGGTTTGGTTTGGCCAACTAGATTGATTTTTCTTGTAATGGGAAGAGGTGCTTTGTGATGGGTTCGATCTTGCGGTGTCTTCACCCAGTGACAGAAGGGGTAGCGAGGCATGCATGTATCGTTGATATTAAGGATAAAAAGATGGGGTCTATTCCTACATGAATATATCTTGTCTACATCATGTCATCGTTCTTATTGCATCCCCTCTTCCATCTTCAATCTATCGAAAATATCACTTGGAGCTATATTTTTATTCGTCACATGATATGTGTTTGGCTTGGAGCGCCATGTGTTTTTGGTTTATTTGTTTGCTTGTTTCCAAAATCATTGTTTCCTGATTACACCAATTATGAGAGACACATATTCATCACAATTTATAGAATGCTCATTGAACTTCACTTATATATTTTGAGTTGAGGAAATTGTTGATGTTCTTCACTTATATCTTTTGAGCACGGCGAGAAATATGTTATAGACATCATTTGCACTATCTTGCTTCACTTATATCTTTTTGAGAGTAAAATAGGTAGTGGTAATTTGCATGAGTTATATGTATGGTCAAAAATAATAGGTATCCAAGGATGTTATAATAAAAACTTGCATGTTGATTACTGAATATATTGTGGTTGATAAACGATATTGAGGTTATAATATGAAGGTTTACTAGTTAATAATCATGGTCTAGTAAAAAATATCAATGTTAAAGTTTTTGATTTCCCACTCATTAAAGTGTCAGATATGGCATGGCTAGGAAGTTGGAGCATAATTTATCCTTGATTGGTATCCCTTGTGTTCTCCAGATCGGGCGCGCGTGATGGTTAACTCCTCCCAACCTCCCTCCTAGGGGCATGCGAGTAATACTTTGCTTTTAGGGTTTCTAGGCTTTCACAATAAATACTTGAGTTCTTTATGAGTAATGTGGATTTTTGGACTATAAGTACTTTCACCTATCCATATTTTGCTAGCCTCTTCAGTACCATGCATTGCCCGTTCTAACCTCAAGACTTGGTGCAAACTTCATCGATGCATCCAAATCTGGTGAAATGGCTCGCTCTTTCACACATAAGCCTTATTATATCTTTCCTCAAAACAACCATCATAGCGGTAGCTAGATGGCTTTCTCTCTCTGTTTTTGATCTTCAATACAATGATCTCTTTGGAGACCTACTCGATATAATTCTTGTGGTGTGTTTGTTGGGATCCGATGAATTGTGGGTTTATGATACAGATTATTCATTGAAAGTATTTGAATCTTTTTGAGATCTATTTATGTGTTATTTTATAGCTATCTATGCTTTCTGATCTATGAGTTCTCTTTAGGCCAAGTTGATGATTAGATCTTCAGAGGAAGTGGTGCATAATAGTTGTCGGAATCGGGGCTCCGGGGACCCAAGAAAGGTTCAAACTCTGGGGTGTGCTCGCAGAACCTCGCTACGCTCCAGCCTCTCAGCTCACTATCTCACGGTGATGCTCCGGTGTGCCCGGGGTGAGGAAGAAGAACAGAGACATAGCCGTTTACCCAGGTTCGGGCCACCTTGCGGTGTAATACCCTACTCCTACTTTGTGGATGGATTGCCTCGCGAGGGAGGATGAGTATGTGAGTACAAGTGGCCTCGAGGGGCTTCAGGAGCTGGTCCGAGGGGGGATACACTCTCCTCCGCCTAAGGTGGCGACCTAGCTATCTTTATACTAGCCTCGGGCCTCTTCCCCCCAAAACACTAGGCCGAAAGGGCTGCCACAACGGCCAATTTCAAAGGGGGACAACAGTACAACTTATCCTGACTAAAGGTGGTCTTTGCCTGCCAAAGCTCCCTGCCATGAAGCGTTGGTGGGCTCGGTGACAACCTCCGTCTTAGCGAGTCCGATGTCCTAGTCTTCTAGCACCAAAGGGGCAACCTTTGGGGATTGCTTTGGGAACCAGCGAGATGCCCTACTCCCTTAGCACGAAAGAGGAAAGCATCCTTATCCGCGCTCGCTGGCATGGCTCCTGGTGCCGCTCGTCGTGGCTCGCGTCACCCACGTGCAGCGCGAGGGGGCCTTGGCGAGCCTAGACATATCCACAATGCGAGGGGCCTCGGGGGACGGCTTTGGGGGGCTGCCCTACGTGAGGCCCTCGAGAGGCTCTTGACGACGCTTGCCGACATACACCTCGCGAGGCGGGGGGCCTCACGAGGGTCTTGCTCATGAAGCCTTGAAGATGGGCCACGCTGGGCCCATGACACGCGTCGTGTCCTAGGCTGCAGGCAGACGGGCCTGGGTACCCCCAGTCCCACGGGCCCGACAGTAGCCCCCAGGCCTGCGGCATGCACAACTCCACCCGTTGAGGAAGGGAGGGTGTGAAACGGCGCGGGCCCCAACCGCCTGCGGGTCAGGCGCGACGCGTGGCGCACGACCGGCGCGGGACACCCCCACTTCCCCATGACGCCTCTGCAACCGCCCAGGCAGACATAAAGCCTGCACGCAGCTCGAGGCCATCATTGTTTCGAAGGCGAAGGGGCACGACCCAGCCCCCACTGAAGCTATAAGAAGGGCAAGGGGTTGGACCCCTCGGCCCGTCTCCTTCTTCTCGATCCTCCATTTTGAACCGCCATTGTTGCTGCCATGGTGCCCTTGAGGAGGTTCTCCGCCGCCGAAAAGGGGAAAGCGGCAGCAGAAGAGGTGGAGCCACCGAGTCCGGTGAGGGGGCGGGGCCGCCCTCGCACAACCGCCGCCATGCCTGGGCGGCCCCACGGGGGCGCGGATGTCCTCCGCTCATGCCCTACGCCGGCTCCGACAGCCGAGGGAACCATTCCGCTCGAGGGCATGGGCGAGGTGGACGAGGCGGCCGCGAACGGGGTGGGTGGAACGGCGTCACCCGGCCACCCCAAGCATGGAGACATTCCGCCGACGCGGACCATGAGTTCATGGTGAACATGCACCACGATCCTTGTACCTGGCTCCGGCTCCCCGACGCCTTCACGAGGGAGATGGCGGAGCGCGCACCTCTGGGCATGTGGCTGCAGCCGGACGGCTGCTGCAATGGGCCCTCATGGGTGACAGACTTCACACCCTCCGGCTTCATGTTCCTGAGGCGGGGGTGGAAGTCGTTCGCCCTCGCCCGCGGCTTGAAGGAAGGGCACACCCTCCTCTTCATGAAGATCTTCGGGGCCACCGGTTGCCACCTGGACTGCTGCATGGAAAGCGATAGTGGTGGCTCCTCCAGCGACGACAGCGGCAACAGCAGCACCTCCTCCGGGGGAAGCGGAAGCGACGATGAATCCGACGACTCTCCCCGCCCCCGCGTCAAGAAGGAGGACTCCAACTAGGCGCGAGCGCCACCTGGGTCGGTGCCCTGGGAGCGGCGGCCTTTGCGAGAAAGTTTCTTTTGTTTTTATTCCTGCATCAAAACGGCATGGGCCCCGCGGGGGCGTGTAAGAAACTCTGGCGCTTGCGCCTTATCTTTAGTGTTTTTATGGTTCACGGTTAAGTTTGATTATGGTGTTTCTTGTTTAGACTTGGCCCCTTCTTCGCGATCGCACTAGTGCTCTACGTCGCAAGGACCCAGCCCCGAGCAAGCCTCAGTCGTCGCCGGTATGTCAGATCGCGATGCCTGGGACAAGGCCAGGAGGTGAGGGGCCCGAGGTCCGGTAAGAGCTCCCGAGGCGCGATGCTCAGGAGGTCCCCTTTGACGCGCAAGAGGCTTACGCAGGAAAAGGGGCTTCCGCCTTGGATGATATCGCAAAAAGAAAGGATGTTATTTAGAAAGATTTCTGCGCCGCCTGAGGCAGTCAACTTAGCTCTTTGGGCGCGGCGTAGCTCGGCCGCGGCTCATGTGAAGTCCCTGTGACGCGAGGGCGCATTCCCTCAAAGTTTGGTTTTCTGTCCGCCTTCTATCTATGATGAACCAATACAGGCCTCGCAAGGGGTGCCCGAAAAGTTGATACCCTTCATGCCTCAACCAATGCCCTCGCGGCTAAATTGTGTCGGATTCAGGGCTCCGCAAACCCAAGAAAGGTTCGAACTCTGGGGCGTGTGCGAAGAACTCAACCTCTCCAGCCAACCAACCCGTTGCCCTATGGCCTAGCTCGATGAACAAGGAAGAAGATGAACGTGGTAGTTTACCCAGGTTCGGGCCACCTTGCGGTGTAAGACCCTACTCCTGCTTTGTGGTGGATTAGCCTCACGAGGGGCTGAGGATGAACTAGTACAGAGGATGAACAAGCTCGCAAGGCTCGCTCTGGTGAGAATGAGTCGACCAGGGATCGGATCCCTTCTATGGTGGTGGCTAACCTATACTTATAGCGGCCTCGGTCCTCTTCCCCGAAAACGAAGGCGGGAAGGGATCCCACAACGGCCAATTTGAAAGGGGACAAGTAGTACATCTTATCCTGATGAAAGGTGGTCTTCGCCTGCAAAGCTTCTGGCCGTGACGCTGCAGTGGGCTCGGCGATGACATCCGTCCTGTCGTCCTGGCGGTCTTGGTCTCGTTGCATGGGAATGGAAACCTTTGGCTGATTCCTCGGGACCCCGCGCCTACACTTACCTCCTTAGCACCAAAGAGGAAACCTGCTCCTCTGCGCCCGCTGGCGCCCGCCTGGCCTTGGTCGTCATGGCTTGCGTCACCGCAACCTCATGAGGTTGGGCACTTGCATAGGAAACTCCGCTCCTCAGGAGCAGCCCAAGGGTGACTGCTCCCTCAGGAGGTCTTGGCGTTGTCTGCCTCGCGAGGCTTGGCCCCTCGCGGGGGTCTTGTCTTGTTGATGCTGAAGTCGGGCCGTACTAGGTCGTCGATGGAGCCACGCCATGGGCCGCAGGCAGGCAAGTCTGGGTACCCTGGTTTTCAGAATGCCGACAGTAGCCCCCGGGCCCAAGGCGCGCTCGGACTTGGCTTCGAGGCGAAGCCAAAGGGCAAGGGCAAAGAGTCGTGGGCCCCAATCGCCTGCGGGCGTGGCGCTTGATAGGACGTGGGCGTCGCCACTTCCCCACGCCGCCTCGGCAACCGCACGACTTGACAACTGCCTGGCACATGCAGATCAGCCATCATTGCTCGGAGCATGGGAGGCCGGCAGTTGGCCTCCCTCTGCCTATAAATGGGAGAATGGGCGGAGCCCCCAGCTCGTCTTCATCTTCTCGCCGCCTCCCCTTCTTCTTCTTAGTTCCCCCGCCATCTTGCCAAAGCTTCCATGGCGCCAGTGAGGAGGTTCTCGACCGTGGAGAAGGGAAAGGCTCCCAAGGAGGGACCGGACTCGCCACCGCCCAAGAGAGGCCGCGGCCGCCCCCGTAAGTACGCCGCGATGCTAGCGGTGGCTCCCCTAGGGTGTGGGCGCACTTCCTCAAGGGCCGGCGCTGCCTCCGGCAGTCGCGGGGGTGCTCCTTCCCGCGACGGAAGCTGCCGCGGCCGGGGCAGCCGCAGCGAAGGGGGAAGGCATGCGGCAGCCGTCCGACCACCGCGCCCGCGACTCCACTTGGCCGACGCGTCCTCGGAGTTCATGTTGTGGGAGGAGAGGCCCGCCGACGCCTGGCTCCGTCTTCCGCGCTTCTTTGCGGGCGCGCTGCCGGCCGGGGGACCTGGTGGCCTCTGGTTGCAGGCCGATGGTTGCTGCAGCAAGGCCTCCTGGGTGGTGGTCGAGGTCACCCCCGCCGGCAACATGTTCCTAAACCGCGGGTGGCAGACGTTCGCCCGCGCACGCGGCCTGCAGGGGTGGTGTAGCCTCCACTTCACGTATGATGGCGCCGCGACCCTCTACGTCAGGGTCTTCGGGGAAGATGGTCAGCGCCTGGGGTGCTGCCCGGAGAGCGACAGCGATGACGACGTCGGTGGTGAGCTTGCCCTTGGCAACGGCCGCGACGCCTCCAGCAGCAGCGGCTCCTCCTCCGGGGAGAGCACGAGCGACGGTGACTACGACGAGCCACCACGCCGGCGAGCTCGGACAAGGGAGGGAGATGAGCCGCCTCGCCACCGCACCCCGGTGAAGCAGGAGGAGGACTCTGACTAAGCGCGGGCGTTGTTGGAGGCAGGTCCCGGGGGCTGCTGTAGTCGCGCGGCTGCTTTGGCTTCTCTTCTTTTTTCTGCATCAAAAAGGTGGAAAGCCCTGTCGGGGCGTGTAATGGACCGCGGCGCTTGTGCCATTATGTTATCGTTTTTATATTGCATCCTGGTATCCGTGTTGCCACTGATTGTGATTGAAATGACTTAGCTTAGTGTGCCTGCGGTAGACTCCTGTGCCGTGAGGACGAGCTTCCCTGGAGCTTTGGGCTTCCCGCACGTCCCTGGTTCCGGAGAGGTCCTCCGGAGATTTCCTTCTTGTGGACCCGAAGATCCTCAGGCCTCGGGACACACCCTGCGGTTATGGGGTCAGGGGACCTCTGGAGGTGTCATTCCCCGCGCGAGCCCCCGAGCGTGGGTCACTGGTACGCCGCATCACGATGCCCGGAGGCACGGACTCAGGAGGGCATGCGTGCCCGCTAGCTCGTTTGAGGGCATCACGCGAGGATTAAGACGCCAAAGGCCAAGGCTTTGGCGAGGTGTGTTCGCGGGCGGGCCCAAGCGTACACACCATGCCCAGCCCCCATGCGCGAGGAAGAGTGACGGGCAACTGTCACTCTCCTAAAATGAGGCCTGAAAAAGCGAGTGCTGCGAGGAGAAAAAATTCCCAACCCTTTCAAATAAAGACGCGAGAACTCCAAATTTCATTTCAAGAAGTTGCAAATCAGCTACAGAAAGCAAGCAAATGAACAGCCGCGTCCGGCACCTATACTAGTCTTCTGGTCTTCCCGCCAGCGCGGAGCATGGGGCTTCCACTAGGACGTGGGTGGGAGCCCCCGTGAGGCCCAAGGGCGACGCTCAGGAGACTCCGGGGCGTGTACAACCCTACTCATTATTACGTGAGAGTGTCACGGGCGGAGACTTGAAAGGCACATGGCCTTGTTCATGGATAGAACTTCTGTAAATGCTGGATGTTCCAGGCATTCTGGATGGGGACCCCGTCCTGCGTCTCCAGGCGCACGGCGCCAGGCCTGGAGACACGGGTGATCCTGAATGGGCCCTCCCACATGGGCGAGAGCTTGTGAAGCCCCTCCCTGGAGAGCACCCGCCTCAGGACGAGGTCACCCACCTCGAGGGTCCTGGAGCGGACGCTGCGGTAGTGATACCACCGCAGCGCCTGCTGGTACCTCGTGGCACGGAGCGAGGCTTGGCGGCGGCCCTCCTCCCCGAGCACGAGGTCCATCCTCCGCGAGGCGTCCTGGCATGCCTCGTCAAACGCCAAGACCCACGGGGAGCAATGTCTGACCTCATGCGGGAGGACCGCCTCAGCCCCGTAGATGAGGAAGAACGGGGTCTCGCCAGTAGGCTTGGTCGCGGTGGTGCGGATGGACCACAACACGGATTGGAGCTCATTGAGCCAACCCCTGCCGTAGGCCTCGAGTTTCTTCTTGAAGATCCTCGCCTTGAGGCCTCTGAAGACCTCCGTGTTGGCGCGCTCGGCTTGGCCGTTACTCCGTGGGTGCGCCACCGAAGCGTAGCATATCTGCGTTCCAAGGTTAGCACAATATGTTTTGAAAAGGTTGCTTGTGAACTGAGAGCCATTGTCGGTGATGATACGGTTGGGGACCCCGAAGCGGCTCACGAGACCCTTGATGAACTTGACGGCTAAGCCAGCTGGGATGGTGCGCACGGGCTCCACCTCCGCCCACTTGGTGAACTTGTCGATGGTGACGTAGAGGTAGCGGTAGCCCCCAGCTGCTTGAGGGAATGGTCCTAGGATATCCAGCCACCATACCGCGAACGGCCATGAGAGCGGGATGGTCTGGTGGCCCTGAGTGGGCTGGTGGATCTATTTGGCATGGAATTGGCACGCCTCGTAGGACCTCACCAGCTCAGTGGCATCGTTGAGCGTCGTGGGCCAGTAGAACCCGCTGCGAAACGCCTTGCCCACGAAGGTGCGCGACGAAGAGTGACGCCCACAGTCCCCACTGTGGATGTCAGCCAGCAGTTTGCACCGCTGCTCCTTGGAGTTGCACCGCAGGGAGACGTCGTTTGGGCGCCTTCGTTAGAGCTTGCCATCCTGCAAGCAGTAGGCGGTGGCCTGGCGGGCCACGCGTTCTACTTCTTCCTGCTTCTCTGGCAAGGTGCCCTGGAGCAGGTACGCCTTGAACTCCTCCGTCCAGCACCCCTCCTGAGGTTCGAGGGCCAGAAGCAGGCAGGCTCCGGAGGTTGGACCGCAGGCTGGGGCGCCCGAGGAGGAGGGCAGGGGCAGTTCCTCCTAGAGCAACACCGGGCTCGCAGCGGAGGGGGCCGCCGATGGCTTGAAGAGCCTCTCCTCGAAGACGCCAGGCTTCTGGGGGTCGCACCGTGACGCCCTCATGGCGATGTCATCCGCCTCCTTGTTCGCACCACACGGGACGTGCTGCAATTCCAAACCTAAGAACTATTTTTCAATTTTGCGTACCTCTTCCAAATATGCCTCCATGTGCTTGTCCTTGGGCATGTACTCCTTGTTGGAGAAGTTGACGAGGAGCTGAGAGTCAGCCTTGATGGTGAGGCGCTTGATCCCCAGGCCCGCCGCAGCCCGGAGGCCTGCGATTAGGCCTTTGTATTCCACGATGTTGTTGGAGACCTTCTCGCCATGCTGGAAGCAGAGCTGCATGGTGTAGTAGAGCTTGTCCTGAGTAGGCGAGATGAGCACGGCTCCAGCCCCCGCGCCCCGGCGTGCGAACGCGTCGTCAAAGTACATGACCCAGCCATCGGGCATCTCATCTCCGGGCATGAGGGAGCGGTTTTCACTAACCCCTCGGTCAGGGGCGTCAGTCCGTTCCGCCACAAAGTCAGCGAGGGTCGCGCCCTTGATGACCCTGGTGGTGCTGAACTCCAGCTGGAACGCCTGCAGCTCGATGTTCCATTCAGCAACCCTGCCTGCAGCGTTTGGGCTCCGGAGCACCCTCTCCAGGGGAACGCGGAGACGACCTTGATGGGGTGGCCTTGGAAGTAGTGGCGCAGCTTCCTGGAAGCGACGATGAGCGCGAGCAGAAGCTTCTGTGGCATGGGGTAGCGCGTGCGTGTCGCGCAACACCGTGCTGACGAAATACATGGGGTGCTCGACAAGAGAAGGGGTGCTGATGGCGTCCGGCCATGCCTGAGGCGTGGGGGCCTCAGGAGCCTCGCCCTCTGTCGGGGTGGCTGGTGCCTCAGGAGCGCCGTCCTGAGGTGGCGATGGCGTGGCTGAAGACGGGGTACTGTGCCGCGCACCCGTGCCCGCGCGCTCTTCCCGGACCGCCACGAGTGCCGCGCTCGCCGAGTGGGGTGTGGTGGCCAGGTAAAGGACCAGGGGCTCAAGGGTTCGAGGTGCCACCATCACCGGAGGGCTGGTGAGATACCTCTTGAGGTCTTGGAAGGCTTCCTCGGCCTCCGGAGTCCACTCGAACGGGCCCTTCTTCTTCATCAACTTGAAAAACGGGAGGGCGCGCTCACCGAGCTTGGAGATGAAACGGCCCAGCGAGGTCACGCAGCCCGCGAGCTTCTGCATTTCCTTGAGAGTCTGTGGCGGGCTCATCCTCTCTATCGCCTTGATCTTCTCTGGGTTAGCCTTGATCCCTCTGTGTGACACCAGGAAACCCAGCAGCTCGCCAGACGGAACGCCGAGCATGCACTTCTCCGGGTTGAGGCGCAGGTTTACTGTGCGTAAGTTGGCAAATGTTTCCTCCAGGTCTTCGATGAGGGTTCTCGCTTCCCGTGACTTGACCACTATGTCATCGATGTACGCCTCAGCATTCCTCCCGAGCTGCTTTCCCAAGGTGATGTGCATCAATCGCTGGAAGGTCGCGCTGGCGTTGCGCAACCCGAATGGCATGCAGGTGTAACAGTACACCCCGCACGGGGAAAGGAAGGTTGTCTTCTCGACGTCTTGCACCGCCATCTTGATCTGGTGGTAGCCCGAGAAGGCTCCAGAAAACACAGCAGGTCCCACTCAGCGGTGGAGTCAATGATCTGGTCGATGCGCGGGAGAGGGAAAGGGTCTTGAGGGCAAGCTTTGTTGAGGCTCGTGAAGTCGACACACATGCGCTCCTTTCCCTCCTTCTTGGGGACGATGACCGGGTTGGCCAGCCAATCCGGGTGCTGCACTTCTCGGATGACGCCGGCTTCTTGCAGCTTGTGAACCTCCTGGACGATGAACGATTGCTTCTCCGGGGCTTGTTGCCGCGCCTTTTGTTTCACCGGGCGCGCGTCGGGGCACACCATCAAGTGGTGCTCAATCACGTCCCGCGGGACGCCAACCAGGTTCGTCGCCTCCCATGCAAACACATACTTGTTCACACCGAGGAAACTGACCAGTGCTTCTTCCTGGTCCGGTGGGAGGCCGGCGCCTATGGTGAAGGTGAGGCTTGAGCCCTCATCGTCGACCCGAACCTACTTCGTCTCAGCCCGGTCCTAAGAGAACAGCTGCTTCTTCTTCGTAGGCGTGGCCTCCGGGATCTCCGGAGCGCCCTCTGCCTCCGGTCGCACGGCCGCCGCGGCTTTGAAAGTGAGCTTAAGGGCCAAGAGGGCATCCTTGGTGTCTCCCACCACAGTAAGGATGCTGCTGCTCCCCGGCATCTTGATGATGTTGTACCGGGGTTCATCGCCGCCATGAACTTGGCAAGGGCTGGGTACCCGAGGATGGCGTTGTACGGGAGGCTGATGCGGGCGACGTCGAAGTCGACAAGCTCGGTGCGGTAGTTGCGGCGTGTTCCGAAGGTGACGGGAAGGCGAATCTGCCCAAGGGGAACGATGGAGCCGTCGAGCACCCCTGAAAAGGGCCTGGTGGGGGCGAGCCGGTCGTAAGGCACCAGGTGCAGGTTGAAGGCTTCCACGGAGAGGATGTTGAGGCCAGCGCCGCCGTTGATGAGGGTCCTGGTGACCACGACGCCGCTGATGGTGGGCGAGCACAGCAAGGGAAGCACGCCTGCACCGACCGTAGTCTTGGGGTGGTCCCTGGAGTCGAAGGTGATGTCGGTCTTGGGCGCCAGCCGGCCCGAAGGAGCCCCCTGCCGTGGTTGGGCGGCCCCCGTCTGCCGAAAGAACTGCTTGACGTGGCGGCCCGAGGCCGGCGCCTGCGACCCACCGAGGATGGCCACAACGGCATGGGGTGCCGGTGCCGCGAAGCGCGTGATGAACTGACTGCGCAGCTCCTTCCAGGGGGCCACCGACAACTCCGGCAGGCTAAGCATCCAGGAACATGGCACGCCCATGAGAGCCATGGGGAGCCAATTCGCCATGACCTTCTCGACGCCACCTGCCGCCTCGATGCACAGCTCGTACAGGCGAAGGAACCCAACGGAGTCCCCCGCACCGTCGTACCGCGGGGGCAGCATCGGCCTGAACTCCGGCGGCCACCGCACCTGCTGTAGGGCGGGGGAGAAGGCCTGGTGGCCCGCCGCGGCTCCGAGCACGCCCAGCGGCTCGGCGGGTGGAGCGGCGCCCGCCATGGGAGGCACGTAGTGCAGGCGGCGCACAGCTGATGATAGGGGTAGAGCTTTGACACACCCCTACCTGGCGCGCCAAATGTCGGATTCAGGGCTCCGCAGACCCAAGAAAGGTTCAAACTCTGGGGCGTGTGCGAAGAACTCAACCTCTCCACTCAACCAACCCATTGCCCTACAGCCTAGCTCGATGAACAAGGAAGAAGATGAACGCGGCAGTTTACCCAGGTTCGGGCCACCTTGCGATGTAAGACCCTACTCTTGCTTTGTGGTGGATTAGCCTCATGAGGGGCTGAGGATGAACTAGTACAGAGGATGAACAAGCTCGCGAGGCTCACTCTGGTGAGAATGAGTCGACCAGGGATCGGATCCCTTCTATGGTGGTGGCTAACCTATACTTATAGCGGCCTCGGTCCTCTTCCCCGAAAACGAAGACGGGAAGGGATCCCACAACAGCCAATTTGAAAGGGGACAGGTAGTACATCTTATCCTGACGAAAGGTGGTCTTCGCCTGCAAAGCTCCTGGTCGTGACGCTGCGGTGGGCTCGGTGATGACATCCGTCCTGCGGTCCTGGCGGTCTTGGTCTCGTTGCACGGGAATGGAAACCTTCGGTTGATTCCTCGGGACCCCGCACCTACGCTTGCCTCCTCTGCGCCTTGGTCGTCATGGCTTGCGTCACCGCAACCTCATGAGGTTGGGCACTTGCATAGGAAACTCCGCTCCTCAGGAGTAGCCCAAGGATGGCCGCTCCCTCAGGAGGTCTTGGCGTCATCTGCCTCGCGAGGGTCTTGTCTTGTTGATGCTAAAGCCGGGCCGTACTAGGCCGTCGATGGAGCCACGCCGTGGGCCGCAGGCAGGCAAGTCTAGGTACCCTGGTTCCCAGAACGCCGACAAATTGCAAACTTCCTCCCCTTGCTTCCTCGCGAGGCTTGCCTCTCTTTTTCTTGTTTGCCAAAATGCTCTACGTCCTCAGGTCCCGGCCCTCGGGCGAGGCTCAGCCGCCGCTGGTATGTCAGGTCGCGATGCCTGAGGCAAGGCCAGGGGGTGAGGGCTCGAGAGCCAGTAAGAGCCCCTGAGGCGCGATGCTCAAGAGCTCCCCTTTTAACATGCAAGCGCCTCACACGAAAAAGAGGCGACATGCTTTGCCAGGGTCATAGGGAGAAGGGATTCAAATCGGCAACGATGCGCCGTATGGTGTGGTTGTACTTAGCTTTTCATGGTCGGCGATGTAGACTGGACCATCGCCCCGCTCGAGGCCGGGCCTCCTGAGGTGATGCGAGGTGTTATTCGTACGATGTCCGGACGCCCGGCTCCTGAAGCATCTGCATGCAGGCAGGTTACAAGGTATAGAGTGTGATGCACACTTGCTGGTCTACTCGTGATTGTTCCATGAGGAGAGAAGGCACTAAGGACCTGATGAGGTGACGTGCACGGGACCGGCCCACGAGTCAGAGCTCGATCGGTTAGGTTTATCAGCGCTGCAGGGATGGGCCCAAGCACATACGCCGTGCCAATAGCCCCCGCTCACGGAACGGTCAAGAGGAGAACTGCGGGCGTGCGGAGCCCTGGTAGTGGAGCCTCCAAATGTGACACGGCACCAAGCACGATGCTTGAGCAAGACGAGTAAGCTCATGAAAACACAACTGGGTTTAGCACACAACCAAAAGGCGAGGCGGCTGCAGGGGCTGACCCTAAACAGCCTGAGGATGATGCAGCCCGAGGGGTGCCCTCAATTGAACAAACCAAAAAGTCACCTGGCAATAATGCTGCTGCGGGAGCGTCGGGGTGGTTGGTGAAGCGTATCGCGAGGGCTCGTCCCTCAGGGGCCGGCTGGCTCCTGAGGCCCCGGAAGTTTGTGAGGGACCGAACCCTCACGAGACGCCAACGCGAGCCATGCGAAGCACTGGTAGGTGGCGCCCATGTTAAGCAGACCGAAGGGCATGCGGATGTAGTTGGTGGTGATGCCCCCACTCCGACCAACGCGCGACGGCCAGAAGATGTCCTGCAAACTGGCCCTGTTGAGGCCCGAGATGTCGACACACACGCGCAGTTCGCTGCCCGTGCCGGGAGCGGTAGTCGAGCCAATGGGGCGCGCAGGGCAACGCTCCCGCGCATGGCCCTTGCTTCCTGCAGCTTGTGGATCTCCTGGGTGATGAACTCTTGTGCTCCTGGCGCCTGGCGCCATGCTCCTTGCTCGCGAGGGCGCGCATCGAAGCACGCCTCCAAGTGGTGCCTGAGCACCTCCCTCGTCGCAGTGGTCAAGTCAGACGCTCTCCAGGTGGAAGCCCCCGAGCCTGCCCTGAGCAAGGCATCGGGCGCGCTTTCCTATGCGGGAGGAAGGCCAGCCCCGATGGAAAATGCGGCGCCGAAGGTGTCACCAGTCAGTGCCTTCTTCGCCTCAGGACGATTCTTGGGGAGGAGCTGCTTCTTCTTTGCGGGGGCGGCCTCAGGGGGTGCAGCGGCGTTTTCGTCGTCGGAGTTCTCAGCCGCAACGGCCCGGTAGGCGTGCTCAAGGGAGCAAACTGCATCTTTCTCATCGCAGGCGATGGTGATGACGCCGCTGCACCCTGGCACCTTGAGGACATTGTAGCCATGGTGGGTTGTTGCCATGAACTTGGTGAGCGAAGGGTACCCCAGGATGGCGTTGTACGAGAGGCCGATGTGGGCCACATCGAAGTTGATCAGCTCGGTGTGGTAGTTGTCACGGGTGCCGAAGGTGACCGGGAGGCGCACCTACCCCAGGGGAGTGGTCGATCCATCCGTCACCCCCGAGAAGGGCCCGATGGGCATTAGTTGGTCGTAGGGCACCTGAAGCGTTTCAAAGGTCGCGATGGAGATCACGTTGAGGCCGGCACCCCCGTCAATGAGGGCCTTGGTGACGAGACATTGCTGATGGTGGGAGTGCACAGCATGGGGAGTGCGCTAGCAGTGGCCGAGCACCTGAGGTGGTCCTTGGAGTCGAAGGTGATGGCGTACTGCGACCACTTGAGGGGTCGCACCGCATCGAGCTTCGGGAGGGCAGCGTTCACCTCGCGAGAGAACTGCTTGAAGAGGCGGTTGGACGCGGGAGCCTGAGCTCCGCCGAGGATGCAGGATATCACGTGAGGCTCCTAGTAGCCCCCAGCCCCCTCGTCTTGCTGGTTGTTGTCGTTCCTCCTGGAGGGCAGGGGCAGCGGTGGAAGGCCTGCGTTGCACTGAGGGCATGCCTCACGAGGCTGATCACGCCAGGCACCATCGCGAGGCTGGTCGCGCCAGTCTTGGCGGGGTTACGGTTGTCCCATCAGCCTCCACCACGGCCGCCTCCGCAGCCGAAGCCGCGGTCATTGCGGTTGGGGCGGTGGCCCATGCGCTCGTCATGGAGCGCCTTGAGCTCCTGGCAGTCGTCGGTGTTGTGGGTGCGCACGTTGTGGTAGACGCAGAATAGGCGGGCATCCTCGCCGGGCTCGTCGTGGTCGCGACCGCGCTTCTGCTTGGGCTCCGCCGCCAGCACGGAAGGGCCCTTGTGCTTCACTTCCTTGGCCTTGGCCTTCTTGTCGTCTGGCTCGGTGTCGGGGTTGTTGAGGAGGAAGAGGTGTCCCTCCTCCGCCTTCGCGCACTTGTTGGCCATGTTGAACAGCTCCAGCGCTGAGCTCAGGTCGTCGTTGATGGCGAGCTTTTCACACATCCTGACATCCGTGGCGCCATTGGTGAACGCCGAGATGATGGCTTTGTCCGAGGCCTTCGGGATCTTGTGGCGCACTTGGGTGAAGCGCTGAATGTACTTGCGGAGGGTCTCGCCAGGGCGTTGCTTCACACGCCGTAGGTCGTTGATGGTGAGGGCGCGGTCTCGAGTGCCCTGGAAGTTGGCGATGAACTGCTCGCGGAGCTCATCCCATGAAGAGATAGAACCCTCGGGCAGGTTCATCAGCCAGGGGCGCGCGCCATCCTTGAGGGCCATGGGAAACAAGTTCGCCATGACCTTGTCATTGCTGTTCGCCGCCTCGATGCTCAACGCGTAGAGCTGGAGGAACTCCGTGGGGTCGGGGATGCTATCATAGCGCGGGGGCAGCTCCGGCTTGAACTTCACCAGCCAAACCACTTGACGCAACTCGCGAGTGAAGGCCCGACAACCGGCAGTGCTCATAGGTGCACCTCACGCGTGGGCGGCACGGTCTTGGCGCCCTGCTGCCGCGACTTCTTGGGCGACCCGGTCCAAGCGCTGCCGCTGCCGCTCGAGGGATGCTCGTGCATCAGGCGGTGCTCGGTGCATGATCTGGCAGCTGGCCTCGTCTCGAGCCGGCTCATGCGCTCCGCGCGACAGGTCGCGTGGTCGCTTATCGTGTCGGGGCTCTGCATCGTCTCCACGCCAGGGAGGAGGCGGATGCGCGCCGTGCACCACATCACCAGCACGGGACGGCGGAGGACGAAGCGAGTGGGAAGGCGCCGGGGCCTCGCCCGTGGCATTGACGAGCTCGGTGATTCGTCCAAGCCAGGCGTCATAGCCTTCATTGTCGGGCGGTAGCACAACAGCTCACCCGCCATGAGCAATGCAGCCTATGCATTCGCCGGTCCACCGTGGGCGTGGGAGGATGAAGCCGTAGCTGGAGTGAGTGAAGGCGTGGCGGTGTGGCCGTCGGGTTGCGCTGAAGGATGCATGGAGGAATCCTATTGCTCGTGGGCAGCGGGGTCGGTGGTGGCATTGGCCGCGGCCGAGGCGGAGTGGCGGCGGCCGCCGCGGCCTGCAGGCTCCATCTGGGCTAAGCGAGCTGCCCGGCACTCGACACGGACATGGCGAGCGTCAGCCATGGAGACGGCGAAGCAGGAAGCGGAGCGAAGCAGAGCGAAGTGGAAGAACTCCCGCACGCCCCTACCTGGGGCGCCAAATGTCGGAATTGGGGCTCCGGGGACCCAAGAAAGGTTCAAACTCTGGGGTGTGCTCGCAGAACCTCGCTACGCTCCAGCCGCTCAGCTCACTATCTCACGACGATGCTCCGACATGCCCGGGGCGAGGAAGAAGAACAGAGACACGGCCGTTTACCCAGGTTCAGGCCACCTTGCGGTGTAATACCCTACTCATGCTTTGTGGATGGATTGCCTCGCGAGGGAGGATGAGTATGTGAGTACAAGTGGCCTCGGGGGGGCTTCAGGAGCTGGTCCGAGGGGGGATCCAATCTCCTCCGCCTAAGGTGGTGACCTAGCTATCTTTATACTGGCCTCGGGCCTCTTCCCCCCAAAACACTAGGCAGGAAGGGCTGCCACAATGGACAATTTCGAAGGGGGACAACAGTACAACTTATCCTGACTAAAGGTGATCTTTGCCTGCCAAAGCTCCCTGCCATGACGCGTTGGTGGGCTCGGTGATGACCTCCGTCTTGGCGAGTCCGCTGTCCTGGTCTTCTAGAACCAACGGGGTAACCTTTGGGGATTGCTTTGGGAACCGGTGAGATGCCCTGCTCCCTTAGCACGAAAGAGGAAAGCATCCTTATCCGCGCTCGCTGGCACGGCTCCTGGTGCCGCTTGTCGTGGCTCGCGTCACCCACGTGCAGCGCGAGGGGGGCTTGGTGAGCCTAAACATATCCGCCCTATGAGGGGCCTCGGGGGACAGCTTCGAGGGGCTGCCCTATGTGAGGCTCTCGGGAGGCTCTTGACGACGCTTGCCAACGTACACCTCGCGAGGCGGGGGCCCTCGCGAGGGTCTTGCTCATGAAGCCTTGAAGATGGGACGCGTTGGGCCCACGGCACGCGCCGTGTCCTGGGCTGCAGGCAGACGGGCCTGGGTACCCCCAGTCCCACGGGCCCGACAATAGTGGGTTCATTCTTGCGATGTCCTTACTCTAGGATAGGAGGGGTTGCAAGGCACGTATTGTATTGTTGCTAATAAGGATGAAACAACGGGCTTGAACATATTATTTGGTCTTACTTTGTCTACATTATGCCATCTTGCTTAAAGCGCTACTCTGTTTTTCATGAACTTAATACTTCGAGATGCATGCTAGATAGCGGTCTTGGGGTGGAGTAATGGTAGTAAGCGCCAGTAAGTTTAGCGGTCTACTTGTCACGGGCGTAATGCCTATGTAAATCATGCCATGAAGAATCATAATCATAACTATGCACAATTCTGTCAATTGCCCAACAATAATCTGTTTACCCACCGATATGAGAGACATGCCTTTAGTGAACCTATGGCCCTCGGGTCCATTCTCCATTATTACTAAAAGCCTAAAATTGCTCGCATTTTTTATTTTCTTTTATGTTATTTATAGACCTACCACTATCAGATTTAATCCTTGCAATTGGCGAGAACAAGGGGATTGACAACCATCTTGCCTTCGTTGGGTGCAAGCATTTTCTTTGTGTGTGTGCAGGTACGGTTAATGTTGTTTGTGTGGTGTCTCCTATTGGTTCGATAAACCTTGGTTCTTCACTGAGGAAAATACTGTCTGCTACTATACTACATCACCCTTCCTCTTCAGGGAATCCCAACACTATCACAAGTATCATGCCACCATATTGGCTTCCCTTGGACAATGAGCAAACTTTACTTCATCAAACCTATTCGCCCTAAGATTGCACTCATATAAAATTGTTGAACTATTTGTTGCGAAAAAACCTCCTTTGACCATAGTTTGGATTACCACCTCATTACCTGACTGAAGAACAACCCTTTTAAGCCTATATGTTCAGGAAACCATAGGCCATCTCTATTTGCCATTGCTTCAGCCATTAAAACATCATTTCAATAATCAATTTTAAAACTTCTTGCAGCAACAAAACCACTAGTGGTATCTCTAATAACAATGCCGGAAGAGACTTGTTTAGTATCATAGTTTAAAGATGCGTCCACATTTACAGCATAAACTCCATCAGGAGGACGGCTCCAAGTAGGAGCTGTGGTAGCACCTATTCTTTGTTTGCCCTTGAAAAATTTATAGCTAGAGCAAAAATAGACATCACCGATCTGCCAATAGACTAGATTTGCTCTACACGTGTAACTTGTCTCTGCTGCCACCATAGAAACCAGCTCGTCATAAGAACAAGGTCCTGAATATGCACTTCTGGAACTATATTTAACTATTTGTTTGTTCTAATCACCTCGTCAACCACCATGGACCCCGAGCGATCCAAACAAATTAATTTGTCCACCAGCTCCTTAAGCCCTAGTTCTTTCCACAACTGGCTTGCTCTTTCACATTGAAAAATCATGTGTTTCAGGTCCTCAAAACCCACTTGGCATAGGGGACATTATCCAGTCGTCTTAATGCGTCGACTTGCTAAAATACCCAAACATAGAACAATGCCATGAAGTGTACGGCCACCATCCCAAAAAAAATCCCTTCTACTGGGACGTTCGACTTCCACAACAAACTCCATATCTTATTTACTATAGATCTTCCGGCAATCTACGATGTAGCTGCAAGGGTACTGTATTTGTGCTCCCATTCTCCAAAGTAAGATGATTTAACCGAGACATAAGCACTTTGAGATTGTGCCAGACTACGAAATCTTCTCTATCTGTAACAAGGTGGATAGATAGTATAGCTTCCGCATCATCTGACCAAAAATATAGAGCAAATCAACTACTAGTCAGTGGATTAATGAGATCCAAAATTTTAGTCAGCATTATACCTCCTCGGGGTGTTCTCACCCTTAAATTTGGATTCAAACAACCCAATTGGCATCCCATATATTCACTTGGGATCCATCTCCTATCCGCCAAACATATCCTCTTTTAAAAGCTTCCAAACCTACCATAATACATTGCCACATCATTGATGAACCCTTTCGCTTTTGCATTAAGCAGATTTCCTTATGGAAAATATTTCTCTCTAAGAACAGAAGCACACAAAGAGTTTCGTTCCTCCATTAATCTGACAATGGAGCACGCGTCCCATGCATCCAAGGAAAATAGTGACTAGCCGATCTGAAGGGGAGCATGCGGCCCACGTGTCCAAAGAAATCAACCGACTGATTTGAAGACTTTTCTTAGATCTTGTGATGATGACGCCCGTGCTGCTGATATGTCTCCAATGTATCTATAATTTTTTATTGTTTCATGCTATTATATTATCAATCTTAGATACTTTATATGCAATTTTATATCATTTTTGGGAACTCACCTATTAACTGAGTGCCTAGTGCCAGTTGTTGTTTTCTACTTTTGGTTTTACAGAAAATCCATACCAAACAAAGTCCAAACACGACGAAACTTTTTGATGACTTTTTCTAGACATAAGAGACCCTAGATGCTTCGTGGGAGGACCAGAAGACCTAAGAGGAGATGACAAGGAAACAGGGCATTCCATGGGGGAGGGGGTAGGCGCGCCCTGATGCCTTGTGGGCCCCTCGTGGCTTCGTCTGACCTAATTCCATCGCTATAAATTCCCAAATATTGGAAAACCCCAGATCATCCATCGAAACAATTTTTTCGCCGCCGCAAGACTCTGTTCTTCCGCGATCCCATCTGGAGACCTTTTACAGTACTCTGCCGGAGGGGGAATTGATCACGGAGGGCCTCTACATCAACCTTGATGCACCTTCGATGATGCGTGAGTAGTTCCCATAGGACCTATGGGTCCATAGTGATTAGCTAGATCTCTCTCTCTCTCTCTGATCTTCAATACAATGTTCTCCTCGGAGTTCTATTCGATGTGATCTTCTTTTACGGCGTGTTTGTTGGGATCTGATGAATTGTGGGTTTGTGGTCAGATTATTCATTGAAAGTAATTGAGTCTTTCTGAACTTTATTATGTGTGATTGTTATAGCTTTGTATATCTGTCCGATCTATTCATTTGGTTTGGACAACTAGATTGATTTATCTTCAGCTGGAGAGGTGCTTTGTGGTAGGTTCAATCTTGCGGTGTCCTCACCCATTGACAGCAGGGGTAGCAAGGCACATATTTGTAAGGTTGCTATTAAGGGTAAAATTATGGGGTTTAATCATGTTGCTTGGTTTTATTCTGTCTACATTATGTCATCATACTTCATACAATACTCTGTTTGTTATGAACTCAATACATAGAGAGGCAAGCATAGAAGCGCTCTCGGAGTGGAGTAATAGTAGTAGATGCAGGCAGGAGTCGGTCTACTTGTCACGGACGTAATGCCTATGTACATGATCATGCCATGAATACCACCATAACTATGCGCTTTTCTATCAATTGCCAATAGTAATTTGTCTACTCACTGTATGCTATCTTTATGAGAGAGATGCCTCTAGTGAAAACTATGGCCCCCGGGCTATTTTAATCATATTGCTAAAAACAAAATACCTTTATGCAATTTCTTATCTTTTACTTTACTTTGCAATTTATCTATCACCTATTACCAGATTTGATCCTTGCAATTAACGAGTTCAAGGGGATTGACAACCCTCTTGCCCATGTTGGGTGCAAGTATTTTCTCTTGTGTGTGTAGGTATTGTCGATGAGTTTTTGCGTGGTTCACCTATTGGTTTGATAAACTTGGTTCTCTACTGAGGGAAATACTATCTGCTACTATATTGCTTCACCCTTCCTCTTCGGGGAAAACCCCAACGCAACTCACAAGTAGCAGAAAGAATTTCTGGCGCCGTTGCCGGGGATATTTTTCAAACAACTCAATGTCCCTTCACACACATTAGCTTTTACTTGCCCTGCTTTTTATTTGCCTAGTATGCTAACCTTATCATTGACACACCAAAACAAAAATTGAAAAGCAAAAACAAAGTTATATGGATCCTCATCCGCTTGCTAATCTTTTCAAACTTCCTGCTTATTGTAAACCAATAGCTAATAATGAAGGAGTGATAACATAAAATGCTATTGCGATACTTTTATTGAATGAAAAGCATGATTGCAATGTTGTTAGTATAAATTCTATGAATGTGAATTGTGCTAATGATCATGATTGGGGTGATAATCATGATGTTTCTTATGATTTTGAGAATTTCGAGCCTCATAATGAATCTATTATTCGTGATAAAATTAGCAATGCTATTAAAAGTGGGCTTGGAAGACCGTAAACTTTAGGTAATAATGACCCCACTACTTTGAAGAAGTATCAATCTTATGATTTTTTTTGATAAAAGTGGGTTTGGAGAGGTCATGACTTTAGTTGATGTTAATCCCACTATCTTGGAAGATTATAAAACTTGCATGCATGTGGATCATGGAGAGAATATAGATGATAGCTATATTGTTGAATTTGATTATGAATTTATGATCCTACATGTAACTATTATGAGAGAGGTAAATATGGTTATTGGAATTTTCATGTTCAATTACCTATCTTGAAGTTCAAATTGTTAATGTTTTGTTCTTGTTCCTTGCATATGCTAGATATTTCTTGTCTTGATAATTTGTTTGCTTATAAAATGCCTATGCATAGGAAGTATGTTAGACTTAAATGTGTTTTCACATGCTACATGATGCTCTCTTTGTGTTTCAATTATTATCTTTCATATGAGCATCATTGAAATCTCAAGCCTATCTTAATGGCTATAAAGAAAGAGCTTGTTGGGAGATAACCCAATATTTTCTATTTTGCTGTGATGACATGATTATTGCTACTATAATGATTGTGTTTTAATTTGTTAATTAGTGTTTGTGCCAAGTAAAGCCTTTGGGATGATTTGAATGATAGTTGAATTGATTATGTGCCAAAACAGAAACTTCTACGCCCAGTGCAGGAATTTTCAGTTTTTTAATGGAACGTGATAAAATTCTTAATTTTGTACACGGTATTAAGATACACATTGTTTACATTGTCCTATTTTTTCAGAATTTTTAAAGTTACAGAAGTATATTTTTTGTTCAGATCATTATAGACTATTCTGTTTTAGACATATTCTGTTTCTTACTGAATAGTGTGCTTGTTTTAATGATGCTATGGATTACATCGGGGGGTATAAGTCATGGAGAAATTAGAATACAGTAGGTATTATGCAAGAATAATTATTAATTGGTTTACAACAGTACCTAAAGTTTATGATTTGTCGATTATACTAACGAATCTCACGAGGTTTTATTGAGTTTTGTGTGCTGAAGTTTTCAAGTTTTGGGTGAGTTTGCGATGGACAACGGAATAAGGAGCGGCAAGATCCTAAGCTTTGGGATTCCCAAGGCACCCCAAGGTAATATTCAAGTAAGACCCAAGCTTCTAAGCTTAGGGATGCCCAGGATGGCATCCCCTCTTTCGTCCACAATTCATCGGTATGTTTACTCGGAGCTATATTTTTATTCATCACATGATATGATTTTTACTTGGAGCGTCTTGTACCATAGCTTTATTTTGTTTGCTTGTTAGTTTGCCACAATCATTGTTTGCTGGACACACCTTTTGAGAGAGGCACACATTCATCATCATTTGTTAGAATACTCTATGTGCTTCACTTATATCTTTTGAGCTATGCAGTTGCTCATGTGCTTCACTTATATCTTTAGAGCACAGTGGTGGTTATATATTTTATAGAAATGATTACACTCTCATGCTTCACGTAAATATTTTTTAGAGTCTTAAATAGGAAGTGGTAATATGCACCGGTTATAAGACTAGTTCAAGAATGATAGGTATATAAGAGTGATATAATAAAAACTTTCATGTAGAGCACTAAATATGAAAAATGTGATTTAATTATATTGATGTCGTAATATGAAAGGGTATTAGTTCATAAGCATTGGCTAGTAGAAATATCGATATTAAAGCTTGTTATTAACTACTCATTTAAGTGTCAGTCATGGCATGACCAGGATGTTTGAGCATTTTTATTCCTTATTGAAATCCTTTGTGTTGTTTGAGTCGGGGCGCGCGATGGTTAACTCCTACCAACCTCCTCCCTAGGGGCATGCGAGTAGTACTTTGCTTTGAGGGCTAATAAAACTTTCAAAATAAGTATATGAGTTCTTTATGACTAATGTGAGTTCATGGACTAATACAACACTCCCACCTATCCACATATTGCTAGCCTCTCCAGTACCGTGATATATTCCTCTTTCTCACCTCGAGAGTTGGTGCAAACTTCGCCGGTCCATCCAAACCCCGCGATATGATACGCTCTATCACACATAGACCTCTTATATCCTTCCTCAAAACAGCCACCATACCTACCTATCATGGCATTTACATATCCATTCCGAGATATATTGCCATGCAACTTCCACCGTTCCGTCACATGACTTGTGTGTTCATCATCATATTGCTTTGCATGATCATATAGAGCTAACATGATATTTGTGACAAAGCCACCATTTATCATTGTAATACATGTTATGCTAGATCATTGCACCTCCTGGTACACTGCTAGAAGCATCCATATAGAGTCATATTATTTCAGTTTATCGAGTTGTAAGTAAATAAAAGTGTGATGATCATCATTATTAGAGCATTGTCCCAGTGAGGTAAAAAATGATGGAGACTAATGAGTCCTCCAAAGAATGAGGATGAAGTTCCTGACTTTAATAAAAAAGAAAAAAAGCACAACAACAAAATGAGAGAAAAAGAGAAAAGGAGCAATGCTACTATCCTTTTACCACACTTGTGCCTCAGAGTAGCACCATGTTCTTCATATAGAGAGTCTCCTCATTTGTCACTTTCATATACTAGTGGGAATTTTTACATTATAGAACTTGGCTTGTATATTCTGATGACGGGCTTCCTCAAAATGCACGAGGTCTTCATGAGCAAGCAAGTTGCATGCAAACCCACTTAGTTTCAGTTGTGAGGTTTCATACACTTATAGCTCTAGTGCATCTGTTGCATGGCAATCCATACTCCTTGCATTGATATCGATTGAAAGGCCTCTCCATTGCCTATTGATCCGCCGAGTTGATGCGAGACTTTCTCCACTTTTGTCTTCCCTTATATCCTATCACCGCATTCTATTCCACCCGTAGTGCTATGTCCATGTCTCACGCTCATGTATTGAGTGGAGTTGAAAATGTTGAAGCACATGAAAAAGTATGATCTAATTGCTTGACTTGACACCGGGGTGCTCATGATTTGTACTTATGTGAGGAAGACGGAGTCATGCCATCCTTACATAATTCAATGAGTAGGGATAACATTCGTTAAGCATCATATATTTTGAAAAAGTAATGATTATGTTCTTGTATTCATGGATATTATTATGTTGATATCAATTACTCCCTCCGTCCCAAAATAAGTGACTCAACTTTGTACTAACTTTAGTACAAAGTTAGTGTAAAGTTGAGTCACTTATTTTGGGACAGAGGGAGTACTTCATCATTTCTCAATATTTATACCGTGAAAAGATTACATGATAGACATGTTAGGTAGCATTCAACATTAATTTTTTTTATCATTTACCTACTCGAGGTTGAGTAGGAATTAAGCTTGGGGATGCTGATACGTCTCAAACGTATCTATAATTTTTGATTGTTTCATGCTATTATATTATCAATCTTAGATACTTTATATGCAATTTTATATCATTTTTGGGAACTAACCTATTAACTCAGTGTCTAGTGCCAGTTGTTGTTTTCTGGTTGTTTTTGGTTTTACAGAAAATCCATACCAAACGAAGTCCAAACACGACAAAACTTTTTGATGATTTTTCTCTCGACATAATAGACCCTAGATGCTTTGGGGGAGGACCAGAAGACCTACATGGAGACGGCAAGGCAACAGGGCGCGCCTTGGGGGTAGGCGCGCCCTGATGCCTTGTGGGCCCCTTGTGGATCCATCTGACCTAATTCCAACGCTATAAATTCCCAAATATTGAAAAAAACAGAGCATCTGCCGACACAATTTTTTCGCCGCCGCAAGTCTCTGTTCTTCCGCGATCCCATCTGGGGGCCTTTTCCGGTACTCTGCCAGAGGGGAATCGATCATAGAGGGCCTTTACATCAACCTTGTTGCACCTTCGATGATGTGTGAGTAGTTTCCACGGGACCTATGGGTCCATAGTGATTAGCTAGATGGCTCTCTCTGTCTCTCTCTTTGATCTTCAATACAATATTCTCCGCGGAGTTCTATTCGACGTAATCTTCTTTTGTGATGTGTTTGTTGGGATCCGATGAATTGGGGGTTTATGATCATATTATTCATTGAAAGTAATTGAGTCTTTTCTGAACTTTATTATGTGTGATTGTTATAGCTTTGTATTTATTTCCGATCTATCTGTTTGGTTTGGCCAACTAGATTGATTTATCTTAAATGAGAGAGGTGCTTTGTGGCAGGTTCAATCTTGAGGTGCCCTCACCCAGTAACAACAGGGGTAGCAAGGCACGTATTTGTATTGTTGCTATTAAGGGTTAAACAACAGGGTTTAATCATATTGCCTGGTTTTATTCTTTCTACATTTTGTCGTCATACTTCATGCATTACTATGTTTGTTATGAACTTAATACGTATAGAGGCAAGCATAGAAGTCCTCTCAAAGTGGCGTAATAATAGTAGATGCAGCCTACTTGTCACGAACGTAATGCTTATGTACATGATCATGGCATGAATAACGTTATAACTATGCGCTTTTCTATCAGTTGCCCAACAGTAATTTGTCTGCCCACCGTATGCTATCTTTATGAGAGAGATGCCTCTAGTGAAAACTATGGCCCTGGGTTTATTTTAATCATATTGCTAAAACCAAAAATACCTTGCTGCAGTTTCTTATCTTTTATTTTACTTTGCAATTTATCTATCACCTATTACCAGATTTGATCCTTGCAATTAATGAGTACAAGAGGATTGACAACCCTCTTGCCCGCATTGGGTGCAAGTATTTGCTCTTGTGTGTGTAGGTATTGTCTACGAGTGTTTGCGTGGTTCTCATATTGGTTCGATAACCTTGGTTCTCTACTGAGGGAAATACTATTCGCTACTATATTGCTTCACCCTTCCTTTTTGGGGAAAATCCCAACGCAACTCACAAGTAGCAGCTGCATCAAATGTCTACATGAAACTTGTGGCGGATTTGCTATTTCTCAGGCGCATGAATTTTTTCAAAACACAGTCACTTTTTCTTAGTCCATCCCAAGCTCGCCGGAGAAGAAATAGCCTCACTATCTATCTTAGGGGGAAGCCATGACCCCATTAACTATCTTAGGGAAAAGTTATGCCTCATTATCTATCTTAGGGTGTGGGGATGCAGGGGATCGTCGGAGTTGTGTGGGCGGGGGGCTTAAAGGGATGGCCGGGACGGTGGCTAGCACGATGGTGGGGGCAGGTCGAGAGGAGGGCGAGGCGTCGATAGCCGCCGGCAGCAGGGGGAGGCAGGTGGATAGGTCCAGGTTGGCCGACGGCTGCATGAGAAGGAAGAAGGAAGGGAGGAAGAAGATGAACAGTGATTGGTCTACTTTCAGTCGTTGGATGCAAATCAGATGGTGCAGAAAGAAAGTGGTTGATGTTATTTTTCAGGTCCCAACTTGTAGACGTCATCCTATCTTAGCTTACTGCTCTTGGATTCTTGGTCATCATCGACTGATTTGGGAGTGTAGAGGTTGCTAGCATCTACAACAACTAAGGGTATCTCTATTGCTGACCTTCAAACTGCTCGTAAGCGTCCGGATCATTTGGTCCGGACGCAATTTGTCGACCAACACGATACCTCATCAGTATGTCGACGTGTTCGGCTGTCTGTTTTTACGCAAATAGGAAGCAAACTAGATGAGGGGAGCTTTACGGAAGTCCAGATCGTCGTCACGTAGGACTCCGACACCGACCCACTCAAACCCCCCTTCCGATCCAATTTTCTTTCACTCCGCCCCTGTTGCCCCCTGCTTTGCATCTGCACCCTCCTCGTTCGATGCCACCGTGTTCCTCTACGCCCCCAGGCACCCTCAGAAGTTTGCGGCCCCCACCAACGTGCATGCCCACCTTGGACTACACGGTCGTTCACCCGAGATCCCTCCGGAGTCAGGCACCCTCCGCCCTTGCCGGCGACGTCCATGGCGAACACCACACCCAACAGGTGTTCGATCAAATGTCATTGAGTTTTTTTGTTGAACTTTTTGTTGTTTTCTAGAGTAATTCGATGCTGGGGGTACTTGGTGATCGAGAATGAGTTGTTGCATGATGCGTGGTTGGCCGTATCTATGAACTTCGTAGGCAAGATCTCAAGGGGCTCGATCTTTTGGCAGCATGTGCATGCTTCGTTTCATGAGAAAAACTCCACGCCTACGACATGCATGTCATACATGAACGCAATGTGAAATCGATATCACATCGATGATACACCATCTGCAGCTCCTTCACGAAGTTTTGCAGTGTGATTCACTGAGTGGAGATAATGTGTCCAATGGGCTTGTCAACCATCGAGATCGTAAGTTTTGTTTCTTGTTGTTTTACATGTTGGTTAATTCATTCGTTCACAATGTTAATCTACACATTGTATAGCCCGCACATGATGTCGTGATGTACTGCATGGCCGAGGGCATGCCATTCACGCACATTCATTGTTGGATGAAACTCAAGGGGCATTATGTATGGGGCAACATATACCGATTCCGACTCAGTATCGTTGAATTTGGAATCGATAAATTCGAAAAGCTTGTTGGTCATCCTTATCTAAAAAACGTAACATTTACTTGAACTATTGTTATACTGAGGATATTTGCATGCTACTTATGAATGAATTATACTATATTTTATAATTATTTTGAGTGTTACGGTCTTAGAAAAGAAAAACAAAGGCGGACATTTAGGAGACAGGTTGGATGGCCGGCTCTCGCATCAATGTCCGCGGACTGATTCGTACCAATTCATGACTAGTCCGTGGACAACAAATAATGTGTCTGTTTTAGGAAAGGCATGGGAGATGCCCTAAGGCCTAGGGTCTCGTGATGGCTCGGTCCAACCCAAAACAAAAATTATGTATGGGCCATCCAAGATGCAACTGGTTGGTGGTTAACCCATTTTGCAACCCACCTGCACCCCTGCCGAGTGGCGAATATTCAGAGGGAATTTTAACTTTCAACATAGATTCAATTCATAAGCAAAATTGACATTAAGACGATATATATAGAGAAAAGTATGTTTTTTGTCCCTCAAGTTCCTAAAAAGTATAGACTTGGTCCCTCAAAAAATTTTGCTATACATTTGGTCCCTCAAGTCTCAAAACCGGATAAGTTTGGTCCTAAACCAGATTTCGAGCACGTTGGCCGGGTTTGACCGTCACAAAACCGCCTGGTGAACAGTAAATTAAAAAAAATCAAAAACTTCAAAAAAATCTGAAATTTTTTTAGGTCCAATGTGATTACATGCGCAAGGTGCGACCAAATTTTCATGGTCTTTTGACACTCGAGAAGCTTGTAACAAAAATATCTATGTCTGATGGACAGTAAATTCAAAAAAAAAATCAAACAAATTCTAATATGCTTACATTCTCAAGGTGCGACCAAAAAATTGTGGTCTTTCGACACTCGAGCAGCTCGTGACAAAAAAAACAAATTTTTTGGGCACAAAAAAATAGCCAAAATTTGTTTTTTTTTTGCTAGAGCCTGTCCGATGTCATTTCATGACAAAATTTTGGTCGCGTCTTGCGTATGTAAGCATATTGGACCCCAAAAAATTTCAAAATTTTTTGAAATTTTTATATATTTTTTTTAGTTTACTATTCATCGGTTAGATGTTTTGGTTTCTTTTTTTGCCACGAGCTCCTCGAGTGTCGAAAGACCACGAAAATTTGATTGCACCTTGCGCATGTAAGCATACTGACTCGGGTAAACCACGCATGGTCACCACTTTCCATATCATATATCACGGCTTCGCCGCCTGGTTAACCGAGGCTGAGCTGGATGTCATGTCCAAAAGGCCCGGCTTTCGCCGCTGGTTCGAATCTGAAAATATCGACCCAGGTTGGAACAAGGAACATACAACAGGAAGGATTGGGCTGACCCAGGTTGGGAGGAGTATACAACACGATTGTATTATATGCTCACAGAGGTGATGATTGAATATTGATAATAATAATATAACAAGTTGATCTGGTTTCTAGTAAAGAATTAAGCGGGATATATATAGAAAAGTATGTTTTTGGTCTCTCAAATTCCTAAAAAGTATAGACTTGGTCCCTCAAGATTTTTTGGTATACATTTGGTCCTTCAAGTCTCAAAACTGGATAAGTTTGGTCCTAAACCAGATTTTGAGCATATTGACCGGGTTTGACCGCCACAAAACCGCCGGTCAACAGTAAATTCAGAAAAAACTTCAAAAAAATCTGAAAATTTTGGGATCCAAAGACTCATACCAACTGTTGCGTGCACCGCGTGCACCATCGTCCATGAGATCAGCAAGCGGAGGTCGCTCAACGAGCACAATGCACTTCTTATATGATGATGAAGATGCATGTGGCATGGACAATGCAGTAGAGAAGAGGGTGGTGGAGCAAAGTAAGACTGCAGCCACTACAAAGTAGAATGCCTTTGCCATTTCTTCAATACCAGTCGGATGTTGCAGAATCTGTCATACAACCTTTTTAAACAAGTATAAAAGGCACAATAATCAAAATATGACTAAGCAGAACAACTTAGTAAAAACATGTTTGCATTAGTTACTATATGAAGCTGACAATTTTACCGCAAAATCAATTCAAGTTAACTGTGCCCCAACCTAGGTATAGAAGTAGATAGAAACGGCTACAGAAAAAATCAAGTGTCACAACTAAAATATTACGCATGCAACAATTTGCTGGTTATGCAACACAGTTAACATATTAAACTCCAATTGTTAAGACTGAACACTACTCCCTCCGTGTTCCAAAAAACTTGTCGTGGTTTTAGTTCAAATTTGAAACCATGACAATTGACAAGTATTTTGGAAAGGAGGGAGTACTTAGGTATGAATTCATCTACCAACTGACAGCAATTAGATAGCCTAGAACACACTGGCAAATCCACTGGTGCAAACCGTAATTGAAACACACACACACACACCAAAAAATCAGAAAACAAATCCACTTGTCCACTAGAGCAACAAATTTCACATTCATCAGTAAACAAATGCAGACTAGTCAGATTATTCAAAATCATGATGGAGACAAAATTAAGATTTACTGAGCATGAGGACAAATACATATTTACAAACAGTTTTTCTCGGTGATAAATTATCAGATTGTTGCATGAGGTAGTTGAACCCACAATAGGGCATATGCCATAAACAAAATTTGACAGAAATATGTTCTGGAGTACAAGTACAGATCATCACACAGTTGTATGAACTAGTGAAATATATATAAACCGCAATCCAGTCATATGAACATGACAGAAGCAAAGAATGACCATATAACTTGTTCAGAGGAGATAGAACACATTTCAGAGCACCTCTGTAAATTACTCAGTTGATGCTATCATAATATCATGAGTTGATTAATATCTGTGGCATTTGAGATGGCCGACAAACATTTATTCAATTGGGTCTCAACTCTCAACAACTTGAACTGATTTAACATGATCTGAGGATACCAACACTGCACATTCCTGAATCCTAACAGTGCCTTCAAAATTATACCTAGTGCTAGTGGCAACAAAAGATGTACTCCCAACAGAAAGCAATATGGCCCGACCATTAACTAGCTAGTAGTAGATCCCAACAGAAAGCATCAAGAATGCAGCAAAATGCGGAAAGCAATATGGCCCGACGGTTGCAGGCGCCGGCAGCCAGCGAGCGGCAGTCCTCCCTCCTGCGTCGCTGCGTGCGTGCAGGAGGCGGCCCGTCCGGCGTGGAAGTACCGTCGGGGAACTCACTCTCACTTTTTTTTTCGAGGCAACGTCGCGAGGCTTTATTAATTCGTCACAATATTTACAGGGACGGATGGTAGATTCCCGGGGTGTCCTAACCAAACACGGCGGCCACCACCGAGAGATAAAGCATGCCTCGCTAAGTTGTGAGCTTCATAATTGAAGCTCCTAAACTCATGTCTAAAATTACAAAATTCAAAAACTGAAGAGTGATCTATTATTTCATGTATAATTGCACCGTAACTCGCCGAATTGTCCTTCTGTATATCTTGCACCACCACTTTGCAATCCGACGCAACTTCAATACGCCGCAGATATAAATCATCTGCCAGTGCCAGAGCTTCTCTGATGGCTAGAGCTTTGAGGGTCGGCGGGTCTACAATGTTAGTACGGTTTCGATGGGCCGGGCAAGTTTCGTTGGGCTGGGCCGTTTTGTTCAGCTGAATCCAATGCATGTTCTGTTTCCATGGGTTTCCATGAGTTCATGGTGGGCGCCCCTACACGAGTGCCCGTATTTTTTTTGAGTGATACACGAGTGCCCATATGGAAATTTTTATTTGGCGCGCGTTGCATCGACCGAACGCATAAGGATCGAGCGCACTGGGCCGGCCCACTTAGATGATCTCTTTCGTTCGGCTTTGTGAACCTTCTGGCAAGCCGCAGGTTCCTGTCCGGTATTTCTAGAACTTATTTCGGTATTCTTTTCTCCTGCTTTTTTCTGTTACTTTTTCCTTTTTCACATTATTTCGGTATTCTTTTTTTCCTTTTTCGATTCTTTTTCAAAAAATGGATTTTCTAAAATTGTTTGGAATTTTCAAAGGGAAAAGATTCTGATCACCCGGCAGATCCCACGCTAAACGTCCACCGCCTCCCCTATGCGCCACGTGCCCATGTGAGTCTGCACCACCGCTCTTATTTTTCCTTCTTATCTCCAACGAACAGACCCCATCCACATCTCCTTCCCCAACCTCTTCTCCTACCTCCAGTACATCAAACCAAATGGCGTTGCTCCGCCACCGGCGCCCTTCCTCTTCTCCTCCCTTCTCCTTTCTCTCTTTCCTTTGTGAGGGATGCCGCCGCCGGAGCACCGTCGTCGCCGTCCTGGAGGAGCACCGGTGTGGACAGGCATGGCTTATGCTTCCTCAAGGTCAGCTGCAAACGCCGGTACCGCGCGCAACAGTAATTCCTGCAACAACGGCGCTGTTGCAATGGCGGCTGGGCGCGGTGAAGTTTTCTGCAATATAGTCTTTGTTGAATAAAATCGCAACAAGGAGTTTGTTGCAGAAATACAGAGAAGAGGTCAGAGATGCTACTGTAAATTTTAAAACAAGGGTCTTTTTGCAAGAATACAAAGAAGTGGCTGGAGATATTGCAAGTTTTTGCAACTGAGACCTTGTTGCAGGAATTAGGTTTGCAACAAGAGTCTTGTTGCACGAAAAAGGAGAACACATTTTGCAACTGAGATCTTGTTGCAGGAATGAGGTTTACAACAAGGGGCATGTTGTAGAAAAATAGAAAAGAGGAACGAACGGCTCACGCCATACAATCGGACGGCTTGCGAGGCGGCGGATCTTTTTAAAAGATCCGCCGGCGGACGCATAGCAGGCCCTCATTTTCCAAATATGTTCTTGTTTTGAAAAATGTTCAAAAAATTTAAATTATGTTCGCCTTATTCGAAATTTGTTCACATTTTTTAGAAAAATGTTTTTTAGTTTTTGTTCTAAATTTTAAAAAAGTTCCTGTTTTCTAAATTTTATTCGTTTTAACCTTTCTTTTTGTCAAATTTTTTTCAGGAATTTCTTTTTTGTTTCAATTTTTGAAAAATGTTTGCATCTTCGATAAATGTTTTTGTTTTCAAAGTTCTCATTGAATTCAATTTTTTTGGTGTTTTTGAAAAATATTCAGGAATTCCAAACAGGGTTCCCTTTTTTGAAATTTCTTCATAAACTAAAAAATTGTCCGTGCTTTTATAAAATGTTCAGTACTTTCATAAATTGTTCAGAGTTTTGAAAAATGCTCCTGTTTTTTAAAATCATAGACTCAAAATTGTTCGCGTTTTTAAAAAAATTGTTCACGGTTCGTTTGCAAATTGTTTAGAATCTTAAAAACTGTTATCATTTTTCAATTTTATTCATAAATTGAAAAATGTTTAGAACTTTCAAAAAAAGTCGTGTTTTTGAACAAATTGTTCAAAAATTTCAAAAATATTTCCGTTTTCACAATTTGTTAAAAGTCAAGAAAGTTTGCACTTTTTGCAAAAGTTTAAAATTTTGTTCTGGTCGTTTAGAAAATATTTGGATTCTCAAACTTTATTTGACTTTCAAAAAATTGTTCACAATTTTACAAGAGAGTTCGGATCTGCCAACGTATTTAGTTGTTAAAAGTTTGCGTGGTTCATAGATCACTTACACTTGTCCATGTCAACTGGTTAGCAACGCCCGTACACACAACTGTGGTCAGGATTTCAATTCCTATTTGCCGCGCCCTATTTTTTGGAAATTCGCACTTAAACCTAAACGCTTTAGTGGGGTTTTAAAACTATCGCGCTTCTAATTATCACCAGGGGCGATTATCTCAGTGGGAAGGAGCGAGTTTATGCAGCCCGAGGTGGTGAGTTTATGCAGCCCGAGGAGGTGAGTTCGATTCCTCACGGTCGCCGATTTTTGTGATTTTCACGTCGCGCGTGCGGTGGGCCGGCCCAGTCGCTCGACCCCTGTGCGTCGGGCTCCTATATGACTTAGAATGCGTCATATCGGAGGTCCCATGCTATATCTCGCAATAAGTGAGACAGAAGCACCTCTCCCGTCAGGGCTACAGTATCGGCCGGCCCATCAGCATATATTTTACGAAAAATGGAGTTAAAAAAGGAGCACGCGAGTGATCTATCCTAGAATCTCCTCGTTGCATCGTGGCACTGTTAGCCACTATGCTGACTTCTAGTTCATGTACAATTCATAGGGCGCGACCTACTAGAAGGAAAAAAGGCGGCTTTTACACATTATTTTATTATTATTATTGGTTTTTGTTTCTTTGTTTGTTTTTATTCTTTTTTCTTTTCTTTCTCCATTTCTTTTGTATCGTTCGGTTTCTTTTCTTTTTTTCTTCTCCGGTTTTTTCATTATTTTTGCATTTGTTTCTTTGGTTTTAATTTTCATTTTATTTTTTCTTTGCCGTATTTCTTATCCTTTTCTATTTTAATTTTTTGGTTTTCTTTGTTTCTTTTGGTTTTCATTCTAATTTTTTGTATATGTCAAAAACATTTTTCAAATACAGGTTTAGAAAATTTCGAATACAAATTTAATATTTTTATTACATAGTCAACATTTTTTATTTGCACATTTCAACATTTTTAAAATGCTTGATTATATTTTTTAAATAGAAGATTACATTTTTCAATACATTTTATATTTTTTCAACACACTTTAAAACTTTTTAAATGCTTGATTAACATTTTCTCAATTAACATTTAACATTTTTCAAATGCTTGATTAACATTTTTTAAATGCAATATTAACATTTTTTAACACATGGTCAACATTTTTTCTAAACACAATTAAGATTCTTTTTAAGGTTTGATTAACATCTTTCAAATACTTGTTCAACATTTTTTGAAATGCTTGATTACTATTTTTATATACATGATCAAATTACTTCATCATTTTTTTAATACATGGTCAAACTTTATACATACACAATTAACATTTTCCGAATGCTTGCTTAACATTTTTCAAACACTTGTTCAACATTTTTTCAAATGCTTGATTCACTTTTTGTAAATGCATGATCAATTTTTTTTCATACACATTTTTTTTTGTATGCATTTGTCGTATACGTGATTAACATTTCCTCTATACACATTTAACATTTTTCAACTGTTTTGTCAACATTTTTCAAATGTTTTATGTAGAGTGATTTTTGTAATATATTTCTTTTGAATATTTGGAAGTATAACAAAAGTTTAAAAAGAAAGCAAAGCACAAAAACAAAAAAATAAAGAAAAAACAGAAAATGAAGTTGTTGCTTTCCGGGCCAACTCGCAGCACCGCCATCATTCGTGGGTTCCCACAGCCTCTTTTTCGGTTTTCACATTATGTTTTCTGTATTCATTTTTGCTTCACTTTTTTACTTTTGTATATACTTCAAAACAATGTTGAGGATATCGCTTATCGTTATCGTCTCGGTCAGCTAGGGATTAGAGATTAATCAAAAATCGGTCGATTAATCGATTTTATCGGTCGACTATTAATCGGATATTTTTTTGTAAATCTCAGGTTCCCAACACTAAAATACGCTATATTCAACACCAAAACAATATTGGACAGAAGTGTTACCTTGATTCCTAGCCTTTGAATCCTTGTATAATGACAAACAAAATAGGACAACAATACATATTGCGTAACAAGGTCCACAAAACATAAATAAACATAGTTTTTGCAAACATAGTGCTATGAATAGGTCCGATTTATCGGTAGATTCCCGATAAATCGCTTGTCAGAGCGATAAAACGGCCCAAAAGATAAACGATGAAGATAAGGCATAATCTTATCGATCACCCCAAGATTAGTGATAAATCGGAAGATTAATCGCTGAATCGGAAGATTTTTTTGAATAGTGCTTTAAAATATTCTAAATACATATTGTAAAAAACTATATAAAAACATTTGAAAAATGTTGACCAAGTATTTGAAAAATGTTAAATATATATGGAGAAAATGTTTATCATGTAAACAAAAAGTGTATCAAAAGTTGATCATATATTTGAAAAATGTTAATGAAGCATTTGAAAAACATTTGAAGAAGTATTTGAAAAATGTTAATCAACCATTTGGAAAAAATTAAATGTGTATAGAAAAAATGTTGACCATGTATTAAAAAACAGATAATTTTTTTCATCGTGTATATAAATAATGTTAATCAAGCATTTGAAAAAGATGTTAATCAAGCATTTGAAAAATATTGAACAAGCATTTGTAAAATGTTAATCAAGCATTTCAAAATGTAAATTTATATAGAAAAAACATTGACCAAGTATTAAAAAAAGGAGAAATTTGTTTACCATGTATTTAAAAATGTTAATCAAGCTTTTGAAAGAAGTGTATCATAATTTGAAAAATATTAAATGTGTATAGAAAATGTTGACCATGTATTGAAAAAATGATGAAATTTTTTATCATGTATATACAAATGTGAATCAAGCATTTAAAAAAATGCAAACAGGTATTTAAAAATGTTGATCAAACAATAGGAAAATTTTAGATGTGTATAGACAAATGTTACATTGTATTAAAAAAAGTTAAACCTGTATTTGAAAAATCTTAATCAAGAATTAACAAAAAAACATGTACAAAAAAATGTTGACCATGTATTAAACAATATAATCTTGTATTTAAAAAATATTACATGTGTATTAGAAAATATTCTTGACTTATACAAAAAATGTAGAATGAAAACAAAAAGAAACAAAAAAACATAGAAAACAATGAAAAAGAAAGGAAAAAGGCACAAAAAAGAAAAATTAAAATAAAACCGAAGAAACAATTGCAAAAGAATGTAAAAAACAATGAAAACTGATAAAGAAAGAAAGAAACATAAAAAACATTGAAAACAAAAGAAAAAATGAAGAAAATAAAACAGAGAAGAAACAAGTGAGAAAACAAGAAAATCCAAAAACCGGAGAAACTAGTGAGAAAACAAGAAAATCCGAAAAAAAATCTAGCAAAACCTGCGAAGGAAGGTCAGCTAGCGAAGGAACTCGATCAAAAAATGGCCCAGTGAGTGAGCGAACCAAGCGCAACGAGTGAGTGCCGAACGAAAAAAACAACAAAACTGGACCGGCCTGATAACTTGTCGCAGAGGAAAGATCTTCTGTGATACAGAATGGAGTCTCGCTTAAAGCGAGAAATAGTCGCCGCGCCCAGCGAACGAGCGAACCAAGCGCTGCGAGCGATCGCGAACGGAAAAAAAAAGTAAAACTAGGCCAGCCCGATAACTTCATCGCAGAGGAAGATCTTCGGCGAGGCAGAAGGGAGTCTCGCTTAAAGCGAGAAATAGTTGCCGCGGTTCATGGTCGTGTGTGATTCAAAGCAGGTCGTGGGTGATATCCATAATGGCAACCAAATAGTGAAATTCAGTAGAGAGCTTCTACTTTTAACTATAGTTTTACTTTTAAATGTCGTGATTCGAACACGGGAGCACATACTTTAGCAAAAAAATTGCATTCTTTGGGTCCGTGGCACCATGTTTGGCTAGGCCGTCCTCACGATCCGAGGTGTGTCCCGCATTCTACGGTTTTTGATCAATAAAGCTTGCATTTACCCCTGAAAAACGATGGGAGCTGCTATTTGGCGCTCTATGCGCTGGAAAGAGGCGTAGTGCGCACCCCCAGCTCCCAACGTGCCCTTCTGGACCAGCCCAAGTGCTGGGCAGCACACCCCCTGTTTTTTTATTCCATGTTTTTTTAGTTATTTTGGTTTCGTTTTTTCTTTCATTTTTGTTTTTATACTTTTTTAAATAATTCGGGATTTTAAAAAGTTCCAATTTTCAAAACATGTGAGTTAAATGTTCAAGAAATCATAAAATACTCACTGATTCACAAAAAACTTCACGATTTTGATTTTTACTCTGGTAATAAGAAGATTCAAGATTCTGAAAAAAAGTATTAAAATGTTCTTGAATTTAAACAAATGTTCAAGAACTCACAAATTTCCATGAATTTAAAAACTTTTTGGAATTCAAAAAATGTTCATGCATTTTTTTACATGTTCTTCAAATCAAACAATTGTTTGCGAACTTCAAAAATTGTTCTCCAAATTCAAAAAAAAGTTCAATGCTTCAAACAATGTTTGTGAATTTTAAAAGAAGTTCACAATTTCGGAAATGTCATGAATTTTAAAGAAAATATTTGCAAATTGGAAAAAATGATTGCAATTAAAAAATGTTTTCCAATTTGTGAAAAATTGTTTGTGAATTCGAATCAAGTTTACAATTTCATAAAAATGTTCATGAATTCAAAAAAAATTAATGATTTTAAAAAATGTCAATGATTTCAAAAAAGTCTCACGAATTTGAAAAGATGTTCACAACAATGAAGGGGGAAATAAAGAAAAAAGAAATGGAAGGAAAAATGAAAAACAAACGTAAAAGAAGAAAAAAAGAAAACCAAAAATGAAAATGAAAAAAGAAAGGAAAGAACAAAAATGAAAAAAAAAACTAAAGAAAAAAGGAAAAAAAAGGCCAATGGCAAGTTGGGCCGGGCCAAAGTGTGCGAAGCGGTAGATCTCTATCCACCACGGTACAAGCTAAATAGGACTGGCTACAATTGATGGTCGAGGTGGCGAAATCACTAGTGAAGGGGTACCCCTCGCAAAAGTCTTCCCCACCTTCCGAGGCACAGATATATGGCAGAGTGCATGTGCGCCACTTGTCGCAACCTGGGTGTTTTCCTTTTTCCATAGATTCGTTTATTCAAAACATTTTATCTCTTGAACCATGCGTCCAAATCTCAAACTGTCGTTATAATTCTAGCGTGGAGATCTTCTAAACTTGATACAATGTTAATAGGTTTCGACTGACTTTTCTGACAAAAAAAAAAGAAAAAAAAGAAAAAATAAACAAAAAAAATGATTCACACAAAAAATGAATACAAAATGATCGGAGAAGCACGTTTGTGGATTTTTTGTATATATTTTTGGAGTTTTCTCTCTTTTTTCGGAGAAGCTCTCAGAAGCAAAATGGTGCTTCCATGGAAGCACATATTTTTATTTTCTTTCCAGAGAAGCACAGATTTGTGCTTCCACGAAAGCAAATCTGTTCTTATCATGGAAGCATGTTCTTTTCCTTCTTCAAGAATTACGGTTGTGCTTCTCGTGGAAGCACAGATTTTTTTTTGTCACAAGAAGCACAATTGTGCTTTCGTGTTTTTCCACGAGAGAACACAATGCAAATAGGATACAGACATTCCTCGGAGCGCATCGAAGCATCGAGAACCGAGAAGTTTATACCAGCTCCAGGATGATCTTGTTGAACATCAGTGGCTACTCCATAACACTTCATAGTTGTGTTTTTATCATGCTCTTTACTTCATTTGAACCCTTACATGTGTTTGACTTTGAATAATTTTGTTTGTAAACTATGAATTTGTAACAATCATGAATTGTCTGAACCTTAATTATTATGTTTGGATTTAATATGTGTGCAAATATGTAGTTGAAATGTACTATGTAAACATAAGTAGGAAGATTTGGCGAATAAAAATAGGGAGTTAGGTTTAGGGGATCGGCTAAGAACCGTTTTTATTTAGTAGACCAAATATAAGAAGTTAAGGGATAAGGGGCCATTTGAGGGGCTAAATTATAAGGGATTAGTTAGAGATGCTCTTAGCATTTGCCTTCATATTCTTGAATTCTTCCTATTCTATAACCATATCATCAAAATCCTAATCTTTCAGATCCAAATGACTTAGCAGATCCAAATGACTCAGCAGGTCATCAAAATCCTAATCTTTCAGTGCTCATTTTATTTTTTAAACTCAAAAAGTTATATTTACAAGTTTCAAAAAGGTCTGGGAAAAAACAGTGGACAAAGTTAATGATGTATCCTACAAACATACAAAAACCTCAATTTGAAATACTTTGAATTCTGAACCATACAAGAGAAAAAATTATGGATCTAAGTATATTGAACGATGCATATTTTGCAAAATCTAAATTTATCAGATTTGGTCATTTTCGCGTAGGCCAAAGTTCAAATAATTTGGCGGTGCGAGTTTACATGCTTATAGGATAGATCATTCACGACATCTAAATATATATTAAAAAATTTCTTATAAATAAGAATTCTTTTAAAGGGATCACTGGAGTTTGGGAGCCCAAGAGATTTTTTGTCAGTTATACCAGTACATCAATCGGTTATATAATAGTAGGCATTTCTGGCTCACAAGCTCCAATGCTCCCTTTATTTTTTAAATTAAAAAATATTAACAAGTTTCAAAAAAATCTAAAAACAATTATAGATGTAATTAATGATTTATCCTACAAACGAGCAGAACCTCAGTTTGAAATACTTTGAATTCTGAACTACACGAGAATAACAAAAAGGAAGGATCTAAGTATAGTGAACGATGCATATTTTCCAAACTCCAAAATTTATCAGATTTTATCATTTTTGTGTAGGCCAAAATTTAAAGAATTTAGTGATGGGATTTTGCCTGCTTATAGGATACATCATTGACTAGATATTTTTGTCAGCTCTTGTTTCACTTATAAATGTGATTTTCAATTGTTTTTTAAAATAAGGGATCACTGGAGCTCGGGAGCCAAAGAGATTTTTCGTCATTTATACCAGTACAACAATCGATTATAGAGTAGGGACCGCTGGCTCCCAAGCTCCAGCGCTCCCTTTATTTCAAAAATTCATATTGGTAAGTTTCATAAAAGTCTGATAAAATTCTGGATGTAGTTAATTATTTATCCTACAAACGTGCAAAACCTCAATTTGAAATAATTTGAATTCTGAACTGCGCAAGAATGAAAAAAAGTATGGACCTAAGTATAGTGAACGCTGCCTATATTCCAAACTCCAAAATTTACCAGATTTTGTCATTTGTGTGTAGCGGTGCAATTTTGCATGCTTATAGGATACATCATTGGGTACATTTAGATATTTTGTCAGTTCTTTTTACTTATATAAATATGATTTTTATTTTATTTTTGAATAAATGGATCACTGGAGCTTGGGAGCCAAAGAGATTTTTTCGTCGCATCTTCAAGGCGGACCCGCAAACCGCCCGCATCCGTCCGGACAACGCTGTCTAGACCGAGGAAGCCATCCAACGCGGGCCTGTATCGGTCCACGGGGCGGTCCGGACGCGATTTCTCCCGCAAATTAGAGACGAAATGGGGGGAGGTTTGCGGGAGTCCAGACACCTGAAACGTAGGACTCTGACACCCCGGCCCACCCAATCCCCCTTTCCAGTACCATTTCCTTCCACTCCGCCCCTTCTCCACCTTGCTTTGCATCCGCACCCTCCACCTCCGCTGCCGCTGATGTACGTCTTCGGCCGCCAAAGAGGCATTACCGGACGTCCGCAACTAGCACCGACGCGCCCGTTCGCCATTACGACGGAGCTTTCCACCCTGTAGCGGTTTGTACCCAAGTACACTCCGCCCGCTGTTGACGACCTCCATGACGGACACCACGCCCGGCAGGTATTCGGTCAAATGCCTTGAGTTTATTTTTAAATGCTATGTCGTTTTTTAGAGTACGAAGGATGGTTAGCTACTCGACAATGGAGGTGGCCATTGCACGCGACAGAGGACGAGATCGTAAGTTTTTCTTCTCATGCTCAACTTGTTGATTGCTTCATTCACTCTTGGTTTATACGTTATATGTAGCCTGCACGCGCTATCGTGGTGTATCACAAGATAGAGGGACGATCATTTAAGTGCACACATTGTTGGATGAAGCCGAAGGGGGAGTATGTATGAGGTGACATGACCCGTTCATAAAAAACTTATTGGACATCCGGGATCTAGCCGAATTTGAGACCTTGTTGTACTAGACTTAATTTACATGGTATGTGTGGATGATTTGTGCGGTTTTCTATCCGAACTTTAATGAATATCGGCCGGTTTGCATGAATTTCGTCCGCTTTGTTAAAATGCGGGTTGAAATGTATGGGGCTAGCGTTGGATGACGTCTTCCCGTATCTGTGTCCGTGGACTGGTCCCCTCTTATCCATGAACGGATTCGGAACAAAATTTGCGAGTTACTGTTGGAGATGCCCTTATACCGGTAGGGAAACAGACACACACCTGCACGCACGCTGCGATTAGAAGGCCACAAACGTACAGCCCAACCATTCGGCCCATGGGCAGCAACCCAGTTACGTTCTCTCTTTGTCTCAAAAATAAAAACTACGTTTTTTTTTGCGAGTAAAAAAGCTACATTCTCTGAACCTGCAAGTGTCAACACGGGAACTACAAGTGTAGCTGGTCATCAGCGAGGGCAGGGACAGCGACGTGTGAATTCATATCAGAGGTAATAGCACCAGGAGTCCTACAATTTGTCCTGGATGTGATGATCTAGTCCTGGAACTTGAAAAAACAAACTATTTCATCCTACAACTTGCACCCAATATGTAGATTTAGTCATCAGCCAATCAGACGATGCCAACTATAGCCAAGTCAGCAGAGCCAGTCGGCGCCGCACTTTTTGCATTTACCCTCCTGGCCTTAGCAGTAATGAACCCGTACTACACCTCGTTGTCGTTGAAGATTTTCACCTGAATTTATTTTGTCTCCCTCCCCTCCCCCAATCATTCGTCCGCTCTTCTCCTGTCCGTGACTGGCCGACAGGCTGCGCTGGCTACTCTCGCGTGAGCGTCCATGGCGTCGTCGCCAGACTTCACCGGCGGTCTGCAGCCGCCTCCTACCACGCACCAAGTTCGGCCGCTCGATGTCAACCCTCCCGATTATGGTTCGTCATCCTCTCTGCTCTGTTCCTCCTCCTCTCTCTGCTCTTATCGTCCGCCGGTGTCCTCCTCCTCCCCGTTGGATCGCCCAGTTTGGAGATCGTTTCAGGTCCTTTCGGTGGTAGTTCGTGGTTGTAGTGTTTCCCGCGCCGTAAAGCTGGTTATTTGGTAGTTGATTCGAGTCTAGGGTTTTGGGCTGTGAAGTTGGGGATTTTAGGCATGAAGCTAGGGTTCTTGTTTTGCATCTTCTTTCGGCCAGACTTTAGGGTTATGGCTAGTACGTGCATACTGTTTTGCAATACATGTGCAATTTGGCCTAGGATTTTGGCGTAGGGGACAACATTGCACTGTAAAAAGGCTTAACTTTGTAGTTGTACCAGGCAATGTAGGGCACGGCTTGACATAAGTGGTGCATTACTACTTAGCACTTAGATTAGCAATGCTATTAAATAAGTTGGTTACTGAATTTGTTTACTTAATTTGGAAGATGCAGTTAACTGAATTTATTCTGTTAACTTAATTCAGTTTGCAAGGTGCAGTTACTGTATTTCTTCAGTTAAGTCAGTTTGTGCAGTTCACTGTTCAAAATCTCATTTACCTACTGTTTTTGTTTCGGTTTTGTTGATGTTCTTTCTTATAGTAGGAAAGCAACACTACCATGTTCTGCCAAGAAGCATACATCAGTAGTTTACTGAATTATTTAAGTTAGCCTGCAAGATGCATATAACTGAATTTATCCAGTTAGTTCAAGATGCAGTTAACTTCAGTTATTCAGTTAACTTGAAGATGCAGTTAACTTCAGTTATTCACTGTGGTAGTTCACTTAATTTATTCAGTTATTTTGCATGATGCAGTTAACTTAATTTAACTTGCAAGATTCAGTTAAATGTATTTATTCAGTTATCTCTATTGATGCTTGTGCTTACATTCTGCACTCTGTGGCTGCAGTTTGTGATTCAGCAATGGGACTAAGTGTGGACACCCCTTTCTCCACACTAGAACTGGAGCATGGTGGACTATTCTATGGAGCAATAAATAACATGGAGTACTATAATCCTTCAGTGGAGGTGCTAGACTATGTTGATGCTGGCACATTCTCATATGCATCCATTGAAGAGCACATGCTATGGTTGGGATATCCTGTCAATGAGCACATCATTTATTGGTGCATACCTGACAAAACAATTTCAGATGGTATGCTGAGAATCATAGGTGATGAGGATGTGCAGCAAATGATAAGAGCCAGTGCTCAGCATAAGGTGCTTGCAATCATGGTTGACCATTCAGATTTCATCAGTAATTTCAGGCAAGATTTGATATGTACAGTGGCAGCAGTTCAGAGTCCTGTCAGAATGGTAAACCCAAATGATGTTGCAGCCAGTGCAGCATGTTCTCACAGCATCATTTCAGTCAATGCTGAAGATCCAATTTCAGAGTTTGCAGCAGATGAGACAGAAGCAGACAACTTGCTGGCTAATGTTGCAGAAGAAGAGCACTTGCTGACTCATGTTGCAGAAGAAGAGCACTTGCTGACTCATGTTGCAGAAGAAGAGCACTTGCTGACTGATTGTGCAGAAGATGTAGTGCTTTCAGATTCAGATTTCAGTGACAGTGATTATGACATAGATGATGGAGATGATGATCTTTATGAAGATAACATTGACTTTGATGTTGATGAAGAAGCTGAGCAAGAGGAGGAAGAGGTGGAACCTGACTATGTACTTGAAGATGAAGATTTGAATCTCTCAATTGAAGAACAAGAGCAACTGAAGTACAAGTTCAAAGCTTTCAACTCCAAGGTGGACATGAAATCCCCTGTATTTAAAATAGGGATGGTATTTGCTGATGTGGTTGAGCTGAGGAAAGCTATTACTGCATATTCAATAAGGAACAGAGTGCAGATCAAGAAGTTGAAGAATGACAAGATCAGATATAATGCAGTTTGTCAGAGAGGTTGCCCATGGCTGCTTAAGGCTGGCAATGACAATAGGACTGGAGGATTTGTCATCAAGGCCTACTATGGAGAGCATATGTGCCAGAAGAAGTGGAAGTTGAAGGATTTGACAGCTAAATTCCTTTGCAACTATTTCATAGATGAGTTCAGAGATGACCAGAAGATGTCACCTGGAACATTTTCAAGGAAAATAACAAAGAATTTAATTGCACCCCTAAAAGATGAAAGCTAGCTAGGGCTAGAACAGCAGCACTAAAGGAGATCCATGGTGATGAAGAAGAGCAATTCAGTAGGCTATGGGATTATGGACATGAATTAAGGAGCAAGAACCCTGGGTCAACTTTTTTGCTAACAACTGGACTGGTTAAAGATAAAAAAAATCCATTGGGCAGAAAATGTTTGAAAACATTGTATTGGTCATATGATGCCTGTAAGAGAGGGTGGCTTAAGGGATGCAGGCCTATTATCTTCATAGATGGCTGTCATATGAAAAATAGGTTCAAAAGTGTGCTGCTTAGTGCTGTTGGCATTGATCCTAATGACTGCATTTTCCCCATTGCTATGGGCTGGGTGGAAGTAGAATGCACAAGTTCCTGGGAGTGGTTTCTCACAACTTTGAAAGATGATTTGAACATCACCAACAGTGCTCCTTTCACACTTATGAGTGACAAGCAGAAAGGTCTGATAAATGCTGTCCACAAAGTTTGGCCAGATGCAGAGCACAGGTTTTGTGTGAGGCATATTTACCAAAATTTCAATGAGAAGCACAAAGGAGAGGTACTGAAGCAAGGCCTGTGGGCCATTGCCAGATCACCAAACAAGTTGAAATGGAGAGAAAACTGTCAAAAAATGGATGGTCACTGCTCAGCTGCCTTCCATTAGACTGAAAGACTGGAGGCAAAGACTTGGTGCAAAGCATTTTTCAGTGTATTTCCCAAATGTGATATTCTGCTGAACAATAACTCTGAAGTTTTTAACAGTTGCATCCTTGAGGGTAGAGAGATGCCAGTGCTAAGCATGCTTGAGTATATTTTTTTACAAGATAATGCACAGGATGGTGAGTAAGCAAAGAGAAGCTATAGAAAAGTGGACAGGGCAGAGAATATGCCCAAAGATCAGGAAGAAATTGGAGAAGAACACTGAGTTTGCTGCAAATTGCCATGTAACAGAAGCTGGCTAACAGATGTTCAGAGTTCAGTCTGGTAACAATAGCTACACAGTGGATCTTGGTTTGCACACATGTGATTGTAGGAGATGGCAGTTGTCTGGAGTACCATGTGGGCATTCTATATCTTGTTGCAGGGAGGAGAGGATTGACCCATAGACAATGGTACATGAGTGCTTCACTATTAGGACATATTTGAAAGCATATGGATACACTCTTGTCCCTCTTGGAGACCCAAATGTGTGGGAGGTACAGAATGGTTATAAGGTGCATCCACCTCTGTTTACAAAACAGTTGGGAAGGCCCAAGAAAAACAGAAAGAAGACCCCTGAGGAGAAGATCAAGAATGGTGTTAGGGTTTTGAACAAAAAAGGTGTTACAATGCACTGCTCAATTTGTGGTAGAGCTGATCACAACAGAAAGGGGCATTACAGATGGCAGGAAGCTCTCATTGAAGAAGGGGTAGAGGTGGTTGATGAAAACTATGATGACCCAACATTTATTCAGGTTACTGAATTTTACAAAATTTTAGTGAATTTTACTAATTTATACTGAATTTTACTGATTTATATTGAATTTTACTGTAGTTGCCTGAATTTTGCTGAATTTACTGTAGTTGTCTGAAATTTACTGAATTTTACTGATTTATACTAAATTATATTGAATTTTACTGTAGTTGTCTGAAATTTACTGAATTTACTGTAGTTGTCTGAAATTTACTAAATTTTACTCAATTTACTGTAGTTGTATGAAATTTAACTAAATTGATCAATGTTTTTGTGCAAAACATATTCCCTAATCAGGCTAATCCTCTACTGGATCCAATAGAGTCACCAACCAGTATGGTGTACAACATGGCTCAAAGAGAGATTTCAAGAAGAGCTCCACAAAGAGTTCATGGCCCACTACCAAAGCAGTCTTCATTTGTTGCTGCTGCTGGTGCTGCAATACCTCAGCCAAGAGTAACTACAGAAATGAACTTAGGTAGGCAAACAAGGGCAACCACGGTAGTTGAGAGAGGAGAAGGATCTCAAGCTTCTGGTAGGGGAAGAGGGAGGAAAAGACAAAGGAATGCAGATGCAGGTGGAGGAAGAGGAGCAACTCAAAATGCAGATAGAGGAAGAGTGACAAATGCAGCTGGAGGTGGAGGAAGAGGGGCAACTCAAAATGCAGATAGAGGAAGAGGGACAAATGCAACTGGAGGTGCCTGACATTGTCAAGCAGGAGGTGGTAGCGGAGGTCGTGACGGAGCCAGCACAGGATGGCCAGAAGAAGAGGAAGAAGCCTATGAAGATGCCATTTGCAGGGGAGGTGCGCCGCTCCGAGCGTCTGAAGCGCCTCAACAGCTAAAGATCTGAAGACTGGAGAACTGAAGATGAAGTAGTTAGGTATGCTGAGTAGCATCAAGTTTCAGCATATAAGTTAGTAGTTAGGTGTGCTGCATATATGTACAGCACATAAGTTATTTGTAATTTCGAATGGTATGGTTTGAACTGCTGTTGTTAGGGGTTGAACTTCTGCTACTGCTACTACCTCTAAGTTAAGGCTATGGTTTGGCCTACTGCAATTGTTGCCATGTTGCTTCTGCTATGTTTTCATGTTGCTTTGCTATGTTCCTGCTGCTGTTGTTATTAGGCTATGCTGCTACACTAGGGCTGTGTGTGGTACAACATAGGTACTTCTTTCTATAAATAGCATGTGTGCTTTTCCCTAAAAATAGCAAATTCAGTGATGCAGTTAACTTGCTTAATTCAGTAAACTAGTATATCTTCAGTTAAGTTGCTTCTTTCAGTTAAATTCAGATAACTGGCTCAAATCAGTATAATTCAGTTAGCTGGACTAATTCAATTAACTGTCTGCACTGAGTCAAATTCAGTTAACTGCATAAATTCAGTTAGTTTTCAACACTGGCAAGTATTCTATTAAATTCAATTAGTAGACTAAATTCAGTTAACTTGAATTAGCTGTCAGCACTGAAGCTAGTTCGGTTTTCAGTTATCTTTGCACAAGTGAGAAAAATTCACTTCACAGGAAAAAACTGGAGCCAAACACACAATGCATATTAATAAAAGCACTCAAATTGAAGCACAAGTCTCACATAACAATTAACTGGCAGTGCACAAATACTTCAGTACACAAATAGTACACAAATACTTCAGTACATAAATTAGTTAACTGCTCAAATTAAGAGCTACTACAGTTGAATGCAGCATTGCAACAACAATGGATCACTCAATTTCCTCCAGGATCTGCTGAACTTTCCTTATCTTGGCCTTGGTGTCTTCCTTGTGCTTGAACAAATCACCAATCATGTACTCCAGCTTCTTTTTCTCCTTCTTCAACTCATCCCTCTGTGACACCGCATTGTCCCTTTCTTCCATCAATATGTCCCTCTGTTGCATCATCTCATCCCTCTCTTTCTCTGCCTTAGCCCTAATCACCTGATGAATGCTTGTGGTTGATTTATCAGACATCTTCTTCTTCTCCAGCTCTTGCTTTAGGTCAGAAAGGGCAAGCTGTGTATTGCCCAATTGGGCAATTGCCTGCTCCATGTCAGCCACCATCTTAGCAAAATCTAGTTTAAAAAACCTCAGATCTTTTTCCATCTTTTCCTTCTCTATCACAACCCTAATATTTTCTTCAGCATTAACTACATTCTCCCTGAGCCTTAGCTTGTTCTTATCTTCATACATGCCCCAAATCCTAGCTAGACTCATCTTCAGAGTGGCAGGCCATTCAGGGTCAACCCAAAGCACATAGCTGCATTTCCTTCCTTCCTACAAATTCAAGTCAAATACAAAACTAAGTTAACTGCTGAAAATACAGTTAACTAAATGCAGTAGTTTAGTTAACTGCTATAAAATAAAGTTAACTGCTATAAAGTATAGTTAACTACTATAAAATTTAGTTAACTGCTCTAAAATACAGTTAACTGCTATAATATTTAGTTAGCTGCTACAACATTCAGTTAACTAGTCAAAAATTCTATTAACTGCTAAATAATTCAGTTAACTGCTAAAATTCAGTTATATATTGGCATTAAGCTTGGAGCAGTACTGACCTACTCTAAAAATGACACTTGGGCCATTAATGAACTACATTAACATAACTGTAAATTATTCAAAGGATTGATAATATAGTGACAACACTATGGCACAAAAGCATAATATCAATTATTCACATAACCAAATGATCCACTACTTAATTTGCAGTTCATTCAAGATCTGGAAATCCACTCACCTTTTGTGCACAGGCAAGAAATCTCCTTCCACTGTCAACTGAATGAAAGGAAACAAACTTCTCACACACTGCTTGGTGTTCACATCTAGCAGCCAGATCTGCAGCAAGGCCTCTCCATTCCGAGCAGAGAATGGTGGCAGGAGTCTAAAAGAAGTTCTTGTCAGAACAAATCACCATTTCACCTAGCCCTAAATGCTTGAGGTACAGGGATAAACTGACCTGGCTGGTAACGGAGTCGTCGTCCGACCACGAGGAGCTTGAGCCCTCACTCCAGGAAACCATGGTGGCGGCAAGCTTGACGGCGGCGGGGAAGAACAGAGAGGTCAGTGGAGGATGGGGTGGGTGTGGGGTGGTGCCGACCGGACTCCAAAGGAATATAGGGACAAAGTTAATTCAGTACACAGTAGTGCGGGTTCATTACTGCTAAGGCCAGGGGGTAAATGCAAAAAGTGCGGCGGTGACCGGCTCTGCTGACTTGGCACCAGTTGGCGTCGTCTGATTGGCTGAGGACCAAATCTGCACATTGGGTGCAAGTTGTAGGATGAAATAGTTCGCTTTTCCAAGTTCCAGGACTAGATCATCACATCCATGACAAGTTGTAGGACTCCTGGTGCTATTACCTCTTCATATTACATACTCCCTCCGTCCGGAAATACTTGTCCTAGGAATGGTTATATCTAGACTTATTTTAGTTATAGATACATCCATTTTATCCATTTCTAGGACAAGTATTTTCGGACGGAGGGAGTACAACATTCAGAAACCAAATATTTAATCCCCATGGCAATGAGCGGGGTATTGTATAGTATAAATCAGACTTGCGAAACAGATCGGTTCAAGAAAGAATGCCTTAACAAAAACTAAAAGCAAAATAATAATCTCTTCGTCGAAAGAATTTGAGGATTGCAAACCTTCAAAAAAACCTGCTTGGTCGCTTGATTTGTTAGATTTGCAATACATACGAAATCTTTATTTGAAGTATTCTTGCATTACATTTCATAGAAAAAAAAATACTATAGGCTTAGAGACACTCATGTATTTTCCTCTGATAATCAAACATGAAAAATCCATGGAACACTTTTAAAAGAAAAACGTGAAACATCCATATAGAATTTTAAAAATTGGCACTAAGTTATAAAATAGTATTTCTGCCCTTCCTAACTGTTGAGGTCCGACAAATTAAGAGTAACTCCAACATGCCGACCCAAACGGACGGCGATTTTGTCCGCTTTTCGTTCGTTTGGGTCGGCCGCCCGCTCGGTGTCCGTGTTGTTTTCTTTTTGGGTCGGCCATGCACCCAACGCAAGAGACCTATTCCATGTCCGCCTACAAATTAGAAAAGGCATGTGACCATAAATCATGTTAGCAGCCATGCCGCCGCCCGAAGTTCATGCCGGCACCATGCCAGCGGCCGACATACAATGCCAGCCTCCAAAAAGACCATCACACAGTTCTTGCTGGCGCTTGCCAGCACACAAAAAAGGTCGGGAGTTCGACCACGCCATCTCGATCATGGTCATGCCAGCACACTTGTCGGCATAGAAAAAAGGATGGCGCATGCCGCCATAGATCACTCGTCGTCGAACTTGAGCATGTCGGGCCTGCATCTTCTCGAACCATGGCCTCTTCCTCGGCGACACGGTGTTGAGGTCCACCTTCATGATCTCCACCCCCGTTAACATGCTAGCGAGAGCCACTTCTTTCGCCTTGGTCTTGGCATTGGCGGCCTCGATCTCTAGCATCTTGGCTTGCTTCTCCGCCTCCATCTCAAGCATCCTCGTTTGCTTCTCCGCCTCCATCTCAAGCATCCTCCTTTGGATCTCCATGAAGGCGTTCATTTGCTCTTTCTTGTCTTGTCAGCGCTTCTCCTTCCTTGAGTCCTTCTTGGTCATCATGCCCTCCACGGTTGCGATCAAGGCGATCGACGCCGCATCCCGCTTGTCCTCCTTCTTGGAGTTGGTCTTCCCCCGCGGTCGTGGCTTCTCGCCCTCCCCAACCTCCTCCACGGCTTTCTTCCCCCCCACGCGCCATGAGGGCGGCATATTGCGCCTTGAACTTCTCCTCCTCGTTGATGACCCTCCAACAATGTGAGAGGTTAAAGGACTTGGCGTCATGTTGGACCTTGAAAGCCTCCAAAGCTTGGAACTCCTACAAATGGATAGCATTCAAGCATGTGGGCAAATGGGTATGCATAAACGGAATGAAAACGAAGAGGGCCGCATGCATACCATGTCTTGCATGCCGATGCCGCTCACGGGGCATGCCTTGATGCTCTCAAGAGTGGCACAAAACTTGTTGCACTCTTGTTGGATCACCCTCCATCGCGTTCAAATGGACACCCACCCGCGCGTGCTTTGCATTTGGTACAGCGCTCATGGTACTCACGGTGGACACGAATCCAAAAGGTTGATGCCTTTTGTTCGGCGCCGACCTTGGGGTCTTGCCCAATGTCCCTCCAACACTCACAAAGGAGCTTGTCCTCGGCCGCCGTGTATGCCTTCGTCCGCTTGCTCTTGCGCTTCGGCTTCGCCCGGCGGTTTGGTTGGCGAGCTCGTCCTCGAACAAAGGCTCCCCGTCGATGTCCAACTCATCCTCTTCCTCGAGCCCGTAGTCCTCCGGAAACTCGTGGTCTAGCGGGAAGCCGTCCAGGTCCAGGCCGATCTGATCTTGCATGAAGGCGTCGTGCATGCCAGCTTGATCATAGGTCGCCGGCGTGAACAGCCCCCGGTCTTCTTGGCTTTGGGTCTCATCGCGATCGTAGCCAGCCGCGGTAGCACCGTCAGCGGTCGTCGCACCACCCTCGAAGATGATGCTCTGCATGTAACAGTTGGCCGTCTCGTCCTCGGCGGCCGCCGGCATTCTGTTAAACAGGTTGCGGGCGCCGGGGAGCACGTCGGCTGGCATCTCCCGCGCGCGTTTCCTGGTCCCTCCGGATGACGAGGCACCGGCCACCGGCGTGGCGTTGAGGTCAATGGGCGCGGGCGGGCGTTGAAGGAGCCACCACGCTTACCTCAAGCGAGCATTCTCCGGAGAGTCGAGAGGCTTGTGGGCAGACGTGGAAGCCGGGGATCGGGTGCGTCGCCAACGCGCGCGGCGACTCCGGCAACATCATCCGAGGAACGTGGATGAGCCAGTGCTGGCCGCGGTCACGGCGGCGTTGACGAGTCGTACTGGCCAGGGTTTAACCCTAGGTAGAACAGGGTCTCCCTCGTCGCCGCCGCGACGCGGGCGTTGGTGTCCTCCTGCTGCGCGGCGGCGGCGAGGGCGGCGGCGGACGCTGCTTCGTCCCTTGCGTCCGCCGCGTGCCTCAGGCCCTTCCTCTTGGCTGACTGCACGACCCGCTCCTTCGGCGTCAGCTTCTTCTTGGGCGGCGCGACGGTCTTGCAAGGGGCGCGGGGCTTGCCTTTGCCGGAGGGGGCGGAGGCGAGGCCGGACGAGACGAGGGAGGCGAGGCCGGCGGCGGCATCGAGGGCGTCGTCCATGACGAGCGGTCGGGAGCGCGGGGGCGGGAGCGCGCGGACGAAATGGGTCGGCGCCTTGCGCGGACAAAACGGATCGGCGTGTTGGAGTTGCTCTAAAGTGGCCCTACATGTGGTTCCTGTGTAGTTTTGTTCGGAAAAGATGTGAAAGGTGGAATAAAATACCTGGAGCATCCTTTCGGACTGCCTGCCTGCCGCCCAAACGCTGAAACAAAGCTTTGTTTATCCGGCACATACACGCACAAAGCCTGGTGGCCGCATGCGCTGAGATGTGATCTAGTCACCTGGGGCCCACCTGTCACCATCATTTCCAAGCTGTGGGTACTCGGTACCGCCGCTACGTGTTAACCACCAACTACAGTACCCATCAAGTGACGCGATGTCTCAAGCGAGAAATGAGAAATTCACCGATGAAAACAAGGGAGGGTTGTCTAGGTTTGGATATCTAGGGGTCTCCCGTGGGCTGAATAACCAAATGAGTTTGATTTTTCTGGGACTATGCTAATGTCTCCTCAAAGTATCATAAAACTAAATGTACAAGAAGAAAAAATGTAATAGACAATGGTTGACTTTGGATCATCGTTCTTTTGAAACTCGACCTCGGAGGCGACAAGAATTTTACGCCAGAGCTCCATCAAACTCAGCCCAGACAGACAAATGCGATGAGGGCGAAATCAAAAAGACCATCTTAAAGATGAAGTGTGCCCCTGTGAGAAAAAAAAAATCTAACCTAAACTACTTGTCAGTGCCGAGGAATGATCGCCCCATCGGCGGCCTGAGTGGAAGGCAGATCACGGGCTTAACGACGAAGCCTAAAGGGGATGAACACCCTAGCCAATGCAGTCGCAAGTGGGAAAGAGTCACGGAGCGTTCATGAAATGGACTTTTATTTTGGTTGTTGTCTATCTTTCTTCTTCCACTTCGCCATGTATCTTCTATGCATCTTAGATGCCTCTCCTCCTCTTGTTGCTCCTTCTCATGGTGATCGCCTGGACCATGCCGAGGTGAGGCATCTGCAAACTAATCATTCCATCCCACTAAGCTGAGTGGCGCTGATGTTATCCTGTGACCCCGACTACCCGGTAGCCTGTGATGGTGTCATCATCACCGCCGGTTGCGAGTTAGTATTCCCTTCTTTTCGCTTCTTAGAGCATCTATAGCCGAAATGGTAAAATTGGACCGCTTATACGTCTATGGACGCATCCGGGCGTGTCCACGGACAATCACTGGTCACCCCTCGTTTCTCCTAGTCCGTAGCCGCCCCCCTCAATCCGAACCCACAAATCCATGCACCCCATGAAATGTGAGATAAACTACGTAGGTCACATTTAACATACCAACGTAGTAATAAGTAAACTATAGCTAGATAGATAAACAGAAGAAGCGTGGGCGCCGGACTTCACTATTCCCTCGCGGGTCACTTCCCCTTGTAGTCACCGGATCGACGGTAGTAGTGCTCCGCGTAGGATTCGATGGTCGGAGGGGCGTCGTCAACGTGGCTCGTTATGCCATTGTCAGATGACGATGCGGGGGGAGATGATGTCGGCGAGACAACGAACGGCGCGGGCCTGCTCCTTCATGACTGTGTCGCTTTTGCCGTCGCGACCGCACTCTCCTTTGCAAGGCGCTCAGACTGCTCCTCGATGCCGAGCTGGAGCGCCTTCGCGGTCTTACGGCGGCGGCACTCGCGTCCATCTCTGAGGTCAGCGAACGAAGGATGATGTCGCGCATGAGTTGTTCCTCCGGGTCGAGCGACGTACACCTGCAAGAGCGCAACATGTGTGGGATGAACTGGCCACCACCATCCTCATCACGACCCGCTGCCTCTCGTGGCATGCGGCCCGTGCCTACGATTCAGGCGTCCTCCTACACGGGCTCGGCAGTGCGGGCACGAGGACCCATCGCCGGCCGGGTGGAGAAGCGGGTGGAGGGGTGCGGGGGGGGGGGGGCGTAGAGGACGGCGGATTTTGACCGGCACCGCAATGGGCCGACACGGGTGGCCGCATTGCGTCGTCGGGCTATTGATAGCGGTTTGGAGCTCAAGCTATCGCCTATGTCCACACACAAACGTTGCAGTGCGGCACGAAGGGTGAGGTCCTCATCGTCTCCACCTCTGAGTCCTCTAGCAGCAGGGCGTCCCAATCAATTGGATCCGCCTTCCTACCGGATCCGCCGCCGGATGCGCTCCTGGAGCTCGAGGAGGGGAGGTGGCGAGCAGTGGAACGGAGCAGAGAGTGAGGAATAGGGTTTGGTCTGGATCGGTTTTTTGTGGGGACGGGATGGGGTCGACGCGGGTTGGCGTGGGCCGGTCCAATATGCTGGTTGCGTCCGGGCATGTCCTGTCCGCCTCATATCCGCCCCAGATATATGCTGAGAATTGGGAGTCCTAGACAGCCCGTGTAACACCCCTATGTAATTGCTTCAATGATCGGCTGATGATGATGCCAAGTCATACCATTTGCAGTGCCAAGTCACATGGGTTAAGGATCCAAATCAACTCCAATCTGAAAATCAACTCAAATTCAAAAGTGCAAAATAAATTTGCTCAAACACCTTTGGAAAAATGTTCACTAATTAGCAAATATTACAGATGCACTGGTAAAAATATAACCATTGATACTTGGATTGTATAAGTGGTTCAAACCACATGAAACAGTACCAAAACAACCATATTAAATTCATTTCAAATTCAAATATAATCCAAATTTGCCTAAACCAATTTTTGGTGGAAGGGAATATTGCATTGTAATATTGAGGACAACTCTCATACTTTACAAAAATGCAAAAGTGCCCTAACTAATTCAAAACAGAAAAGAATTAAGGAAAATAGAAAGCAGAGAAAGGAAAATAAGAAAGGCCACTGTGCACTGCCACAAGTGCACAGTGCACTGGCCCAGCCCAGCAGGCCCATCTCCCCTTACCTCTCTCCTGCGTGTCGCCGGCGCCTTGGCCAAGCACGCGCGCGCCGGTGAGCGCGCGACACCGCGGCGTCCACCGACGAAACAGGAGCGCGGAGCGGATAAGGAGGAGCCGAGCCATTTCCCCTGGTCCTTCTCGACCACTTCTCCCTTCTCCCCTCGCTCTCTCCTCCTTTCCCCATCGGCGCCCGACGCGGTCGCCGTCGTGCCTCGCCGTTGCCGCGGCCACCGGCCACCCTTCGCCAAGCTGACGAGTCAGCGAGCTCCGTCCCGCTCCTCTCTGTCGCCTGGTGTCCTCCGTTCGAGCTGAGGAGCAGCGAAGGCGGTGGATCGAACCGTTCCCTTCTACGCTGCCTCCGGCGATCTTCGCCTCCGGCGACCCTCTGCGCTACTAAGCCTTCGAAGAGCCTCCTTGAGCTCCCTCGGTGAGCTACCGTTCCTCTCTCTTCCTTTTCCCTGTCGTTCGCGAGCTCCAGCACGACGAACCGCGGTGGCCGAACCCGCCGCCGCCTGGACACGTCGCCGGCGTAGCCACGGTGACCTTTGGGTCCCGTGCGGGTCACCGTCACGCTCGCCGTGACGCGTAGAGGCCTTCTGGCCCTTTAGTTTGCTCGCTAACGCGCCGTGTCGTCGTTTTCGACTTCACCCGAACGCCGATGTCCGTCGCGCTGCTCGCCGCCGTCGTTGTGCGCTGTTTCCGGCCACACCACCGCCACCATTCGACGCGCCATCGAATGGCCGTTCGAACGCGCCCGGCCCCGAGCTTTTTGGTGGCCTATAGGCGAATCCCGGCGAACGCCCGAGCCGCGCCGCCGCGTTTACGTGCCCGCCGGCGTTCAGTCGCCGGCCGCCGACGTGGCAAGGTGGGACCCACCCCCTGAGAGGCTGCCAGTGGGCCCCAGCGCCTCGGTTGACCATGTTGACCTGGTCAACGTGGTTACTGTTCATCCACGGAGTATGACATGTGGGCCCCATCCGATAATTACTCTAATTAAACACTTTTAAAAATAAAAGTTAATTAGTTAGTTAATGTGACACTGACAGAAGGGCCCCACTTAGTTAATTAAACTTGTTAATCGATTTAATCCACTGTTAGACAAACAGAGGCTGACATGTGGGTCCCACTGGACCCACATGTCAGGTTTGACCAGGTCAGCGTCACTGTTGACCTGCTGATGTCAGCAACACATCATGCTGACATCATAATTCATTCTGTTAATAAAAATAATTCCAGAAAATCATTTAAACTTCAAAAATTAATAACTTTTAAACCGTAGCTCAGATCGAAAAAGTTAAAACATGAAAGTTGCTCAGAACAACGAGACGAGTCTGATCGTGCCGTCTGTTTCCTTGTCGGAACCTCCTACGTAGGAGAACTCGTAACTTCGAGCCCGATTTCGGTAGATGAATAGTGACTAATCATCGGTTATTAAATCCCAGATTAATTCTAAAAATAACTAAAATGACTTAGAGGCATATTTAGGCAACCCTGCACTGCATCATAGCATAGCATGCCCCGTGCTGCATTTGATTGCATTATATTTACTTGTTTCCTCCCCTCTTCTCTTTCGGTAGACCCCGACGTTGCCGTAGCTCCTGAGGCAGACGCCGCTCCGGAGTACGACTACGTCCCCGACGACCCTGCCCTTGCCGTCGAGCAGACAGGCAAGCACCCCCATTTTGAGCATTCCGATATCGCCCACTCTTCTCTCTCTTATGCTTGCATTAGATGTTACTGCTGCTGTTACTATCCTATATTTGTTGCATAGCCTGTTTACTTGTAACCCGCTGTTGATACTTTCCTGCTATCCTAAACTGTTTAGTATAGGATGGGTAGAGCCTTATCAGAGACCCACTTGTCCCGACTGCCCCGCTGGACTCTCAGAAGACCCGAGCAATGGGATCGAAGATCAAACCCTGGCACCGCACGTCACTTCCCCTAAGATGCTTGACTCTACTGGGTTACTATCGAGTGCCGAGGGTGATACCTCGTCAGCACTTCTGATGATAACCTTGTAGGTTAGTTATTCGGTCGTGGTAAGCGAGGGTGATTCCTCCTACACCACCCCCGATAACGACGTCGTCGTGCAACTTCTCAAGTGTGGACCTCGAGGGTGATTCCTCATTCGTTCACCTTGACGATAGCATCGAGTGGGAATTCCATCAAGGGTGATTCCTTAGGGTTCCCCTTGGTGTCAGACACACGGAGACTTGGTCACTATGACTGAACACTGAACCATGATAACATGATACTAAAGACGGGTCGGCCCTGAGGGGTACCCGCGCGAGCATGAATGCGAAGTGATGTGGAGTCGGGTTGACCTGAGAGGTGCCCGCGAGATAACTATGAGGCGTGGCCGGGCATTCTTAGCCCTTGCCGCAAGTCCTCGAGACGGGGCGACGGGGTCACATCGATCGTGAGTCTCTGCTCGTTTCCGCGCGCTCCTAATTCACTAACGGTTTGGATATTTGATCCGAGGGGCCTCTGGCCCGATAGCACTAACCATCACGTGGGCATAGTATGGGCGTTCTGCGTCGTATACTTCAGCCGGAGCTTAATTGACGTCAGCAAGGAGCGGCGCGCGCTGAATTGGACTGGGAACGCAATCATGCTTGTATAAGGGGTTGCTAGGTCTGCTTTCAGCCGCGTTCGCAACGCATAGGAGCGTCCGGGGTGATGGTCCAAGACCCCTGGGGGCATAGGTTAGTCCGGCGTGCTGACCTCTCATTAAGTATTTGGTCGGGTTGCGGCGTGTTGCTTAGCCGAGGCCGGGCATGCCCCAGAAAAGTGTGTCCGGCCGGAGTTAAGCGAGCGTGGTGGGTAACTTGGTGCACTCCTGCAGGGAAGAAACTTCTATCGATAGCCTGTCCTACGGTAACGGACACTCGGAGTTGTATCCCGATCGGTACAACTAGAACCTGAGATGAGAACTGGATAGTACGGCTCTGGGATTGCTTTCTCGCAGGGAATCGAGGAAGAATCTCTTGCCGAGGTTGATGACATTACTACTATACTTTACATTATGTTATTCTGTTCTCTTCTAATGCTGCAAGACTGATGAAGATGCTTGAAGATGCTAGTCTTCGATAGGACTAGGCTTTCCCCCTCTATTTCTGGCATTTCTGCAGCCCAGTCCACATATTCAGCCCCCTTTGAAAATGATGCATATGTAGTGTAGATCCTTGCTTGCTGAGTACTTCGGATGAGTACTCATGTTTGCTTTATTTTTATTTTTCCCCCTTTATTCCTTTGTCGCATCCAGACAACGGAGCCCCGGAGCCAGTTGTCCCCACCGACGACCACTACTACTACCAGCCCGGAGAGTACTACTACTACGAGGAGCCGTCTGACGACCAGGAGTAGGATCGGAGGGTCCAGGGCAGGAGGCCCACGCCTTTTCGATCGTAGTTTTTATTTTGCCCCGCCTCTGTGAAGGCTTATCTCTCTGTTCTGTAATATATCTGTACCCAGATATCTGACGCTTCCGCTGACACTTGTATGCCATCGAGCTATGTATTCGAGCCCTCGAGGCCCTGGCTTGTAATATAAAGCTTGTATGAATTTATTTATGTTTTAGAGTTGTGTTGTGATATCTTCAAGTGAGTCCTTAGGCTTAATCGTGTGCATTTGCGTGTATGGTTAGTGCATGATTAAGCCGGGGTCGTCACAGGTTGGTATCAGAGCCGACTGCCTTTAGGAGTCCCCCTTTCCAACTCTTTGGCCGAAGTTGAGTCTAGTGGTCGAAAAACTGTTTTACTAACTTGGCTATTGTAACACCCCCTTGTAATGGCCACAGTGATCAGCTGTTAATAATGCCATGTCATCATCATTTGCCGTGCCAAATCATTTGGGTTAATAATCCAATTCAAATTCAAAATCTGAAAATCAAATTAAATTCCAAAGTGCAAATTGAAGTTGATCAAACTCTGCTGGAGAAATGTTATTTAATTAGCAAATAATCCAGTGGTCATGGCAAAATCATAATCATTATTTTTGGAGTTAGCTAAGTGAGTGAAACAACCTGAAACAGCACTCAAAACAGACTATTTACATCTATTAAATTAATATCAAACTCAAATGGAATCCAAATTTGTCCAAACCACTTTTTGGTGAGAGATAATATTGCATTGCAATATTTGGGCCAACTCCCACATTTTTCAAAAGTGCACAAGTGCCCTAAACATTTTGAAACAGAAAAGGATAAAAGAAAATGGAGAAGCTAAAACAGAAAAACAAAAGCGGGACACTGTGCACTGGGCCTTAGTGCACAGTGCCCCGAGTCGCGGCCCAACTGGCCCAGCTTCTCCTCCCTCCTCTCCGTGTCGGCCGCGCCATGGTCGCGCGCGCGCGCGCCAGCCGGGCGACGACACGGCGACGGCACCGACGCCACCGACAGCCGCGAGGAGATAAGAGAGAGGCCGTGCGTCTCCCCTGGCTCTCCTCGCCACTTTCCCCTCTCCTCTCTCTCGCTCCGCCCGTCTTCCCCCTCAGATCCGGGAGCAACCGGACGCGGCCGCCGCCGCTCGACGCCGTGCTCGCGGCTACCGGCCTCGCATCGCCTCGTCGAGATGTCCCTCGCCTCCGCCGTGGTCGACCGCGTCGCCTGAAGCTCTCTGGTGGAGCAGGGGAGCTCCACAGGCGTCGTTTTTCTCCGCCCCCTTTGCTTCGGTCGCCGGCGCCTCTCCGTCGATTCCCGGCGCAGCAGCTACTAAACCACTCGCCGGGCCTACGTGTGAGCCTGCACGGTGAGCTTCTCCCCTCCTCTCTCTCGCTGCGCCATAGGAACCGCCGTAGCTAGCCGCCACCGTGGTCGTGCTTTGGCCGCCGCCGACGAGCTCGTGCTCGTGGCCATGGCCGCTTCCGTGCTTGGCTAAGCACCGCGCTGTGCTCCTGGCAACCCCGGGAGTCGAACGCGCACTCGCACGTACCCCCTCGAGCCGCGCAGCCGCGATCCCGTCCAGACCCCGAACTCCGGCGCCGCCCGCGAGCTCACCGTCGACGGCTCCGGTAGATTCCGGCGACGAGACCACTCCCACGCGACGGGCGAGTCCCCTGGCTTTCGAACGCACCCAAGCCCGACTCGAACCGAGCCCTATAGCTCGATTCCGGCCAACTCCGGCGACGCGCCGCCGTGCGATCTGGTCGCCGGCGACCAGCCGCCGGCCCCGCTGACGTGGCACAGGCGGGGCCCACCCCTGGGTCACTGACCCGTGGGCCCCAGGGGCCCGACCGGCCAGCTGACCGGTCAGCCCTGCTGACTGGACCGGCCCAGTCGCTGACACGTGGGCCCCACCTCCCTGATTAATTAGTTAAAACAAATTAGAAATAAAAATAAACTAATTAACCTAATGTCTCACTGACATGTGGGGTCCACCCCCTAATTAATCCTGGTAATTAAACTGAATCACTGATTAAAGAAATAGAGGCTGACATGTGGGTCCCACTGGACCCACATGTCAGGTTTGACTGGTCAACCGTCCTGTTGACTTGCTGACGTCAGCAGCACGCCATGCTGACGTCATAATTCATTTTCTGTTAAATAAAATAATTCCATAAATTCAAATAATCTTTAAAAATTAATAACTTTTAAACCGTAGCTCGGATCGAAAAAGTTAAAACATGAAAGTTGCTCAGAACGACGAGACGAGTCTGATCGTGCCGTCTGTTTCTCCATCGGAACCTCCTACGTAGAAGAACTCGAAACTCCGGACCCAAATCCGACAGATGAATAGTGCACACACGTCGGATATTAAATCCCAGAATAATTCTAAAAATAACTAAAATGACTTAGATGCATATTCAGGCAACCCTGCACTGCATCATAGCATAGCACGCACTGTGTGGCATATGATTGCATATTGTTTACCTATTTCCTCCCCCTCTTCTCTCTCGATAGACCCCGACGCAGACGTAGCTCCAGACGCAGACGCAGCTCCGGAGTACGACTACGTTCCCGACGACACCCCTGAAGACCTTGCCCTTGCCCCAGAGCAAACAGGCAAGCACCCCCATTTTGAGCATGCCTATATCGCCTACTCTCTTCTCTCTTATGCTTGCATTAGAACTGCTACTGCTACTGTTTTCCTATATCTGCTGCATAGCCTGTTTATTGTAACCTGCCTTGCTACCTTACTGGTTATCCTAGACTGCTTAGTATAAGGTGGGTAGAGACACGACCGAGACCCCCACTTGATCCCGACTGCCCTGCTGGACATCAGAAGACCCGATCATCGGGATTGAAGACTAGACCATGGCACCGCACACCACTTCCCCTTAGTTGCCGACACTGCTGGGTTATCATCGAGTGCCGAGGGTGATACCTCGTCAGCACTTCTGATGTTAACCTTGTAGGTTAGTTACTCGGACGTGGTAAGCGAGGGTGATTCCTTCTACACCACCCCCGATCACGACGTCGTCGCGCAACTCCTCAAGGTGGACCTCGAGGGTGATTCCTCCTTCGTTCACCTTGATGATAACATCGAGCGGGAATTCCATCGAGGGTGATTCCTCAGGGTTCCCTTCGGTGTCAGACACACAGTTACCTTGGATATTATGACTTGCACTAAACTATGATACTAAAGACGGGTCGGCCCTGAGGGGTACCCGCGCGAGCTTAACGCGAAGTGATGTGGAGTCGGGTTGACCTGGATGGTGCCCGCGAGATAACTACGAGGCGTGGCCGGGCATTCTTAGCCCTTGCCGCAAGTCCTCGAGACGGGGCGACGGGGTCACATCGATCGTGAGTCTCTGCTCGTTTCCGCGCGCTCCTAATCCACTATGGTTTGGATATTTGATCCGAGGGGCCTCTGGCCCGATAGCACTAACCATCACGTGGGCATAGTATGGGCGTTCTGCGTCGTACACATCAGTCGAAGCTTGTTTGACGTCAGTAAGGAGCGGCGCACGCCGAGTTGGACTGGTAACGCAACCGCGCTTGTATAAGGGGTTGCTAGGTCTGCTCTCGGTGGCCCCGTAACGTGCAGGAGTTCTCGGGGCGATGGCCCAAGACCCCTGGGGGCATAGGTTTAGTCCGGCGTGCTGACCTCTCTTATAAGCCTAGGTCGGGTTGCGGCGTGTTGCTTAGCTGAGGCCGGGCATGACCCAGAAAAGTGTGTCCGGCCAGAGTTAAGTGAGCGTGGTGGGTAAGTTGGTGCACCCCTGCAGGGAAGAAACTTCTATCGATAGCCTGTCCTACGGTAACGGACACTCGGAGTTGTATCCCGATCGGTACAACTAGAACATGTGATGAGAATTGGATAGTACGGCTCTGGGATTGCTTTCTCGCAGGGAGTCGAGAAAGGATCTCAGGTCGAGGTTGATGATATTACTACTACTACTTTACATTATGTTCATCTGCTCTCTCCTGATGCTGCAAGACTGTCGAAGATTGTTGAAGATGCTAGTCTTCGATAGGACTAGGCTTTCCCCCTCTACTCTGGCATTTCTGCAGCCCAGTCCACATATACAGCCATTCCTTTGACAATGATGCATATGTAGTGTAGATCCTTGCTTGCTGAGTACTTCGGATGAGTACTCACGTTTGCTTTATTTTTTTTCCCCCATTTTCCATTTGATGCCACCAGACGACGGAGCCCCTGAGCCAGAAGCCCCAGCCGACGACCAGTACTACTATCCGCCTGGCGAGTACTACTACTACGAGGAGCCGTTCGACGACCAGGAGTAGGATCGGAGGGTCCAGGGCAGGAGGCCTACGCCTTTCGATCGTAGTTTTTATTTTTACCCCGCCTCTGTGAAGGCTTATCTCTCTCTCTGTAATATATCTGTACTCAGATATCTAATGCTTCCGCTGACGCTTGTATGCCATCGAGCTTGTATTCGAGCCCTCGAGGCCCTGGCTTGTAATATTAAGCTTGTATGACTTTATTTTATGTTTTAGAGTTGTGTTGTGATATCTTCAAGTGAGTCCTTAGGCTTGATCGTGCGCATTTGCGTGTATGATTAGTGCACGATTAAGCCGGGGTCATCACAGGTTGGTATCAGAGCCGACTGCCTCTAGGAGTCCCCCCTTTCCAACTCTTTGGCCGAAGTTGAGTCTAGTGGTCAAAAATTGTTTTACTAACTTGGCTGTGTGGCTTACGGGCCCACGTCGCCAACTGGGTGGTATTAGGATCTTTTATTCCTCGTCTTTACTCTGGGATTCTAATCTCTCATCTATTCGGGTTTACTAAAATTTACTAACACCGACATTTAGGATCTCGTTAATTCTATCCACCCGGAGAACTGGATTCAGTGCGATTTCCCTGTCATTGATCTGATTAGTCTGATAATCATTTCCTTTCCATTGTTTTGTTTAACCTTTCTCTCCGAGTTGTATTATACTCCGAGTTGTCATTCGATAAGACCAGATTCTGCATCAGAGTGCACGCGGAGAGTAGGATCCAGCGAGTTGATGGATCTTCGGTGTTTTCTAAACTCGACTTGAGGTTGGGTTATCACCAGATCCGTGTTCGTGAAGAGGATATTCCCAAGACTGCATTCGTTACTCGTTATGGCTCATACGAGTACACCGTCATGTCATTTGGTCTGACGAATGCTCCCGCTACCTTCTCCCGCTTAATGAATTATATATTCATGGACTACCTCGACAAATTCGTCGTGGTATATCTGGATGATATTCTGGTTTATTCGAAGAACAAAGAAGAACATGCTGAGCACCTTCGACTAGTTCTGGAGAGACTTCGAGAGCACCAATTATATGCCAAGTTCTCTAAATGCGAATTCTGGCTTCCTGAAGTGACCTACCTTGGACATGTGATTTCCAAGGACGGTATTGCCGTTAACCCGGAGCGTGTTCAGGCTATCCTTGACTGGACTCCTCCGAAGAATGCCAAGCAGGTCCGAAGCTTTCTCGGTCTAGCCAGCTATTGTCGCCGATTCGTCGAGAACTTCTCCAAGATCGCCAAGCCCTTGACTAATCTGCTCCACAAAGGCGTTAAGTTTGAGTGGACAGACAAGTGTCAGGAAAGTTTCCAAACCCTCAAGGACAAGCTCACTTCTGCTCCAGTGCTTGCTCCTCCTGATTCTCGCAAGGACTTTGTCATATATTGCGACGCCTCTCGTCAGGGATTAGGCTGCGTCCTAATGCAAGAGCGGAGAGTAATTGCATATGCTTCACGTCAATTGCGTCCACATGAAGAGAATTATCCAGTGCATGATCTTGAACTTGCAGCAGTTATGTATGCATTGAAGTTATGGCGACACTACCTTCTGGGTAATCGGTGTGAAATTTATACCGATCACCAAAGTCTGAAATACTTATTCACTCAACCGGATCTTAATCTCCGACAACAACGATGGTTAGAAGCTATTGCGGATTATGACTGCGGTATTTCTTATACCCCGGGCAAAGCTAATGTAATGGCCGATGCCCTGAGTCGCAAGTCATATTGCAACAACCTCATGGTTAGGCAAGCTCAACCTCGTCTTCACGCAGAACTGACTCAGCTGAATCTGCGAATTCTTCCCCAGGGTTCTCTTAATAACCTTGTGGTACAGCCAGACCTTCTGAAGGCTGTTAAAGAAGCGCAAGCCAAAGATGCTGAAATTGACTTGATGAAGAAGGAGCTTCACCTTGCTAAGTATCAGGATTTCTCAGTTGCTGAAGATGGTACATTATATTTCAGAGACCGCATCGTAGTACCTCGCTTCGAACTGATGACTGACAAAGTCATGAAGGAGGCCCATGATACACCGCTGTCTATCCATCCGGGTAGTACCAAAATGTATCGAGATCTTCGTCAAAGGTACTGGTGGTCTAGGATGAAGCAGGATATTGCTCGTTATGTTGCCGAGTGTGACGTTTGTCGTCGCGTGAAGGCAGAACATCAGAAACCTGCTGGAATTCTGCAACCGCTCCCTATTCCTCTATGGAAGTGGGATAAAGTGCAAATGGACTTCATCACTGGTCTTCCCAAGTCTCAGAAGGGTCACGATGCCATTCTTGTCGTCATCGACCAACTCTCCAAGGTTGCTCATTTCCTACCTGTTAAGGAGACTATCACCGCTAGCCAGCTAGCAGAACTGTACATTGCCAGAATTGTTTCACTCCATGGTATTCCCAAGGAAATCAGTTCAGACCGTGGCAGTATTTTCACTGGCCATTTCTGGGAAAGTTTCCAGAAAGCAATGGGAACTCATATTACCTGGAGTTCAGCTTATCATCCCCAATCCCAAGGCCAAGTTGAGCGCGTTAATCAAGTGCTTGAAGACATGCTACGAGCCTGTGTTATATCCTTCGGTAAGAAATGGGAGGAATCTCTCTCGTATGCCGAGTTCTCTTATAACAACAGTTATCAAGCCAGCTTAAAAATGGCCCCATTTGAGGTTCTTTATGGACGAAAATGTCGAACCCCTCTGAATTGGTCAGAAACTGGGGAACGACCTCTTGTTGGACCGGACATTATTCAGCATGCCGAAGAACAAGTCCGAATTATCCGGGAGAATCTCAAAGCAGCTCAAGACCGTCAGAAGAGTAATTATGATCGCAAGCGATGGGGTGTGATCTATCAACCTGGTGATCAAGCTTATCTTCGTGTCACTCCAATGAAGGGCACCCGTCGTTTCGGAATCGAGGGCAAGCTAGCTCCTCGCTATATTGGTCCTTTCCGCATCGTGGCTAGACGGGGACAGGTGGCATATAAATTGGAGTTGCCACCGCAATTCTCCCATATTCATGATGTCTTCCACGTGTCGCAACTCCGTAAGTGCTTCAAGGAATCCCCGCACCGTGCAGTGGATCATGAGATGCTCGAGCTACAAGATGATCTTTCCTATAAGGAGCATCCGATCCGCATCCTCGACGAAGCTGAGCGTCGTACTCGTCAGAAGACGACCAAGTTCCTAAAAGTGCAATGGTCGAATCATACTGAAGATGAAGCCACTTGGGAACGCGAGGATCATCTTCGGGAAGAATATCCCGGACTCTTTCCTTCTACCTCCTAAATTCTCGGGACGAGAATTTCTTTTAGAGGAGGAGAATTTGTAACACCCCCTTGTAATGGCCACAGTGATCAGCTGTTAATAATGCCATGTCATCATCATTTGCCGTGCCAAATCATTTGGGTTAATAATCCAATTCAAATTCAAAATCTGAAAATCAAATTAAATTCCAAAGTGCAAATTGAAGTTGATCAAACTCTGCTGGAGAAATGTTATTTAATTAGCAAATAATCCAGTGGTCATGGCAAAATCATAATCATTATTTTTGGAGTTAGCTAAGTGAGTGAAACAACCTGAAACAGCACTCAAAACAGACTATTTACATCTATTAAATTAATATCAAACTCAAATGGAATCCAAATTTGTCCAAACCACTTTTTGGTGAGAGATAATATTGCATTGCAATATTTGGGCCAACTCCCACATTTTTCAAAAGTGCACAAGTGCCCTAAACATTTTGAAACAGAAAAGGATAAAAGAAAATGGAGAAGCTAAAACAGAAAAACAAAAGCGGGACACTGTGCACTGGGCCTTAGTGCACAGTGCCCCGAGTCGCGGCCCAACTGGCCCAGCTTCTCCTCCCTCCTCCCCGTGTCGGCCGCGCCATGGTCGCGCGCGCGCGCGCCAGCCGGGCGACGACACGGCGACGGCACCGACGCCACCGACAGCCGCGAGGAGATAAGGGAGAGGCCGTGCGTCTCCCCTGGCTCTCCTCGCCACTTTCCCCTCTCCTCTCTCTCGCTCCGCCCGTCTTCCCCCTCAGATCCGGGAGCAACCGGACGCGGCCGCCGCCGCTCGACGCCGTGCTCGCGGCTACCGGCCTCGCATCGCCTCGTCGAGATGTCCCTCGCCTCCGCCGTGGTCGACCGCGTCGCCTGAAGCTCTCTGGTGGAGCAGGGGAGCTCCACAGGCGTCGTTTTTCTCCGCCCCCTTTGCTTCGGTCGCCGGCGCCTCTCCGTCGATTCCCGGCGCAGCAGCTACTAAACCACTCGCCGGGCCTACGTGTGAGCCTGCACGGTGAGCTTCTCCCTTCCTCTCTCTCGCTGCGCCATAGGAACCGCCGTAGCTAGCCGCCACCGTGGTCGTGCTTTGGCCGCCGCCGACGAGCTCGTGCTCGTGGCCATGGCCGCTTCCGTGCTTGGCTAAGCACCGCGCTGTGCTCCTGGCAACCCCGGGAGTCGAACGCGCACTCGCACGTACCCCCTCGAGCCGCGCAGCCGCGATCCCGTCCAGACCCCGAACTCCGGCGCCGCCCGCGACCTCACCGTCGACGGCTCCGATAGATTCCGGCGACGAGACCACTCCCACGCGACGGGCGAGTCCCCTGGCTTTCGAACGCACCCAAGCCCGACTCGAACCGAGCCCTATAGCTCGATTCCGGCCAACTCCGGCGACGCGCCGCCGTGCGATTTGGTCGCCGGCGACCAGCCGCCGGCCCCGCTGACGTGGCACAGGCGGGGCCCACCCCTGGGTCACTGACCCGTGGGCCCCAGGGGCCCGACCGGCCAGCTGACCGGTCAGCCCTGCTGACTGGACCGGCCCAGTCGCTGACACGTGGGCCCCACCTCCCTGATTAATTAGTTAAAACAAATTAGAAATAAAAATAAACTAATTAACCTAATGTCTCACTGACATGTGGGGTCCACCCCCTAATTAATCCTGGTAATTAAACTGAATCACTGATTAAAGAAATAGAGGCTGACATGTGGGTCCCACTGGACCCACATGTCAGGTTTGACTGGTCAACCGTCCTGTTGACTTGCTGACGTCAGCAGCACGCCATGCTGACGTCATAATTCATTTTCTGTTAAATAAAATAATTCCATAAATTCAAATAATCTTTAAAAATTAATAACTTTTAAACCGTAGCTCGGATCGAAAAAGTTAAAACATGAAAGTTGCTCAGAACGACGAGACGAGTCTGATCGTGCCGTCTATTTCTCCATCGGAACCTCCTACGTAGAAGAACTCGAAACTCCGGACCCGAATCCGACAGATGAATAGTGCACACACGTCGGATATTAAATCCCAGAATAATTCTAAAAATAACTAAAATGACTTAGATGCATATTCAGGCAACCCTGCACTGCATCATAGCATAGCACGCACTGTGTGGCATATGATTGCATATTGTTTACCTATTTCCTCCCCCTCTTCTCTCTCGATAGACCCCGACGCAGACGTAGCTCCAGACGCAGACGCAGCTCCGGAGTACGACTACGTTCCCGACGACACCCCTGAAGACCTTGCCCTTGCCCCAGAGCAAACAGGCAAGCACCCCCATTTTGAGCATGCCTATATCGCCTACTCTCTTCTCTCTTATGCTTGCATTAGAACTGCTACTGCTACTGTTTTCCTATATCTGCTGCATAGCCTGTTTATTGTAACCTGCCTTGCTACCTTACTGGTTATCCTAGACTGCTTAGTATAAGGTGGGTAGAGACACGACCGAGACCCCCACTTGATCCCGACTGCCCTGCTGGACATCAGAAGACCCGATCATCGGGATTGAAGACTAGACCATGGCACCGCACATCACTTCCCCTTAGTTGCCGACACTGCTGGGTTACCATCGAGTGCCGAGGGTGATACCTCGTTAGCACTTCTGATGTTAACCTTGTAGGTTAGTTACTCGGTCGTGGTAAGCGAGGGTGATTCCTCCTACACCACCCCCGATAACGACATCGTCGCGCAACCTTTCAAGTGTGGACCTCGAGGGTGATTCCTCCTTCGTTCACCTTGATGATAACATCGAGCGGGAATTCCATCGAGGGTGATTCCTCAGGGTTCCCTTCGGTGTCCGACACACAGTTACCTTGGATATTATGACTTGACTATGAACCACGATACTAAAGACGGGTCGGCCCTGAGGGGTACCCGCGCGAGCTTAACGCGAAGTGATGTGGAGTCGGGTTGACCTGGATGGTGCCCGCGAGATAACTACGAGGCGTGGCCGGGCATTCTTAGCCCTTGCCGCAAGTCCTCGAGACGGGGCGACGGGGTCACATCGATCGTGAGTCTCTGCTCGTTTCCGCGCGCTCCTAATCCACTACGGTTTGGATATTTGATCCGAGGGGCCTCTGGCCCGATAGCACTAACCATCACGTGGGCATAGTATGGGCGTTCTGCGTCGTATACTTCAGCCGGAGCTTAATGGACGTCAGCGCCTGATGCGGCACACGCTGGGTTGGACTGGGAACGCAACCGCGCTTGTATAAGGGGTTGCTAGGTCTGCTCACCGGCGGTGCACGTAACGTGCAGGAGTTCCCGGGGCGATGGCCCAAGACCCCTGGGGGCATAGGTTAGTCCGGCGTGCTGACCTCTCTGTTAGGTATTTGGTCGGGTTGCGGCGTGTTGCTTAGCCGAGGCCGGGCATGACCCAGAAAAGTGTGTCCGGCCAGAGTTAAGTGAGCGTGGTGGGTAAGTTGGTGCACCCCTGCAGGGAAGAAACTTCTATCGATAGCCTGTCCTACAGTAACGGACACTCGGAGTTGTATCCCGATCGGTACAACTAGAACATGTGATGAGAATTGGATAGTACGGCTCTGGGATTGCTTTCTCGCAGGGAGTCGAGAAAGGATCTCAGGTCGAGGTTGATGATATTACTACTACTACTTTACATTATGTTCATCTGCTCTCTCCTGATGCTGCAAGACTGTCGAAGATTGTTGAAGATGCTAGTCTTCGATAGGACTAGGCTTTCCCCCTCTACTCTGGCATTTCTGCAGCCCAGTCCACATATACAGCCATTCCTTTGACAATGATGCATATGTAGTGTAGATCCTTGCTTGCTGAGTACTTCGGATGAGTACTCACGTTTGCTTTATTTTCTTTTTTCCCCATTTTTCCATTTGATGCCACCAGACGACGGAGCCCCTGAGCCAGAAGCCCCAGCCGACGACCAGTACTACTATCCGCCTGGCGAGTACTACTACTACGAGGAGCCGTTCGACGACCAGGAGTAGGATCGGAGGGTCCAGGGCAGGAGGCCTACGCCTTTCGATCGTAGTTTTTATTTTTACCCCGCCTCTGTGAAGGCTTATCTCTCTCTCTGTAATATATCTGTACTCAGATATCTAATGCTTCCGCTGACGCTTGTATGCCATCGAGCTTGTATTCGAGCCCTCGAGGCCCTGGCTTGTAATATTAAGCTTGTATGACTTTATTTTATGTTTTAGAGTTGTGTTGTGATATCTTCAAGTGAGTCCTTAGGCTTGATCGTGCGCATTTGCGTGTATGATTAGTGCACGATTAAGCCGGGGTCGTCACAGCTATGTGGGTTACGGGCCCACGTCGCCAACTGGGTGGTACTAGGATCTTTTATTCCTCGTCTTTACTCTGGGACTCTGATCTCTCTTCTATTCGGGTTTAATAAAAATTACTAACACCGACACTTAGGATCTCGTAACTTCTATCCACCCGGAGAGCTGGATTCAGTGCGATTTCCCTGTCTTTGATCTGATTAGTCTGATAATCATTTCCTTTCCATTGTTTTGTTTAATCTTTCCATTCGAGATCTGTTATATTTCTCGTCATCGAATGACAATCCTGAATCTTCTCTGTTTCAGATGGACCGTCTGCTTCCACCTCGTCCTACGACGCAGCTTGTGCTTCGCACCTGTGCTCGAGACGTCCCTGGGTTTCCAGCTTTTCTGATCGCCCTCTTGATCAGGCTGGGATACCGCTGGTGCCCCGAGTACATGGTCTACGAGGTTTATCGTGAGTTCAACCAGGAGCAGTACTATGCTGATGTTCGCATCTACGATCAGCAGGATGACTCAGACACTGAGTTACACCTTTTTCACGGTATCGGCGTGACTATTGAGATGGCAGTCCATGATGCCGCCTACTCTGCTGTCGCACATCTCCGAGGACAGCTCAGCGCTGACTTGGATGCCTCTGAGTATCGGTACATTCCGTACGCCCCTGCTAGAGATGCTACTGGATACTACACACCTGTTTCTGCCCCGTACGAGCCTCGTCGTTACGATCAGCGAGTTCTGATTCACTATACTCAGGCTCTGGATCGCACTGTTCGAGCTCTTGCCGTCGAGTTGTTTGCCACTCGAGCATGACTCTACGAGGCTATGACGCAGTTGCTACCAGCTGTTCGTGCAGGGATACATCCGGAGCACATTCTTTACCCGAGCAGGACCGAGATGCCATCAGGGATCGATTGGCCTGCTGTGGGAGGTCACACGCCTGCACGTGGACCTCTTCTTACAGTTCGAGACCGGGTTCTGCATCAGAGTGCACATGGAGCACAGGATCCTTCTGCGACGAACGTCCGTCGTCCGCACTTGCACCTACCCCATTTCAGTGGTTTTCTCCGACGTTGATGTAGCCTTTGCTATGTCTCGTTGTGTACTTCCTTACCGCGTGCCTCCGCGCCGCCTAGCATGACTAGCTTTTGAATTTTGCGCTGTTATGCTGCCCGAATGTAACCGACTCTGTATGGATCTGTATGACTTAATGACTACTATTAAGCATCTGCTGTATTATTTAAATTCCTTCGCGTTACATCATGCATGTCGTTAAACACTCGCATTGGCTTCTGCTAAACTACCCCTGTCGATTTAGCAGGATGGCAGATAACAATCCACCTCCGCCGCCACCGCCTGACTATGTGGCTGCGATGATGCAACAGTTTGAACTTAACCGACAGTTCATGACGGGGATTATGCAGCAATTCCCCCGTCCCAATGCTGACCAGCCACCACCTTCCATCACCTTGCCAGAATTTATGCGACTTAACCCGTCGTTCTTTCGCAACACAGTCAATCCACTGGATGCCGATGATTGGCTGCGTGACATCTCCCATGAGATGGAGTCTGCTGGTGTCACCCCGGTCAACCATGTCACCTTTGCGACATACCTTCTGAAGGGTCCCGCATCACAATGGTGGGCCACTCACCGACAGACCCTACCACCTGGTACCGTCGTTACCTGGGCAGAATTCAAGATTGCTTTCCGTGCCCGCTACATTCCTCAAGCCGTCATAGCCCGGAAGAAGGCCGAATTCCGTAGTCTCGTTCAGGGCAACAAGTCTGTGGAAGTTTATCAGCGCGAGTTTCTTGACTTGTCTCGCTACGCTGAAGAAGACATTCCCACTGATGACCGAAGGCAGGAGAAATTCTGCGAAGGGCTGCACCATGACATTCAGTTAGCCCTGCTTGTTCAAGACTACCCTGATTTCGCCACCTTGGTGAATAAGGCTATCATGGTCGAGACTGGATTGAAGAAGCACAAGGAAGCTACCAGACGCACTCGTGAGACGGGCTCATCTTCGGGCTCGTCCTCCCAGAAGCGCCGCATTTGGATACCACAGAGCATGTACCGTCCAGCAGCATCAGTGCACAGGCCTTCCTATGCTGCACCACGTCTGCCTCATCCGCCACCGAGGCAGCCTCTGCAAGCTCCAGCACCTCGAGCTCCTGCACCATGTCCTAACAATGGACTCTGCTTCAAGTGTGGCCAGCCAGGTCACCGTGCCAGAGACTGCTCACAGAGTCAGAATCAGCTAGCTCTTCCTTCTTCTGGCCGTGGTAATGGCCGTGGGAATTCTCAGCCTCGCTACAGCAATGCCAGACCTTCTTATGGTCGTGGGCAGAACTACCACGTCAACATGGCTGAAGCTCAAGATCAACCTGAAATCGTGATGGGTACACTTCTTGTTAATTCCGTACCTGCATCTGTTTTATTTGATTCAGGAGCATCGCATTCATTCATGTCAGAGCATTTTGCATTCTTACATGGCATTAAGTATGAAAACTTGCAACAACCGCTAGCAGTAAACACCCCCGCGGGTCAGTGCCAAGCCTCCATGTTTTGCCCCGAAGTCACTATGGTGATTGAGGAGAGGAACTTTCAGGCCTTCCCCATTATCCTGAGAAATTCTGGGGTTGATCTTATACTGGGAATGGATTGGTTGAAGGCTCACTATGCCTCAATCAATTGTGCCACTAAAGTTGTACACCTCCTGCACCCATCGAATGAGATAGTGAATTATCAAGCTCATATCACTCAGAACGCCGAGGCTCAGATTTATGCCTTGAATGCGTTGAACGCTTCTCCGCTTGAGGGGATCGAGAACATCCCAGTTGTCTGTGACTTCCCAGATGTTTTTCCAGAAGAACTTCCAGGAATACCCCCTGCTAGAGCTGTCGATTTCGTCATTGACTTGAAGCCTGGCACCACTCCCATTGCGAAGCGTCCCTACAAGATGCCTCCGCACCATCTTATCGAGCTTAAGGAAGAAATTGATAAATCCTTAAGGAAGGGTTTCATCCGTCCCAGTTCCTCTGCCTGGGGAGCGCCGTCTCTTTTTGTCAAGAAGAAAGATGGTACGAATAGGTTGGTACAAGATTACCGTCCTATCAACCAGGCAACCATTCAGAATAAATATCCGCTTCCCCGGATCAATGATTTATATGATCAACTTGCTGGATCTTCGGTGTTCTCTAAACTCGACTTGAGGTTGGGTTATCACCAGATCCGTGTCCGTGAAGAGGATATTCCAAAGACTGCATTCGTTACTCGATATGGCTCCTATGAATACACTGTCATGTCATTTGGCCTGACGAATGCTCCAGCTACGTTCTCACGTCTGATGAATTATATATTCATGGATTACCTCGACAAATTCGTCTTGGTGTATCTGGATGATATCCTAGTATACTCGAAGAATAAGGAAGAGCATGCGGAACATCTTCGCCTTGTTCTAGAGAGGCTTCGAGAGCACAAGTTATATGCCAAGTACTCCAAATGTGAATTCTGGCTTTCTGAAGTGACCTACCTTGGACATGTGATTTCCAAGGACGGTATTGCCGTTAACCCGGAGCGTGTTCAGGCTATCCTTGACTGGACTCCTCCAAAGAATGCCAAGCATGTCCGAAGCTTTCTCGGTCTAGCCAGTTATTGCCGTCGATTCGTCGAGAACTTCTCCAAGATCGCCAAGCCCTTGACTAATCTTCTCCACAAAGGCGTTAAGTTTGAGTGGACAGACAAATGTCAGGAAAGTTTCCAGACCCTCAAGGACAAGCTTACTTCTGCTCCAGTGCTTGCTCCTCCTGATTCTCGCAAGGACTTTGTCATATACTGCGACGCCTCTCGTCAGGGATTAGGCTGTGTCCTAATGCAAGAACGAAGAGTAATTGCGTATGCTTCACGTCAATTGCATCCACATGAAGAAAATTATCCAGTGCATGATCTTGAACTTGCTACAGTGATCTATGCATTAAACTTATGGCGTCATTACCTTCTGGGTAATCGGTGTGAGATCTACACCGATCATCAAAGCTTGAAATATTTGTTCACTCAACCGGATCTTAATCTCCGTCAGCAACGATGGCTAGAAACAATTACGGACTATGACTGTGGTATTTCATATACCCCGGGCAAGGCTAATGTAATGGCCGATGCCCTGAGCCGCAAGTCATATTGTAACAACCTCATGGTTAGGCGAGCTCAACCTCGTCTTTATGCAGAACTGACTCAGCTGAATCTGCGAATTGTTCCCCAAGGTTCTCTTAATAACCTTGTGGTACAGCCAGATCTTCAAAAGGCTGTTAAGGAAGTGCAAGCCAAAGATGCTGAAATTGACTTGATGAAGAAAGAGCTTCACCTTGATAAGTACCGGGATTTCTCAGTTGCTGAAGATGGAACATTATATTTCCGAGACCGCATCGTAGTACCTCGCTTCGAGCTTATGACTGACAAGGTCATGAAGGAGGCTCACGATACACCACTGTCTATCCATCCGGGTAGCACCAAGATGTATCGCGATCTCCGACAGAGGTACTGGTGGTCTAGAATGAAGCAGGACATTGGTCGATACGTTGCTGAATGTGACGTATGTCGTCGCGTGAAAGCAGAACATCAGAAGCCTGCTGGAATTCTTCAACCACTCCCTATTCCTCTATGGAAATGGGATAAAGTGCAGATGGATTTCATTACTGGTCTTCCTCAGTCTCAGAAAGGTCACGATGCTATTCTTGTCGTCGTCGACCAACTTTCCAAGGTTGCTCATTTCCTACCTGTTAAGGAGACGATCACTGCTAGCCAACTAGCAGAGCTGTATATCTCCAGAATCGTTTTGCTCCACGGTATTCCGAAGGAGATCAGTTCGGACCGTGGCGGTCTTTTCACGTCCAAGTTCTGGGAAAGTTTCCAACAAGCAATGGGAACTCACATTACATGGAGTTCAGCTTATCATCCTCGGTCCCAAGGCCAAGTCGAGCGAGTTAACCAAGTACTTGAAGATATGCTTCGCGCTTGTGTTATATCCTTCTGTAAGAAATGGGAGGAATCTCTCCCGTATGCCGAGTTCTCTTATAACAACAGTTATCAAGCCAGCTTGAAAATGGCCCCCTTCGAAGTACTTTATGGACGTAAGTGTCGAACCCCTCTGAACTGGTCAGAAAGTGGGGAACGACCTCTCGTGGGTCCAGACATTATTCAACATGCCGAAGAACAAGTCAGAATTGTCCGGGAGAATCTCAAAGCCGCTCAAGACCGCCAGAAGAGCAATTATGATCGCAAGCGATGGGGTCTGACTTATCAACCAGGTGATCAAGTTTATCTCCGTGTCACTCCGATGAAAGGCACCCGTCGTTTCGGAATCAAGGGCAAGCTAGCTCCCCGCTATATTGGTCCTTTCCGCATCGTGGCTAGACGTGGACAGGTGGCATATAAATTGGAATTGCCACCACAATTCTCTCGTATTCATGATGTCTTCCACGTGTCGCAACTTCGCAAATGCTTCAAGAAATCTCCGCACCGCGCAGTGGATCACGAGATGCTTCAGTTGCAAGACGACTTATCTTATAAGGAGCATCCGATCCGCATCCTTGATGAAGCTGAACGTCGAACTCGTCAAAGGACGACCAAATTCCTTAAAGTGCAGTGGTCGAATCACACTGAAGATGAAGCCACTTGGGAACGCGAGGATCATCTTCGGGAAGAATATCCCGACCTCTTTCCTTCTACCTCCTAAATTCTCGGGACGAGAATTTCTTTTAGAGGAGGAGAACTTGTAACACCCCTATGTAATTGCTTCAATGATCAGCTGATGATGATGCCAAGTCATACCATTTGCAGTGCCAAGTCACATGGGTTAAGGATCCAAATCAACTCCAATCTGAAAATCAACTCAAATTCAAAAGTGCAAAATAAATTTGCTCAAACACCTTTGGAAAAATGTTCACTAATTAGCAAATATTCCAGATGCACTGATAAAAATATAACCATTGATACTTGGATTGTATAAGTGGTTCAAACCACATGAAACAGTACCAAAACAACCATATTAAATTCATTTCAAATTCAAATATAATCCAAATTTGCCTAAACCAATTTTTGGTGGAAGGGAATATTGCATTGTAATATTGGGGACAACTCTCATACTTTACAAAAATGCAAAAGTGCCCTAACTAATTCAAAACAGAAAAGAATTAAGGAAAATATAAAGCAGAGAAAGGAAAATAAGAAAGGCCACTGTGCACTGCCACAAGTGCACAGTGCACTGGCCCAGCCCAGCAGGCCCATCTCCCCTTACCTCTCTCCTGCGTGTCGCCGGCGCCTTGGCCGAGCACGCGCGCGCCGGTGAGCGCGCGACACCGCGGCGTCCACCGACGAAACAGGAGCGCGGAGCGGATAAGGAGGAGCCGAGCCATTTCCCCTGGTCCTCCTCGACCACTTCTCCCTTCTCCCCTCGCTCTCTCCTCCTTTCCCCATCGGCGCCCGACGCGGTCGCCGCCGTGCCTCGCTGTTGCCGCGGCCACCGGCCACCCTTCGCCAAGCCGACGAGTCAGCGAGCTCCGTCCCGCTCCTCTCCGTCGCCTGGTGTCCTCCGTTCGAGCTGAGGAGCAGCGAAGGCGGTGGATCGAACCGTTCCCTTCTACGCTGCCTCCGGCGATCTTCGCCGTCTCCGGTGACCCTCTGCGCTACTAAGCCTTCGAAGAGCCTCCTTGAGCTCCCTCGGTGAGCTACCGTTCCTCTCTCTTCCTTTTCCCTGTCGTTCGCGAGCTCCAGCACGACGAACCGCGGTGGCCGAACCTGCCGCCGCCTGGACACGTCGCCGGCGTAGCCACGGTGACCTTTGGGTCCCGTGCGGGTCACCGTCACGCTCACCGTGACGCGTAGAGGCCTTCTGGCCCTTTAGTTTGCTCGCTAACGCGCCGTGTCATCGCTTTCGACTTCACCCGAACGCCGGTGTCCGCCGCGCTGCTCGCCGCCATCGTTGTGCGCTATTTCCGGCCACACCACCGCCACCATTCGATGCGCCATCGAATGGCCGTTCGAACGCGCCCGGCCCCGAGCTTTTTGGTGGCCTATAGGCGAATCCCGGCGAACGCCCGAGCCGCGCCGCCGCGTTTACGTGCCCGCCGGCATTCAGTCACCGGCCGCCGATGTGGCAAGGTGGGACCCATCCCCTGAGAGGCCGCCAGTGGGCCCCAGCGCCTCGGTTGACCACGTTGACCTGGTCAATGTGGTTACTGTTCATCCACGGAGTATGACATGTGGGCCCCATCCGATAATTAGTCTAATTAAACACTTTTAAAAATAAAAGTTAATTAGTTAGTTAATGTGACACTGACAGAAGGGCCCCACTTAGTTAATTAAACCTGTTAATCGATTTAATCCACTGTTAGACAAACAGAGGCTGACACTGGACCCACATGTCAGGTTTGACCAGGTCAGCGTCACTGTTGACCTGCTGATGTCAGCAACACGTCATGCTGACGTCATAATTCATTCTGTTAATAAAAATAATTCCAGAAAATCATTTAAACTTCAAAAATTAATAACTTTTAAACCGTAGCTCAGATCGAAAAAGTTAAAACATGAAAGTTGCTCAGAACGACGAGACGAGTCTGATCGTGCCGTATGTTTCCTTGTCGAAACCTCCTACGTAGGAGAACTCGTAACTCCGATCCCGATTCCGGTAGATGAATAGTGACTAATCACCGGTTATTAAATCCCAGATTAATTCTAAAAATAACTAAAATGACTTAGAGGCATATTTAGGCAACCCTGCACTGCATCATAGCATAGCATGCCCGTGCTGCATTTGATTGCATTATATTTACTTGTTTCCTCCCCCTCTTCTCTTTCGATAGACCCCGACGTTGCCGTAGCTCCTGAGGCAGACGCCGCTCCGGAGTACGACTACGTCCCCGATGACCCTGCCCTTGCCGTCGAGCAGACAGGCAAGCACCCCCATTTTGAGCATTCCGATATCGCCCACTCTTCTCTCTCTTATGCTTGCATTAGATGTTACTGCTGCTGTTACTATCCTATATCTGTTGCATAGCATGTTTACTTGTAACCCGCTGTTGATACTTTCCTGCTATCCTAAACTGTTTAGTATAGGATGGGTAGAGCCTTATCAGAGACCCACTTGTCCCGACTGCCCCGTTGGACTCTCAGAAGACCCGAGCAACGGGATCGAAGATCAGACCCTAGCACCGCACGTCACTTCCCCTAAGATGCTCGACTCTACTGGGTTACTATCGAGTGCCGAGGGTGATACCTCATCAGCACTTCTGATGATAACCTTGTAGGTTAGTTATTCGGTCGTGGTAAGCGAGGGTGATTCCTCCTACACCACCCCCGATAACGACGTCGTCGTGCAACTTCTCAAGTGTGGACCTCGAGGGTGATTCCTCATTCGTTCACCTTGACGATAGCATCGAGTGGGAATTCCATCAAGGGTGATTCCTCAGGGTTCCCCTTGGTGTCAGACACATGGAGACTTGGTCACTATGACTGAACACTGAACCATGATAACATGATACTAAAGACGGGTCGGCTCTGAGGGGTACCCGCGCGAGCATGAATGCGAAGTGATGGAGTCGGGTTGACCTGAGAGGTGCCCGCGAGATAACTACGAGGCGTGGCCGGGCATTCTTAGCCCTTGCCGCAAGTCCTCGAGACGGGGCGACGGGGTCACATCGATCGTGAGTCTCTGCTCGTTTCCGCGCGCTCCTAATTCACTAACGGTTTGGATATTTGATCCGAGGGGCCTCTGGCCCGATAGCACTAACCATCACGTGGGCATAGTATGGGCGTTCTGCGTCGTATACTTCAGCCGGAGCTTAATTGACGTCAGCAAGGAGCGGCGCGCGCTGAATTGGACTGGGAACGCAATCGCGCTTGTATAAGGGGTTGCTAGGTCTGCTTTCAGCCGCGTTCGCAACGCATAGGAGCGTCCGGGATGATGGTCCAAGACCCCTGGGGGCATAGGTTAGTCCGGCGTGCTGACCTCTCATTAAGTATTTGGTCGGGTTGCGGCGTGTTGCTTAGCCGAGGCCGGGCATGCCCCAGAAAAGTGTGTCCGGCCGGAGTTAAGCGAGCGTGGTGGGTAACTTGGTGCACCCCTGCAGGGAAGAAACTTCTATCGATTGCCTGTCCTACGGTAACGGACACTCGGAGTTGTATCCCGATCGGTACAACTAGAACCTGAGATGAGAACTGGATAGTACGGCTCTGGGATTGCTTTCTCGCAGGGAATCGAGGAAGAATCTCTGGCCAAGGTTGATGACATTACTACTATACTTTACATTATGTTATTCTGTTCTCTTCTAATGCTGCAAGACTGATGAAGATGCTTGAAGATGCTAGTCTTCGATAGGACTAGGCTTTCCCCCTCTATTTCTGGCATTTCTGCAGCCCAGTCCACATATTCAGCCCCCTTTGAAAATGATGCATATGAGTGTAGATCCTTGCTTGCTGAGTACTTCGGATGAGTACTCACGTTTGCTTTATTTTTCTTTTTCCCCCTTTATTCCTTTGTCGCATCCAGACGACGGAGCCCCGGAGCCAGTTGTCCCCACCGACGACCACTACTACTACCAGCCCGGAGAGTACTACTACTACGAGGAGCCGTCTGACGACCAGGAGTAGGATCGGAGGGTCCAGGGCAGGAGGCCCACGCCTTTTCGATCGTAGTTTTTATTTTGCCCCGCCTCTGTGAAGGCTTATCTCTCTGTTCTGTAATATATCTGTACACAGATATCTGACGCTTCCGCTGACACTTGTATGCCATCGAGCTATGTATTCGAGCCCTCGAGGCCCTGGCTTGTAATATAAAGCTTGTATGAATTTATTTATGTTTTAGAGTTGTGTTGTGATATCTTCAAGTGAGTCCTTAGGCTTAATCGTGTGCATTTGCGTGTATGGTTAGTGCACGATTAAGCCGGGGACGTCACAGTCCGGACGTTCGGTGAGGGTTTGAGGGCTTGGTTGGGTTGAGTTTTTGTGATCGGACACTGATAGGACCATTCGTCTGGATGTATAGGGAGGATTTGAGAGGTACTCCCTCCCTTTACTTCACATATAAGATTTGTCGGAATTCAAACTTCGTACAATTTGATTATCTTTATAGAGAAAAATATCAACATTGACAATACGAAATCAATAACATTAGATGTGTCATGAATTCAATTTTCATGTCTTTTAATTTTAGTATAATAGATGTTGATATTTTTCCATATAAATATGTCAAGTTTTACAAAGTTTGACTTCAAAAAATTCTTATATGCAGAGTAAAGATGGACCGGTAGGAGTAGTACATATGCGTGAGGAGTATTCTCTTTCCTCACCATTCATGTAAAAAAAACTCTTTCCTCACCATTCTCCTTTCCTCCCGCATTGGAGCTTGCCAGTTGGACGGCTGAACGGTCAGCATGCATTTTTAAAGCTAAAACATTTTCTTTTGTTGAAAAGGAGAGACAAGCACTGACGGGTGGGGTCGTCATGTGCTTTTAGGTTAGTTCTTATTCCACTGATTGTGCTCCAATTCCAGCCGAAAGTGTGAGGTTGACAACCAATTTGACAAAAACCACCAGGGAGCAAAATATAGCTATCAAGAGTTGAGAGCTTGTGCTCTGTCTTACCTTAAAGATAGCGAGGAAAAATCAGACTAGCGAGGTCCTGCGTTTGAATCTGTCCTCAAGTGCACTCAAGTTGCCATGCCCATTGCTTGCATCCTCCTGTCTCCTTTTCCCTCTCAGCTTCACACCTTTTGAGGTGAGATCACTGCATCTACGTCTCACCTTGTGGCAGGCACAAGACGCCACAAAGCATGTGGATTTTGACTCGCAGCAGGTAAAGATAAGAACGTGTGCTGCATGGTTTTTCTGCCTGTATTTTACTGGTGGTAAATAGTACTACAGCTTGTTCACCGTTGCGGCTGGCAGAGCATCTGCGTCAACAACTTGGTTGATTGATTGACTGCCCCAATAAATCCAGTGGATTCAACACAAAAGATTCAGTACTAGTACCACATCTACATCTCAAAGAAAAGGACATATGGGGTGAAGGCCAAAAGAAAAAACATGGTATTTTATCTTTGGCCCTTCACATCCCCATGAGCCAGCTTGAGATTATTAGCCACTCAGGCGAGCTCTTTTGCGTTAGTCATTGGCTAGCCACCATCCTTATCACCTACGTGTTGCTTGAGCACATGGAAACCATGTGTTGTGATGGGGCTCCATAAGATTCAACCAACCACCAAGAAATTGAGAGGTGACGAAAAAATCCAAAAAATAAAAGATATCACAAGGGCTGGTGATAATCATGGCATGAGATATTACACATATTGCTTCAATGAAATGATATATTACATATACAGAGAAAACGATATCACGAATACATCATTCATGCCTCTCACACAACTCACTCATTGACTTGACTTAACTCTCTTCTCTTCTTGTAGCCACTCCTTTGTACACATCTCCATGGCCTTGATTGGCCCTGGATTTCTTGGTTGCATGGACAAAAACAATTCCATCATAAACCAAAAAATAAGCATGATGACAGATGAACTAGGACAGGTACCTAACTAATTCCCAACCCCTCCCCTCCCTCCAACCTAATTGAATGACTAATCCAGAAGGGAAGGCAAAGGGACTCATGAAAAAATTGATTCATACAAGAGGGCTAAACTTTGTGTTTCTGGTGCCCTCTGTCCCTGATCCTCACCCTCTAGATTTCTTCTACCCCATCCCCCCCAAACTAGAGCTCCCAAATTTACAAGGGCACCTGCATCTGAACCTGAAATTTATTTACATACAAAAAGATTTGTGGTAGAATTACCTAGACTCATTATACTTATGGGATTTGATTGATGGATTATATAGTTTTTAGGGGTTAAATTTTGGACTTAAGCTCCTCTCACTCGTCTCCTCACTCTCATCTCTCTCCCTCCAAAGCTTTTGCACTACTGAGGGGAGAAGATCTCCTGGTTATTCGATGTTGTATGTGCATCTAGACCATGGCGGCGATGCCATGGCCACGGCCGCTACGGCCGCCGTCGAGGCAGTCAAAACCCTCAACGCGGACGGCTGGCTGGAACACGCGAGCGCACCCAGCCGAGGAACGGGGCGACATCGGTGGTCCCGCCGGGCGTGGGGTAGGACGGACCACCACCGGCGCTGGCGTGGCCGGCGACATCACCGGCCACCACGGCAGGGGACTGGATGGACAGTCCATGCCGAACCTGCTGTCGTGGACAACCGGGTTCGAGGCCCGCCGCGGAGGCGAGCCACAGAACAGCGGCGGGTGCGGGGACGCCGCCGAAAGATTGCTCTCGTCGCCCTGCCAAGAACCGGAGCAGAAACATCAGCGACCCGTTGGAGAGAAGCCACGCGAGGAAATCATGGATCTTGGCCGAGGCGGAGACAGAACTCACCTTTGACAGGAGGAGGTCGAGCAGATCCATGCCGGCGCCCGCGTCGGAGTGGCTGTTCTGATGGCACCGGATGGGAGCGACCGGTCGGCGCGGCTTGGGGCAGAAGAGCGGACTCTTCGCATCGGTGGCGGCGGCGGCGGCGACCGGGACGGGGCTCTTCATGGCGGCGAAGTGGCTCATGGTTTCTTTTTTGGGTTTTTTTGGTTAGTTGATTAGATCCGGAAAATTTACAAACCCTGCAAGAACAAGAACAGCCAAAGAAATTGCTCAGTTTCACCTCTAAAAACGTTCGATTTTCACACGAAATTTTGCATGAAACGAGACACCAAAAATCATTTGCTAACTAATCCGATTTTTTCCCCACCCACACAGAAAGAAATCAAGATGAACAGAAGATTTGTCACAGAAGAACAAATCCGCTCGTTTTTTCCTCTCTTTTCGCAAGAACATGTGGTAGGTTCCCAAGATCTGTAACAAAACCTATGAAGAAAACAGAAAGAACGAGCTTCACCTCTACCCCAGACTACACAACACAGATCCCCAACAGAAGATGAGAAACTAGAGAGAGAGATAAATAGAGAGATGGGGGAGAGGAGGTTGATGTTTTACCTGAAGCTTCGCCTCTGGATTTCTCTCCTTGGATACAGGGAGAGAGAAAGGAGGAGAGCCAAAACTATTGTTACTCCTACCAAGAAATAAAAATAAAACAAAAGAAGAAACTCTCAGGATTATGAGAGGAGCGGGATGGGCGTGCCGATGGGAGGAAGGAAAGGGAAGGAGGGGATGGGAGGCCTTAAATAGCCAGGAAATGGGGAACCACACGGGGACAGCTTACCCATGGCAAGTGGCAAATACTGTTATTTTTTATCTTTTTTCTTTCTTTCATATAAAGAAGGGAATCCTTGATAGTAAAAAAATGGGGAGATATTTAATAATTGCATATGGGAAGCAGGTTGAGCAAAAGCTGGTAGGGGGCAAGAGGAAATTATTTCGGCCTGCACGGCAAAACTGCTGCCATAATTGAAGCAATAAAAAAGATGGGACCTTTTTCTTCCTCGATTGGTCATGGAGGCCACCTTTTCTTTCAGTTTCTTTTATTTGTGTAGAGAGGCTGGTTTTCGTGTTTCTTTGAATGATTTTGTCTGTACTCCACTCCACCACCCCTTGTTTCCTTGTGTACTTGCTCTTGAATTCTAAGCTGTCTGCCAATAATTTTGATATAATTTGTATCTGTGCAAAGAGGTCTCATGTGCATTGAGTCTCGTCTTTGTAGCGTAGTTTTTTTTAGACAATATCATTGTGGCGTAGTAGTATTACCATATGGGACGTGCTTATAAGTCCAGCCCGCGTCATGTATTTTTTGGAACGGCACGAATTGGCATGCGGATACATGGGCCGGGACGGCCTTGGCACGCCATGGGCCAATGCTGATCCCTAAGGTTAAGCCTTAAGGGTGGACCGACATGACCCTTTTAACCGCGGGGCTATTTTAGGGGTTTTTACAGCCGTTTTAGGGATGTTTTGACTTTTTAGGGTATTTCTCCAATTGTTTTAGGGATGTTTAAGCCCTTTTAGGTAGTTTTTTTGGTAGTTCATACCTCCATCCAAACTCTTCGAGTTGACACGACGCATCCCTTTTATAAAAAGGTCGACATGGGTTGTGTCGTGCCTTGCCTTTTTTGAGGTGTGACGGGTCGTGTCGACCCAGATGGCCAGGTTGGACCTAAGTTACACCTCTACTCTCTCATATATTTCTTTTGTTTTTTATGTACTTCTCAACAAGGTTGCTCTGAAAACCCATGTTTTGTTGGAAAACGTAGTAGAAAACAAACAAAATCGTGCCTACGCACACCAAAGATCAATATGAAGATGCATAACGGGTTGGGATCACGAATGCCGTCACCGAGTTGCAGCGGAAGAAGATCGTGTTGGTGTAGATCGTACTTGGGGTCCCTCGAACCGTCGATGAATGATCCCGCGAACCGCCCACGAACAGTCCCTCGAACCGAAGACAGAAAGCACGGCCTCTCTACTTTGTTGCAAGCGTGCATCCTTCACGATCCGGCAGCGCTTCACCGTCCAGAGCTAATCGTCGCTGGAGAATTAGAAGGAGGAGATTAGAACCACATAGGACTTCTAATTATGAGGATTAGATGATTAGTCTAGCTCTAATTAGTTAATTAGGACCAACTAGAACTAGAAAGAACTAGAGGAGACTCCAGTACTTGTGTCTTCAAAGGGTGGTGGAAATCCTCTAGTATATATAGTTTGGAGGGGAGATGAGGGGCGCCACAAGGGGAGGGAAAGTCCTTCCCCTTTGGACGACCAAGGGAGGAGAAGTTGGACTCCTCCCCCACTCCAATTCGGCATCTTTCCTTAGGGAAGGAGGCGCCTCCCCCACTTGGGCCTTTGTGGCCCAAGTTGCCTTCCACTTATTGGCCTTTTAAGGCCCATTGATATTAAATTAAATATAAAATTGTTCTAAATACTTTCAGACCATTTTATATATAATTTAACATCCCCAGAAACATTTTCCACCTATATATATTTATTTATTTATTTATAGGTAATACCCTGTATTATCCGATATTCTGTGAAACCCTTCTGGTAACCCCGAAACGTTTTCGGATCCCCTCGGAACTATTCTGAATATTAATGAAACAATTCCACAAATATATTCTCATCACTCCCGTCCTACTAACAGTCAGCAAATCTGATTGCCTTAAGCTTGTGACCCCGTAGGTTCGGTAACTCATAGACATGTACGAAACCGTTTGTTCAATGACCGATAGCGGAACCGTGGACCATATCGATCCCAGTGAGCACACGAATGATATTCGAGTGAATCTTTGGTTATCATATGATGTTTCCTTTGCTTCGTGATACTTCACAAAACCCGGATGCATCGGTATCCTCTTGAGTCATCACTATACTCATTATATTGAAATCCTCGTTACTGGTTTTGTTCTTCTTTCTTGTTAGTGTGTTCCGGCATCCCCGTGATGTAGTCACCTGTGTCTGGCCAGACGATGATGGATGTTGTTACACCGAGAGGGCCCTAAGAATATCTCGCCATCGTCGGAGGAGCAAATCCGGCTCTCGAGCTATCTAGTCCCTTGTCAAACTTTCCGATGAATCTGTAAGTTGTCGTTATGATCATCGTGTTACTGGTGACATTTGAGCAACCCCAAAGCTCACCGTACGGTAAGAAGCGACTACGATACTCTCATGATCTAAGGAGCAAAGTCACACGTTAACACTTCATGTTGTTACAATTGATTACAGACGATATTAACTCAATTCATAACAGACAAGTTTGGGTCGATTCAATATTATTGTTCTTCCAATGTCATAATCTCAGTGTTGTTTTAGGACTATTGTTACACTTAACGATATCCTCATATCCGGAAAACGTGATCACCAACAACAATTGCGCTAGTCCTTGAGGCAAGACTAGGAACCTTTTATTTTCTCCGTTTATCATTTCACATGTGCATATGAGTTTTCCATTGGATCGCATATTCCAGGATCATTACAGTTATTGCATTAAATATAAACACTTAATTATGAATATGGAAATATAACGATACAAATATATTGCCCCTAGGGCATATTTCCAACGGTCTCCCACTTGCACTAGAGTCAATAATATAGTTAACATTTTTAACTTTTACACCAATGACAATCCGGCGTCAGTCCATGCTTTGCTTGTGGTATAGACTTCGTCCAATCGAATATGACAATCTTCAGATCCGTGTGTATCATTTGCATTTCAATGCATCTGTCATGCTTTCACACGAATTCATAATTTATGTGAAACAAGCTTAGCATATATTGAACCGCTGGCATGACCTTTGACTCATTAGATTGAGCAATAGAACCACTATTGAGAACAATGTTCTATTTGCACAATCATTTAGAAACCATACTAAGTTCATAAATAAACCTTTGATTCATCACCCTCTATTGTTGCTTCTAAAGCGACAATATACTTAGCCTTCTGTTGTAGAATTCACCACAGTAACTTTCTTGGACCAATTCCAAATTACTGTATCACCATAAATCATTTAATTGAAATCGAAAATTCGCTTGGAGCGTCGATTGAAGATTCTTGTTGATGTACTACTTACATCAAGCATCAAGCATGTATTTATGTAACTCCTTACAAAAATCTCTTTATTCCGTATGCGAGAAATATGTCATCAGTAGTCAACGACATTTTCACTGTTGTCCTATGATCAACAATCTGACCATTCCGGTAACTTTACTCACAACTTGGAGTACTAGACATATATGGTTACATACATACCATGGTATTAACACAAGTGTGATTGAAATCATGTATTTCACTCATCATTATTTCAAGATACCGATTCTTGCTAAGAACTCCTTCCATGTGACCTTGTCAAGAAACTCTTCTTGACGTTTCTCTTACTAAACTGCTTTAATACTTTGTCAATATGTATTTTGTCTAAGCCATGATTAGACACTACTGTCTCCATAATGCTTAATTCAAGGACTATATTGCCTAAGTACTTTACTGAAAAACTATTTTCAATAAGGTCTTAATTCGTGTTAAGAAATTTTATATAATTTCCATCAACAATGTGTCATGGACACATAGTATTTAGAAATATTATCATGCTCTCACTTACTTTCTTGTAAATACAAGCATCTTTGTTTCTATCGATGAAATCATATTATTTGATCAATTCATCAAAACAAAGATTCCAACTCCACAATGCTTGCTTCAAATCATTACTAGATCTCTTGAAGTTTTCACACTTACTAGCATCCTCTGGATCGATAAAATTACCTTGGACTATATCAAATATATAACCTTAGTTCTATTCCCATCTCATGGGAATCATTTTGACATCCATCTGTTATTTCTCATAACTGAAATATTTAGTAATTGCTAGTTTAATCCGAACTGACTTTAAGTATTATTATGATGAGACAATCTTGTCATAATCAACTCCTTGATCTTGTCAAACAATTTGCAACAAGTCAAGCATTATAAAATACTTTTACCTTTGTCAATCTATATATCCATCACTACACTTTAGACTTTAAGTCTTTCAGAGAGTCTATCAAGTTCTAAACTTGAATTATATGTATGGATACTATCTCAGCTTATTTTGGTGTATAACCAATTTCTGAGCCAGGGCCATCAACGCTTCTCTGTGTATTATAGGGTTACTATTTGTTTTAAAAATATTCCGTCTGCACACCATGAAGGTCTGGACGAATTTTCCAACCTATATAGTTCAGTTGCACGTTTTACCGAAGTCTCTATATCCTATGTAGAGGCTTCTGTATGAGTCATGATAAGAAATTTTAGAACCACTTCTAGCGTTTCATTTCTTTGACCTGATCACGAAGATTCTGTAATTGAAAGGATCGAGAAGAGGGGTCTAGAGGGGGGTGATTAGACCCTCAACGAGTAAAAGTGACAATTTTAAGTTCTTCAAGTTGAGGTGGAGTTTTAGCACAAGTTTATGCATTCACAATACATTTCAAGCAAGCATGGCAAGAGTATGAGCAGCGGAAAGAGTAAAGCATGCTAATTGCAAGAAAGTAAAGGGATGGGATTGGAATATGCAAACGCAATGAAGACACGGAGATTTTTGGCGTGGTTCTGATAGGTGGTGCTATCGTACATCCACGTTGATGGAGACTTCAACCCACAAAGGGTAACGGTTGCGCGAGTACACGGAGGGCTCCACCCACAAAGGGTCCACGAAGAAGCATCCTTGTCTATCCCACCATGGCCATCGCCCATGAAGGACTTGCCTCACTCGGGTAGATCTTCACGAAGTAGGCGATCTCCTTGCCCGTACAAACTTCTTGGTTCAACTCCATAATCTTGTTGGAGGCTCCCAAGCGACACCTAACCAATCTAGAAGACACCACTCTCCAAAAGGTAATAGATGGTGTGTTGATGATGAACTCCTTGCTCTTGTGCTTCAAATGATAGTCTCCCCAACACTCAACTCTCTCTCATAGATTTGGCTATGGTGGAAAGATGATTTGAGTGGAAAGCAACTTGGGGAAGGCTAGAGATCAAGAATCTTGTGGTAGGATTGGAATATCTTGGTCTCAACACATGAGTAGGTGGTTCTCTCTCAGAAAATGAGTAGTGGAAGTGTAGGCACATTCTGATGGCTCTCTCTCATATGGAGAAGGGGGTGGAGGGGTATATATAGCCTCCACACAAAATCCAACCGTTACACACATTTGACCCAACTCGGTCAGCCCGAATAGAAGAACTTGGTGAGACCGATTCAGTTCAAAATGTGAACGTTAGGAATCTCGATGGGACCGACTGGAACAACTCGGTGGGACCGATGTGCTAGGGCTTAGGGCAAACATCAACTCGGTGGCACCGATTGCATCAACTCGGTTAGACCAAAGTGAAGTAGTAGGGCAACAGAGAGGATGTCAAGCAAACTCGGTGGGACCGATTGCACATTTCGGTGAGACCGAAATAATTGCAACAGGCAACAGAGAGTTTGCAAGGCCATCTCGGTGAGACCGAGATCCGTATCGGTCTGACCGAAGTGTTAGGGTTTCTGGCAGTGGCTATGTCAAATGAACTCGGTGGGGCCGGATGGATCATTTCGACGGGGCTGCGTTTGACTTTGAGTTTTGGACATATTTGGAAGAGAAAGTGGTTGAGGGTTTTGGAGCAATATCACTAAGCACTTTGAGCGAGTAGACCATTAAGCAACACCTCATCCCCTTTTAATAGTATTGGCTTTCCTATGGACTCAATGTGATCTTGGATCACTAAAATATAAATGAAGAGTCTTGAGCTTTTGCCAATCTTTGTCCTTAGCATTTTGAAGGGGTTCCACATCCTCTTCTCCTTGCCACACCATTGTTGAACTTGTCTGAAATACACTAGGTAGAAATATTAGTCCAACAAGAGATATGTTGGCATTAATTACCAAAATCACCCAGGGAGCACTTGTGCTTTCAATCTCCCCCTTTTTGGTAATTGATGACAACATACATCAAAGCTTAGGATTAAGGATATACATGGTATTAAGTAAAGCTTTGGAAAGACATGTAACATGCATAGGCTCCCCCTACATGTATGCAATCATGTGAAGTTGGAATATGAGAACATGTGAATGCATGAGCATGACAGAGCAAGCAATGAGTTACATGCATCTTGGCTATATGCATCAGAGCAAATGTTGTGGAAAGAAAGTGTACCTCCATGTTCATGAATCCTTCTTGCAAACAATATGTACATCAGCAAGAGATCATCATGCACATGAGTATGATGCATATACTTACCTTGTGGTCTTGGGCTGGCTTTAGAAGTAGTGGACTTGAGAAAACAGGGTTAGATAACACAAGAACACTCTAGATAAAGCAATTTCAAGAAACCACAAGAGTACCAAGACTGGGATGACATGTAATGGGTGAGTACCAGGTACTCCATTTAGATACTGACATGTCCCCAAAGATTTTAAAGATATGCAATAAATTCCAAAGATCTTCTTCCCCTAGATGTGGACGTTTTCTCCCCCTGAATCTGATATTGGATAATGGGAGAAGGTAGGGTAACAGAAAATCAGAGCAAGAGAAAATCAGAGCAAGAAAGGGTAATATTAACCACAGTCAGAGCAACAATAACTAAGATCAAATATATTGACATGTCTTTCCCCTCTAAAAGACATGTGACTTCTCTCCTCTTTGTTTTACTAGCATCTGGAAGTGCTTAGATTGTGCTCATAAGATAAGTTTTGATGTGCTCTCTCTCCCCCTTTGACATCAATTTCCAAGAAGGGCACTTCTGGAGCATGAGTTAAGTAGGTGTGGTCCTTGAGAGACACTACAAAGTAGTAGGTAATCCATGATGCTTGTATAAAGAAGAGTCATCGAGTGGAGCTGGAAAAAGATAGGCAGTAAACATGGCAAAGCATTTTCTCAGAGTTGAAATCGGTGACGCCGATTATTTTCCGTCGGTGACGCCGAGTGAACAGAGTCATAGAGGGTCCTGATCGGTGCGATCGAGCTAGTCCGTGTCGGTTGTACCGATGAACTATTCACAAGGGGGCCTTGTGCTTCGGTCAGACCAGTAGGTTTTGATCGGAGGGACCGAGTTCAACATAGAGTAAAAATCTTGTCAACTCAGCTCACTTGGCAAATTAAATCTCACAAGGGTTTGCAAGGAATTAACTGAAAGATTTGCAATGAATTAACAACAGAAACACATAAAAGAGAACTAGATGAAGTTTTTTTTGTAAATAAGAAGGGAATCACTCTAGCAAGAAAACATGCAAAGAAAATACAAAGGGCACAGAAACAATAGAGAACTTCATCTAGATGTGGTCGGCGACAAAGTCACCTATGTTAGAGTATATTGACTTAGGAGTCAAGTGAGATCACTTGATCATGGGTCATACTCATCGTTTAAGCTCAAAATGGGGTTACCATTTTTCGTTTAAGCATTTTGATGTATTCGCATCTCGTTGAGTTGCTTTGTCTCATGTCTTGGAGCAAAGCTTCTCTAAGATGGAATATCATACCTTGGGTTGTGATGTTGATCATGTAGTTGAACTTGTGTTGGTTGCTCAAGGTTGATGTAGTCCATCAATAGTTGGGAGCACCTTTTGAAGTTGAAGTTCATCTTCCTACATGAGTTAGTCTAGCAAGGAAAAGCACTTGTGTATCCAAAATGACAATCATGAAACTTGATATCAATTGAAATTTGATATATAGAAATTGTCAAAGGATATGTCGAGTGAGTTCATGCTTCCTTGTATTCAACATCCATATAGTAGGGACTTGGTGATGTAAAGATTGCTCAAAATGTGAGTGATTTGCAATCTCATAGATTTGGGTTCCTCCAAGTACCTACAAGGGTTAGATAACATGCAAGGGTACAAGTATAGATCCAAGACATATGATCGTCATTATAAGAGAAATATCAAGGATTAGTCATAAAAGGCTCATGCCTTACATGTATCCAAATGGAGTTTCTGAAAGTGCGTTATATCGACTAGAAGGGGGGTGAATAGGCGATTTTTACAAATTCGTCACTGAGGAATTTCAAGGTGAGGAAATTCCTAAGCGACGAACTACTTAGCAGTGGAATAAGTACTCAGATGCAAGCATAACAGAGCAGTAGCTCAGTCATCATGATGAAATGAAAACAAGCACAGAGTACGAGTAGCGTAAACACAGGATAAGCAGGCTGAAGACAAACTGACTGAAGAAATTGAACTGAGGAAATTGAGAAAGTCTTCAGTCAAAGTCTTCAAATAGTAATGATCAAATACATAGCAAGTATGCGAGGAAATGAAAGGGTTGAGGAAATAGAACCAGTAGCTCGGTGAAGACAATGATTTGGTAGACCAGTTCCAACTGTTGTGACAGTTGTACGTCTGGTTAGAGCGGCTAGGTATTTAAACCTGAGGACACACAGTCCCGGACACACAGTCCTCACCGTATTCTCCTTGAGCTAAGGTCACACAGACCTCGCCCAATCACTCGTGGTAAGTCTTCAGGTGACTTCCAAACCTTCACATACTCGGTCACTCGGCAATCCACAATTTCTTCTTGGATGCTCTAGACCATGACGCCTAACCGTCTGGAGGATGCACAGTCCTCAAAGGTAACAAGCGTTGGTTCCACACAGGAACAATCTCTTCAGTGATGCTCAATCACTTTGGGTTTGTAGGTGTTTGGGTTTTTGGGTTTTTCCTCACTTGATGATTTTCGCTCAAAGTCCTCGGAGGATGGGATGCTCTAAATGACAAGTGTCAATCTATCTCTCGGAGCAGCCAACCAGCTAATGGTTGAAGGGGGGCGGCTATTTATAGCCTAGGGAGCAACCCGACATGATAAGACATAAATGCCCTTCAATGATATGACCGTTAGGTGGGTAGGATATTTGGACAGCTGGCGCGCAGCAGAGCAACGGTCGGATATTTGAGTATCAAATTCCTTAGGGCTATCATGTTCCTCACTTGTAGGCAATCCGCACTGGCGAATTCCTAACTCCTCAGTCAGAACAAATTCCTCAGAGAACAGAAGAACTTCGTCTCTGTCACTGAAGAACTTGACTAAACTATATGAGATTTCCAATGGCTTCACTCGAAAGGATTGGGTAGGTGTAGGATTTTGAGTTGAGCATCACTTGGAAACTTTTCCTTAGTTTTACCTCGACCCCCTTTAACAGTACGGTGTTTCCTATGACTCAAGAAGAAGAAAATGAAACTACGAAAACAAAAGTCTTCATGCTTCATAATCCTCGCATGAATATCAAGTCTTCAGGGTCACACCAATTTCTTCACTTTCAAAGTCTTCAAGAAAACCAAAGTCTTCAGTTGAAGACATTCATTTTTAGGGGTCGACAATCATCGTAAATAACAAACTCCTCATAGACTTATAGACCTGTGTACACTCACAAACGCATTAGTCCCTTAACCTATAAGTCTTCAATACACCAAAATCACTAAGGGGCACTAGATGCACTTACAGTTTCTACTCCAAGTTTGAGGCATCAATGATATTCAATTCACCTCTCAAACAGCAAAATACTTTCTCATCAAGCGGTTTGGTGAATATATCCACCAATTGCTTATCGGTACGAACATGCTTAAGATTGATGTCACCTTTAGCAACATGATATCGAATGAAATGATGACGAACTTCAATATGATTAGTTCGAGAATGTTGCACGGGATTGTGAGCAATCTTAATAGCACTTTCATTATCACAAAGCAATGGAACATGTTTCACATGTATCCCATAATCTTTAAGGGTTTGGGTCATCCAAAGTAATTGAGCACAACATGATCCGGCGGCAATGTATTCCGCTTCGGCGGTGGATAAGGATACCGAGTTTTGTTTCTTGGAGGACCAAGACACAAGGGATCTACCAAGAAATTGACAAGTACCCGAAGTGGACTTTCTATCAACCTTGTCACCGGCATAGTTCGAATTGGAGTAGCCAACAAGATCAAAAGAGGACCTCTTAGGATACCAAATGCCAAAGTTTGGTGTATGAATTAAGTATCTCACTATCCTTTTCACAGCCTTAAGATGACATTCTTTAGGGGCCGCTTGATATCGTGCACACATGCACACACTTAGCATAATATCGGGATGGAAGGCACATAGATATAACAATGAACCAATCATAGAGCGGTAAACCTTTTGGTCGACCGGTTTGCCATCCTTAGTCAAGTCAAGATGTCCATTAGTAGGCATGGGTGTTTTCATACCTTTGCTTTCTTGCATGTTGAACTTCTTGAAAAGGTCCTTGGTATACTTTGTTTGAGAAACAAAGGTACCTTCCTTAGTTTGCTTGATTTGCAAACCAAGAAAGAAATTGAGTTCACTCATCATAGACATCTCAAACTTCTCCGACATTAGCCTTCCAAACTTTTCACTAAAATGAGGGTTAGTCGAACCAAATATGATATCATCCACATAGATTTAGCATACAAATAGTTCACCATTAACCCTTTTAGTAAAAAGTGTAGAATCAATCTTCCCAATTTCAAAGCCTTTTTCAATAAGAAACTTGGTAAAGCATTTATACCATGCTCTAGGAGCTTGTTTAAGACCATAAAGAGCTTTGTGAAGTTTGTAGACATGATTAGGTTTCTTAGGATTAACAAAGCCGGGAGGTTGTTTAACATAAACTTCCTCCTCAATTTCACCATTTAGAAAAGAACTTTTAATGTCCATTTGGTATAAAGTGATATCATGGTGATTGTCATAAGCAAGTAAGATGCATATGGACTCAAGTCTAGCAACGGGGGCATAAGTCTCACCATAGTACATACCTTCGACTTGAGTGTAGCCTTGAGTGACGAGATGGGCCTTGTTGCATACCACTTGTCCATCCTCATCTTGCTTATTCCGAAACACCCACTTGGTTCCAATGACATTGTGGTTGTCGTCCGGCTTTTCGACCAATGTCCACACTTGATTCCTCTCGAAATTGTGTAGCTCTTCATGCATAGCCTTCACCCAATCCGGATCCTCAAGAGATTATTCAACCTTCATAGGTTCAATACTAGAAATGAATGAGTAATGTTCACAAAAGTTAGCCAAACAAGTTTTAGAGCGAGTAATTCTCCCGGTTTGAATATCATCAAAGATTTGTTCGACGGGATGATCTCTTGTGACTCTTGCTCTAAATCATGAGAGCTTTTGTTTGGGTCGGGGTGGAATATCCTCTTCATTGTCTTCTTCTTCTTCTTGTCCTTCTTCATTGTTGTTGGCGTTGTTGTTCTCTTGTGGAGGTGGAGAAGGAGGTCGATGAGGTTCATCTGGTTGTACTTCCTCGTTTCCTTTGTCTTGACGTGTTCCACTTGTGGATGCCTCCAAGTCAACTTGTGGTTCACCTTGGTGTGAAGTTGAGGCTTCCACTTGAACGGACGAGGTACTCTCCTTCACCTCCGTTGGGCGAATCTTGCCAATGGACAAATCTTGAATTGCTTCCGAAGGATCTTTGTCTCCTACATCAATTGGCAATTGCTCTACTTGCGAGCCATTAGATTCATCAAACTTCACATCTACCATCTCTTCAACCTTTCGGGTGAAATTGTTGTAGACACGGTAAGTGTGAGAGTTTGAGCCATAACCAAGTAGGAAACCTTCATGAGATCTAGGGGCAAATTTCGAGCGACGATGCTTATCAAGAATGTAACATTTTGAGCCAAATACTCGAAAGTACCCAACTTGGGGTTCGTTACCGGTGAGAAGCTCGTATGCCGTCTTGCCGAGAAGCTTGTGAAGGTACAGTTGATTTGTAGCATGACAAGCTGTCTCAACCGCTTCCGCCCAAAAGTGTCTTGGCGTCTTGTATTCATCAAGCATCGTTCTTGCCATCTCAATAAGTGTCCGATTCTTCCTCTCAACAACTCCATTTTGTTGAGGTGTGTACGTAGCCGAGAACTCATGTGAAATCCCTTCTTCGTCAAGAAAGGTATCCACATTTGTGTTATTGAACTCCGTTCCATTGTCGCTTCGAACCTTCTTAATCTTTACTTCAAATTGGTTTTGGGCCTTCCTAGCGAAGTTCTTGAAGATCTTTTGGACCTGTGATTTATCATCAAGCAAGAACACCCACGTAAATCTTGAAAAGTCATCAACAATGACCAATCCGAACGAGTTACCACCGAGACTCTTGTAGGCGTTGGGACCAAAAAGATCCATATGAAGTAGCTTAAGCGGTCTTCTCGTGGTCATGATGTTCTTCACGGGATGACTTCCTCCAACTTGTTTTCCTGTTTGACAAGTACTGCAAAGTCTATCCTTGTCAAATATAACATCTTTAACACCAAGGATATGATCACCTTTAATAAGCTTATCAAGATTTCGCATGCCCACATGACCTAACCTTCTATGCCATAACCAACATTTAGAAGATTTAGCAATTAAGCAAGTTCGAGGTTGAGCTCTCTTAGTGAAATCAACAATATATAGATCACCTCTACGGATACCGGTAAAGACCATATTATGGTTATCTCTTCGAAACACTTGGCAATCTACTTCAGTGAATAGAACATTAAAACCGAAATCGGCTAGTCTAGATACGGAAAGTAAATTGTAGCCAAGAGATTCAACGAGCATAACATTTTAGATAGAACTATCATGGGAGATGGCCACCTTACCAAGGTCAACTACCTTACCCTTTGAGTTATCACCAAAAGTGACATACTTTCGGGGACCATCATTTTCAGCAAGCTCATGAAACATGTCCTTGTCTCTGGTCATGTGATGGGTACATCCACTATCAAGAACCCATTCCTTTCCTCCGGACATGTAACCACGAAGGTTAGCCATAAGACCAAAGTGTCTCATTGACTCATCAAGATCAAAGTCACTATCATCATCCTCATCATAATATCCATGCTCAACATCATCATGTGAATGATCATCACCTAGAGAGAGTGATTCATTAGATGTATGACCATGACAATGTGCATGCTTATGAATTCTAATGACTTGTGAAATGATGCTACTAATGACTCCAACATCTCCTTTGGCACGCATAAGGTCACGGAGCTCAAATAGACAATCATCAAATTTAGGATCACTAGGATTCATTTTATGAAAAGCTATGGACTTTTGAAGAATCTCATCTAGATTTTTCAAGGAATAGTTTGGAAAATGCTCCTCAAGATATTTCCATATAGTATAAGCACATTCAAACGTAGGCAAGCATACAAGCAAATTTCTAGGCAATCCTCTCATGATAAGATCAATAGTACTAAGATTGCGGGTCATGTCAAGATACTCATCGGGGGTAGGATGCAAGGGGTCAATGGGGGGCATGTAAGGGCTAGTAATGTACTTGTTCAAATTATATTCATTGAAAATCGCAACCATCTCATTCTTCCAAGCATTATAGAACTCTCCGTCAAGCATAGGCACTCTACGTCTAATACTCCCAATCGTAGACTCATCCATCTTCCTCCAATGGTGATTAAACCAAAGCAATGGAGACCAAAACTCTGATACCAATTGAAAGGATCGAGAAGAGGGGTCTAGAGGGGGGGCGATTAGACCCTCAATGAGTAAAAGTGGCAATTTTAAGTTATTCAAGTTGAGGTGGAGTTTTAGCACAAGTTTAAGCATTCACAATACATTTCAAGCAAGCATGGCAAGAGTATGAGCAGCGGAAAGAGTAAAGCATGCTAATTGCAAGAAAGTAAAGGGATGGGATTGGAGTGTCCAAACGCAATGAAGACACGGAGATTTTTGGCGTGGTTCCGATAGGTGGTGCTATCGTACATCCACGTTGATGGAGACTTCAACCCACGAAGGGGAACGGTTGCGCGAGTCCACTGAGGGCTCCACCCACGAAGGGTCCACGAAGAAGCAACCTTGTCTATCCCACCATGGCCATGCCCACGAAGGACTTGCCTCACTCGAGTAGATCTTCATGAAGTAGGCGATCTCCTTGCCTATACAAACTTCTTGGTTCAACTCCACAATCTTGTCGGAGGCTCCCAAGCGATACCTAACCAATCTAGGAGACACCACTCTCCAAAAGGTAATAGATGGTGTGTTGATGATGAACTCCTTGCTCTTGTGCTTCAAATGATAGTCTCCCCAACACTCAACTCTCTCTCACAGATTTGGCTATGGTGGAAAGATGATTTGAGTGGAAAGCAACTTGGGGAAGGCTAGAGATCAAGAATCTTGTGGTAGGATTGGAATATCTTGATCTCAACACATGAGTAGGTGGTTCTCTCTCAGAAAATGAGTAGTGGAAGTGTAGGCACGTTATAATGGCTCTCTCTCATATGGAGAAGGGGGTGGAGGGGTATATATAGCCTCCACACAAAATCCAACCGTTACACACATTTGACCCAACTCGGTGAGACCGAATAGAAGAACTCGGTGAGACCGATTCAGTTCAAAATGTGAACGTTAGGAATCTCGGTGGGACCGACTGGAACAACTCGGTGGGACCGATGTGCTAGGGCTTAGGGCAAACATCAAATCGGTGGCACCGATTGCATCAACTCGGTTAGACCGAAGTGAAGCAATAGGGCAACAGAGAGGATGTTAAGCAAACTCGGTGGGACCGATTGCACATTTCGGTGAGACCGAAATAATTGCAATAGGCAACAGAGAGTTTGCAAGGCCATCTCGGTGAGACCGAGATCCGTATCGGTGTGACCGAAGTGTTAGGGTTTCTGGCAGTGGCTATGTCAAATGAACTCGGTGGCGCCGGATGGATCATTTCGGTGGGGCCGAGTTTGACTTTGAGTTTTGGACATATTTGGAAGAGAAAGTGGTTGAGGGTTTTGGAGCAATATCACTAAGCACTTTGAGCAAGTAAACCATTAAGCAACACCTCATCCCATTTTAATAGTATTGGCTTTCCTATGGACTCAATGTGATCTTGGATCACTAAAATATAAATGAAGTGTCTTGAGCTTTTGCCAATCTTTGTCCTTAGCATTTTGAAGGGGTTCCACATCCTCTTGTCCTTGCCACACCATTGTTGAACTTGTCTGAAATACACTAGGTAGAAATATTAGTCCAACAAGAGATATGTTGGCATTAATTACCAAAATCACCCAGGGAGCACTTGTGCTTTCAGTAATCTCGTCGAATTGCACTGTCCTCCCACTCACTCTTTTGTAGAAAACATTTTCTTAAAAAAATTCACACTCTATGATAGAACACTTTGCCTCGGCGTAGTGATAGAGGAATACCCAACCATTTGGTCTAACCTACAAAGTAGGACTTATTTTCAACAAATTTGATGGCGCTCTTTTAGTGTAAAAGCCACAGTCTCCAAAGCATCACATTAAAATGTATATTGGCGAAATAATTAATGTCATCTTTTATCGCACCATGTCATACATAGCTTGATTACATCTACTCAAAACACTCTACTCTTAGTAGTGTTTCGAGGAGGTGCAAGCTATATGATATGTCTCCAACGTATCTATAATTTTTTATTGTTCCATGCTATTATAGTATCAATCTTGGATGCTTTATATACAACTATATGCTATTTTATATCATTTTCTGGGACTAACCTATTAACCCAGTGCCTAGTGCCAGTTGCTGTATTTTGCCTGTTTTTTGGGTTTCCAGGAAATCAGTACCAAACGGAGTCCAAACGCTACGAAACTTTTTGACGATTTTTTTCTGGACAAGAGAGACCCTAGAAGCTTCGGGAGGAGACCAGAAGGCAAACAAGGAGACGGCAAGGCAACAGGGCACGCCCAGGGGGGTAGGCATGCCCTGATACCTTGTGGTCCCCTTGTGGCTCCGTCTGACCTAATTCCCCTTCTCTAAATTCTCAAATATTGGGAAACCAACAGAGAGCCACCCGAAACACTTTTTTCGGCGTCACAAGCTTCTGTTCTTCTGCGATCCCATCTAGAGGCCTTTTTCGGCACTCTACCAGAGGGGGGATCGATCATGGAGGGCTTCTACATCATCCTTGCTGCCCTTCCGATGATGCGTGAGTAGTTCATCACAGACCTACGGGTCCATAGCTAGTAGCTAGATGGCTTCTTCTCTCTCTTTGATCTTCAATACAATGTTCTCCTCGATGTTCTTGGAGTTCTATCCGATGTAATCTTTTTTTGCGGTGTGTTTGTTGGGATCTGGTGAATTGTGGGTTTATGATCACATTATTCATGAATATTAATTGAGACTTCTTTGAACTTTATTATGCATGATTGATATAGCCTTGTATTTCTCTCCTATCTATCCATTTGGTTTGTCCAACTAGATTGATTTATCTTGCAATGGGAGAGGTGCGTTGTGATGGGTTCAATCTTACGGTGCTCTATATCCCAGTGGCAGAAAGGGACAAGACACGTATTTGTATTGTTGCCATTAAGAATAAAATGACAGGGTTTATTCATATTGATTGGGTTTATTTTGTCTACATCATGTCATCTTGCTTAAGGTGTTACTCTATTTTATACTCAATACCGTAGATGCATGCTGGATAGCGGCCGATTGGTGGAGTAATAGTAGTAGATGCAGACAGGAGTCGGTCTACTTATCTCGGACATGATGCCTAAATACATGATCATTGCCTTGAATATCATCATAACTATGTGCTTTTCTATCACTTGCCCAAAAGTAATTTGTTCACCCACCGTATGCTATCTGTTCAAGAGAGAAGCATCTAGTGAAAACTATGGCCCCGGGGTCTACTTTTATCATATATAAAAACAGAAAATACCTTTCTATAATTTTATTTCTTTTATTTTGTTTTGCAATTTACTTTATTATCTACCACTACAAGATTTAATCCTTGCAAGTAACCGCCAAGGGGATTGACAACCCTCTTTTTTGCGTTGGTGCAAGTATTTGCTTTTGTGTGTGCATGTGCTATTCACGAGGTTCTGTGTAGTTCTCCACTCGATTGATAACCTTGGTTCTTAACTGAGGGAAATACTTATCTCTATTGTACTGCATCATCCTCTCCTCTTCGAGGAAATCTCAACGCAGCTCACAAGTAGCACTATAAAATATTTTCACAGATTATCAGACATTTGCTAAATTTGTAACTCAAATATTCTTTTCTGCAATCCAATTGTAGAAACATAATTTTTCTCGTTACAATAATTTCTACTTCATTATGAAAATCTTTTGGAACATTTCAAAATATCCAGATTTATGTCTCAATTAGTAAATATAAATATCTACTTGAGTCATCTTTGAAGATAGATAAATCCACTGCTTGCAAGAACACTTATTGGACTATATACATCAATATGCATATTTCCAATTATTTTGTTGCTTGTTCTTTATGGCCTGTGAAGACAACTCTGTGTAATTAAGAGTTGGATGAAAAAATCTACATGGATTTGACTAATGAGTTTGTGGTAAAGAGTAGAGAGAACAAGGTGTGAAAGCTATTAAAATCCTTGTATAACATGAAACAAGTACCTAAGTAGTGGCATGAGAAGTTTGATAACACCTAACTTTTGCATGCTTCATCGATAATGAGGATGGTAGGTGTGTGTACTATCTCCATGGCAGAGTCAAGGTGTTATATTATGTTTGTATTTGGATGACATACTGGCTTTTGGTACAAACATTTATGCGATTAATGAGGTTAAGTATTTTATTTCAAATTGCCTTGATACAAAAGGACTAGGAGAAGCTCATGTGATTCTAAACATAAAGCTGATTAAGGGGGAGAGTGGAATTACTTTGTTGTAATCTCTATATATTGAGAAGGTCTTGAGTCGGTTTGGCTTTATGGACAAGACATCGCCCGACACCTTATGATACCAGTGTGGTACTTTGAAAGAACAAGATAAAATCGAGAGATCAATTGAGATACTCCCAAATTATAAGTTTAGTCATATACTTAGGTAGCACAACAAGGCCCAACATCTCTTTTCATTGAGCAAATTGAGCAGGTTCATGATAAACATGGGTGATGATCAGTGCCATACACTTGTAAAGGTCATCATGTTCTATCTGAGAGGTACAATGAGTCAAGGAAGTCACTATCTAGGGCACCCTGCCATGCTTGAAGTATATAGTGATTAGAACTAGATTTCTGACGTCGATGAGCTCCATGCCAGAAGAGAGTATGTGTCTATTCTTGGAGCTGGCATAGTGACATGAAGGTCTTAAAACAAACCATATTGGTGAAGTAAACCATGGAAGCAGAACTTACTGCTTTGGATACAGCCACTAGTCCACTACTAACGCTTAGTGGTTGTGTGAGCTCTTGATGGACTTGCATGTGGTTAAAAAACTAGTGTTGGCTATCCTTATGAATTGTGATGACATATGACCATTGTCAAAGTGAACAATGTCATGATGTGAAGTGCTTGTAGGGTAACGCAGCAGAAAACAAAAAATTTCCGCCCTACGCACCAGCCCAGGACCACTATGGAGACTGCATACAAGGTTTGATCATGTTCGTTACCGACTCGTAGCGCAGCGGAAGTAGAGTCGATGACGATCGGCGGTGCAGATCCCCGCAGCTAGGATTTACAACCTCCCAACCGCGAGGATGTATACCCTCGTCTTCCCTTCGGACAGCCCTCCAGGAGGCGGTCGAACAGTCCCCCGGACGATGTCGCGGACAGCCCTTCGGGAGGACCTTCGAAACTCGAATGGTCACTCGGACAGCCCTTCGGGAGGACTCACAGAACTCGGACCGTCACTTGGACAGCCCTTCGGGAGGCACTCTCGAACAGCCCCTCGGGCACTAAGATCGAAACTACGACCTCTCTACAGAGTTGCACACATACGGTGTCACCTATCCGGCAGGGCTTCGCCGTCCAGAACTAGTTCCTGCCGGAACCCAGACAGCCTTCGGCTCTACGAAACTCTTTTCGTGGGAGGGAGAGAGAAGCCAGATAACATCTTGGCATGTGTATGAGAGCAAGGGATGGGGAGAATGGCAGCCCCTTCTCCTCCTTTTATAGGCCAAGGCAAGGGGTGGGGGTGGGATGTTGAAATACCAAAATACCCAAGCTTTATGTCACACATGAAAGGGCATAATGGTAACACAAGGGGGGCACCAAGGGGACACCACCATGGCAGCCCTTGGGCCGGCCCACACCTTGTCTCCCCATGGGGGAGGGCCCCCCCAACAAGCCACCAACATGTCTCCATGAAACATGCATGCTCCCTAGACAAAAAGCCACCAAACATGCAACCCCCGATTCGTGGGATCTTGTCCCCTCGCGCTGAGACAAGATGTTTTCCACGAAACTTTTTCTGAAAAATTCCAAAAAGTCCCAGAACATTTCCGGCACCCTCTAAAATTATTCTGGGCATGCTCCGAAACATTTTCGATGCGGTGGTTTTCATCAGCGGAAAGCATTAACAGCGGTTACGGCAGTTTCGAAACATTTCCGGTTTTTCTCTCCGAAAATTCTCAGAAGTTCCCAGACCAATTCTGGCATCCTCTGAAAATTTCCAGGCGGTGCCGAAACCCTTTTTGACCAAATAATATATTTCGAAACAACTTTTCGGTTTTACCGAAACTCTTTCGGTGTTCTCTCTCTCGGAACTCTTCCGTTGTCTCCGAAACATTTTCGGTGACTTTCTCTCAGACTCCCTGTCTAGCGTTCAACAGATAGATGACCCTTAAGCGTGTGACCCTATAGGTTCGGTGAAGTATAGACATGACCGGAACACTTTCCGATCAATGATCAGCATCGGAGCCGTGGACACCCATATTGACCCCTATACCCACACGAATGAATATTCGAGTGAACCTCCAGTTGCCGTGTGCTATTCCTGTTGCTTCGCGATATGTTACAAATACCCAAGGTGAGACATGTTGGCATTCCCGTGGATCAACAACTTGTCCAATATGCTAGTTACCTCGTTACCGGTATTGTTCTCTTTTCTCGTTACCGTGTTCCGGCATCCCCGTGATCAAATCACAAAGTGTCTGGCCAGACGATGATGGATACCGTAACACCGAGAGGGCCCAGAGATATCTCTCCATCGCCGGAGGAGCAAATCCCAATCTTGAGCTATCAAGTTACTTGACATACTTTTCCATGAACCCGTAAGCCGCCGTAATAGCCACCCATTTACGGATGACGTTTAACAAACCCCAAAGTTCATGAAGCAAGCATGAAGAAACTCGATACTCTCATGGTCTAAGGAATTATGCAAACATTAACCATCTCTGCGTTATTAACCATTAACTTGTGACGAATGTATCTCATAGCATAACATCAATCGGGTCGATTCAACACAAATGTTCTTCTAACATTTGTGCCCTCAAAGTTGCTGGCATAGACATGCCTATGATTGGGAAAACATAATCATCATGCAACACTTGAGCTAGTCTTAGAGGCATGACTAGGAATACATTTTACCGTTTATTATTCCACACGTGCACATGGGTTTTCCCCAGAGCCTTTATGGATATACGGGCTCGGGAACCACAGCAGTTATAGCATGGAACATAAACCTAATTATGAACACGGAGATAAATAATAACATTTATTATTGCCTCTAGGGCATATCTCCTACAGTGCTCAAGATATATAAATGCATGTTTAAAGTCTGATAGGAAATTGAGAAACCCCAGAGAAATTCCTGGTACGTATGTTCAAACAATAAAAAAACTAGCAGGTCCTTTACAAAAGGACTATCACAAAATGCGATAGATAATGCATCAAGAGATATGTGTATGAGACCCATGCGTGTTACAACATAGTAGTAATTGGACCATTGTGATTAAATATCTCATGAATTAGGACGTGGGGAAAACAAACTATTTGGTTAGTCGTCTCTAAGTGAATATGCATAACTCTGAAAGCTGCAAGGCGGGTTGGCAATATGCTTTAATGTGTTCCTATTGGCTATGCTTAACAAAGATGACGTCCCACTAAGAATTTTTGAAAGGACACACGTATACGAGCTACTGTTAAATGTCACAACTCATGAAGAGACTAGGGAGTATGACTTATATGCTCCACCCATGAGGTAGGCTACAAGCAACAAGGTGCTAGTTATGACATTGAGTGAGACATCACACAAAAATTCAATTTAAGGTGTGGTTCATTGTTCAAGGTGTGGACAGGTGTAGCTTCAATCTTTATTGAGACACACATATATTAAACAATAGCAAGAATATGCAAATCTCTGAATGGACATTTGAGATCTGGTGGGGTTTGTTAATTTTTTTGGATTGGCTCATATACTAACTCCAAATAAATCTTGAAGTCCCATTTATGACAAGAGGTGGATGTGCAATCTTTAGTCCCACCTTGTTGGTGGCAGTGGAGTTTGACTTTCTTGTGTAGATAAATCTCTCCACCTCACTAAGTGATAGGTATGAGGAGAGAATAAGAACTCCATACGCACGCTCACCTTGCCTTGCTGTTGTGACCTACATCGGGAGATGGTGAATTCGGTTTTTGGGAAGCGACTGCTTGATTTCTTCATCATTGGTCGACTTTCGTCCAAGTCATAGGATGTTGCACACCGGCTTCTTTGTTGCTATCTGCTTCAACCAATTCTTCGTTGTTGTCTTCAACAACATCATCTATGCATTAGCTATGACGACTTCATTTACAAACGAGTAGTACATGATGATGATATGATCTACTATTTTTATCATTGTTGGTGCTTACATGGCAATGTTGTTTAATCTTCTAGTACGATAGTGTGGCTATGTGTAGTATAATGATGCAAAGGCCAGGGCAAGTCCCTTTTTGGAGAAAAGAAATCTAGTATGATAGACACTTATTTTGGGACGGAGAGTACATAATAGTGTTTCGTTTGTCATGATTTATATTTGTATTTGAAACTTAATCATAAGATTCCCTAATTTTCCAACAATACGCACGTTCATAACTATAAATGATACGATCGAGCTCCATGCAACCTGGTGTCTTGGAAAATTTTGTAATGCATAAAATGGATGCACCATGTGCCCACCGTTGGAGACATTTAGGGCTAGTTTGGTTTGAGTCCTTGGCATGAACCAATTATCTTCCAAGCTGCTCTCAGGCAGGCCACGCAAATCTTTGTATGGACTCCAACCAAACTAGCCCTTAGACATGTGGTGTGTAATTCTGCTCATAGAAACATACCACCCACACGTGCATAGAAGAGGATCCTCCTTGAAATCTGCGACTATGAGGAAAACATGTTACTTAGATGAAGATGTTTTTGATGAGATAAAATTCGTTGCAGTCAGCATTCATTGCAACAAATTTTAATCTCGAATATGCATGAGTGTGCATATCATATATTAAAGAGGATAGGGAAGACTCCCTCCACAGTTTCTATTACAATGTAATTACAAGCAGCTAAACGGCCAGCTCCACCATAGTAAACATCATATGTCGACTACTCATTACTCGCCCATGTTGCCACCCTTGTGAAGAACCCCTCATCTACCCTACGTACCAGGCCTGCCTGAATCCAAATTCGGCCCTCGTCAACAATCCGATGTAGAACATGTCGTGTGGAAGGCATAGCTCCGTCGAACACCACGGCATTGTGGTGTTTCCAGATTTCCCACAAAACAAGGAGGCACATGGCCCTTACCGCCTTCCGATGCTCTCCACTCTCCTCCTGCCTGATGCACCACTCCGGTAGTGTCTCCTGTGGTAGGGGGCCCTTTCTGGCTTTCCCATAGCCATCCAAATCCGTGTCCAGATCTCCTGAGCAAAGATACAACCAATCATGACACTACAAAAAAATACACTTCCGTGATGATACGTGTTTGTCACAGTAGGTCAGGTTTTCTATCATGCATGTACATCCATGACGATTTTATGATAGAATCAAGATAGTCATACATGTGTTGTCGTAGAAGTGTTCCATGACAATACCAAAATTATCATCACAGAAGTGTCCACTTTCATGACGATAAATGGCGCGTCATGGAAGCACATTCGTAAAGGGTAACCGACATGTGGCATCCACCATAACGGGTCGCCATTAAGCTATCGGGTTTCGGTTTGGATCCGATAACCCGTTAACAGCCCGGACCAATGGGGATTTTCCACGTGTAAAATTCTCATTCGCCGGCGGATCCATGTGTCGGCTCAGCGTTGGGACAGTTGTCATCCAGCGAATGGACGGGACGCGCCTATGATACGTTGACACATGGCTCGGCCCAACAGTGGCCCATTCAGGTCAAAAGGCCGACCCGTTTGACCTGGTCAAAAGGTAACGGCCGACCCACTTAAAGCCTGTTAGCGGCCTGTTCGCATATAGCCCATTTACAGCCCGCTAACTCACGACCCATTATGGCCTATCCGAATTAGGCCCAGTAGCGTCATCTGGGCCGTCCAATATGATTCCAGCCCGTTGTAACTTTCGGCCCATGTATGGCCCATGACATCTTTCGGCCCATATGAGGCCCTTTGTAACTCTTGGCCCATTAATGGCCCGTGGTGAAACTCGCCTGTAATGAACAGTGTATCGCTTTATACCCATTAACGACCCATTATTCCATTGGGCCGTTTCCAGCCCGTGTTATCTTTCGGCCTTCTCAGGGCCCATTTATTCTTGGGCTGATTTGCAGCATTCGATTACTTACGCTCCGTTACTGGCCTGTTCCGGTTGTGGGCCAAATTCAGCCTGTGGTTAAAGTCGGCCCGTTTGTGGCCCGTTAATCCGTTGGGACGTTTTCATAGCATCATCAAATACGGCCCATTAACGACCCGTTATGCCTGTTGATAGAAACAAGCCCGTTATACTCATCGGCCTATTAACGGCCCGTTATGGTCGGCCCATGAACGGATGATTCCCACTCTAGCCCATTTACGGTCCATAATGCGGTCCGTTATTGGCCCATGTTTGGCCAATCGATCATACGGCCCGTAGAAGGCCCATTGATTCTACTGCCCGTAGAAGGCCCATTGTTTCTACGGCCCGTAGAAGGCCCATTGATTCTACGGCCCGTAGAAGGCCCATTGTTTCTACGGCCCATAGAAGGCCCATTGGTTCTACGGCCCGTAGAAGGCCCATTGTTTCTACGGCCCGTAGAAGGCCCGTAGGAGGCCCATGGTCACTACAGTAGATATGTAGCCCATGGTTATTGTGGCCTAGTTTAAAAAAATAGGTTATTACGACCACTAGCAAACCGCGAAAAAAGAACTGCACTGACTACAAGCAAACAAATAAACAAGATAACAAGGAAATAAATAAGTAAGCAACTTACGCTAGGCTATTATGGCTATTACACATATTACATCCACTGGGCATCAAAGTTCGCCACCAGTGCAAATATGGGGAACAAAGAAGCATATTACATACGCTGGTTGTCAAAGTTGGCGACCAGTGCAAATAAACGCCGCAGCAAAACAAGTCCAGCACTAAAACCACTTCACAAGAGCTCAAGAAACAATATCCTGGGTATCCACCATGTTGGCAAGATGCTTAGCAAGCTTATTAGCTTTCTCTTGTTTGGCGCTTAAATCCTCCAGCACTTGCTGTTGCACCAGAAAATATGCATCTGAATTCTGCAGGGACTTCCTCAGTCCTTCGGCTTCCTATCGCAGCACATCTGATCGATGTCTTTCAACTTGAAGTTGAGACTCAAGAAGCCGAACTGATTCAGGCAGCGAGTTCGAAGAGCTGGTGCCAGCAGTAGTGGCTAGTAATTCAAACTCTACATCAAGACAGGACTTTGTGGTTGTCTCACTGTCTTCAAGATAGTTTTTATCAGCTTTCTTGGAGACCAACAGGGATGTCTCACTATCTTGAACCTTATCTACATTACTTCCTTTACCATTGCAAAACGAGGTACTCTTCTCCAATATTTTGTCCGCATTCTAAAAGAGAAACAAGCAGACACATCATTCTAGTTTATGTTGCCAAATCAAGATAGAGACAATATGGTCATTGTATGGTCTATATCATTCTATGTAGTATGGTCACTGTATGGTCTATATTATTCTAGTTTATGTTCCCAAATAAAGATAGAGGCAGTTCAATTCATATCTGTTTAAGACAAAACAGCATAGACAGAATATAAGTGTGGGAAACTACACAACACTAACAACACTTGTAATGTGCATGGCATGAGAACATAACTGTTTATTCAATTGAAACTGAAATCAACATAGAGCAAGTTACAACAGCAAACACGTTAAAGAAACAGATTTAAAACATACATGTTGCGCCATTGGAGTTTCAATTGCATCCTTCAAATTTGAAATTAGTTGGTATGAGTAAATACAGTGATGCAAGAGCAAAGGAGTATGAACCATAGCTACGGAACCTGACCTGAGAACAATTCTTCTTCTGCTTTAAGCGTTGACTTGGGGTTCGGAGTGGTGGTCCTCGTGCTTTGGGCACTGCAGTTGCCTTACTAACTGCTCGTGTTTGGGTGCTCTGTGGTGGAGACGGTGTTGTGTCAACCGGAACTAGGTTACTATCTGCTGGGGTTGGGGTTATAAGGGGTGTAGCTAGTTCTCTGTCCAACTGGGTAGGGGTACAATCTGCATGAGTCTGGGTTATGTGTGGTGGGGCTGGTTCTTGGGCAAGTACAACCGTGGTTCTATCTGCATCGACGGGTAGCACGATCTTTTCTGAAGACCATGTTTTTACTCCCATAGATACTGCCATCACCCCCTCCAATTCAAATGGCTGATAAACAAGAAAAGTAATTGAATGTACAGAGATTGTATGATAGACAGGTGCAATGGATAGTAGGGAAGAAAACAGGGCATGAAATAATTCACATTTATGTTGTCTAACCAAACAGGATAGCATGACATAATTTCACATATATGATGGCTAATTAAACAGGATAGCATGACACAATTTCACATATATGATGGCTAACTAAACAGGATAGAATGACATACTTCAAAATATGATGACTATGTAAACAGGATGACATGATATAACTATACGATGTGTCTATTAAAGTGGTTGGCATGCCATAATTCACAAACATGCCGTCGATGGAAACATGATGGCATGATATAATTCACGGATAGAAAGACATAATTCAAAATATGATGACTATGTAAACAGGATGAGATGATGTAACTATATTATGTCTTTAGAAAGTGGGTTGGCATGCCATAATTCAGATACATGCTGTCTATGTAAACATCATGGCATGATATAATTCAAATATATGATTTATATACTAAGCAAGTGAGCAGAGGGCAATCGCATATATGATGTGTCAACTAAGCAGATGGCATTCAATATTGTGTATATGATGTAAAAACTAAGCATTGCAAGACAACATATGCATGATATGAGTAATATAACCCTGCCAAGTTTGAGCATACACCTCTGGGGGGAAATAGGACTGTTCATCTGTCTCTGAATCCTCCCCTGAGGAGTTATCTGTAACCAGCAAGATATCTGCTTCAGTAGGTAGCATTGTCTGCTCTGAAAACCTTGTTTTCACTCCAGATTTTTCCATCACCAATTCAAATGGCTGATGCACAAGAAGAGCAGTTGAATATACAAACATTGTCGAGAAATGGAATACGTAATACAAAAAAAGGATGGCATGATATAATTCACATATATGACGCTTGGCTAAACAGCATGGCATTGCATACTTCACATACATAATGCCTTGCAACAAGATAGCATTGCATAATTCACATATATAATGTCTTGCAACAAGATGGCATTGCAAAATTCACATATATGGTAATTAGACACTAAACAGGTGGCATTCACACAAAGCATGTCTAAACTAAGCAAATGACATGCCAATGCAAGACACCATATGCACGATATGGGCAATATAACCCTACCAAGCTAGAGCATGCACCTCGGGGGGGGGGGGAGGACTGGTCATCTGTCTCTGAATCCTCCTCTGAGGAGCTATCCGTAACCAGCAAGACAGGCACTTCATCAGATAGCATTGTTTGCTCTGAAGACCTTGTTTTCACTCCAGATTTTTCCATGACCGTGTCGAATGGCTAATGCACAGGAAGACTAATTGAATGCACTAAAATTGTTGACAAATTTAATATGTAATAAAAAAAGGATGGCATGATATAATTCACATATAAGATGACTGGCTAACCAGGATGGCATTGCAAAATTCACATATATGATGCCTGGCTAAACAAGATGGCATTGTATGATTCACATATATGATATAGAAATTAAACTGATGGCATTCATACAATGCATGTCTAAACTAAGTAGATGACATATTTTATGTATAAAGTAAGCAATGCAAGGCACCATATGCATGATATGACCAACATCAGCATGCCAAGTTAGAGCAAAAGACATCATGGGGTAAATAGGAGTGGTCTGCTCCCTTTGAATCCCCCTCTGAATAGTTATCTTCCTCTTGATTATAGTCTGGAATGGGGGGAGGGGGTTGCTTTTGCGCCCACCATGGAGCGACGTCTGCATGAAATTTTATTGCCATGCAAGGCTCGTCTCTTTTACTCTACATGTTTAGTACCATTGTGTACAATAACTGACATGCATAGGAATAAAACATAGTGAGATTATGTAACGAGTGCATGCACAAATCCAGAGTGATGGTAGCAAACTGTGGATAGACCCAAAACAAATGATAGCAGGCAGATAATAGCTCCAGTTAAAAAATACAGATAATGGCGCCTTTAATGTTTGTTTCCACCCAACATGAAACTCATAGTAGACACCCGAGATTAACCAGATAGTAGACAGATAATATTGATTGCTGCCCCAATATGTACCCCACAACACTACAAAAAAAAGACACATCCGTGACATTTTGGGCCGAACGAATTTTTTTTCTGTCGTGCTTATGACACTTCTATGACGATAATTATGACAAAACCCGGTATCATCATAGATGTGGTGGGCTCCTACTTCTATGACAAAAAATCATGACAGAAAATGGGCTTTTCGTCCTGGGCGGGACGGAGACGCAGCTGCATGACATTCTTTGGGCCGTCCATGACGGAAAAAATCATGGTAGAAGCGAGGGCGAGGAAAATTTCGGGGAGTTCCCGGTTACGGTGGGTGGTCGGGGCCGAGCGATGCACGGAGGTTTGCGCGTTTTCTCTTGTATACGTACGCGTGTGTGTGCGAGGTGTTGGGCTCTAACTGAACCCAAGCGATTGCACTAGCTACGTTACTGAACCCGAGCGATCGATCGATCCCTGGCTGGTAACTGAACCCGATCGAGGGATTCCTTCGCTACTGCTGCTAACTGAAGCCGATCGAACCTGCTGCCTCTTGATGAACAGTGAACGTGGGGGTTGGTTGAATGAGTCGAGACGTACGTGGTTGGGGTTGGATGAACAGTTCTCGGTGGGGGTTGGATGAACATGACCCCGTGGTAGTAGTAGTAGTAGGCCATTGCCGCTGGATGAACAGGACCCTGAGAGGAGGCCGCCACAGCCGAGCTGGTAGGGGGTGGATGAACAGGACCCCGTGAAGGGCTAGTTGAACAGTAGCCGATGGAGGGCTGGATGAACAGTAGCTGGTGGAGGCAGGAGGAAGACGCGGTGGATGAACAGTGCAGGTGGAGGCTGAAGGAAGTCGACGGTGGGTGAACAGTAGCTTGTGGAGTCCCATTTTGCGGTACGCCACACCCCTCCGATGAACAGGACCCCCGTTTCGACCATAGCGCTCCAACACAAGTCCGTTTCCTCCGTTTTGCGGTACGCCACACCCCTCCCGATGAACAGGACCCCCGTTTCGACCGTAGCGCTCCAACACAAGTCCGTTTCCTCCATTTTGCGGTACGCCACACCCCTTCCGATGAACAGGACCCCCGTTTCGACTGTAGCCGGTCTAACAGAAGGTCGTTTCCTCCGTACTACGGTACGCCAGACCCCGTTCCGGCTGTTCCGTCCAAGCTGGTTGGCTCCCGTTGAACAGGACGCATTCTGACCCAGTCTATTGCCTCCCGATGAACAGGACGTTGTTTCTCTGTTCCGACCCAGCCGGTTGGCTGCCCGATGAACATGACTCCATTGCTGCCGTCCGTTGCCTCTCCATGAACAGGACTCCATGCGTTCGAGACCCCTCCCGTATGTACGTACGTGGCCGTATTTTTTGGCATGTAGTTGTACGTACGTGTACACGGTTTAGAAGGGACTGCCTGAACTGCTACGTCGGGGCTCTACTACTACACGTGCCACTGCTTGCTCGGCCACGGTTCATCGTTGCAGAGTGACCGATCGACCAGTATGTACGTACACGTTTGCGACAACGCTATGTACGCTTCGACCAGGTGGGTCCCGGCTGTCAGGGAGGATAAGGACGCACTTCCTTGCATGTGAAGTTATTGATGGTGGGTCCGAACTGTCAGGGGGAGGATTCATTTTTTTCGCGCCTAATATGGAGGAACTTCCTTGCGTGCGAAGATGTAGCTGGTGGGTCCATCTATCAGCCTCACCGCGTACACTACTCTTCCGATGGCTGTCATTCGTTGACCACGCCATGCGAACAACACCCATGCGGTGGACGATGGCGAGGCCTAGGAAGGAACGACACTGAGCCAGGGAAGACGAGGCAAGTGGATGCCCACGCGGAGGGGAGTATGAGGGTTCACTGGTTCGGCTGCGGTGTAAGGCTGCCGCCGCCGGAGAATAGCAGGGGGTGTGGGTGAGTAGAGGGAAGGCCTGGCCAGTAGTAGTATGGTCGGGCGGTGAGGCCTGCGCGGTAGCACAGCCGGCCACGGGAGGCTGGAGCAGGCGGTACGGCGGGCGCAGGTTTGGGCGGCTGGAGCAAGAAGACCAGAGGTTGAAGATGCTTGGCCGTTGGATTAACATCCAACGGTCAGTGCAGCTAGAATCGTTTATTGACTAAGTTGACAAAGTCCTGCGTACGCGTTAACTTAGTAGGCCCACAAGTCAGCCTCCAAATCTGGTGGGTCCCAGCTAGCAGGGGGAATCAATTTTTTTTTCGCGTAATAAGGTGGCACTTCCTTGCGTGCGAAGATGTTTTCTGGTTTTTTTAATTTCTTCTTTTTCGAGTTAGAATAAAAAGAAAATAATTTAGCATCTTCGGTACAATCTATATTTTCACGAAAAGGATCATAATAAAGCTGGTGGGTCCCAGCTGTCAGGGAGAGGAAACTTTTTATTTCCGCATAATAAAGGAAGAACTTCCTTGCGTGTGAAGATGTAGCTGGTGGGTCAAACCTGTCAGGGGGTCAAATTATTTGTTTTCGCATAATACGGGGGCACTTGCTGCGTGCGGCCATGGGCCATGTGGGTCCCTACTGTCAGCCACTCCACGTACATGCCTGTTCCGATGGCTGTCATTTGTTGACAAAGTTGACCACGCCGCACCGAGAGAACCAACGCAGTGAACGATGGCGAGTCCTAGGAAGGGAACGACCCGGAGCCGGCGAAGACACAACAGTGGATGCTCACGCAGAGGGGAGTACGAGGGTTCACTGGTTCGGCTGCGGTGTGAGGCTGCCGTCGCCGGAGAAGAACATGAGGTGTTAGTGAGTAGAGGATTGGCCTGGACGGCGTTTGGGAGTAGGGTGGGCCGGTGAAGCCTGCGCGGCAGCACAGCCGGCCACGGGAGGCGGTAGCAGGCGGTACCGCCGGCGGTGGTTTGGGCAGCTAAAGTCCGAGATTGAAGAAGCACTAGAGCCGTTGGATGGACATCCAACAGCCACTGCTGCTAGAATCGTGTCTTGACTATAAGTTGACAAAGCCTTCCGTACGCCTTAGTAGGCCCACAAGACTTCCGTACGCGTCACTGACTATAATTCTCAAAAAAAAAATAGTAGGCCCACAAGTGAGCATCACATCTGTGGCAGAGAACATATATCCCATTTGCGATTTGTAATAATGTACAACCCATTTTTGAATTCTGATGGAATTTACTACAACCCATTTACAGTCTGTTAAAATTACAGCCCATTTTCTAGCCAGGACAACGATTAATAATTTCAACCAACCGCTCAAAACAGAATTTAACAAAAAATCCCACATTTTGATGGGATCCGAAATATTTTTATCCTGAAATTTTGAGTCAGATTAAATATAATTTCAATATGAATTTGTATTAGGTAAAAATCTAACAAAATATTACGCGCGCAATAAGTAATGAAATTAAAATTTTCAAATTCAAAAAATAATATTTTTGAAACTAATTACCTGTTTGGTGCGTTTTTGTATATTTACAGCCCAGTTTTTATAATTACATCCCATTTATTATTTCTTAAAGCCAATTTTCTTGTTAGGCCTAATGCATCCCTCCTAGGAAAGATTTACAGCCCAGCGGGGTGGAGAATAACAAGTTGACCTGGGTTGGGTATTCCGCAAAAAAAAGTATAGTTGGGCTAGCCATTTTCACCTTGAAAAATTAATATCTAGGCTGGATATTTGGTCGACATAAAATAATAGCCTGCGCTAGACGGGCCACAACCCGCCCAGTTGATACCCTGCTCCTCTGAAGGTAACTGTAGCCGGTCTAACAGAAGGTCGTTTCCTCCGTACTACGGTACGCCAGACCCCGTTCCGGCTGTTCCGTCCAAGCTGGTTGGCTCCCGTTGAACAGGACGCATTCTGACCCAGTCTATTGCCTCCCGATGAACAGGACGTTGTTTCTCTGTTCCGACCCAGCCGGTTGGCTGCCCGATGAACATGACTCCATTGCTGCCGTCCGTTGCCTCTCCATGAACAGGACTCCATGCGTTCGAGACCCCTCCCGTATGTACGTACGTGGCCGTATTTTTTGGCATGTAGTTGTACGTACGTGTACACGGTTTAGAAGGGACTGCCTGAACTGCTACGTCGGGGCTCTACTACTACACGTGCCACTGCTTGCTCGGCCACGGTTCATCGTTGCAGAGTGACCGATCGACCAGTATGTACGTACACGTTTGCGACAACGCTATGTACGCTTCGACCAGGTGGGTCCCGGCTGTCAGGGAGGATAAGGACGCACTTCCTTGCATGTGAAGTTATTGATGGTGGGTCCGAACTGTCAGGGGGAGGATTCATTTTTTTCGCGCCTAATATGGAGGAACTTCCTTGCGTGCGAAGATGTAGCTGGTGGGTCCATCTATCAGCCTCACCGCGTACACTACTCTTCCGATGGCTGTCATTCGTTGACCACGCCATGCGAACAACACCCATGCGGTGGACGATGGCGAGGCCTAGGAAGGAACGACACTGAGCCAGGGAAGACGAGGCAAGTGGATGCCCACGCGGAGGGGAGTATGAGGGTTCACTGGTTCGGCTGCGGTGTAAGGCTGCCGCCGCCGGAGAATAGCAGGGGGTGTGGGTGAGTAGAGGGAAGGCCTGGCCAGTAGTAGTATGGTCGGGCGGTGAGGCCTGCGCGGTAGCACAGCCGGCCACGGGAGGCTGGAGCAGGCGGTACGGCGGGCGCAGGTTTGGGCGGCTGGAGCAAGAAGACCAGAGGTTGAAGATGCTTGGCCGTTGGATTAACATCCAACGGTCAGTGCAGCTAGAATCGTTTATTGACTAAGTTGACAAAGTCCTGCGTACGCGTTAACTTAGTAGGCCCACAAGTCAGCCTCCAAATCTGGTGGGTCCCAGCTAGCAGGGGGAATCAATTTTTTTTTCGCGTAATAAGGTGGCACTTCCTTGCGTGCGAAGATGTTTTCTGGTTTTTTTAATTTCTTCTTTTTCGAGTTAGAATAAAAAGAAAATAATTTAGCATCTTCGGTACAATCTATATTTTCACGAAAAGGATCATAATAAAGCTGGTGGGTCCCAGCTGTCAGGGAGAGGAAACTTTTTATTTCCGCATAATAAAGGAAGAACTTCCTTGCGTGTGAAGATGTAGCTGGTGGGTCAAACCTGTCAGGGGGTCAAATTATTTGTTTTCGCATAATACGGGGGCACTTGCTGCGTGCGGCCATGGGCCATGTGGGTCCCTACTGTCAGCCACTCCACGTACATGCCTGTTCCGATGGCTGTCATTTGTTGACAAAGTTGACCACGCCGCACCGAGAGAACCAACGCAGTGAACGATGGCGAGTCCTAGGAAGGGAACGACCCGGAGCCGGCGAAGACACAACAGTGGATGCTCACGCAGAGGGGAGTACGAGGGTTCACTGGTTCGGCTGCGGTGTGAGGCTGCCGTCGCCGGAGAAGAACATGAGGTGTTAGTGAGTAGAGGATTGGCCTGGACGGCGTTTGGGAGTAGGGTGGGCCGGTGAAGCCTGCGCGGCAGCACAGCCGGCCACGGGAGGCGGTAGCAGGCGGTACCGCCGGCGGTGGTTTGGGCAGCTAAAGTCCGAGATTGAAGAAGCACTAGAGCCGTTGGATGGACATCCAACAGCCACTGCTGCTAGAATCGTGTCTTGACTATAAGTTGACAAAGCCTTCCGTACGCCTTAGTAGGCCCACAAGACTTCCGTACGCGTCACTGACTATAATTCTCAAAAAAAAAATAGTAGGCCCACAAGTGAGCATCACATCTGTGGCAGAGAACATATATCCCATTTGCGATTTGTAATAATGTACAACCCATTTTTGAATTCTGATGGAATTTACTACAACCCATTTACAGTCTGTTAAAATTACAGCCCATTTTCTAGCCAGGACAACGATTAATAATTTCAACCAACCGCTCAAAACAGAATTTAACAAAAAATCCCACATTTTGATGGGATCCGAAATATTTTTATCCTGAAATTTTGAGTCAGATTAAATATAATTTCAATATGAATTTGTATTAGGTAAAAATCTAACAAAATATTACGCGCGCAATAAGTAATGAAATTAAAATTTTCAAATTCAAAAAATAATATTTTTGAAACTAATTACCTGTTTGGTGCGTTTTTGTATATTTACAGCCCAGTTTTTATAATTACATCCCATTTATTATTTCTTAAAGCCAATTTTCTTGTTAGGCCTAATGCATCCCTCCTAGGAAAGATTTACAGCCCAGCGGGGTGGAGAATAACAAGTTGACCTGGGTTGGGTATTCCGCAAAAAAAAGTATAGTTGGGCTAGCCATTTTCACCTTGAAAAATTAATATCTAGGCTGGATATTTGGTCGACATAAAATAATAGCCTGCGCTAGACGGGCCACAACCCGCCCAGTTGATACCCTGCTCCTCTGAACAACAACAAAAACATCGCTCAAGAAAAACTCCGCTTACACCTAAAAAAACAAATACTGCTCGAGCTGCTGGGTCCCAGCTGTCGGCCGCTCCTTGTGCAATTCTCTCATTTATTGACTATATAGGTTGACAATGGTGTGGGACCGTGATGTCAGGAAACCAGGAGGAAGCAAAAAAAATTATAGTTGTATATAATAAGGAGGAACTTGTGTACGTGTACGGCTATGGTCCTGGTGGGTCCCTACTGTCATCCTCTCCAAGTAAAGTGATCTCGTGATTCCTCATGTTCGTTGACCATGTTGACAACGCTCGGCACCACGTCGAGCGCAACAACTCGAAGGACGACGGAGAGGGCCTCGCGGGCCCTACGGATGGTCTGATACAACGCCCGCTGCCCATTCAGGAAGCCAGGATCATCGGACACCTATGAGCACCTTCGAGAGACTGAGCCGGCATGAAACGGTAAGGCCGCGCTTGGGAGCTCTGGATTGTTTCACACCTGTATTAAGATACAAGTGTAATTTACTCATCACCGGAAACAACGCGTAAAATACAGGCGTAATGAAACCGATGGCCCGAGGTCTGTAATGAAAACCAGCGAGTTACGCGTGTAATTTGAGAGACCAGTGTATATTTTACCAGTCAAAATCGACCAACCAAGCGCTTCGCCCAAGACCATCTGCTTTTATTCACAAGCGTCAGTTTTACAAGCGGTTTTGGTTGGAAAACAACGATCCAATCACGGCCTAAGATGATGAGTTGGTCGGAAGATCATATGGTTTCACCTCTAACCTACCCGAGTTGTCGTATAGGCTATTAATGAAACATAAGATGATGAACTTCTTAAGCACAGAAACAACAAAAGAGGATGATCTTCTTAACATGGAAATCACTGGCATTAGATCAACATGCAAAACAATATGAAGCATTATTCTCAGGAGGCACGGTGAACAGCTCGTGATGCCGCATGCCACAGCATTCCAAGCTCTTTGCAATCAAACTCACAAGGCCTGGCATTACATAGACAACATTCAGAACAAACTCTTAAAATACCTTACATAAGTCAACATTCAAGTGACTATGCATCTCAGCAGAGTAAATATTTACTTCTGAACTGAACACGGGAATAGGAAAAAACGATCGACGCTGCTCACAGCAAAGGGCGTCCGACTCCAAAATATCAAATGCATGTCTTCTGGCTAACATCAATGAGCAAAATTTGACAAGGTTTTCCAATTCCTATATATTAAACTAATGTCTTCTTGCTAACATCAATGATTAAACTTTGACAAGCTTTTCCCATTCAAAATATGTAATGCCTATGATTGTGGAACGGGCAGGGTTTGTCATCAGTTTGCACATTGAAATGGCACATGGAGCCGGATTAACCAGCGTATCTTTTTGTGCAGTTCCACTGAAATCAAACAATGTCTTGTGTAGCATGGTGGATTTCGTATTTATATGCTGCAAGAAAACAGAGACACATCAGCACACACATGAATATTGGCCCCAGTGTCAACCCACCAATCGGTGGACTGACAAACTGAAAGTATGGTAAACAGATTACCATACCCAGATGCCCCATCATTGTTGCTTAGAGTGACATTGACAGACTTGGAGTCCTGTCCTGGCTTCTTGTACTTGTTTGGGCATTTGTTTGCCCAGTGTTCCTCTGAACCACAAGTGAAGCAGCCATCTCTCTTTGTCTTTCTTCTTACCCTTCTTCTTAAAGGTAGTATTCTACTGGACATAGTTCTTTCCCTTGAACTTGTGGGAATTCTTCTGCCTTGAAGACGTTGGTAGCTCCATTCAGACGGGCAGGGTTTGTCATCAGTTTGCACATTGAAATGGCACATGGAGCCGGATTAACCAGCGTATCTTTTTGTGCAGTTCCACTGAAATCAAACAATATCTTGCGTAGCATGGTGGATTTCGTATTTATATGCTGCAAGGCGTTGAACACGTTGGCAGGTCCATTCAAGTAGATAGTCCGGTGGCTCAAGGTGACGACGAATGATTAGAGAACCATTGAATGTATTGTGCATGATGAAGTATTATGGAGGACACGAACCATCTGAACATTTTGTGCAGTTCCACTGAAATCAAGCTGAGCATCCCTGTCTGCATAAATACAGAAAAAGCATGATGAATATAATAGTGGTGCTAGTTGATTAAACATACGCTTACAACTATAATCATCTTCATTATCTTAACAGGAAAAGATAGCAATACAATAACTTCAATTAAACATTTATTCAAAACAATACAACAATATAAGTAGCACAACATAACAGAGCACAATCATGTGGATGAAGGCCAATACTGACCTCGTTTGTTACAGCTGCGTCGGCAACTGACTTGGTCATACCTTTCCTTGTGGAGTGAATTTTGCACTCCATGTGTTGTTGAGTTTCCCATGCTCTGTGCAGACTAGTCATGTCACCAGCGTCTACTAATACTCTGTAAAGCTTCTCGATCATTCCTTGTGTAATGTAGCGCAAACAGTGACTGCTTCTTTCTGCAAAGTGGAAAGACCAACTGGGCCCAATAATGCAACAGTTTGCCTTAAACACATTGGCTCCTTTTGTGCAGTTCAACTAAAATCAAAGTCAAAATAGAACCGAGCAGAAGTTTTGATATCCCTATATGTAACAATAGGTATAAAGGAAACAATTACTGAGAAATAACGGTTGATGACTTATACTCCCAGAAGAAAAAACATCTACCTTATCTTAATGGGAAACAAAGCAGGAGAGTAGCAATTCTCAAACAGTGTGATTCATTCATATTAACTGAGACATTACCTTAACAATACCTTGTTTCAACATGTATAAAGAACGACAAAGAAGAAAAGTACCATTCCTAAAACAATGCAACTGATTCATATTAAGAGAGACATTATCTTAACAATACCTTGGTTAAACATGTAGAAAGAACTACAAAGCAGGATGGTACCATTTGTAAAACACTATAACTGATATACAATAAGAGACATTATCTCAACTATACATTTCTTAAACATGTACTCCGGCCGATCCCTAACAGAAATGGTACTCCCGCCGATCCCTAACAAGTGTTGCAGTTTTGAACTAAGATTCAGTAGTTAATTCTGAGAGTGGCATTGCTTAATTTTACCAGTAGCATTAGATTAACAAAAAGCATAAACAGTTCCAGGGGAGAGTGGGTGCAACAACACCATGTGCTTCCATCTACTTATAAAGGGGGTGATGCAGAGTTTGTTGTAACAAAGCAACAAGCATCATGTCTGGGTTGGTCCCATTTTTGTTCACTTAATGGGAAAAGACAGCAATTCAATAGCTTCAATTCAACATTTATTTAAAATAGTACCAATACAAGTAGCATAGCATCTCAAAGCACACTGCACGATCATGTGGACGAAGGCCGGTACTGACCTTTCATGACGCATTCAAGATCACCTACGAATCTGCCAACACGAATAGGAAATCCAATCTCGTTTTTTGTAGTTCAACTAAATCAAGCAAAGTCGCCGGTGTGACATTTAAGTTCGCTATAGCAAGAAGTTGAATAGATATCCCTGTTTTAACAGAGGCAAAAAAGGAAACAATTACTGGCCAATAAAGGAGGATGAAACATACGACGACAAAAAGAAGCATCTACCTTATCTTGATGGAAAACAAAGTAGGATAGTAGCATTTCTAAAACGGTTGCATTGATTCATATTAACAGAGACATTCTCTTAAAACAACATTCGTTAAAAATGCAATTTACTTTTAACAGTGGCATTGCTTCAATTTTCCAGCGGCATTCTTAGATTAACAACAACAAAACAGTTGTATGGGACATGGGACATGGGACATGCCAGCACCATGTGCGTCCACACGTATAAATGGGTGATGCAGAGTATGTTGCCAAGCAGCATATCTGCGTTGGTCCCATATTTGTTCTCTTTGAACCTTTTTTCCTATGTGAGGGCAGCAAATCTAGTCATGCACAAACTACCCGACCCCCCAGTTTCTTTCCTTCAAGAAAGAGATCGGTTCCTTACAGATGTGTGTACTGGGTTACCCCTTTTTTCCCTTTTCAACCAACAAAGCGACTGGATAGCCAGTCTATACTACTTTCCCTCCCTCCTTTCCTCATTGAACCACGTCCTAGATTCATGCTCCAGCCCAGCCCACCCTTCTTTCCTCTTTGAAGCAAGACCTAGATTCGACTACAGAATCGAAAAAGATATGCATGCAGCTAGAGCAATGCCAGTTTCAAAGAAAGTTATACCTTAGGGTCGTTGGGATGTGGCTAGGCATGCGGCAGGAGGCCGGATCTGCCCACACTACATACGACAGCGAGGAAGAAGGGGTCGGAGGCCCTCCCGCACAGGCGCTGGGTGAAAGAGAACAACGCAGCCTGCAGTGGATTGCCTCCCTCGCCGAAGGTGACAGAGTGAACGCTGCACCTCCTCCCCTTCCTGGTGTGACGGGATCCGGATGGCTCCTTCACCAGCTGTGAGGGGGGAGAGAGAGACAGAGGCCAACGCAGTCTTGTTTATCTGGTGAAGAGGGTGAGAGACTGTGAATATAGCAAACCCTAGCATAGGAACGCTGAACCTCCAGCATGTATATATATATGTAGTGCAGCGAGAGTGTGGAGAGTGCAAACCCTAGCGAACAAGCGCTGAGGCTCCAGCTTATATAGTACTCGTGTATACTACTAATATAGTGGAGTGGTTTTCTTTTCTCTCCATAACAATCATTTTAAATTGTGTAAGTACGAAACAAAACTCTTTATTTAACGTACCAGTGAAGAAAACTACTTACGATCAACTAACGATCCACGCGTCCTGGTCACACTTCATGTCCTTCACGTGCGGTACACTACACCCTCTGTTAAGTGAACAACCACACACGCGCCAAATTATCGGAAAGGTGTGAGAGTGTGTACAAATAAAGAATTTTAATTTCAATTATCGGAAAGGTTTGAGAGTATGTACAGTTTGCCCTCTCTCAATAATTATGGTTTGTTGTGTTCGGCCTAAACTTGGTCAAACTTTACAAAGTTTGACTTCAGTCAAATCTAATATGCAGAGTAAATAAAAAAGGAGGGGTACTACGTCCATCCGGGTTTTTAGTCCACACCATATTTTTAATCAAAGTCTGACCACATATTTAGTTAATAGCTGGACAAATAAAATTACAGGGGAGCTGAAGACAAAGTTGTGAGAAGGCTTAGAAATCAATACAAAACTTATGCTCTTAGTACCAATGTCGATGCTTCTTCGAGGAAACATTTGGTTCATAGCCAATTGTGTGATAAAATTGCACCAAGGTGAAAGACAACCGCGTCTCCAACGCAACCAAGGTGAACTGATGAAGGATATCATCTTTGTCGGTAACAAGCAAAGAGCACTGATGGAAGACAGCTTGTTTTTCATCAAAAATCGATCAGCTTCACCAGCCGATGCAACCATGAGACGCAACCATGAGCATCGATAGGTCACCGTGGTGATGCATCATCCATTTGGCATCAAGTTTGGGTGAGGCACCAATGAAGTTCGACAAATCCTCACTGTGGTCTGTTTCTTCTCGGTAATCAAGCTCGAGGAAGGAAGAACCACGTGGCAGAGGATAGTGAGGCGGAACAACAATGGCCATCCATTGTGCAGTTCCACTAAAATTGAGGAAGACATGCCCGGGTATGGAGATACGCATCGCTGTTTGCAAAAATATAAAAAAGGGATATAGTGTGTTACTTTGTTTTGGCAGTGGTACAAGATTAACAGCGACATCTCAATTGTTAATAAGAATTAATGAAAAGTACACCAACAAACAGAAGCATCATGATTATCTTGATGGGAACTAAACCAGGATACCCGAGAAAAAAAAAGCAGGACAAAAGCATTTATCGACGCCTCTGGATTGACATCAGCATTACTTAAAAGGGACGTCACTTTAACATGGGCATTGCTTGATTTAACCAGTGATAGTATTAGATTAGCAGCAGCAATAGGAGCATATGGACAATGACCGCACAACCACCATGTACTTTTTGTCAAAAAAACATGTATACCTCCACCGAGGCATAAACCAGGACAACTTTTCGAGTGGCCTTTCCTCTATAATAGTAAAAAATAGGTGATGTTGGACCAGCCGACGAACCCTAGCTACTGTACATGGGGAGCTGGGGAGTAGTGGTATAGAAGAAAACCCGCATGCAGCGACCTGGGGAGCTGGACCAGTACAATGAAGCATGAAATCCAAAAGAAGTTATACCTCAGGTGGGCGAGATGTCGCTTAGGCGGCGGGATCTGCCCACACGACGGCAGCGAACAAGGGCACGGAGGACCTTCGTCCGCGCCAGCGCCGGCTTAGAGAGGACGGTGCACATCGGCTTCCTCCATCGCCGATGGCGACAACGTCAACGTTGCACCTCCTCACCTCCCGCAGTGGACGGGATTCGGCCGGATCTGTGACCACCGGTGAGGAGAGAGATAGAGTGGACACTGTCATCTTGTTTAGATATGGAGATGGTGAGAGAGTGAGACGCGAGAAACCCTATCAAACAAGAGGCTGCATATATAATGGAGTAAAAAATCTCTCCATAGCAGTGATTTTAAATAGAATACACGTGTTCCCGGAACAAAGAAACGAAAACTGCCGGACAAATCTTTTTTTAATGTACCAAGAAAGAAAATTCGATCAATAACACGCCCCCGCTTTCAGTTCGCAGTTTGTATCGCTCACGTGTGGTCCCCGATCCTCCATTATTAAGTGAACAAATTAAAGGGTCAAATTATTACGTACGTAAGCTGCCTCTTCGTGTACAAATGCGCTCCATCGTGTACTCGCGGGTATGTCGGAGGCAGAGTGAGTGTGTGTACATTTCTTCTTGTACGTAGTACTCCATTTATCTCACTTCATATTGTTTCCCACTCCTATCATATTCCTATCCTAGGAACAAAATGAGGCGGTACTAAGTTTGTGTGTGTAGGGAGAACGAGACATCGATGTTGTGCACGAGTAGTCGCGAGAGTCGTCACTATGTGTGTGAGCGCGCACACACATAGACATGCATATCCATGTTTACGTAAAATTCTTACTTTCATCTCCATCTCCATCTCCAATCAAATTTGTCCAACTGGCACATTATTTATGTTATTAATTACGCAGCAATATTTACGTACGTCCAGCCTGACCGCCCTGGCCAACCCGAATCCTCTTCATAACCCGCGTGCGGTTCCCGCCCGAAACGGTCAGTGCCGCATTCATGCCCGGCCAGCGTGGATGCGACCTCTCACTGGCGCCAGGATTGAAGCGGCGCGCCGGTCGAGGGAGCGCCGCCCGCGCCGCTTCCCGGTGCATGCGACTGCTCCGTGTTCAAATGTCACCACTGCCGGCCACAACATGCATGTAAAAAAGTTCTTGGGAGTCCGTGCTACAGCTAGTTGTCCTCCCCCTCCTCGTCTATCTCTTCCAGTAGTGCTAGTACTCCATGGCGCGATGCATCGAGAAGCAGGCGGGAAAGTTTGCGTATACTCGGTTTGCGGTGAGTGGCATGCCGAGCGACCATGTGGGGTGGACGAGGGTGAGACACGAACGCGACAGACGTGATTTAAACGTTGGTTTTGCTTGATGGCGCGATCCAACGAAATGAAACGTTGGTTTCCAAAAGAATACTGTACTGCATGAGAGAGATAGAGTGATGGTTTGCTTCTTCCATCCAACTAACTATAATGTGTGATTTGATGGCTCATTGGTCACTATTACTGTGGCGGTAGAGCGTCTGCACTCTTATTTATTTATTCTGTGATAAAACTAACTTTCTCCACTCTTACACCGGAGGAGTACGAAACACGGCAGCCCAGTGACTACATGGCCCACCTCCCACTGTCACCATATTCCTTGGACATCGTACGACATCTCCGGTCCTTTTTTCTTTGCGTAGTACTCCCTCTTTTCCGGTTTATATAGGGCTTAAATTTGAAATCTCATCAACCAAGGTAGATGATGTGTGGAGAAATGTATCTCGTAGTTTACAAAATTACTCAAACTTTAATCTGCATTAATTAGAATATATGCATGGATGACCACTAAATGAGTAGGAATGGTTACATGCATTGGTTGGTTTCTTTTGATCCTTGCATGCATCAATTTAATGCACCTTGGAATGTGAACATGTGGTGGAAAGAAGTGAAAATAAGACTTATAATATGGTATAAGACTAAGAAAATGAGATGAGCCCAATAAACCAGAAAGGAGGGACTACATTTTACCACATGACCCACCATACACTCTCACATACTACCTTCGTCCTGGTTTATTAGTCCCCTATGTAATTTATGCATGATACTAGTATATGATACTCCCCACTATGAGTAGCCTTATATGCATACAAAAAAGGTTCGGAGGGAGTACGAAGCTTTATGATTTTGTTTCATGTATGTATCCTGACTCCAAGGTTGCCCCGTTACAACATTCCATCAAATACAAAGGAAAACTAACACGCATGCTGATGCATCTCAATGATTCATAGATCATAGACAATATTTACTTCACAACTAAAGACAAAAGTTGTGAGAGTGTGTACAAAAAAACTACTAATGGGGTCTCTACGACTTGAACCCTAAACCCTAAACAGGATTTAATTTCCTGGCTAGGTAGAACCTGTCGAAGGAAAGAAGTCTGACCCCCTCGGATCATACGATGCTTTTCTGCAGTTCCACTAAAATTGAGCTGAGCATCCCTGTTGGCAAAGATATTGAAGAAGTGTGATTAGAATAATAGTAGTGGCACTAGTTCATGAGACATAAACTCATCACAAATAGAAGCCGGTAGAAGTAGAGAAAGATCCACATGGAGATGGAGCTACGTGGGGAGCTGCGGCAGTGGAGCAAGCCGGCTCCAAAAGGAAGTTGTAGCTGGGACGTCGGGGTGTAGCTAGAAGGGCGGTGGGAGGCGGCATCAGCCCATACCGCGGGGACCCCCGAGCGGGACGCACTGACAGTGGGTTTTCTTCCTCGCCGCTGTCGACCGCGTCTACGCAGAACATCGTCTACTTCCCCCGGCGGCGGGATTAGGCCGGATCTGTGACCAGCGGTGTGGCCACCATCGTTCTATGCTTGTGAAGAGAGCAACCCAAGCAAGTAGGCTTGTAGCTTAGGCTCCTGCTCGTGTATATATAGTGGAGCAGTTTTCTTTTTCTCTCCATATCAACCTTTTAATGGTTGCTTCGTCCGACTAACTTACTGTGTGATTTGACTGCTCCTGAGTGGCCCCTTCACGTACTCCCCCTACGTGTATGACCGTTCCTGAGTCTCATTTGTACTTATCTCTATTTTCTTGCATGACACATAGACTGGATGCGCATAGAGGAATTTTTTTACTGCACGTTGTTTACGTAGTACCTACTCCCTCCTTCCGGTTCACTACTAGTACTCCCTCCGTCCTGGTTTATTGGTCCCCTTTGTACTCAATTCATGGGCTCGTTTTCCTCAAGAAATTGTCTTTACCAATGTATTAATATCGGGAATGCATGCGTGAACAACGAATGATTAAACCTTGCATGCAACGTTTTGACAAAGCACTGACATATGAACATGTGAATGTGAGGGACTACAACCTTGTGCAACAGTCACACATACACATGCACGCAAAAACGCGCGCGGCACCCTAATGCATGCATGTTCGAGCACACGATGGAACACACACGGTCACGCTCAAGTGCTCAACCTACACGTGCATGCACCCACATACTCAGCCAGGGTGAGCTAGTGACCATATAAACACCGGAAAATCTATATATTGACCGCAATGAGCGTATTATGAAGTCCACTGACCGTATTTTTACAAATATATAGTGACAGCCAGTGTATTTATCTCGTTTCAAATCAAGCCATATTAACCGGAAAGGAGGCAGTATGGACTAGCATTACTTTGTTGTGTCCCGTCAACTTGCAGAACGAGGAGAAGCTTGCAAGACAGGAGAAGCTTGCGCGCAGTGGCTCACAGGACAAGGAGAAACTTTTGACTATGCAAGCTCTCCCTCGCTCAGGCGGTGGACGTGCAACAGTTAATTCGGTGTCAGATTGCCAGAAGCATGCATACACTGTACTAGTACCATCATTAGTACCATCATTGTTCGACTTCCCGAAGAGGCGAACAACCAAGCGCAAAGTTTACTACGGTAGTAGAGTACTTCGAGTAATATTATGTACTACTAGTACTGTACAGGTAGTACTACCAGGAACCGCATGGTGGAGCGTCTGCACTCTTATTTTATTTTAATCTGTGATAAAGCAATCTTCAACACATTTGCTTCTCTTCGAGGGTTCTCGCAGGTGATAATGGAAGTTGATTGCATGGAACACTCACCACAATTCTCGCTTAATTCTGGCTCCTATCCTGTTAGAAATAGGAGCGCTCAGTAATGTTTTATCTTTTTTTGTTATTCAGCATGTAAACAGGTCAGCAAACCTTGCGGTGCATCTTTGTGCGAACCGTGCTTGCTGCACTTTGAATGTGACCGAGAGCTGGCTTGATGAAACACCTCGCTTCCTTTTTTTTCACGGGGTACCTCGCTTCCTAGTGACCAGTCTCTTGGCTGATTGTCCTAAGAATGCTTATATATGAATAAAGCTCTCTCATTTACCCGCAAAAAAGATTAAGGGTCTGTTTGGTTGGAGACTAGTGTGGCCAAGCCAAAGTGTGGCCAACCACACAAGTATGGCAAGCCACACAAGTGTGGCTGAGAAATTGATGCCAAACTTTGGCAAAAGTTGGCAAAAAAATTGTCTCTATGACAAGTGGACCATAGGGGCAATAAAGTGTGGCAAGCCAAAGTGTGGCAAAAACCAAACACATGCCAACTAAACGGAATTCCCAACTAAACTGTGGCTGCTAAATTTTGACTTGGCAAACTGTGGCTAGGAACCAAACATCCCCTAAGCCATATTAACCGAAAAGGAGGGAGTATGGACTAGCACTACTTTTTGGTGTGTCCCATCAACTCGCAGAACAAGGAGAAGCTTGCAGGACAAGGTGAAGCTCGCTTACGCCCTCTCCGTCTACCTCAAGCCTGGTGGCTCACGGGACGAGAAGAGGCTTTTAACTAATGCAACCTACCCTCGCCCAGGCGGTGGACGTGCAACAGTTCATTCGGTGTCAGATTGCCAGAGGCATACCCTGTAGTACCATCATTGTTCGACTTCCCGAAGAGCCGAAGAGCCAAGCGCAAGGTTTCGTAGTACGAGTAGTACTACTAGTATACAGGTACTAGGAACCGCATGGTGGAGCGTCTGTACTCTTATTTTATTTTAATCTCTGATAAATTACACATTTATTCAGGAGAAGTGCGGAAAACGGCAGCCCAATAGTACTATTAAAAAACATCGAACATGTAATGATGATATCGATCAACCATGCTCGAATATATCTTGGCCTCCGTGCGAGCCTGTCTGTGTGTTCTCGCTCCTCGTCTCTCTCAAGGAACGGCGGGTTGGCCATTTTGCTGTCAATTGAGATCGGTTTGCTCACACTCCGGTCCCACATGTCAGTGATATGCCAAGAGGAAGTTCGTTGACCGACAGGCCATACGCGTACTTGGTTTTGCACCTTCATACTACTCCCTCCGTCACAGTTTATAGGGCGCGCTTCATTCTCATGCATTTCTCTCCATGCATTTCCACCACCAGAGAGATTTTAGACGCGTTTGGTTTAATGCTCAATTAATTAGGGCATGGTAACCACAATCAAGTCCACAATTTTCTCTCGATGTAGGTGTGTATGCGGAGTGGAGTAAGTGCATGCATATGTGTACCCGGGGTGGAAGCACTGCATGCATGTGTGTACGCATTATTTCCTCTAGTAATAGACGCCGTGCTATAACTACCAATGCTATTTTTCAGGCCGATCGCTAGTCGCCTTGGTCCCAGAGATTGTTGAAGCGCGCTCTATAAACAGTGACGGAGGGAGTAGTATGAGCGGATTCAAAGAAGAGCGTATTGATGGTTGCTTCTTCCGAGCAACTTACAGTGGGAAAGGTGGGGCTTATGATTTGACTGCTCATTACTCACTATTAGTGCGGCGCAACGACCGGGCTGAGTCTCCCATGCGGTTGTGCACTACTCCCTCCATTCTTAAATATTTGTCTTTCTAGAGATTTCAACGAGTGACTACATACGAAGCAAAATGAGTGAATCTACACTCTAAAATATGTCTATATACATATGTATGTGGTAGTCCATTTGAAATTTCTAAAAATACAAATATTTAGGAACGGAGGGAGTATAATTTGGTGCATGGCACATGGACCCGGATGCTGAAGAGGCTTCTGGCAATGCTATCAAGCTTCCAACATTTGTTTACATAATTGACGTACTATACAAATAATTTTCCAGTGACATGAAATTGTACAATGCTCTGAGCTTTCAGCTTTTGTTTCGTGTGTCTTGCCATCCATGCTCCTTCGGAAAAAATAAAAAACTAACTTCCTTGCTAATGCATCTCACTGATTAGCAGATCAGAGCTAATATTTACATCACAACTAAAGATAAAATTGTGAGAAGGTGTTAAATTAAAATTGATCCATGCTTTCATTGGCAGCAACTTCCCCCCAGCTCTGTCTAAATCAACAAGACATGTTGGGAAAAAAAGTAGCTGTCAGGAGCATGCAACATTCCGATCATTTTGTGCAGTTCCACTAAAATAGAGCTGAGCGTCCCTGTTCCAAAGATATTAAGTGTGATTACAATAATAGAGGACTGTTGATGAAACAATAAACACACAAATAGAAGTCGGTCACCTTTGCAGTCTCTCTTAAGACTAACTAGTAGGAGAAGATTAAGCAAATAGTTGGAGAAGATTAGGATCGGAGTTGGATGTGGAGGATAGAGCAAAACCAATCTCCCTTTGTGCAGTCGCACTGAAATGTAGAGACGTTGCCTGTGTGACATTTTAGTAGAACTGCACAAAACACTCTTAAGAAAAAAGTGATTTGTGAAGTTCACCAAAAGGTCGCAATAGCAACGAGGTGAAATGGATAGCCCTGTTTGCAAAAAAGAGGTAGAAAGGAAACAATTACTGGCCAATAACAGTTGATGACACATACGGCGACAAAAAAGAAGCATATTCCTTGTCCTAAGGGAAGATACCAGCACGGTTGTGTTTATCTAAAACGGTGTGAGGACGAGATTGCAATATGGAAAGTACGCCGGACGAGCTTCGTTTTGGGCAAAGAACTAGGGAAGATCCACATGCAAGATTTTCCACATGCAGCGACATGGGAAGATGGGCAGTGGAGCAAGGCCGGAGGGGATACAAGGGGGTCATCGGGATGTAACTAGGAGGGCGGCGGCGGGCGGGATCTGCCCATACTGCGGCAGCGAGCAAGTGGCGTAGGCCCTACCGCGCCGGAGCTTGGTCAGAGAGAACGGCGGGTACCGCAGATCGGGACATGCTGCCTCGGCGCCGTCGAACGGAGAAACGATGCACATCCTCCCTTTCCATCGGTGGATGGGATGCGGCCGGATCAGTGACCAACGGTGAGAGAGAGAGGCCACCGCCGCCTTGTGTGAGATACTCTGAAGAGAGACAAACCCCGGCAGGCAGGCTCCATTGTATACAGTGGAGCGGACTACCTTTTTCTCCATAAAAATCGTTTTATATTCTGTGTACGTGCCATTGAGCAATATAACTTTATTTAAAACTAACACGCCAACGCATCAAGTCAAACTTTGTTTCGTGCACACGTGGTACACGACCTCCGTAGGTAAACAACCGCTACACGCGCTCAAATTAGCACGTTGGCTGCCATTTCGTACAGAAATGAGCTCCACCATGTACCTGCGCGGGTGTGGCTGAGCACGAAGCGTGAGTACGTGCACCTATTCTCTTCATGTACGTACACCACCTACGTGGGTTTGTGTGAGAGAGATACAAACATAGAGAGATATAGTGTGTGGGTTCGTGAGTGTTTTTTGGGGGGGGGGGGGGGGCGTGAGAGATAGATAGGGAATATGTGTCGATGATATTTCAATCAAAAAATGTAACATATGCAATGTGTGTGAAACAGGGGCCTGGATATATCATATATATAGAGGGGCGATCCACGAGAAGAGAGTGGAGGTATCATCGGTGTGAGGTATCCATAGAATCAAAGAGAGGGATGATGTGTGTGTGTGCGCGATCGATAAAGAGTGCCATCGAATTTGTGTATGCCCACGTCAAATATATAGGATGGCTGGGCTACTGGAACGTGAGAGGGGACAGGTGCAGTTTGTCTCTGTGGCATGGATACCTACCTACAACGCTCGACTATCGGTGTGTGTGGGGGGGGTGGGGGGGGGGCAGAGACATAACTATAGAGGTACAATGGCTGGTATATGTGTGGAGGAGGAGAAAGACCTACCTTATGTATTGAGGGAGATCGATCGGCATCCATGCATATGTGTAGGAGAGGAATAAGGTTGGGAGAGAGACAGAGCTAGAGTGTCAGAGGGGTTGGTGGTGGAGTTGCTTCTCACAAATAGTGGGAGAGGCCTTGCTAGACAAACGGAGGGCACGCCTGCAATATCAATAAGAGAGGGGATGACTGCCTGTCTGTGCACGTGCGTGTGAGAGACGGGTCAGGAGGCATGCACGAATGATGAGGGGGGATGATATGGTTGTGGTAAGCAGATGTAACTACATAGGAAGATCAATCGTCCTTTGTCGGAGAAAGGGAGAGACATAACTTGTGAGATACGTCGATCGATGCGTGGGGAAAAAGAGTTTTAGTCGACCTAGGTATATGTAGGGAGATCGATCGGTATACATGCATGTATGTGTTAGAAGCAAATAAGGCCCGGAGAGAAGGATAGAGAGAGAGGGATGCAGCTAGGAGGTGGTGCGAGAGGCATACTATATCAAGGGGAAGGAGTGTGCGAGTATGAGATCGATGAAAAGAGGGGCGGGAGCATGGGCGGTGAGAAGAGAAGAGGGAAAGCTTGTGTTTGTGGTAGGCACACCTGCCTAGAGAGGCATACCGATCGGCGTGTGCCGGAAAGAAGAAGCTGGGCGGCCTACACACACCGTGGGTGAACGACCTAAAGTGAAGAGACGAATGTGCGCGATGGAGCTAGAGAATGCTGATGGAGGGTGAGAGGGAGGCGGGCGTGTGCATGCACGAGAGAAAGTTAGCGCTAGCTACAAAGATAAGAGGATTGTGTGGGTGTAAAAGACGAATAGAGATCATAATTCATTATAAAAGTGGATTCGGGTATTTGAAGAATATATCATAGTGTTTTAAACCGACGCATGCATGAATATATATAATGGTGATACGCATGGTGTGGTTATGAACATGTTATACTACATATAATATATAGAACATTTATTTGAATTTGTGATAATGTGTGGCTTTTGCAGCTCAGGGCTAAATACATGCCATAATGTAGGGGGCGGGGCACTATACTTTGTGTGATAAACATAGTGTACATATGAAACATGGTTTAGATTATGAAGATCTAGTTAGTACATCAAATGTACTATTATTTGGAATCAACATCAAGTGTATTCAAAATTTTGAATTCGAGTTCATATAGTACACATAGTTCATATCTATCTCTATAGTAGTCATGTGGTGTGTTGTTAAGATAATACACGAATGATGGTTTAAGTTGGCAACAATCATGATTATAGATTCTTATTCAGATAGAGAAACAAATTCAAATTTAGTTTGAATTGCAGTGGTAGTATAGACATTTGGAATGCACTAAAATGTTGGTATGAGTAGGTTACATGCATTATACAGCTAGCAAAAAAATTTAATTGGGCATAACATGGATTCATAGCTTTGAATAGCATTTGTACAGTAAAATGGGACAAGACTCTCTCTTTGTGTGGTGCGAATAGTTTTATTTTTTTCATTTTTTTCGTTGAGGGAAGTGCGAATTGATTTGGTACGTACAATATTACACATTAGGCTTGTCCCTAAAATTCAACCCGCGCCTTGTTATATCCCAAAAATTCAGATATCGTGCTCCCAAAACTCGCGCCTTCACAACCCGCACCTTGCTATCCCGAAATTACAACGCGCGCGAAAACTCCCTCCAGCTGCCAAATCCCGACACGCGAAATCCCCCTTCTCACCCTGAGCCGAAAGGGCCGCTAGTTCAAATCGGTGGGGGTACTTTTGTGACACAGCTTACATTTTGGACAAGCGCGTCCCTAAGTCATGGTTCCCCCTTCCATCACCTCCTTTTCGCCATTCGAAATCCCCATTCGAAATCCCAGGCCGCCATAACCTCTCTACTCCAGCCACGAAACCCCACCCTCCTCCATCCTCCACCCCACCATTGCCCAGCCGGAGCCTCTTCCCTGACGATGTCGTCCACCGTAACAGCCCGACGTCCCTCATCCACCTCCCCAGATGAGGATCCGTCGTCGATCTCGTCATCCCGCCGGTTCAGCCGCCCCGTCCTCCACCTCCAAGGAGCTGCTCCGACGATCACCTCGTCTATCGCAGCTGATCCATCCCCACAGCACCGCCTTAACCCGCTCCACCGGAACTGTAGCATCCTCACCGACTCCTCGGACGAAGCCGAGGCCTACTCAACGCTACCAAAGAGGTTGTACACTCATCGCATCGCACCTTCTCCTTAACTCGACCTCCCGGCGTCGACGGTGCTCCATCCCGCACCCCCATGGCGCGGCTACCTCGAAGCCGATGCCGCGGGCGACATCTCCATGGCGGCTCTCCCCCAGTGCGAGGCCCCTTCGGCGGCGGTGTCCATACCAGCCGGATCTGCTGCTGCTGCTGCTCCAGCTCTTGCTCGCTCGCGCTGCTGCTGCTCCGTCTCTCGCTCGGTCACGCTGCTGCCCTGCTCTCCCCCTCGCTCATGCTGCTGCTCTGCTCTTGCTCTCGCTCGCGCTGCTGATGCTGGTACACGGGCTGCTGCAGCTACACGAGTTGCTGCTCTGGCTCTAATTCGTGATGCTCCTCCAGGCGCTGCTGCTCTGGCTGCTATCTGCTACTGTGTTCCCCATCGATCGCCTGCTGATTTAGATCACTGTTTCTCTACTACTAGTGCTTGAGCCGCCTAAACTACATGTGAAGTGCCTCTCTGCTACCAGTGCATTCAGTTTTGACAGTAACATTCAGATTCCATAGTAAATTTCAATTTCGACAGTTAAGTTCAGAGTCAACAATTTTTACCTCATCTGTTGTAGTCAGGTGTTTTTTGGTGATGTAAATTTTACATCTATCACTTTTTGGTAATGTATTTTACATCATCTATTGGAGATGCTATTAGAATCCCACTTGAGATTAATGATGTCTGTCTTGTACTGCTTCAGCCTCGACATCTTACGGCTTGCTGGAGTTGCTCCAACGATGGAACCATCCATCACAACAGAGCAGTGCCCTGGACACCGTCTACAGATTCCTTAGATCTTCCTCCACACCTCTGTTAGCCACCTCTGCCGCAACTTCTTCAGCGACCAACCCAATGATGCTGAGGTCGACACGACTACGTCAAAGAGGTTGTACACTTGTCGCATCACTTATCACTTATTACTCTACATTCATGTAGATCCATTAGGGCTATTTTGGTTCAAAGGAAAAAGTGAAGGAAAAACATAGCAATAGGAAATTTTCCTATGGCACTCTACTATTTAATTATTCATGCATTTTGTTGAAAGGAATGGAGCAAAACATCCCACCTGGACCTACTTTTCAAAATCCTATGCATGAAAACAAGACCAAGTGCATTAGTGGCAGAATAACATTCTAACTATACACGCTTTCATATGGTTTCACTTTAATTTGGCCATGTTTCTTTGCATTCCTCTGCTCTTTCAATTCCTGTGAACCAAATACCCAAGTTGACAGAAATCCTGTGTTTACAAATGCTCTGTTTCCCACGTGCATTCCTATCCTATTCCGGTGTTTTCCTATCCCTGCGTTTTTAGAATCCTGCAAGCCAAAGGAGCCCTTACAGAATTACTTCAGTTATAGGTAGGTGTCGAAGAAAACTTTGTGTGGTTTGTCCTGCTCCTGCCGCGACATCGTCCACCTCACCTGAGCTGCTCCATCAACAGAAGCATCCACCAAACCAGACATCACGACTCCTGACCGTCTTTCGCCGCCTCAGATCTCCTTCCCTGCCGCCGGCACCCATCGCAACTGCATCACCATCATCGACTCAGCAGATGAACCTGAGGAGTACACGGGTCCACAAGAGAGGTCGCACTCTTTTGTTTCTGCTTATGTTATGCATTGCTTAATATTACCTGCTACTTTATCGTCTTGTTCACCTCTTAGACTCCAAGTTAGGTCCAAATTAATGTTCAAACTTGAGTTTTAAAATTACTTGTGGGGGCACATATCGTGGTAGCAATGAATAGTATCTCTGTCTATTATCTGGTTCACCTAGGGTATGCCTATGCTATTCATCTTGGGTGGTAAACAAATAGTAAAGCAATCATCATCTGTCTTTTTATTAAATTAAAGCTATCATCAGCCTTCTATCATTATTTTCGGATCCATCCACTGGTTGTTACCATCACTCTAGATTTATGCGTGCTCTCCTTACATAATCTCACTATATTTTTTTCGTATGCATGTCAGATATTGTACACAGTCATGCTGAACATGTAGAGAAAAAGAGAAGAGTTTTGCGCGGCAATACAATGTCATGCAAACATCGCTCCATGGTGGGTTCAATGGCAAACCCTCCCCCCTCTCCAGATTGTAATCCAGAGGAAGATATCTGTTCTGAGGCGGATTCAGACGCAGCTGACCACTCCTATTTACCCCCCAAGGTGTTTGCTCTAACTTGGCATGATGATGTTGGTCATATCATGCATATGTTGCCTTGCAGTGCCTACTTTCGACATCATATATGTCATCTGCTTAGTTTAGACATGTTCTGTAATGCCACCTGTTTAGTTTCTATATCATATATGGGAATTATGCAGTCTCATCTCTTTTAGCCAGCCATAATATATGTGAAATATGCAATGCCATCCTGTTTAACCAGGCATCATATATTTGAATGATATCTTGCCCATCCTTTTCTTCATTACATTTCCATTTGTCGACAATGTTTGTACATTAAACTACTCTTCCTGTGAATCAGCCATTTGAGTGGGTGATGGAAAAATCTGGAGTGAAAACAAGGTCTTCAGAGCAGACAGTGCTACCTGTCAAAGCAGATCTCTTGCTGGGTCCCGATAGCTCCTCAGAGATGGATTCAGAGACAGATGACCAGTCCTATTCCCCCACCGAGGTGTATGCTCTAACTTGGCATGGTTATACTACTCATATTATGCATATGGTGTCTTGCATTGCATAGTTTAGACATCATATACACAATATTCAACACCATGTTCTTAGTCCAGACATCATATATGCGAATGCCCTCTGCTTAGCATATAAATCACATATGTGAATTAAATCATGCAATCCTGATTACTTAGATAACATGTATGTGAATTATGTCATGCGAACCTGTTTACTAAAGACATCATATAATTATCTCATGCCATCCTGTTTAGTTAGTCATCATATCTTTGAATTATGTCATGCTATGCTATCCAGTTTAGATAGACATCATATATGTGAAATTATGTGATGCTATCCTTTTTAGTTAAACAATATACATGTCAACTATTTCATGCCCTCTTTTTTCCACACTATCTATTGCATCTGTCTCTCATAGAAGGTCCGTACATTCAACTATGTTTCTTGTTTATCAGCCATTTGAATTGGAGCGGGTGATGGTAGTATCTAGCAGAGTAAAAACACGGTCTTCAAATAAAACAGTGCTACCTCTTGGTGGAGATAGCACCCCGGTTGTACATGCACGAGAACCAGCCCTACCACACATAACCCAGGCTCTCGCAGATTGTACCCCTACTGCGATGGACAGAGAACCAGCTTCACCCAATCTAACCCCAACCCCAACAGATAGTAACCCAGTTCCTGTTGACACAGCACCATCTCCACCACAGAGCTCCCAAACAAGAGCAGTTAGTAAGGCAGCTCCAGTGCCCAAAGCGCCAGTACTACCACGGCGAACCCCAACTCCACCACTTAGTACACCTATTCCTATGGAGGAAGCACAACCAGCCATTCGTAGTTTAGCATCTATCGCATTTGATGTTGTTAAATCCTATGTGCGTATCTTCCCATCATGGAAATATTATACTGAAGATGAAGGAAAATGCCAGTTGCAGGTGTTCGTCCAGGAGTTATGTGTAAGTAATGTTATTCATGGCAATTACTTTGCTTTGTCCCCTACATTCTACCTCCATGATGCTTATAATACAGCAAATTTTCCCATTTTTCTCTATAGAGAAGGACCGATTTGGAAACTCGGGATGAGGTAACCTGTGCTAATACCTCTGCTATCTTTAAGAATGCTTGGTGGTAGTATCGGAATTACCTGAAGAAAACGTACTTCACTGGCAAAGAAACTCATCAAATTCCCTTACGTTCTCCTGAGACACATTTACTGGACGATGACTGGGAACGCCTTGTTCTGTACTGGTCCCGAACCAAGAATGTGGTAAGGTCTATGAGCTCATTTTTTATTTTTAAGTACTATATGCTTGCGTCTTACTGTACTCTGTTCGTGTAGAACAAGTGCTTAAACCTGAAGAACAACTGTTCTCATTTAAGATTCCATTGCTATCGTGCATACTGCTTTGCTCTTGTATCACTGCATTTACTCATACAAACTTATTTTTAAATTGAAGGATCCAATCGAAACTCCAATGGCACAACAGGTATGTTTACGCATGTTTCTTTAACAGGTTTGCTCTTATAAATAGCTCTGTTGATTTCAATTTCAATTTCAATTGTGTATACAGTTGACTTCTCATATCATGCACATTACTAGCATCACAATAGAGCCAATAGTGTTGTTGTACATGTAGACCCGTGGTACCCATCTGAAATCTTGTTGTGCCGTGTAGTTTCCCACGCTTTGTATTCTTTCAGTGCTGCTTTGTCTTGAACTGATATGATTTGAACCGTGTCTCTATTTTGATTTGGCAAGACAATGCAGTGACCATAGGACATAGATATATGTTTGTTTGATGCTTTTATTATGTAGTACTTGGCAATAGAAGACTTGGTAGTTTAATCCTATCCACCTTACTAATGAACTGGTTCACCGAAATGAGTTTCATATACTAGTACATGCTAAACCTGTTATGTGTCTGCTTGTTTCTTCTTTTAGAATGCTAACAGAATATTGGGGAAGAGTGCCTTATTAAGCAATGGTAAAGGAAGTAATGCAGATAAGGTTTAGGATAGTGAGACATCCTTGTTGGTCTCCAACAAAGCTGATAAAACAGCTAAGGAAAACTATCTTGAAGACAGTGAGACAACCCCAAAGTCCTGTCTTGGTGTAGTGTTCGAGTTACTGGCCACTACCGCTGGCACAAGCTATTCAAACTCACTGTCTGAATCAGTTCGGTTTCTTGAGTCTCAACTACAAGCTGAAAGACATCGATCAGCTGTGCTGCAACAAGAAGCCGAAGGACTGCGGAAGTCCCCGGAGCATTCAGATGCATACTTTCTGGTGCAACAGCAAGCGTTGGAGGATTTTAGCGCCAAACAGGAGAAAGCTAATAAGCTTGCTAAGCTTATTGCCAGCATGGTGGATAGCCAGGATAACGTTTCTTGAGCTCTTCTGAAGTTGTTTCAGTTATGGACTTGTTTTGCTGCCGCGTTTATTTGCACTGGTGGCCAATTTAGACGGCCAGTGTATGTAATATGCTGCTTTGTTCCCTATATTTGCACTGTTGGCGAATTTTGATGCCCAGTGGATGTAATATGTGTAATAGCCGTAATAGCCTAGCGTTAGTTGCTTGTTTATTTATTTCCTTATTGTCTTGTTTAGTTGTTTGCTTGTAGTCATTGCAGTTCTTTTTCCTCGTTTTTCTAGTGGCCACAATAACCTATTTTTATAACTAGGCCACAATAACCATGGCAACACACGGACTGTTGTAACCATGGTCCTACTACCTGCCGTAAGATCCATGGGCCTCCTACGGGCCGTAGGATCCATGGGCCTTCTACGGGCCATAGGATCCATGGGCCTTCTATGGGCCGTCTCATCAATGGGCCTTCTACGGGCCGTATAATCGTTTCGCCAAACATGGGCCATACTATTCGTGGACCATTAATGGTCCGCAAAATGGGCCGTAAACGGGCTAGAGTGGAAACCATCTGTTTATGGCCCGACCATAGTGGGCCGTTAATAGGCCGTATTTGATGACGCTATGAAAACAGCCCAACGTGTTAACGGGCCACAATCGGGCCGACTGTAACCACGGGCTGAATTTGGCCCACAAGCGGAACAGGCCAGTAACGGACCGTAAGTAGCCGAATTCTGGAAATGAGCCCAAGAATAAATGGGCCCTTAGAAGGCCAAAAGTTAACACGGGCTGGAAACAGCCTACGGAATAATGGGCCGTTAATGGGTATAATGTGATACACTGTTCATTATGGGCCAGTTTCAACTCGGGCCTTTAATGGGCCCAGAGTTACAAAGGGCCTCGTATGGGCCGAAAGACATCATGGGCCATACATGGGCCGGAAGTTACAATGGGCTGGAATCATATTGGATAGCCCAGATGACGCTACTGGGCCTAATTCGGATAGGCCGTAACGGGCCGTGAGTTAGCGGGCTGTAAATGGGCTATATGCGAACAGGCCATTAACAGGCTTTCCGTGGGCCGACCCGCTACCTTTTGACCAAGTCAAACAGGTCGGCCTTTTCACCGGAATGGGCCTCTGTTGGGCCGTGCCACGTGTCGACGTATCATAGGCGCCTCCGGTCCAATGAGTGGATGACATCTGTCCCAACGGTGAGCCGACACGTGGTTCCTCTGGCCATTGAGAATTTTACACGTGGAAAATCCCCATTGGTCCGGGCTGTTAACGGATTACCAGATTCAAACCGGAACCTGATAGCTTAACGGCGACCCGTTTACGGTGGATGCCATGTGTCGGTTACCCTTGACGAAAGCACTTCCATGACGCGCCATTTATCGTCATGGAAGTAGACACTTCCATGATGATAATTTTGGTATTGTCATGGAACACTTCTATGACAACACAGGTATGACTATCTTGATTCTGTCATAAAATCGTCATGGATGTACATGCATGACAAAAAACATGACCTACTGTGACAAACACGTATCATCACAGAAGTGGTTTTTTTTGTAGTGCAACCATTTAAAAACTCAAGTTTGAGCATTAGTTTGGACCTGACTCGGAGTCTAATTGGTGAACAGGATGATAAAGTAGGATGTCATCATATTAAGCGATGCATAACGTAAGCAGACATGAAAGAATGCGACCTCTCTTGCAGACCCGTGTAGTCCTCAAGGTCATCTGCTCAGTTGATGATGGTAATGCAGTTGTCGTGGCTGTCGGCGGCGGGGAAGAGGTTCTGAGGCGGCGAAAGACAGTCTAGAGGCAGATCCCTACTGTGGTGAACCCTTCCATCGTTGGAGCAGCTGTGCTGGGGTGGACCACAGCACAGCAGGAGCGGGACAAACCACACAAGGTTTTCTTTGACACATATCTGTAACAGAAGTAATTCTGTAAGGGCTTGATTGAATTGGAGGATTCTAACAATGCAGGGATAGGAAATACATAGGAATAGGATAGGAATGCATGTGCAAAATAGAGAATTTAAAAACAAAGGATTTCTGCCAATCTGGGTGTTTGGTTCACAAGAATTGGAAGATCACAGGAATGCAAAGAAGCATGGTGAGATTAAGTCAAACCACAAGAAAATGTATGGTTATAATGCTATTATGCTACTATCTCTTAGTCTTGTGCTTCATGAATAGGAATTTGAAAAGGAGGACAAGTGGATATTAAAATTCCTATGGTTTTTATTTCAAGGGGACACTGAAGGAACAAATCCTACAATTTTCCTTTGCTCCATTCCTTTGAACCAAATGCATGAATAGTAGTACCATAGGAAACTGTCCAATTCCTATGTTTTCCCTTCACTTTTCCTTTCAAGCACTGGCGATTCTAGTAGGCAGGCTTGAACAGGGAAAAGCCTACACTCAAAAAATGTTTTTGTGCTACTTCTACTACTTTGGACCCAGGCCACTGCCCTACTAGCTCAACTCCCAGGCCCATCTACAAATGCACAACTCAAACACGCAGAAATAAATAATGATGGTGTTCGATAGAGTCCATCACAGATAGCTAAGTTGCCTGGTACCTCACTGCTTGTCATATAGTAGGAGAAACTAATTGTATTTCACGTTACTACATGTGCTTAGTGGACAATATATATAACATGTAGAGTAAAAAGCGATGCAACAAGTGTACAACCTCTTTGGCGAAGCCATGTCGATCACAGCATGATTTGGTTGGTTGGTGAGGATGCTCCGGCTGATGTGGCTATCGGAGGAGGGGAAGAAGATCTTAGGTGTCTAGAGATGGAGCCGAGGGTACTGCTCCGCTGTGATGGAGGGTTTCGTCATTGGAGCAGCTCCGGTGAGTTGTACGACGGCGAGGCTGAAGTAGGACAAGAGAGACAACGTTAACCTGAGTGTAATTCTAATAGCATATCCAATAGATGATGTAAAATACATAACCACAAAGTGCTAGACGTAAAATACATCAGTCGCTCATCTATGAACTTAACTGTTGAAACTGAATTTAACTATCGAAACTGAATTTTACTGTCAAAACTGAATTTTGCTGTCGAAACTGAATTTTACTGTCGAAACTGAACGCACTAGTAGCAGAAAAGCAGTAGCAGCAGCAGCGCCCGAAGCAGCAACATGTGCAAGAGCCGGGGCAGCTGGTCGTGTAGCAACATCTCGGGTAGCAGCTGTAGGGGCTCGAGCGAGAGGAGGATCTGCTGCTCGTGCAGCAGCAGCGCGAGCAAGAGTAGAGCAGCAGCGCAAGCAAGAGCAAGAGCAAGAGCAGCAGAGCGAGCAAGAGTAAGAGCAGACCAGGCAGGGGATCGAGAGCAAGAGCAGAGCACCAGCGCAAGCAAGAGCCAAAGCAACAGCAGCTCCTACTGATGTGGATGTTGGCGACGCCGTGGAGGAAGTGGTCGGTGACGCCGCCGTAGATGGAGCCGCGCCATGTCGGCTCGGGACCGAGCGCCGGCAGCACCGTGAGATCGAATCAAGAAGAAAATGCAGCGATTAGTGTAGAACCTCTTTGGTGGCGCCGATTAGGCCTCAGCTTCATCCGAGGAATCAGTGATGGTGCTGCTCTTCCGGTGGTGCAGGTGAAGACGGCGCTGTGGGAATGGAGGTGGCGCGAAATACGAGGGGAACATCGAGGCAGCTCCTTGGAGGTGGAGGACGGGGTGGATGAACCGGCGGGATGACGAGATCGACGACGGATCCTCATCTAGTGCGGTGGATGAGGGACGTCGAGGTGTTGCTGTGGACGACGTCGTCGGGGAAGAGGCTCTGGCTGGGTGGCGGACGGAGGAGGGTGTTGGGCTTCACGGGTTTTTGCGGCCTCGGTGAACGAATTGGGGGGGGGAGGGGATGGGAGAGGGGAACCATGGCTTAGGGACACGCTTGTCCGAAATGTGGGTTAAGTTATGAAAGTACCCCCATCGATTTGAGCTAGGCGGTTCTTTCGGTTCAGGGGTATCACGGGAATTTCGCGTGTCGGGATTTCGCAGGAGGTGGGAGTTTTCGCGCGCGTTGTAATTGGGGATAGCAAGGAGCGGGTTGAGATGGAGGGAGTTTTCGGAGCACAACGAGACAAAGAGATATCTTAAAATTTCGGGGTAACAAGGCACGGGTTGAAGAGGCGGGAGTTTTGCAGCACGATAGATAGAGATGCTAGCTTGAAATTTCGGCATAACAAGGCGCGGCTTGAAATTTCGGGAGAACAAGCTTAACATATACAAAAAAAAAGACAATTCACGCCCCACTAGAGAGAGCCATGTCTTGTTTTACTATATTACTAGAAATGCATTCAAATACAACAACAAAAAACTAAAAAAATCGGGACAACAAACTTAACGTGTACAATACCAAATCAATTTGCACTTCCCTCAACAATAAAAAAACAATTCGTGTTGTCTAGCATATGGAATAAATTTGAGTACATTTTTTCTGTTTGAATGGGATTGTACTCGGGTTAGTTATACAACCATCTAAATATTATCTTCACAACACATGACATGAATATAGGAGTAGTAAATTCCCATATAAATATGAACTACATGTACATACGATCTCGAATTCAAATATATGTATCCATTTTATGTTGAATTCAAATCATAGTACATGTATGCTCTAACTAGATGTTCGGAATCTAAACCATGTATGATACTATGTACAATGTGTTTAACACGCACAACACGCACGCACACACACACACCCCATTTAGACTAGTAAGGTACACGTGCATTGCACACATGAGATTTGGCAACCAAATTATGAATAAATACCACATTATAGCATGTAAGCTTTGAGTCATATATGCATGATGTAGATGTTCATTTAATTCTTATAGTTCATTTCATTCAAAATCAATTAGTTTTTATAAAAAAAGCTAATCTATTTTAAGATTCATGGAATTTTGCGTTGTAAAGCATAAAGTAAAAACAAATAATGGCAATTCATCTAGAAAAAAATTGGGCAATTATGATACGGAAGATTCTAGAACAAAGAAGAAGTGCTTGTGTTTTGAGGTTTGTGCATTATGCTTAAGTTCAACCATGGAGTCTTCTAAATTGCAAGTGGCAAAATCTGGTGGAATATAGATGATATCCAACGGCCAGTAGTGCTCGGATTTGCCATCTCTGCACCGTCAGATTGGCTTCATCCAACGACCATCTTTCAAAGTTATTCGCACACTATATGGGGGTATAGATATGTGATGCGAAAGCCACCCATCATCTCCAATTTGAATAGTGTGTCCATGCATGGATGCAATGTGGCCAAACGATGCCTGCCATCGGTATCTCAAATTCAAATAAGTCTGACCTTGTTCAATGTGTATACAATATAGCATGCTCGTTTCCAAACCACACCACGCATATCTCAGTTATATTCATGCATGCATGGGTTTCAAACATCATGATCTCTTATTCAAATATTTCAATTCAACTTTACATTGATTATGACCTCACCTAATCTTTTACACCCACACAGTCGTCTTCTCTTTATAATTGTACCACTAACTTTCTCTCGTGCATGCATGCACACACACTACCACTCGGCATTATCCATCGCACACATGCGATCTTTTTCTTCAGGTCGGTCTCCCATGCATGCACACACACACACACATCACCCTCTTCATCACTTCGGGCATTCTTTATCTCTCACATGCATGCGCAACGATCGATGTTCCTCCATGTGTGTATATATATAGCAAGGTCTTTCCCAGTTTTCCACACAAATCGGTCGATCTATATGTCTAGTCAGGTCTCACCCTCTTTCCCACGTACACATCGTTCAATATACCTCTCTATATAGGACTACATAGCTAATAGACCCACATTATCTATCCATCGTCTCCCTCTCATCACCCATGCCTTCCGCTTCATCTCTCAGACGCGCGCACAGTGGCGAAGATAGGGGGCAGCAAGGGCCCTGGCCCCCCTAACATCACTATATATTGAGGCTAATATGAATGCGATCAGTTGATCAATTGCTGGTAAAATGGTTTAAGTTGATGAATTGGCCCTCCTCGTAAAGGATTAGCAATGCTTGCCCCCCTAGCTCATTTAATTTTCATGGCTCCGCCACTGCGCGCCACCGCGCACGTTGTCGCCCCCTCTCTTTAAATATCGATCTCGCACTTGTGCACTCCTTCATAGTCTCCCTCCACTTGGCCCCTCGCACCATCTTCCAGCCCCCATATCCCAGTGCTTGTATGCTCGTAGAGCTCTTCCCTCCATCTGTCTCTATCGATATCTCGCGCGGTCGACCCCTCCCCTCCCTTCTCGTATATCACCCCGGCCCCATGCACATACATGTATGTATATATGCCTCTCCTTCACACAAATTGCATTGACACGTATTCCCTCACCATTTCTTAGTATCTCTCACACACACGGACTACGTGTGCGAAAGATAAGAGGTGCACACACGCACTCGTTCCCACATACAAACGCGCGGGTGCACGGTGGAGCACATTTGTACAAAAAATGAGCGTGTAGAAAGGCTTTAGTTGATGTGCCACTAGTCTATATCTATACCTCTATACCTATATCTATATCTATATCTATACCCTATATAGTGTGCGAATAACTTTGAAAGATGGTCGTTGGATGAAGCCAATCCGACAGTGCAGAGATGGCAAATCCGAGCACTACTGGCCGTTGGATATCATCTACATTCCACCAGATTATGCCACATATACAATCTAGAAGACTCCATGGTTGAACTTAAGCATAATGCATAAACCTCAAAACACAAGTACTTCTCCTTTGTTCTAGAATCTTCCGTATCATAATTGCCCAAACTTTTTTCTAGTTGAATTGCCATTATTTGTTTTTACTTTATGCTTTACAGCGCACAATTCCATGAATCATAAAATAGATTAACTTTTTTATAAAAACTAATTGATTTTGAATGAGATGAACTATAAGAATTAAACGAACGTCTACATCATGCATATATGACTCAAAGCTTACATGCTATAGTGTGGTATTTATTCAAAATTTGGTTGCCAAATCTCATGCATGCAATGCACGTGTACCTTACTAGTACTTCCAGTATGTGCAAAACACATAAATTAGAATTCCAATATCACGCTACACAGTGTCTCTCCCTTTTTCAGTTAATATATTATGATTAAAATGATGTGGGGGCATCCATGAAGCCACGTGGCACATGTGGAGGCGTTGTCGCGACCTCCTTGTGTGGATTGATCATAGTGACGTGCTGCTGGTTCCAGAAGAATGTACTCGTCCTCTCTCACGCACACTGGCAGTACGTGCACGAAGCAAAGATGTGCACGCACACACTCATTCCCTCGCACACACACGCGGGTACACGGTGGGACGCATTTTTGTATGAAGATCCACCACATGTGATAATTTAACGCATGTAAAGTCGCTCACTTCATTGATGGTCAATTAATACAGCACATGCAAATTGAGTGGACATGAGGGAGGAAGTAGTTGAGAATGACATTACTACTCCACTGCGTGCATGCGAGTAGTTAAATCATGGGTTGCTACTACCATTGGTCTCCTTCGTATTTTGTGCCAATTTTTTACCATAATTTTAAGTAACACAATATTTATGCATGTCATAAAAAGTAATGTCATCGAAAACTATGTTCAAATGTGATTCCAATGATATAATTTTTGGTGACGTGCATTAACATTTTCTTAGTTAAATTTTTGGTAAAAAATTGGCACAAAATAAAACGAGGGCCAATAAACCAGGACGCAGGTAGCATGATCAATTTTTGCCTGGGTTACTGTTGGTGGCCTTTGTATTTAAATATGGACGGAGTGGAGTAGTATTATCTTTATCTTAGCCTCATAGGGCTCTCCCAGCGCCTACGCTCGCCTCCCAGCCTCGCCCACCGGATCCCGCCATGGAGGACCCCGCCATGGATAATCCCTTAGATCCCAGGATCCCGTAGGCTGCCCTCTCACTGCGGCCCGCAGCACTGCCACCTTTGAGCGAAACCCACATGTGTTTCAGAGGGGATCCATTGCTCTGGAATTACAGATCAGTGGCACCGGAGGACATGCCAGGGCTGCGTTTCAGGTGGTGGGCAGCAAGGGCAAATCAGATCGAGGAAGCATCGCATCGATTGGAGACAAGTTCGAAGGAGCTGCGCCTGGCGAAGCACAACGCGGAGGCACAAGTCGATCTTAGGGGAGAGATGATGAGGGATGTCAGCATCTGGCAGCGTCGCGTTGATTTCAAGATGGGGCTAATGGCAGAGATCATATTCGCGGAGTCGACTGTGGAGGAAAAAACGCGCATGCCTGCAGAATGGCATGAGCAGCCGGTGCAACTGTTCAAATGGGCAGTAGGAGAAGCCAAATCGCGGGACCAGCTGCGGCAGCACTGCTGGGCATGCATCGTAGGCGAGGTGAGCTGCCCTCCTTCCCCGCTATTGATGCAGTGACCTACTCGGTTGCTGCTGCAGTGAACTTATGGTGCCATGGCGGTTTGCAACCGTGACAATCACTACATCTATATGTATTGTATTTCTGTGAAAATACTTGGTCGTTTGGAAAAAGATGGTAATTGATTTATCACGAGTTTTTGAATTCTTGGTCCTGACAATCACCCGATAGCCACAAGTCTCCATCGCATAATATTTGACGGTCGGTCGCACCAATAGACTGTCGGTCGCACCCGCATCTCACCGAAGGGACACGCATCGGCTTGGTCTGACATGTTCGACCAGGTACATCACTGACATGTGCGACCACATTTGAGCAGTACTTGAAATTTGTGTTCAAGGAAACTCACCGGGAGCCGTTTCGGGCTTCGAAACCAAAACCATCAATAAATCTTTAGCTTGTTCCCATCACATTCCAAAGTACCAGTAGTACTACTACCATGCTATAATCAAGTGCAAACCTGTTCACACCTATCAAACTTGAACGTGTTCCCACTATGCTGGTTTTAGTACTAGTACTACTAGGTTATAAAAAGGGGAACTACCTAGCCTAAAATTACTGTACCTTCCTCATCATAAGTCTTTCTTGTTCGTCCTTCCCTGCCATGGCCGGTGTGCAGAGCTCTAGGTCGAGAACAACTAGTAAGAAGGGAGCGGCGACAAAGGCCGTGAAAAAAAGAGAGGGCTCGCCGCCTCGCGGGGGGCTCGAAAGATCTCTCATGGGCAGGCGAGGGCTCCCAGGAGCGCCCTAGCCGCGGAGGGGAACATGCCAAGCTGGCGGTGATGGAGTCGTTATCCCTTGATGACATGCCCGATCAGCTCAATAAGCAGAAGGAGTTCATCGACGGCTTGGTGGAGCTGCTGAAGGAGAGCCTCGACGACATGCCCACTGAGCTCAATAAGCAGGAGGAGTTGACCACCGGCTTGGTGATGCTACTGAAGGAGAGCATTGCCTCAGGTAAGAAGGCGACCGGCGAAATCCTGCAACTTCAGGAGGACAAGGCGAAGCTCTGCCATGAGCTCGACCTGCAGAAGGAGGAGAACGCCGGCTGGAAGAAGCTGCATGAGAAGAGTAGTTCCTCGGTGAAGATGCTACACGCCCTTGTCATGGAACAAAAGGAGGAGTTAGCGAAGCTCCGCATTGAGCACCCGGATGCTGTCAAGGTACGTAATGCGGCCGTGGAAGAGATGATGAACGCTCGCGTCGAGAAATCCTGCGTCATGGACAGAATGAAGAAGATGGCGGAGGAGATGAGCGAGGAGATGAAGGTCGTGGAGGCGATGAAGAAGCAGTTAGGACTCCGCGGTCAACTCTTCATGAAGTAGAGAATAGCGCCCCAGACTTGTGTCTGCGTCTTCCTTCTTTTTTTGGGGGGTAATCTTCCTTCTTCTTTTGGTCCTGTGTTTCTTCTTTTGCTTCGGGTGTTTCGCCGCATGTGTCATGTTCTGTGCGAGGCACGAATAGAACAATGTTAACAATGAGGGGCGCCGTGGGATCGATGACTAGCAAATTAGATCATTTTTTCTCGCCATATCTCATTGGGCTGCCATGTTTCGCGCTCCTCTGTCGTACTACTCCTACTCCGGTGGAAAACTTGAGTATACGACATGGTTCTTTGCTCCTCCTCAGGTCGTCAGCAACATTTATACGAGCAGTCAAATCACAAGGCCCCACCTTCCAGCAGTAATGAGCCGTCAAATCACAAAGGCCCTCGCATCTCGTGAAATCGACCAAGCGAGACTGCCCCGCCCTCTAACCTTTTATACACCTAGACAGATGGAGTATTAAAAAAGCTAGTACGTGCTTAGATGGGGTGCTAAAGTCTATTAAATAAATTAGCATACCTATTTAATTATTTGACAACTAAACTCCTTCATGCTTTGGGTAAACTTCTCTCATTTCAGTTTTTTTTAGAATTACATATCTCATTTAAGTGTTTTGCGTATGTGGCATGCTTGGCTATATGATGTTGGCCATATATATTGTACATATATAATGTGAAGAAACGAGTGGTAGTACTACCAACTACAGGATGAACTGTAAGAAATACAAGTATGTATGTATTGAAGAGCTAAAGTAACGAGAAAGAACATAACATAGTTCTGCTGGGGGCTCAGCACAACACACCCCTGAAATAAAACTAATCACCCTGAAATTAAACTAAGCAACTATTCCGCTAGACACTGCATTAGAACCACCATGAGCAACAACATTGCCACCTTACTCGGACTCCTCGTCCACGTCCTCGACTTTGTCCTTGTCCCTCTTCCTCTTGGCCGATACTTCTTTGCTTGAACCGCACACTAGGCTCTCGCTCTTCATCCAACCCTTGTAGATATTGAAACAAAGGTAGGCATCCATTGCAGCGTACTGGATGTGGTCTTTATCTATTAAATTCCACTCCCATGCAAGATGAAACTTGTGGTCAGGTTTTGTCAGTTTGCCGTACGAAGGATCAACCATGGCTCCTACCAGGGTCAGCATTGAAGGCTGACGGGAGGACACCAGCCTATTCTTCTAGAGGTCGAAGGGCTGGCCTACAACGAGGCCTATCTGACCCAGGACTTCCTCGTCGTTACGAAAGTCTACAGTAACGAATTTGACTCTGCCGTCCGCGAGGAAGTTCTTAAAATCCTCGCACTTAATGTCAGCATGGCATATGTGGTAGACCAAGCACAAGTTATGCACGCAAACCTAGATCACGGCAGGCTTCTTCTTCTCTTCCTCCTTTAGATTCTTCTCTTTTCCCATGATTGTGGTGTACTCAACATCTAGCCCAACGACCCACTTATCACCATCTGACTTTTTGAACATGCTTTTGAAGCAAGCAAGGCATCCTTTCACCATCGCGGAAGAACGGGTGTAGATGACGTCAAACTCATCGCCGGTGATGATTCTAACCTTGTACTCACCACCGATCATGGAGATTTGGGACGCCATGGATTTTGGAGGAGGGTTAGGATTAGTTGAACTGCTGTAATGTGAAAGGACGGACGACTAGTAGCAAACGGCAGGGTAGTCGGGACGAGTAGGAGCGAACTGCTAGCGGTTTTCCGATTGTAAAAATGCTGAGTGGGGCGTGCGAACGGCAGGGTAGTGGCTTGCCCGGTGGATAAATGGATTCATGCACAGTACAATGGGGGCCCAATTAGATGTCATGTCTACTAGACCCACTTTGTAGGCCTGACAGTATAGCATCTGCGTGTTCGCACGTCAAGCGTCGGGAAAATTATAGGTGATATGAAGCTTTCCATGCTCCCATGATACGGGCTTTCGAGAGCCCTTGGATCTGAGATCGAACGGTTGCATGGCGTGAGTCTAGACCTATGGGTGAATATCCTATCCTGGAGGGTTATTTTGCAAATTTTCAGCAACTTAGCATGCGACCGTTCGATCTCAGATCCAAGGGTTGTCAGCAGCCCGTATCATGGTCGCGCCTACCATGACCGTTGCCTCCCTCGCGCGGTCGCGCCCTTGGAGATTTCAGACGGCTATAAATGAGCATTTTTTGCCTACTTTGCATGCATGAAACTACTTCCTCCGTCCAGGTGCGTTAGGCTAGTCATAGTGGGAGTAACATAAGTAGTAACATACATGCCACATAAGCAAAAAAGATGATGTGTCATGTAATTAAAGAGGAGATAAACAAATAGAGTAACATAATATTGTCGGCGTTCTGGGAACTAGGGTACCCAGACTTGCCTGCCTGCGGCCCATGGCGTGGCTTCGTCGACGGCCTGGTATGACCCATCTACAGCACTACCAAGACAAGACCCTCGCGAGGGGCCAAGACTCGCGAGGCAGACAACGCCAAGACCTCTCGAGGGAGCGGCCTCCCCAGGCTGCCTCCTGAGGAGTGGAGATTCCTATGCAAGTGCCCAACCTCATGAGGTTGCGGTGATGCAAGCCATGACGACCAAGGCCAGGCGGGCGCCAGCGGGCGCAGAGAAGACAGTTTCCTCTTTGGTGCTAAGGAGGCAAGCGCAGGCGTGGGTTCCCGAGGACTCAGGCAAAGGTTTCCGTTCCAGTGCAACGAGACCAAGACCACCAGGACGGCAGGACGGATGTCATCGCCGAGCCCACCGCAGCGTCATGACCAGAAGCTTTGCAGGCGAAGACCACCTTTCGTCAAGATAAGATGCACTACTTGTCCCCTTTCAAATTGGCCGCTGCGGAATCCCTTCCCGCCAACGTTTGGGAAGAGGGCCAAGGCCACTATAAATATAGGTTAGCCACCACCATAGAAGGGGATCGGATCCTTTTCACCCTCACCAGACCAGACCTCGCGAGGTTGTTCATCCCTTGTACTTATTCATCCTCAGCCCCTTGTGAGGCAAATCCACCACAAAGCAGAAGTACGGTCTTACACCGCAAGGTGGCCCGAACCTAGGTAAACTGCCGTGTTCATCTTCTTCCTTGTTCCTCGAGCTAGGCTGTGGGTCGACGAGCTGGTTGGCTAGATAGGTTGAGTTCTTCGCACACGCCCCAGAGTTCGAACTTTTCTTGGGTCTGCGGAGCCCTGAATCCGTCATTTGGCGCACCAAGTAGGGGCGTGTCGAAGTCCTCCCATTTTTGCTCCGCTTCCGCTCCGTCGCTCCCATGGCGGAGGCTCCCCGAGCTTGCGCTAAGCATTGGGCCACTCACGCCGCCCAGGCGGCGCCCTCCGGCCGCGGAGCCCATCACCCCATGCCCCCCGCGGCCAGCGCGGCCACCGATGTCGCCGAACGTCGGAGGCACGGGCCGCTCCCGCCTTCTCCCGTGCGGCGCCGCAATCGTGCCACCGCGCGGTCTTCCGGTTACACCGTGGCATCGTCCCTGCGAGCTCGCCGGGAGCAGGCGAGCACGCGAGCCGCACTCCTCGTGGCGCGCGAGTTGCTGCGATGCAGGTTAGCAGAAGGCAGCCACGACGCCTTGCTCGGCCGGGTCGCCGAGCTGCTCGACGCCGCCTGCGAGGGCGCGACACCTTTCTGCATCCTGCCTATGTCACAGACACTGCCAGGGGTTCGCGCCTGCCCTCGCTGTGTCTGCTCGCCCGTCTGGAGGGAGTCCGGAGGGTCTCACGGCGGTGGTCTAGCACACGACGCCGCCTACCCAACCCAAGATGCGTTTCCCAGGAGTGCGGCCGGGGTAGGCGGCCCCTCCCGGAGTCGCATCGAAGGACCACCCCCTGGTCGGCGCGACCAGGCACCAAGGATGGTGGGCAGCAGAGCGGAGGAACTAGGGGCAGGCCTCAGGACGATGGCCCCTGGTGCCTCTATGCCACCATCGATGGGCTCGTTATACGAGCGAAGGAGAACCCCGCGCACGTTCCCCTCGTCGGCCTGGACGTCGGGATCGCCAAGGCCACACGGGACCGGGGCCCCTTGCGAGCCAACCCGACGCCTCGCCGGCACCTTCGACAACAACGGCCACTGGTTACAACCCATATCTTTGGAACGTGTCACGCTAACCTTGGATCACAAGTAAATCGTGCGACGACGGTGCGTCCCCGGGCGCCGACCCCGCCTCAGGCAGGCAGGGCGCGCTAGGGGCCACGCGAGGACGCGCCCAGCACGTGGCAAGGGAGCCCGCTGCCAGGGCTCCCCCCGTGCCACGAAGCGCGTGGCGCCATCTCCGCAGTGGCGCGTGCCACCCGAAAGTGGGACCTTCCCCGGGGAAGGCGCCGGTGAGCCGTCCCCCGGCCAAGGACCCGCAGCCACCCTACTACTGCCCGCGTATCCCCTTGCCCCTTGGTCCTGTCCTAGTTTCTGGATGCCCCAATGGTGGCCGGGGTACGCGCGGGGCGGGGTCCCCGCCCAGGGAGCAAGGAGTGACCCTCAAGTCTCCGCTCGTGACACTCTCCCGTAATAATGAGTAGGGGCTGTACACGCCCCGGAGTCTCCAGAGTGCTGCCTCTGAGCCTCACGGGGGCTACCGCCCACACCCAAGTGGAAGCTCCATGCTCCGCGCTGGCAGACGACACTGTCCTCCAATGACTATGCCCATGCCCAGTGGAAGCACTGAGCTCCGCGCTGGTGAGAAGACTAGTGTAGACGCCGGACGCGGCGATCTTTTTTGCTCTCTTCTATAATCCGGTTCACTGTTTTTGAATGAAATTCGAAGTTTTGTGCATTTACTAAAAAGAAAAAAGGGGGGAATTTTTTTTTGATTCGCGGTGTTTCCCTTTTCTCCTATTTGTGTTTTGGGAGGCACGACTGCTGCCTGCTGTCCCTGCCCGAGCGCCCCGCGAGCAGGGGCTGCGTGCGGCATGCGCATCTGAGCTAGCCCCAGTGGCATCAGGGCCCCCTCGGGGCCGAGGACGCAATTGCCACGGGTCCGCCCGTGCGCACACCTCGCCAAAGCTTTGGCGCCTGGCTCCTCGCGCAGCGCTCTCAAGCAAGCCAGCAGGCACGCACCATGCCCGGCACCCCGCTCTTGGCCTTAGGAGTATTCAGCTCTTGGCCTTGGGAGCACTCAGCACCGGGCACCTCTCACGCTCCCGTGAAGCTCGACGCCCGGCAGGGGCACATCGGGAGACCCGAAGCTCTCACAAGCCCCTCCTGGGGCTTCGTGGATTGGGTGCTCCGGAGGGCCCGTCTTAGGAGAAGCCTGTCTCTGCGATACAAGAACTGGTCCAAGGTCGCGAACACCAAAAGCTAAGTCATACCAACTACTCCAGTCAAGAGCCTCCCAGCTCACGGCGGCATATCTCCAAAAATAATTTAAAAGGCATATCATTGTTTCATACATCATAGGAGACCCTCTCCAAAAAAAATGCTTTCCTGCCCCCGCGGGGTTATAACCAAAATCTTAGCAGAGAAACAGGGGAAGAATGGCCTAGGGAGACGCGTCATCAGCATCGTCACCACCACCGTCGGCGTTGTCAGCCCCACCCTCCTCGATCGCAGGCGGGCCGTCGTTGTTGGCAGGGGCGAGCTCCGCCATCAAGTCCTCCACATGGTCGTCCACCTAGTCTGCCAGGGTGCCTTCGATCACCTCAGGCATCGGGGCTGTCACAGACCCGAAGTCGAAGTCAGGATTGGATCGGAGGAGATGGCTGAAGATGCGTGAGACGGCGCGCGCGAGAAGGTCACGGCTCTTCTCCTCAATGAGTTGACGCACCCTCGCAGCTCCACCTTCGAGGCACTCCACAATCCTGGTGAAGAAGCCAAGATAGCCGGCATCATCGGCAACGCTCTCATCGCAAAGGTTGCTCAGGGCCCGGTTGGCCCTATGATCGAGGTCAGGAAACATCTTGGAGTGTGTGTGCTACAGTCCTTGGGCTCGCTCTACTTCGTCCGAGGCCTTCGCCACAAGAGAAGTAACGCCCTCCACCTGCGTGTAAAGGAAGGACAACTCAGCCGCAGTCGTGGCGTGGGCTTCCACCACCGCTCACTCGCGACGTTCCACCGTGGCTAGCTTCCCCTTGAAGCTATCAGCCTCGCCCCTTAGCTCATCGCGCCGCGCGCGGAAGCGAGCCTCTTGGCGCTCCAGCTTCTGGCGGTACTCGTCGGCGAGGGCCTTGCGGACTCCGGCCACCCTCTCGTCGGCCTCCTTCCGGGCCGTCGCCTCCCGGGCAGTGAGGGCATCCTCCGCGACGGCCACCTGGCGCTCCATCACCTCCAGTCGTTCATGCTCCAGGCTATGCTCCAACGCCTCGAGCGCCAGCGCGTCCTCGCGCGCCCGGAGTCCCGTCTCATCCGTGGAGGCCCCGCCTGACGGCACCGCGAGGGCAGCTCTGCACGCCTGAATCTACCACTCAGGGGTGGTGTTTGAGGCCTGAAGCTCCCTCTCGCGCTCCTCGGCCGCCTCACGATGACGATCCGCAGCTCGGGCCTCCTCCAGGACGCGGTCACAGGCCTCCCGTGACACCGCAAGGAACTCCTCTGCCTCTGCGCGGGTGCGCTCGTGCTGCAAACGGCCAAGGTTGATGGTGACTTTCAATTGGTGCCATTCGCGCGCCAGGCGAAGGCCCTCCGCCTCGAGATGCGTGTTGACGTCGGCAAGCTCCGTCCCAAGACGGCCCAATGCGCTCGTCGCTTCCCGGAGAAGATCACGACGGATGGCACTGCACTCGCATGCAAGCTCCAACGCTCGGTCGGGCCTTTCCTCCGCGCCCCGGTCGGCTCGAGAGGCGCGCGACGATTCCCCCGTCTCCAGCGGGGGACTGGGGGCTGGAGCTCCTTTGACCGTTTCCCCGGCCAGCAGCAGGGCATGGTGCGGGCCTGCCCCGCTGCTTGAAGATGGAGCCATCGCACGGGTCGCCCAGCCGCCAGCAAAAACTAGCGGGGGAGCCCTCGGCACAGCCTCTGTGCCCCAGAGGTCGCCCCGGAAGAAGGACGCCGGGAGTCCAGGCCTGTGGCCCCCCAGGGGCGGCCTCAGCTCGTGTACAGATGCCACCTCGCGCGTAGCCGCCCGGCTCGTGAGGCCTAGGGTCGCGAACGGACCGAAGGCCTCCGGAGGTCGCGCTCGGGACACGCTCGCCCCCGCAATGGGAGAGATCCTGAGGGGCAAAAGTTAGAAGAAGACACGATATGCGAAGGTCAAGGAGGGCAAGGTACTTACTCGTCCACGGCTATCCACTTCCTCTTTTTCAGGGCCCTCAGGGCAGGGCCGCAGCGGCTCCAGAGCCCCTTCCTCTTGCGGGATGCCCCGAGACCCAGAGGGGACTCGCTGGGGGCTGGCGCGTAGCCTTTCGCGGTGGAGACAGCGGCAGTATCCGCGGGCGCCCGCTCTTCAGCGGCCACCTCAGGAGCACATGGCGGCGCCTGCTCCTCAGCGGCCACCTCAGGAGCGTCAGGCGGTGCCCGTTCCCCCACAACCACCTCGGGAGCGCGCACCTCGGGGCCTCCGTGCATGGGAGTCGGGGTTGTCACGAGGCCCCTCGTGGCCCTCGGGGAGCAGCCCCCACTCGTCGAAGCAGGGCATCTTCTCGGCGAAAGCACTCCCATTTGAGCAGTTGTACAAAGGACGTCCGTCAGTAGGAAGCGCGGCGGGTGCCTCACCAATTAGGAGCTGGAGCACCACGCGCAACGTGTTGGAGGGGAGCGAAGGCACCTAGAGCCTCATGGGGTCGTCAGGGCCGGTGAAGGCCCACATTGGGCGAGTATGGCGCTGGAGCGGAGCGATGCGCCGCCGAACGAACTCCCTCACTACCATCGCCGTCGTCACCCCTGCCTCCTTCAGATTGCCCAGCCTGGACAAGATGCGTGCAAGCCGCGGGTCAACGAGCTCCGCGTGCCCCTAGCCGGAGCTCGGCTCCGTCGGCGCTGATGGGATGAGGAGCAGGGGGCTGCACGTGGTGGCATCTACATACACCCACTGCTTCCGGAACCCCCTCACATCCGGGCGGAGTGTGAAGTCGATGCCAGAGCCTGCAGTCACTGCCACCGACCGAAGCGACACACACCCCGAGCGCTGCCCGCTGTCGACTAGGTGGAGCGAGAAGAAATGGCGGAGCAAGGCCACGGACGGGGCAATGCCCACGAAGGCCTCGCACAAGAAGGTGAAAGCGGAGAGGAGGAGGATGGATCCGGGATCCAGATGCAGCGCATGGATCTGGTAGTGCGAGAGCACAGCGTTGAAAAAATCGAAGAATGGAGGCAGCAGGTCGGCAAAGAGAGCGTGAAGATGAAGGGGGATCTCGGTGGCTTCCATGTTGGCTAGGGTCCGGGAGGTAGGCCAGACCTTCGTTGCCTTCCACTCATTGGAATCAGTGGCGATGGCATGTCGGACCTTGTCGAGCCCCTCCTGGTTGATCACCGTGGACCGGTCCAGCACTGGTCCTGACCCCGGCGAGGGCTCCGAGGCCGCTGGGGTTTTGCCCTTCTTCTTCTGGGGAGCCATGGCGGCGAGATGGGTTCGAGCTGTCACCGAATCTATCGAAGAAGGCACAAGTTCGCGAGGAGGAGGAGGAGCAGAAGGTAAGCACACAGCGGGGCAATGATGACTAAGGTGCATGCGCCGGGCAGTTGCCGAGGCGGCGTGGGGAAGTAGAGACGCCCACGTCCCATCAAGTGCCACGCATCAGCCTGGTCCGCAGGTGAGTGGGGCCCGCAGTGCTTCGCCCATGCCCTTTGGCTTCGCCTTGAAGCCAAGTCTGAGCGTGCCTTGGGACTGGGGGCTACTGTCGGTGTTCTGGGAACCAGGGTACCAAGACTTGCCTGCCTGCGGCCTATGGCGTGGCTTCGTCGACGGCCTGGTACGGCCCATCTACAAGACTACCAAGACAAGACCCTCGCGAGAGGCCAAGCCTCGCGAGGCAGATGACGCCAAGACCTCCCGAGGGAGCGGCCTCCCCAGGCTGCCTCCTAAGGAGCGGAGATTCCTATGCAAGTGCCCAACCTCATGAGGTTGCGGTGACACAAGCCATGACGACCAAGGCCAGGCGGGTGCCAGCGGGCGCAGAGAAGACAGTTTCCTCTTTGGTGCTAAGGAGGCAAGCGTAGGTGTGGGTTCCCGAGGACTCAGGCAAAGGTTTCCCTTCCAGTGCAACGAGACCAAGACCACCAGGACGGCAGGACGGATGTCATCGCCGAGCCCACCGCAGTGTCACAACCAGAAGCTTTGCAGGCAAAGACCACCTTTCGTTAGGATAAGATGTACTACTTGTCCCCTTTCAAATTGGCCGCTGCGGAATCCCTTCCCGCCAACATTTGGGGGAAGAGGACCAAGGCCACTATAAATATAGGTTAGCCACCACCATAGAAGGGGATCGGCTCCTTTCCACCCTCACCAGAGCAGACCTCGCGAGGTTGTTCATCCCTTGTACTTGTTCATCCTCAGCCCCTCGTGAGGCAAATCCACCACAAAGCAGGAGTAGGGTCTTACACCGCAAGGTGGCCCGAACCTGGGTGAACTGCCGTGTTCATCTTCTTCCTTGTTCCTCGAGCTAGGCTGTGGGTCGACGAGTTGGTTGGCTAGATAGGTTGAGTTCTTCGCACACACCCTATAGTTCGAACCTTTCTTGGGTCTGCGGAGCCCTGAATCCGACAAATATGTTACCATCACATAGCGCTTTCCAATGTAAAATGGGTCTACAAAGCAATAAATGAAGATATGTATGTTACTACACCTATGACACTTTCTACTATGAAGGTGGTAACATAGAATAGTAACATAAATATGTTACTAGTCTAAGTTACTCCCCACTATGACTAGCCTTAGGCTATCTGATGTTGGCATGTCATACATAGTCATCACTTATAGTCACTCATACAACAAGGTTAGCTATAAGGTTGGCTATAAGAGTATTTTTTTTACTTCTCTCTATCTCTTTCTTCGTAGTATTTATTGCATTTGCCAAGGAGTAAGTAGGTAGGGTATTGCACAAGAGCCCACTCCCACCATTTTTCCCATGTCTCTCTCCTCGACATATAAGCAAAAGTGCCATGTAAGCGGGCTATAAGCCCATTACTGTAGAGTAGAACAGTACTTGGCACCTGTATACCATGGAGGTGGTCAGGAATCGGGAGACTCACGCCGGTCGTAGCGTCGCAGTAATAATGATAATGGCAAGTCAAATCACTGGGCCCCACCTGTCCAGCAGAAACGAGCCATCAAATCACACAGCCCTACGTTTGCAGCAGTCTACTCCCTCATCTTCTCGCCTCTTTGTCGAACCGACTAGGCGGAACTGCCCTGCCTACCGCGCGGGAAAAGACCCGCCCTCGACTTTTAAATATAATTTTGTACCCATGGATTGCGCCATGGAGCAAAGCTTGAAGAAAACGGTGGTACACATGTATACAGCACACCCGTCGTGTTTGCGTCACACCCCAGACGGTCGGTCGGTCTGGCACGCCGCTCTTCAAATGGAACGCACGTCATATTGCATTTGCACACACATGTGGGACCGCAATTGAGAACCGACCATAGGCACACTCCCCCATCCCCGCAAGTTGGCTGAGTTAATAGAAGAGAAAGACGAGCGATAGTACTGGAGCAGTGTTGTAAACACGTCGGTGCCTGGACGATCCCTGCACGACACGGGAGATCAGTTCGTCCATGCATGTGACCAGACTCCAGCAAACGGCTGGATTGGCTATCGTCTACATATCGTGCATGCTGTGTTGTACAGGGCTATAGTTTTGATGAGAAATCTAAAAAAATGTTTCTTGTCATCTCGCAATATTAGGTGTCATGTGCTTCGGATCACTGCGAGGGTTAAACAGCGACAACTGCGTTCCTCCAAGGCGCTGGTCATTGGGGGCACATGCACGAAGACTACTCGGTTGCCATCTATGTCAAGCCGGCTATGTTAATTAGGACATCTATCTATTGACCCCTTTTCTACGAGTTTGTCTTTAATTTGAGCTTTGATCCTCGTCTAGTTTGTCCGTCAGGATTCATGTTGTCTCCTTGGGGCAGTGAGGTTATGGTTTCTTATCATGTGGCATTTTTTCATGTTATATGTTAATTCGGTGCTTCAGATCAAAATGACGACAACTGCGCCTCCGGGGCACGTGCATGAAGACTTCTCGATATTTATTGATGAGGTCAAGCCGACTCTGGTAGAAAAAAGAAAACTACTACACTATATAGGCAGGAGCCTCCTCGCTTGCTTGCTAGTGTTGCTCTCTTCACACTCTTTCATCCTCTCCAGATCTAAACATGACAGCGGTGGCCACACTCTCTCTCTGCTCACCGCTGGTTCCAGATCTAGGTGGATCCCCTCCGCTGGGGAAGGTGAGAAGGTGCAACGTTCACGTGGTCGTCCTCGGCGACGGCTCTTACCCACTGCCGGCGCGTCCCGACCAGCGTTCCTTGCCGTTCTCTCCCACACAGCGCCGGCGAGGGAGGGCTTCCGACCCCTTCTTCCTCGCTGCTGTAGTGTGGGCAGATCCGGCCTCCCGCCGCCCACATAGCGACATCCCGGCGACCCTCAGGTATAACTTCCTTTGAAATCGGCCTAGCTCTACTGCCCCAGCTCCTCACGTCGCTGCATTTGTATCTTTTACTATTTCTCAAGCCCCCTCGTAGATAGGATCGATCGGCTGTTCGAAATCCACCTAAATTTTTACTGTTAAGAGGTAAAACTACTCCATGCAGTCGAATCTAGTAGTACTACTTCATGCAGTCGAATCTAGTACTACTTGGTTCAAACAGGGAAGAAAGGGGGTGGGGGTGGGGAAGATTTGTTACCTGAATCTAGGACTTGGTCGAAAGAGGAAATAATGGGGGCGAAAAGTAGCAGAGACTGGCTATCAAACTGGCCTCTTGGTCTAATAGGGAAATAAAGGGAAATGTAGTACAAACTCGATATAAACCGATCTATTGGTTGAAAAAGGAAAGAAAGTGGGGACTGGGGGACAAGTCAATAGAGTATGTCCAGCACTAGATTTGCTAGCCTCACACAGTATAAGGTGGCTATACCAAACAAAAATGGGACCAACCCAGATATCCTGTTTGGATGTTTGTTGCCCCGAGCCCCTCTTATGTAATGCCACTGGTAAAATATAGCAGTCCCACTGTTAAAGTAAGGACACTTTAAACCAATGTTGTTTTCAATGTAATGCCTCCAGTAATATGAATCACTGGCATTGTTTTTCATGTCCTGCTAAATTTCCATTAAGATAAATTACTTATTTTTGTTAGAAATGCAACTGTCCTAGTCCGCCTACTCTCCTGTGCCCAAATACCAGCTCTTTAGCAGCTGTTAATGTAATGTTGCTGGTAAAATGAAGCAATGGCACCATTAAAGTAATGTCGTATTTAACGGTTGTCATAGTTAATCCTAATGCCCACACTAATATCTAGCAATGATGTTGCTTTAGAAATTGCTACCGTCCTTGTAGGATCGCCATTTAGATAAGGAACATGCTTCTTTTCATTTGATGTATGTTTCATCACTTGTTAGTCACCCTCCTTTCCACCTTTTTGTGCAAACAGAGATATACATTTCATGCTTGATCTTAGTTGAACTACACAAAATGATATCCAAATTATAGTTTAACATTCCACAAGCTTCACGACCAACCTTGATGTTGCTCAATTTTATTGCAACTAATGAAGAAGAAGCTGCTAGCTCATGGGACCAAGTACTTGCTAACTGCATGATGCAAACATTGCTTCATTTTATGTGAACTGCACAAAAAGGTCCCATGAATTGAATCATCCATGTTGGTGACTGGTGTCATCCCTTCTACGATGGCGTTGACTGTAGATATGGTTCCCATCACGAGGTATGTTCCTTTTTGGTCCGACCGTTTGCCAAAGATCCTGCATGTTGACTCTGCTCTTGTGCTACTGTTTTGGCACTGCCATGATAAAGCAGTAATGTTATTATTTTGCACCTTAATCTAGTGGCACTATTAATTTGAGGCAATGTTTTGGCACCGCTAGTGCCACTGATTTTTTTATATATCGAATGAGGGGGTTTCCTCCGATTTCCTTAAAGAAACCCAATCATAGAGAACCATTATCCGACAACATCTCAGTGTAAACGGGCAGTTATGCAACTACTACTAGAACGGACTGAGTACTAGCAGGAGACAAGTTCGCCACATAAGCTAGGCAGGTAGGGGGACGCAGCCCCAGCTCGACCAAGTTTGGATTACAACCCAAAATCTACCACAGAAACATCAGGGGGAAGATAGGGACTGAAAGAGCCAGCTTCAGCATCCCAGTCTAAGCACCCCCGGCCTCCATCCTTGCTACGCACGGTACACCTCGCTTGCCACCTGCTCGACCCTAGTGCCACTGATAAAATGAAGTAATAATACAGTTAAACTAGAGCTAGTGTCCTCTCTATCATTTCATTTCCAATGTAGATAAAGAAAGTGCTTCTCTTTGTTAGTATATGTTTCATCAACTAGTCCCATTGTTGATGTTTAAGTGTTTCTGCAAACTGGGGTGCTTAATTTTAGTTGATCTGCACAAAAATAGAGATTGGAATGTCTCAAGGCCCCTCCTTGTACAACCGCTGTACACTGATGTTCATCACTGGTAGAAGATGTATCGGGGAGAATTGGGTCAATTTCCAATATGAGGCCTACCGTATGAGGCGTCGCAGGCCCCATCTCGCCCTCGCAGCATGGCATACTGTGATACTATCGCAATATTTTCCCATTAAGAAAATGAAGTTTCTTCTATTTATTAGTGTATGTTTCATCAACTAGTGCCACTATAATGTAATCATGCTTTTTCATTATCTGTGCAAACAGGGTTATTCAGCTACATTTTGGTGGAACTGCACAAATGTACGGATGGAACCGGCATATATGCAGAGTGCGAGGTGCCAAGTAAAAATTACCGACATCGACCTTGCTCCATCTAAGCATTGGCATCCACCACCGGTGGGATGGGTGGCGCTCTCTGTGGATGGATCTTTCTCGGCAGCAAATCCTCTAATCAAATACTAGTAGCTTACATTGGCACTTTTCTAGGGAGTACTCTTTTCTGAAAGAAGCACCAATCGATTTTTGTTTATTTGTACACAGTGTCACAACTTTGTTTTTGGTCTAGAGCTATTTTAGGGTGATTGGCGTAGTACTCGGAGACTCGGAGTACTACCCAGTACTTACCTGTATGATTTTCATTAGCCGTCACACTGATTGTAAGCATGAGCAGATGGAAGATTATGTTAGTGCAAAGCTTACCTTAAACCCTACCGCCGCCGTTGAAACGAGGCGAGCAGCAAGGGAACCATGGAGAACGATGGGGAAGCGATGTCGCGCCATCCGACCTCCTCTTGTGGTGGGAGAACGAATACTCCCGTGGCTCCAGCTGACACTGCACCCTCACGAACGGCACACCGTACTCGATCAATTCGTTATCCTCTGGATGCTTGAAATTCGACCTGTACGCCCACCACCTCCGCCTGACTTTCGCCTCGGGCGAATCTGTCTGCTCCATCGCCCAGAGGAGATACTTGGTGAACTCGAAGGACTGCGGCGTGACTGCCACCAGGGAGTACATCTCCGCCCTCATCGCCGCCGTCTCACTCTTTCGCATACATTGCCACATGGCCCTCACCGTCCTCGAAATCTCCCGCTCATTGTCAAACCAAGTAAGGATCTCCTTCAACTTGGCTAACTTCGCCTGGTCGCCGCCGGCGATCTGCCCGATTCGCTGCTGCATCCTCTCCATAGATGTCCTTCTGAGAGGTCTGGTGCTAGCTTTGGAAGATGGGTGGAGAGACAGTGGTCTTGTAATGGAGAAGAGGGAGAGGCGAGACGGTGGTTTTGCAATGGAGAAGATGGAGAGGAGAGGGGGTGGTTTTGCAATGGAGAAGAGGGAGAGGCGAGACGGTGGTTTTGGAATGGAGATGATGGAGAGGAGAGGGGGTGGTTTTGCAATGGATAAGAGGGAGATGAGCGTGTGACTGGATCAAAATCAAAATCAATTTACCCTTCAATTAAGAAAGCGACCCCACATTAACTAGCCTCCCTTGTATTCTGGGTCATATTTGACCATGATTTTCACAAATAAAATATATGTTATACATTGCAAAAATAATATAATTTGAAAGTACATTCAGATACGAACCAAACGATACAATTTTTGATGACATGCATTCACATTTTGCTTGTCAAATACAGTACGTGGTCAAACTTTGACCCAAAATACGCAAAACAAAAAAAATACTTCCAAGACCAGCGCCGCTCCTCTCCTCTTAAACCACAGACGCTCCTCTCATGTTCCAATCCAAAACCAGTGCCGCTTCTCTCCTCTTCCATTTCAAAACCACCGCCGCTCCTCTCCTGTTCCAATCCAAAACTAGCGCCGCTCCTCTCCTCTTCCATTTCAAAACCTCCGCCGCTCCTCTCCCGTTCCAATCCAAAACCAGCGCCGCTCCTCTTCTCTTCCATTTCAAAACCACCACCGCTCCTCTCCCATTCTAATCCAAAACCAGCGCCGCTCCTCTCCTCTTCTATTCAAAAACCACCACCGGCGAGTGAAGGTGCTGTGGAGAAGTAGATCGATGGAGGAGTATAACCGATACGTGTGGCTCACAGGCGGCGACCTTGTGAAGCTAGCTAGGATGTTGGAGATATCGTCTTGGTTTGACAACCCGGAGCAATTAGCGGCGCCGGCGACAGCGATGGCCAAATATCTAGAAAAGAGCGAAAAGGAGGCGATACACCGGGAGGGAGTCGCGCGGGAGTACATAGAGCTGCTCCTCTGGGCCATGGAGCAAACAGATTCACCGGATCCGATTGTGAGGCTGCGGTGGTGGGAGTATCGATCCAAGATGGAGCATCCACCCAAGATTAAAGGATCGAGCATCTACACGGTGCCGTTTGTGAGGGTGCCATGGCAGAGCGAGCCGGTGGAGTCTTTGTCGACCGAACCCAACTGCAAGTGGAGAAAAACAGTTGGCGCGACGACGCTTCCCCGCCATCCTCTTCCTCGCCGTTCACCTCGTCCCACGGGGTGGGTGTCTGCCGCCGATGAATAGGAGGGGACTCCCCCCTCAAATAGTCTGAGAAGGAGCTTAGGGTTGTCAGTATTTGCAGGTTGTGAATTGTGTTTTGTGTTTCAGATTTGAGAGTACTTTCAGATATGAATGTCTTTTGAATTTCAGATTTGCAGTATTTAGCATATGAAGTATTTTATGAATTCTAGAGATCTATTTTTAGCACTTTAAAAAATGTAGTTTCATATAAAAGTGCAGACAATGTGATTCTCAGAGAAGAAACTGCAAGTTTCATTTTCAGATAAGAAACTGCAAGTTTCAGAGGTAGAGCATTTATATAACACGCCCTTTTCAAACAGGGATAACATCATGTTGGAAGTTTTACTCATGGTCAAAAATGTAACTACTAGCCAGTTAACATCATGCTGATCAACATTCATGCATAGCACATCTTCATATGATGCATAGTCAAAAAGATATGCTATTTTCAAAATGCCCACACAATGTTGAGTGTGCGAATGACAGAGAAACCGAGGGACGAAGTTTTGGCAAGTGTTGGAGGTGGTGTGCGTAGATGACAATGGGCACCCACATGTCAGAGGCAGAGGAAAAAATATGTGAATATTTTCACTGCATCAGGTGGAATCGAACCCGGGCGGAGCAGCGGTTGGGGAGTGGAACTCGGCCACTGGGCTACTCCAGTACTTTCGCTAGAAATTAGGCACAACATCTACCACTACTGTAGCACGTCTTCCCCGGCTCCGGTGCATTCTCGTCCGGGGCCTGGATGTCATCCTCCACCTTTGTGCTCTCGCCGCGGCGCCACTGTTTGCCGTTGTGGACATGCTCAACAACCCAGAGGAATCTGGAGAGGACTGTACGTGGAGAGGCGGATAGTCGGGACCCACCAGGTCCATGGCAGTATGCAAGCAAGTGCCTCATTGAAAATATACTTCCTCCTAATGCTATACTGACATTGGGGGCCATGAGTTTGTTAACTTAGTTACTAAAGGAGATAAATTTACAACGAAGCTAGTCATCGGGGAGTTGGCAGGTATCATTTATTATCAGTGGGCCAACAAGTATCAGCTGGGTTGTGGGCTGCCCAGTCTAGGCTTTCTTTTTTAACATGTGCAGCCCACGACATGCCGGTTTGTACTTTTTTGAGGGCCGTCATGTATCGACCGGCCTATGGCCCTTCCATCCTAAGTTTTATTTTTTCTTAAATATCCGCAGCCCAACTTATGTTTTTTTTGAAGAAAACGCAGAGGTCTGTTCTATTTTTCTATATAAGAATAGGAACGCCAGGTCCACTTATGTTTTCCTTCTAACTATATTATATATATTGATATTATTTTATATGTTATTATATATTATTGTTATTATCATCATATATTTAACAGATACTTACATATATAAGAAAAAAAAATCTCATGTATTATGAATTTATAAAAATAAATGTTTAACAATAAAATCCTGTGTTTTTTTACTTAAGGTCAATGAAAATACAGATGATTGTGTACAAAAGCTTGGTAAGATTTAACGACCAATGTAAATAAAGCACTTATTATTTAAATATATTTATAACAAAATGCTTAGCCCTTGTTTATTTTTGATAACATTGCTGCGCCCAACCCAACATTATAATTAGAACCAGCCCAGCAAAATCGTGTATTTCGAGAAAGTGCAAATGAGCTGTAATTTTTTAGGAAAAAATAAATGGGCCGCATGGACGCTACATTATTTATTCACCAAGGCCAGTAAATTCGTGTATTTCTAGAAACTGCAAATGGGTTGTAGTTTTTTAGAAAAAAAAATGGGCCGCATGGACGCTACATTATTTGTTCATCCAGCACAGCGAATGGACTGTAAATTCTAAAAAATGGGTTGAATATGTGCGATATTTTTGGAGGCTGAAATGTGGGCCAATAGGTCGAAGCCAACGCAAGGCGTTGTTAACTTAGTCAACAAATAATTCTGACATCGATAGTCGTTGGATTTACATCCAACGGCCGCATTCATCTCCAATCTCTCGTCTTCTTCCTCCAGCGCCGCCGGGACAACCTGCTCCCGCCTCTGGCTGCTAGCAGCTCTGCTTAGCACGCTTCGCTGCGAAGCGCTACCCCATCGCCGGCCTAGCCATCCCTCCATCCCTCCACACCTCCTGTTATTCTCCGCCGACTGCAGAACCACGCCGCACCAGAACCAGTTAACCCTCGTACACCTATCCGTCTGCGACTCCACTGCCGCGTCTTCCCATCACTGGCTCGTTGCCGTCCGGGGCCTCGCCGTCGTCCACCGCCTTGGTGCGCTCGGCGCGGCGTGGTCAACATGGTCAACAAACGAGAGTCATCGGAAGAGGACAATAGGTGGAGAGGCTGACAGTGGGGACGCACCAGGTCCATGGACGCACGCATGCAACCGCCTCCTTATTACGCAAAAATAAAATTATTCCTCCCCCTGAAAGCTGGGACCCACCACGTATATCTTCGCAAGGAAGGAAGTGCCTCCTTATTCCTGCCCCTGACAGCTGGGACCCACCAACAACATCTTTGCACGCAAGGAAGTGCCTCCTTATTACGGGAAAAATATATATGATTCCGCCCCTGACCGCTGGGACCCGCCAGCTATATATTCGCATGCAAGGAAGTGCCTCCTTGTCCTCCCTGATAGCTGGGACCCACCCGATCGAAGCGTATGTAGTGTTGTCTGTGTACATACCGGTCGATTGGTCTGTCTGCCACGATGAACCGTGGCCGAGTAAGGAGCGGTAGCAGTTCAGGCAGTCCCGTCTAAATCATGTACACATACGATAGCTACACTGCAAAAAAGATAGCCATGTACGTACATATGGGTGTGGTCTCGAATGGCTACAGTGACGGTGTCCTATTCATCGGCAGCCAACCGGCTGGGTCGGAACGAAGGAAACAACATCGTGTCCATCGGGAGGCAACCGACTGGGTCGGAATACGTCCTGTTCATCGGGAGCTAACCGGCTTGGACGGAACAGCCGAAACGAGCTCTGGCGTACTGCAGAACGAAGGAAACGGCCTTTTGTTCGACCGTGTACGGTCGAAACGGGGTCCTATTCATCGAGAAGGGTCTGGCATACCGCAGAACGGAAGAAACGGACTTCTATTCGAGTGCCTGCGGTCGAAACGGTGTCCTGTTGATTGGGAGGGGTGTGACGTGCCGCAAAACGGAGGAAACAGACTTGTGTTGGAGCGCCTACGGTCAAAATGGTATCCTGTTCATCGGGAGGGGTGTGGCGTACCGCGTACCGCAAAACAGGACTCCACGGGCTACTGTTCATCCACCATCTAGTGCCTCGCTCCAGCCTCCATGGGCGACTGTTCATCCACCGTCGACTTCCTCCAGCCTCCACCTGCTACTGTTCATCCACCGTCGGCTTCCTCCACCAGCTACTGTTCATCCACGGGGTCCTGTTCATCCAGCCTCCACCGGCTACTGTTCAGCCAGCCCTCCACGGGGTTCTGTTCATCCACCCCTAACCGGCTCGGGTGTGGCGGCCTCCTCGATCGGGGTCCTGTTCATCCAGCGGCAACGGCCACTACTACCACGGGGTCCTGTTCATCCAACCCCCACCGGGAACTGTTCATCCAACCCCCAACAACGGTCACTGTTCATCAAGAGGTAGCAGGTTCGATTGGCTTTAGTTAGCAGCAGTAGCGAAGGAATTGCTTGGGTTCAGTTAACAGCCAAGGGATCGATCTCTGGGGTTCAATAACGTAGCTAGCAGTGCAATCGCTCGGGTTGAGTAAGTGAACGCCTCGCTTGGGTTCAGTTAGAGCCCAATGCCTCGCACACACGCGCGTACGTGTACGAGAGAAACGTGCAAACCTCCATGCATCGCTCGGCCCCGACCACCCACTGTAACCGGGAACTCCCCGATATTTTCCTCGCCCTCGCTTCTACCATGATTTTTTCCGTCATGGACAGCCCAAAGAATGTCATGCAGGTGCATCCCCGGCCCACCCAGGACGAAAAGCCCATTTTCTGTCATGATTTTTGTCATAGAAGTAGGAGCCCACCACATCTATGATGATATGTGGTTTTGTCACAATTATCGTCATAGAAGTGTCATAAGCATGGTAGAAAAACTTTTCGTTCGGGCCAAAATGTCATGGATGTGTCTTTTTTTTGTAGTGTGATGTGATTCATTGTCTCGTCTTGCTGGTCACACAACGGGCAGGCACTCTGGTGTGGTAGTCCCCTCCTCACCAATTTGTCGGACGTTCAGCATCGGTCCTTGATGGCAAGCCAGGCAAAGAAGCCACACTGGTTTGGTGCCCTCGGCTTCCAAGTAAATTATACTGTTGGTGCCACTTCCAGCCCTGAGAATTTTGCAGCGTACACAGATCTGGCAGGGAACTAGCCGTCCTTCTCCCATGCCCAACAGATGGTGTCTCGCCCTCCATCCTGAAGTTGAACCTCATCCACTTTTTGCCACACTTCCAGAAATTGGCGCAGCATGGCGGCCGTTATTTCTGGCCTGATGTCCACTGCCCATTTATGTTCTCTCAAAGCCTCAGAGACAGTGCGTGAGGATATAATCTTCCTTGATACCCTTGGGTACAGTAGTGGTGCAAGCTCCTCAATCCGATGACCCTCAAGCCATCTGTCCTCCCAAAACAAAGTTTCCTTGCCATCACCCACTGTGGCTCTTGATGACCCACAAGTATAGGGGATCAATTGTATTCCTTTTGATAAGTAAGAGTGTCGAACCCAACAAGGAGCAGAAGGAAATGACAAGCGGTTTTCAGCAAGGTATTTTCTGCAGGCACTGAAATTATCGGTAACAGATAGTTTGGTGATAAGATAATTCGTAACGGGTAACAAGTAACAAGTGTAACAAAGGTGCAGCAAGGTGGCCCAATCCTTTTCAAAGGATAAGCCTGGATGAACTCTTATATAAAGCAAAGCACTCCCGAGGACACATGGGAATTACTGTCAAGTTAGTTTTCATCATGCTCATATGATTCGCGTTCATTACTTGGATAATTTGATATGTGGGTGGACCGGTGCTTGGGTGTTGTCCTTACTTGGACAAGAATCCCACTTATGATTAACCCCTCTCGCAAGCATCCTCAACTATGAAAGAAGAATTAAGATAAATCTAACCATAGCATGAAACATGTGGATCCAAATCAGCCCCTTACGAAGCAACGCATGAACTAGGGTTTAAGCTTCTGTCACTCTAGTAACCCATCATCTACTTATTACTTCCCAATGCCTCCCCCTAGGCCCAAATCATGGTGAAGTGTCATGTAGTCGACGTTCACATAACACCACTAGAGGAAAGACAACATACATCTCATTAAAATATCAAACGAATACCAAATTCACATGATTACTTATAACAAGACTTCTCCCATGTCCTCAGGAATAAACATAACTACTCACAAAGCATGCTCATGTTCAAGATCATAGGAGTAATAAATATCATTAAGGATCTGAACATATGATCTTCCACCAAATAAACCAACTAGCATCAACTACAAGGAGTAATCAACACTACTAGCAACCCACATGTACCAATCTGAGGTTTTGAGACAAAGATTGAATACAAGAGATGATCTAGGGTTTGAGAGGAGATGGTGCTGGTGAAGATTTTGATGAAGATTGACCCTCCCTCGATGAGAGGATCATTGGTGATGATGATGGCTTCGATTTCCCCCACCGGGAGGGAAGTTTCCCCAGCAGAATCACTCTGCCGGAGCCCTAGATTGCTCCTGCCCAAGTTCCGCCTCGAGATGGCGGCGCTTCGTCCCGAAAGCTTTTTTCTTATTTTTTCTATGTCAAAACCTTTCATATAGTAGAAGAGGGGTACCAGATGATGCCCAAGGGGCCCACAAGCCCTGGGGGCACGCCTTGGGGGGTAGGGCGCGCCCCCAGGCTTGTGGCCACCTGGTGGGTCCCCTTCGATAGATTCTTCGGCCAATATTTTTTATATATTCCAAAATAATTCTCCGTAAAATTTCAGGACTTTTGGAGTTGTGCAGAATAGGTATCTCAGATTTGCTCCTTTCTGGTCCAGAATTCCAGCTATTGGCATTCTCCCTCTTTGTGTAAACCTTGTAAAATAAGAAAGAAAATGCATAAGTATTGTACCATAAAGTGAAATAGCATCCCATAATGCAATAAATATCAACATAAAAGCATGATGCTAAATGGACGTATCAACTCCCCCAAGCTTAGACCTCGCTTGTCCTCAAGCAAAAGCCGAAATCGAAAATCATGTCCAGATGTTTAGAGATAGAGGTGGCGATAAAATAAAATATGGACATGAAGGGATCATGATCATCTTTAGAACAACAACATATATTGTCATATAATTTCTCATGCTAAAGTGACAATTCGTTCACAAGGTAAAGTATGAATCAAAAACTTTATTGAAAACCAACAAACTATGATCTTGGTCGTTGGAACAATTGCAATATATCATAACATCGGAAAGAGTCAATGTAAGAGCTTTTATTTGCAAGTTCACATACTCAACCATCATTTAATCTTTCATAATTGCTAACACTCACGTGATACTTATGAGATCAAAGTTTCAATTAAACACATAGGAAGATAGGGGTTTATAGTTTCACCTCCCAACCATTTACCTCAAGGGTAACATCAACAATAATAATTTATGAACACCTACATCCGAGTGGATATATATGTCTGGATCTTCCCCAAAACATAGTGCTTGCCAAAAAGAGAAAATATAAAAGGAAAGGTGAAGATCACCATGACTCTTGTGTAAAGGTAAGAGGTAAAATAAAAGATAGGCCCTTCGCAGAGGGAAGCAGAGGTTGTCATGCACTTTTAAGGTTGGATGCACAAAATCTTAATGCAAAAGAACGTCACTTTATATTGCTGCTTGTGATAAAGAACTTTATTATGCAGCCCGTCGCTTTTATTTCTTCCATATCATAAGTTCGTATAAAGCTTATTTTCCTCACACTAAAAGATCATACATATTTAGAGAGCAATTTTTATTGCTTGCACCGATGACAACTTACTTGAAGGATCTTACTCGGTCCATAGGTAGGTATGGTGGACTCTCATGGCAAAACTAGGTTAAGGGATTTTGGATGCACAAGTAGTTTCTCTACTTGGTGCAAAATATTTGGCTAGCATGGGATGAGAAGCAAACTCAACATGTTGGAGGATCCATGACAATATAACTTCTATTCGGATATAAGAAAACATAACCCATTATGTTGTCTTCCTTGTCCAACATCAACCTTTTAGCATATAATATTTTAATGAGTGCTCACAATCACAAAAGATGTCCAAGATAGTGTATTTATATGTGAAATCTCTCTTTCTTTATTACTTCCTATTAATTGCAACAATGACCAAAACTATGTTTGTCGACTCTCAACAAATTCCATGCGACATACTTCTTATATGTGAAGTCATCACTTCCCATAAGATTATTATATAATCTTTTTATTTCTTTTATTCTCTTCCCTTTTCATTATCAAAGCAAGAAAGCAAAACCCTCAACTCAAAACTAATCTTTATTATATAACTCTCGAAATCGATAACAAAGAGGGAATACAAAGCAAAACTCAAAGCTAGATCATACTAAAAACTTTATTCTACTAAACCAAGATATAACCAAAAGGATTGAACTAAGAAAAACGATCAAGGTAAAGATGTGATGGTGATATGATACCGGGGCACCTCCCCCAAGCTTGGCACAAGCCAAGGGGAGTGCCCATACCCATGTACTCAAGTCTCCTTCTTCGGAGGTGGTGGTGCAATGTTCTTGGTAGTAATGCCCTTCAGAATGTGATTCTCCTCTTCAAGCTTGTTATTTTGCTGCTTGAGATCCATAATTTCCTTGCGGAGTTTGCCTGTGACAGTTAGAGCGCCGTCCACCCGTGGATGCATCCTGGCCGCGGGGGAAAAAGCAACGCTCTTTTTCATGTTATTATAAGAGATAAACTTAGCACCGGGTGGTTTGACTGAATCAGGCAGGACTGAGCTCGTGAATTCCTCGTGCCAGCCATCAGGTTGGGGAAGAGAAGTGACTTCTTGATCCTCCTCCATGGCATCCACTCTTTTCAGGTCGGCTTCCATCTCTTCCTCCGTTGACCACCCAAAGGGTTTAGCTTCGTTGTATGCTCTTGGGTCTGGCGTTGGGTGAGAGACACGACTCTCCCCGACCGACTCTTGCGAAGACATCTTGCTCTAAATCTGCTGCAGAAAAAGCTCGAAACAAGAACAGAGGATATTGCCGTGATACAGTGGTCAAAACCTTCGGGAGATTATATAATGAATTTTTACCGTGCAAAACAAGTATTCTGGGAGAAAATGGAGTCCAGAGGGCACACGAGGTGGCCACAAGCCAGGGAGGCGCACCCCCATGGCTTGTCGCCTCCTCGTGCACTTTTCGGACTACTTCTTATTTTCCTAATTTTTCAAATATTCCAAAACGGGGTAAAATTGCTTTTGGGAAAGTTTTCGAGTCGGTTTACTTACCGTATCACATACCTATTCCTTTTAGGGTTTTGGAGCATTCTGGAAGGTTTCCCTTATGTATTCCTCCGGTGTTATGGTATTAATAATATTGGTTTCAACATTTATGGGAGTACCTGAGATATAATGTTTGATTCTTTGCCCGTTCACCACCTTCAGGTTATTTCCCTCGGCATTGTTGATCTTGATGGCACCAGAACAATAAACTTCCGCGATAATGTAAGGCCCTTCCCATTTAGAGAGAAGTTTTCTTGCAAAAAATCTTAAACGAGAATTGTATAGCAAGACATGGTCACCTACATTAAATTCACACTTTTGTATCCTTTTGTCATGCCATCCTTTAACCTTTTCTTTAAATAATTTGGCATTTTCATAGGCCTGGGTTCTCCATTCATCAAGTGAGCTAATGTAAAATAGCCTCTTCTCACCGGCAAGTTTGAAATCATAGTTGAGCTCTTTAATTGCCCAAAAAGCTTTATGTTCTAGTTCAAGAGGTAAGTGACATGCTTTTCCATGTACCATTTTATATGGAGACATACCCATAGGATTTTGATAACCCACAAGTATAGGGGATCAATTGTAGCCTTACTCGATAAGTAAGAGTGTCGAACCCAATGAGGAGCTAAAGGTAGAACAAATATTCCCTCAAGTTCTATCGACCACCGATACAACTCTACGCACACTTAACGTTCGCTTTACCTAGAACAAGTATGAAACTAGAAGTACTTTGTAGGTGTGAAGGGATAGGTTTGCAAGATAATAAAGAACACGTAAATAAAAGCTAGGGGCTGTTTAGATAAAGAAACAATTAAGTTAGTTTTAGTAGAGAGCTTTTTGTCACAAGAAAGTTATTTGTCCCTAGGCAATCGATAACTAGACCGGTAATCATTATTGCAATTTTATATGAGGGAGAGGCATAAGCTAACATACTTTCTCTACTTGGATCATATGCAAGCATCCACAAGCATCCGCAACTACTAAAGATCATTAAGGTAAAACCCAACCATAGCATTAAAGCATCAAGTCCTCTTTACTCCCATACGCAAACAACCTACTTACTCGGGTTTAAGCTTCTATCACTCTAGCAACCCACCATAACCGAATCATGAACATACTACAAACCCTACAGCGGGGATCCCTCATGCTTGTGCGACACGGAGAGCACCATAGGACAGCACCAATAATAAAACATACAACTCAAACCAATAATGATAATCAATCAACCCATAGGACAAAACAGATCTCCTCAAACATCATAGGGTAGCCATACATCATTGGGAAATAATATATAGCATTGAGCACCATGTTTAAGTAGAGATTACAACGCGTAAAAGAGAGGTTACACCGCAGCATAGAGGGGGAGAGAGTCGGTGATGACGGCGGCGAAGTTGTTGGTGTAGATCGCCGTCATGATGATGGCCCCGGCGGCGTTCCGGCGCCACCGGGAGAGAGGGGGAGAGATCCCCCTCCTTCTTCTTCTTCCTTGGCCTCCCCCTAGATGGGAGGAGGGCTTCCCCTCTGGTCCATGACCTTCATGGCGGCGGAGGGGCGGGAGCCCCTCCGAGATTGGATCTCTCTCTCTATTTCCTTCTGTTTCTGCGTTCCCAGATTCTGGCCTTTTACCGTTTCTTAAATTCCCGGAGATCCGTAACTCTGATTGGGCTGAAATTTTAACACGATTTTTATCCAGATATTATCTTTCTTGCGGCAAAAGAAGGGCACCAACTGCCTTACGGGGTGGCCACAAGCCCCCTGGCCGCGCCCAGGGTAGGGGGCGCATCTCCAGGGCTTGTGGGCCCCTCGGGCATCGTCTCGCGTTGATTCCAATTCCCAAAAGTCACAAATATTCCAAAAAAATCTCCGTAAGTTTTTATCGTGTTTGGACTTCATTTGGTAAGGATATTCTACGAAACAAAAAACATGCAACAAACAGGAATTGACACTGGGCACTGGATCAATATATTAGTGCAAAAAATAGTATAAAAAGTTGCCAAAAGTATATGAAAGTTGTAGAATATTGGCATGAAACAATCAAAAATTATAGATACAACGGAGACATATCAGCATCCCCAAGCTTAATTCCTGCTCGTCCTTGAGTAGGTAAATGATAAAAAAGATAATTTTTGATGTGGAATGCTACCTAGCATAATCTTGATCATATAATCCAATCATGGCATGAATATTAAGACACGAGTGATTCAAAGCAATAGTCTATCATTTAACATTAAGAGAATAATACTTCAAGCATACTAATAAAGCAATCATGTCTTCTCAAAATAACATTGCCAAAGAAAGTTATCCCTATAAAATCATATAGTCTGGCTATGCTCCATCTTCATCACACAGAGTATTTCATCATGCACAACCCTGATGACAAGCCAACCAATTGTTTCATACTTTTAATGTTCTCAAGCTTTTTCAACTTTCACGCACTACATGAGTGTGATCCATGAATATAGCACTATAGGTGTAATAGAATATGGTGGAGGATGTGATGTCAATGCGAGGAGTAGGGATTGCCATGCAATGGATGCACTAAGAGCTATAAGTGTATGAAAGCTCAAATTGAAAACTAAGTGGGTGTGCATCCAACTTGCTTGCTCATGGAGACCTCGCGCATTTGAGGAAGCCCATCATCGGTATATACAAGCCAAGTTCTATAATGAAAATTCCCACTAGTATATGAAAGTGATAACTCAAGAGACTCTATATGAAGAACATGGTGCTACTCTGAAGCACAAGTGTGGTAAAAGGATAGTAGCATTGCCCCTTCTCTCTTTTTCTCTCATTTTGTTTTTGTTTTTTTGGGCTCTCTCTCTTTTTATGCCTCTTTTTTTATTTTTTTATTTTTTCTCGTCTGGAGTCTCATCCCGACTTGTGGGGGAATCATAGTCTCCATCATCCTTTCCTCACTGGGACAATGCTCTAATAATGATGACCATCACACTTTTATTTACTTACAACTCGATATCTAGAACAAAGTATGACTCTATATGAATGCCTCTGGCAGTGTACCAGGATGTGCAATGATCTAGCATAGCAAAGATATCAAAAAATGGACAAGCCATGAAAATATCATGCTAGCTATCTTACAATCATGCAAAGCAATATGACAATGAATGCTCAAGTCATGTATATGATGATGATGGAACTTGCATGGCAATATATCTCGGAATGGCTATGGAAATGCCATGATAAGTAGGTATGGTGGCTGTTTTGAGGAAGGTATAAGGAGGCTTATGTGTGATAGAGCATATCATATCATGGGGTTTGGATGCACCGGTGAAGTTTGCACCGACTCTCGAGGTGAGAAAGGGCAATGCACGGTACCGAAGAGGCTAGCAATGATGGAAGGGTGAGAGTGCGTATAATCCATGGACTCAACATTAGTCATAAAGAACTCACATACTAATTGCCAAAGTTTATTAGCCATCGAAACAAAGTACTAATACACATGCTCCTAGGGGGATAGATTGGTTGGAAAAGACCATCGCTCGTCCCCGATCGCCACTCATAAGGAAGACAATCAAAAATAAATCGTGCTCTGACTGACGAGGACATTTATTGGGGGTAGGGTAACGGGCCTGACCTAAAGACCCTACCCTAGGACACCACACACCTTATACTAGGCCCTAGGGCCAGATCAGCAGTCAGATGTTCTGTAGAGTGACATTCACTCGGAAGGCAACAATCACTCGGAGCCTAGCACTCCACTCGACGAACTCATTCCACTCGGAGCACCTGATCTCACTCGGATATGCGAAGACCAAACAGTCGACGAGGCAGTCGGAGCATCATTCTCATAGTGGAGGTTTCGTAGTGGGTTGACATTATGACATTTATGCCCTTCTTTGTAACATAGGAGGTGAGGAGGTGGCGCACTCTACATAAGCCACCCCCACCACTAGACTATGGGGGGGGGGGGGCTCTTTTTCTTCTACTTCTCTCTTCCTCTCTAGTCTCCGGACTTAGCTCATGCATGGGGATTCGTTCTCCTCGCTCTCACATACATTGTAATCTCCGGATACATACTCAGATAAAACAAAGCCTCTCCGGAGCACGAGACGTAGGGCTGTTATCTTCACCGTGAGAGGCCCGAACTCGCTAAAATCACCGTGTCACCCATATGCATCTCGATAGATCATGCTCCTTTACCCTATCCCTTATTATTGTCGGAATCGTTCCCACGACAGTTGGCGCCCATCTTGAAGCCTGGCGTCTATCGAACCATGATGCGGACGGTTTGTATCCATTATTACATCTATTCCCTATTCTACTTGTGATGCCTTTTGTCTTCGCCAAGAACAGGATCGTCTTCGGTCTCGTATGCGAACGCCGTGGCCGCTATTCCACGCATGGTCGCCGCATGTGCGGACGAAGGGGTGAGGAGATCAGCCCCGTCCGACTCCTGGAGCGGTGAAATGCTCTGCCGCAACCAGCACCGCGACACACTCGCCGGCCCAGCGCTGCGCTCGCTGGCCCCGTGCCACGCTTGCCACCCCATGACGCGCTCGCCAGCCCTCGCTTACATCGCCGACAGTGCACGCTACCCGGCCATCTGCATCTCCTTCGTCTGCGTTCAAAGGGTACGTAGCCCACTATCCCGAGCGCATAACGAGCGCCTCATAATCCTTCGTTAATTTAATCGCCTAATTAAGCGGTTAATTACAGCAGCTCTTTAAGCGCCTCATTAAGCGGTTAATTACTGCAGCTCATTAAGCAATTAATTACTGCAGCCAAAACTTCCGCGGTTCCTACGCCAGTTAATTGTGCATGCATGCATAACCATCCCTGGTCTTTAATCCTTGCAAAATAGCATCCGTGCATGGACACTTTAGTCCCGCAAAAAATATTCGTGGATGTACTAACTTGCAGGCTTACCGAGACGAACAACGTCGCTCGACCAACTCGCCATTTATTCCACTCGGCTGATGCCGTGGCGACCGGATCGTAGCCCAGCTGTGGTTCACTCGGCCGATTCACCTTTTTACTCGGCCGGCTAACGAACAGCATGCAGTCACCGGCGCCATCCGCATCGTCGTCGTGTCCGGCTTCATCTGCGAGGCCATCGTCGAACCTCCATGCACGGCCACCGGCGTCGTCCGGCCTGTCGTAGTCTCCAGCCTCATCTGCAACGTCAACGACGAACCCGGCGGAACAAGTCCCCAGCCACTCGACAGAGGATTAAGGACCTTATCCTCTCCGATCATTTTACAATTTAGTTCTCAAATTACCGCACAATTGCTTAATAGTCCCTTTTCTGTTCGAACCCAGGTTCACTCGGACGGGACTAAAGCTCACTTGAATGACCGTCCACTCGAACAATTCGCACGCATGCTCGGATGAATTTCCTCGGATGGTTAACAAACCACTGCGACAGTCGGACATGGACGTTTTTGTCCAGCAATCACTCGGTCGCCCCGTGCTTCGTCGTCGTTCAGCTAGATACGTGCCACTCGGACGCCTCGCGAATCGTCACTCCGCGGCACGCATCTTCATCACTTGGCTGCCCCGCGCGTCACCACTCCGCGGCACGCATCTTCAACACTTGGCCGCCCCGCGCGTCACCACTCCGCGGGATGCATCTACATCACTCGGACGCCCCGTGCGTCACCACTCCGCAGGATGTGTGTACATCACTTGGACACTCAGCTGCCCCGCGTGTCGCCACTCAGCTGGACACGACTTCTGCACTCGCCGCCCCGCGCACGGTCACCAAGACAGGGCACTATGCCGATCGCTCGGACGGATTCACTCGGCCGTCCAATTGGTCGGGGGATTTACTCGGACAACATGCGCTCCAGTCAACATCCACTCGGGCAGTCCGCCAGCACTCGACCGCCCGCGTGTTGTCGTCACTCGGATGTCACACAGTCGGACGCGTCGCCACCACTCGGCCGTCCCGTGCATAGCCACTCGGCTGGGCATGCCCTCATCACTCGGCTGCCCCGCGCGTCGCCGCTTAGTTGTGCGCGTCTTCATCAACTTGCCCGCTCGGCCGCCCCGCGCGTCGCCACTCAGTTGTGTGCGTTTTCATCAACTTGCCCGCTCGGCCGCCCCGCGCATCGCCGCTCAGTTGGGCACGTCTTCATCGACTTGCCCGCTCGACCGCCCCGCGCGTCGCCGCTCAGTTGGGCACGTCTTCAGCGACTTGCCTGCTCGGCCGCCCCGCGCGTCGCCGCTCAGTTGGGCGCGTCTTCACCAACTTGTGCGCTCGGCCGCCCCGCGCGTCGCCGCTCAGTTGTGCGCGTCTTCATCAACTTGCCCGCTCAGCCGCCCCGCGCGTCGCCGCTCAGTTGGGCCCGTCTTCATCGACTTGCCCGCTCAGCCGCCCCGCGCGTCGCCGCTTAGTTGGGCACGTCTTCATCAACTTGCCAGACTCGGCCGCCCCGCGCGTCGCTTCTTAGTTGGTCACCTCATCACCACTCGGCCGCCCCGCGCGTCGCCTCTTGGTTGGTCACCTCATCACCACTCGGCCGCCCCGCGCGTCGCCTCTTGGTTGGTCACCTCATCACCACTCGGCCGCCCCGCGCGTCGCCACTTGGTTGGTCACCTCATCACCACTCGACCGCCCCTCGCGTCGCCTCTCGGTTGGTCACCACATCACCACTCGGCCGCCCCGCGCGTCGCCACTCGGTGAGACACATCTACATCAATCAATCGCCCCGCGCATTGACATCGGTTGAACACATCTTCACCACTCGGCCACTCGCGCGCCTTCAGACAGCTAAGTCATTCTACATGCGCTACATTCTGTTATTTCCGCGTTCCCGAGTATCCTGTAATTCACACATCATGTTCACTCGGAGGCCACGCCACCGAGTGTACCTCTACGGTCGGCTGCTTATTTTCACATACTTGCTTAGTACTGGTTATGTGACTCCCGAGTCCAACTTCCATTTTTTCGCATACATCATTCACAAACACCATGTGTTCTTCATTTCGAGTTTGCATCAGTCCTCCGGGGCTGCAACTCAGTCGAAACACTACACTTCCATTTTATTTGAGCCAGTACTCCAACGAGTTCAGTCGGATCCTTCACTTTGACAAGTTCGAACGGATCCTTTGCTCTTCCAGACTCTTGCTGGTTAACCAGCAAGCCCCTTGCACTCCCAGCGGGTGTCTATGGGTGTTATTCACACAAATTTTTTCAGCACACATCAAATTTCCGCGAGAAATTGTTACATTGGCTTGTGCTATTTTTCATACACAAATTACGCAACCACTCGACGGCCCTATGCGCCAACTTCAACGCTACTCGGACTCAGTCACCGTACCGGTTCTAGCGCACCACAACACCAACCTTGTCGCTCTGTTGACTTCAAACACATCCGGCCGACCCCTCTGTGGGATCCTCTTCATCGTATCAATGATATAGACCTCGTCAGGCATGAGACAGATAAGTCACTTTTGTAATCAAACTGCACACTTCACTCCTTTGCGAGTTTGCCTCTTTCGAGCATCACTCGGAAGCTCCTCCTCACCATTACCCGAGTCCGACTCGATGAATTACAATTTATCCACTCAAAACTATATTAATTGTGTTCCGACAGGACCGCGGTCGAAGCGTATAGTATGCTCGGGGGCTACGCCGCACTCGGGGGCTACAGCTCATTCGGAATGACACTCTCCTTAGTGGTCGAGTACTTCATCACCAGACAGATCTTTCACTTCAAACAAATGCATCCGATCCGCCACTTTGACAAGTTACATAATCACTCAGATGCTCCGTGCGCCATCTTCGTTCCTACTCAGGCTTAGTTGTCGCGCCGGTCTTGTTGCGTCGCAACCACACTACACCAACCTCGTCGCTACATCATCTTCGAAAACATCTGGCTAACTCCTCCGAGGACCGTCTTTGCCACTTGGCTGGACACGTAGTCTTTCACTCGGCTGCCCCGCGCATCCTCACCACTCAGCCTCCCCACGCGTCACCACTCGGTTGTGCACGTCCTCGCCACTCGGCCGCCCCACGCGTCACCACTCGGTTGTGCTCGTCTTCACCACTCGGCCACCCGCGCGTCACCACTCGGTTGTGCACTTCCTCACCACTCAGCCTCCCCACGCGTCACCACTCGGTTGTGCACGTCCTCACCACTCGGCCGCCACACGCGTCACCACTCGGTTGTGTTCGTCTTCACCACTCGGCCGCCCGCGCGTCGCCACTCGGTTGTGCACTTCTTCACCACTCGGCCACCCCGCGTGTCATCACTCGGCTGTACACATCCTCGCCCCTCGGCCGCCCCGCGCGTCACCATCAGTTGGACATGTCTTCACCACTACACCCCAACACAGGAACGATTAAGTTACTCATATGATCAAACCTCATATCGCACTCTGTAGCAAGCATACCTCTTTCGAGCATCACTCGGGGGCTCCGCCCAGCCGTGGGCCATGCCACCCTTAGGGGTTACGCCCATTTGATCAATCTGTTAATCACATCAGGAATATTTTTCTGACCATACATGCTCGGTCCGCCGAAGATCTATGAGGGTAGCACCGTCCACTCGGACGATCGCCCAAATCATTACCTGGAGTCATCTTCAGAACTGCAAAAGGGTGAAAAAGACGCTCCTCTACGGATACACTTGGGCCTTCTTCTAGGCTCCAAGGCGTCAGTTTCACAAACTTGGACTCGGAGATGTCATGTGCTGGTGTTCCCCTGGGATAATGAGTGGCCTCTCTCCGGAGAGTCAGTCCACGCACTAGCCTCGCCACTCGGGTTTCATGGCACGTCCACATCGGACCACTAGTCTATCTCCTCCGGGAGACATACGAGTGCCACCAAGTTTTTCCTCGCACTCAACATACCCCGATCAGTCGGGAAGCACATCCACTCGGACAAATACCCCTTTCATGCAAAAGGGTGAAAACAAGAAGCTAACGGTCAATGTAAGAAGTACTACTGGAACGAGTACTCCTTGCAGTGTCCAACTTTTCTCTCCAGTCGGCAGTTTCAGGACCGAAGTTATTTACCGTGCTGAGTGCACGAAGGTTCACCTGCTTGACCCAGTTCCAGGATGAATTTTCTTACCGTGCCAAGTGCATGAAGATCAGTCCAACTGATTCAGCTCCAGACTGAACTTATTTACCATGCCGAGTGCATGATGACCCATTCCGAATGCATGAAGACCTGCCACAGTTCTAGGCTGAAGTCATTTACCGTGCCGAGCGCACGAGGGTTCACCCGTTTAATTCAGTTCCAGACCAGAAGACAGGCTCTAAGACTCCCGCCTACTGCCCGCAGTCGACGGCGGTCTCGGGGACTACACCCAGTGGGTGCACTCAGCGTGCTCCCACTAGAATGGTATCCACTCGGAACGGTCCGCCCAGTCCGAGTGACGGCCAAACAACAAAAAAAAGACAGTCTCTAAGACTCCCGCCGACTGCCCGCAGTTGACGGCGGTCTCGGGGACTACACCCAGTGGGTGCACTCAGCGTGCCCCCACTGGAATGGTATCCATTCGGAACGGTCCGCCCGGTCCGAGTGACGGCCAAACAACAACAAAAAAGATAGGCTCTAAGACTCCCGCCGACTGCCCGCAGTCGACGACAGTCTTGGGGACTACACCCAGTGGGTGCACTCAGCGTGCCCCCACTGGAATGGTATCCACTCGGAACGGTCCGCCCGGTCCGAGTGACGGCCAAACAACAACAAAAAAGACAGGCTCTAAGACTCCCGCCGACTGCCCGCAGTCGACGGCAGTCTCGGGGACTACACCTAGTGGGTGCACTTAGCGTGCCCCCACTGGAATGGTATCCACTCGGAACGGTCCGCCCGGTCCGAGTGACGGCCAAACAACAAAAAAAGACACGTTCCAAGCGTGAAGAAATTCCGAGTAATCAGTTACTCGATGCAGGACCAGCTCCAAATCACTCCAATTTTTTTTTTGCTATAAGGTGAGTTTAACGCTCCTCCGCGGACCCATTTGAGCTCATTTCACTGAGACACCATGTAGTCCGGAATCCGTCAAGGCAACACACGGAGATGAGACCGTCGGGTGACCAGAGGGAGTTCATGAGCGCCTCCGTAGCACTCGACTCATCTGGGAATTCACCTCGACTCGACCCGCTCAACCTCGACCGATTCGGGGGCTAATGACGAGGACATGTATTGGGGGTAGGGTAACAGGCCTGACCTAAAGACCCTACCCTAGGACACCACACACCTTATACTAGGCCCCAGGGCCAGATCAGCAGTCAGATGTTCTGCAGAGTGACATTCACTCGGAAGGCAACAACCACTCAGAGCATAGCACTCCACTCGACGAACTCATTCAACTCGGAGCACCTGATCTCACTCGGATATGCGAAGACCAAACAGTCAACGAGGCAGTCGAAGCATCATTCTCATAGTGGAGGTTTCGTAGTGGGCTGACATTATGGCATTTATGCCCTTCTTTGTAACATAGGAGGTGAGGAGGTGGCGCACTCTATATAAGCCACCCCCACCACTAGACTATGGGGGGGCTCTTTTTCTTCTACTTCTCTCTTCCTCTCTAGTCTCCGGACTTAGCTCATGCATGGGGATCCGTTCTCCTCGCTCTCACATACATTGTAATCTCCGGATACATACTCAGATAAAACAAAGCCTCTCCGGAGCACGAGACATAGGGCTGTTATCTCCACCGTGAGAGGCCCGAACTCGCTAAAATCACCGTGTCACCCATATGCATCTCGATAGATCATGCTCCTTTACCCTATCCCTTATTATTGTCGGAATCGTTCCCACGACACCGACTTCATCACATAACGGTTCACCATACGTGCATGCTTCGGGAATCACAAACCTTAACACAAGTATTTCTATCAATCCACAATTACTCACTAGCATGACTCTAATATCACCATCTTTATATCGCAAAACTATTGCAAGGAATCAAACATATCGTATTCAGTGATCTACAAGTTTTATGTAGGATTTTATGACTAACCATGTGAATGACCAATTCCTGATAACTCTCTAAATAGATATAAGTGAAGCATGAGAGTTTAATTCTTTCTACAAAAGATATGCCCACGCTCTAACAAATATAAGTGAAGCAAAAGAGCATTCTACAAATGGCAGTTTTCTATGTGTAGAGAAATAGGCAATCCACACTTCAAATGATATAAGTGAAGCACAAGAAGCATTCTATAAAGCCATACTCAAAATATATAAGTGAAGTGCATGAAGCATTCTATAAATCAACCAAGGACTGTCTCATACCAGCATGGTGAATAAACGAAAAAGGAAAAATAAAAAGCACATGATGCTCCAAGATTTACGCATATCATGTGACGAATAAAAATATAGCTTCAAGTAAAATTGCCGATGGTCGTTAGAAGAAAGAGGGGATGCCTTCCGGGGCATCCCCAAGCTTAGTTGCTTGGGAGTCCTTGAATATTACCTTGGGGTACCTCAAGCATCCCCAATCTTAGGCTCTTGCCACTCCTTATTCCTTCATCCATCGTGATCTCACCCAAAATTTGAAAACTTCAATCACACAAAACTTAACAAAACCCTCGTGAGATCCGTTAGTATAATAAAGCAAATTACAACTTTAAGTACTGTTGCCAACCAATTCATATTTTGTTTTTGCATTGTAGCTACTGTAATATAACTTTTCCATGGCTTATACCACCGATACAATAGATAATTTCATCAAAACGAGTAAAACAATGCATCAAAAACAGAATCTGTCAAAAACAGGACAGTCTGTAGTAATCTGAACATTCACCATACTTCTGTAACTCTACAAATTCTGAAAAATTAGGAAAAAATAAAACATTTGTATATAAATATTGTGCAAAAAGTTTCATAAGCTTTTGACATTCCAGTAAAAAAATTAAAATCACGCACTGCAGCCAAAGTTTCTGTTTTTGCACCGCACATACCAACAAGCAATCTAATCATCCTAAAGGCAAATCTTGGCACATTATTTTTATAATACAATGGATTTGTACAAGGGGATAATTATTTTTGTTGAAAATTTTTGTAATTCAAGATTTGCAAAGTTTTCATGGGCATGAACAAAGTTCAAGGAGCTCCCCCACTTCAACGGTGCTCGTCCTTCTTACTTTCACTTTTCTTTTTGAAAAGCTTTAGGTTCCCCACTTTATTTTTTTGTTTTTTAAACTTTTTAAAAAAGCACTCAATAGAAATAAATGACTCTCTAAAACTTCCGGGTTGTCTCCCTGGCAGCGCTTTCTTTAAAGCCATTAAGCTAGGCATATAGTGCTCAACTAATGGATCCACCCGGATCCCAAGGTATATCAAAGCCAATTTTAATTAACAATGATTTGTGATTTAGTAGTGAGCACAAAGTAACATATATCATGCAACAATGAAGTCTAACTCTCTTCCTATGCATCGGCATGTCATAAAAGAACAATTCATGCACATCAAGTAAAGGCCAATACATAGCATAAATAGTTTCTTGCAATTTTATCGCATTGGAAACATAGAGAGGCGGAGATGTAGTTCCTCTCTCATAATAATTGCAAGTAGGAGCAGCAAGCACATGCATATTATATCTATCAAAATCATCATGTGTAGTAGTAAAACGCAACCCATCAATATAATCCTTAATAAGCGCAAACTTCTCCGATATAGTGTAGTTGGGAGAATTCAAAAAGATAATAGGACTATCATGCGTGGGTGCAATAGCAACAATTTCATTCTTAACATAAGGAACTATAGCAAGTTCATCTCCTTAAGCAACATTCATATTGGCATCATGGACACAAGCATAGCAAGCATCAAGTTCATCAAAAAGGGATATTTCAAACGAATCCAAGGGATCATAGCAATCATCATAGCTTTCATCCTTCGGTAAGCACGAAGGGAAATTAAACAATGTATGAGTTGAAGAGTTACTCTCATTAGAAGGTGGGCATGGGTGATCTATCCGCTCTTACTCCTTTTGTTCTTCGCTCTCCTCATCATCTTTTTCATCTAATGAGCTCATAGTGTCATCAATTTCTTCTTCCATAGTTTCCTGCAAAATATTAGTCTCTTCTTGGACAGCGGAGACTTTCTCAATAAACTCATCAATATCGGCATTATATTCATAATTCTCATAGCAATATTTAAGTATAGCATAATTTTCAGGTCTGTAAATAGCATCATCATAATTTTCACACTTTTCAAATAAAGATTCAATTTCATAAGCACCCTTAAAAGCAACGAATTCTTCTATTCGTTCCACATCATAGTAATCATATATACCTTTAGCATAAGAAGCCAAGGTTTTATTATCATTAAATTTACATGAAAAGGGAACGTGTGGAGCCTTCATCCTAGAGCAACAAGTATAATCATATCTCAAGCATAGATCCCGAGCATACCAATGCAACATATGAATTTGATCCCATAGGAGTTTCCCTTTTTGAGTCAAGTGATAATCCCTAAAGTATTCACATTGATCCAATGTGTCTCCCATTATCAAATTGAATGGGGTTTTCTCAGGATTATCAAAGTAGTGTTTAATATTTTCCACATAACGAGCATCGAGGGTTTTAGGAGGTTCCCCATCTCCATGAGTAGCAAGTACACCTAATTTTTTTGGTATTTTGTGTTCCATATCCATAACTAAAGATAGAGAACAACTTAGAATAGCAAATAAAATCTACTTAGTGATAAAGCAAACAAGCACACACGAGAATATTCACCCCACGCTATTGCTCCCCGCAACGGCGCCAGAAAAAGGTCTTGATAACCCACAAGTATAGGGGATCAATTGTAGCCTTTCTCGATAAGTAAGAGTGTCGAACCAAACGAGGAGCTAAAGGTAGAACAAATATTCCCTCAAGTTCTATCGACCACCGATACAACTCTACGCACACTTAACGTTCGCTTTACCTAGAACAAGTATGAAACTAGAAGTACTTTGTAGGTGTGAAGGGATAGTTTTGCAAGATAATAAAGAACACGTAAATAAAAGCTAGGGGCTGTTTAGATAAAGAAACAATTAAGTTAGTTTTGGTAGAGAGCTTTTTTTCACAAGAAAGTTATTTGTCCCTAGGCAATCGATAACTAGACCGGTAATCATTATTGCAATTTTATATGAGGAAGAGGCATAAGCTAACATACTTTCTCTACTTGGATCATATGCACTTATGATTGGAACTCTAGCAAGCATCCGCAACTACTAAAGATCATTAAGATAAAAATCAACCATAGCATTAAAGTATCGAGTCCTCTTTACTCCCATACGCAAACAACCTACTTACTCGGGTTTAAGCTTCTGTCACTCTAGCAACCCACCATAACCGAATCATGAACATATTGCAAACCCTACAGCGGGGATCCCTCACGCTTGCGTGACACGAAGAGCACCATAGGACAGCACCAATAATAAAACATACAACTCAAACCAATCATGATCATCAATCAACCCATAGGACAAAACGGATCTACTCAAACATCATATGGTAGCCACACATCATTGAGAAATAATATATAGCATTGAGCACCATGTTTAAGTAGAGATTACAGCGGGTAAAAGAGAGGTTACATTGTTGCATAGAGGGGGAGAGAGTCGGTGATGACGGCGTCGAAGTTGTTGGTGTAGATCGCCGTCATGATGATGGCCCCGGTGGCGTTCTAGCGCCTCGGAGTGACACTTGCGTAGGATCTGTTCCTGTTCATGCTCAGGTACACAACGTCTAATAACACCATCTACTCCTTCTTTATAAAGGTGTGGGTCATCCCCAAAGTAATGTCTTAAATCACAGAAAAACTTTTTCTTTTATTGGTATGTAAAACTAGGTGGTATAAATTTAACAACAATATAATTAGCATAGTCTGCATACCATGGGGTACTACGAGAAGCATTTATAATAGCTAATTGTTCATCAGGAAAGCTATCATCAATAGGTAGTGGATCATCAAGAATATTTTCTAATCTAGACAAGTTGTCTGCTATGGGGTTCTCAGCTCCCTTTCGATCAATAATATGTAAATCAAATTCTTGTAGCAAGAGAACCCACCTAATGAGTCTAGGTTTAGCATCTTTCTTTTCCATAAGGTATTTAATAGCAGCATGATCAGTGTGAACAGTTACTTTAGAATCAACAATATAAGATCTGAATTTATCACAAGCAAACACAACTGCTAATTTTTTTTCCAGTAGTAGCATAATTTCTTTGAGCACTGTCTAGAGTTTTACTAGCATAATGGATAACATTTAATTTCTTATCAACTCTTTGTCCTAGAACAACACCAACAGCATAATCACTAGCATCACACATAATTTCAAAGGGTGGGTTCCAATCAGGCGGTTGAACAATAGTTGCAGAAATCAAGGCTTTCTTAAGGATTTCAAATGCTTCTACACAATCATCATAAAAAACAAATGGAACATCTTTTTGCAAGAGATTAGTAAGAGGCCTAGAAATTTTAGAGAAGTCTTTGATAAATCTCATATAGAAACCAGCATGACCAAGGAAACTTCTTATACCTTTGATATCTTTAGGACACGACATTTTTTCAATAGCATCAACTTTAGCTTTATCAACTTCAATACCTCTTTCAGAAATTTTATGCCCTGAGACAATACCCTCATTAACCATAAAGTGGCACTTCTCCCAATTCAAGACAAGATTAGTTTCTTCATATCTCTGCAAAACTCGATCAAGGTTGTTTAAGCAATCATCAAAAGAAGTTCTGTATACGGAGAAATCAACCATGAAAACCTCAACAATCTTTTCAGAAAAGTCAAAGAACATAGCAGTAATACATCTTTGAAAGGTAGCAGGTGCATTACATAAACCAAAAGGCATACGTCTATAAGCAAAGGTACCAAAAGGGCATGTAAAAGTAGTTTTTTCTTGATCCTCTTGTGACACAGGTATTTGGGAAAAACCAGAATAACCATCTAGAAAGAAAAAATGTGTATGTTTTGATAGTCTTTCTAGCATTTGACCAATGAATGGCAAAGGATAATGATCTTTCCTGGTAGCTTTATTTAATTTTCTAAAATCAATCACCATTCTATAACCTGTGACAATTCTTTGCGGAATCAATTCATTTTTATCATTAGGAACAACAGTAATACCTCCCTTCTTAGGGACACAATGAACAGGACTTACCCATCTACTATCAGCAATAGGATAGATTGTACCTGCTTCCAGAAGCTTTAATATTTCATTCCTTACCACTTCTTTCATCTTAGGATTCAACCGTCGCTGGTGATCAACAACTGGTTTAGCATCAGGTTCCATATTAATTTTATGCTGACATAGAGTGGGACTAATGCCCTTGAGATCGTCAAGAGTATATCCAATAGCTGCACGGTGCTTCCTCAGAGTTTTTAATAATTTGTTTTCTTCATGTTCTGGAAGATTAGCACTAATAATAACAGGATATATCTTCTTTTCATCGAGATAAGCATATTTTAGAGTATCATGTAATTGTTTAAGATCAAACACAGGATCACTCTTGGATGGTAGAGGATCTCCAAGAGTCTCAACAGGCAAATTGTGTTTCAAAACAGGCATTTGTTAAAAGAATATCCCATCTATTTCATTTCTTTCATTCATGAACATGTCATTTTCATGGTCTAGCAAATATTGTTCTAAAGGATCAGTAGGAGGCACGACAATAGAAGCAAGACTAATGATTTCATCTTTACTAGGCAATTCTTTATCACGGGGTTGTCTACGAAATTTGGAGAAATTAAACTCATGAGACACATCCCCGAAACTTACACTAACAGTTTCTTTCTCACAATCTATCTTAGCATTAACAGTGTTCAAGAAAGGTCTACCAAATATAATGGGACAAAAACCATCTTGTGGGGAACCAAGAACTAGAAAATTAGTAGGGTATTTTATTTTCCCACACAAGACTTCAACATCTCTAACGATCCCAATTGGTGAGATAGTATCCCTATTAGCAAGCTTAATAGTAACATCAATATCTTCTATTTCAGCAGGTGCAATATCATTCATAATTTCTTCATATAAAGTAAAAGGGATTGCACTCACACCATGATAACAATGATCTCCTATTTTAACAAAGACGACATGCATGCCAACGACAGGTCTATGTTTATCTTTTTCGCCGGGTTTAGCAATTCTAGCAGCTTCATCACATAAATATATAACATGCCCATCAATATTATCGACCAAGAGATCTTTAACCATAGCAATACTAGGTTCAAATTTAATTTGTTCAGAGGGTGCAGGTGTTCTAGTATAACTCTTACGGACTGCAGCTGAAGCTTTAGCATGTTGTTTTATCCTTACATGAAAAGGTGGTTTCTCAATATAAGCAGTAGGAATAACTGGATCAACATTATAAGTAATGGTTTCTTCTTCAGCTTTAATGGGTTCTACTATTTTTACTTCAATGGGAGGATGATATTTAAACCACTTCTACTTAGGGAGATCAACATGAGTAGCAAATGATTCACAGAAAGAAGCTACTATCTCAGAGTCAAGTCCATATTTAGTGCTAAATTCATGAAAAGCATCGGTATCCATAAAAGATTTAACACAATCAAACTTAAGGTTTATACCTGACTCCTTACCTTCCTCGAGCTCCCAATATTCAGAGTTGCATTTAATTCTTTCCAAGAGATCCCATTTGAATTCAATAGTCTTATTCATAAAAGAACCAGTACAAGAAGTATCGAGCATGGATTGATCATTGCGAGAAAGACAAGCATAAAAATTATGAATAATAATTTCTCTTGAGATCTCATGATTGGGGTATGAATATAACATTGAATTAAGCCTCCCCCAAGCTTGAGCGATAGTTTCTCCTTCACGAGGCCAAAAATTATATATATAATTCCGATCACGATGAACTAGATGCATAGGATAAAACTTCTGATGAAATTCCAATTTCAATCGGTTGTAATTCCAAGCTCCAATATCATCATAAAGCCTATACCATGTCAATGCCTTTCCCTTCAAAGATAAAGGGAAGACCTTCTTCTTGACTTCATATTTGGGCAAACCTGCAAGCTTAAATAATCCATAAACTTCATCCACATAGATTAGATGCATATCAGGATATAGTGTTCCATCTCCTGCATAAGGATTAGCTAGCAGTTTCCCTATCATACCCGAAGGAATTTCATAATAAATATTTCAGTAGGTGCAGTAGGTTGAGGAGCAACTCTTTGCTCTTCCGGTCGAGGTGAAGATACCCCGAACAAGCCCCTCAAAGGATGACTTTCCATAGTGACAAGTGACAATAAATTTCAGCATGTAATATAAATGTTTCCTTACCAAATTTCACTTACCAAAGGCGCTTCACTCCCCGGCAACGGTGCCAGAAAAGAGTCTTGATAACCCACAAGTATAGGGGATCAATCGTAGTCCTTTCGATAAGTAAGAGTGTCAAACCCAATGAGGAGCAGAAGGAAATGACAAGCGGTTTTCAGCAAGGTATTTTCTGCAGGCACTGATATCGGTAACAGATAGTTTGGTGATAAGATAATTTGTAATGGGTACCAATTAACAAGTGTAACAAAGGTGCAGCAAGGTGGCCCAATCCTTTTTGTAGCAAAGGATAATCCTGGACGAACTCTTATATAAAGCAAAGTGCTCCCGAGGACACATGGGAATTACTGTCAAGTTAGTTTTCATCACGCTCATATGATTCGCGTTCATTACTTTGATAATTTGATATGTGGGTGGACCGGTGCTTGGGTGCTGTCCTTACTTGGACAAGCCTCCCACTTATGATTAACCCCTCTCGCAAGCATCCGCAACTACGAAAGAAGAATTAAGATAAATCTAACCATAGCATGAAACATGTGGATCCAAATCAGCCCCTTACGAAGCAACGCATAAACTAGGGTTTAAGCTTCTCTCACTCTAGCAACCTATCATCTACTTATTACTTCCCAATGCCTTCCCCTAGGCCCAAATCATGGTGAAGTGTCATGTAGTCGACGTTCACATAACACCACTAGAGGAAAGACAACATACATCTCATCAAAATATCGAACGAATACCAAATTCACATGATTACTTATAACAAGACTTCTTCCATGTCCTCAAGAACAAACGTAACTACTCACAAAGCATGCTCATGTTCAAGATCAGAGGAGTAATAAATATCATTAAGGATTTAAACATGTGATCTTCCACCAAATAAACCAACTAGCATCAACTACAAGGAGTAATCAACACTACTAGCAACCCACAGGTACCAATCTGAGGTTTGAGACAAGATTGAATACAAGAGATGAACTAGGGTTTGAGGGGAGATGGTGCTGGTGAAGATGTTGATGAAGATTGACCCTCCCTCGATGAGAGGATCATTGGTGATGACGATGGCTTCGATTTCCCCCCCGGGAGGGAAGTTTCCCCGACAGAATCGCTCTACCGGAGCCCTAGATTGCTCCTGCCCAAGTTCCGCCTCGAGACGGTGGCGCTTCGTACCGAAAGCTTTTTTCTTATTTTTTTTCTAGGTCAAAACCTTTCATATAGCAGAAGAGGGGGACCAGACGATGGCCAGGGAGCCCACAAGCCCTGGGGGTGTGCCCTGGGGGTAGGGCGCCCCCAGGCTTGTGGCCACCTGGTGGGTCCCCTTCGGTAGTTTCTTCGCCTAATATTTTTTATATATTCCAAAAATAATTCTCCGTAAAATTTCAGGACTTTTGGAGTTGTGCAGAATAGGTATCTCAGATTTCTCCTTTCCGGTCCAGAATTCCAGCTGCCGGTATTCTCCCTCTTTGTGTAAACCTTGTAAAATAAGAGAGAAAAGGCATAAGTATTGTACCATAAAGTGAAATAACAACCCATAATGCAATAAATATCAACATAAAAAGCATGATGCTAAATGGACGTATCAGCTCTTGCCGTTGCCCAGAATAGGGCCATCGATTCTCTCGGCACCGAGATAGTGAATTCAGACCATGGACGAGACTAATCCGAGCGTTGCAGCCAAGGCCATCTCGCTAGCAAGGCCGTGTTTAACCATCATAGGTTGGGGATGCCTAGCCCACTGGCCCACTTGGGGTGGCACGCCAAGTCCCACGCGACGGCACAGTTTCCGCCTCTTGGCTCTGACTTGCCGCACCACAAGAAACCTTGACATATTTTTGCCATTGCCCCTAGCATCTTGGGGGGTGTAGCCATTGCTGGCATCGCATGAATCGGAAATGCACTCAGAACCGAAAGTATGGATATCAGCCGTCCACTTTTGGGCTTCATGGTCACCTTCCAGTTGGGCAGGCGGCCCAAGAATTGGTCCACGAGGTACTGAAAAGTTGCTGTTGTTGGCTTGCGAATCATGAGTGGAAGACCAAGGTATTTGCACGGGAACGATGCACTCGCGCATCCAAGAGAGCTGCAGACCACGTCCAACTCCTGAGGTGAGCATCTGATTGGAAGTGCCGCACACTTCGATAGGTTAACCTTGAGGCCCGAGGCTGCTCCAAACAAGCCTACCAACATGCGCCATGCTCGTACCTCCTCCTCCTTGGGCTTGAAGAAAACCATGACATCGTCAACAAACATGGATAGACGCTGGTGAACTCCGGTCCTGGCCAGGGGTGAAATATGCCTCGATCGGTTGCTTGCTTGAACAAGTGATGTAGTGTCTCCATGCACAAGATGAAGAGCATTTGGGAAATGGGGTCTCCTTGTCGTAATCCACACACATTGTAGATGGTATCTCCTGGCACTCCATTTACTGCTATTTTTGTGGAAGATGTGGCAAGGAGGCTACAAATCCATGCAATCCACCTCGTCTCAAAGCCCATCCGCCTCATCACCTCCACTGGAAAGGGCCACTGTAGCGAATCAAAAGTCTTTGATATGCCTAACTTGAGAAGAACAGTTGGCTCCTTGAGGGCATGATGTCTCCGTGTCATGCATTGGACGAGCATAAAGTTGTCATGCAAGGAGCAACCCCTGACGAACGCACTCTGGTGGTTACCCACAAGGAAAGGTAACTCATCACCCACCCGCGTCGATAGGACTTTGTCAAAGATCTTGACTGCCCCTTGAATTAAGCTCACCGGTCGGTAGTCCTTTAGATCCATTGCACCTTCCTTCTTAGGCAAGAGTGATACCACCGCTTTTTTAATTGCCACCAATCCACGCATATCTCCGCGGAAGAAGTGATCCATTGCTCTCATGAAATCCTCCTTGATAATGGTCCAGCAAGTTGCATAGAATCGGGCCGTAAAGCCGCCCGAGCCCGGAGCCTTGTCCATAGGCATTGATTTGATAATCTTCTCCACCTCCTCTGGCGTGAAGGGCGTCTCCAAGTGTTCCATGTTGCGGGTAGGAATGCTCAAACAATCCAAGTCCAGCGAGTGCTCCCGTGGCCGAGGGGAGCCAAACATCTTCGAGTAGTACTCGTCCACTATCTTGGCTATGTTCTCCTGGCCGGTGATGATGTCTTCATTGTGGCGTATGGTGATTGGTGAGTATAGCATTCTTGCGTTGACGATGATATGCATGGCGATGAAAGAATCCGGTGTTGGCATCCCCTTCCTTAAGGTAAAGTATCCGAGATCGTTGCCTTGCGATCGTCCGCTCCAAAGAGCTCAAGCCCAACAACTTTCCTTGAGTAGTTTCCGTAGCCCGTGTTCCTGGACAGTAAGGGTGCATATCTCAGCCGCCACCTCAGAGCATCTCTACCAGACCCCGTATAATGCCGAACCGCAAACTACGTATACAGTTCACGGAAAAACGACTTTGCAGGCCGGCGCGGGCGGCGGCCGAGCAGACCCCGCAAAGCGGACCCGTAAAAAAGGATATTATGCGAGGCATGAAAACACATTTCTTTGCATCTTTATTTTCTTCAAGGGCATTGGATACATAATAATTCACCAAATCTTTGCTAGAATAGCAAGACCAAAGAAAACAAGAACCACAATCATGCATTTTAGAAGATATCCAACTTCCATAACTGCTCCCACTAGTTGGACCAACATCTTCTCCATGCATTCATTGTTGATCTGCGGATTCTTGATCTTGCATTCTTCATTCTTCTTCTTTGATTCTAAAGAAGTAGACGTTGCTTTCCTTCTAGTTTCTTCTCTAATTGCACATGCAGGCGCACCATTAGCCTCAACTCTAGCAACGAGTGCACAAACATCTATTAAGTTTCTTTCTATCAATAAATCGATGTATTGTTCTTCCCAAAACCAAAATGAGCACCCATCTTCCTACAAACATGACCATCTCAATAAGCTATCGAAATTGAACCGAATTGGTTGACAAAGCCGAATGAAAACAAGAACATACCCCGTCGTTTTCGCATTTGAAGAATACCCATCCGGGGTGTTTCGGCGTGCTAGATGTTCTGCGTATCACTGTCTGCTTGCAGTCGTCGCACTGTATGAGCGGCATCGGCGAGCCGTCGCGCGAGCGCCGAGCCCGGATGACGGCCGGCCGAGTACTTGCCGACAAACCAACGACGACGGCTAAAGGACGAATCAGTACCTGCATGCGGCGCTGCGGCTTTGCCGGGGCTGTGCGGGGTGCTCCCCGACCAATCCATGGCTTGGCGCAGCCACCGGTGGCCGGAAACGCCAAATCCGGCGGCCGCGACAAAACAGCCGCCGATCTGTAACTATCCAGCCTGCCGAGGTAGGAGGAAGTGGTGGAGGACAATCTCGGGCGAATCTCGGGCATGTGGCGGCCCGCCGGCGTGATCCCGACGGCTGGTATGGCCGGAATCGTAGGCGGCGGGTGGGGGGGGGGGGGGTGGGCGCGGATGAAAGTCCCCCCTCCCGCCAACCGCTACCGCTATATACAGGTCACCGACGGGGCGAGGGGGGGAACCCGTGTTTTTACTGGTTGGGGTGGGACTTTTGCCGCGCCCCGCAAAAAAAATTATGGGTCCGACGCGTTTGAGAGGTCTGGTCGGGCAGTATTTTTCGCGCGGACCCGTTTTGATTCACTCATGTTTATATACATCCGTTTGTAGTCTATATTAAAATCTCTACAAAGACTTATATTTAGAAATGGAGGCCGTACTCGTAGGCATTTGGGTGATATCACCATAACCCTGTGTTTTTCTAGAATCTGTTTCAGCCCTAGTTGTTGAAGGTGTAGAGGTTCAAGAAGAGGAAAATATCCGATGCTCAAAACTAACGGCCGCGCAAGAGCCAGAACCCATGAGTCATGGAGTGGTTTGGCCGTTTCGTGACTATGAGATTCGTTGCGTATTTCGGGAATCCGTGGGGCCCCGAGTGATTTCACAGGGTGCCCCACAGCTAGCACTAAAGAAAAGCTAACCTACTTCATAGTACAAAATTAGTGTGACTACGAAGCTAATTGAGTATACAACGGTAAGCTATAGGGCGTTGTTTATCAGAGGTTTGACCAGCCATGGAGGGGCGAAGAAAGAGCGCACGATGATGATAAAATATCAGGCCATCTCGATCTCCGCTGTCCCCCAGAAATAATTCTAAAAACAAAGAGATAGAATTGGCATCTTCCTGCCACTCTCTTCCCACCAGGCCAGCAGTGAGACCAAACCATGGCAGCTGCAGCACCAGCACCACTGGCCATGTGCTGCCATCAAGACGACCCAGCCCCGCTCACGCTCAGCAGCAGCATCTCTTTCTCAGATCGTGGCCGATCGAGCGATTAATTAGAGGGACAGAGAGAAAAGTATTAGCAGTGGTTAGGCCGTGATTAAGCGCATAAAGTAAGCCGCCACGTGATGTGCCGGGCGAGGACTGTAGCTCTCTGCCGCTGCTGGTAATGAGCTTAGTAGCTTGTTCACTCTGGCTCGATCGGTACGTACACGTACTGGATCTGTGCGTGTCCGGGATGGAAGTGCAAGTGCAGTGCATCGCCATGGCCCTGGCTGTCCATGTGGTGGCTTGGCTCTAGCTAAGGTTAGGTGTTAGGTTAGATTTCGTTTTGGGGTGTTTCCATCCGGAGCACGCCATGCTGGAGCCGGAGGGGTCCAAGCTCGCTTCGCTTTCATGGCCGTGGGGCGTGCATCCGGCTGCCGCGCCGTGTCCTTGTCGCCTCCGACGCAACGGCCGGCCGGATGGACTCACTCGGCCCTTGCATGCGAGAGCCTCCGTCGCTAGCAATCATTTGCCGGGTGCCCTACAGATATACGCGATATCCCCTTTTCCACATATATCTGACAAAAAATGATGGGTTGGAGCTTTATGTGAGGAGAGCGTGTTTCCGACGGGACGGTTTGTCAGCTACTGCTATATCCCCGCCAAAAAAGAAACCACAAAAAGATCCCTACTGCTAGTACGAAAATTGGAGAGGTCTACCAGTTACGTCTCGGCACCTCCAACGCGCCTCGTCAGGGCATGTAAAATGGTTGATAAGATAGTCTTATCTTAAGTCTTTCATGTAATTTAGGGATGACAAAAAAAAGTGTCTATAATGGGTCATCTCTTAGCCTTATCTTTAATAATTAGCTATTCCTAAAAACGTGGTGAGACATATTGTGCTAAGAGATCATCTCTTGTCTTCTCTTAAATAAAAAAAGACAAGTCTTTTCTTATGAGTTCTCTCTCCTCCACCTCATCATTTATCCTACGTGACACTTCTAAGATAGCACCATTGTACATGCCCTCAAACCTTTCTGTACGAACGGTTCAAGCAATTTTAGTTCTTCAACACGGCCGGTTAAACTAAATCAGAGGGATGAACCAATCTATGATTGAATGGTTAGGAGAACAGTGATATCCTAACTTACCAGACTTCAAATTCTAAACTTGACATTGGTGTTCGCATTATTTCTGAATTTATTTCAGAATTTCCGACGATGCGCGATCAGTGAGAGGAGACTTTCCCGTCGACTACGAGACGCCTATGGTGACTTCGTCAATCTCAAGATGATATGCCGGTTCAGCCTCTCCGAGGTGCTCACAAGGGTAGGATGTGCGTGTGTGCGTTCATAGGGGTGAGTGAATGCGCATATATATGAGCGCTTGTGTGTGTACCGTGCTAAAAAAAACTGAATCGGAGGGGTGAAAGGGAAGGAACCGAGATCCCTTGCTCTACCGACGGCCGGTCGCCAGTCCCCTTTCTTTTTGGCTGTCGTTGCGGCGGCGGGAGAGTGGAGGGACCTCCGATCTGTGCCCGAGGAATGTAGATAGTAGGGTAGGGCTCCCCGACGGCGCTGCTAGGAGGGTGGCGACGGTGCTGTGGAATAAGGTGGCGGGTGTTCCTTCCCCTTCTCGGATTCAATCTCATGTCAGTTGGCAAGCCATGTGATCTAGGCATGCTAGTTCTATTTTTCATATCCAAATGCATTGTCTTCATGGCCTTTGACAATTTCTTCGTCTTTGAGGGAATTAGAAAAGGTGATCTTTATATTGTGGATTTCTCTAAGGGTCTCTCAGTCCAAACTTGCTTGCTTGCAAAAGCAACCGAAGGATGGCTGGTGCACCGAAGACTTGGTCATGCAGGTATGAGAAATTTGCAGACCCTGGTGAAGAAAAATCATCTTCGTGGCATTTCTGATGTAAAATTCGACAAGGATCGTCTGTGTGCTGCATGTGAGGCTGAAAAATTAGCCAAGAAGCATCACTCATCAAAGATTGTTATGACCACAACAAGACCTCTGGAAATTCTTCATATGGATTTATTTGGTCCTCAAAATTATGCATGCTTCGGTGACAGTCATTATGGTCTAGTTATTGTTGATGATTTCTCTCGATACACGTGGGTATTTTTTCTCGAAGACAAAATCTGCACCCAAGATATCTTCAAAAGCTTCACCAAGAAGGCCTAGAATGAATATGATGTGCGAATTAAGCATGTCAGAAGTAACAATGGAACTGAGTTCAAAAATACTCACATCGATGAATTTCTCGATGAAAATGGTATTACTCATGAGTTCTCTGCCGCATACACTCCCCAACAAAATGGAATTGTTGAACGAAAGAATAGAACTCTCATCGAAATGGCGAGAACAATGCTCAGTGAGTATAAAACTCCCATTCGCTTCTGGGCTGATGCTATTAACACTGCTTGTCATGTCATCAATCGTGTTTATGTTCACAAGTTCCTTAAGAAAACTTCATATGAGCTTATCATTGGCAAGAGACCAAATGTTTCTTATTTACGTGTTTTTGGTGCACCTTGCTACATCCTTGATATGAATCATTCTTTCCAAGTTTGCACCTAAGGCACCTGAAGGTTTTCTTCTTGGTTATGGCTCAAACTCGCATACGTATCGTGTCTATAACTCTCATCACAGGAAAGTTATGGAAACGATAAATGTGCGGTTCGATAAATCTAACGGCTCCCAAAAGGAGCACCTGCCAAATGTGATAGATGAACCACCAATTTCTGATGCCATTCGGCAAATGGCTATTGGGAGCGTCAAGCCAGTCGAAGGAGATGCACCGGAGTCCTCCGATGATGATGGTCCCATAACTCGAAGCAGAACTCGTCAAGCCACTGCCGAAGAAAATGCCACTCCGAATGCAAATGGCAATCAAATTCCAAATGCCGATCAAAGTGGCAATCCCGAAGGGGAATGATGATACAAACGCTGATGCTGATGAAAATGATAATGATCATCACGAAGAAAATGCTCATCCTCGAGTGGCTAATCGACTTGATCCTTCATTAATTCTCGATGAACTTGAGAATCCAGGTTATCGACCCACAAGTCGTTCAAGGACTCGTTTGGCTAACTACTGTGGCAGTTTCTCCTTTGTTTTATTGGCAGAACCTACCAAGTATGAAGAAGCCATAAATGATCCAGGTTGGATGAATGCCATGCAAGAGGAGTTGGTGCAATTCGAACTAAATGATGTGCGGGAATTGGTTGACAAACCGAATCCTAATGGCATAGAATCGATTTTCCGCATAGAATGGATTTTCCGCAATAAGCAAGATCAAAATGGCATTGTGGTGAGAAACAAAGCACGTGTTGTTGCTCAAGGGTACACACAGGTAGAAGGTATTGATTTCTATGAAACATATGCTCCTGTTGCACGCCTTGAGGCAATTCGTATTCTTCTCGCTTATGCAAATTACAATGATATCTTGCTGTATCAAATGGATGTGAAATGTGCTTTCCTCAATGGTGAAATTGATGAGGAAGTTTATGTTAGACAGCCACCTGGCTTTGAACACCCTGAGTTTCCTAACAAAGTTTTCAGGTTGAAAAAAGCCTTATATGGGTTGAAGCAAGCCCCTCGAGCTTGGTACGACACCTTGAAGAAGTTTTTGCTCGACAAAGGGTTCAAGCCAGGATCCACTGATCCCACAGTTTTCACTCGTGCTGTTGATAATGATCTATTCATATGTCAAATCTATGTCGATGATATTATCTTCGGTTGTACTAACAATGCTTGCAGCTTAGAGTTTGGGAAAATGATGTCTGATAAATATCACATGTCTATGATGGGTGAACTCAAGTTCTTTCTCGGACTGCAAATTCGTCAATAGGCAAATGGAATTTTCATATCTCACGAGAAATATCTGAAAGAATGCCTGAAGAAGTTCAAAATGCAAGATTCCAAAATGAAGGGCTATAAAACTCCTATGCCCACGAATGGTAAGCTGGATGTAGATGTGTATGGTAAGGATTACGATCAGAAGGTTTATTATTCTATGATTGGTTCTCTTCTTTACCTATGTGCATACAGACCTGACATTATGTTGAGTGTTTGCATGTGTGCCCGCTATCAAGCTGCACCGAAGGAATCGCATCACCAAGCGGTCAAGCGCATTCTGAGATATTTGGCTCACACCCCCACCTTACGTTTATGGTATCCTAAGGGAGCACAGTTTGATCTCATTGGATATTCAGACTCAGATTGGGCTGGTGACTTGGTTGACAGGAAATCTACTTCGGGGACATGCCATTTCCTCGGTAGATCTTTGGTATGTTGGTCATCACGGAAGCAGAATTGTGTATCTCTTTCTACGGCTGAGGCTGAATATATTGCTGCTGGCGCTTGTTGCACTCAGTTATTGTGGATGAAGCATACTCTGAAGGATTATGGCATCAAGGTCAAGAATATCCCTCTATACCGTGATAATGAGAGTGCTATCAAAATTGCACATAATCCAGTGCAGCATTCTCGCACTAAGCATATTGCCATCAGACACCATTTCATTCGCGATCATGTTGCTCGAGAGGATATTGTCATCAATCGCGTCAAGACCGAAGACAATCTCGCTGATATTTTCACTAAGCCTCTCGATGAGAAAAGATTTTGTGCGTTACGGTGTGAGCTAAATATCCTGGACTTCGCAGACGTGCAGTAAGCTGGACTCGGCACCCGTGCTAACACTTCCACATCTTAAATGGAATGGGTGCATACCACTCGAAGAGTTTGAAAATTTTGACAAAGTGAAAATTTCTTTCTGAGAGTGAATAGATTAACGAAGAACTAGACTAACCGGGTGCCACGATAATTGTGCGACGCTCGGAGTCATACAGTTCTTATACGGTGGGTCACGCCACCACAATTTTTCGTTCGTTGAATTTCTTCTCGATCGAAGTTTTTGTGTTAGTCCAAATGCATTTCTCTCATAGCTATTCATTTGGAGGTTTGTGTTTCTTTATCTGAGTGAAATGCCTAGGACCCTGTTTTCCCTCTTTTCTATCTCTTCCAGTCTATGCTATTCCGTTATAATTGCTCAATTTCATCTGGAACGAAACTCTATCTGGTGTCCTTGACCATGATTAAGATTCGGTCCGAACTTTAATCTATTTTGGCAAAAGTTGTCGAAAATTTGGGGTTTCCCGCCCAAGTCAGGACCACGATCTTTTATGACGGTTGCCACGTGCAATCCATCATCTGCCTCCTCATCCTGTCCGTTGAATCGCAATAGTCTCTATATAGAGGCCATTCGATCAGATTCACCATGTGCAGTTATTTCCGTTCGCATATAAATCCCCTCTTCCAGTTCACTTCTCTTTCTCCTAGCCACCATCGCCTCTGAAACCCTCGTCGCAGCGCTCCTTCTTGAGCTCGACGCCGACGACCCTTCGCCGCTTCACTACCGGAAAGTGGTCACTGGAGTCTTTCCTCGCCACCGCGGGACATCTTCTTCCCCGCGCCGCCGTAGCTGGTGCACGCCACCGAGCTAGGGTACGTGCAGTTCGAACTCGGGCCTCTGTCCTACACATTCGAGTTCATCCGCGGTTATTTTTCTTTGATTTTACCGCATTTCTTAGATCTAGAGTTTTACCCTTACTAGTGCGGATGTGGTTTGTAGTTGTCCCTCGCATCCAAAAAAGTTCAGATCTAGGGTTTGTGTTATGTTTCGCTTGAATGGAATGCCTAGCACGCTGACTAGTATATTCTTCGGACCTACTAGCTCATTCTATACGTTTCTTTCATTCGAAACATATCTCAATGTCTGCATCTACTTCTTCATCAAAACGTTTTTGGTCAGAAAAATCTTTGTTGTGAGCATTTGTATCCCTGTCCCCATTTTCCCTCGAATCTATTCTTATTCACAGGAATATGCAATCTGTTGAAGATTCTGCTCGACCAATGAGCATGGCCGATGAAGAAGAGGCAGTTCTGGGTAGTGCAGATGAGTTAAAGGCTCCAAATGCCAAGGGACCAACAGTAGGCCCATCAACCAGCAAACGAAAGAGATCCGAACAGAATGCAGATGAGCAAGAAGAAGATGCTCCGAAGAAAAAGAAAGGTGGCAGGCAACCATTCACAAATTCAGCTCGGTATATCTCTCATGATAACTACAACACTGTTCCGGGAGAATCAGCAACAGAAAAGAGAAGGCGTCTGCAGAAGATTCGATGTCACTGGGTACGCAAGTGGTTTGACTATGAAATGATTCATCCTCGGTATGCGAAGAACTATGCCTTCCATCCTCCGTGGGGTGACTGTCGTGAAATTGGCCTTGTCCAAGCAAGTGATCTCCAGGAGAGACCGCCGCCACCATCAACTACTCATGAGTCGTCTCTTAAGACTCCTGAATCTTATCCCGATGAAAAGGCTAAGCGCCTGAAGAATCTTGAAAAGAGAGCCAAGAAGGCAGAAAAGGAAAGAGCTCGAGAAGAAGAAAATCGTTGTCTTATCAAATCTAACGTCGAAAAGAAAAAGGCTGAAGGAAAATCAGAAGGGCGTTCGAAGCACAAACATGATCCCAGCTCTGCTGCATTGAAAGAAAAAGAGCGCGCCGAGGAAGAGACTAGCTGAAGCAGTTAATAGAAATGATGAAAGTGATTCCTCCGATCAAGATGATCCTCCACTCACAAGGGAAGAAGTTCAAGCTTCTCCCTCCGAGCAAGTGAACATCACAACTTCTACGACACTGCCTGATCTTCGAGCACGTAAAGTTCCTATAGTGCCTCCGAAGAAGATCATCATGAAGAGAAAAACTCCTCACACCACTGTCACTATGGTGGATCACATGAACACAACTCCTCATCCTAAAGCGATAAATATGCAAGATTTGGTTGTTGATGCCCCAGTAAGCACTGCTAAGCCAGGCGAGAAAATTCCAAAGCCAAAGGTGAAGAAAATCACAGCTCCTTCTGCCGAGCAAAGTGCTCCACGAGCTGATGTTCTGAAAGAAAAGGCTGCTTAATTTGCTCCCACCTTGACACAACCATTGGCGTCTATGCCTCCAACCGAGCAAAATCCAGTGCAAACTGCTCCTGTTGCACAGACTGATGTCGAATCAGATGCTCATTATTTCAATCACGTGTTCATCATGGAGCAGCTTGACAAATTTGTGGAAAACTTATTCGATGGTGAAGTGGCATGTTTGCCGATCCCTCCTGAAGTCGTTACTCAAGCTTCTGCTCATGTTCAAGATATGAGAGAAGATTCTGTTGAGATCTATTCCCTCACTGCCCAACTTAAATGATCTTGACAACCGAATGAAAGCTACAACTTTCAAGTTTGTCATCAAGCAACTTGAAGAATCATATATGGATGTCAATCGAGCTTTGACTATCCTTCGGAACAGAAGATTGGGATTTCATTCAGATGTGGATAATATTGTTCGTAAGATCTGCCTCAATCATCAAGCACAAGCCACTGGCTATAAGGATCTTGTCAAAGGGCATGTTGATCAATCTGCTCAGCAGGAACAAAATAAGCGAAAGAAAATTGCGAAGAAGAAAGCTCCTCCTTCTACGAAAGAAAAGTCTCCTGAAGCAGAGCCCCAGAAGGAAAACACACCGGAGCGAACAATTCCCTCGCCAGCGAATGATCAAGTCTCAGATGCTCCTACAACGCGAAGGCCAACTGAACCAATGCCTATGGCCTCCCTGTTCATGAAGAAAACCCTTCTCAGCCTCATGTATCAGAAAAAGGTGAAATTCCTCAGTCTGAGTCTCAAGCCTCTCCAGCTCGTGATGAACCAAATGTTTCGGTTCCTCCCTCTGCTCAACAACCAACTCCCGATGAACAACCTCAACAGACTCCTATGCTCGATTCTACCTCAGAGCCACCTGTTGTAGAATCTGCTCCAGCTCAACTGCAAGTGTCAATTACCACAGCACGAAGAATTTCAGATGATGCTCCGACGAAAAATAGATCTATTTCTACTCGTCATACAGACTCCGTAGTATATGGTGATGAAGTACTTTCAGTCAAAGATGAACTTAAATATCCATATTCTCGTGAACAACTGCCCTTGTTCAAGACTGGTGCTGGTGCCAAAGGACCGCTATTCAATCGGAATATGCACTGATAACCCACAAGTATAGGGGATCGCAACAGTTTTCGAGGGTAGAGTATTCAACCCAAATTTATTGATTCGACACAAGGGGAGCCAAAGAATATTCTCAAGTATTAGCAGCTGAGTTGTCAATTCAACCACACCTGAAAGACTTAATATCTGCAGCAAAATATTTAGTAGCAAAGTAGTATGGAAGTAACGGTAATGGTGGCAAAAGTAACAGTAGCAGTTTTGTAGCAATTGTAACAGTGGCAACAGCAAAGTAACATAGCAAAGATCAATATGTGAAAAGCTCGTAGGCAATAGATCAATGATGGATAATTATGTCGGATGGCATTCATCATGCAACAGTTATAAACTAGGGTGACACAGAACTAGCTCCAATTCATCAATATAATGTAGGCATGTATTCCGAATATAGTCATACGTGCTTATGGAAAAGAACTTGCATGACATCTTTTGTCCTACCCTCCCGTGGCAGCAGGGTCCTAATGGAAACTAAGGGATATTAAGGCCTCCTTTTAATAGAGAACCGGACCAAAGCATTAGCACTTAGTGAATACATGAACTCCTCAAACTACGGTAATCACTGGAAAGAATCCCAATTATTGTCACCTTGGGGTATGCGGATCAAAACACATAATAGGTGTCTACAACTTGCAAGATAGGATCAAGAACACATATATGTTCATGAAAACATAATAGGTTTAGATCTGAAATCATGGCACTCGGGCCCTAGTGACAAGCATTAAGCATAGCAAAGTCATAGAAACATCAATCTTAGAACATAGTGGATACTAGGGATCAAACCCTAACAAAACTAACTCGATTACATGATAAATCTCATCCAACCCATCACCGTCCAGCAAGCCTACGATGGAATTACTCACGCACGGCAGTGAGCATCATGAAATTGGTGATGGAGGAAGGTTGGTGATGATGATGGCGACGATTTCCCCTCTCCGGAGCCCCGAACGGACTCCAGATCTGCCCTCCCGATGAAGAACAGGAGGTGGCGGCGGCTCCGTATCGTAAAACGCGATGAATCCTTCTATTTGATTTTTTTCTCCCCGAAAGTGAATATATAGAGTTGGAGTTGAGGTCGGTGGAGGTCCAGGGGACCCACAAGGCAAGGGGGCGCGCCCTGGGGGGCGCCCTCCACCCTTGTGGACAGCTGGTGGGTCCTCTCTGGTTGATTCTTTCGCTAATATTTTTTATTTATTCCAAAAATATTCTTCGTGAAGTTTCAGGTCATTCCGAGAACTTTTATTTCTGCACAAAAATAACACCAAGGCAAATCTGCAGAAAACAACGTCAGTCCGGGTTAGTTCCATTCAAATCATGCAAATTAGAGTCCAAAACAAGGGCAAAAGAGTTTGGAAAAGTAGATAGGACGGAGACGTATCAAATCCCCCAAGCTTAACCCATTGCTTGTCCTCAAGCAATTTAGTTGACAAACTGAAAGTGATAAAGAACAACTTTCACAAACTCTGTTTGATCTTGTTGTTGCAAATATGTAAAGCCAGCATTCAAGTTTTCAGCAAAGATTATGAACTAACCATAATCACAATAATATTTAGGTCTCACATTTACTCATATCAATGGCACAATCAATTAGCGAGCAATAATAATAAAATCTCGGATGACAACACTTCTTCAAAACACTCATGATATGGTATAACAAAATGGTATCTCGCTAGCCCTTTCTGAGACCGCAAAACATAAATGCAGAGCACCCCTGAAGATCAAGGACTGACTAGACATTGTAATTCATGGTAAAAGAGATCCAGTCACAGTCATACTCAATATCAATTAATAACAATGCATACAAATGATAATGGTGCTCTCTAACTGGTGCTTTTTTATAAGAGGATGATGACTCAGCATAGAAGTAAATAGATAGGCCCTTCGCAAAGGGAAGCAGGGATTTGCAGAGGTGCCAGAGCTCAAGCTTTTTGAAACAGAGATGAATATAATTTTGAGCGGTATGCTTTCATTGTCAACATAACAACCAAGAGATCTCGGTATCTTCCATGCTACATACATTGTAGGCGGTTCCCAAACAGAATGGTAAAGTTTTTACCCCCCCTCAACCAACAAGCACACTCCACGGCTGGTCCGAAACAACGGGTACCGTCCATACAAACAACAGTCTTGGGGGAGTTTTGTTTGAAATTATTTTGATTTGATTTGAGCATGGGACTGGGCATCCCGATTACCAGCCACTTTCTCGTGAATGATAAGTGAATCAACACTCATCGTGAGAATAACCCGCATAGCATGGAAGATACTGACAGCCCCCAGTCGCTATATGAGCGATTTGGGCATACAAAACAGATTATTATTTGAAGGTTTAGAGTTTGGCACATGCAAATTTACTTGGAACGGCAGGTCAATACCGCATATAGGTAGGTATGGTGGACTCCTATGGAACAACTTTGGGTTTAAGGAAGTAGATGCACAAGCAGTATTCCCGCTTAGTACAAGTGAAGGCTAGCAAAAGATTGAGGAGCGACCAACTAGAGAGCGACAACAGTCATAAACATGCGTTAAGATTAACCAACATTGAGTGCAAGCATGAGTAGGATATAAATCACCATGAACATAAATATCGTGGAGGCTATGTTGATTTTGTTTCAACTACATGCGTGAACATGTGCCAAGTCAAGTCACTTGAATCATTCAAAGGAGGATACCATTCTATCATACTACATCACAACCATTTTAAAAGCATGTTGGCACGCAAGGTAAACCATTATAAACTCCTAGCTAATTAAGCATGGCATGAGTAACTATAATCTCTAATTGTCATTGCAAATATGTTTCATTCATAATGAGCTGAATCAAGAACGATGAACTAATCTTATTTACAAAAACAAAATAGGTCGAGTTCGTACCAGCTTTTTCTCAGCTCAATCATTTCATCATATATCGTCATTATTCCCTTTCACTTGCATGACCGAACGGTGTGGATAATAATAATAGTGCACGTGCATTGGACTAAGCTGGAATCTGCAAACATTTATTCAAAGGAGAAGACAATGTAGTATGGGCTCTTGTTAGATCAACAATAATGCATAGGAGAGCCACTCATCATTTTCATCGTGGTCTTCTCCTCTCGACCCAAAGAAAGAAAAAGAAGAATTTCAAAGAAACACACTGAAATGTTTTTGGAGTTTTTGTTTTTCTGAAGAAAGTAAAACAAGAACGAGAAAAACTATTTACACGGGAAAGCTCCCAACAATCAAAAGAAGAACAAGAAATCTTTTTGGGTTTTCTTTTAATACTACAACTAATTTTTTTTATTTTCTCAAAGTTTTTCAAACACACAAGAAGAAAGCGAGAAAAAGAAATAAACTAACCTGGATAATACAATGAAAAAGCATGAACACCGACAACTGGAATGAGTGTGCGAACATGAATGTAATGTCGGTGAGAAATACGTACTCCCCCAAGCTTAGGCTTTTGGCCTAAGTTGGTCTACGCCCATGGATCAAAGTAGTCCTCTCCTTGGTACTGAGGAGGATCCTGAGGGTTCCACTGGTTAGCGAGCTCCTGTGGCTCCCACTGATAAATAGACTCCTCATACGGGTTAGGTGATGGTTCTGGCTCAGGAACTGGGGATCGCGTCCTCTCCCAGAATGCATAAATGTCCTCGGGCAGAATGAGGTGCGTGCCTGAATGAATATTGAACAAAGAAGGTGCAGGCAAAGTAATAATCTGACAAGTTTTCTGGCTGAATACCAGGTTATAGATGAGTCTCTTGTCCTTATCATCGCAAATAAAATCATGTGCTACCATACTGTTATAGTCTAAATGTAAAGTGGGTAGTAGCATCTCCTCTTTCTCATCGTGCCTAATGGGTATCTCGAAGCGCTTTGCAAGGCGGGCGGCATAGATACCTCCAAAGATAGGACCCCTCGAACGGTTTAAACTCCACCGTCGAGCAACCATAGCGCCCAAACTAAAAGGTCTATCACGAAGTAAAGCATGGCGCAAAATAGCAAGGTCAGGACCACTAAGGCCTCCACTCTCCCCGCGACCAATTAAACATCTCCCAGCAAATAATGAGTAGTAGCGCAAAACAGGAAAATGTAAACAAGCCACTCTCGCTTCCGACACCTTTCTCCCTTCCCCTACGGTAACTTCATCAATAAAATCTTCCACATCTCTAGGACATGGTTCATTGACGCTGCCCTCAAAAGGTAATTTGCAAACCTCACAAAAATCCTAAAGCATCATCTCCTTATGCTCATCATATAAATAAAATTCTACCGTGGGTGGTGATTTCCTAGCATGAAAGTGAAAATTTTATACGAAAGTATTAGTGATTAGGAGGTATTGATCACACTTATCGCGAAGGAAGTCGGTGGTACCTGCATTCTCCGCCAAATAATAGAAATCATCATAAATTCCGGCAGCCCCCAAGAATGCATCACATGGCCATTCACACGGCCGAACTTCCGCGGTGCGGGAAAGGTTATACTTGGGCTTCTTCTTCTCCTCATTCTCATTTTCTTTAGAACCCCGACTCGAAGAGCCTCTCAACCATCTCTTCATCAATTCTTTTCTCTGAAAATTTCTAAAAAATTTAGTGACTTAAAATAAAAGTGAACCAAACTCAACAAAACTAATAGCAACTACTCCTACAAGTACCTAGAGGCTCTATCATGCATCAAAACTACTTTGGACCATATAAATTTGACATGCAAGCTTAAGAACAAGGTCACCACAGCAGCAAAAATTTGCAATATATAAAGCACTAGAACAAAAACTAATTGGACCATTGGAGGAGTCACATGCCGAAGAACAATTCCCCAAAACAGTTTTGCAAATGGAGCTTCACACAAGGAGATCGAAAATGGCAGCAAGATGAGCTAGAACACGGGTTTGAGCTATGGGATGATTTTTTCTAAAGACAAAGTGGATGGGTGCTGGAATAAGTGAGGGGGCCCCACGTGGGACCCACAAGGCAGGGGGAGCGCCCAGGGGGTAGGGCGCACCCTCCACCCTTGTGGTCCACTGGTGCAGCCCCCTGGTGCAATCTCAGTGCCAGAAATTCTAAAATATTATATAAAAAATCATACTAAATTTTCACGGCATTTGGAGAACTTTTATTTTCGGGATATTTTTTTATTGCACGGATAATTCACGAAACAGACAGATAATACTAATTTTGCTTTATTTATTCTAAATAACAGAAAGTAAAAAGTGGGTACAGAAAGTTGTGCTTTCTAAATTCATCCATCTCATGCTCATCAAAAGGAATCCATTAACAAGGTTGATCAAGTCTTATTAACAAACCTCTTTCGAATAACATGGAACCAGAGAATTTTCAAATAACACTAGGTTATCTCAACGGGGATATGCATGCCCCCAACAATAAGAATATCATATTTCTTTTTGACAGTAGGAAGAGGGAATTCAAAACCTCCAGTAGTAATAGTTGAAATTTTCCAATAGAACTGATACTATGAACTTGAGGTTGTTTCTTCGGAAAGTGTACCATGTGCTCATTACCATTAACATGAAAAGTGACATTGCCATTGTTGCAATCAATAACAGCCCCTGCAGTATTCAAAAAGGGTCTACCAAGGATGATTGACATACTGTCGTCCTTGGGAATATCAAGAATAACAAAGTCCGTTAAGATAGTAATGTTTGCAACCACAACAGGCACATCCTCACAAATACCGATGGGTATAGCAGTTGATTTATCGGCCATTTGCAAAGAGATTTCAGTAGGTGTCAACTTATTCAAATCAAGTCTACAATATAAAGAGAAAGGCATAACACTAACACCGGCTCCAAGATCACATAAAGCAGTTTTAACGTAGTTTCTTTTAATGGAGCATGGTATAGTTGGTACTCGTGGATCTCCTAGTTTCTTTGGTATTCCACCCTTAAAAGTATAATTAGCAAGCATGGTGGAAATTTCAGCTTCCGGTATCTTTCTTTTATTTGTAACAATATCTTTCATATACTTGGCATAAGGAAACATTTTCAGAATATCAGTCAAACGCATACGCAAAAAGACAGGTCTAAGCATTTCAACAAAGCGCTCAAAATCCTCATCATCCTTTTTCTTGGATGGTTTAGGAGGAAAGGGCATGGGTTTCTGAACCCATGGTTCTCTTTCTTTACCATGCTTCCTAGCAACAAAGTATCTCTTATCATAACGTTTATTCTTAGATTGTGGGTTATCAAGACCAACAGCAGGTTCAATCTCCACATCATTATCATTACTAGGTTGAGCATCAACATGAACATCATCATTAACATTATCACTAGGTTCATGTTCATCACCAGATTGTGTCTCAGCATCAGAAATAGAAATATCATTTGGGTTCTCAGGTGTATCTATAACAGGTTCACTAGAAGCATGCAAAGTCCTATCAGTTTTCTTTTTATTTTTATTACTAGGACTAGGTGCATCAGTATTAATTCTCTGAGAATCTTGCTCAACTCTCTTAGGATGGCCCTCAGGATACAAAGGTTCCTGAGTCATTTTACCACCTCTAGTCATAACCCTAACAGCATTATCATTGTTCTTACTATTCAACTTATTGAGCAAATCATCATGTGCCTTAAGTACTTGTTCTACTTGAGTCTTAACCATGGAAGCATGTTTACTAATAATTTTCAGATCACTAACAGTTCTACTCATATAATCACCCAAGCAGTCAAGCATGTAAGCATTATGTTTCAATTGTCTACTAACATAAGAATTAAAGTTCTCTTGTTTAACAATAAAATTATCAAACTCATCCAAGCATTGACTAGCAGACTTATTATAAGGGATATCACCTTCATCAAATCTATAGAGAGAATTTACCTCTACTACCTGTGTCGGGTTATCAAGACCATGTATTTCTTCAATAGGTGGTAAATTCTTAACATCTTCAGCTTTAATACCTTTTTCTTTCATAGATTTCTTTGCCTCTTGCATATCTTCAGGACTGAGGAACAGAATACCTCTTTTCTTCGGAGCTGGCTTAGGAATTGGTTCAGGAAGTGTCCAATCATTATCATTACTCAATATATTATTCAATAGCAATTCAACTTGCTCGACAGTTCGTTCCCTGAAAACACAACCAGCACAACTATCTAGGTGGTCCCTAGAATCATCGGTTAGTCCATTATAAAAGATATCAAGTATTTCATTTTTCTTGAGAGGATGATCAGGCAAAGCATTAAGTAATTGGAGAAGCCTCCCCCAAACTTGTGGGAGTCTCTCTTCTTTAATTTGCACAAATTTAAATATTTCCTTTAAAGCAGCTTGTTTCTTATGAGCAGGGAAGTATTTCTCAGAGAAGTAGTAAATCATATCCTGGGGACTACGCACACAACCAGGGGCAAGAGAATTAAACCATAACTTAGCATCACCCTTTAATGAGAATGGAAACAACTTAAGAATATAGTAATAGCGAATTTTTTCCTCATGAGCAAATAGGGTGGCTATATCATTCAACTTAGTAAGATGTGCCACAACAGCTTCAGATTCATAACCATGGAAAGGATTAGATTCAACCAAAGTAATTAACTCAGGATCGACAGAGAATTCATAATCCTTATCAGTAACAAAGATAGGTGAAGTAGCAAACTTAGGGTCATATTGCATTCTAGCATTCAAAGATTTTTCTTTCAGCTTAGCTAACAATTTCTTAAGATCATCTCTATCATTGCAAGCAAAAAAGTCTCTAGCAGTTTCTTCATCCATAATATAACCCTCAGGTACAACAGGAAGTTCATATCTAGGAGTGCTAGTCTTATCAGGTGTTTCAAAGTTTTCAGTTTCAATAATTTCATCAGTTTTAGAAATATCATCATCTTCAGCATAATCAATAGTTCTAACTCTAGCAAGATGTTCATCAAGTAATTCACCCAGTGGCATAGTAGTAGTAGTAGTATCATACATCATTCATAGTAGAAGTAGCATCACCAATAACATGCAACATATCAGAATCAATAGCAGGTGTAGGTGTCGCAAGCTTACTCAAAACAGAAGGTGAATCAAGTGCAGAGCTAGATGGCAGTTCCTTACCTCCCCTCGTAGTAGAGGGATAGATCTTGGTTTTGGTATCTTTCAAATTCCTCATAGTGATCAACAAATATAAATCCCAAGTGACTCAGAGAATAGAGCTATGCTCCCCGGCAACGGCGCCAGAAAAAGGTCTTGATAACCCACAAGTATAGGGGATCGCAACAGTTTTCGAGGGTAGAGTATTCAACCCAAATTTATTGATTCGACACAAGGGGAGCCAAAGAATATTCTCAAGTATTAGCAGCTGAGTTGTCAATTCAACCACACCTGAAAGACTTAATATCTACAGGAAAGTATTTAGTAGCAAAGTAGTATGGAAGTAACGGTAACGGTGGCAAAAGTAACAGTAGCAGTTTTGTAGCAATTGTAACAGTGGCAACGGCAAAGTAACGTATCAAAGATCAATATGTGAAAAGCTCCTAGGCAATGGATCAATGATGGATAATTATGTCGGATGGCATTCATCATGCAACAGTTATAAACTAGGGTGACACAGAACTAGCTCCAATTCATCAATATAATGTAGGCATGTATTCAGAATATAGTCATACGTGCTTATGGAAAAGAACTTGCATGACATCTTTTGTCCTACCCTCCCGTGGCAGCGGGGTCCTAATGGAAACTAAGGGATATTAAGGCCTCCTTTTAATAGAGAACCGGACCAAAGCATTAGCACTTCGTGAATACATGAACCCCTCAAACTACGGTAATCACCGGAAAGAATCCCAATTATTGTCACCTTGGGGTATGCGGATCAAAACACGTAATAGGTGTCTACAACTTGCAAGATGGGATCAAGAACACATATATATTCATGAAAACATAATAGGTTCATATCTGAAATCATGGCACTCGGGCCCTAGTGACAAGCATTAAGCATAGCAAAGTCATAGCAACATCAATCTTAGAACACAGTGGATACTAGGGATCAAACCCTAACAAAACTAACTCGATTACATGATAAATCTCATCCAACCCATCACCGTCCAGCAAGCCTATGATGGAATTACTCACGCACGGCGGTGAGCATCATGAAATTGGTGATGGAGGAAGGTTGGTGATGATGATGGCGATGATTTCCCCTCTCCGGAGCCCCGAATGGACTCCAGATCTGCCCTCCCGATGAAGAATAGGAGGTGGCGGCGGCTCCATATCGTAAAACGCGATGAATCCTTCTCTCTGATTTTTCTCCTCGAAAGTGAATATATAGAGTTGGAGTTGAGGTCGGTGGAGGTCCAGGGGACCCACAAGGCAGGGGGGCGCGCCCTCCACCCTTGTGGACAGCTGGTGGGTCCCCTCTGGTTGATTCTTTCGCCAATATTTTTTATTTATTCCAAAAATATTCTCCGTGAAGTTTCAGGTCATTCAGAGAACTTTTATTTCTGCACAAAAATAACACCAAGGCAAATCTGCTGAAAACAGCGTCAGTCCGGGTTAGTTCCATTCAAATCATGCAAATTAGAGTCCTAAACAAGGGCAAAAGAGTTTGGAAAAGTAGATATGACGGAGACATATCACGCACCCTCAATTCTTTCAAGAGAGTCCATACAAAGGGCCACGCACATCTGAATCGCCCCGTTTCTGGACCCAAGAACATGCCATCTATTATTCTCGAATTCTGTATGACAGCCGAAAGATTTTTCCTCACGAGTTCTCGGATTTCTCAGCCATGAAGAGTGTTGGCTGCTTTGATCAGATTCTGCAAGATCTTGAGGATTTCGGCCTCACCAACGTATTTGCATTCGAGCATCCGTGGAATCGAGAAATTATTCTTCAGTTCTATGCAACATTATATATATCTGGTGATGAATCTGATAGTTCCAAGTGGATCATGGAGTGGATGACCGAAGGGAAACGGATCAAATGCACATCTACAAACTTTGTCTCCCATTTTCATTTCCCTCGGTTCGAGTATGGCAAAAATGAGATTAGAGTGCACAACATTGATGTTATTTCAGATGAAATCTTTCGATGCACCATGGACAAAGAAAAGATTCGGGACTACAATGGTCCCCCCGAGCCCGAACATCTGACTTTCGAGAGTCAAACTCTATATCATTTGCTCACCTACACCATTTGCCCTCTGGCCGGAATGAACACAGATAATGTCATTTCTGATGTTCTTCGAAATGCCATCTATGCCATCTCCGAGAAATATGTCTTTGATGTTGAGGATATGTTTCTGCAAATTTTGAAGGACTCGGCTCAGCATCCGAAGACCATTAAAGTCTATGCACCATGGATTCAAAAGGTTGTTGATCATGCCATGAAGACAGAGTACTTGGCGAAAGTGAGTCACAAAAGCTTTATTCCTCCTGTTCGGGACACCATGCAAGTCATGAAAGATATTTCCTCGGGTAAATCACCAGACTCAAGCCATCAAGATTATCACAAAACATTCGATGTGCCGCATCTGCCTCAGCGTGAGCGAAAGCCATCTCATCAACCTCCATCGCAGATTGAAGTAAGTATGTGCACACAACAGGTGCTATTGAAGCATATGGCTGAGGATCGCCGAGAGAAAGAACACCTAGCTGCCGAGCTCAATGCCATCAACAACCGAACCAAAACCGTGCATATGGTTGCAGCTGAGAATAAGAAGCGACTCTGGAAACTTCTTCGAAAGTTCTTCTCCAAGAAACAAATTCTGGCCAACGATCTTAAAGAAATTTATGATTATATTAACCAAGGGTTTGCTGATGAAGATTTCCAAGATCGTAGTACACCTACTCTGCTTGCTCGAGAGCCAACTACTGATCTTTTGCACATTAAGCGTCGCAAGATAATTGAAGAATCTGAAGCTACCTCACCAACGGTGAAGCCAACTGAAGGAAATGTGCTTTCTCGTGTTACTCAAGAGGCTGATCCCAATGTGCCTTCATCATCAAAGCACCAAGAAGCCATTCCTGAAGACAAATCTGCTGTTGCTGACGATGAAGATCTTCCAGTGACCTTCGAATCAGAAACTTCTTCGGATAGTTCTTCTGGTGAAGCCACAGAGTGAATCAAATTCACAACTTTTGCACTCATGTTCTTCATCACCTTTTTGACACTAGTTGACAAAAAGGGGGAGAATTACATCGAGTTTTTATAGATTTGCTATCTGTGTTTATTTGGTTTGGTTTCATGTGCGATTTGAACTTGCCTTAAAGACTATATGTGCCATGACGTAGAACTTCTGTGCTGTAATATTAATAACCCCGCCTGCTGCACTATTTCTCTCGAAGCATTTGTTTTGCAGGTGGAATTATTATCAGAAGTCATGAATGATTGCACTACAATCTCGATGGATTATATATCATCAGTGCAAATCATTATCTCGAATGATTGAAATCTCCTCTCTATGCATCAATGAATTGCAGGAGAATTTTATCTGATATCTATCACCCTGCATACATCTAGGGGGGGTATATTTCATCATCGAGTCAAGTAATGCAAATTCACTCTTGTTCGATTTACTTTTCACTTATCTATCTTCACTTTGATGATTATCTGTTTTGTCAACAACCATCCAAAAAGGGGGAGATTGTTGGTGCAATGATAGGCCCCTTATGTTTTGGAGTTTGTTGACATAAACAGTATGGGACTTATGTGTTTGCTAGTGCACACAGAGTAATAGGTCCCTGAGATCATGAGGAGTTTGATGCAAACCATGAAGATAATCTCCCTGCGTTGCAGCGAAGGTTATCACCGAAGATAATGTTAACAAGAGTGACCCCTAAAAATTGCTAAAGTGAAGCAATTGGTTCGGTGTCTGTCCGAGGAAAATGATTGCGTCCGAGGAGAATGAGGACAAAGTGAAGACGTAGCATTTATTTCGTTCTTCTTCTTCTCTTTATTGAGTCATAGGACCACCGTACTATTAAGAGGGGTGTAGCATTTGAAACTTTGATTCTATGATGCTAAACCCAAATCCTATGTAAGTTGCGAGAGAAATCTCTTTGTGTTCCGAGCAAATACTTGCTAGCAAGAGACTGTGATCTTCTTCACTGCGACAGATTTGTCTCAGACCGAGGAGTTAGCATTACTTGTTCCTCAAGTAATGTTACTGTTGCTCCCAAATCCGACCGTTGCAAACGTGTCGGTTGGCCATTGGCTGGACCACGTGTCCAAAATGGTCATTTCCCATCCGGGAAGGCTGCGGCTATAAATAGCCACCCCGCGCCGGCTTTGTCCGGTGGCTGTTCCGTTTGATTCTGAGAAGATTGTTGAGCAACCCCCTCTCTGAGCAATTTGAGTTTAAAATTCACCGAGAGAAAACCCCTAGAGCCGAAGAATTAGATAGTGGTTCAGCATCACTCGAATCTAAGTCTAGTACGCTCCGCCTATTACTCTTGAGAGCTGCAAACTCTCTAGATGGTTAGGTGTCAGTTTCTTCAGAGACCAAGAGTGATTGTGGTTCTCGAAGAAGAAGTCTGTGAAGATTTGGAGATCGCCTCAAGTATCTACCACGAGTAATTGACATTGGTTGACGAACCAATTGTCGAGGAGAATAGGGTGAAGAGAGTTTATCTTCCATCACTACAAAAAAAGACACATTCGTGACATTTTGGGCCGCATGAATTTTTTTCTGTCATGCTTATGACACTTGTATGACGATAATTGTGATAAAACCTGGTATCATCATAGATGTGGTGGGCTCCTACTTCTATGACAAAAAATCATGACAGAAAATGGGCTTTTCGTCCTGGGCGGGCCGGAGATGCAGCTGCATGACATTCTTTGGGCCGTCCATGACGGAAAAAATCGTGGTAGAAGCGAGGGCGAGGAAAATTTCGGGGAGTTCCTGGTTACGGTGGGTGGTCGGGGCCGAGCGATGCACGGAGGGATTGCGCATTTCTCTTGTACACGTACGCACATGTGTGTGAGGCGTTGGGCTCTAACTAAACCCGAGCGATTGCACTGGCTACGCGTTACTGAACCCGAGCGATCGATCGATCCCTGGCTGTTGACTGAACCCGAGCGATCAATCGCTGCTGCTGCAGCTGCTTACTGAAGCCGATCGAACCTGCTGCCTCTTGATGAACAGTGAACGTGGGGGTTGCGGTTGAACGAGCCGAGATGTACGTGGTTGGGGTTGGATGAACAGTTCCCGGTGGGGGTTGGATGAACAGGACCCCGTGGTAGTATATAGGCCGTTGCCGCTGGATGAACAGGACCCCGAGAGGAGGCCGCCACAGCCGAGCTGGTTGGGGGTGGATGAACAGGACCCCGTGGAGGGCTGGTTGAACAATAGCCGGTGGAGGGTTGGATGAACAGTAGCCCGTGGATGAACAGTATCTCGTGGAGGCAGGAGGAAGACGCGGTGGATGAACAGTGCAGGTGGAGGCTGAAGCAAGTCGACGGTGGGTGAACAGTAGCCCGTGGAGTCCTGTTTTGCGGTACGCCACACCCCTCCGATGAACAAGACCCCCATTTCGACCGTAGCGCTCCAACACAAGTCCGTTTCCTCTGTTTTGCGGTACGCCACACCCCTCCGATGAACAGGACCCCCGTTTCGACCGTATCGCTAAAACATAAGTCTGTTTCCTCCGTTTTGCGGTACGCCACACCCCTCCCGATGAACAGGACCCCCGTTTCGACCATAGCGCTCCAACACAAGTCTGTTTCCTCCATTTTGCGGTATGCCACACCCCTCCCGATGAACACGACCCCCGTTTCGACCGTAGCCGGTCGAACAAAAGGCCGTTTCCTCCGTACTGCGGTACGCCAGACCCCGTTTCGGATGTTCCGTCCAAGCCGGTCGGCTCCCATTGAACAGGACGCATGCCGACCCAGTCTGTTGCCTCCCGATGAATAGGACGCTATTTCTCTGTTCCGACCCAGTCGGTTGGCTGCCCGATGAATAGGATGCCGTTGCTGCCGTCCGTTGCCTCTCCATGTACACGAGCCCTGGCCGTACGTATGCGCGAGTACGCGTTCGAGACCCCGCCTGTATGTACGTACGTGGCCATATTTTTTGGCATGTGGCTGTACGTACGTGTACACGGTTTAGAAGGGACTGCCTGAACTGCTACGTCGGGGGCTCTACTACTACACGTGCCGCTGCTTGCTCAGCCACGGTTCATCGTTGCAGAGAGACCGATCGACCAGTATGTACGTACACGTTCGTGACAACGCTACGTACGCTTCGACCAGGTGGGTCCCGGCTGTCAGGGAGGATAAGGAGGCACTTCCTTGCGTGCGAAGTTATTGATGGTGGGTCCGAGCTGTCAAGGGGAGGATTCATTTTTTTTGCGCCTAATATGGAGGCACTTTCCTTGCGTCCGAATATATAGCTGGTGGGTCCCAGCTGTTAGGAGGGAAACATTTTTTTCGCAAAATACAGCTAAGCCAAAATACAGAGGCCCTTTCGGTAGGTCCCTGCTGTCAGGTGGAGGAATCATTATTTTGCGCGTAATAAGGAGGCACTTTCTTGCTGCGGCCGTGGACCCAGCTGTCAGCCTCTCCACGTACAGTCCTCTTCCGATGTAAGTCGTTCCTTGACCACGTTGACCACGCTGCGCCGAGAGCACCAAGGCGGTGGACGATGGCGAGGCCTAGGAAGGGAATGACCCGGAGCCGGGGAAAACTCGGCAGTTGTTTCCCACGCAGAGGGGCGTACGAGGGTTTACTGGTTGGGCTGCAGTGTGAGGCTACTGTTGCCGGAGAATAACAGCAGGTCTGAGTGAGTATAGGGATGGCCAGGCCAGCGATGGGAGTAGGGTGGGGCGGTGAAGCCTGCGCGGCAGTAGAGCCGGCCACGCGAGGCAGGAGCAGGCGGCACAACCGGTGCTGGTTTGGGCGGCTGGAGCAAGAAGACCAAAGGTTGAAGAAGCACTACGGCCGTTGGATGGACATCGTACGGTCACTTGAGCTAGAATCGTTCATATTGACTAAGTTGACAAATCCCTCCGTCCGCGTCAACTTAGTAGGCCCACAAGTCAGCCTTCAAATATGGTGGGTCCCACCTAGCAGCGGGGGTATTCATTTTTTTTTGTGCGTAATAAGGAGGCACTTCCTTGCGTGCGAAGATATAGCTGGTGGGTCCGAGCTGTTAGCGGGGGGAATGTTTTTTTTTCGCGAAATACAGAGGCCCTTCCGGTGGGTCCCAGCTGTCAGGGGGAAGGATCATTTTTTTCCCGTAATAAGGACGCACTTCCTTGCGTGCGAAGATGTAGCTGGTGGGTCCCAGCTGTCAGGGGGAGAAAACATTATTTTTTAGGGTAAAAAGGATGCAGTTGCATGCATGTGTCCATGGGCGTGGTGCGTCCCCACTGTCAGCCTCTCCACGTACAGTCATCTTCCGATGACTCTCGTTTGTTGACCACGTTGACCACACCGTGCAGAGCGCACCAAGGCCGGTGGACGACGGCGAGGCCCCAGACTGGAATGCCGCGAAGATGGGGAAGACGCGGCAGTGGAGTTGCAGACGGAGAGGAGTCGGAAACTTGACTGGTTCGGGTGCGGGGTGGGCCTACACTCGGCAGAGAATAACAGGAGGTGCGGAGGAGTGGAGGGATGGCCTGGTCGTCGGTGGGGTAGCGTTTCACTGTGAGGTGCGCAAAACAGCACCGCTGGACGCCGGAGGCTGGAGCAGGCGGTCCCGGCAGCACTGGGGGAGAAGACAAGAGATTGAAGAAGAATGCCGGCCGTTGGATGTAAATCCAACGCCTTGCTTAGGCTTCGACCTTTGTATTTTTATTTTTTGCGAAAGTGCTTAGGCTTCGACCTACTGGCCCACATGTCAGCCAGTCCATTTGGTTTTTTTAGTCCATTTGGTGGGCTGGGTGAAACAATGATGTAGCGTCTATGCAGCCCATTTATATATTATGTTAGAATTTAAAGCCCATTTGCATTTTTCTCGAAATCCGCAGACTTGCTGGGCGGGGTGAAAATATCATGTTGGGCTGGACGAAGAAATGTTATAAAAAGATAAACACATGATTGCACGTCTATTGCTGCATTGGTCAGTAAAATCTTTGCAAGCTTATGTACGCAATCACCAGGAGTTAACTTGCCAAGTTATATATAAACAATTATTATTATTATTATTATTATTATTTTGTAAGAACTGTCGATTTATGAAATAAAATATCATTTTAATTTGTTGAGTTAATAGGACGTAGGGTATTATTATTTTTTAGGCTAGACGTGGGACAGTTGAGTTGGTTCTAGGGAAAAGTACTAGGAGAAAACTCAGATTACATCAAAAAAGAAAGTGGGAGAAAATTCAGATATAGGATTAATAAAAACGACAAATAAAGGAAGTGGGAAGGTCTATACAATGGTTGGACGAACGACTGGTTTAACGGAACCTTATGTTGTTTCTATTATATATATGGAATAAAATAAGATATACATATAAATATAAATAATATATATACTAGTATTATAGAAGGCAAAACATAGGTTTAGTTTTGCATTCTTATAGAAAAATAGAACTGAGCTGTGCGTCATCTTGAAAAAACAAACATAACTTGGGCTGTTGATGTTATAGACAAGCTAGGCTGGGAGGCCCAGAGGCCGCTTGATACCTGTTGGACCCCAAAAAAAAGTTGAAACCAGCTGGATCAACTGTGTCTGCATGTCGTGGGCTGCGCATGTTAAACAACAAAACCTAGGTCATGGACCTGGTGGGATTGTCAGCCTCTCGATGAATAGTCATCCCCTGATTCCTCTCGTTTTGTTGACCATGTTGGGAACGACAAAAGGCGGCGCCACGGCGAGAGCACCAAGGCGGAGGACGACATCGGGACCTTGGACAGAACGAACAGGAGCTGGGGAAGACGCAGGTGGAGGGGAGTTTGAGGGTTGACTTATTCGGGTGCAGGGTGGGCCGGTGGAGCTGCCGCCGCCGATGTGTGGGAGTAGAGGGATGGCCTGGCCAGCGCCATAGGCTAGGATGGGTCACCGAGGCATGCGTGGCAGCGCCGCCAGCCGCTGTAGGAAGAGGACGAAAGATTAAACAAAATAAAGAAATACAAATGGATAGGTGGTTGGTCCCAGATGTCTGTGTACGAGACCTGCTGGGTCCACCTAAGAAGGGGAATATGTTGGGAGGAAGGAGATTCAAAGCACGGTAGCACAGTGAATTAGTTACATACATAAGCAAATAGCCACTAAAAAAAGCAAACAGGTTAATGGGTTCTTAGACGAAATATTTCGGACAAAACAGATAATTACGACACATAGGCTAATGCATGAAACACTCATATGATAAAGGTGCTTAAACAGATAAAGTACATCATCTAGACCTTCCTGGCACGCTTGATCATGACGCTGCGGCTATCCGTGTACTCGTCGGTTTCGGGAAGCAGACACACCCTCATGTCCAAGATCCGCCTGTACATGTCCTAGCATGCGTACGCGTCCTTGGCCGCGTAGGTTATTTAGGCTAGATTCAGAGGTACCTCCCACGTGTTCAGGTTCTTGGTATTGACGTCTTCTTTCATGTTGGCGTAGCAGGGGTCGATGATGGTCGCAGCAAGATCAACCACGGAGTCCTCCTGCCCGTTGCCGATGATCTTGTATTGCTTCTGGATGTCGACAAGCTTGTTGCACCAGATGCTCCAGAACCTCTGGTGGCCCTACAGCAGTGGTAGACGAGAACCTCGTCCCACACGCATACCTAGGCGATGGTGATCCGCTGGTCCCTGTCAGGAGATGAATGGATGGGCACAAGGCCTAGTCCCGCGACCTTGTGCTTTCTCCTCCTGTGGGTACTGCTTGAACTTGGCGAGGCAGAGCTTCATCGAGTCTGGATCATTGGTGCACATCACATTCAACTTGGTGCTGCCATGGGTCTAAACGGCGAACTCAAAGGTGAAGTCCATATCCAGCAGGCTCACCCCTCGGATCGCCATTGGAGTCTCTTCTCACGCAGAGTTGATGTGGCGGTTCTTGTTTGTGGGGATTGGGGGCAGGGGGATGAAGACGATCGGTGTGTACTAGGGTACTGGGGGGCGGCACCGCCGCAGCAGCAGTTCGTTTTTCCAATCTTGGGGAACTGCAATCAACGGTGAACGAGTGGGTAGGCGGCGACAGCAGTTAGTTTTTCAGCTCTTAGGGAATTGCATCCAACAGTAAACTGAGGGTGTACAGGCGACAGCAGTTACTACACCTCCCTCACCCGCTGCACGCCCGGCAGAACATGCCCCCTCGGGTTCACGAGCGGGTCTGTATTGGTACTGTTATAGCAAGTGTTAGTGGTCACTTTACATAAATTTTATTAGCTTTATTAATTAAAATTTATTCTTAAAGCAACCAAAGCATTGGCTCGTTCTATCAGTGCCACATGAGAAACATGCACATCAATTAGAATTATTATTCTCAGGACACAAACGATCAGCTCATTTGCCGCACTTTCACACAGACAATACTACCAAGTTTGAACAGCTAGTTATGGTTGTTGTCCTCTGCAACATCATGCCGTGTTTCCCAGCTTGCAAGATTCAGAACCAACCAATATGATTCAAATAATAAGTAAAACAAAGATGCCTACACATCACAATGATTCCCAGCTTGCAAGATTCAGAACCAACCCATTAGATTCAAATAATAATAAGTACAACAAAGATGCCTACACATCTAAATGATTCACAGCTCAGAGCCAATCGTAACTGTACAACTCAAACGTTGCGAGAATGTGAACAAATAAAAAAAAATTGATTGATGCTTCATGTAAGCAATTCGATACAAGGATTTGCTTAAACACTGAAACCATTCCTTGTTAAGGCCACACAGGTCAAACATTGGCACCTGAAATATTCTGCATCACTGGTGGCACTACCACTTCCAATATATGCACAAGTGGGCCTTCTAGATTTTGAAGTAGTGTGTATAGAGCCTCATCCTTAGTATTTAACAAATACATATAGCAGAATCTAGTGGAATCATCAATCAACGTCCTGAAATATCTCTTTCCACCTTGCACACACGCATGGCACTTTAGAGCCTTTGGATAAAGTGAATCTCATGATTAAATCCATCTTGGCTAGCCGTGTCATACAACCCTGGGCGAATGCTTTTGACCATCACAACATCTGTAGTTGAGTATTCCTGTTTGCATAGATAATAAATAGCATGATTACTATAATATTGGCACTAGTTAAATCAACTTTATTTCCAAAATGAGAAAAGATTGAGATAGAATAGCTTTATTAAAAAATACAACATTAGCACAGTATGAAAAAGCACAATCATGTTGATAAAGGACAGTACTGACCTGTGTGAGATGACTTTGGGAGATCAAGTTATTCTTCATGTCCCCGTATCTTGCCATGAAGACGATTCGTTGACATCCATTAACACCTCAGTGTAGCAGTAGAAGGAGGAGCATCGACTCATTTCAATCACTTTTTTGTGCAGTTCAACTAAAATTATGGCGCCCACCAGTTAGAGAGGTAGGCATGATGGACCCAACTAGCTCAGTGCAGCTATGTGATTCATGCAGTGCACATGGACTTGATTCTGCCGGATAGGTCTTCTGCAAGTTATCTACATTGGAAATGAAATGGTAGCTAAGACAGTAGCTCTATTTTAAGTGTATTATTACTTCATTTTATTAGTGGCAGTAGCAGTGCCAAAACAGTAGCACAAGATCACTAGCTGGATGCAGAGTCAAAATCAACCAAAAAGGAACATACCCGGTCATAGGAACCATAACTGAGAGAGGGGCCCTACGCCGCCACGACTCGATGTGGTGAACCTGCACCTGCAGATCCACTCGGATGATTCAATTCATGCGACCTTTTTCTGCAGTCCGCCTGAAATGAAGTAAAGATTGCATCATGCAGCTAGCAAGAAGTACTTGCTCTCATGAGCTGGCAGGTTCTTCTTTAGTAGTTGCACTAAAATTGAGCAACATTAAGGTTAGCTGTCCTGATCATGCAAGGTGCAACTATAATTCAGTTATCCTTTTGTGCAGTTCCACTAAAATAATGTCCCATTGTGGTGACAGTGACGGCTCATCTTGCAAAGGCTAATAAAATATTGCACGAGATTACCAGCAGAGTTTGACGGAGATGTTGGAAACTCCAATCAACCTTTGTGCAGTTCAACCAAAATTGAGAGACGTTGCCCACGTGACATTTTAGTTGAACTGCACAAGACACTCATTCAAAAAAAAAGTGTTTTGTGCAGTTCACCAAAAGCTCACAATAGCAACAAGGTGAAATGGATATCCCTAGCCGCACAAAAAGATAGAAAGAAAACAGTTACATGTCAATAACAAGATACGAAACATACACGAAATGAAAAGAAGCATCTTGATTATGTTCATGGCAATCACGCAAGAATAGTAGAAATTTTAAAACGGCGGCATTGCTTCATGTTACCGGAAGCATTACGATCAACAATGACATTCGTTAAATATGGGATTACTTTAATGGTGGCATTGCTTGTTTACCAGATACAGTAGATCAACAGCAGCTAAAGTGTTGGTTTAAGGGCATGGGACAGTGGGGACACCAGGACACTCAGCAGCGTAAAGAAGCAACTTACCTATCATACTGGAAAAAACAGCAGGAGTACCATTCGTAACACAGTTTAATTGCATCATATTACTGGAGGCATTAGATTAACAATAACAGTGGTTAGACATGTCCTTACGGTAACAGTGTGATTGCTATATTTTACATGCGCCCTTACATTAACAACAGCAAAAAGTTGGTATGAGGACATGCGATAGTGTACGCATCAGCACAATGTACCTACAAGGAGGCATAAAGTGGTGATGCCGAGTTTGTTCATACTCTGTGAGGGCAGCAAATCTAATCCAGGAGACCTTTTACTATGTGAGGGCAGCAAATCTAATCCTGGACATAGTGAAATACTCTGTTGACTTGTCCACCAGCCGCCACTTTCTATCCTTTTTTCAACCAATAATAGATTTGTTCCTTATCCAGTTTGTACTGCCTTTGCCCTTTATTTCCCTTTTCAACCAAGAGACCAGTTGGGTATCCAGTCTCTACTACTTCCCCCCTGTTATTTCCTCTTTGAATCAAGTCCTAGATTCATGCTAGTACAACTTTACCCCCTTTCTTCGCTGTTTAAACCAAGTCCTAGATTCGACTGCATGAAGTAGCTTTACCTCTAATAATACTAAAAATTTAGGTGGCTTTGGAAGAGCTGATGGAAGTAGAAAAAGATCCACATGCAGACACGTGGGGAGCTGGGGCAGTAGAGCAAGGCCGCTTTTGAAGGAACTTATACCTGAGGGTTGTCGGGATGTGGTTAGGAGGCTGGCGGCAGGTCGGATCTGCCCACAATACGGCAGGGAGGAAGAAGCGTCGGAGGACCTCCGGAGCCAGAGCTGTGTCGAAGAGAACGGCACGGGCAGAGGATCGGGACCCGCCGGCAGCTGTGGGTTTCCTCCCTCGCCGCCGATGACCGCGTGAACGATGCACCTAGTCCCCTACACACACCAGCCGAAGGGATCCGGCCGGATCTGTGACCAGCGGTGAGCAGAGAGAAAATGTCGCTATCACTGTCTTGTTTAGATCTGGAGAGGATGAGAGAATGAAGAGAGCAACCCTAGTAAAGCAAGCGCTCAGGCCCCTGCCTACATATATAGTGGAGTGATTATCTTTTTCTCTCCACAACAAGCGTTTCAATTTGTGTACGTGGCATTAAAGAAAAGAAACTCTCTATTTAACGTGACTAACTGTACTACTCCTACTTACTAGTACTAGTATTGTTCACTTGTGCTCCCCGGCCCTCCATTCATTGAACAACCCCACGGGTGAATAAACATACAGTACTATTTATATAGAACGAACAAGCTCGAACTATTTTGGCTTTGAGATATCGATGGTACAGTTTGACCAGATTGCATCAGTGGACTCAGTACTTTGAAGTAACCTATACATATAAACACATGCACGGTTTACATTCCAAATCGCTAGCTAGAGCTTGTATTTGTTTACATGTACCACCTTTTTCTTTTGGTTTTCTTCTCCATGGCGCAATTCATTGATACAAAATTATACTATGAGTAGTTAAAAGTTGAGGGCGGGGCTTTTCCTGGGCAGTACGCGCGGCAGTTTTCACGTAGCCGGTTTGACACAGAGGCGAGGAGGGTGAGGGAGTAGCAGATTCAACTTACTGCTAGAACGGTAGGGCTGTGCGATTTGACGGTGCATTACTGCTGGAAAGACGGGGTCTTGTGATATGACTACTCACTATAGTCATTAATTACTGGCACTACGACCGGGGTGCTTGATACGTCTCCATCATATCTATAATTTTTGATTGTTTCATGCCAATATTATACAACTTTTACATATTTTTGGCAACAATTTATATGATTTATTGGACTAACCTATTGATCCAGTGCCCAGTGTCAGTTCCTGTTTGTTGCATGTTTTTTGTTTCGCAGAAAATCCATATCAAACGAAGTCCAAACATGATAAAAATTTACGGAGAATTATCGTGGAATATATGTGATTTTTGGGAGGTGGCATCAACGCAAACGGGGGCCCACAACCCCCAAGATACACCAGGGTGCGCCAGAGGGTGCCAGGCGCGCCCAGGTGTCTTATGCCCTCCTCGTAAGGCGGTTGGGGCCCTTCTTCTGGCGCAAGAAAGATAATTTATGGACAAAAATTGTGTAAAAATTTCAGCGCAATCGGAGTTACGGATCTCCGGGAATTTAAGAAACCGTGAAGAGCCAGATCTGGGGAACGCGAAACAGAAGAGAACAGAGAGGGAGATCCAATCTCGGAGGGGCTCCCATCCCTCCGCCGCCATGGAGGCCATGGACCAGAGGGGGAACTCTCCTCCCATCTAGGGGGGGAGGCCAAGGAAGAAGAAGAAGAAGGAGGGGGGCTCTCTCCCCCTCTCTCCCTGTGGCACCGGAGTGCCGCCGGGGCTAGGATCGTGACGGCGATCTACATCAACAATCTTGCTACCGTCTACACCAAATTTCTCCCCCTCTATGCAGCGGTGTAACACCTATTCTCTCCGCTGTAATCTCTACTTAAACATGGTGCTCAACTCCATATATTATTTCCCAATGATATTTGGTTATCCTATGATGTTTGAGTAGATCCGTTTTGTCCTATGGGTTAATCGTGATCTTGGTTGGTATGATTGTATATTTTATTTATGGTGCTGTTCTACGATGCCCTCCGTCTCGCGCAAACGTGAGGGATCCCTGTTGTAGGGTGTTGCAATATGTTCATGATTCGCTTATGGTGGGTTGCGAGAGTGACAGAAGCTTAAACCCGAGTAAGTGGGTTGTTGCGTATGGGATAAAGAGGACTTGATACTTAATGCAATGGTTGGGTTTCACGACCTTAATGATCTTTACTAGTTGCGGATGCTTGCTAGGGGTCCAATCATAAGTACATATGATCCAAGTAGAGAAAGTATGTTAGCTCATGCTTCTCCCTAATATAAAATTACAAGAATGATTACCGGTACTTGTTATCGATTGCCTAGGTACAAATGACTTTGTTGTTGACAAAAGCTATCTACTTTTATTACCTTGCAATTTATCCATAGTTTTATTCTCGCAAAGTACTCGTAGTTTTGTTCTTGCAAAATAGTTTCATACTTGTTCTAGGTAAAGCAAACATTAAAGTGTGCATAGAGTTGTATCGGTGGTCGATAGAACTTGAGGGCATATTTGTTCTACCTTTAGCTCCTCGTTGGGTTCGACACTCTTATTTATCGAAGAAGGCTACAAACGATCCCCTACACTTGTGGGTTATCAGTGATGCCCCCCTTCCGTTCCCCACTCTAATCTGGCGCATGACACGTCGACCCGGATGCTGGCTCTCCCACATGTCGGCGAAGTAAGAAGGAGCAAAGAATCATGCGGTATATATAGTGTATATACTAGTACTACTACTCACGTCCTAGTGAACCAGCAGGCGACAGGCCATAGAAAACAATGTGGTGATATGGCCATAAAAAACAATGTGCTACAGTCCAGTCTCTATCATGTACAGTACTCCTCCTCTTCCTCCTCCTCTCGGTTCATCGCCATCATACTTTTCCCATTCCTGTGTTTTCAGTATCCTGCGAATCAAAGAGGCCCTTAGACTGGTTTAGGTCCGGTCATTTTTTATAAATGTGTTATATCCAAAATTTAATGAACGTGCTCCGGTTTCTATGAAAATAATCAGGTTTGCATGTAGTAATTCATTTATTTATTTATTCTTCTGCGGGGGGTTTGCATGTAATTCGTGAGGTCTGAAATGTAAAGTACACCGGCATGGTTGCATATGCTTCGATCGTGCATGCACTACGACCCAGATGCTCTATGTCCCACATGTCGGCGAAAGGAAGCACGTGGAAATAGCCTAGGAGTACATATAGGAGGATAAATGCGTGAAAAATATGTACTATGAAGCGTAGCTGCGGTTCGAAAAGGAGACCTAAAGTGATGACAGGTATAGGTCGCGCGCACCCAACTAGTGGTAGTACTCGTATTAGACGTACGACTACTTTTTCCCTCAAAAAAAGAGGTACGAGTACTCAGTACTCCTATTCTATCAACAGGAGTCCCATCTAACAACAGCGTCCGTGCTACAGCTAGCTCTTCTCCCTTGTTTCTCTCTTCCAATTCTAACTCAACCGACGTGCGGTGGGCGGGGTGGGGATGACATGTGGGGCCGGGTCCACACGGCAGTGACCGTACTGCATGGTGCGCTACTGCAGATGATCCTAACCCGGCACAGGCATGCTGTACTTGTTCCACTTTCTCGTTTTGAACTCGTGACTTGTAGTAACGCTCAGTTTTGAATATATAAGTTTGGTTGTCGTGCCAATATATACAGTACTCCCTCCATGTAGGTGACGGTCCAGTCTACCTCCGTCCTGGTTTATTGCTCCCCGTCGTAATCTGTGCCAAATTTTGACCATAAATTTGACTAACAAAAGGTTCATGCATGCCACCAAAATTATATCATTGAAAACTATGTTCTAATACAAATCAAATGATATAATTTTTGTTGGCATGCACTAACATTTTATCAGTTAAATCTTTGGTCAAAATTTAGCACAAATTAGAAAAGGGACTAATAAACCAGGACCTAGGTAGTACACCAGGATGCAGACAGTGATACTACATATAATTAATGCCAAATAAGAGCAAGGGATCACGCATGTCATTTACGACTGGAATAAAAATGCCATACACTAATAAAATATTAAGGCCATGAGGCGATGCAGTGCAGGTTACAGGAGGCAAGAAGAAAGATGCATCCATCGACGACGTCGACCTCCTCGACTCAGGGCGCCGGCCCACCGAACGGTGGCTAAGTAGTAGCGGCTTTCGTGGCCAGGTCGACGTGCTTCTGAACAATGGCGTCCAAAGATTCCAGCCGCTGGAAGAATGCCAACGTCTTTCTGTCCTCGCTGGCCTTGTAGTGGCCTAAGTAGACGATTTCCTCATAGACGTGGATGTGCAGGTCGACGGTTTCTTGCATGGCAAGGCGCTGCGCGGCGAGCGCGGCCTCGAGGTGCACATTCTTCGTCGCGACCTCCGGAAGCTCCAGGGCCACCAGTGCTTCAAAGAGTTTGTCACCTTGGAGGCCGATGAGGCTGGCAGGCAACAAGGAGCCTGGGCACACGGGCTGGAGCAGTACGGCAATGTCGTCCGCGCGCTTCTTGACGGCGGTGAACTTGCGGATGGAGCAAACCATCATCTCGTACATGCGAGAAGCAAAGCCGGTGTCGATGAGGGCTATGACGCCGGCGGTCTCCAGCATCGTCTAGAAATGCTGCGCGGTGCCGGGCTACAGGCCGGCGTCTTGGACGATCTGGCACAGCCGACTACCGCTCGCGTCCATTGACGCCATGGGTGCTTGTTGCTTCTGGTCACTTGGTCTTGGTCTTGGATTGGAGTGGGCAGTGTTGCGCAGAGACTAGGAGTAGATGGATTGGACTGGTGGGGCGCCTTTATATGAGAGTCCAAACTGTGTTGCATTCACATCGTGCTAGCTCTATTCTGCTTCTCCAATTACTTACTGTACCTCTGCATGCTAATTGAATGCGGAGGCATCATTGACCGTTCAACGTTTCGGGAACCGCTACCCTCTCCCTCATTGGCATTCAAGCCGTACCAACGTAAATGCATGTCAAAAAGACACACAACGGGGTGCGCTTGGCTCTTCACCTCTTCGAGAAGTCGAACAATCATGTTACTACTTCTACAGTATCGAATCAACTGCTGCATGTCCCGTCCACCGCGTGGGCGAGGGAGAGCTTGTTGTAGGAGTAGTAAAAGCAAAAGCCTCTCCTCGTCTGCGAGCCACCGTGCGCATGGGCGAGGGAGAGGGCGTACTACTAGTAATCAAGCTTCTCCTTGTTGTACGAGTTGACGCGACACATCATAGCATGGGCCCCTCATGCTTGCCGCTAAACTTGGCTAAAAGACACACATTGTACAATATTTGCTGCAAACTCTAACATTTACCCCACCACAAATTAAAATATATATTCCTCTCTTGACCAGATCAGCGTGCAAACTACAATAACCAGGATGACAGGTAGGCCCAGAAGATTATTTTTAATAAAAAATGCTTCGAGACGGCCTCATAGCATGGAGCCGACTCCATTGATTTTAAGCTTGGTACACGCTATCCTAGACTATGTTACGATACTACCTCCCCTACACATGAAACTGCCACACAAGCGTTCGGGTTGCGCTTGGCTCTTCGCCTCTTCGGGAAGTCGAACAAAGATGGTACTACTACAGTGGAGTACTAGTATGCTTTTGGCCATCTGACACCGAATGAACTGCTGCATGTCCACCGCGTGCGGGAGGGAGAGCGTGTAGCGAAAGCTTCTCTAGTCCTGTGAGCCACCACGCTCATGGGCGAGGGAGAGGGCATTGTAATCAAACTTCTCCTTGTTGTACGAGTTGACGCGACACATCAAAGCAGTGCACTCGATATATTTCAATAATTTGCGTTTACCGATGCATTAATTACAACGCATGCATGCATGCCGTGACTTTCTAATGCACCTTGAAGTAGTATGAATATGTGATGGTAAAACTTTCTAATGCCCCGACCCTAAATCGAGAGATGGTGGTGCACGAGGAGGGCGAGATCATGCCGACGGAACAGGACCCGATGATGGAGCTCTCTATGGTCTCTATGGACCTCACCTTGCTCCACTGCCCCTTGTGCCTCCGTCCCTTGAAGCCTCCAGTGTATGAGCTTCAAATACACCTCGTCCGTTTGGCAGATCAAGCAAGGTGTAGGTTTCTTCATTGATGTGCTGTTCGATTGATTTGTGCAGTGCAAGGGAGGGCACCTGGCCTGCACGGACTGCCGCGGCGAGCGCCCCGGGAACCAGCGGCAGTGCCAAAAGTGTGAGCGCGGTGGCGGCTTCGACGTGCGGAACACGGCGATGGACGCCGTCCTCACCTCGGTGAGGGTGGAGTGCCTGCACGAAGGCTGTGGGCTCTACGTTACTTACCACAAGCTCGCCGATCACCAGAGCATGTGTCCGCTCGCGCCCTGCAAATGCCCCGTGCCCGTCTGCGGCTACGAAGGCCCGCCGCCGGTGCTCCCCTACCACATCAGCACTGTGCATCCCATGCCCATGCACAGGATCCTGTACGGCAAGGAGCTCCAGCTGCAAGTGCCAGTGTCGGAGCCGCGACTCTTGCTGTTCGCGGAGGAGGACGGCCGCGCATTTTTCTTGGTCGGCGGCGTGCTCGACGTCGGTGCGTCTATCGCCGTGTCGGTCATCTGCACCAGAGCGGGGCCGTCCCCACCACCGCACTACGCGGCCAAGCTGTGGGCGAACGGCCCGCTGGTGGAGGCCAAAGGCAGGACCGACGCCGTCAAGGTGGAAATCGAGGTGACAAGCAGCAAGGATCCCGACGCCGTCGCCATGCAGGAGCTGACCTTCTTCACAGTTCCGCCCAAATTGCTGGCCAGGGCAGGGTTGTCGAGGACGGTGTCCCTCCACATTCATATTGACAAGTTCACCTCCTAAATGATTCTACAGTGCCTTCTGTTTATCTTAGTAATATGCTAATATAGGGGTTAGCTTGGTCTACTTTAGCTTAAGAGATAGTGGATTTTGGTGGTGATGCAGCAATTACTTTGACATCAGATCAGCAGTTAAAGTAATTTCCAACTGTGGAATGGATATTTTGTGTCTGTTGGATATAAAGATCCTCTGGGTAAGAAGTATAAGCTGCTTATATGCTTGTTTGTTGAGGAAGTGTTGCATACTTCTGCGAGTTGATGCGACACATCAAAGTAGTACTACTACTAGTAGTACTCACCCGACTGCGCACCAGGCTGACGAAGCTCGTGTCGTGTTGGTGCCGTGTGCAGCCTGCACATTAAACAAAACAATTCGCCTCTTCTCTTCGTGGTTGAGAACACTACAATTCGTAGCTGCAGATGCGTGTGTGAGAGAGGATGAGTGCGTGCGTGCACCTCTTCTCTTCGTGTATAACGTACTAAACTCAGAGTACAAGTGTATGTGGGTGGCATCGACCTAGGGAGCTAGAGATGGTGCGTGCGAGAAGTCCCGAGAGACTATAGGTGTGTGCGTGGGAAAGAGGGAGAGAGATGATATGTGTCGATGTAATGCGTGTGAAAAAAAGACTAGTCTATAGCTCGCCACGAGGCTATTCCTGGCGAATGCCCCTATAACCGTAAGATATGTATCCGACGGTGCCAGTTATTGCACGTACACAACAGTAGAAAAAGAAGTACCGTGGCATATTACAAAACTGCTACACCACGGCCGAGAACGCGTGCCCACGTTACGCCATCCGGGAATAGTGCCGCACTTCGAAACTAGAACCGTCAATAAATTTTGAGCTTGCGTCTCGTCACATTCCAAATTACTACCACGCTATATTTAATTGCAAACCTGTTCACACCGATCAAAACCTAAGGCTGGTTGTAATGGGAGTATCATAAGCGGTATCATGCATGCCAACTAGATTTTTTGGATGATGTGGCACACAATTAAATGAGGAAAGAGAGGGTCTGATATCATATCATGATATTGTATCATATTAAATGTTGTACTACTTTGTGTCATGCATGGCAATTAGTAAGGCAACCTAAGATACTAACTTATGATACTATGCATTACGGAGGTAGTATCTTATACTAGTATCATATGCATGATACTAGTATATGATACTCCCCATTACAACCAGCCTAAACGATTTCCCACTTAGGAGCGTATTAGTACTCGGTTATAAATACTCTACTCCGAGATGACTGCACATTCCTCCTCAACTCCTCATCCACAAAAACAAACAAGTCTTTCATTGTCGTTCCCTTGCGTCTGCCATGGCCCGCATGAGTTCTGGGTCGAGAGATTACGACCAGGGCGAGGCGAGCATGGAAGCGGAAGGACGAGAGATGTCCCGCCTCGCCGCTGTAGCAGCCGACATGTCCCGTCGCGCCGCCGTAGCAGCACAAAGGTCCCGCCGCACCGCCGAAGCAGCACAGAGGTCCCGCCGCGTCGTCGATGCAGCAGACTGGTCCGGCTGCGCCGTGGAAGCAGCAGAGATGTCCCGCCGCGCCTCGAATGCAGCAGGGAGGTCCTCCCGCGTCGCGGCGGCCTGGGAAAATGTCTCGCGGGCAGGCGAGGACTCTCACAAGCGCATGCGCGCTATGCTCGATGGCCTGATGGGTCGGATCTCCGGCTGGATGAAGCTGCAGGATGAGATGAATGCCTCATTTGAAAATGCTACCGCCGTCATCCGGAGACTAGGGGAGGGCAAAGTGAAGCTCCGCACCAAGCGCGACCTGCTGAGGGTGAAGATCGCTGGAAGGGCGAAGCAGGTGGAGGAGACCGCTGCCTTGTTGAAGAGGACGGGCTTCATCGTCAAGAAACTTATGGACGAGAAAGACCATGCTCCGCATCGAGCGCGAAAGGCTGGTGGAGAAATCCTTGGATGCTGCCAAGCAGTGTATTAAGGACATGAAACTGATGAAAGAGATCATCGCCGCTCGCCGCGAGAACTAGTCTCCGTGACCTGTAGCGCATCGAGAAAGTAGAGATCAGCGAGCCAGATCGTTGTATGCGTCTTCCTTGTTCTTTTGCCCTTGTGTATTTCGGGCGTAGCCGCATGTGGCTTTTTTAATTATCTTCCTAAATATGTAAGACAATTATTATCCACTGTCGTCGTCCTTATATATTCATCAGTCTTGCTATAAGTCGCAGTAGATGCTATATAGGTCCGTCGAATCTTACATCAAGATCCGTGCAAAATTTTCTTTTCAAATTTTCTTTTTTATCTCTTAAATCTCAGTCGAGTGAGACATAGCCACGCCATTGAACAGGGGCTCGGGCGCCATTAATGGACACCTTGGGAGAGAGGTGGGCGGCAGATGGAGGTCAAAGGGCTCTCCTCCCGATAAGCACGCGCAGGGGTCTGATCGCACGCCTCCTGTACTTAAATAGCTACCCCGCACGGCACCTCCTAGCCAATAAAAAAAGGGGACGCGTGGCGGCACGTAAATGGTAAGTAGAACGCCCATGGTTTCAATAATACTTGTGTTTCTGATTGTAACGTGACAACACTTGTTCCAAAATGATTTTGTTGATTGTTAATGTGTGCGCCTTCGCAAATCGGACAACAAAATTACCACAGCATGTTGGTGCCATGTCATGACACCAAGCCAAGTTTCATGATTTTCATGCATGTTTTGGATTTACAGGAATTAAGAAACCAAGTTTCTCAATGTTTCCGGATGAGCCACAACGCCCAGATGTTTGAATTTCATTCCCATTTCTTGCATGGGACCTAGAAATTTACCCGAGGACACACATGTGATTTTTCAACCAACTTTGGTGCACTGGAGCATGTGCTTGTAGTCCAAATTTGAATTATGCACATTAAATGGCCAGAAACTCAATTAATGTATAAAAAAGGCCAAACGAACCCGGAATAATTCTGAAATATAACACGACACTCATATAGTTCTATGTTCCCTCTGTAAAGAAAATCAAGGGGGGGGCAGCGTATATCGTTTCGCACACAAAGGTGACACGTTCCCTCTCAAAACCATGAGCCTTCTTGAGAAAAGCTCTGGTTTGCAAGAAGCTTATACCACAACTTGTTCCAATTCGGCCAAAAAATTTACCACAACATGTTAGTGCCATGACATGACACCATGCCAAGTTTCATGATTTTCAGGCGTGTTTTGGATTTACATGAATTTAAAAACCAAGTTTCTCAATGTTCTTGGCCGAACCACGATGCCCATGTGTTTGAATTTAATTCCCATTTCTTGCATGGGACCTAGAAATTCACCCGAGGGCACGCATGTTCTTTTTCAACCAACTTTGGTGCACTGGAGCATGTGCTTGTACTTCAAACTTGAATTATGCACATTAAATGAGCAGAAACTCAATTAATGTATAAAAAAGGCCAAACGAACCCGGAATAATTCCAAAATTTAACACGACACCCATATAGTTCTATGTTGCCTCTGTAAAGAAAATCAAGGGGGGGGCAGCGTATATCGTTTCGCACACAAAGGTGACACGTTCCCTCTCAGAACCATGAGCCTTCTTGAGAGAAGCTCCGGTTTGCAAGAAGCTTATACCACAACTTGTTCCAATTCAGCCAAAAAAATTACCGCAGCATGTTAGTGCCATGACATGACACCATGCCAAGTTTCATGATTTCCAGGCGTGTTTTGGATTTACAAGAATTTAAAAACCAAGTTTCTCAATGTTCTCGGCCGAGCCACGACGCCCAGGTGTTTGAATTTCATTCCCATTTCTTGCATGGGACTTAGAAATTCACCCAAGGACACACATGTTATTTTTTAGCCAACTTTGGTGCACTGGAGCATGTGCTTGTAGTTCAAATTTGAATTATGCACATTAAATGCCCAGAAACTCAATTAATGAATAAAAAAGGCCAAACGAACCCGGAATAATTCCAAAATTTAACACGACACTCATATAGTTCTATGTTGCCTCTGTAAATAAATCAAGGGGGGGCAGTGTATATTGTTTCGCACACAACGGCGACACGTTCCCTCTCAAAACCACGAGCCTTCTTGAGAGAAGCTCTGGTTTGCAAGAAGCTTATACCAAAACTTGTTCCAATTCGGCCAATTTTTTTACCACATCATGTTAGTGCCATGACATGACACCATGGCAAGTTTCATGATTTTCAGGCGAGATTTGGATTTACAGGAATTTAAAAACCAAGTTTCTCAATGTTCTCGGCCGAGTCACGATGCCCAGATGCTTGAGTATCATTCCCATTTCTTGCATGGGACCTAGAAATTCACCCAAGGACACACATGTGATTTTTCAACCAACTTTGGCGCATGGAGCATGTGCTTGCAGTTCTAATTTGAATTATGCACATTAAATGACCAGAAACTCAATTAATGTTTAAAAAAGGCCAAACGAACCTGGAATAATTCCAAAATTTAACAGGGCACTCATATAGTTCTATGTTGCCTCTGTAAAGAAAATCAGGGGGGAGGCAGCGTATATCGTTTCACACACAAAGGTGACACGTTCCCTCTCGGAACCACGAGGCTTCTTGAGAGAATCTCCAGTTTGCAAGAAGCTTATACCAAAACCTGTCCAATTCGGCCAAAATTTATACAAATGAAAACATGGTTTAGATTATCCCAAACATCTCGCTACCTAGACCAATGTACTGTGATTTGAATTCAAGATAAAATGGATACAAATATTTGAATTGGAGATCGTATGGTACATGTAGTTCATATTGAAATATGATTACTACTATATGCATGTTTTTTGTTATCAAGATAATATTTAAATGATGGTATAACTTGACAACAATCGTATTCAAATAAGGAAAATTGATTCAAATTTAGTCCATATGGTAGACGACAATATATATATTCATAGGGTGGAGTAAAATGTTCATATAAGATGGAAGATCAAAATGTAGGACTACATCCATTATAAACCGCAAGATCACCTAACGATATATTCGAATTCAACATAACATGGATTCAAAAATTAAAATTCGAGATCCTGGCATTTGTAATCATATAAAAAGGGACATGACTCTTTCTTGTGGTGGGAATTGATTGGTTTTTTGTTGTTGTTGAGGGAAGTGCGAATTGATTTGGTACTGTATAGGCTAATCTTGTTCTCCCGATTTTTTTTACATTTTCTTGTAGTTTTTTCAATGGCATTTATAGCAATATAGTAAAAAGGGGACATGACTCTCTTGTGTCTTGTATGAATTGTTTTTTTGTACACATTAAGTTTGTTCTGCCGAACATGGAATCCGCGCCTTATTATCCTGAAATTTTCAAGCTCGAGTATCTTTTGTCTATTCTGCTGTGAAACTCCCGCCTCTTCAACCCGCGCCGCGCCTTGTTATCCCAAAATTTCGACGCGCACGAAAACTCCCTCCTCATCCGAAATCGGTCCCGCAGCCCAGACACGCGAAATCCCCCTTCTACCCCTCAGCCAGAAATGCCGCCTCGACGCTGCGTGGTCAAAACCGGTGGGGGTACGTTCGTAACTTACCCCACATTTCGGACAAGTGCATCCCTAAGCCATGGCTCCCCCTACCTTCCGCTTCGTCCCCCCCCCATTCGTACACCGAGGCCGCCAAAACCCGCGAAACCCCATGCTCCTCCGTCGGCCTCCCGACCGTCGCCCAGCCGGAGACTCTTCCCCGACGACGTCGTCCACAGCAACTGCTCGACGTCCCTCATCCACCGCACCGGATGAGGATCCGTCGTCGATCTCATCGTCCCACCGGATCAGCTGCCCCGTCCTCCACCTCCAAGGAGCTGTCCTGATGTTCGCCTCGTCTATCGCGCCACCTCCATCCCCACAGCGCCATCTTGACCTGCCCCACCGAAACCGCAGCACCCTCACCAATTCCTTCGATGAAGCCGAGTCCTACTCGGTGCCACCAAGGAGGTTCTACACTCATCGCTGCATTTTATCTTTTATTCGATCTCACGGGGCTGCCGGTGCTCGATACCGAGCAGCCATGGTGGGTCTCCATCAACGGCGCCATCACCGGCCACTTCCTCCACGGCATCTCTCCCCCGTGGCGTTGCTTCCTCGGTGGCGACTTCCACACCAGCACTAGCTGCTACTGCTCCGGCTCTTGCTCGCGCTGCTGCTGCTCCAGCTCTCCCTCGCGCTGCGGCTCTGTTCTTGCTATCGGTCGCGCTGATGCACTGCTCTGCTCTGCTATTGCTGTCGGTCGCGCTACTGCTCCGCTCTTGCTCTCGCTCATGCTGCTGCTCTGCTCTGCTCTTGCTCTCGCTCGTGTTGCTGCTGCACGACCTGCGGCAACTACAGGAGTTGCTGCTTTAGCACTCGCTTGCGGTGCTGCTGCACGAGTTGCTCTCTGCTAGTGCGTTCCCTGCTCGAGCGGCTGCTGGTTAAGATCACTGCTTCTCTGCTACTAGTGCTCGAATGCCCTAAACTTCTATTGCAATGCTCTGCTACTAGTTCAATCAGTTTCGACTGTAAAGTTCAGTTTCTTCAATTAAGTTCAGAGTGAACAGTATTTATAGCATCTGTCGGAGTGGCCGTGGCGCGGCTGATGCATTTTACATCTTGCACTTTTTGGTGATGTATTTTACATCATCTATTGCAAATGCTATTAGAGTCCCACTTTAGATTAATGTTGTCTGTCTTGTCCTGCTTCAGCCTCGCCGTCGTACACCTCACCGGAGCTGCTCCAACGATAGAACCATCCATCACAGCGGAGCAGTACCCTCGACGCCGTCTCCAGAGGCCTCAGATCTTCTTCCCCACCTCCGACAGTCACACCAGCATCACCATCCTCCATGTCCAACCCAATGATGCTGAGGTCGACAAGGCTATGCCAAAGAGGTTGTACACTCATCGCATCACTTTGTTACTCTGCATTCATGTAGATCCCTCAGGGATCCTTTGGTTCAAAGCAGTTGCAAATCTAGAAATAAATGAATCATGGTCACAAAGTTAACAGGGAGAAAACTAAATGCTCTTTTGAACCACAATTTGAATCGGTTTAGCAAGATAGCCATTATATGATACTCATGTGGACCAAATCTAAGCTCACAAAATATTTCTAGGGCAGGCTTCAGCCTGTTGAAGACTGCCTACTAGAATCGCCACTAGTTCAAAGAAAAAGGGAAGGAAAACATAGGAATTGGAAACTTTACTATGGTACTACTATTCATGCATTTGGTTAGAAGGAATGGAGCAACGCAAAACTGGAGGATATTTTTTCCTTCGGTGTCTCTTTCAAAGAAAAAATGTAGGAATTTTAATATCCACTTGGACGTCCTTTTCAAATTAATATGCATGAAGAACATGACTAATTGCATTACTGGCATAATAAGATTCTTATTTTACATTTTTCATGTGGTTTGACTTTAATTTAACCATGTTTCTCCATTCCTGTGTTCTTCCAATTCATGTGAACCAAACACCCAGGTTGACAGACATCCTATGTTTGCAAATGCTCTGTTTTGCACGTGTATTCCTATCCTATTCCTGTGTTTTTCCTGTCCCTGTGTTTTTAGAATCCTCCAATTCTAAGGAGCCCTTACAGATTTACTTCATTTTCAGATAGGTGTCAAAGAAAACTCTGGGTGTTATGTCATGCTCCTGTCGTGCCGTCATCCACCCCACCTGAGGTGCACCATCGACGGAAGTGTTCACTGCAGCAAAGATTCCCCCTGCAGACTTTCTTTCACCGCCTCAGATCATCTTCCCCGTTACCGGCAGCCAGGCCAACTGCATTACCATCATCGACTGAGCAGATGAACCTGAGGACTACACAGTTCCGGAAGAGAGGTCGCACTCTTTCGTGTCTGCTTACGTTATACATCGGTTATTATTACCTGCTACTTTATCGTCCTGTTCACCTCTTAGACTCCAAGTCAGGTCCAAACTAATGTTCAAACTTGAGTTTTAAAATGCCTGTGGGGCACATATCGAGGCAGCAATGAATAGTATCTGTCTACTATCTGGTTCATCTGGGGTCTTCTATGTGGTTCATGTTGGGTGGGCAACAAATAGTAGATGATCCATCATCTATCTTTTAAACTGAAGCTATAATCTGCCTGCTATCATTAGTTTTGGATCTATCCACTCGTTTTCTACCATCAGTCTTGATTTCTGCATGCAGCCCTTAGGCCTTACATAATCTAACTATGTTTTTTTATTATGCATGTCAGTTATTGTACACAATCGTACTGAACATGTAGAGAAAAAGAGAAGACCGTTATGTGGGAATGTAATGTCATGCAGACGCCGCTCCATGGTGGGCGAAGTGCCCCCCCCCCTCCCCACATTCCAGATTGTATTCCAGAGGAAGATAACTATTCAGAGGGGGATTTAGAGGGAGCCGACCACTCCTATTTACCCCCTGAGGTGTTTGCTCTAACCTGGCATGCTGATGTTGGTCATATCATGCATATGGCGCCTCGCATTGCTTACATTATACATCTTATATGTCATCAGCTTTGTTTAGGTTTGCTTTATGTGAATGCCACCTGTTTGGTTTCTATATCATACTCCCACCGTTCCTAAATATTTGTCTTTTTAGAGATTTCAACAAGTGACTACATACAGAGCAAAATGAGTGATTCTACACTCTAAAATATCTCTATATACATCTGTATGTGGTAGTCCATTTGAAATCTCTAAAAAGACAAATATTTAGGAACGGAGGGAGTATATGTGAATTATGCAATGCCATCTTCTTTAGCCAGGCATCATATACGTGAATCATGCAATGCCATCCTGTTTAGCCAGTCATCATATATGTGAATTGTATCATGCCATTTTTTTCATAATGTATTCTATTTGTCAACAATGTTTATACATTCATCTACTCTTCCTGTGCATCAGCCATTTGAGTCGGTCATGGGAAAATCTGGAGTGAAAACAAGGTCTTCTGAGTAGTCAGTGCTACCTGTGAATGCAGATTTCTTGCTGGTTACAGATAGCTCCTCAGAGAGGGATTCAGAGATAGATGACCAGTCGTATTCCCCCCCTGAGGTGTATGCTCTAACTTGGCAGGGTTATATTGCTCATATCATGCATATGGTGTCTTGCATTGCCATGCCATCTGCTTAGATTAGACATGCTTTGTGTGAATGCCTCCTGTTTGCTTTCTATATCAGATATGTGAATTATGCAATGCCATGTTTTTAGCCAGTTATCATATATGTGAATTAGGCACCACCATGTAGCCAGGCATCATATATGTGAATTATCTCATGCCATCCTTTTTTTTATTACGTATTCCATTTGTCGACAATTTGTGTATATTAAACTACTCTCCATGTGTATCAGCCATTTGAGCCAGTTATGGAAAAATCTGGAGTGAAAACAAGGTCTTCAGAGCAGGCAATGGTACCTTGTGAAGCATATATCTCGATGGTTACAGGTAGCTCCTCAGAGGAGGATTCAGAGACAGATGACCAGTCCTATATCCCACCTGAGGTGTATGCTCTTAACTTGCAATGTTTATATTTCTCATATCATACATATGGTGTCTTGCATTGCTTAGTTTAGACATCATATACACAATATTCGATGCCATCTGCTTAGTTTAGAGATCATACATGCGAGTGCCAATTGCTTAGTATATGAATCAATTATGTGAATTATATCATGCCATCATGTATACTTCGACAACATGTATGTGAATTATTTCATCCCAACCTATTTTAGAAAGACATCATATAGTTTTGTCATGTCATCCTATTTAGATACTCATCATATATCTGAAACTGTGTCATGCTATCCTTTTTAGTTAGCCATCATATATGTGAAATTGTGTCATGCTGTCATGTTTGGTTAGACAACATATATGTGAATTACCACATCTGTCTATCATACAATGTCTGTACTTTCAATTTCTTTTCTTGTTTATCAGCCATTTGAATTGGAGGGGCTGATGGCAGTATCTAAGGGAGTAAAAACCCGTTCTTCACAAAAGATGGTGCTACCCGTCGATGCAGATAGAACCATGGTTGTACTGGCCCACGAACTAGCCCCACCACACATAATCGAGACCCTTCCAGATTGTACACTTACACCATTGGACAGAGAACCAGCTACACCCCATCTAACCCCAGCCCCAGTGGATAGTAACCCACTTCTAGTTGACACAACACCATGTCCACCACAGAGTACCCCCACACGAGTAGTTTGTAAAGCAACTGCAGTGCCCAAAGCACGAAGACCACCACAGCGAACCCAAACTCCATGTTTGAAGCAGAAGAGCAACTGTTCTCAGGTCAGATTCCGTAGCTATGGTCTATAGTCCTTTGCTCTTGCATCACTGTATTTACTCATACCAACTAATTTCAAATTTGAAGGATCCAATTAAAACTCCAATGGCGCAACAGGTATGTTTTAAACCTATTTCATTAACTGGATTGCTGTTCTAATTTCTTGCTCTATGTTGATTTCAGTTTCAGTTGTATAAACAGTTATGTTCTCATGTCATGCACATTACAAGTGTTGCCAGTGTTGTGTAGTTTCCCACACTTATATTCTATTTATGCTGCTGTGTCTTAAAAGTATATGATTTGAACTGTGTCTCTATCTTGATTTGGCAACATAAACTAGAATGATATGGACAATACAGTGACCATAGTACATAGATATATGTTTGTTTCATGCTGTTATCCTATCCACCTTACTACTGAACCGGTTTACCAAAATGAGTTTCATATACTACATGCTAAGCCTGTGATGTGTCTGCCTGTTTCTCTTGTAGAATGCGAACAGAATATTGGAGAAGAGCACCCCATTATGCAATGGTAGAGAAAGTAATGCAGATAAGGTTCAAGATAGTGAGACAACCCTGTTGGTCTCCAAGAAAGGTGATAAAAACTATCTTGTAGATAGTGAGACAACCCCAAAGTCCTGCATTGATGTAGTGTTCGAGTTACTGGCCACTACCGCTGGCACAAGCTCTTTGAACTCACTGCCTGAATCACTTCGGCTTCTTCAGTCTCAGCTACAAGCTGAAAGGCATCAGTCAGCTGTGCTGTGGCAAGAAGCCGAAGGACTGAGGAAGTTCCTGCAGAATTCAGATGCATACTTTCTGGTGCAACAACAAGCGCTGGACGATTTTAGCGCCAAACAAGAGAAAACTAATAAGCTTGCTAAGCTTCTTGCTAGCATGGTGGGTATCCAGGATATCATTTATTGAGCTCTTTTGAAGTGGTTTCAGTTCTGGACTTGTCTTGCTGCCGCGTTTATTTTCACTGGTGGCCAATTTAGACGCCCAGTGTATGTAATATGCTGCTTTGTTCACTATATTTGCACTGGTGGCGAACTTTGATGCCCAGTGGATGTAATATTTGTAATAGTCGTAATAGCCTAGCGTAAGTTGCTTGCTTATTTATTTCCTTATTGTCTTGTTTATTTTTTTGCTGGTAGTCGTTGCAGTTATTTTTCCGCAGTAACCTTTTTATTTAGAAGTAGTCCTGCTGCCTTCTGTAGTTTGCCTCCTAAGGTCCATATGATCCATGGGCCTTCTACGGGCCGTAGATTCAATGGGACTTCTACGGGCCATATGATCGATTGGCCAAACATGGGCCGTACTTTCGTGGACAATTAACGGACCGCAATATGGGAAATAAATGGGCTATAATGGGAATCGTCTGTTTATGGGCCATTAACAGGCCCATGTTTACAATGGGCTTAATTCGAACGGCAGGCATAACGGGTCGTTAATGGGCCATATGTGATGACGCCATGAAAATGGCCCAACGGATTAAAGGGCCACAGACGGGCCGACTTTAACCACGAGCTGAATTTGGCCCACAAGCGAAACAAGCCAGTAATGAACCGTAAGTAATCGAATGCCGGAAATGAGCCCAATAATAAATGGGCCCTTTGAAGGTCGAAAGATAACACAGGCTGAAACGGCCCAATCGAATAATGGGCCGCTAATGGGTATAAAGTTATATACTGTTCATTATGGGCCAGTTTCACCACGGGCCGTTTATGGGCCAAGATTTAGAAAGGGCCTCATATGGGCTGAAATACGTCATGGGCCATACATGGGCCAGAAGTTACAACGGGCTGGAATCATATTGGACGGCCCATATGGCGCTACTGGGCCTAATTTGGATAGGCTATAACGGGCCGTGAGTTAGCGGGCTGTAAATGGGCTATATGCGAACATGCCGTTAACAGGCCTTCGGTGGGCTGGGCCGCTACCTTTTGACTAAGTCAAACGGGCCAGCCTTTTGACCTGAATGGGCCACTGTTGGGCCATGCCACGTGTCGACGTATCATAGGTGCGTCCCGTCCATTCGCTGGATGACATCTGTCCCACCACTGAGCTGACACATGGATACTCCGGCGAATGAGAATTTTACACGTGGAAAATCCCCACTGGTCAGGGCTGTTAAGGGGTTATCGGATCCAAACCGGAACCCAATAGCTTAAAGGCGACCCATTATGGTGGATGCCACGTGTCGGTTACCCTTGACGAAAGCACTTCTATGACGCGCGATTTATCGTCATGGAAGTGGACACTTCCGTGATGATAATTTTGGTAATGTCATGGAGCACTTCTACGACAGCACAGGTATGACTATCTTGATTCTGTCATAAAATCATCATGGATGTACATGCATGACAGAAAACGCGACCTACTGTAACAAACACGTATCATCACGGAAGTGTATTTTTTTGTAGTGCATGTTAAGTCACAGCCCCTCCAACCAGACGTAGTCCTTGTGCAGAAGGATGAACTGGTCGAACAAATATCATGTCGCCATCGAGCACCACTGGTTATCTCTTCTACCCATGTTTATATTCAACATTTTTTCCTTCGTGTGTTTCGTCTCGATGCATGTTTAGTTTCCATTCGGTACTTAGTTTTAGCTCGTTGTAGTTTGTTTTTCATTCGTTCCGCTGCTGGGTTCCGAGAGTTTTGAGATTTCCGAAGAAATTTTAAAACTCCCATTTACCCCCCTCTGGTAGACATACTTTGTTCCTACAAAGTCCTTTGTGGGTGATGGCCATGGTGGGTTAGACAAGGTTGCTTCTTCGTGGACCCTTCGTGGGTGGAGCCCTCCGTGGACTTGCGCAACCATTACCCTTTGTGGGTTGAAGTCTCCATCAACGTGGACGTACGATAGCACCACCTATCGGAACCACGCCAAAAATTCTCCGCGTCTCCATTGCATTTGCACACTCCAACCCCATCCCTTTAGTTTCTTGCAGTTTGCATGCTTTACCTTTTTTGCTACCCATACTCTTGTCATGCTTGCATGAAATGTATTGTGTGCGCTTTAACATGTGCTAAACTCAACCTTAACTTGAAGAAATTAAAAACTGCCACTTTTGCTTGTTAAGGGTCTAATCACCCCCCTATAGACCTCTCTTCTCGATCCTTTCAATTGGTATCAGAGCTTTGGTCTCCATTGCTTTGGTTTAATCGCCATTGGAGGAAGATGGATGAGTCTACGTTTGGGAGTATTAGACATAGAGTGCCTATTCTTGATGGGGAGTTTTATGGTTCATGGAAAAATGATATGCTTGAGATTTTCAATGAATATAATTTGAACAAGTATATTCTTAGCCCTTATGTGCCTCCTGTTGATCCTTTGCATCCTACCCCCGATGAATATCTTGACATGATTCGTAATCTTAGAACTATTGAACTTATCATTAGAGGTTTGCCTAGAAATTTGCTTATATGCTTACCTACCTTTGAATGTGCATATACTATATGGAATTATCTTGAGGAACGCTTTCCAAATTATTCCTTGAAAAATCTAGATAAGATTCTTCATAAATCCATTGCTTTCCATAAAATGAAGCCTAGTGATCCCAAGTTTGATGAATGTCTATTTGAGCTCCGTGATCTTATGTGTGCCAAGGGTAATGTTGGAATCATTAGTAGCATCATCTCGGAGACAATTAGAATTCATAAGCTTGAACATTGTCATGATCATAAATCTAATGAATCACTTGCTGTAGGTGATGATCACACACATGATGATGGTGACATTGAGCATGGCTATTATGTTGAAGACGAAGAAAGTGATATTGACTATGAGGAGACTATGAGAAATCTTAGTCTCATGGCCAACTTTCGTGGCTACATGGCCGGAGGAAAAGAGTGGATTCTTGATAGTGGATGTACCGATCACATGACCTAAGATAAAGACATGTTCTGTGAGCTAGCTAAAAATGATGGTCCACGCAAGTATGTCACTTTTGGAGACAACTCCAAGGGTAAGGTACTTAGCCTTGGTAAGGTGGCCATATCCAACGATAGCTCTATTAAAAATGTTACGCTCGTTGAATCTCTTGGTTACAATCTTCTTTCTGTATCTAGACTAGCTGACTTTGGTTTCAATGTTCTATTTACCGAAGTAGATTGCCAAGTGTTTCGTAGAGATAATCATAATATGGTCTTTACCGGTATTCGTAGAGGTGATCTATACATTGTCGATTTCACTAAGAGAGCCCAACCTCGTACTTGCTTAATTGCTAAATCTTCTAAAGGATGGTTATGGCATAGAAGGTTAGGTCATGTGGGCATGCGAAATCTTGATAAGCTTATTAAAGGTGATCATATCCTTGGTGTTAAAGATGTTATATTTGACAAGGATAGACTTTGTAGTGCTTGTCAAGCAGGAAAACAAGTTGGAGGAAGTCATCTCGTGAAGAACATCATGACCACTAGGAGACCTCTTGAGCTACCTCACATGGATCTCTTCGGTCCCAATGCTTATAAGAGTCTTGGTGGTAACTCTTTCGGTTTGGTCATTGTTGATGACTTTTCAATATTTACGTGGGTGTTCTTTCTTAATGATAAATCGCAGGTCCAAAAGATCTTCAAGAACTTCGCCAAGAAGGCCCAAAACCAATTTGAAGGGAAGATCAAGAAGGTTCGAAGCAATAACGGAATGGAGTTCAAGAACGCCAATGTGGATACCTTTCTTGATGAAGAAGGGATTTCACATGAGTTCTCGGCTACGTACATGCCTCAACAAAATGGAGTTGTTGAGAGGAAGAACCGGCCACTTATCAAGATGGCGAGAACGATGCTTGCTAAATACAAGACGCCAAGACACTTTTGGGTGGAAGCGGTTGAGACAGCTTGTCATGCTACGAATCGAGTACATCTTCACAAGCTTCTCGGCAAAATGACATACGAGCTACTCACCGGCAACGAACCCCAAGTTGGATACTTTCGAGTATTTGGCTCAGAGTGCTACATTCTTGATAAGCATCGTCGTTTGAAATTTGCTCCTAAATCGCATGAAGGTTTCCTACTCAGTTATGGCTCAAACTCTCACACTTACCGTGTCTACAACAATTTCACCCGAAAGGTTGAAGAGACGGTAGATGTGAAGTTTGATGAATCTAACGGCTCGCAAGTAGAGCAATTGCCAATTGATGTAGGAGATAAAGATCCCTCGGAAGCAATTCAAGACTTATCTATTGGAAATTTTTGACCAACAGAGGTGAAGGAGAGCACTTTGTCCATTCAAGTGGGAGCCTCAACTTTACATCAAGGTGAACCACAAGTTGACTTGGAGGCATCGACAAGTGGAACATGTCAAGACGAAGGAAATCAGGAAGTACAACAAGATGAACCACCTCAACCTCCGTCTCCACCTCCACAAGCGAACGACAATGCCACCAACAATGAAGAAGAAGAAGATTATGATGAGGATGTTCCACCCCAACCCAAGCAAAATCTCTCACGAGTTAGAGCAAGAATCTCAAGAGATCATCCCATCGAACAAATCTTCGATGACATCCAAACCAGGAGAATCACTCGCTCTAAAACTTGTCTAGCTAACTTTTGTGAACACTACTCATTCATTTCTAGTGTTGAACCTATGAAGGTAGAAGAAGCCCTTGAGGATCCAGATTGGATAAATGCTATGCATGAAGAGCTCCACAACTTCGAGAGGAATCAAGTGTGGACATTGGTTGAAAAGCCCAATGATGATCATAATGGAATTGGAACCAAATGGGTGTTTCGGAATAAGCAAGATGAGGATGGACAAGTCGTACGCAACAAGGCCTGTCTCGTCGCTCAAGGCTACACTCGAGTCGAAGGTATGGACTATGGTGAGACATATGCCCCCGTTGCTAGACTTGAGTCCATTCGCATTTTACTTGATTATGCCAATCACCATGATATCAGTTTATACCAAATGGACATTAAAAGTGCTTTTCTAAATGGTGAAATTGAGGAGGAAGTTTATGTTAAACAACCTCCCGGCTTTGTTAATCCCGAGAAACCTAATCATGTCTACAAACTTCACAAAGCTCTTTATGGTCTTAAATAAGCTCCTAGAGCTTGGTATAAATGCTTTTTTTGACCTGGAAACTGTAGGAGAGGCTCCTACTGTGATAGATTAAAACATAGTAGAGTTACATATTATGTACATGCACTTGAGGGAAGCCCCTCAAGGAAGCAGAAACCAAGGAACTAGGAGAAGCTAGACCAAATAAGGGGTGTCTGAAAAAAGACCAGTGGAGAGGTCACAATTACAAAGAGAGGGCAAACAAGGTGATGTAGTCCCAATAAGCTTTGTCCACTCTGAATTTGAGCCAAAGGAGATCTGCTTTGGTTCTTTCTCTCCAAGCTGCCAAAGATGGGTTTATATGCCTGAATATATAATTGTTCCTTTCCTTCCAGATATTCTAGGCCACAATACCCACCAATTCAAAAAAGAGATCTCTAGTGAATGACCTTTTGGCAGCTTGGATGGCTTCAATTCGGGAATGATTTAGATTCCAAGAAACGCCCACCCTCGTCCAGCAAGACACACTAAATGGACATGCAAAAATTAAGTGGTTAATAGTTTCTTCAACACCAGAATCACAATGGACACAATTAAAGCCATCATTGGTGTTAAAGTGTCTCCGTCTCAGCATGTTTCTAGTATTCAATCTGTCAGCCAGCAGAAACCACATTAAAACTTTAAGTTTCATATGCAACTTTGACTTCCATATCCATGCAAACAGAGGAGGCGCCACGATATCTTTATGACGGTGCTCATATTTTTTGGGGGGGAGTAAGCCTGTCCCCATTCGTAGGCCCATGAATCAATTGCACTTGAATGATTGAGTGTCTCTGGTTTAAGTGATATCACTGATTGAAGTTCCGCGAACGCTTCTGGCGAGAGTGGTACATGGAACATATCGGACCATTCTGTGGTTGCATAGAACTCCGCAACCGAGCAATCCTCATTGATGACAAAAGAGAAAAGCCATGCAAAACGAGTGGAGAAAGGAGTCCCATGCCACTTGTCATGCCAAATGGCAATGTCGTGCCCATTACCAGCCAACGGAGAAGATTTTCCTCTGAAAATCGGCATTAGCTTGCAGATTTGTTTCCACCAAAAAGAACCACAGATCGGTGATGCATGTGGAATAGACTGAGTGTAATAAGAATCCCAAATGAGGTGTACCCAAGGCAGGTCAGCCCTGTTGTAAAATTTATCAAGAAATTTGAGCAAAAGACCTTGGTTTTGAACTTTAATATTGATAACACCAAGACCCCCATGTGCCTTGGGACAGCACACTCTTTGCCAAGCTGCCAAAGAATTACAAGACTCCCCTTGCTCAGTTTTCTTAGTCCACACAAATCTTCTTCTAACCTTGTCAAAGTATTGTATGAAATTTGCATTTAACTGTAGAGTGCACATTGCAAAGTTAATCATAGAGGTAGCAATAGAATTGACCAAGGTGATCCTGGAAGCGTGGCAGAGGAGAGAACATGTGCTGGATATTCTTCGCTCAACTCGGTCCACAAGAGGCAGGAGATCTGTCATAGTGGGTTTGGTGGTGCCGAGGGGGAGGCCTAAATAAGTGAAAGGCATCTTTCCTACTTCACATCCAAACACAAAAGCAAGATCAGAAGCTGCTGTTGGGTTTACATTAATGGGCACCAATATAGACTTTTGAAAGTTTATTTTCAGGCCCGACGATAGAGCAAAATCTTGCAAGACCCTTTTGAGATGTAGGAGCTGCACCCTACAGGCTGGAAGGATAATGATCATGTTGTCGGCATATTGAATGATGGGAAACTTACCATGTCTCCGGATTGGAAGGCTCAACTTTCCCTTAGCAAATTCATCATTGATCACATATTGCAGTAGTTCCGCCGCAAGGACAAACAATAATGGAGACACAGGGTCACCTTGACGTACACCTCGTTTGCAGTGAAAGGATTTACCTGGTACGGTATTTAGCAAAACCGAGGAATGGTCTGATTCTAGTAAAACCTTGATCCAATGTGTCCATCTGCTATCAAACCCCAACTTTTCCATCATAGAAAAAATGAGCTCATGCTCCACCAGATCAAAGGCTTTTTTGAAGTCCAGCTTAAGAAGAACAATTTCTCTGCCAGAGTGCTCGCATTGGTGAATATATTCAAAGGCCCAAGCACGACAGTCCTGAATGGATCTGCCCTTTATAAAGTCGTACTGGTTCTCATGAATGATTTTTAGGATTACTTTCTGTAAATGATCAGCTAACAACTTTGTCAACAGTTTGAGACAACAATTGAGCAGTGAAATGGGACGAAAATCATTCACCGTATGAGAGTGATTAGGGACAAGTTGAGACAGTCCAGCAAGATGTCACCTTCCCAAAAACTCTGACACAAATCATAGAAATCAAACTTGATTATGTCCCAGCATGATTTTAAGAAACAACCATTAAAACCATCCGGTCCCGGGGCCTTGTCCAAAGGTAAGTTCTTGACTGCCTCATCAATCTCCAAGTGAGTAAAAGGCTGAGAGAGGCCACCAAGATCAATATTGGCCGAGACAAGATCGTCCAATTTGAATTTCATCTCAAGAGGAATTGAAACCCCTAGCCTTTCTCTGAAAGCATGGAACAGGGCATCGGCTTTGCTGTCATGACCCTCTAAAACCACACCGTTTGCAAGAGTCAGCGAGGCTCTAGAATTGCATCGGTGCCTTTCGGTGGCCATTCTTTGAAAGAACTTAGTATTTTCGTCCCCATACTTAATGTAGCGTATAGTACATCTCTTGTGCCAGTATTGCTGTTTTTAATCTTGGAGATGAATAATATGAGCCTTGAGAATTTTCCTGAAATTCCATTCTTGGAGAGCTAGTTGCCTTTTTTCTTCAAGGCCGTCCAAAAACTTCAAAGCTTTTTCAGAGTTTTCAAGCAGTAATGAAAGACGCGAGAGGGCCTTACTCCACTATCGTAATGCACGAGCAAGCGCTTTGAGTTTGCCATTTAGCCTTCTAGCGGGATCAGTAATTTTAGAAGGAATCGCCCACGTCTTCATGACCACATCTTTAAACCCCGGGTGGGAGACCCAAAAGTTTTTAAAATGGAACAACTTGGTTCTAGCAAAATTTGATTGCACAGAGAAAAGACATGGCACATGGTCGGAAACTGGCCTCGCAAGCGATCTTACCGTAGTATTTGGATAGGAGGAGGTCCAATGATTCGACGTAAAAAACCAGTCTAATTGTTCCAAAAGAGGCTCTTGCTACATATTACTCCAGGTGAACAAGGCACCACAAAGAGGAATTTCCACCAAACTTAATGATCTAATAATATCATTAAAGGTTATCATATCAGCAATGTCTCCTCTAGGGTGATTCCTATTTTCAGGCGAACGTATGAAATTAAAATCACCCATGAGAACCCAATCATCCGAGGAACCAATTTGCAAATCGTAAAGCCACGAAACAAAATTCAATCGTTCATCCCCCGTGCATGGGCCATAGATATTTGCAAGCATCCAAGAGTGAGATGATTGCATAGATTTAAACGAGATAACTAATGCCCATTGCATAGAGAAAATTACCGAGCCAGAGAACTTTGCACTATTCCATATGACAAGGAGACCTCCGGAGGAACCTATCGAAGGAACGAAGGCAAATTTATTGAAATGCTTCGGACAAAACTTACGCAAATAAGAATGGTCAAAGTGATCACGTTTTGTCTCTTGAAGATAGATGATCGAGCACCCCGAGTTGTCAATATGCGATCGTAATGCCAGGTGCTTTGCATCAGAACCAATGCCACGCACATTCTAGCAAATAATATTCCATGAACTAGCAACATGATTCATACCAAAATAAAATCCATAACATCATACTCGAGGATAACCGAAGAAGGAATAAAACATGCAGTGCGCCATACAGCAGGAAATAAAAGAGTGGTTCTGAACGACAGAAAACAAACACAAGCTGACAATAACCTAATGCAAAATAAGATAGTCGATGCATGTAGAAGTAATAAGGATCTCAGTCCTTGGACTGTGTCGCTTCCCTTGGAGCAAGCAGCTTGTCTTCAGAAAGCTCTGAAGGATGGATGCCACAATCCACTGATCCCATCTATTGAATAGAAGCAATCGAGAGCGGCTCAGGAGCAGTGTTAGGAACAGGAGAAGGAGCTGGATCAGGGACGGCCATGACTATAGCAGGTACAATAGCAGACTTGCGTTTGCGTGAATCAGAGGGCATATCCACCTTAAAGCCCTGATACATGTTGTTGCGGCTGCTTCTACAAACTTCAGATGTAACTAGCGGAGTTGCAGCCCTTGGCTTTCTACCTCTCTTCTTGACTGCATGATCAACAACAGATTCTGAAGGAGAAAGCACTGGCGCGAAAACAGCAGGGCTGCTAACATTAGACAAAGCCATAGTGTCCATGTTATCATTCTCACCAAAATCAGCAGAGGAATCAGAACTAACAAGAGACTACGACTGAATAGCATGGAGACCAGGTGAGTCCTCAAAGCATAATTTTTTGGCCACTTTTCTTTCAACTCCAACCTAATCAGAGCGAGCTGAAAGCATGGATTGAACACCCAAGAACCTAATCAGCTTGGCAGGGATCGTAGGAACCTTGAAAAAAATGCAATCCTTAGCAGGTTTTGGGCGAAGAAGGTCCTTGATCGCAGACAGAGCCAGACAAAACACATCAGGGATATCTTCAGAGCTCCAACTTGCGGCTTCTGACAGAGCGGCTTGATGGAAATTATTACTAAGCAGACAAAAGTTGATCTGCAGAGTTTGATGGCCATTCTATCCAGAATAGTCAACAGATCCTTGAGGAACGCCATTAGCATTGATAACCAGAGGTTCTTCATCCATGGAAGCAGTTACAGAAAGGTTATCATTATAGGCAGAGAGAGGACTATCGGCTATATTTGGTTCAAGCACTAGACCATCAGAGAACCTCGCCCCCTGTTCCCGCAGCAATCTTTGGTAATTAACCTGTCCCCTGGCTGGAACAAAAGGTGGAGAGGGAGGAGCAAGCAAGGCGATTGGGCATTGTTTCCACCAGAAGCAGCAGCCCCGGCTAGGCAAAAACACCATTACGGACCAACCACGCCTATAATCTGACCTGGAACGCTTGCTCAGCCGTAGTGTGCGGCCCAAACAGTGGATGAGCATCTCCACTAGGAGGCAAAGGATCCTCACCAGCAAGGGAAACATCATGCTCAAACACATTTGCTCCATCAGAACGGACAATAAAGACTGGTACTGTCCAGGAGCGCCTCTGACCCACCATCTGGTGCATGACAAAGTCCTTAGGTCCCACAGACGGGCTCATAATCCAAGCTTGAACAAGAACCCCCGACAATGCTTCTCGAGGGCTAAACCATATCAGCAGCTTACCAAAGTGAGAAACTGCCTTTTCAACCCAATATTGCGTCTGATCATCCTGGGGGAAAGCAAGCAGTAGGATCCAGGTATAGCGACCAAGCACCGGCATGCGCATATTTATCGCTTCATCATGCTTAACAAAAGTGACCTCTACTTCCTCATACAGCATATAGGTTTTCCCAATGAGAGCATCTCTAAGAGGCACAATATGGATGCAGAACAGACCCAGCCCTAAAGGAGAATCCTCAAAGAAACGAACAGAGTAGCCATCGTGATTGAGCATACCAGCAATAGCAGATCTAGCCTCCGCCCGCAAGTGAACTGGGATAGCTCTGCGTCTCTGCGATGAGGAAGCGATCATGGTTCAATGGCGGATTGCCACTGAGAACCATATCCACGCGAGCCTTGCGATCTGGAGATCCCTGCTCCACCATCATACCATGGAGCAGGAACGCAAGCGGGTTGACGGGGAAGTTGGCCATCTCCTTGGAGGAGCAGAGAGCGATGGTGGAACAGGACGAAGCAGAATATGAGGCGTCCAGCGGCAGGTGCGATTGTTTTATGGGGACCTTTGGAATCCAAACCGTCTGCTTAGAAAATCTCAGTTTTTTCCAGCCCACCACCGCGTGGTCGTAGGCCCATCTTGACTGACAGCATGGGGACGTAGAGCAGCAAGAAGCGGAATGCCCCATCGATAAGCATCTGACACAAAATCGCTGCTGATTTTTGGGTAACCATTGATAATTCAGAGCGTTAGAGCTTATCGTATCAACACGAGAACCTAACTGATGGCACTATTTACGGGAGTGGCCAAACGAGAAATATTGTAAACAACGCCGCCCAATGTGACAGTCCATAGCCTGATGACCAAAAGAAAGACAATTTGTACAGGCCATATAATGATTTCTGACAAAAAATAAAACATCCTTATCTAAATAGCCCGCACGAAACAGATCCCTGATATCCTCCAATGAAAAGATCTTGCAGGAATTCAAAACTGGTTTGGCCCAACCACATCCAAAAATTCTAGGCTGAAAGATAGGAGAGTTCCTCTGGGGCGACCGCGTTTCAAGGGAAAACGTAAACCGACCAAAACTGAGATGCATCGAACGAGAACCCATCTGAATTAAGATTGCAATTATGAATAGGGGGACAATTGTTCTCCTCATTATCAACTTCATTAAATGCAGCAGTCCATTTCGAGGCCAGTGCATCAGGGGCAAGATTCTCATTAAGACGAGCATGTATCGCGAGAGGTTTACGTTGATGGCCATGCATTCCATTTAAAAGATCAGCACGGATATTATGAAGGTAACGTTGATTTGCATGCCTTCGATTTGAGTGACTAACCCAATCAAAATCAACCTCAGGCACCCGCTGATCCAAACCAAAGGACTTATCACGATAAAGATTAAACGAACAGTGGAACGCTGGCATACGGCAACCTTTAAGAGCACGAATAAAATGACCCACTCGATTGGAGGCCACCGAGAAATGAAACCGATTATCCGAGAGTTTAATCACGTTGAACCTCTTAAGGTTACCCCCAAAGCATGAACAGAGCGCCATGGAAACAGAATCCACATCCAGACGAAAAGAACTCAAATGGAAAAATGCCAAGATGGATCCATTAAAGTGGACAGGAGAGTTAAACCGCCGACGCACCTGAGCCGCCACCTTCTGGCCGTATGAGAAATCCCAATCAATGAGTGAATCCATCCTAACAATCTAAGAAGATCTATGGAGAGATCCATCAGTGGGGTGGGAGAAGGTGGGAGGGGAGGGGAGAGGAGAGGAGAGCACCATCAACCTCTAATACGAAAGTGTCCAAGTCAAGATGCTTGACTAAGTTTCTTATTGAAAAAGGCTTTGAAATTGGGAAAATTGATTCTACTCTTTTTACTAAAAGGGTTAATGGAGAACTATTTGTGTGCCAAATATATGTGGATGATATCATATTCGGTTCTACTAACCCCCATTTTAGTGAAAAGTTTGGAAGGCTAATGTCGGAGAAGTTTGAGATGTCTATGATGAGTGAACTCAAATTTTTCCTTGGTTTGCAAATCAAGCAAACTAAGGAAGGTACCTTTGTCTCACAAACAAAGTATACCAAGGATCTTTTCAAGAAGTTCAATATGCAAGAAAGCAAAGGTATGAAAACACCCATGCCTACTAGTGGACATCTTGACTTGACTAAGGATGGCAATCCGGTTGACCAAAAGGTTTACCGATCGATGATTGGTTCATTATTATATATATGTGCCTCCCGTCCCGATATTATGCTAAGTGTGTGCATGTGTGCACGTTATCAAGAGGCTCCTAAAGAATGTCATCTTAAGGCCGTGAAAAGGATAGTGAGATATTTAATTCATATACCAAACTTTGGCATTTGGTATCCTAAGAGGTCATCTTTTGATCTTGTTGGCTATTCCGACTCGGACTATGCCGGTGACAAGGTTGATAGAAAGTCCACTTCGGGTACTTGTCAATTTCTTGGTAGATCCCTTGTCTCTTGGTCCTCCAAGAAACAAAACTCGGTATCCTTATCCACCGCCGAAGCGGAATACATTGCCGCCGGATCATGTTGTGCTCAATTACTTTGGATGACCCAAACTCTTAAAGATTATGGGATACATGTGAAACATGTTCCATTGCTTTGTGACAATGAGAGTGCTATTAAGATTGCTCACAATCCTGTGCAACATTCTTGAACTAAGCATATTGAAGTTCATCATCATTTCATTCGTGATCATGTTGCTAAAGGGGACATCAATCTTAAGCATGTTCGTACCGACAAGCAATTGGCGGATATATTCACTAAACCGCTTGATGAAAAGATATTTTTCCGTTTGATAGGTGAATTGAATATCATTATGCCTCAAACTTGGAATAAAGATTCCATTTGGATACATGCAAGGCATGAGCCTAAGTGACTAATCCTTGATATTTCTCTTATGATGATGATCATTTATCTAGGAAATATTTGCACCCTTGTATGTTATCTAACTCTTGTAGGTACTTGGATGAATCTCAATCTATGAGATTGCACCTCACTCACATCTTGAGCATCTCTACATCACCAAGTATCTACACGGTGGATGTTGAAATCAAGGAAGCATGAACATATTCAACATATCCTTTGACAATATCATTATGATGGTTTTCACTTTTTGTCATGTGGATACACAAATGCTATTCCTTGCAAGACTAACCCATGTAGGAATATGAACTTCAACTCCAAAGGATGCTCCCAACTCTTGATGGACTACATCAACCTTGAGCATCCAACACAAGTTCAACTACACGATCAAGATCAACACCACAACCCAAGGTATGTCATTCCATCTTAGAGATGCTTTACTCCAAGACATGAGTTAAAGCAACTCAACAAGATGTGAATACATAAAAAATGCTTTAATGAAAAATGGCAAACCCATTTTGAGCTTAAATGATGAGTATGACCTATGATCAAGTGATTTCACTTGACTCCTAAGTCAATATACTCTAACATAGGTGACTTTGTCGCCGACCACCTCTAGATGAAATTCTCTAGTGTTCTTTTCATACATTGCATTTCTTCTTGTGTTCCCTTCTAAATAAAAAAAACTTCATCTAGACTCTCTTTGTTTCTGTTCTTTTCTGACTTATTTCTTCCAGCAAATTCATTGCAAATCCTTATAAAAATTCCTTGAAAATCTTTGTGAAAATTCATTTGCCAAGTGAACTGAGTTGACAAAACTTTTTCTCTACATTGAACTCGGCGTCACCGATCTCAGCCTATCGGATAGACCGAAATACAAGTTCTTCCTTGTACACAGTTCATCAGTACAACCGACATGAACTCACTCGGTCTTACCGATTAGCACCTTCAGTGGCTCTGCTATCTCGGAGCTACCGATTGAAACAGATCAGCGCCACCGATTTCACTGCTGAGAAAACTTTTCTGCCATCTTATATTGCCTATTTTCTTCAGCAAGCTCCACTCAATGATTCTTTCCCTGTATCAGCATCTTAAGCTACATGCTGCTTTGTAGTGTCTCTCAAGGACCACACCTACTTGACTCATGTTCCTGAAGTTACCCTTCTTAGAAATTGATGTCAAAGGGGGAGAGAGAGAACATCAAAGTCTATCAAGAGAGAGAGCACATCTAAGTTGTTCTAGAGATGCATGTTAATAAGAAGAGAGAATCCCCATGTCTTTAAGAGGAGAAAGACATGTTAGTATTTGATTTAAGTTATGACTACTTTTTATCTAGTTCTTCTTTGATTTTATCTCACCCTACCTTCTCCCATTATCCAATATTAGATTCAGGGGGAGAAAGAGTCTATGCTTAAGGGGAGAAAAATCCTTGGAACTTATTGCAAATCTTTAAATCTTTGGGGACATGTCTATATCTGAATGAAGTACTCACTTTGTGGTACTCACCTATTACATGTCATCCCAATCTTGGTACTCTTGTGGATCTTGGAATCTTTTTTTTTGTTTGGAGTGTTCTTGTGTTATCTAACCTTGTTTTCTCAAGTTTACTTCTTCAAAAGTCAACTCAAGAACCACAAGGTAAGTATATGCATCACACTCATGTACATGATGATCTCTTGCTTTTTTGCACATACTGTTTGGAAGAGGGATTCATAAACATGAAGGTACATCTTTCAACTATTCTATTAGCTCTGATGCATATAGCCAAGAAACATGTAACTCATTGCTTACTCTGTCATGCTATGCATTCACATGATTCTTCAATGCTATCTTCACATGCTTGCATACATGTAGGGGCAGCTTATGCATGTTACATGTTCTTCCAAAGCTTTACTTACTACTCTTCATATCATTTACTTGAAGCTTTGATGTATGTTGCCATCAATTACCAAAAAGGGGGAGATTGAAAGCACAAGTGCTCCCTGGGTGATTTTGGTAATTATTGTCAACATATCCCTTGTTGGACTAATAGTTTTATCTAGTATATTTCAGACAAGTTCAACAATGGCATGGCATGGACAAGAGGATGTGGAACCCCTTCAAAATGCTAAGGACAAAAGATTGGCAAAAGCTCAAGACTCTTCATTTCTATTTTAGTGATCCAAGATCATATTGAGTCCATAGGAAAGCCAATACTATTAAAAGGGGATGAGGTGTTGCTTAATGGTCTACTTGCTCAAGTGCTTAGTGATATTGCTACAAAACCCTCAACCACTTTCTCCATCCAAATATGTCCAAACCCTAAACTCCAACTCAGCCTCACCGATTCTTTCTATCCGGAGCCACCGAGGTCATATGACATAGCCACTGCTAGAAACCCTAACAGTTCGGTCTCACCAATACGGATCTCGGTCTCACCGAGATGGCCCTACCAACTCTCTGTTATCAGTTGCAATTATTTCGGTCTCACCGAAATTGCAATCGGTCTCACTGAGATGGCTTGACCAACTCTCTGTTGCCTTATTGCTTCACTTCGGTCTCACCGAGTTGATACAATCGGTGCCACCGAGACGCGGTTTTCCCTAAGCCCTAGCACATCGGTCCCACCGAGTTGTTCCACTCGGTCCCACCAAGATTCCTAACTTTCATATTTTTGAACTGATCGGTACCACCGAGTTTCCTAATCGGTGCCACCGAGATGAGTCAAAAGTGTTTAACGGTTGGATTTTATGTGGAGGCTATATATACCCCTCCACCCCCTTCTCCATTTGTGAGAGAGCCATCAGAACGTGCCTACACTTCCACCATACATTTTCTGAGAGAGAACCACCTACTCATGTGTTGAGATTAAGAGATTCCATTCCTCCCATTTGAACCTTGACTTCTAGCCTTCCCCAAGTTGCTTTCCACTCAAATCCCTCTTCCACCATATCCAAATCTGAGAGAGAGTTGAGTGTTGGGGAGACTATCATTTGAAGCACAAGAGCAAGGAGTTCATCATCAACACACCGTCTATTACCTTTTGGAGAGTGGTGTCTCCTAGATTGGTTAGGTGTCGCTTGGGAGCCTCCGTCGTGATTGGAATTGAACCAAGAAGTTTGTAAGGGCAAGGAGATCGCCTACTTCATGAAGATCTACCCGAGTGGGCAAGTCCTTCGTGGGCGATGGCCATGGTGGGATAGACAAGGTTGCTTCTTCATGGACCCTTCGTGGGTGGAGCCCTCCGTGGACTCGCGCAGCCGTTACCCTTCGTGGGTTGAAGTCTCCATCAACGTGGACGTACGATAGCACCACCTATCGGAACCACGCCAAAAATTCTCCGCGTCTCCATTGCGTTTGCACACTCCAATCCCATCCCTTTACTTTCTTGCAATTTGCATGCTTTACCTTTTTCGCTGCACATACTCTTGTCATGCTTTCTTGAAATGTACCGTGTACGCTTTAACATGTGCTAAACTCAACCTTAACTTGGAGAAATTAAAAACTGCCACTTTTGCTTGTTAAGGGTCTAATCACCCCCCCTAGACCCCTCTTCTCGATCCTTGCAGTTGCTCATTGAGGTGTCACTCGCGTGTTGAGTGTAGTGCTTTGCAGGCTCCATGGCTGTGATATCTACATGGCCCGCTCATGATCGTCTTGTATGTGTGGGACGCATAGCTTGGCTTGCGTTCATGCTTTGTTCTTTTGCTGCCTGGCTGGTGGGCCTCCTATTCGGTTGCTATCGTGAGTGGCCGCTCCTTCTGTTTTGTGTACATGGTTGTGGCCGCCCGTGGTGCGGCCTCCTTTGCCATGCACGCTGGCCGGCCCCTCTGGTGGCGACCAACGCGAGCGGTTTCTTCACCTGTGGCGAACACGTTTGCGATCTTCATGAGGGAAGCGATGTCGAGCAGTTTTCCTTGCACCTTCTTCCTTCCGATCTTGTGCCTCAGCATGGGGTCCAGCGCTTCTCTGACGAATGCTTTGATGGTCGTTCCATTGAAAATGTTTGGTATTGTATTTTTATTCCTGAACCAATGGGCGATGAAGTCGCGTAGTGGCTCATGTTCTCCTTGTGTTATATTGTAGAGGTCTACCATGCTTCCTGGCCAGTTGTGCGTCCCTTCGAAGTTGTTGAGGAACTCGTGCTCAAAATCTTCCCAACTGTGGATGGAATTTGGAGGGGTCCCGTTCAGTCATGACTGCCCTGATCCTGATAGGCGTAGCGGAACATGGCAAAGGGCGTTGCCGATGTCACCATGTGCCAGCTCGACAAACGTCAGGTAGTCGCTGAGCCATAGGTCAGGTTTTGTATCACCCGAGTATTTTTCGACCCTGCGCACAATGAATGGCCGAGGGAATCAATGTGTGACGACCTTTGATGCGGCTTGAAACTACGTCGGTATTTCCCCAAAGAGGAAGGGATGATGTAGTACACCTACGGTAGGTATTTTCCTCAGTTATGAAACCAAGGTATCAATCCAGTAGGAGAACCAAGCAACACTATGTAAACGGTACCTGCACACAAAGAACAAATCCTCGCAACCCAACGCGTAAGAGGGGTTGCCAAGCCCTCCTCGGTAAAAAGATAGATTGTTTTGTTTGTGTTTGGATAAATAGATCTGAATAAAACGCGAAATAAAAGATGCAAATAAAAAGTGCAGCAAAGTATGTTTGGGTTTTTGGAATAATATATCTGAAAACAAATGCGATGAAAAATAGATCGGAAAGCAAAATGATAAAAGGTAGACCCGGGTGCCGTAGATTTCACTAGTGGCTTCTCTCGAGAAAATAGCATACGGTGGGTAAACAAATTACTGTTAGGCAATTCATGGAAGATCGAATAATTATGACGATATCCAAGGCAATGATCAATATATAGGCATCACGTCCAAGATTAGTAGACCGACTCCTGCCTGCATCTACTACTATTACTCCACACATCGAGTGCTATCCAGCATGCATTTAGTGTATTAAGTTCATGGAGGAACGGAGTAATGCAATAAGAATGATGACATGATGTAGACAAGGTCTATTCATGTAGGAATAGACCCCATCTTGTTATCCTTAATAGCAATGATACATGCGTGCCTCGCTGCCCCTTCTGTCACTAGGAGAGGACACCGCAAGATCGAACCCATCACAAAGCACCTCTTCCCATGGCAAGAAAAATCGATCTAGTTGGCCAAACTAAATAATCATGCATATAAGAGATCAAAGAAAACTCAAATAATATTCATGGATATAGATCTGATCATAAACTCAAAGTTCATCGGATCCCAACAAACACACCGCAAAAAAGGTTTACAAGAAATAGATCTCCAAGAGACTATTGTATTGAAAAGCAAAAAGAGAGAAGAAGCCATCTAGCTACTGCCTACGGACCCTTAGGTCTATGGTGGACTACTCACGCATCATTGGAGAGGCACCAATGAGGATGATGAACCCCTCCGTGATGGTGTTAGATTGGATCTCGTGGTTCTGGAACTTGCGGCGGCTGGAATTGTGTTTCGTCGACTCCCCTAGGGCTTCAAGAATATTTGGGAATTTATAGGGCGAAGAGGCGATGGAGGAGACCTCCGTGGACCCCAAGATACATCAGGGCGCACCTGGGCTCCAGGGCGCTGATACGTCCATTTTGTATCATGCTTTTATATCAATATTTATTGCATTATGGGCTGTTGTTACACATTATATCACAATATTTATGCCTTTTCTCTCTTATTTTACAAGGTTTACATGAAGAGGGAGAATGCCGGCAGCTGGAATTCTGGACTAGAAAAGGAGCAAATCTGAGAGACCTATTCTGCACAACTCCAAAAGTCCTGAATCTTCACGGAGAATTATTTTGGAATATATAAAAAATATTGGGCGAAGAAAGCACCAGAGGGGGGCTACCAGCCATCCACAAGGGTGGAGGGCGCGCCCTACCCCCTGGGTGCGCCTCCCTGCCTTGTGGGCCACCTGGCAGGCCCCCGATGCCCATCTTCTGCTATATGATGTGTTTTGACTTGAAAAAAATCAGAAGGAAGCTTTCGGGATGAAGCGCTGCCGTCTTGAGGTGGAACCTGGGCAGAACCAATCTAGGGCTCTGGCGGAGCTGTTCTGCCAGAGAAACTTCCCTCCGGGAGGGGGAAATCGAAGCCATCGTCATCACCAACGATCCTCTCATCGAGAGGGGGTCAATCTCCATCAACATCTTCACATGTATCCTCAGGAGCGCTTTTCTTTATATAAGAGTTTGTCCAGGCTTGTCCTTTGCTACAAAAAGGATTGGGCCACCTTGCTGCACCTTAGTTACTTTTGTTACTTGTTACCCGTTACGAATTATCTTATCACACAACTATCTGTTACCGATAATTTCAGTGCTTGCAGAGAATACCTTGCTAAAAACCGCTTGTCATTTCCTTCTACTCCTCGTTGGGTTTGACACTCTTACTTATCGAAAGGACTATGATAGATCCCCTGTACTTGTGGGTCATCAAGACTCTTTTCTGGCGCCGTTGCCGGGGAGTGAAGCGCCGTTGGTAAGTGGAATTTGGAAAGGAAACATTTATATTACGTGCTGAAATTCACTGTCACTTGTCAGTATGGAAAATAATCCTTTGAGGGGCTTGTTCGGGGTATCTTCACCTCAACCGGAAGAGCAAAGAGTTTCTCCTCAACCTACTGCACCTACTAAAAATATTTATTATGAAATTCCTTTGGGTATGATAGAGAAACTATTAGCTAATACTTATGCAGGAGATGGAACATTACATCCCGATATGCACCTAATCTATGTGGATGAAGTTTGTGGATTATTTAAGCTTGCAGGTTTACCCGAGGATGATGTCAAGAAGAAGGTCTTCCCTTTATCTTTGAAGGGAAAGGCATTGACATGGTATAGGCTATGTGATGATATTGGATCATGGAACTACAACCGATTGAAATTGGACTTTCATCAGAAGTTTTATCCTATGCATCTGGTTCATCGTGATCGGAATTATATATATGCCCTCGTGAAGGAGAAAGTATCGCTCAAGCTTGGGGGAGGCTTAAGTTAATGTTATATTCATGCCCCAATCATGAGCTCTCAAGGGAAATTATTATTCAGAATTTTTATGCTCGGCTTTCTCATAATGATCAATCCATGCTCGATACTTCTTATACTGGTTCTTTTATGAAGAAGACTATTGAATTCAAATAGGATTTATTGGAAAGAATTAAACGCAACTCTGAAGATTGGGAACTCGACGAAGGTAAGGAGTCAGGTATAAACCTTAAGTTTGATTGTGTTAAATCTTTTATGGATACCGATGCTTTTCGTGATTTTAGCACTAAATATGGACTTGACTCTGAGATAGTAGCTTCCTTTTGTGAATCATTTGCTACTCATGTTGATCTCCCTAAGGAGAAGTGGTTTAAATATCATCCTCCCATTGAAGTAAAAGTAGTAGAACCTATTAAAGTTTAAGAAGAAACTATTACTTATAATGTTGATCCTATTGTTCCTACTACTTATATTGAGAACCCACCTTTTCCTGTTAGAATAAAGGATCATGCTAAAGCTTCAACTGTGGTTCGTAAGAGTAATATTAGAACACCTACACCCCTTGAACAAATTAAAGTTTAACCTAGTATTGCTATGGTTAAAGATCTCTTGGTCGATAATATTGATGAGCATGTTATTTATTTCTGTGGTGAAGCTGCTAGAATTGCTAAACCTGATATTAAAGATAAACATAGACCCGTCGTTGGCATGCCTGTTGTTTCTGTTAAAATAGGAGATCATTGTTATCATGGTTTATGTGATATGGGTGCTAGTGTGAGTGCAATTCCTTATACCTTATATCGAGAAATTATGAATGATATTGCACCTGCTGAGATAGAAGATATTGATGTTACTATTAAACTTGCCAATAGAGATACTATATCACCAATTGGGATTGTTAGAGATGTTGAAGTCTTGTGTGGGAAAATAAAATATCCTACTAATTTTCTTGTTCTTAGTTCCCCACAAGATGATTTTTCTCCAATTATATTTGGTAGACCTTTCTTGAATACTGTTAATGCTAGGATAGACTGTGAGAAAGAAATTGTTACTGTAAGCTTTGGGAATGTGTCTCATGATTTTAATTTCTCTAAATTTTGTAGACAACCCCATGATAAGGAATTGCCTAGTAAAGATGAAATTATTGGTCTTGCTTCTATTGCCGTGCCTCCTACCGATCCTTTAGAACAATATTTGCTAGATCATGAAAATGATATGTTTATGAATGAAAGAAAGGAGTTAGATGAAATATTCTTTAATCAAATGCCTATTTTGAAACACAATTTGCCTGTTGAAATCCTTCGAGATCCTCCTCCACCCAAGGGTGATCCCGTGTTTGAGCTTAAACAATTACCTGATACTTTGAAATATGCTTATCTTGATGAAAAGAAGATATATCCTGTTATTATTAGTGCTAACCTTTCAGAGCATGAAGAAAAGAAATTATTGAAAACTCTAAGGAAGCACCGTGCTGCTATTGGATATACTCTTGATGATCTTAAGGGCATTAGTACCACTCTATGTCAGCACAAAATTAATATGGAGCCTGATGCTAAACCAGTTGTTGATCACCAACGACGGTTTAATCCTAAGATGAAGGAAGTGGTAAGAAATGAAATACTAAAACTTCTGGAGGCAGGTATAATTTATCCTATTGCTGATAGTAGATGGGTAAGTCCTGTTCATTGTGTCCCTAAGAAGGGAGGTATTACTGTTGTTCCTAATGATAAGAATGAATTGATTCCACAAAGAATTGTTACATGTTATAGAATGGTAATTGATTTTCACAAATTAAACAAAGCTACTAGAAAAGATCATTACCCTCTACCTTTTATTGATCAAATGCTAGAAAGATTATCCAAACATACACATTTTTGCTTTCTAGATGGTTATTCTGGTTTTTCTCAAATACCTGTGTCAAAAGAGGACCAAGAAAAGACCACTTTTACTTGCCCTTTCGGTACCTTTGCTTATAGACGTATGCCTTTTGGTTTTATGCAATGCACCTGCTACCTTTCAAAGATGTATGACTGCTATATTCTCTGACTTTTGTGAAAAGATTGTTGAGGTTTTCATGGATGATTTCTCCATTTACGGAACTTCTTTTGATGATTGCTTAAGCAACCTTGATTGAGTTTTGCAGAGATGTGAAGAAACTAATCTTGTCTTGAATTGGGAGAAGTGCCACTTTATGGTTAATGAAGGTATTGTCTTGGGGCATAAAATTTCAGAAAGAGGTATTAAAGTTGATAAAGCTAAAGTAGATGCTATTGAAAAGATGCCTTGTCCTAAAGATATCAAAGGTATAAGAAGTTTCCTTGGTCATGCTAGTTTCTATAGGAGGTTTATTAAAGACTTATCTAAAATTTCTAGGCCTCTTACTAATCTCTTGCAAAAAGATGTTCCTTTTTTTTATGATGATTGTGTAGAAGCATTTGAAATACTTAAGAAAGCCTTGATTATTGCACCTATTGTTCAACCACCTGAATGGAATCTACCCTTTGAAATTATGTGTGATGCTAGTGATTATGCTGTTGGTGCTGTTCTAGGACAAAGAGTTGATAAAAAATTGAATGTTATTCATTATGCTAGTAAAACTCTAGACAGTGCCCAGAGAAATTATGCTACTACTGAAAAAGAATTTTTAGCAGTTGTTTTTGCTTGTGATAAGTTCAAATCTTATATTGTTGATTCCAAAGTAACCGTTCACACTGATCATGCTGCTATTAAATACCTTATGGAAAAGAAAGATGCTAAACCTAGACTTATTAGATGGGTTCTCTTACTGTAAGAATTTGATTTGCATATTATTGATAGAAAGGGAGCTGAGAACCCCGTTGCAGACAACTTGTCTAGGTTAGAAAATGTTCTTGATGACCCACTACCTATTGATGATAGCTTTCCTGATGAGCAATTAGCTGTCATAAATGCTTCTCGTAATACTCCATGGTATGCTGATTATGCTAATTACATTGTTGCTAAATTTATACCACCTAGTTTCACATACCAGCAACAGAAAAAGTTTTTCTATGATTTAATACATTACTTTTGGGATGACCCACACCTTTATAAAGAAGGAGTAGATGGTGTTATTAGACGTTGTGTACCTGATCATGAACAGGAACAGATCCTACGCAAGTGCCACTCCGAAGCTTACGGAGGACACCATGTTGGAGATAGAACTGCACACAAGGTATTGCAATCTGATTTTTATTGGCCTACTCTCTTCAAGGATGCCCGTAAGTTTGTCTTGTCTTGCGATGAATGCCAGAGAATTGGCAATATTAGTAGACGTCAGGAAATGCCTATGAATTATTCAGTTGTTATTGAACCATTTGATGTTTGGGGCTTCGATTATATGGGACCTTTTCCTTCCTCTAATGGGTATACACATATTTTAGTTGCTCTTGATTATGTTACTAAGTGGGTAGAAGCTATTCCAACTAGTAGTGCTGATCATAACACTTCTATTAAGATGCTTAAAGAAGTTATTTTTCTGAGGTTTGGAGTCCCTAGATATTTAATGACTGATGGTGGTTCACATTTTATTCATGGTGCTTTTTGTAAAATGCTTGCTAAATATGATGTCAACCATAGAATTGCATCTCCTTATCACCCTCAGTCTAGTGGTCAAGTAGAATTGAGCAATAGAGAGATTAAATTAATTTTCCAAAAGACTGTTAATAGATCTAGAAAGAATTGGTCTAAGAAACTTGATGATGCATTATGGGCTTATAGAACTGCTTATAAAAACCCTATGGGTATGTCTCTGTATAAAATGGTTTATGGAAAAGCATGTCACTTACCTCTAGAACTAGAACATAAAGCGTATTGGGCTATTAAAGAGCTCAACTATGATTTCAAACTTGCCGGTGAGAAGAGGTTATTTGACATCAACTCACTCGATGAATGGAGAACCCAAGCCTATGAGAATGCCAAGTTGTTTAAAGAAAAAGTTAAAAGATGGCATGACAAAAGGATACAAAAGCGTGAGTTTAATGTAGGTGATCATGTTTTGCTATACAACTCTCGTTTAAGATTTTTTGCAGGAAAGCTTCTCTCTAAATGGGAAGGTCCTTACATTATCGAGGAGGTCTATCGTTCCGGTGCCATTAAGATCAACAATGCCGAAGGCACCAACCCGAAGGTGGTAAACGGTCAAAGAATCAAACATTATATTTCAGGTACTCCCATAAATATCGAGACGAATATTATCAATATTGTAACACTGGAGTAGTACATAAGGGACACTTTCCAGAACGTTTCAGACTCCGAAAAGGAATAGGCATGTGGTACGGTAAGTAAACCGACTCCAAAAACTGTTCTAATGGCAATTTTTCTCCGTTTTGGAATATTTCAAAAATTAGGAAAATTAAAAGTAGTCCGAGAAGTGCACGAGGAAGCGACAAGGTAGGGAGGCGCGCCCTACCCCCTGGGCACGCCCCCCACCCTTGCCGCCACCTCGTGTGCCCTCCGAACTCCGTTTTCTTGCACAATACTTCTTTTAGTCGGTAAAAATTCATTATATAATCTCCCGAAGGTTTTGACCACCGTACCACGGCAAAATCTCCTGTTTTTGTTTTGAGCTATTTTCTGCCAGAGTTTTCAAGGCCAGGCATCATGTCTTCCCCCTCCTCCAACAATGGGGACGACGATGCTTGGCTAATGAAGATAGAGATGAAGAAAGAAGAACTTGGGGAAACCAACAAGGGTGATGAAATCAAGAAGGTCGCGATGGATCAAGTTCCGGCAGCAGCAAAAGAAGAAGACATCCTTCAACCACACTACGATCATCTTACCCCTACTGAAATTGAAGCTTTTAAGATCATTGAGATAGTTTGTGTGCAAAATAAATATCTCACTCATGAAAATATTCTATTGCAAGAGCTTATTGTCTCCCTCCAGAGCATCATTCGCAGATTGGAGAATCTCCTGCGCTTGGAGTGCGGCACTACATCATCAACTCCATCATCACCACCTCCGAAGAAAGAGATCTAAATACATGGGTATGGGCACTCCCCTTGGCAACTGCCAAGCTTGGGGGAGGTGCCCCGGTATCGTATCACCATCACATCTTTACTTTTACCGTTTTTCTTAGTTCGATCCTTTTGGTTATATTTTGATCTAGTAGAATAAAGTTTTAGTATGATCTAGCTTTGAGTTTTGTTTTGAGATCTATCTATGTAATCGAGTCCGTGAGTTATATAATAAAGAGTAGTTTTGAGTTGAGGGCTTTGCTTTCTTGCTATGATCTTGAGGGAATAAATAAAAGAAAGAAATAAAAAGATCATATAATGATCTTATGGAGAGTGTTGACTTCACATATAAAGAGTATGATGAATAAAAGTTGTTGAGAGTTGACAAACATAGTTTTGGTCATTGTTGCAATTAATAGGAAGAAATAAAGAAAGAGAGGTTTCACATATAAATATACTATCTTGGACATCTTTTGTAATTGTGAGCACTCATTAAAATATGACATGCTAAAAAGTTGATGTTGGACAAGGAAGACAACATAATGGGTTATGTTTTCTTATATCCGAATAGAAGTTATAGTGTCTTGGATCCTCCAACATGTTGAGCTTGCTTTTCCCTCTTATGCTAGCCAAATCCTTTGCACCAAGTAGAGATACTACTTGTGCATCCAAACATCCCTTAAACCAGTTTTGCCATGAGAGTCCACCATACCTACCTATGGATTGAGTAAGATCCTTCAAGCAAGTTTTCATCGGTGCAAGCAATAAAAAATGCTCTCTAAATATGCATGATCCATTAGTGTGAAGAAAATAAGCTTTATACGAACTTGTGATATGGAAGAAATAAAAGCGACGGACTGCATAATAAAGTTCTTTATCACAAGCGGCAATATAAAGTGACGATCTTTTGCATTAAGATTTTGTGCATCCAACAATAAAAGCGCATGACAACCTCTCCTTCCCTCTGCGAAGGGCCTATCTTTTACTTTTATCTTCTACCCTTATACAAGAGTCATGGTGATCTTCACCTTTCCTTTTTACACTTTTTCTTTTGGCAAGCACTATGTGTTGGAGAAAGATCCAGATATATATATCCACTCGGATGTAGGTTATCATAAAGTATTATTGTTGACATTACCCTTGAGGTAAAAGGTTGGGAGGCGAAACTATAAGCCCCTATCTTTCTCTGTGTCCGACTGAGGCTTCGAATCCATAAGTATCACGTGAGTGTTAGCAATTGTGAAAGACTAAATGATAGTTGAGTATGTGGACTTGCTGAAAAGCTCTTGAATTGACTCTTTCCGATGTTATGATAAATTGCAATTGCTTCAATGACTGAGATCATAGTTTGTTAGTTTTCAATGAAGTTTTTGATTCACACTTAACCTTGTGAATGAATTGTTACTTTAGCATAAGAAATTATATGACATTATATGATGCTATTTTAAAGATGATCATGATGCCCTCATGTCTGTATTTTATTTTATCGACACCTCTATCTCTAAACATGTGGACATATTTTTCGATTTCGGCTTTCGCTTGAGGACAAGCGAGGTCTAAGCTTGGGGGAGTTGATATGTCCATTTTGCATCATACTTTTATATCAATATTTATTGCATTATGGGCTATTGTTACACATTATATCACAATATTTATGCCTTTTCTCTCTTATTTTACAAAGGTTACATGAAGAGGGAGAATGCCGGCAGCTGGAATTCTCGACTGGAAAAGGAGCAAATCTGAGAGACCTATTCTGCACAACTCCAAAAGTCCTGAAACTTCACGGAGAATTACTTTGGAATATATAAAAAATATTGGGCGAAGAAAGCACCAGAGGGGGGCCACCAGCCATCCACAAGGGTGGGGGCGCGCCCTACCCCCTGGGCGCGCCTCCCTGCCTTCTGGGCCACCTGGCAGGCCCCTGGTGCCCATCTTCTGTTATATGATGTGTTTTACCTGAAAAAAATCAAAAGGAAGCTTTTAGGACGAAGCGCCGCCGTCTCGAGGCGGAACCTGGGCAGAATCAATCTAGGGCTCCGGTGGAGCTGTTCTGCCGGAGAAACTTCCCTCCGGGAGGGGGAAATCGAAGCCATCGTCATCACCAACGATCCTCTCATCGAGAGGGGGTCAATCTCCATCAACATATTCACCAGCACCATCTCCTCTCAAACCCTAGTTCATCTCTTGTATCCGATCTTTGTCTCAAAACCTCAGATTGGTACCTGTGGGTTGCTAGTAGTGTTGATTACTCCTTGTAGTTGATGCTAGTTGGTTTATTCGGTGGAAGATCATATGTTCAGATCCTTAATGCTATTCAATACCCCTCTGATTATGAACATGAATATGCTTTGTGAGTAGTTACGTTTGTTCCTGAGGACATGGGAGAAGTCTTGTTATAAGTAATCATGTGAATTTGGTATTCGTTCGATATTTTGATGAGATGTATGTTGTCTTTCCTCTAGTGGTGTTATGTGAACATCGACTACATGACACTTCACCATGATTTGGGCCTAGGGGAAGGCATTGGGAAGTAATAAGTAGATGATGGGTTGCTAGAGTGACAGAAGCTTAAACCCTAGTTTATGCGTTGCTTCGTAAGGGGCTGATTTGGATCCATATGTTTCATGCTATGGTTAGATTTATCTTAATTCTTCTTTCGTAGTTGCGGATGCTTGCGAGAGGGGTTAGTCATAAGTGGGAGGCTTGTCCAAGGAAGGACAGCACCCAAGCACCGGTCCACCCACATATCAAATTATCAAAGTAACGAACGCGAATCATATGAGCATGATGAAAACTAGCTTGACAGTAATTCCCATGTATCCTCGGGAGCGCTTTGCTTTATATAAGAGTTTGTCCAGGCTTGTCCTTTGCTACAAAAAGGATTGGGCCACCTTGCTGCACCTTGGTTACTTTTGTTACTTGTTACCCGTTACGAATTATCTTATCACACAACTATCTGTTACCGATAATTTCAGTGCTTGCAGAGAATACCTTGCTGAAAACCGCTTGTCATTTCCTTCTGCTCCTCGTTGGGTTCGACACTCTTACTTATCGAAAGGACTACGATAGATCCCCTATACTTGTGGGTCATCAGGCGTGCCCTGGTGTATCTTGGGCCCCACGGGCCTCCTCCCAGGTGCTTTCTTGATTCCCAAGGTGTCTTCTGTTCCAAAAAAATCTCTAAAAAGTTCCGCTGCGTTTGGACTTCGTTTGGTACTGATATTCTGCGAAGTAAAAAACAAGCAAAAACAGCAACTGGCACTAGGCACTATGTCAATTGGTTAGTCCCAAAAAATGATATAAAGTTGCTATAAAATGAATATAAAACATCCAAGAATGATAATATAACAGCATGGAACAATAAAAAATTATAGATACGTTGGAGACGTATCAGCATCCCCAAGCTTAATTCCTGCTCGTCCTCAAGTACGTAAATGATAAAAACAGCATTTTTGATGTGGAATGCTGCCTAACATGTTCATCACATATTCTTTCTTTTGTAGCATGGACATTTGGACTTTTAGATGGTTCAAAGCAATAGTCTATATTTGACATGATAACTTCAATACTCAAGCATATCAATAAGCAACCATGTTTTTCAAAATATCAACACTAAAGTTAGTTATCCGTAGCCCATCATGCTCAATCATTGATCCATTCATGAAACACACTCGAATATTAGCTACATCCAATGCACAAGTATGATCATAGTGCTCCCTAGTTGGTGCTTTATAAGAGAAGATGGAGACTCAAATAAAAATAAAAATTGCATAAAGTAAATAGATAGGCCCTTCGCAGAGGGAAGTAGGGATTTGTAGAGGTGCCAAAGCTCAAAGCTTAAATTGAGATTTTTTTAGAGGTATGTTTTTCCTGTCAACAAAAATGACCGAGTAATTCCCAACACTTTCCATGCTAGATATATCATAGGCGGTTCCCAAACATAAAATAAAGTTTATTCCTTTTTCCACCATACTTTCACATTCCACGGCTAGCCGTATCCACGGGTACCGTCCATACCAACACTTTCCAAGGAATTTATTATTTGACAACATAAAGTAAATTTCTTTTTCATTTCGGGACTGGGCATGCCTATTACCACCATACTCTCGTGCAATGACAAGTGAATAAACACTCATCTTGAGAATGACACATCTAGCATGGAAAATATTGGCCACCCCCTGTCGCTTCATCAGCGTTACGGGCACACAAAAAGGAAATTCATTTTGAAAAATTAGAGTTGGCACATACAAATTTGCTTAGAACGGCACGGAAATGCCGCATATAGGTAGGTATGGTGGACTCATATGGCAAAACTGGGTTTAAAGATTTTGGATGCACAAGTAGTATTTCTACTTAGTACAAGTGGAGGCTAGCAAAAAGATTGAGGAGCAACCAACCAAGAAGCGGAAATTCACATAAGCGAGCATTGAGCATAACTAACACCGAATAATGTACCACAAGTAGGATGTAATTTCATTGAATAACTATTGACTTTTGTGCTTGCATAGGGAATCATAAACCTTAACACCAATATTCTTACTAAAGCATAATTACTCACCTACATGACTCATATATTACTATCATCATATCTCAAAACTATTACAAAGAATTAAGTTTACTTTGTCCAATGATCTTCATGAAAGTTTTTATTATATCCCTCTTGAATATCTATCACTTTGGGACTAGTTTCATATGTTGCAATTGCTTTTGACAAGCTCAAATAAATTTAAGTGAAGAACATGAGCATAAAAAATTTCTTCTCTCAAAATAATATAAGTGAAGCATGAGAGGATTTCTTCAAAACTTTACTAACTCTCAAATTAATCTAAGTACAGCATGAGAGGATTTATTCAAAAATATTAAAGCACACCATGCTCAAAAAGATATAAGTGAAGCACTAGAGCAATTCCATAGCTCAAAAAATTTAAGTGAAGCATATAGAGCAATTCTAACAAGTCATATCATAATTTTTGGCTCTCTCAAATAGGTGTGTCCAGCAAGAATACTTGTGACCAAGAAAAACAAGCAAATACTCATATAATACAAGAAGCTCCAAGCAAAACTCATGATATGTGACGAATAAAAATATAGCTCCAAGTAAAATACCGATGGTCATTAGAAGAAAGAGGGGATGCCTTCCGGGGCATCCCCAAGCTTAGTTGCTTGGTTCTCCTTGAATATTAACTTGGGGTGCCATGGGGCATCCCCAAGCTTAGGTTATTGACACTCCTTATTCCTTCATCCATCGTGATCTCACCCAAAATTTGAAAACTTCAATCACACAAAACTTAACAAAACCTTCGTGAGATCCGTTAGTATAAGAAAACCAATCTTTACTTTAAGTACTATTGCAAACCCATTCAAATTTTGTTATTGCATTATATCTACTGTATTTTAACTTTTCCATGGCTTATACCCTCCAATACATTCCATAGATTCATCAAAATAAGTACACAATGCAAAGAAAACAGAATCTGTCAAAAACAGAACAGTCTGTAAAGATGCGAATTGTTCTCATACTTATGTAACTCCAAAATTTCTGAAAAATTATTAAAATGGAGGAAATTTGTATATAAATCATGTGTAAAAAATTCAGAATTTTTCGTCGCATATGTGAATTTAAACAATTCTGTTACTGGACGTAAAAGTTTCTGTTTTTTCAACAGGATCAAATCAACTATCACCAAAGCTATCCCAAAGGCTTTACTTGGCACAAAAACTAATAAAACATAAAAAAACATAATCATAACAGAGGCATAATTGTGCAAACACTCAAGAACAGAAATAAAAAGGCAAAAATAAATTTTATTTATTGGGTTGCTTCCCAACAAGCGCTATCGTTTTATGCCCCTAGCTAGGCATAATGCATAGATTCAAGTATTGTCATCTTTGGTTTTCGCTACTTTTGTGAGGGCTTTCTCAAACCCTGGAGGCTCTTTATGCTTCGCTAAATTCTCATGAAAAGAAACCATCTTGAGATCTAAAATATCCAAACGCTTATTGCAAAGAGTAATCAAAGTATTCGTGCGATTGAGGTTTCCACTAATGTGTTTGAGAGGTTCATTATATTTTTGCAACTCAACCAAATGTTTATGTAAATCACCCAATTTGTCTAAAATTTGAACCCCTTCATGTGTAAAAGAAAACCCCTTTTTTGATGGTGGAACTCCCAATGTTCCCTCTAGGATTTCATAAGCGGCATTAGCATCAAGCTCAATAAAGTTCCCTTTTGCGGCGAAATCCAAAAGTTTTCTATGATGCAAAGCTAGTCCTATGTAAAAATTACGAAGCAAAATCTTTGCATCTCCTTTCAGATTGCAAATGCGATAGGATTCCATTAACCTATACCAAGCATCTTTCAAATTTTCTCCTTGTTTTTGCTTGAAGTATAAAACTTCAAAGTCTGGTGAAAAAGGAGGGGTAGTCATGATATCCATAGCAACAAAGTAGGCAAACGAGTTTGCAAGCAAAAAGATAGATCTAACAAGAAAAAGGCAAACGGAAAAGAGAAGGCAAATAAAACGGTAAATTTTGTGAAGTGGGGGAGATGAAAACGAGAGGCAAATGCCAAATAACATAAATTGCAAGGAGATGAGATTTGTGATTAGGAACCTGATAGATGTTGATGATGTATCCCCGGCAACGGCGCTGGAAATTCCTTTGGATGCGGCTTGAAACTGCGTTGGTATTTCACCAAAGAGGAAGGGATGATGCAGTACAGCTACGGTACGTATTTTCCTCAGTTATGAAAGCAAGGTATCAATCTAGTAGGAGAACCAAGCAACACTATGTAAACGGTACCTGCACACAAAGAACAAATCCTCACAACCCAACGCGTAAGAGGGGTTGTCAATCCCTCCACGGTAAAAAGATAGATTGTTTTGTTTGTGTTTGGATAAATAGATCTGAATAAAACGCGAAATAAAATATGCAAATGAAAAGTGCAGCAAAGTATTTTTGGGTTTTTGGAATAATAGATCTGAAAACAAATGCGATGAAAAATGGATCGGAAAGCAATATGATAAAAGATAGACCCGAGGGCCGTAGATTTCACTAGTGGCTTCTCTCGAGAAAATAGCATACGGTGGGTAAACAAATTACTGTTGGTCAATCGATAGAAGATCGAATAATTATGACGATATCCAAGGCAATGATCAATATATAGGCATCACGTACAAGATTAGTAGACCGACTCCTGCCTGCATCTACTACTATTACTCCACACATCGATCGCTATCCAGCATGCATCTAGTGTATTAAGTTCATGGAGAAATGGAGTAATGCAATAAGAACGATGACATGATGTAGACAAGATCTATTCATGTAGGAATAGACCCCATCTTGTTATCCTTAATAGCAACGATACATGCGTGCCTCGCTACCCCTTCTATCACTGGGAGAGGACACCGCAAGATCGAACCCATCACAAAGCTCCTCTTCCCATGGAAAGAAAAATCGATCTAGTTGGCCTAACTAAACCAAAGATTCAAAGAAGAAATATGAGGCTATAAATAATCATGCATATAAGAGATCAAAGAAAACTCAAATAATATTCATGGATATAGATCTGATCATAAACTTAAAGTTCATCGGATCCCAACAAACACACTGCAAAAAGGTTTACATCAAATAGATCTCCAAGAGTCCATTGTATTGAGAAGAAAAAAGAGAGAAGAAGCCATCTAGTTACTGCCTACGGACCCTTAGGTCTATGGTGGACTACTCACGCCTCATCGGAGAGGCACCAATGAGGATGATGAACCCCTCCATGATGGTGTTAGATTGGATCTCATGGTTCTGGAAATTGCGGCGGTTGGAATTGTGTTTCGTCGACTCCCCTAGGGTTTCTGGAATATTTGGGAATTTATAGTGCGAAGAGGCGGTGGAGGACACCTCCGTGGGCCCCAAGATACATTAGGGCGCCCCTGGGCTCCTGGGCGCGCCCTGGTGTATCTTGTGCCCCATTGGCCTCCTCCCATGTGCTTTCTTGATCCCCAAGGTGTCTTCTGGTCCAAAAAAATCTCCAAAAAGTTTTGCTGCGTTTGGACTCCGTTTGGTACTGATATTCTGCGAAGTAAAAAAACAAGCAAAAAATAGCAACTCACACTGGGCACTATGTCAATAGGTTAGTCCCAAAAAATGATATAAAGTTGCTATAAAATGAATATAAAACATCCAAGAATGATAATATAACAGCATGGAACAATCAAAAATTATAGATACATTGGAGACGTATCAACCTCATAGCTGAAGCATGCAGCTGCAATGCCGGACGTCACCCGAGGTATTGGGGCTTCGTATTCTGGCCCATAGAACTCCATGGCCCGGGCTCGTAGGTGATCACGAAGGTCTGGTCGAAAACCGAGGCGGTCGCGAACGGACCCTCCTTGGTGCCCTGTCTTCGTGGCTTGTATTGTATGGCGGAGGTCATCGACGCCTAATGCCGCATTGTGCTCCTCCGATCTGCCTGTGTCCTAGCCTACTGGAGTTGGCTCCTCATGGGATGATCGTAGGATGCCATGTGCATAGTTTATTTGCTTTCTTTGGAGCTCGGTCGTCCTGTGCACGGCTTTGATGAGGTCGTCCAGGATCCCGGGGTCTGTAGGCCTAGCTCTGAGCTTGTCGACCAACGTAACTGCTTCTTGTATACTTTGGGCTGGTGTTGGGAGCTCTGTTGGCTCTGGTGTGTGTGAGTCCGGCTACCAGTGCGGCCTCTGGTCGCTGGATGGATCCCTGACGATGCTCGCGGGCTGGGTGGTTGGCAGCGGATAGGATCCCTTGGTACCCACCAACTTTTCCCTTGATCATGAGATGTTATCCTAGAGCTCCACCGTCCTGTGGAGCACGTGAGTAAGGTCGGCCAGAAGTTTAGGATCTCCTAGCGTGGCTTGCAGCCGACCAGCCAGCGTCGCCGCTGCTTGGAGGCCGCGGGCTGGAGTTGGAGGTGGCAGTGGGGTGACCTCCGTGGTCGGCTCCGCCGGTGAGCTCAAAGGAAGGCATGTACTTATTTGTGGTTGAGGTGTCAGCATGGGGTTGGTTTGGGGTTGCGTCGTGGTGGCTATCAACCCCGACACCGGAGGTTCGGAGGCAGCGGCCTCCATCGCCTCCGTTGTGTGCAGCGCGTTCGTGGTCGGCTCCGTCATCATGACCTAGTGGAGAAAAATCGCCCAGGGGGGCTTGGACTCAGAGGTCTCCTGACCAGTGGAGACGACGGTCCCCGAGCCTGTGGAGGACCCCGTCTCTCCGCAGAGGTCGGAGTATTTGACCGCGCGGAAGGGCGGGAGGCTGGCGTTTTGATCCTCGTTGGTGAGGCGGATTGGTGATGTGTCGCTCTCCTCGTCGTGTGTGGTGACACCGATTGCGTTGGTGTCCTCGCAGGTATCTAGGTTGGTAATGAGGCAGTCCTTCGACGCCTGGTTAAGATGACAGATGCCCCGGACCATTGCGACCAGCTAGGTAGCTGGTGCGATTTACGTTTCGTAGACGGGGAGGAATCCAATCATGGGTCCCGCTGGGCTCGGCGGTGCCGCATGCTGTCCAGGCCGAACGCGGGTGGCGCAGGGCTCCTTGGGAGGCCCCTGGTGATGAGGCTGGCCAGTGGGTGGACGTCGACCCGGCCTGCCCTGTTGGCGGTAAACATCGGGGAGTCGAAAGTCAGGGTTTCTCCTGGCGGTAGGCTGCCAGAAGCAGAAGAAGATCCGATCCATGATCTGTCTCCAGCTGGCGATGCCTGTCCCTGACTCGCTAACTGGCGGAGCAAATTCCCATTAGATCCCTCGGTAGGGGTCCAAGGGTAGCCGGAAGTCATGGTTCGGAGGTCACACGAGGGGTTTATCCAGGTTCGGGCCTTCGGAGAGTAATACCCTATGTCCTGTCGGTTTTGGCGATTCACATTGGAGTGATACCTCGTGCAAGGGGTTACAATGGTGTATGAGATTGCTATCGAGAGTTCTCCTATCTGAGGATAGATGAGCAATGGACAACCTAGACCTCCCTTTATATAGACAAGAGGGGCCTAGGGTTTACCTGTCGGATGCAATCTGGGGCGCTACCGCCCTCTAGTCTTGGGCATCAATAAGGTCGTCTTGCCTCCTAGGGTTTGCAACGTGTCCTGGGCCTGTTGGGTCCCCTTGTGGTTGATGAGGCGGGCTCCTGGGTGTTAGCTACCCCCGGTACAGGACCCCGTCAGTGTAGGTACTGCTAACATTGTCAATGTGGTGCCTCCTACTGGTTCGATAAACCTTGGTTCTTAACTAAGGGAAATACTTTCAGTTGTTATGCTACATCACCCTTCCTCTTCGAGGAAATCCAACAACTCCATCGTTAGTAGAAGTGACGTGGAGGACGACGTAGGCGCTGTACCGCCCACACCGCATTGTGCAACACGCTAGGGTTCCGCGGTCACATGAAGTCCACGCTCTTGAACACCTCCATGGCCCCCCGCTGATTCTCCTATGCTTTCTTGATATCTTGGTGATCGATGACACCTACAGCGGCGATGGCACACATGACCCACTGCGACATGCGTGTCGAACGTGCTCTCCGGTGTGTTCACCATCGTCGTTGCTCGCCACATAGTAAGTGTTCGACGAAATGTATGAGCCAAACAAAATTTTACTCTATTAAGTTTAGGGGTTTGGTTAGAAACAACCATTTTTTTAGAGGAGTAAAAGTACTCCTCTAAAGGATACTCGTTCGTTTACACCTCTAAATTTTAGGGGGCTTGTTAGAGTTGCTCGTTAGCAGAAGATAAGCCTTTTTACTAGTTTTTTTCTTTAGGTTAGCATTTTTCTTACTTGGCACTCTTAAGGTAGCACCATTATTAGGCCCTACATCGATGAACACTCTCCCAACCTGTATGAACGAAAGCGACATAAGGGCATCTCCAACGCTGACCTACGAAACAGACATCACATCCGTCTGCGGACCGGGAGGACCAGTCCGTCGACATGGATGCGGTAGCCAACCATCCAATGCTATCCGCAATAATTTCAAACAAGATTTGAAAAAATGGACAAATTTAAGCAGCCTTCTCCATCCGCAGTCTGGCGCACCGCTTCCTCCTGCACGGTGCGGAGGGCTGCCGTGACCAATCCTGACAACGCATGTGGAGCCCTGGCGGCAACCTTGCCCCTACCGATGTTTGTGGAGTAGTCGTTAAGTGACCACTCCTCGCTGATCTTGGCGAGCTCGCCGTTAAGGCGATGGTGGTGGCGAGGTCTGGGTCATTGCGGACCCATTCTGGCACCGCGTCCGATTTGGCAAACGCGAAGCGGTGGACGGCATTGCACCACTCGTAGCGTGCCTGTTGCCACGCCGCCCGCTCCTCCTCGGACACGACGTCCCTCGAGCCCGAGGGACCACCGTCATCGCTGCCTCCGAGGTAGTGGACGATGCGGTCGGGCGCCTTGGTGATCGTGGGCGGCAGCTCGACGTCCGATCTGGACGCCACAACAGTTGCACGGGGGGACGTGGGATCCTCCTTCACCCGCCGAAGAGGGGATGCCGGCTCCCGCTTAACGTAGTAGCGCGGCGGGGATGGCGACTCCTTGTTGACCGCATGCGGCGACGAGGGTGGTGTTGGGTCCATATGACGGAGTGATCGCTCCGTCATGGTCTCCATATCATAGATGAATTCTTTGTCCGTCAGAGCGGCCTCAGCGAGTAGGCACGACTGCTGTTGCGGCTGGTGCTCCTACGGCGGCGCCTGGTCCTCCTCGTCACTAGAGGAGATGATGATCTCCTCCTTGTCGGAGGCGCCGGCCGCCATGGATGCCGAGGGGCCTGGAGAGCGAGGGCGGCGGCGCCATGATCCGCTTGATGAAGAACTGCCGCCACCTTCGCCTACCGGTGCGGAGAACCAGGATTTCGGCATCGTCAGAGTTGGAGATGCTCGGTGAAGAGGATGGGCACTGGGAGGAGGAAGGGCTAGGAGACGATGTAGTGTGGATGCCTGCATTGCCGGCACACGGCTTAAATAGCCGCGGCGAGGCCATGCGAAGGGCCGGTGAGCCCTCTTCAATGCAACGTAGCGGTCGGAGTTGGTTTCTCGGGACACGGCGTCCACATTGACGCGGCAACGCTTGAGAGGTCGCGTCCGTCAGCGCTGCCTTCACATCTGATCACGTCGCTCGACATTAATGCCAGCCGCTGCATGCTCTTGGCCGGCATGAATGCGGCACGGCAAGCGGCGCGGCGTTGGATGGAAAGTGCAGGAGAGGCGGAATATTTTTTTAGATGGGCCATGGTTGCCAGACGCAAGCGTGGCAGTGATCCGGACGCCCCGCAAAGTCCCCCCCCCCCCCCCCCCCCCCCCCCCCCCCCCCCCCCCGGTATGTCTCGGGTTTGCGAAAAAAATGCATCCGGACCGATTGACAAACCGATACAGGACCGTGTCGGATGACAAAACACGTCCAGACCGTACAGTAGCGAGAGGTTTAAGGGTTCGGGTTGGGATGCCCTAATAACACTTCTGAGCTTTTTCTTTTTACCCACTGCATTAAACGAGGTTGTAAGGCCGAGATGATTTTACTTCACAGGTCGGTGATCGTGCAACGGTACCATGTAGTAGTAATACTCTACATGGCCCTTAAGATACGGGTGTCCGTGGATTCAAACAGATCTGAACCCTCTGGTCATACGTACGGATACGGGGTGTGACAGCTTAGATCCACACCCCTTGCAATATACTACTACTTGTACTGCCACTGTTGTCGCCGACATCGACGTGTATGTACACCCCCTGTAGGCGAACATGCCATGTTGCAGCCGTGCAGCTAGCTCACACTCACTGACGAATTAATCATAACAGAGGAAAATGATTCATTCTTGGTTGTAGGAAGCTTCGCGTGGCATCATACGGCCGATCCCGACGGGCTAATAATCGCGTTCACCAATCTGTTGCTCCCTGATTGTTCAAGAAAATTTAAGTCTGTTGCTCTCTGGGTGATCTGAAAGATCCTGTTTATAAGTTTTTATTATTTATTTGCCGGGTGTTAATTAGTCTACTTGATTGATCACACGGGCGAAGTTCGCAAGTACGTATATTTGTAGGCGAATGATCTGCGTCGGCGCGCCGGCCCAAATTTGGGCCGGTCGCACCCTGCCCGTCGGATCTGGCCAGTGGCCACCCTTAGGCGTCAGATCCCCCCTCCCCCCAACCTTCCACCAACGAATGCGAGCAGCAGACGGGAATATGCAGGGGTCCCAACCCGCAACCCCCCACCCCCCCCCCCCCCCCCCCGGTCGAGCGGTCCTTCTCGAGTTGCGTCGGTCGCTCTCGTCGTTGGCGGCGGCACGACAGCACCTGCGCGCATACCATTTGCCATCTCCCGCCGCAGGGGCGCCCTGATTGAATCACGACACCGGATTGCAGCACCCCCCCCCCCCCCCCCACCCCCCCCCCCCCCCCCCTTCCTCCTCCTCCTCCTCCCCCACTCCCCACGTCTCTCCGCCGTTGCAACACCTAGTTGCCGCCTTGGTAGCACCATCGTGCTGCCTGCTGTAGCTCTCGGCGTCGCCGCTCGCATCGTCGGCGTGCGTGGGTTGAAAGTTTTTCCCGATGCCTGTTGCAGCTTTTTACACCGCCGGTTGAAGCTTTTTTCTAAGGGATGAAAGCTTTTCCCATGCTAGTCGCAAAATTCGTCGCAGCCGGTTCCATCACGTGGTGCCCACGGTTCCGACATATGTCGATGCCGGTTCCAGCACGTGGTGACCACGGTCCCAGCATCTGCCTTGCCGGTTCCAGCGCGTGGTGACCACGGTCCCCAGCATTTCCCAATGTCGGTTCCAGCACGGACTGACAGTGGTTGCAACATCACAACCAGCTTGGTTGCAGCCACGGGTCCAGCTCGCCGCGATGGCCGACGCAGCTTGTCGTATTCGCGGCAGCCGAAATTCTGACCGGTCGCCAATGTAGCAAAAACTCTAACCGGTTGTAGCTTTCTGGTTGCCGGATGCAGCAAAAACAAATGACACCATTGTAGCAAAAAACATTGTCGATCACATCTGTATATGGTGGTAACAAAACCCGTTGCCGGTGGTAGCAAAAAGTTGTGTCATTCGTAGCAAAAAAAAAACGTTGTCGCTCGCCGTCGGGGTTGCATCATCTTCATGAATGATTTAGCGAAGAAAATGTCGCCGCCGGTAGTAGCAAATTAAGTCAGCGGTTGCAGCAAAACCAAACACCGGTTGCAGCAAAAACAAAAACAACAACAACGAAGTTCCAGCAAAAATTGGTAGGTTGTAGCATCCCTCGCCACCGGATGTAGCATATCTAGCGACCGGTTCTAGCATCTCACTCCCAGGGGTTGCATGAGCGAAGGTGTGGGGAGGCGCATCCATGGCGATTGCTGCGTCATTGGGTTTTTGTGGACCCGAGGTGCCAGCATACCGAATCACCGCCCCCTTTTACCTCGTCGCTGGTCGCACCGCTTGCTGGTTGGGGGCATCCGGTGCTCGGGCCCATCGCGCGCGGCCATGGTGAAAGGCGTGGTCATGGCGACGGGCGCAGCCATGGCGCGAGGGGGCGTGCGGCAGTGCGCGAGCTCACTGGGGGTCGGTGCCTCGCCGGGGAAGAAGAGGGGAAAGGAGGCGGTTCATCTAATGGTGAAGAAAGAAGATAAGGCGGAGAAAAAAGCTGGGTGCGAGAAAGACGCGCGACAGACGCACGATCCATAGGGATCGAATGCGCGCCACACGACCAAACAAAGTTTCAGCCGGCGCGCCGCATGTAAACCAAAGGCCCTGTTTGGATTCATGGGTTAGAGTTAATTTGAGCTAGTTGGGGCTTAAATAGCCCTAAAGTATCCAAACATGAGGGCTAGATTGGAGCTAGTTGTATCTAATCCATCCAAAAAACGGGCGTTGCTATCTCGCGCACGCGCGTTGCAACGATCAATTTCCGACAGGCCGAACTTTCCCTTTTTAGCAAATCAGGGGAGAGATGTTTGAGGGAAACCGAGCCCCACCCGTTGAATCAGGGGGCGGTGGTGAGATTAAGTTCAGGAGGGAGAGAGAGTAAGGAAAGATCCCGTGATGTACGCTTTTCCTCAGATCTGAAAGGCAGACTTGGGTGGGCCCTTCTGTCCCTGGCTACCGACAGCGCGTGGAAGCAAATCGCTCGTTCCAACGCTCGCGTGCGAAGGAGCGTTTCCGCCAAAAAACTATCCCACCCAAGAGGTGCTAATTGGAGCTAGTTTTCATGGGGCCCACTGAAAAATCACTTTTCGCTCTATATCCCGCCAGCCAAGAGGTGCTAATTGGAGCTAGTTCTCGTGGAGCCCATTGAAAAATCACTTTTCTCTCTCCATCAAGTGCATTTATTGTCAATCTAACCCTGTCATCCAAACACCTCTTTGGCTGAGTTAGTTCAGGGTTAGTCATGAGTTAGAAACTAACTCTAACCTCTAGCTAAGTTAGAGTATCCAAACAGGGCCGTTAGCTGGAAAATTCACATGGGTGATTTCTGTTCGGTATGCTAATACGGTATACAGTTTTAATACGTACATGACATGACATTGAATACTTGCATACTACTCTCTCCGTCCGGAAATACTTGTCGGAAAAATGGATGTATGTAGACATGTTTTAGTTCTAAATACATCCATTTTTATCTATTTATGTGACAAGTATTTTCGGACTGAGAGAGTATTTATTTTGGAGAATATGTATATCCATAGTGCATCGTTTTGTTCGGCTCAATGAGACCGATACTAACTGCGCCGGGAGCCCGCCTCTTCCGACGCATTTTAATGCCACAAAAAAACTGCTCGTGCGCGCCGAGTGTAATTCAAACTTGAGACCGCGTGGTATTCGAACGCTGCACTAACCACCGCACCCCTTACCTGATGTGCTCATTCACATCTTTTTTCTTCTTTTCTTCATACGTCTTTTTCTTTTTTCTATTTTTTTCTTTATTCATTTTTCTTTCTAACGGATTTATTTCTTCTAATATGTTGAACATTTTCAAAATTGATGATTTTTTTTCAAAATCGATGATTTTTCAAAATTGATGAACTTTTTTCAAATCAATTATCTTTTTTCCAAAATTGATGAATTTGTTTTCAAAATCAGTGAACTTCTTTTCAAAATCTGAACTTTTTTTAAAAAAATTGATGAACTTTTTTCAAATCCAATGAACTTTTTTCGAAATTGATGATTTTACTTTTCAAATCGGTGAACTTTTCCCATTTTTATAATTTTTTTTTAAAATTTGTCAACTTTTTTTAACCCATGAACTATTTTTTTGTGAACGATTTTTTGAATTCCTGTTTTTTGAAAAAAACATATTTTTAGTAGTCAATGGTCAACTGTGGCCGGTCAACCGCGACCAGGGGAATACCGTTGCCCCTAGAGCAATTAATTCCACCGCAACATGTTCCGCTCGACCTCCATATTGGGCCTGCCCAAGAAGGTGTGCACGTGAGCGCCGGTTCAGCTCGCTCGCACTTAAGGCGCCCAATAGGAGCCCCCCCACTTCCGAGACCTCTTTGTACAACGCTTGTCACGCTCATTCTCCCAGCAATGCTCACATGTAGCTCGGTTCGGCCGTGGCGCAACGCTCGCTCACGTACACTGCCACACTCGATCATGCACGATGCCACGTTCAAATCAAAAATGGACACGCACGCTGTCACCTGACTCACGGGCATTTACCATTGATCGTGTACCCTTGGCCGTTGACTTTACTAAAAAAATCATAGAATTTAAAGGAAATTAAGAATTTGTAAAAAAATATTTTTCGAGTTTAAGATCTTATTCACGGGTATGATAATCGTTCTTGAATTTTGAAAAAGTAATGCAAATTGAAAAGGTTCATTAATTTCAAAACAATTCACAGGTTCTAAAAAAATGGATTTGAAAAATGTTCATAGATTTAAAAAAAGCTCGTGAAAGAAGTTCATGAAGTTGAAAAAGTTTGCGAATTTGAGAAAACATTAAAAAATGTTCAATTTTTTGAAAAAACCATGGATTTGAAAAAAATGAACTTGAAAAATAATTTGACAATTTGAAAAATATTTATGAATTGAAAGAAGTTGGTGAAGGTAAAAAGTTCGCGAATTTGAGAAAACATTGAAGAATGTTCAATTTTTTGAAAAAAATCATGGGTTTGGAACAAGTTCACGAGTATGAAAAAGGTTCAAGGTTTTGGAGAAACTTCACGCATTCGAAAAGGTTCAGCAATTTTTAAAATATTCACTAATTTGATAATATTTCATGGATTTCAAGAATATTCATGGATTTTTAAAAAACAAATAGAACATAGAAAATGAAACGGAGAAAAACAAAAAAGGAAAATATAAATATATAAAAATAAAAAAAAACTAAAAGAAAAGAGAAAGAGAAAAGAACCAAAGAAAAGCCTGCCAAACAAAGGCATAAAAAATCATGAAAAAACACAAAGAAACCGCCCGGAAGCATCGACAAGCTTCCGTAAAGAGAACGGTTACATGGGCCATCCCACTGAAACACACACTTGGGCATTTTATGAAGCCCAGGAACACTTTTTAAATTGGTGAATAGTTTTTAAAATTTAAAACTTTTAGCAAATATCAGAACATTTTCACAAATTCAAAAAATTCCGGGAATAGTTTTTTAGTAAAAACATAAACACTTTCTGAATTTATGGGACATTTTTTGCAAATTTGTGATTATTTTTTTAAATCATGAAAATTTTTAAATCCAAGAATTTTTTTAAAATCATTAGTATTTTATGAAATCATGAACATTTTTGGGAAAAAAAATCTGGAAATCCAAGAACGTTTATCAAACCGGTGAAAATTTTTAGATCCAAGAATATTTTTCTGATTTGTGAAAAAAAATCAAATCGGTTAACATGTTTTTTAATACTGAACATGTGTTTTAATTGTGAAGAATTTTGTCCAAAACATTATCTGTTTTGAAGTGTGTAAGGTTTTTTTTAAGTCATTAACACTTTTTGAAATTCGAGAATTTTTGGAATATACTTTAAAATAGATAACATTTTTAAATTTGTGAAACAATTTCTTCAATCCAAGAGCATTTTTTATATTCGTGAAAATTTCAAAAATTCAACCCCATTTTTTGAAATTCGTGAAGTTTTTTGGAATTGAAGCCCATTTTTTCAAATTTGTGATTTTTCCAAATCTATGATAATTTTTTATTTGATTTTTGAAAAAATTATGAACATTTATAGAAATTTAGAACATTTTTGAAAATTTATGAATTTTTTTAAGAAGCCGAAAAGGAACCAATATGAAAAGGAAATGGAAAAGAATAATAGGGGCGCCCTCCACGAAATTAGCCGGCCCAAAATGGTGCACTTGGGATCGAGGGGTGCTTGGTTGGGCTACTTTTGTCGCCCCACGCCGGCATTAGGAATCGGCGGCGAGTGGCTCGTTATAACACGGATGTGTCACACACTTGATTGACAAAATAAATCCCAGACAGGTCACACACGGAATTGTCAACGTGTGACTCTCCTATTTTCAGAAGATCGTCGTATGGCGGGCGCGAGAGCTATATCTTGTTGATAGCGAGATAGAACCTCCCCTCACCTGAAGTTTTAATGTGTGTCACAGTACTGGGTAGGCCCATTTTTGCGTGTTTAGTTTTTTTTAGGGCTACTTGCGTGTTTAGTTTGTTCGCTTGATGTCACCTGTAGTGTTCGCTTCATTCGCTCTCTTGTTGGCATTCTTTTCTTTGGGGTTTTTTTCCCTTTATTTTTTAGTTTCTTCAGTTTATTTGTTTATTTATTGGTTTTTAGGGCCTTTCTTTGTTTCTATATCATTTTCCTTCAATATTTTGTTTTTCATCGATTTAATTCGCTTCATTCATGATTTTTCATGTTTTCTTTCTTTCTTGGTGTTCCCTGTTTTTCCTTTTTCCTTTTCTTTCTTTCTTCATTTTTCTTTGTTTCTTTCCTCACTTTCCCATGTTTCCTTCTTGGCTTTCTCTGGTTTTCATTTTCTCTTTTGGTTTTGTTTTTTGGGATTCATTGGTTTTCTTTGTTTTTTGTCAATCTTTATCGGTTTCTCTTTTGTTCAATTCATGTCTACTTTTTCAGTACACAATATATGCCAAACATTTTTTTTGATACATGTTAAAGATTTTTCGAATACCTGGCATATAAATTTATTTTAATACATGTTTTGAACACGTTTTGGAATAGATGGCCAACATGTTTCTGAATACACGTTGAACATTTTTCATGGTAATATATTTTTTAAACTACATGAACATTGTTTTACTTTGTATAAACAATTCTTTTAATGTTTTAGGTACACAATATAATTTTGAGTGCACAATTTAAACATTTTTTGATACACATTAAACAATTTTCAAATACACAATGTACATATTCTTTTAGTAATGTTTTTAACACTCTTTGGAATACATATTTAACATTTTTTTAATATATGCTGAACAATTTTATGGTAGTAAATATATTTTTAAGACTACACGAACATTGTTTTATATTGCATAAGCATTTTTAAAATGTTTTCAGTACATAATATATTTTTTGAGCACACACGAAACAATTTTTGTGATACCTGCTGGACATTTTTCAAATATACAATGTACATTTTTTTCGTACATGTTTTGAAAACTTTGTTTAATTTACATTGTCAAATTGTTTTTCAAATATAGGCCGGACAATTTTATGGTACTAAGAATATTTGTAAAACTACGCGAACATTTGTTTTACATTGTATAAACATTTTTTTTCATGTTTTCAGTACACAATATATTTTAAGAGCACACACGAAACAATTTTTATGATACACATTGGACATTTTCTCAAATACACAATGCACGTTTTTTTAAGTACATGTTTTGAACACTTTTTTTAATACATGGCCAACATTTTTTAATGGATATTTTTCTTTAAGTAACATTTTTGAGAACCATGAGATCATTGTTTTACGTTGCATAAACATTTTTTAAATGTTTTGAGTAGACAATATACATTTTTAGTTTACATGTGAAACATTTTTTTGATACACGTTAAACATTTTTCAAATTGATGATGTACATTTTTCTTTTAATAAATGTGGTGTACACTTTCTAGAATCAATTGTCATTTTTTTTTCAAATACACGTTGAATATTTTGTATAGTAATAAAAAAATGAAACCATGTGAACATTTTTTACACTGCATAAGCATTTTTAATGTATTTTTTTAAACACAAGAATATTTCTTTAGAACATCGCGTACATTTTTCTAATGGTACATACGTAAACATTTTTTACATAACATAGACCTTTTTTCAAAAATTTCACACGCAGTTTTTTGAAACACGCATAATTTTTAATGGGCACGAACACTTTTTTGAAAGGTACGGACATTTTTTAGTTGCACTAACATCTTTAATACCTTGTTAACATTTTTCAAATTCATTTTTAAATTTATTAAAAAATCTATTTATGTTTTCAGAAACTAAAAAAAGAAAACAAAGAAATTATCGCGACCTCGGCATGAAATCATGTGGTATCGGGCTGGCGAACCCATATTCCTACCAGCCCGGCCCGGCACCGGCTCGTTATTGGCGAGCTACCTTCCACGTGTGTATAAGTTCAAATGATCAAAGACCACAGAGTGTGGAATACATCTCGGGTCATGGGTTTTCCTGGCCACACATGACATTCCTGACCTAAATTATGAGCTCCTTTGTTCGACTCTGTACTTTCAAAAGTAAAATGAAAATTAAAACTACTAGCTTGATGCTGAATTTCACTAATTTCATATCTTCCTTGATTGCCCTTGAGGACGACTCCTACTAGTTGCTTGGAATCTAATGCAATGATGAAACTCTGTAGGAGTAGGTCTTCTGCCAAAGATAGTGCATCCCTGCATGCGATAGCCTCTAACGTTGACGGATCAAGGATGGCAGGTATAACCAACGTCGAGCTACCCAGATAGTTCCCATGCTCATCTCGCAAAATCGTTGGCGCGGTACTGCCCCTGGATGGTGTGTGTAACATCCCCACTATCACACTACAGTGATCTCTCTCTAATAGTGGCCATGTTATCATGATCACTCAGTTAATCTGCCACTTGTCCAAAATCAAACCCAAATTCAAATTTGAAATGTAAGTCAAATAATTATTTCTTCAAACAGCAAACCAAAAATGTTCATAATGTTGCAAATAATCCCAAGGCAATTATAAAAATAAAAGCCAACATTATTTGAATACCCAAGTTGACCTTAACAACCAAAACAGTGGACCAGCAACAAATCTTTGTTCTTTTGAAAAATAAACCAATGCTAACGCAATTTCAAAAAAAAATCCCAAAATTAGTGTGTGGCACTATTGAGTTGCATTGCATTTATTAGCTAAATTTCACATAAAGCAAAATTCATCTGATAGCCTAAATAATTATGAAACAGAAGCTATTCTATTTAACAGAAATAAATAAAAGAAAATGGCACCGTGCACTTACCTGTGCAGTTACCTGTGCACTTGGCCCAGCTGGCCACTGCGGCCCAGCCCACACCCCTCGTCGTCCTCCTCCCCCTCGTGTCACCTCCAGGCTCCATCGCCGTCGCCAGAGCCACGCGATGGGCGACACCGAGGCCACAGGAGCTCGACAGGAGGGGATAAGACTGCCCTCGCCTCCCTCTTGAACCCTAGATAGAGCACTTCCCCTCTCCTCGCCCCTCTCCCTCTCTGCCACTTCCTCCCGACGCCGTCATGGCCTCGCCACCGTGAAGCGCGGCCACCGAGCTCCGTTCGCCTCCCCGACGTGCTCACCGGCTTCCTCGTCGTCGTCCACATCGCCTACGCCATCGGGATCGAGCCAAGCGCCTCTCCTCCGACCGGAACGAGCTCGTCTTCAACCTTCGGATCGCCGGCGTTCGTCGCCAATTCCGGCTACCTCACGCCCTCCCCGAGCTCACTGCCACTCCCTACGGCTCCGCTGTGAGCTCCCGCTTCTCCTTCCCCTCTCCGTTAGCTCGCCCGCGTTCCGTAGCCGCCGATGCCACCGACGACCGAACGCTCCGCCGCTTGCGCTCGTCGCCGGCGTAGCCACGGTGACCTTTGGGTCCCGTGCGTGCCACCGTCACGCTCGTTGCATCGCGTAGAGGCCGTCTGGCCATTTAGTTGCTCGCTAGTGCGCCTTCATCGCCGTTCGCCATCGCTCCCGAGCGCCGCCGTCCGCCGATGAGCTCGCTGTCGTCGCTACGGTACTCCTCCGGCCACGTCACCGCCGCAGATCGCCTCGTTGTCGCACGCTCTTTCCAACGCACCCACGCGCGACCTTTCCCGTGCTCTGTGCGTGATTTCCGGTGATGTCCGACGCGCGCCGCCGCGCGAAATGGTCGCCGGCGTTGCTCCGGCGCTGGTGCCGACGTGTCACCCCTGGGTCACTGCCCGTGGGCCCCCAGGCCCCAGTTGACCCGTTGACCCCGGTCAACTGTGCTGACTGTGCAGCACAGTCACTGACAAGTGGGCCCCCTTCGTTTAGTTAAGTTAATTAAACAGTTTTAATGAAAACCTGATTAGTTAACTCTAATAGACACTGACATGTGGGGCCCAACCACTAATTAACTCTGTTTAGCCAAATTAAACTGCTGTTAGCCCCACTGTCTATGATAGGTGGGACCCAGCTGCCAGGTTTGACCTGAACAGCTGCAGTTGACCTGCTGACATCATGCTGACGCAATAATTCATTTATGTTAATATAAATAATTTTAGAAATTGTTTAAATCTTTTAAAAATCCGTAGAAATTAAACCGTAGCTCAGATCGAAAAACTTTATATATGAAAAATGATCAGAAAAATGAGACGCATCCGAATATGCCCTCCTTATACCTGTCACATGCCTCTAGCATGATGAACATGGAACTTTCCCCTCCGGTTCATCTGTCTGACAGACGTCCAGAACCGGGAAAACTTTCCCGGTAAATTCTCGCTCCGTCTGTAGCACTTAACTTTGCGATAGATCACTTCGGCTTAGCTCGTAGTCATGTCTTGTTTTGTGATTGCTTTTGTCGCCGTGTATTTATTTGTTTCTTGTCCCCGTTTCTTCCCGGTAGACCCCCGAGACCGCTGACGATGCCCTGGGGATCGACTTCACAACTGACGACCCTGCCTTTGCCGCCAAGCAACCAGGCAAGTACCCCCCTTTGAACATGCCGATATCGCCTATTCTTTCTCTCTTATGCTTGCATTAGAAATTGCTCCTGCTACTGTTTATCCTATTTCTGGTGCATAGCCTGTTTTTATAACTGCTGTTGATACCTACCTGTTTATCCTAAACTGCTTAGTATAGGCTGGATAGAGACCCACAAGAGACCCCCACTTTGTCCGAAGTTGCCCCCGCTGGACTATCAGATGACTCGATCAACGTGATCGACAAACAGGCCCCGGCACCGCACATCACCCCCCTTAGTTGGACGAAACTGCAGCGTTACTATCGAGTGCCGAGGGTGATACTTCGTTTAGCACTTCTGATGTTAAATCTGTAGAGTAGCTATTCGGTCGTGGACATCGAGGGTGATTCCTCCTTCACCACTCCCGATAACGACGCTCTCGTGCAACATCTCAAGTGTGAACCCATCGAGGGTGATTCCTCCGAGTTCACCTTGACGAATACATCGAGTAGGAATCCAATGAGGGTGATACCTCGGATTCCCCAGATGTTATGGATACATGGATATTTGGACTTTACAACTGTTGCTTGGAAAGGCGGGTCGACCCTGAGGGGTACCCGCGAGTGATGTGAAGTCGGGTTGACCTGGAGGGTACCCGAGAGATAAATACGAGGCGTGGCCGGGCATTCTTAGCCCTTGCCGCAAGTCCTTGAGACGAAGCGACGGGGTCACACCGATCGTGAGTCTCTGCTCTTTACTGCACACCCCCAATACACTAACGGTTTGGATATTTGATCCGAGTGGGCCTCTGGCCCGATAGCACTAACCATCACGCGGGAAAGTTATGGGCACTCTGCATCGTATGCATCAGCCGAAAGCTCTGTCAGACGTCCAGTTCAGCATGGCGGCCGGGTCGGATCGTGCCGATGGCGCTGGTATCCACCCTGCACGCAACGACCCGGAGTGCACAGGGCGATGGCCCAAGACCCCTGAGCGCTTAAGATGTAGACCGACGGGGACCTCTCTGCTGAGCTCTAGGTAGGGTTGCGGTGTGTCGTTTGGCCGAGGCCGGGCATGACCCAGAAAAGTGTGTCCGGCCGGAGTTAATCGAGCGTGGTGGGTAAGTTGGTGCACCCCTGCAGGGAAGAACTAATCTATGCATAGCGGGATCCTCGGTAACGGACGCTCGGAGTTGTATCCCGATCGATACAACTAGAACTGGATACTTGTGATGAGTTATGGACAGTAGGGCTCTGGGATTGCTTTCTCGCAGGGGTCGAGAAAGGATCTCTGGCCGAGGTTGTTACATGGATATTAGGGCTCTGGGATCGCTTTCTCGCAGGGAGTCGAGGAAGGATCTCTGGGCGAGGTTGATACTTAATACTGCTACTACTTTATATTGTACTGATCTACACTCTTCTAATGCTGCAAGACCGATGAAGATGCTAGTCTTCGATAGGACTAGGCATTCCCTCTATTCTGGCATTTTTGCAGCCCAGTCCATATATACAGCCTTTCGTTGATAATGTTGCATATGTAGTGTAGATCCTTGCTTGCTGAGTACTTCAGATGAGTACTCACGGTTGCTTTGCTTTCTCTTTTTCCCCATATCCGCTTGATGCAACCAGATGACGGAGCCCCTGAGACAGCTGCCCCCATCGACGACTGCTACTACTACCCCGAGGATGGCTACTACTACGAGTTGGTCAATGACCAGGAGTAGGTTCGGAGGGTCCCAAGCAGGAGGCCTGCGCCTTTTCGATCAGAGCTTTTGTTTGTACCGCCTTCTTAAAGGCTTATCTGTTTCTCTTTTATATCTGTACTCAGATATCTAACGCTTCCGCTGATGCTTGTTGACATCAAGCTTATGTATTCGAGCCCTCGAGGCCCTGGCTTGTAATATAATGCTTGTATGCCTTTATTTATGTTTTAGAGTTGTGTTGTGATATCTTCAAGTGAGTCCTTAGGCTTGATCGTGTGCATTTGCGTGTATGGTTAGTGCACGATTAAGCCGGGGCGTCACAGTGTAGACACGCCCGCGTCGACATGGATCTTCGCAAATCCCGCTGGAGGCGCCTTCTGCTTTCTTTCAGCCCTCGGTGCACTGCTCCGGTTAACAGTTTGCATCGGACTTGGCTCCTTTAGGATTCCCAATTCTGCAATGTATCTCTCTATGAATGCATGAGTAGCTTGTGGGCTTTGGAATATACCTCCACATCTGTATAAGTGACGCATACGCGCGCGCCCTATGGCAGACCCCATCGCTAGAAGAGTCCTCCATGACTATATCTCGCTTTAAGCGAGACCGTAGGATGTCTCGCGTCGAGCGAAAACAGTATCGGGTCGGCCCATTTAGCGCGCGCAGACTTAAAAAGTCGAGATGAAAAGGGGGCACCCAAGGATCGAAGCCTGGTCTCCAGGCTGATCGAGAGCACTGGTAGCCGCTCGGCTTGCATTTGTTTCGTGCTAAGATAGTAGGACGTGTCCTCCTTTAGGCAAAACGAGCTTGTTTTCCATAGTGTTTTCCGACGTTTTTCTGTTTTTCTTTTGTTTTCCACCGGGTTTTCTCTGTTTTTTTTTCTTTTTTCGTTGTTTTTCTTCGGTTTTGTTTATTTCTTTCTCGGCTTCACTGTGTTTTTTTTGTTTATGCTTCTTCGTTTTTCTTCGATTTTGTTTCTTTCTTTCTTATTTTTCCATCATTTTTTTGTTTTCTCTTGGGTTCCATTGTTTTTCGAAACACATTTTTTATATATCTAATACATTTTCCCAATACATGTTTAATTTTTTAAATATTTGATTAACAATTTTCAAATACAATTCTATACACATTTATTAATTTATTGAAATGGTTGGTTGACATTTTCCACATACAAGTTTAATATTTTTGTAGTACATGGCCAATATTTTTTCTATACACATTTAATGTTTTCCAAATGCTTGATTAACAATTTTCAAATACTTGCTCAACATTTTCTCAAATGCTTGATTAACATTTTAGTACACAGATCAAATTTTTTAATCATTTCTTTAATACATGGTCAATATTTTTGTATACACATTTAAGATTTTCCAAATGCCATATTAATATTTTTCAAATACTTGTTCAACATTTTTTCAAATACTTTATTAACATTCCTATATACATGATAAAAAAAATCTTCATTTATCTAATACATTGTCAACATTTTTCTATAAACTTTAACTTTTTTTTTCAAATGCTTTATTAACATTGTATAAAAATGATAAAAAAATTATCGTTTTTTACTACATGGTCAACATTTTTCTATATACATTTAACAATTTTCAAATGCTTGATCAACATCTTAAAGATGCTTGTTCAAAAAAATTCAAATGCTTGATCAACATTTTTAAATACTTGATCAAATTTTTTATGCATGTTTTTTATACATTTTTTTAAATGCTTGCTCAACATTTTTCAAATGCTTAATAAAAAATTTCCAAATATTTTTTTTGTAATGTATACTAGAATATTTTAAAGTATAAACAAAACTAAAACATTAAATAAAAATGAAAACAGAAAACACAAAGAAAAATAAAAAGTGGAGGTTGTGGCCTCCTGCGCTCCTGGGCCGGCCTCTCTCGCTCCCCTTCAGCGAGCGTCCTGTAGGTCTCGCTGAATGCGAGATATATAAAGGTTGATTGGTTTGCTACGAATATTTGGCAAAACCAAAAGTTGCCAACATTTGGCAACTTTATGTGAGATTGGCAACAAAAATTGGTATGCAACCAATCTGTAGCCAGCATTTGGCAGTTGCCAAAATTTGGCATGCCACCTTTTGGCAACAAACCAATTAGGCTCATAGGCACGCCAGTCTCGACCTACTAGGAATCACCTACAGCGGGTGGCCATCGGGCCGGCTCAATATAGTAGCCTAGTGTGAGTTTTTTTCTTCTGTTTTTTCACTGTCCGTAGCACAATTTTTATTTGGGATTTCATAGGATTTTCTCTGGGGTTTTCTATTTTCAGTTTCCTTTTTTATGTTTTCCTCTTATTATTTCTTTGGTTATCATATTATTACTTTTATGTTTTCATTGGTTTTTTCTCACTATTTTGCGCTCAACATATATATGATTTTTTGTAGATATTATACACTTTTGTATACATCAGGAATATTTTCTGCACATATTTAACATTTTCAAAATAAATGATTTTTTTAAATATATGTTTTGATGGCTATTTTCCCACATGTATAGTAATTTTTTCTTATAAATCTAAAACATTTTAATATACATTTTTTTCAAATACTCCCTCCGATCCATATTAAATGTCGCAGCTTTAGTACAACTTCGACAATTAATACGGATTGGAGGGAGTGTTTGCTTTGAATAGTTTTTCAAGTACATGTTGAAACTTTTTTTTTGCATGATACGAAACATTATTTTTAAACAATGTGAGCAATACATTGGATAAACATATTTTAAAGGTCAAATATTTTTTGAAACTTGTGAACATTCTTTAAGAATGTAATGTATATTTATGATACAATTTTTTTTGAATTACACAATTATTATTATTACATTATTTAATATTTAAGAAAATCATACGTTTTCTGAAACACGTGAATATTTTTGTATCTCACATACATATTTTTGAATGGTACAAACATTTTTTCTAAAGATTGAGTGAACATTTTTATACTATGGTTACATTTTTAAATGTAAGATGAAGAATGTTTTTAAAATTTACTAATTTATTGTTTCGTAATATATGTATTTAGTAAAAAAAACACGCAAAACGTGAACGTGGTTACTGGGCCGGCCCAGTACCATGTGTGCGCAGGCGACCCTCGCATAAGAGTCGTTGCGGGGGGGCACATAGCCACGCCGCTAATGTCGGGCCACCAATGATGAAGTTGAATCCGGCAGATCTCAAGTAGGCGGTCCCGAACTAGTAGTCTTGACACGATGGTAACAAGGGAATAGGTTTTTAACCAAGTTCGGGACCCCCACATTCTGCTTATTTTTGTATTCATTTGCGATGAAGTACAAAGTACAAGTGATCTACCACGAGATCGCTGTGTGTCGTCTACGAGGCTATCCCCGGGTTATGTAGATATTAGGGGTCGATCTAGGGTTACAACCTAGTCTGGCTACTTACAAGGAGAACGTGTTGTAGATGACCTCTGATGTGTTAAAGTATATGTCAAGTCTTCGACAGTCTTCCTTTCATACGCCATGGGCCGCCTCAATGTGGCCCACTGGTGAGCTGCACATAGGAATCCCTGGCCTGGCCCACCTAGCCGGGAGACGGCTTGGTGAGTGACCCCCAATCCGGGACACCGTGACCTAACTACATGGGCATTGTCCATGCGTGCTCTTATTTTTTGCTCTTAGCTGGGTATTGGCGGGGACGTCATATTGACGCTTATTCCGCCACTTCTATGATACACGTACATTACATGTAGTTTATAGATAACTAAAGTATGAATTAAGATCGACATGGCATATTGTAGATGGCAAATATGTAAGGTTTTCTTTGGCAAACGATATGTATGTTTGGAGTCTTATATTCATGGCGTGGATATAGATTTAATTGTCGTAGTTCATCATATTAAAACACAAATTATAGCTACAAAATATATGAAGACTTCGTAGCATAATACTACACGAAACTCATCTCAAAGGTATTCAACACATTTGTCTTTAGATATATCGTGTTGCAATTTTGAGTAACTAGTATTGCATCTTCAAAGATAAATGAAATTTAGGAACCTATTCTCAATAAGTCTTGAACAGAAAAATCATAAAATAAAAATGAATGATAATTCTTTCAAAGAAAGAAAAACTTGGTAGAATTAAAGTATTGAAGAGCTTAGAACAAATGAGAAGTTTCTATGATGTGAGGTTTATGCATGTTGTGCATTGTAAAACATTAAGTATAAAAAGGAATGGTAATTCATTCAGAAGATTTTTTTTGGACGACAAAAGTATAGAATATTCTAGAATAAAGGATAAATGCTTATGTTTGAGGTATGTGCATATTATGCATTGTAGAACATAAAGTAAAACATAATATTAATTTATTTAGATAAAATAGTTTAGATAACTAAAGTGTGGAAGATTATAAAACAAAGGATGAGTGCTTCTGCTTTGAGGTTTATATATATTGTACATTGTAAAACATAAAGTAAAAATGGATGGTTTTAAACTTAAAGAAAAAAGTTTTGATAATTAAAGTACGGAAAATTTAAAAACAAAGGAGAAATACTTCTCTTTTGAGATATGTGCATTGTGCTTAAGCTCAACCACGGAATCTTCTAGTTCGTACATGTGGCAGAATCCAATGTAGTGAAGATGATATCCAATGGTGGATAGTGCTTGGATTTGCCACCTTTGTACCATCAAATTGGATTCATCCGACGACCAATATTCAAAGTTACTCGTACGCTATATAGTGGTATAGAACTAGGAGGGGTGCCGCACACGTGTGTCTCGTGGGTAGGTCGACCATCTTAGCACAACCTCGCGAAGCGAAGCGAGCCTCTGACTATTACAATTTTTGTTTACCGGATGTATTAGTTCACAGTCAGTTTTATTGGTTTTAGTCTATTTTCACACTATTTTTCAAAAAATATAAGAACTTATTTTAGGCGGTGGACAATATTGGAGCCAAATCCGACATATCCCTGGTAGGGTATCCTACCTAGGCGACTTGGCATGATGGTAACAGGACGCAAGGTTCACCCAGGTGAAAGGATCAATACGGTTGACTAGAGGGGGATGAATAGGCAACTACCAATTTTTAGCTCTTTTTAACAAATTAGGGTTAGCAACAAATAGGTTGTCTAGATATGCAACTAGGTGGACAACCTATATGATGCGCTCAACAACAGCAACACAAGCAAGCGCAAAAAACTACACAAGATAAGCTTGCACAAAGTAAAGGTAAGAAGTAATCACAAGTGGAGTTGATGGAGACGAAGTCCTTCCCTTTACATGGAAGTACGTCTCCCTTGGAGTGGTGTGGAGGCACTATATTCCCCAAGAAGCCACTAGTGGTGCCCTTGAAGGCGGCGACCGAACCTCTACAAACAAGGTTGTGGCTCTGTCCACAACTTAATTGGAGGCTCCCAACACCACCACTAAGCTTCATCACAATGGATTGTGGCTCCGAGGTGACCTCTTCCATCTAGGGTGCCCAAACACCCAAGAGTAACAAAATCCACACAAGAAAGTATGGGGGATCTAATTTCCTTTGGTGGAAGTGTAGATTTAGGTATCCTCCTATTCCTAGCATATCAACAAGTTTGAGTGGCTAGAGAGAGATCGGGCAAGAAAGCATGGAGGGCATTAATGGAGGAGAGAGAGAGGCAAGAGTTAAAGTGGTAGGTGGAAGAACCACCTACTTATGTAGTGTCTCCCAAATCGAATCGTTACAACAGTTTTTACACTGTAGCGGTATAACTGCTCAAGGCATCGGTACAATCGGGATTCGCGGGGTACCCTGTAGAAATGCACCAAGCGATACAACCGGTAGTATCGGTAGGCTGGAGTCACCCGGAAATTACCAGTCCACTACCGCCCAACAACTGCCTCATAACAGAAGGGAATCACCCCATAGCAGTGGTTGGGGCGGTACTTGTGCCGGTGCAACCACCTGAACGCACGGGTGGTGGCAAAGTCTAGAGCGATACAACCGCTTCCAGTCACCGGTAGTACCGGTTCGCCGGAGCCGGCCGGGAACTACCGGGCCGCCACCGCCCTACTACCGCTCCACAACTGAAGGTTTTCCGGTGGTAGAGCGGTACTAGGCCGGTACAACCGCCTAGCATCAGTCCTAGGGTTTGCCAAGCACCAGGCAGTACAACCGCCTGGAGGCAGCGGTACAACCGCTTGGCAAACACCTGGAGACTGCAAACCTAGGATATCACTACTAGGGTGGTGGTTGTGCCAGAAGTACTGGTCCAGCGATACAGCCGATTGGGAAAGCGGTACAACCTCTTGGTGGAGAAACCACTGCCATAGAAAGGATTCGAGGCTCTCTCCTTGAACGGAAGGATGTATAGTGGGTTCAAGAGAGTGTGTACGTGTATGGATTCACCTAGTACCTTCTAATGCAAATTCCCTCTTAATAGCACGGATTTCCTACGACCAAAGAAGTAAACGCGTCGGAAACACCGTCTTCGATCTTTTCCGTCTGGAGGGAATGCCTAACCGTCTCGTGCTAAACGAAGTAAACCTGAGAAGCTAAGGCACATGAGTAGTCTGCAAATTGCACTTTCATCAACACCAAAACACTTAAGGCGAGAAATGCCCTTACAATCTCCCCCTTTTTGGTGATTGATGACAATAAAGGATTTGCACAAGGGGTCTAGAAAATATAGACGGGCTCCCCTAGATATAAGCACTATTTAGAATTGCTTCTGGAATGCAAATCGCTCACACTAGGATCAACGACCCCCCTATATTTTATAGACCCACAATAGGAGGCAAAAGAAACGATAGGGCTATATGCATGCAATTGCAACAATTATGACGCAGAGCAAAAGATAAAGGGCAGGGATATAATGCACAGCTCTACAAACATACGAGACAAGATAAATAATAGCTCGGGAACGCATGTCTCACACTATGCATGACAAAAGTCTCCACGCAAACCAAGTTCACAAACCAACTCGAAGCAAATAGTTCAACTAACAACCAAAGCAAATAAACACACCCATGCAAATCTCGAGACCTAATAGAACTCTCTCCTCCTTTGGCATCAAGACACCAAAAAGGAAAAGAGCGATGCTAACGCCCCAGAACTCAGCAGTCCTCCTCGGACTCCTTAGTCTCCTCGGGATCATCACCATCATACTCCTCATCAACCTCCATGTAGTCATCAACCGTGGCAGCTGAGGTAGAAGTAGTAGGAGGGGCAGAGTCATCCTCATCAGACCACTTGCTGTTCCCATAGTTCCACCTCTCCTCTGAAGTGATGCTCTTCTTTGACCCACTCTCAACTTGCATGTTGATATGCCTCATCATCAGAATCTGTCTGCGCCTGGCCATCTTCTCATCGACATGAGCCTCATAGAGCTTCTTCTTGATGTGAGTCTGCATGCAGAAGATCTTCTTTACCTTGGCAGTGAGTTTGGCCCCATGATGGCTAATACGTCTCCAACGTATCTATAATTTATGAAGTATTCATGCCATGTTTACAACAATTTTATATGGTTTTGGTATAATTTGGATGGAACTAACCCGGACTGACGTTGTTTTCAGCAGAACTACCGTGGTGTTGTTTTTTGTGCAGAAATAAAAGTTCTCCAAACGCAACGGAACTTTTTGACGATTTTTTTTGGAACAAAAGAGGCACTAGAAGCTTAGTGGGAGGACCGGAAGGTGAAGGAGGTGAGCAAAAGACACCTGGGCGCGCTAGGAGGCCCACGCGCACCCACGTGGGTTGTGCTCACCTCGTGGCCCATCTTCACGTGATTCCAATGCTGAAAAATCCTATAAATAGAGAAACCATCAGAAATAACCCTAGATCGGAAGTTCCGCCGCCGTAAGCCTCTGTAGCCACGAAAAACGAATCTAGACCCCGCTCCGACACCATGCCGGAGGGGGAAATCATCATCGGTGGCCATCTTCATCATCCAGGCGGCCACCATGATGAGGAGGGAGTAGTCCACCCTCGGGGCTGAGGGTTTGTACCAGTAGCTATGTGTTTAATCTCTCCCTCTCTCGTGTTCTTGAGATGGCATGATCTTGATGTATCGCGGGCTTTGTTAATATAGTTGGATCATATGGTGTTTTCCCTTCTCTATTTTGTTGTGATGAATTGAGTTTTCCCTTTGAGATTTTGTTTTATCGGATTGAATACTTTTATGGATTTGAGAGCACTTGATCTATGTCTTGGCACTCAACTCGCGGATTCCCGAGGTGACATTGGGGTAATCTATGCATAGGGGTTTATGCACGTTTTTGTCCTTGTTTCTACGGTAGAAATCTTGGGGCACTCTTTGAGGTTCTTTGTGTTGGATTGAGTATTATGAATCTGAAATTGTTTGATGCATATCGCATAATCAACTCATGGATACTCACGGCTACATTGGAGTATGTAGGTGACATTAGAGTTGGTTGATGTGTATCATATGGTGTTATTTTAGTACGAACTCTTGGTTAGATCGATCGGAAAGAATAGCTTGGTGTTATTTTAGTACGAACTCTAGGATAGATTGATCGGAAAGAATAACTTTGAGGTGGTTTCGTACCCTATCACTACAGGAATCAGCTTCTTTGCCGTCCGCCATGGCAGACGACAAAGGACCGGAAAGCGGACGGCAAACATGCCCGACAAAGTAAGCTACGGTAAACAGCTCATTTGCCGTCTGCTTTTGGCCAGCGGACGGCAAAGACCCCTTTGCCATCGGTGGCGGACGGCAAAGAAGGTGGACGGCAAAGAACAGACATTAGCCACGTTAGGTGGCTAACGGGAGGCTTTGCCGTCCGCCAGCTGACGGCAAACATGCCCTCCCCTTTGCCGTCTGCCTTGTGACATCAGCAGACGCGTCACTCCACCCAGCTCTTTGCCGTCCGCCACTGACGGTAAACCTCTCCAGTCTTTGCCGTCTGCCACGGACGGCAAAGTGACCAAAATGGGTCAGTTCCCAGGTTGCACAGGTTGCTGCCACGTGGCCTCTTTGCCGTCGGTGGCAGGCGGCAAAGGGCTCTTTGTCATCGGTGGCGGACGGCAAAGTGCCTGTATTGTTTCTGTTTTTTCTGTTTTCTGTTATATCCTTGCATTTTCAAAATACATATATGATATATATAGTTTCAACCTCAAACATAGCCCATGTATCCAACATCTTGCAGTCCATCAATGCAACAAAACACATAGGGTATTAAAAGATCCAATACATACATAGTTTCACGGAGTTCATCCCTATATACATACATAGTTTCACATTGTTCATCAATACAAATGAAAACAAGAACTAAACACTAGTAGTCCATCAATGCTGCTTCCATGAAGTGAATCAAACCTGCAAAAATGGGAGTAAGAAAGTTAGAAGAAGAAGAAGACTAGAAGAAGAAGAAGAAGACTAGAAGAAGAAGAAGAAGAAGAAAGAAGAAGAATAAGAATAAGGAGTAGAAGATGGAGAAAAAGAAAGAAGAGAAAAGGAAGAATAAGAAATATTTTCTTCTTTCTTCTTCTTTCTTCTTATTTTCTCTATTTCTTCTTCTCTTCTATCTTTTTATCCTTTTCCTTCTCATTCTCATTCTTCTTCTTTTATTATTTCTTTTCTTCTCTTTCTTCTTCCATTCTTTCTTTTTCTCCTCTTCCTTGTTTTTCTTCTTCTTATTCCTTTTTGTGTCATTTTAGAGCTACCTTAGGTAATTATGCCATTTTTGAGCTAACTAATCTATTATGTCAATTTGGAGGAAAATAAGGTAAGTATAGGTCATTTTTGTGCTAACCTAGGTGATGATGCCATTTTTGAGCCAACTTAGGTAAGTATAGCTCATTTTTTATCTAACTTAGGTAATTATGCCATTTTGGAGAAAAGTAAGCTAAGTATATGACATTTAGGAGAGAAACAGGTTATTATGCCATTTTAAAATGAATAAACTAATTATGTCATTTTGGAGGATAATTAGCTAAGTACGTCTTTTTGGGGAAAATAAGCTAAGTTGTGCATAATAGGGCTAACAAGCATGTACGAAGCTAAGTATGCATTTGTTAAGCAAAACACTGGAGAAAACTTACCGTCATCACAACAAATGCGATCAAGATCGCAACTAAGGTAACAATTGATCCAACGACATATATACCAAGCCTCATTATCAATGGCATATTTTCTAATCTTACTAATCTTCAAGCGCATTGCATCCATCTTCAAGCGCATTGCATCCATCTTCAGCACATTGCATCACTCTTCATCTTGTGATCATCGACGACATCGGCAACATACAACTCCAATTCATCTCTCTTCTTCAATTCTTTTTATTTTTTCTTTCAAATACTCGTTTTCTTTTTCAACTAAATTTAACTTCTCGACAAGAGGGTCAGTTGCAATTTCCGGTTCACATACCCCTAGATAAAAATATCTCTATTGTCAACTTGATGGCCATAATTGTCATAAATGCGAAATGCAACAAATAGTTATAAAAGAGAATATACCACATCCAATCATATCTGGGCGAGGGCCGACGGGACGGATATCAAGACCTGGCACTATGTATAACAAACAATCATACAAGTAATTATATAAATCATACAATCATACAAGTAACTATATAAATCAAGTACAACATAAAAAATTGAATACCTAACATGAACTACCTCCGACACCATGCCGGAGGGGGAAATCATCATCGGTGGCCATCTTCATCATCCAGGCGGCCACCATGATGAGGAGGGAGTAGTCCACCCTCGGGGCTGAGGGTTTGTACCAGTAGCTATGTGTTTAATCTCTCCCTCTCTCGTGTTCTTGAGATGGCATGATCTTGATGTATCGCGGGCTTTGTTAATATAGTTGGATCATATGGTGTTTTCCCTTCTCTATTTTGTTGTGATGAATTGAGTTTTCCCTTTGAGATTTTGTTTTATCGGATTGAATACTTTTATGGATTTGAGAGCACTTGATCTATGTCTTGGCACTCAACTCGCGGATTCCCGAGGTGACATTGGGGTAATCTATGCATAGGGGTTTATGCACGTTTTTGTCCTTGTTTCTACGGTAGAAATCTTGGGGCACTCTTTGAGGTTCTTTGTGTTGGATTGAGTATTATGAATCTGAAATTGTTTGATGCATATCGCATAATCAACTCATGGATACTCACGGCTACATTGGAGTATGTAGGTGACATTAGAGTTGGTTGATGTGTATCATATGGTGTTATTTTAGTACGAACTCTTGGTTAGATCGATCGGAAAGAATAGCTTGGTGTTATTTTAGTACGAACTCTAGGATAGATTGATCGGAAAGAATAACTTTGAGGTGGTTTCGTACCCTATCACTACAGGAATCAGCTTCTTTGCCGTCCGCCATGGCAGACGACAAAGGACCGGAAAGCGGACGGCAAACATGCCCGACAAAGTAAGCTACGGTAAACAGCTCATTTGCCGTCTGCTTTTGGCCAGCGGACGGCAAAGACCCCTTTGCCATCGGTGGCGGACGGCAAAGAAGGTGGACGGCAAAGAACAGACATTAGCCACGTTAGGTGGCTAACGGGAGGCTTTGCCGTCCGCCAGCTGACGGCAAACATGCCCTCCCCTTTGCCGTCTGCCTTGTGACATCAGCAGACGCGTCACTCCACCCAGCTCTTTGCCGTCCGCCACTGACGGTAAACCTCTCCAGTCTTTGCCGTCTGCCACGGACGGCAAAGTGACCAAAATGGGTCAGTTCCCAGGTTGCACAGGTTGCTGCCACGTGGCCTCTTTGCCGTCGGTGGCAGGCGGCAAAGGGCTCTTTGTCATCGGTGGCGGACGGCAAAGTGCCTGTATTGTTTCTGTTTTTTCTGTTTTCTGTTATATCCTTGCATTTTCAAAATACATATATGATATATATAGTTTCAACCTCAAACATAGCCCATGTATCCAACATCTTGCAGTCCATCAATGCAACAAAACACATAGGGTATTAAAAGATCCAATACATACATAGTTTCACGGAGTTCATCCCTATATACATACATAGTTTCACATTGTTCATCAATACAAATGAAAACAAGAACTAAACACTAGTAGTCCATCAATGCTGCTTCCATGAAGTGAATCAAACCTGCAAAAATGGGAGTAAGAAAGTTAGAAGAAGAAGACTAGAAGAAGAAGAAGAAGAATAAGGAGTAGAAGATGGAGAAAAAGAAAGAAGAGAAAAAGAAAGAATAAGAAGATATTTTCTTCTTCTTCTTCTTTTCTCATCTTTCTTCTTCTCTTCTATCTTTTTATCCTTTTCCTTCTCATTCTCATTCTTCTTCTTTTATTATTTCTTTTTCTTCTCTTTCTTCTTCCTTCTTTCTTTTTCTCCTCTTCCTTGTTTTTCTTCTTCTTATTCCTTTTTGTGTCATTTTAGAGCTACCTTAGTAATTATGCCATTTTTTGAGCTAACTAAGCTTATTATGTCAATTTGGAGGAAAATAAGGTAAGTATAGGTCATTTTTGTGCTAACCTAGGTGATGATGCCATTTTTGAGCCAACTTAGGTAAGTATAGCTCATTTTTTATCTAACTTAGGTAATTATGCCATTTTGGAGAAAAGTAAGCTAAGTATATGACATTTATGAGAGAACCAAGGTTATTATGCCATTTTTAAAATGAATAAACTAATTATGTCATTTTGGAGGATAATTAGCTAAGTACGTCTTTTTTGGGGAAAATAAGCTAAGTATGTGGCATAATAGGGCTAACAAGCATGTACGAAGCTAAGTATGCATTTGTTAAGCAAAACACTGGAGAAAACTTACCGTCATCACAACAAATGCGATCAAGATCGCAACTAAGGTAACAATTGATCCAACGACATAATGATACCAAGCCTCATTATCAATGGCATATTTTCTAATCTTACTAATCTTCAAGCGCATTGCATCCATCTTCAAGCGCATTGCATCCATCTTCAAGCACATTGCATCCATCTTCATCTTGTGATCATCGACGACATCGGCAACATACAACTCCAATTTCATCTTCTCTTCTTCAATTCTTTTTATTTTTTCTTTCAAATACTCGTTTTCTTTTTCAACTAAATTTAACTTCTCGACAAGAGGGTCAGTTGCAATTTCCGGTTCACATACCTCCTAGATAAAAATATCTCTATGTCAACTTGATGGCCATAATTGTCATAAATGCGAAATGCAACAAATAGTTATAAAAGAGAATATACCACATCCGAATCATAAACTGGGCGAGGGCCGACGGGGACGGATATCAAGACCATGGCACTATGTATAACAAACAATCATACAAGTAACTATATAAATCATACAATCATACAAGTAACTATATAAATCAAGTACAACATAAAAAAATTGAATACCTAACATGAACTAACAATATATATATGTATATAATACAGATTGAATACTTGGCATGAACTAATAATAATCTTGATCGTCGGGTTCAATAAATGCTCTGGGATCAATAAATGCATCATCATCATCACTATCATGAATGACGTGCTCATCGAGTTCAGCGGCATCAACATGTGGAAGGCCACCTTTATGTAACCGGTCAAGCATTGACAAGTCATCCGCAGCAGTAACTGAGGGAGTCCTGGATTAAGGGGTCCTCGAGTGGCCGGGCTAAGTGACATGGGCCGGACTGATGGGCCGTGAAGATACAAGGCAGAAGACCTTTCCTCGTGTCCGGGTGGGACTCTCCTTTGCGTGGATGGCAAGTTTGGCGTCCGGATGTATAGTTTCCTTCCTCTGTAAACCGACTCTGTACCACCCTAGCCCCCTCTGGTGCCTATATAAACCGGAGGGTTTGGCCCATGGAGGCGATCAGAATTTTCATAGGCTAGACAGCTAGGGTTTAGCCATTACGATCTCGAGGTAGATCAACTCTTGTAACCCCCATACTCATCAAATACAATCAAGCAGGACGTAGGGTTTTACCTCCATTAAGAGGGCCTGAACCTGGGTAAACATCGTGTTCCCTTTGTCCCTTGTTACCTTCGATCCTCAGACGCACAGTTCGGGACCCCTACCCGAGATCGGCCGGTTTTGACACCGACAGTAACCTCTTCTTGTTCCGGCTCAGGGGTGAAGTCGGATTCACTGTCGCTGTCTACTTCAATGTTCTGGGGTGAAGTAGAGCGTTTCTTGAAGCATTTTTTGGAAAGACGTGTTTCTTGGAAGAATTCACCTTCATATGTGTCTGGGTTAATGTGAGGTTCATAATCCTCTTCATCGGGGGGAGGTGGTCTAACACGTGGCGGCACTTCATAAATGACATCCCAACCATTCAGATTTGGATCAATTTGGCAGGCCCACGGTAGATAGAAAACTTGGGTCGCCTAATGAGCCATAATATAGACATCGGGAACATCTAAATGGGTGCTTTGTTTGATTTCAACTAGCCCTATATGTTCATGAGTCCTTCTAGTCTCCTTCGGCTGGAACCAATAACACTTGAAGACTACGACGTTCGGTGGGTTTTCACCATAGAATAGAAGTTCATAAATTGCTTCAACTCTCCCATAATACTCGGTACCTCCATCGCCGATAGCAGAGACACAACAATTTGTAGACTTTCGGTCGGCCATAAATAGCTCTTTGCCGTAGGTACGAAAGCGATACCCGTTGATGTCGTATTTGTCAAATGAACGGACCTTATAGTCAAAACCATTAGCGACTTGTCTCAATTCGGCGTCCATAGACTCTGAATTAGCCTACAAGTTTAATACGAAAGGATTGTTGCATTAGCCGCAAATTAGACGAAGAAATGAGAATGGTCTAATGGAAATTACCGTTTGTTTGAACCAAGAGATGAAACCGGGAAAGCCGCCTCCTTGCTTTGCCAGAAGCTCATACTCTTTGATGGATTCCTTTTCGATCCCCGCTCCATCCGAGAATTTGGCGACGTATCGACTGTATCAAATATCCGGGAATAAGAGCATTTCAAAGGAATTAGAAGTTGTGAAACAATGTACCACGATAACTTACTCGATGTACGGCCGCACTTCTGTTAGGTTGTTGAAGATATACAACGAAATGGTCTGCCATTCTTCGACATCCAACGATATTGGTTTTGAAGCATTGGCTGGTGCGAGATTCCCTTTGAATAGGCTGAGGTTGGATCCACCTTTTTTAGGGTCGTCAACATTGTACCGAGGCTTCGGATTATGCAAATGACGATTTTTGGCTTCGTAGTGTGCTGTCACGAAGTTTGCCGCCTCCTCAGTAATGAATGCCTCGGCCATCGATGCTTCAATTCTACGTTTATTTTTACATTTTGCTCGGAGCGTCTTCTGCATCCTCTCAGTTGTGTAGCACCAACGATTTTGCACGGGCCCCCCCAATCTTGCCTCGGTCGGGAGATGCAAAATCAAGTGTTGCATTGGATTAAAGAAGCCCGGCGGAAAGATCTTCTCTAACTTGCAGATTAACTCCGGCGCCAACTCTTCCATTTCTTCTAGCACGACAGGCGATAGTTCTTTCGCATAAAGAACACAGAAGAAATAGCTCAGCTCTGCCAGTACTAGCCATTCATCCTCAGGGATAAAGCCACGCAACATCACCGGCATTACCTGCTCAATCCATATGTGCCAATCATGACTCTTGAGACCAAATATTTTCAATTTTTCAAGACTCGCTCCCCTCTTTAGATTCGCTGCATACCCATCGGGGAACATCAACTGCATTTTCACCCACAAGATAATTTCCCTCATAGCTGGCCTTCCAAGATTGAACCATGCCTTTGGCTTCGTCCAGTTCTGCTTTCCTTTCGGTTCTTGCATGTTTTGTAACGGTCTATCACATAGCGCCACTTGATCTACTCTAGCCTTAGTATTATCCTTTGACTTCCCATCTATGCTGAACAATGTACCAAATAGGGCCTCGGCGATATTCTTTCAGTGTGCATCACGTCGATGTTGTGTGGGCAAAGGAGGTCTTTGAAGTAAGGCAGATCCCACAAGCATGTCTTGTGAGTCCAGGCGTGTTCCGAATTATACCCCTTGAAATACCCTGGATGCTCTGGATCTGGCTCGAGAGCGTTTAACTGATCCAGGGTCTCTTGGCCTGTCAATGTAGGTGGTGCAGAGTTTTTGACAACTCTACATTTGATGAAGTTCTTCTTGTCTTTCCTGAACTTATGGCGAGGATCCAGGAATTGTCTATGCAAGTCGAAGCAAGAAAACTTGCGACCCGCCTGCAGCCAACGAAACTCAAGAGCTGCCTTGCATGTGGCGCACAGGAACCTTCCGTGCACACACCAGCCAACGAATAGCGTATACGCCGGCAAGTCATGCATCGAGTACATGTACCAGACACGCATTATGAAGTTCTGTTTGCTAGCGGCATCGTATGTCTTGAACCCATTATCCCAAGCTTCTTGCAATTCATCCTTGAGTGGCTGCATGTACACATTCATATTCTTCCCCGGATAGTTGGGCCCTAGAATTATCAATGTCAGGAAAATGTTCTCTTTGCATAATCTGTCCGGGGGGGGGGGGGGGAGATTGAGTGGAATGATAAATACGGGCCAACAACTGTATTGGGTTGCCGTCAGACCAAACACACTAAACCCATCCGTGCTGATGGCGACTCAAGGATGCCTTGGATCAGCCATTTTTTGCTCATGTAATGCATCGAAGCGCTTCCACGCAGAACCATCCGATGTGTGTACCATCATTAGATTCCCATCTGCATCTAGTTCGGTTCTTTTGCCCATTTTGTGCCAAGTCATCTGTCTTGCTGTCTCTTCGACCATGAAAAGACGTTGAAGTCTTGGTACGATTAGCAAATACCAAAGAACATTAACGGGGATTTTGGTCTGTGTCTTCTCACCCATACTGTTGTTTACCACAACATACCTGGAAGACTTGCAAATGGGACAATAGTTCAAGTCCACATACTCAAGCCTAAATAAGGCACATCCTTTCTCACATGCATGCATCTTCTCATAGGGCATCTTAAGTGCACGGAGGATTTTGTCAGACTGGTACAGGTTTGCAGGCATTACATGGCCTTTGGGTAGAAAGCGTCCAAATACTGTCATCATCGCGTCGTAGCATTCTCTGCCCAAGTTGAATTGAGCCTTCAGAGCCATTACTTGTGAGATGGCATCCAGCTGACAAAGCTCAGTGTGCTCGTGGAGAGGACATTTTGAAGACTCCAACATTTCATTGAAGGCCTTTGCAGATTCCTCCATCTCATCGTCCGAATCCCGAGCATCATCAAAGTCTTGCACCATGTCTTGCATCCCGGTACCATGCTCGTCAGTGCGACGATGAACCACCTCAGCTCTGGCACGTTGGGCAGACTCACCATGAAATGTCCACACCGTATAACCGGGCATAAAACCACTCTTCTGCAGGTGTTTGCCCATTTCATCCTCTGTCCTCTTCTGAAAGTTGTCGCACCTAGCACAGGGGCACCCGGTTTTTCTCTGGCCATTTGTAAATGCGGCTCTCACCAACCCCTTGGTTTTTGTTAGCCATTCATTGGTCATGTCTTTCTGACTAGTGTGACCGGTGTACATCCATGCACGATCACTCATCTTGCCTAGCTACTGGACACACAAGAAATATATATATAATTCGGCATGTATATTCATCAGTTAATCTAGTTTGTCAATTTTATTACGTCCATGCAGCCTACACTCTAATAGGTAAAGATAGGTCCTAATCCCACCCGAGTATGTGTAGATTGGGTTTGTTTTCCCATGCTCTGCTCCGGATCCGACGCAAAATTTTGGCAGCACCTCCCCGCTGTTCTCCTGATACACGTCTCTGCAATAAACAGAGAGGATGTGTACCCGGAGAACAACAGGGAGGCACTGACGAAATTTATGCGTCGGATCCGGAGCAGAGCATATGGGAAAACGAACCCAATCTACACATACTCGGGCTGTTCATGGATAACGTTGGACAATTCGAAAGAATCACGGTTATAAATATGCAAATGCATGCATATTTATAACTGTAACCCTTTCGAATGGGAGACGCATACTGGTCACGCATACTGATGATTGAAGACACCTATAGCTAGCAAATTTCATCGGCACAAACACCGAAACAGAGCAAATAATTAAGGGGGGAGGAGGAGATGTCATTTGGGCTCACCCATGAATGAAGGGGTGGAGCTCGTCGAACACCAGACCCTCACAGCGACGAAACAACTGCACATTGAAATCCAAAGATGAGTAACATAGCATTATTGTTTTTGCCATCAACCTAACTAAATATTTACAACAGGATGCCACCGCCAAGTTGTAAAAAATGATTCGCACTGCTCGTTCCTCGACCCTCGACCCCTCGGCGACCCCTCGACCCCTCAGCGACCCTCGACCTTCTTTTCCCTCTTTTCTTTCTTTTTCTACTTTTTCTGCTTCTTTTTTTCATCTTCTTCTTCTTCTTCCTCCTCCTCCTCCTCTTCTTCTTCTTATTTTTCTTCTTCTTCTTCTTCTTCTTTTTTTCATCTTTCTTCTTAACCTAAACTAAACCTAAACTAAACTAAACCTAAAAAAACAGAAAAAAAAACCTAAACCTAAACCTAAACTAAATTAAATCTAAACCTAAACCTAAAACTAAACTAAATCTAACCAAACTAACTACACTAACATAGAAAAAATGAAAAAAGATAGGGGGAGGGGGCTCACCGGAGTGGTGGAGGTGGAAGCAATGGAGCGAGTCGCCGGGGCTGTTTCCTTTGATCCTTCCCCGTCGGCCTCTCCGGCATTTCGGACGAGAAGGGAAAAGGAGGGGGAAGGGGATAACGCGGGAGGCGGAGGAGAGGGGAAAGAGGGCGGGGATGAGCGGGGGGAACGGAGGGGTGCGACAGGCGGCCGGGGGGTGAGTGCGGGGGTGGGAGGGGTGCGGGGCGCGAGGGGACGGCGGGGGTGGTGCGGGGGCTGCGGGCGCGGCGAGGCGACGGGGCGGCGGGGTGGTGCGGCGACGGGGTGGTGGGGCGGCGGCGGTGAGAGCGCGGGCAGAGAGAGAGAGAGGGGTGGGGCCGAGGAGAGAGAGGGAGGGGGTTACCGTTAGTTTGGATGGGCCAACCTCTTTGCCGTCCGCTAGCAGATGGCAAAGACGTTGGGGGGTGGGCTGTTACAACGTTGCCCTAAAATGGACCCCACCCAACCTCTTTGCCGTCCGCTAGCAGACGGCAAAGAATTGGCTGACGGCAAATTGCATCTTTGCCATCAGCCAGTTCTTTGCCGTCTGCTTTTTGCGAGCTGACAGCAAAGACCTTCTTTGCCGTCTGCAAGCTGACGGCAAAGAACTGACAGACGGCAAATTCTCTGATTCCAGTAGTGTATAAACAATTTCTTCTTATGTTCTCTGCTAGATAGGAACTTTGGAGTGATTCTTCATCGCACGTTGAGGGATGGTTATATGATCCAAGTATATTAGCATTGTTAAGAGATTGCACTAGCGAAAGTACGGACCCTAGGCCTCATTTTCAAGCATTGCAATACTGTTTGTGCTCCGTTTTATCAATTGCTACCTTGCTGTTTTTATTGTTCCTATTAAAAAATCAATATCTACTATCATTACTAGGCTTGTATCACCATCTCTTCGCCGAACTACTGCACCTATACAAATTACCATTGTATTTGGTGTGTTGGGGACACAAGAGACTTTTTATTATTTGGTTGCAGGGTTGTTTGAGAGAGACCATCTTCATCCTACGCCTCTCACGGATTGATAAACCTTAGGTCATCCACTTGAGGGAAAATTGCTACTGTCCTACAAAACTCTATGCTTGGAGGCCCAACACGAGTCTACAAGAATAAAGTTGCGTAGTAGACATCAAGCTCTTTTCTGGCGCCGTTGCCGGGGAGGTGAGTGGTTGAAGATATATCTTTAGATCTTGCAATCGAATCTTTGAGTTTCTTGTTTTATCACTAGTTTGGTTTATAAAAAGGAAATACAAAAAAAATGGAATTGAGGTTGCATCATATTATTCATCTTTATAATGTCTTTCGTGAAAATGATGGAAAGGAAAACTGTGCCCAATTGATAGAAGAAGATTTCTATAAAATGTTTGACAAAAAATCTTTGAATGATGGGCATGATTGCAATGTTGTTAGTATGAATTCTATGAATATCCATGATGTTAATGATATGCAAAGCCATAAGCTTGGGGATGCTATATTTGATGAATATGATATTTTTAGTCCCCCAAGTTTTGATGAGAAAAATTATTATGATGATAGCATGCCTCCTATTTATGATGATTATATTGATGAAAATGGGTTTGGAAGAGTGTCAACTCTAGGTAATGATGATCCCACTATTTTGGAGGGTGTTGAATCTTATTATAATGATAAAAGTGGATTTGGAGAGGTCATGACTTTATTTAGTGATGAATCCACTATTTTGGAAGAGATTTCAATTGACTATGATAAAAAAGTTGCTATCTATGATGATTATTGTGATGATATGTATGCTATATTAAATAATGATAACCATGAAACTTTTCATCATGATTTAAATTTTCAATCACATGATAGCTATTTTGTTGAGTTTGTTCCCACTACTATTCATGAGAATAAATTTGCTTATGTGGAGAGTAATAAAAAATTTATGCATGTGGATCATGAAAAGAATGCTTTATGTGATAGCTATATTGTTGAATTCATTCATGATGCTACTGAAAATTATTATGAGAGGGGCACATATGCTTTTACATATTGCAATAATATCAAGTTTCCTCTCTATGTGTTGAAATTCTTGAAGTTTTGCTTGTTTTGCCTTCCTTTGCTAGTTGATTCTTGTTCCCATAAGTTGTTTGCTCACAAAATTCCTATGCATAGGAAGTGGGTTAGACTTAAATGTGCTAGTCATATGCTTCATGATGCTCTCTTTGTGTTTCAATTCTTATCTTTTACGTGAGCATCATTGAAATCATCATGCCTGGCTAAAAAGGCATTAAAGAAAATCGCTTCTTGGGAGACAACCCAACATTTATACCTCCTGTTTTTGTGCATTTTCATGATTAGGATACTGTAGTAATCATTTTTTATAGCTTTTGTTTCAATAAAGTACCAAGTAAAGCCTTTGGGATAGTGTGGATGATAGTTGACTTGATTCTGTGCAAAAACAGAAACTTTTGCGCCCAGTAACAGAACTGTTTTAATTCACTGTAGCGTCTAAAAACTTGAATTTTTTTACATATGATTGATCTGAAAATTACCTACGCTTTTCTAAATTTTCAGAATTTTTGGAGTTGCATAAGTATGACTAAAATTCAGATCTTTACGTATTGTTCTGTTTTTGACAGATTCTATTTGCAATGCATAGTTTGATTGTTTTATGGTTTCTATGGCTTATATTGCTTAATTTAAATTGTGGAAATTTCATAGTACAGTAGATATTATGTGAAAACAATTATGAATCTTATATTGACAGTACCAAAGTGAATGATTTGTTTTATCATACTAACGCATCTCATGAAGTTCCGTTAAGTTTCGTGTGATTGAAGTTTTCAAGTTTTGGGTGAGATATCGATATGAGGAGAATAAGGAGTGAAAAGACCCTAAGCTTGGGGATGTCCAAGGCACCCCAAGGTAATATTCAAGAAAGATCCAAGCAACTAAGCTTGGGGATGCCCTGGAAGGCATCCCCTCTTTCGTCTCCAACATTATCGGTAACCTTACTTGGGGCTATATTTTTATTCGTCACATGATATGTGTTTTGCTTGGATAATCATTTTATTTTATTAGTATTTACTTGATATTATTTATAATAATGTTTTGCATCTTTTGTTTCAATAAAAGTTCATGAGTATCCTTCACCATGTTTAGTTTGCAAGTATTTGAGTTGCTGTTTGAAAACAGAAAGTTGCATGCTATTGCGTGAATTCTTGAGAAAAGTAAGAATGTGATAAAATGTTGAATTTTTTTGCAAAATAAGATATGATAATTTTTCTACATTGTGGTAAATTTTAATAATTTTTTGAGTTAGGGAAGTGTGAGTAAAATTGCACTGTTTACAGACTATACTGTTTAGACAGATTGCTGTTATGTTTGCATTGTTTGCTTGTTTAATGATTCTATTTGAGGATAGGACTATTAAATATGCAGAGGCATTTAGTATGCAATGTTAAATATTTTTTTTAGTGATTTGCTAAAGTAGAGAATGATAAGGTTTTGGCATTGATTTATACTAACTTATCTCACGAGTTCTTGTTGAGTTTTGTGTGGATGAAGTTTTTAAGATTTAGGGGAACCGTGATATAAAAGGAATTAAGGAGACACAAAAGCTCAAGCTTGGGGATGCCCAAGGCATCCCAAGATAATATTCCAAGAAATCTCAAGCATCTAAGCTTGGGGATGCCCCGGTAGGCATCCCACATTTCTTCATCAACAATTATCGGTTAGCCTCGGTTGAGCCTAAGTTTTTGCTTCTTCACATGATGTGTGCTATTCTTGGAATGTAATTTTATTTTGTTTTGATTGCTGTTTTAATAAGATACTTAGATCTGAAAGTTTCTAAATAAAAGAGAGTCCTCAAATAGCTACCCATTTACTTAACTACTCATTTGATCTTCACTTATATCTTTTTGGAGTAGTTTGTCATTTACTCTTGTGCTTCACTTATATCCTATGAGTAAATTATTGAATGAATTGAATATCATAAAGTTGAAATTATATGTGCTTCACATGCTTGTATTATTCCTAGTAGTAGCTTCACATTGGGTTTAGAAAGTGAAATCTTTTGAAGCTTGACAATCACAATATTGGTCATACAAGCAATTCATGAATGATTAGTATAAGGAAGAGAACTTTCACATACAAATATATTATCTTGGACATCTTCTATGATTGTGAATACCCATTAATTATCTTCAAAATTGAGCAAATTAGTTGAAGTTGGACAAGGAAGACAACGTAATGAGTTATGGTTGTGTATATTTGCATAGAAGTTATATTGTTATGGATCCTCCAACATGTGGTGTTTTGCCTAGGATCTTTTACTAGCCAAAAATTCGTACTAAGTAGAGATACTACTTGTGCATCCAAAAAAACCTTAAACCTAGTTTCTTGCCATGAGTGTCGACCATACCTACCTATGGATTGAATAAGATCCTTCAAGTAAGTTGTCATCAGTGCATAAAGCAATAAAAATTGCTCCTAAATATGTTTGATCTTTTATTGTAAGGAAAAATTGAGCGTTGTACGAACTTGTGATGGCAAAGTAATAAAAGTGACGGACTGCATAATAAAGGTTGCTATCATAAGGGGCAATATAACGTGACATTCCTTTGCATTAAGAGTTTGGGCATCCAAAAATAAAAAGCGCATGACAACCTCTGCTTCCCTCTGCGAAGGGCCTATCTTTTACTTTTCAGTATTTACTTTTATGAAAGAGTCAATAGTATGCATTCTCATTTCAACCTCAATTATCCTCTAGTTGGCAAGCATCATGTGGTGGGGAAAGATCTAGGCACATATGACCAGTCAAATATATTTGATCATGATTTATTATTGTTGACAATTATCTCTATGATAAATGAGTTGGGAGGCGAAACATTAAGCCCCTATCTTTCTTTGTGTTCGATGGATGCCATTTGTTCTAAAAATATGCTTTGAGTACTAGCAATCATAGAAGACTATATGATGATTGAGTGTGTGGAGCTCTTAGTTAGACTCTGTTGAATAAGTTGAATTGCAATTGTTTGGTGACAAAGAATATAGGTTGTTGAGTTTCAAGAGAATTCATTGTTTGAACCTTAACATGTGAATTGGTTGCTACTTTAACTTGAGAAGTTTTATGAGAAAGAATTGTTGTTATGATGCTAGGAAAAGTGGCTGAAATTATCATTGATCCAACTTATGCACTTTGCTAGCATTCACACTTCATAAATTATTTCTTTTCTCATTTACCTACTTGAGGACGAGTAGGAATTAAGCTTGGGGATGCTGATACGTCTCCAACGTATCTATAATTTATGAAGTATTCATGCCATGTTTACAATAATTTTACATGGTTTTGGTATGATTTGGATGGAACTAACCCGGACTGACGCTGTTTTCAGCACAACTACCGTGGTGTTGTTTTTTGTGCATAAATAAAAGTTCTCCAAATGCAACGAAACTTTTTGACAAATTTTTTTGGAACAAAAGAGGCACTATAAGCTTCGTGGGAGGACCAGAAGGTGAAGGAGGTGAGCACAAGACACCTGGGCGCACCAGGAGGCCCAAGCGCGCCCAGGTGGGTTATGCTCACCTCGAGGCCCATCTTCGCGTGATTCCAACGCTGAAAAATCCTATAAATAGAGAAACCATCAGAAATAACCCTCGATCAGAAGTTCCGCTGCCGCAAGCCTCTGTAGCCATGAAAAACCAATCTAGACCCTGTTCCGGCACCCTGCCGAAGGGGAAAATCATCACCGGTGGCCATATTCATCATCTCGGCGGGCACCATGATGAGGAGGGAGTATTCCACCCTCGGGGATGAGGGTTTGTACCAGTAGCTATGTGTTTAATCTGTCTCTCTTGTGTTCTTGAGATGGCACGATCTTGATGTATCGCGGGCTTTGTTAATATAGTTGGATCATATGGTGTTTTCCCCTCTCTATCTTGTTGTGATGAATTGAGTTTTCCCTTTGAGATTTCTTTTTATCGGATTGAATACTTTTATGAATTTGAGAGCACTTGATCTATGTCTTGGCACTCAACTCATGGATTCCCGAGGTGACATTGGGGTAATCTATGCATAGGGGTTGATGCATGTTTTCGCCCTTGTTTCTCCGGTAGAAATCTTGGGGCACTCTTTGAGGTTCTTTGTGTTGGATTGAGTATTATGAATCTGAAATTGTTTGATGCATATCGCATAATCAACTCACGGATACTCGTGGTGACATTGGAGTATCTAGGTGACATTAGTGTTGGTTGATGTGTATCATATGGTGTTATTTTAGTACGAACTCTTGGTTAGATTGATCGGAAAGAATAGCTTGGTGTTATTTTAGTACGAACTCTAGGATAGATTGATCGGAAAGAATAGCTTTGAGGTGGTTTCGTACCCTATAAACAATTTCTTCTTATGTTCTCCGCTAGATAGGAACTTTGGAGTGATTCTTCATCGCACATTGAGGGATGGTTATATGATCCAATTATATTAGCATTGTTGAGAGATTGCACTAGCGAAAGTACGGACCCTAGGCCTCATTTTCAAGCATTGCAATACAGTTTGTGCTCCGTTTTATCAATTGCTACCTTGCTGTTTTTATTGTTCCCATTAAAAAAAATCAATATCTACTATCATTACTACGCTTGTATCACCATCTCTTTGCCGAACTACTGCACCTATACAAATTACCATTGTATTTGGTGTGTTGGGGACACAAGAGACTTTTTATTATTTGGTTGCAGGGTTGTTTGAGAGAGACCTTCTTCATACTACGCCTCCCATGGATTGATAAACCTTAGGTCATCCACTTGACGAAAAATTGCTACTATCCTACAAAACTCTGCGCTTGGAGGCCCAACACGAGTCTACAAGAATAAAGTTGCGTAGTAGACATCAATGGCTTGGCCCCGGGCTCGAGCTCGAAGTCACTATCACTCGAAGTAGAATAGACATCCTCGGGGTCATTAGCAGGAAAGCGTGGCTCAGCATGTTTCTTCTTCATGAATTGCTTGACCTCATGAACAGTGAGGTTATCTGGAGAGGTAAGGGGCTCTCCTAGCCTGCGAACCTCCCACATCTTGTTCAAGAAACACATCACAAAGGGAGTATAAATGGGCACCTTCCGGTGAGTGACCATGTTGTACATGTCCTCTCACATCCACTTGGTGTGACGCCCGGGTAATTAAGCTACAGTAATCCTCTGTTAATAAGGCTACGTCATCACTGTTACTGTTGCTAATCTCGCTTAGATTCAAACCGGTTCAAATTCAAATATAAAAAAAAGTAAAAACAAGTTTTCAAACGTCAAAACTAAAATGTGCAAACTATGGCAAATAATTCATAAGTATTATTTGTTAATAAAAAAAGTTTTTGTAAAATGTTTAAATGCTCAAAAATGATTAAAACAGTGGCTTGAGCAGTCATTTAAATGCCTTTTATAATTTCTAAAAAAATTTAACTATTTTATTTTGGGTGCCCACTTTATTATGGCAGTAGCACTTTTAGTAACACTAATTTGGATGCTACTTAGATGTTTTACAAAACTAAAAGAAATAGGAATTAAAATAGAAAATGAATAAACAGAAAATAAGTAAAAAGAAAATGGAAAAGAAATAAGAAAAGGAGAAAACCCTCTGGCTCCCCCTGGGCCTCGACCCATCCCACCTTGGCCGGCCCATTCCCCCTCGCTACCCTCTCCCTTCTTTTCACGAGAGGAGGTGGACACTCCCGATGACTGCCACGGCCACGGCCATCGCCGTAGCGGCCATCTGCCGTCTCCCCCGGGGCTATAAGGCGGCCTCGACGCCCTCTCCCTCGCGCCCCCGAACCCTAGCTACCTCCCTCGCGCGCCCCCACCCCTTCCTGGATCTGGACGCCGCAGCGCCCCGACCCCCGTCGTCGAAGCTCGCCGTCGTCGCCTCGTCCCCAACCTCCTCCCCGACCGGCCTCGTCGAGCCTCGCCGCCCCTGTTCCCCTGCTCGTGGGTGAGCTCACCCCCTCCTCCGTTCCCCTTCCTTCCCCTGCCCGTAGACGCCATTCACAACGGCCAGCTGCTGCTACTTTGCCGCCCACTCGCCGTAGCCTTCGCTCCTGTCGCCGGCTCCGCCCGCTGCTCACTCCCCTGCGCTGCTGTTTCGCTGCTGAACTGCTGCTACTCCCTGCCCCTCTATCTTCTGCTACCGATGCCGTGCACCGCCGCAGCCCCGCGCCTGCCCACATATGGCCTCGCTTGCCGCTGCGGCCGTGCTCGTTCGCCGCTGCTGCTGCTCGGCACCCGCCGCTGCCCCGTCGCCTCGCTGCTGCTGGTGCTCCCGCTAGCTGCTGCTGCTCGGCCCGGCTGCTCCACTCCGCCCGTCTGCAACCACCGCGCGCCCACGAGGCCCTCTGCCGCGCCCGGCGCCCCGCTCGCGTCGCTGGCGCTCCCGCAGCCCGCTCGCCCCTCGCCCCGCACGCCTTGTCCGCCGTTGTGCGCGCCTGCTGCCTACCCTGCGCCCGTGTCGCCCGTGAGCCGGCCGGCCGGTCGCCAAGCCCCTGCCCGTGCACCTCGCCGCTGGCCGCTTCTCCGCCGAGCGCCGCAACCTTGCCCCGCCTCGCGCTCAACCCCGCCGCTCGTCGGCGCTGGCCGCGGCCCGCCTCCGCCTCCCTGGCCTTCGCCGCGCCCCGCGCTCCCCACGCCAGCACTCCGCCGCCTGGCCGCGCGCTCGCCGCGCGTTCTGCCTGGCCGCCCCTTCCCCTCCCGCGCCGACGTCGGGCCGCCACCCAGCTTGCCCCGCTGACGCCCGCCGGCCACGCTCCGGTTGGCCGGCCTCGCCCCCCCCCCCGCATGCTGGGCGCTGGGTACGTCCCGCCTTGAGCCCGCGCCCATTTCGCCCGCTACACCGCGCCCGATTGGCCCCTGTGCCACTGCACGTGGGGCCCGCCCCCTGTAATAAATAAAAAAGATTTAAAAATATATAAATTAAAATTAATTAATTAATTAGTTAATTAACTTAATTAATTTGGTTTAATTTAACCTAATTAACTTAAATACCTATTTAACTAGATGATTAACTAATGAGCCTATGACAGGGGCCCCACCCCCTGTTGACCAGTCAACCTTTGACTGGTCAATTGGGTCCCCCTGGCCCACTTGTCATCCTCTGGTACACTTCTGTGTACGCCGAGCTGGGTGCACCTAGCGTTTAATCTTTATTTTCGAATTAAAGTAATTTCAGAATATTGTTTAAAACTTTGAAAATTAATATAAAATAATCCGTAACTCGGATGAAAATACTTTGTACATGAAAGTTGCTCAGAAAGACGAGACGAATCCGAATACGCAGGCCGTTCGTCTGCCACACGTCCTTAGCATAGCGAACATGCAACCGTCCCCCTCCGATTCATCTGTCCAAAAATACCAAACTCCGGGAAAACATTCCCGGATGTTATCCCCCTTCGCCGGTATCGTGTAACACCGCGTTAGAACACCCCTAGCTCTGCTTGTTGACGTGTCATGCATCTGTTTGCTCTGTATTTACTGTTTCTTCTCCCTCTTCTCTCCGGTAGACCCCGAGACCGCTGCTGATGCCACTGTGATCGACCATGTCGACGACGACTCTTCTTCCTTCTCAGCAGAGCTTCCAGGCAAGCCCCCCCTTGATCACTCCGATATCGCCCATTCCATTCTCTCTCATGCTTGCATTAGATTTTGCTACTGTTATTGTTTGCTCCTATTCTGATGCATAGCCTACTTTTGTAACCTGCTATTGTTACCTACCTGCTTATCCTAAACTACTTAGTATAGGTTGGTTAGTGATCCATCAGTGACCCCCACCTTGTCCTTGTTGCCCCTGCTTCATCATCGATGACTCGATCAACGTGATCAACAACCAGAGACCGACACAACACCTCACCCCCCTTTAGTTGTACGACTCTGCAGAGTTACTATCGAGTGCCGAGGGTGATACCTCGTACATCACTTCTGATGAGATCTCTGTAGTGTAGCTATTCGGTCATGGTTATCGAGGGTGATTCCTCCTTGACCACTCCCGATACGACTCTGTCGTGCAACCCCTCAAGTGTGAATCTCGAGGGTGATTCCTCTTAGTTCGCCTTGATGGTCACATCGAGTGTAATCCCCCGAGGGTGATTCCTCGGGGTTTCCCCCTTGATGTTTGGACACACGGTTACCTTGACTTTACTTGAGACCTTTGTGAAAGTCGGGCGGGCCCGGAGAGCACCCGCAAGATGTTACGGTAGCGGCTGGCTGTTTAGCGGTATCACCCAGTAGGGGGTGGTAGCTCCGGACTTGTCCCGACAGCTGTCACTTCTTTTAATTGTTAATGCACTAACAGATTTGGGTATTTGTTCTGAATTGGCCACTGGCCTTTACGCACTAACCACCACGCGGGAATAGTTATGGGCCTCGGCGTCGTAGTATCAGCCGAAGCTTTGTCAGACGTCCAGTTCAGCATTGTGGGCCTGTTGGGCCAGTGCCATCCATGATGAGGTGGTGCTCGTCTCGGCTCGTCGCACAACGACCCGGAGTGCAACGGGTGATGGGCCCAAGACCCCGGAGCGCTTAGGATGTAGACCGGCGGGGACCTCTCTGCTGAGCCTAGGTAGGGCTGCGACGTGTTGATCTTCCGAGGCCGGGCATTAACTCAGAAAAGTGTGTCCGGCTAGAGTAATCAAGCGTGCTGGGAAATGTGGTGCACCCCTGCAGGGAAGTTATCTATTCGAATACCGTGTCCACGGTAACGGACATTCAGACTTGTATCCTGATCTATTACAACTAGAAATGGATACTTGAGATATGTGATGGATATGTGGCTCTGAGATTGCTTTCTCGCAGGGAGTCGAGGAAGGATCTCTGGGCATTAATGTTACAACATGCTTGTTAAATATAAACTACTATTCTATACTCTTCTGAATGCTGCAAGATGCTTGGAGCTGCTTGAAGATGCTAGTCTTCGATAGGCTAGGCTTTTCCCCTCTATTCTCGCATTCTGCAGTTTAGCCCACAGATACAACCCTTCCATTTGATACCAATGCATACTTAGTATAGATCTGATGCTTGTGAGTACTTTGGATGAGTACTCACGGTTGCTTTGCTACCCCTTTTCCCCCTTCTTCCTTCTTTCCGGTTGTTGCAACCAGGTGGTGGATCACAGGAGCCAGATGCCACCTCTTCGTCTACTGCTACATGGAGGCCGCCGACGACCAGGAGTAGTTAGGAGGTCCCAGGCAGGAGGCCTTGCCTCTTCGATCGTTGATGTTTGTGCTAGCCTTCTTAAGGTAGTCTTGTTTAACTTATGTCTGTACTCAGATATTGTTGCTTCCGCTGACTCTGTTGCTTTTGAGCTTCTGTATTTGAGCCCTCGAGGCCCCTGGCTTGTAATATGAAGCTTACATCTTTCATTTGTGTTTAGAGTTGTGTTGTGATATCTTCCTGTGAGTCCCTGATCTTGATCGTACACGTTTGCGTGTATGATTAGTGTACGGTCGAGTCGGGGGCGTCACACTTGGACACATCAAACGTAGCACCAGACCCCACCTTGGTCTTCGTGGCCACCATTAGATCCACCAAATAACCATAAATCTCATCCTGATTCCCAGCCTTGGGCAGAAGCACATTCTTGAAGTCACGATGCATAATATCATATACCTTCTCAAAATCCTTGGACTCACCAATTGCCCCATGGCCTCGGATGTACAGGAGGGCTAGCTTCTCTTTCTTTATGGACTCAACACGGTTGTAAGGATGAATGCCTCCATTCCCGGTAAGACCGGTATCCTCATAACCTAGAGCATTGCAAAAAGCTCTCCATGGCACCTGAAAGAGCTCATCACGGCACATGAAGGTCAAGGTATGAGTCATCCGTACCTAAAGGAACAGTGGCATAGAACTGATGAATGAGATGCACATTAAAGTCACAGTTGATTGACATAAGCTTGATCAAGTCAAACTCCTCGCAAAGAGCCATGGCCTCTCCAAAGTACTGCATGTTGTTGTTCCAATGTTCAAGCTCCACTGTCCACTTCTTCGTGAAATAGTTCTTAGTGTGCTCAAACAACTCATGCACAATCCTTACTTGCATCTCGTTTCAGAACTGAGGGGTGGTCCAACAGGTGCGATGGGAACCTCATATGGGTCCAGCTTGCGGAACATTTCCCATTCCTTCTGGTGCCACCTGTGCATTGGCATGCCGGCACGTTGCTTGGTTCTGGTTGATTTCTCACAGCGAGTGGGCTTGCTTGGAACAACCACCTCAGTTTCATCCTCAGGTGTCAGCAGGGCGCTTCCCCCTACGAACCCTCTTCTTGGGCCGAGTTGTCGAGCGAGAACCAGAGCCACCTACAGACACACATGGAAAGCACACAAGATACCCAACAAAGGTGAGAGGAATGTACACAAGATCATAGGAATATATTACTTGTAAGTAGAGAGAAGAAGAAATAATAGACAAAGGTTTAGTAAATCCGGTTGTACCAGTCATCCAGCTGGTAGTACCGCCCACAAAGGAGCGGTTGTACCGCTAGAACAGCAGTTCCACCCACGGGAGATCCGGCACAAAACACCAACTAAATCTTAATGCATATTTCGAGTTCTAAGTATTCACAAGTAATAGAGTCATATAGTGGGATCTCTTCCACCCAAAAGTTTAACCAAAAATGTGGGAGTACAAGTAATGCCCTAGAGTGGTGGATTCAAAGATTGAAACCATGAAAGAGAGAAATCGAGGCATTATCGGCATCCATGGGAAGAGATCGGGGAGGAGACGGCCTCCACGGAGCGGATCCCATGAAGAGCCGGCGGATCCAGAGCACCGGAGGGTACTCCGGGGCGATGGGGACGGCGACCGACGGCTAGGGCAGGACAAGAGGACGGGCACAAAGGGGTAAAAGAGATACCCCTTTGGCCTACACCCTTAAATACCTGCCCAGGCCGTGGACCGGTTGTACCGCTCCCTGGTACTACCCTGGTGTTACGGTCGGTACTTCCGTCGCTGGGAAGGCAGCGGTAGTACTGTGCGTAACCGCCCGGTAGTATGGCTGGCGGGATAGGTCGAGGTTGAGCGGTAGAACCACTGCCCGTAGACTGGTTGAACCACCAGGATGCTACAACCAAGGGTGCAGAGCGGTAGAACCGCCCTGAACACCAGTTGTACCGCCCGGCCACAGCCACCGAAGCCAAGATCAAGGCTTCTGTACATTTGGAACAAGATGGTTTAATAGAAGAGATGGCTTGGGATGGAGACAAGGCACTGAAATATGGTGAAGTATGCTCCAAGATTGCAAGAAGCAAATGATAAAAGCCAACACTCGGAGAATACAAACACATAGGACCTATGAAATCTAGCAAAGGCAAAAGAGATCCAAAAGGTGAACCAAAACCTCTCAAAGAGTGGGCGGTGGCCGAAGCTACCTATGTTTTAGTCGAATGGTTTGGCACCGCAAAGATTTTAACCTTGGGTCCAAGACCAAAACTCATATTTGAAGCATAAGTACCATAAAAATGGCTAATGTGAAAGATTGGGTTTATTTATGCATAATAAGGGGAGGGAGAGTTCATTGAGAGACTAACACTCCCCCTAAGTCCATGCCTACATCTAGAACAAGATAAAATGATGAGTGTAGTGGGATGTGCATTGCCTCAAGCCACATTGCTCAAATCAATGATATTTAGCTCATGCCTTAACTCGCGAAATCTTGCTTCATCCAATGGCTTCGTGAAAATATCTGCTAGTTGCTCATCAGTGTTGACATATATAAGATCAATCTCTCCATACTTGATGTGATCCCAGATGAAATGATGACGAATCTCAATATGCTTCATCTTGCTATGTTGCACCGGATTGTAGGAGATCTTAATTGCACTTTCATTGTCACATAGAAGAGGCACTTTGCCACAAGTGACACCATAATCCTTTAAAGTTTGCCACATCCATAGCAATTGTGCACAACAACTCGCGGCGACAACATACTCGGCCTCGGTGGTAGAGAGAGAGACACACAATTTTGTTTCTTCGAAGACCAACTCACCAAAGAGCAACCAAGAAATTGGCACCCTTCGGAAGTTGACTTCCTATCCACATGGTCTCCCGCCCAATCTGAGTTTGAATATCCCATGATATCAAAGCTTTCTACTTTGGGGGTACCATACGCCAAAGTTTGGGATATGAGCCAAATATCGAAAGATTCGCTTGACCGCCACAAAGTGGCTTTCCTTAGGTGCGGCTTGAAACCGTGCACACATTCCCACACTCAACATGATATCTGGTCTAGATGCACAAATGTTAAGCAAGGATCCAATCATGGAGCGATATACCTTTTAATCCATCGCTTTACCATTGGGATCAATGTCAAGTTGTCACTTGGTTGGCACTGGAGTCTTGGCCGGCTTGACATCATCCAACTTGAATCCCTTGAGCATGTCTTGGGTATATTTGGCTTGGTTAATGAAGGTTCCTTCTCTTCTTTTCTTGACTTTGAACCCGAGAAAGAACTTCAACTCTGCCATCATAGACATCTCAAACTTCTCGGTCATGAGTGTGGCAAACTCATCATTGAAAGCTTTGTTAGGAGAATCAAAGATTATATCATCAACATATAGTTGGCATATGAACATATCCTCTTTGACCCTCTTAGTAAAGAGAGTGGGATCGATTTTCCCAATTTCTAACCCACGATCTTGCAACAACTTGGTAAGATGCTCATACCACGCACGTGGGGCTTGTTTTAGGCCATAGAGTGCCTTATGGAGCTTATATACATGATTGGGGAACTTGGGATTCTCGAACCCCGGGGGTTGTTTGACATACACCAACTCATTAAGAGGGCCATTAAGAAATGCACTCTTCACATCCATTTGTTGCAATTTGAAATCACCATCATCCATCCGCTTGGTGCATCACCATCATCATGAGGTTGATCTTGACCTTAATCTTGTTGACTTGGTTGAGGGCCTTCACTTTGTTCTTCGGAAGCATGTGGGCAGTGTCGGTGATGGTTCCACTTGCGTAGAACATTATCCTTCTCCTTCGGCCACAAGGGGTTCCTCAATGGGTAGAATTTGACCAACTCCCATTCTTCTTATGGCTTTCTCATTCGATTGTCCTTCTCCTTGGGGCCACAAGTGGTTCCTCATGAGGCTTTCGTTCGATACAAGCACTTCAAGCACGATCTTTAGCAAAACTAACATTTGTTAGTCCACAGACATGGTCCCCCCCTTGAGGAGACTTTGCAAAGATCTCATGTTGATGTAGGCTAGGCGGCGATGCCAAAGCCACCCCACATCAACTTTAGCCATTAGGCAAGTCATGGTCTTAGTGGGTCGTTCCGAGAATTTGACCACATATAAACCGTTCTGTACATGCCCAATGAATGCTACTTTAAGAGTCTTGCTCCACAAAAGGGCCACGATATCAAGATCAAAGAAAGTGGCAAAGCCCGTAAGTGAAAGTTGATGAATGGAAAGTAAATTGTATGCAAGGGTCTCAACAAGCATGACCTTCCTAATGGATAAATCTTGAGAAATGACAACCTTGCCAAGACCCAATACCTTAGATGTTGAAGAATCACCAAATTGGACATGGGTGGGCATAGATGGGCTTGATTTCACATCCACCACCAAGTCCTTGCTTCTGGTTATATGATTTTTCACTCCACTATCGAGCAACCAGGACACCCCACCGGAAGCAAACTCTACAGGAGATCAATGCTTGGATATAGGTACCCATTTTTGTATGGGTCCTTTAGGTTATTAACAAGGGTCTTAGGAACCCAAATAGACCATTCAATGTACTCATAAGAAGAACCAACAAATTTAGCATAAATAATCCCATCACTAGCATGGCATAAGACATAAGAAGGATTAAAGTCGTCGGCTTTGTTGGGAGGAGTGGTTTTTCCTTTCTTGGCATCACCACCCACCACCTTGTTCTTCTTATCCTTAGGAGCACTGAGGGAGTCATGGATTAAGGGGTCCTCAGGGCAATGGCCCATTGTATATGGGCCGGACTGGTGGAGCCGTGTGATGACCAGAGACCTGTGAAGCCGTGGTGTGCTCTCCAAGTCAAGGGTGGACGAGATCTCTGTCCCTCTTGTTGTAATCTATCTTTGGTAACCCTAACCCTATCGGTGTCTATATAAACCGAGGGTTGTAGTCATTAGGGGGAGAGCTATCTTCATCCCCTCGTAGCCTAGGGTTTAGCTCATACTGATCTTGAGGTAGATCTACTCTGTAAACCACGTTATACAATTAATACAATCAAGCAGGACGTAGGGTCTTACCTCTTCGAGAGGGCCCGAACCTGGGTAAACACTGTGTTCATCGTCCCTTGTTACCCATCGATCCTATATCCACAGCTCGGGATCCCCTACCCCGAGGTCTACCGGTTTTGACACCGACATTGGTGCTTTCATTGAGAGTTCCGCTGTGCGATCGCCGAGAGGATCGATGGCTCAACCGGTCGATGGAGACCGCACCCGTACCGAGGGCTTTACCATCCCTAGTCACCTCCTCGTCTTCGGCGACATATTAGTGCGCGCCAACCCCGCCGGTCCCCTCGACCAGATCGAAGGCCTCTCCCCCATTGAAGGATCCGTCAGTCCAGGGGCATCGACCCCAGGACTAGTAAACTCACGAAAGTCCGGTATCTTTCAGGGTCCGGCCCCGAAGCCCAACTCCAACGGACCGCCCGCAGGGCCTCCGGTCGAGTCACCGGAGCGTTCGGCACCCCTATGTGCCCAGCCGGCAGATCAGTTGGCAGATCTATTCCGCGCAATAGGAATTTCTATTATCAGACCTATAGCCTACGACCGGATCGGGCTTAAACCCGATGACCTAGAAATAAACACCCCTCCGGTCATGCACCTCGTCGCCACAGTCGAAGAGGCACAGGAGGGGCCACAACCATGTAATCTAAAGACGGTGTACACTTGAACCTCCAGCTCAGAGTTAGACACTAGCCCGGATGTACGTCCGGACATAACACCTGACACAAGTCCCGGCCTTGAGCCTATCCGGCCACTCACCAGTTCGGATCAGAGTCCTGTGCGGTCAGGACCGGACATGCCTCAACCTCCCATCAAGGATAGTCCGGATCCGCGGCAGGGGGGAATTCTCAAAATTTTCCCACCCACCCACCACACGGAATACTCTCCGGATTCGGGAAGCCCCGACATATGGGACCTCATGTACGTCAAACAGCTGCCAAACGAGACAGTCCACCATTATTGGGCTAGATTTCTCCTGGTAAAAAACAGGATGGCACCTTGATGTGACAAAGAAATAATTAAAGCCTTCCAGTTCAACTGCAGGGATGAGGGCCTCTTAAACGCCCTCGCGCGCCACCAAATTCAAAGCTTCACCGAATTATCAGACATGGTGCGCAAATATTGCACCATGGAGGACACATGGAGGGCGCAACAGCTGAGCATGGGGCCACAGCCCACCGCGCACCACGGAAAGCCTCGCCTTAAACGAGCCTTCACAAATCGGTCACTGGAGTGCGAGCCCAATGATAAGAAAGCCAGGCCCAGATCGGTGTTAGATGAGTTGCTGGATAAACCATGCCCAATACATTCGGTCTTGCTAGACGCAAACCCAATCCACAGACTTCGAGCCTGCTGGGTGGTAAGACAAGTGGCCAAATATAGCGAACCAATCTTGGGACTTACACCCCCAGATAAACAGTCTTCAGCCTCACCACAGGACCACAATGTCCTTACGGTATACGAGACGTTCACCTCAAACAGCAAAAGGAAAAAGGCTCTTCGGGAGCTCAGCCAGATATATCAAGTGGCGGCCACACAGCCATGGGCGAATACTCCTATCACCTTCGATGAGAAGGACGAGCCAAGCCCCCACGTCAGCCACGCACCGGCCGCACTGGTCCTCGACCCCATCATCGATGGCTTCCAGCTGACTAAAGTACTAATGGACAGAGGCAGCGGCCTGAATCTCATTTACGAGGATACGCTCGAGAAGATGCAGGTCAACAGGTCTCGCATCGAACGCAGTAGCACTACATTCTGCGGTATAATACCCAGTAGGGAGGCACACTGCTCGGGATGCATAACCCTCGATGTTGTGTTCGGCACACCCGATAACTACAGATCCGAACCCTTGCTATTCCACATTGTGCCCTTCCACAGCGGATACGACGCCCTTCTAGGGTGAGAGGCATTCTCGAGATTTCAGGCCATACCACATTACGGGTATATGAAACTCAAAATGCCAGGGCCCAATGGGGTAATTTCACTTAAAAGCGACCCAAGCAGAGCCTTGAGAGCCGAAAACAAAATGGCATCCCTCGCCCTAGAGGCACTATCCAAAGCCCTCGCGGCCGAAGAATTAACAGCTTTACGCACTACCGTCGCCAGGGACGACGTGGTTCTTAGTAAAATACAAAAATCCACGTCATTCAAGCCAACAGATGAAATAGTAAAATTTCAAGTGCACCCAACAGATCCCAACAAAATGGCGTCCATAGGAGCACAGCTGGACCCCGCAGTCAACGAGGCATTAAGGACATTCCTGCATGAAAATTGGGACATATTTGCCTGGCACCCCTCGGACATGCCAGGAATCCCATGCAGGAAAGCAGAGCACAACCTCAACATTCTAAAAGGCTTTAAGATAGGGAAATAGACCCTGCGCCGATTTTCTGAACCCAAACGACAAGCCATGGGTGAAGAACTCGCAAAACTGTTGGAGGCCGGATTCATCCGTGAGATCAAGCGCCCCGAGTGGTTAGCAAACCTGGTAATGGTACCAAAGAAGGATAAGTCCTGGTGGCTCTGTCTTGATCTCAAAGACCTTAACAAGGCCTGCCCTAAGGATTCTTTCCCCCTGCCGAGGATAGACCAGATCATCGACGCCACCGCCGGACATGACTCACTATGTTTTCTTGATGCATACTCTGGATACCACCAGATCAAGATGAAAGAGTCCGACCAGGCGGCAACCGCATTCATTACCCCTTACGGGCCGTTCTGCTTCAACACCATGCCGTTCGGATTGAAAAACGCAGGAGCCACATACCAACGCATGATTCAAGCATGCCTCGAAAATCAAATTGGCAAAACGGTCGAGGCATACGTGGACGATGCAGTTGTCAAAACCAAACACATAGACCAACTGGTAGACGACCTACGCCAAACCTTCGACAACTTGCGAGCTTATGACATACGGCTCAACCCAGAAAAATGTATCTTCGGGGTCCCCACCGGAAAGCTTCTCGGATTCATCGTTTCCCATAGAGGAATCAAGGCCAATCCGTCCAAAATTAGAGCGCTATCCCAGCTCGCAATACCAACAGAGCTCAAACATGTTCAGAAGCTAGTAGGATGCGTGGCAGCCATGAGCCGCTTCATATCCCGCCTCGGAAAAAAGCATTACCACTCTACAAGCTGCTCAAAAAGACCAAGAATTTCCAACGGTCAGACGAAGCAACTGTGGCGCTCGAGGAGATTAAAACACTCCTAGCCAGCAACCCTATCTTAACCGCACCTAGTGTTGGCGAGCCCATGTTGCTATATGTCTCAGCCACCAATCAGGTGGTCAGTGCGGTGCTTGCGGTGGAAAGGGAATCTGAGGGCCATAAATTTCAAGTGTAGAAGCCGGTCTATTATGTGTCTGAAGTGCTAACACCATGTAAAACACGCTACCCGCACTATCAAAAGATAGCTTACACAGTCTTCATGGCGTCCCGAAAGCTTCGACACTACTTTCAAGAATGTTCAGTCACAGCGGCATCGAAGGTCCCCTTGAACGATATAATCAATAACAGAGACGCCACGGGCCGCATCGCCAAGTGGGCCATCAAGCTCCTCCCCTTTGAGATAACATACAAACCACACCGAGCCATTAAATCTCAGGTGCTGGCCGATTTTATTGCCGAATGGACCGAAGCCGAACTACCCCGGGAATATAGTACATATTCACACTGGACAATGTATTTCGACGGCTCAAAGATGTTAGCCGGACTGGGGGCTGGGGTCATCTTAACCTCCCCCACAGGCGACACTATTCGGTATGTCTTACAGATAATGTACAAGGACTCCAACAACGCAGCTGAATACGAAGCGCTACTACATGGCCTTCGTATGGCCACAACAATGGGAGTGCAGCGCCTTGAGGTAAGGGGAGATTCAAACCTAGCAATCTCTCAAGTCAATGGCGAATTCGACGCCAAGGACCCCAAGATGGCGGCTTACAGAAACGCAGTCCTCCGGATATCAGCCCGATTCGAGGGCCTAGAATTTCACCATGTCGCTAGAGACAGCAATCAAGCAACCGACATCCTCGCCCGCATGGGTGCCAAGCGCGACCCTGTTCCCAAAAACACCTTCCTCGAGCGGCTCTTTAAGCCCTCTGTGGTGTGGCAGGAAGATGTCACCAGCGCATCAACACATGAGCCCGCTAACAACGCCTCACCGAACAACGCGCCAGACGACCATATCATCGGCGGCTCCGCACTCGAGGAAACACCCTCCGCCCATGAAGTCATGGCCATAACCCCAACCTGGACAGAACCCCTGCTAGCCTATCTCACACAAAAGCAGCTTCCGGAGGACCAAACCGAAGCGCGGCGTATAGTTTGGTGCTCTAAAGCATACAAGGTCCATGAAGGCGAACTCTATAAAAAGAGTACCACAAGAGTTTTACAAAGATGCATCTCCGAGGAGGATGGGCAGCAGCTCTTGGCAGAGATACACGCAGGCATGGGCGGACACCATGCGGCGGCTCGGGCTTTGGTCAGCAAAGCTTTCTGAGCAGTTTTTTTCTGGCCTACCGCCCGCAAAGATGCCCGGACATTAGTCCAGCACTGCGTCAGATGTTAGTTGTTCGCAAATCAAAGCCATATGCCCCCCACAGCCCTTCGGACGATACCGATAACTTGGCCTTTCATGGTCTGGGGTCTCGACATGGTCGGGCCACTCAAAGGGGGGACAAACAAAAAGAAGTACCTATTGGTCATGGTCAACAAATTCACCAAGTGGATTGAGGCAAGACCCGTCACTTCGGCAGAATCCGGACCAGTCGTCAACTTCTTATCCGATGTCGTACACCGTTACGGTGTCCCCCACAGCATAATTACCGATAATGGTACCAACTTCACCGCCCAGGAGGTCAAAGACTGGTGCGGCAAAATGGGCATCAAGCTTGATTACACCTCGGTGTACCACCCACAGACTAACGGGCAGGTCGAACGGGCCAATGGACTCATTATGAGCGGCATTAAGCCTCGCCTAGTTCGATCCCTTGAACAATCTAACTGCCATTGGGTCGAGGAACTTGATTCCGTACTATGGGGGCTGCGCACCACCCCTAATCGATCAACCGGATACACACCATTATTATGGTATACGGTGCGGAAGCAGTTCTCCCATGCGACCTTATCCTTGCCGGGCCTAGAGTGCGCATGTACGAAGAAAAGGAAGCCGAGCTTAATCGGCAGGACGATCTGGACGCACTGGAAGAAGAGCGAGACATAGCTCGGGCTCGGTCCGTGTTCTATCAACAGCAAGCACGACATTACCACAACCGCGAAGTCCGGGCAAAGACATACAACGTGGGAGACCTTGTCCTCCGACTCCCCGAAAAACTGAAGAATAAACTATCACCTAAATGGGAGGGACCGTACATCATCGATGAAGTACTTGCAGGAGGAGTGTATTGTCTTCGCCGCCCGTCTGACAACGGCCTCGAGCCGAACCTGTGGAACGCAGCAAGCACTACAAAAAAAGACACATCCGTGACATTTTGGGCCGAACAAATTTTTTTTTGTCATGCTTATGACACTTCTATGACGATAATTGTGACAAAACCCAGTATCATCATAGATGTGGTGGGCTCCTACTTCTATGACAAAAAATCATGATAGAAAATGGGCTTTTCATCCTGGGCGGGCCGGAGACGCAGCTGCATGACATTCTTTGGGCCGTCCATGACGAAAAAAATCGTGGTAGAAGCGAGGGCGAGTAAAATATCGGGGAGTTCCCGGTTACGGTGGGTGGTCGGGGCCGAGCGATGCACGGAGGTTTGCGCGTTTCTCTCGTGTACGCGCGTGTGTGCGAGGCGTTGGCTAACTGAACTCGAGCGATCGCATGTTACTGAACTTGAGCGATCGATCCTTGGCTGTTAACTGAACCCGAGCGATTCATTCGCTGCTGACTGAACCCGAGCGATTCCTTCGCTGCTGCTGCTAACTGAACCGAGTGATCGACCACTGCTGCTGCTTACACTGAAGCCGATCAAGCCCCCGTGTGAGACGTAGCTAGCCAGCCGGTGTTGGTTGCCTCTCGATGAAAAGTGACCGTTGCTACCGTGTGCGCGGTACGTAGAACGAGTCGAGACGTGGTGAGTCGAGCTGGTTGGTTGGCTGTGGATGAACAGTTCCCGGTGGGGGTTGGATGAATAGGACCCCATGGTAGTAGGCCATTACCGCTGGATGAACAGGACCCCGAGGAGGCCGCCGCACCCCAGCCGGTTGGGGGTGGATGAACAGGACCCCGTGGAGGCTCTATGAACAGCAGCCGGTGGAGGCTGGATGAACAGTAGCCATGGATGAAAAGTAGCCCGTGGAGGCTGGAGGAGGTCGACGGTGGATGAACAGTAGCCCATGGAGGCTAGAGCGAGGCAGTAGACGGTGGATGAACAGGACCCCGTTTTGACTGTAGGCGCTCCAACACAAGTCCGTTTCCTCTGTTTTACGGTACGCCACACCCCTCGCGATCAACAGGACCCGGTTTCGACAATAGGCACTCCAACACAAGTCCGTTTCCTCCGTTTTGCGGTACGCCAGACCCTTCCCGATGAACAAGACCCTGTTTCGACCGTACACGGTCGAACAGAAGGCCTGTTTCCTCCGTTCTGTGGTACGCCAGACCTCGTTTCGGCTGTTCCGTCCAAGCCGGTTGGCTCCCGATGAACACGATGTATTCCATTGCCTCCTGATGAACACGACGCTGTTTCCTCCATTGTGACCCAGCCAGTTGGCTGCCGATGAATAGGATGACATCGCTGTACGCGTTCGAGACCCCGCCCGTATGTACGTATGTAGCCGTATTTACTTTCTTGCAGCGTGGTTGTACGTACGTGTACACGATATAGACGGGACTGTGTGACATGCTACGTCCGGGCCTCTACTACGACACGTGCCGCTCCTTACTCGGCCACAGTTCATCGCTGCAGAGAGACCGATCGACCAGTATGTACGTACATGTTCGCGACAACGCTACATACGCTTCGACCGGGTGGGTCCCAGCTGTCAGGGAGGATAAGGACGCACTTCCTTGCGTGCGAAGATATAGCTGGTGGGTCCCAGCTGTCAGGGGGAAGAATCATTTTTTTTGCCCGTAGTATGGACACACTTCCTTGCGTGCGAAGATGTAGCTGGTGGGTCCTAGCTGTCAGGGGGAAACGTTTTTTTCACAAAATACAGAGTCCTTTCCGATGGGTCCCTGTTGTCTGGTGGAGGAATAATTATTTTACGCGTAATAGGAGGCACTTCCTTGCTGCAGCCGTGGACCCACCGGTCAGCCTCTCCACGTACAGTCCTCTTCCGATGGAAGTCGTTCCTTGACCACGTTGACCATGCCGCGCCGAGAGCACCAAGGCGGTGGACGACGGCGAGGCCTAGGAAGGGGACGACGCGGAGCTAGGGAAGACGCGGCAGTGGATGCCCACGCGGAGAGGAGTACGAGGGTTTACTGCTTCGACTGCAGTGTGAGGCTGCCGTCGCCAGAGAATAACAGGAGGTCTGGGTGAGTACAGGGATGGCCAGGCCAGCGACGGTAGTAGGGTGGGGCGGTGAGGCCTGCGCGGCAGCACAGCCGGCCATGGGAGGCAGGAGCAGGCGGCACGGCCCGCGATGGTTTGGGCGGCTGGAGCAAGAAGACCAGAGGTTGAAGAAGCACGGTAGCCGTTGGATGGACATCGTACGGTCACCGTAGCTAGAATCGTTTATATTGACTAAGTTGACAAAGCCCTGCGTCCGCGTCAACTTAGTAGGCCCACAAGTCAGCCTTCAAATATGGTGGGTCCCACCTAGCAGCTGGCGTATTCATTTTTTTGGGCGTAATAAGGAGGCACTTCCTTGCATTCGAAGATATAGCTGGTGGTTCCGAGCTGTCAGCGGGGGGAATGTGTTTTTCGCGAAATACAGAGGCCCTTCCGGTGGGTCCCCGCTGTCAGGTGGAGGAATCATTATTTTGCGTGTAATAAGGAGGCACTTCCTTGCTGCGGCCATGGACCCAGCTGTCAGCCTCTCCACGTATAGTCCTCTTCCGATGGAAGTCGTTCCTTGACCATGTTGACCATGCCGTGTCGAGAGCACCAAGGCGGGGACGACGGTGAGGCCTAGGAAGGGAATGACCAGGAGCCGGGGAATACTCGGCAGTTGTTTCCCACGCGGAGGGGAGTACAAGGGTTTACTGCTTCAGCTGCAGTGTGAGGCTGCCGTTGCCGGAGAATAACAGGAGGTCTGGGTGAGTAGAGGGATGGCTAGGCCAGCAATGGGAGTACGGTGGGGCGGTGTGGCCTGCGCGGCAGCACAGCCGGCCGTGGGAGGAGGGAGCAGGTAGTCCCGCCGGTGCTTGTTTGAGCGGCTGAAGCAGGAAGAGCAAAGATTGAAGAAGCACGACGGCCATTGGATGGACATCCAACAGTCACTGCTCTCGTGTGTTGACTAAGTTGACACGGCGTTGCGTGTGTGTCAACCTTTTTTTTAGGAAAGCGTACGCGTCAACCTATGGTAGGCGCACAAGTCAGCCTCAAATGTGTGGAAAACAGCATACAACCCATCTGCCATTATTTCTAATAATTTACAGCCCATTTGCTAATTCTTAAGGATTTTTTTGAGCCCATATTCTTTTTGTTAGCATTATAGCCCATATTATGGCCATGGTTAAAAAATTATACAAAATTTTGCATATTTCGGTGCGGCCCTAACTGTTTTTAATCCCGAAATTTTGAGTCACGTTCAAACTAATTTGAAAAATAAATTTATATCAATATAAAATCCAAATAATTGTCCACGCATAAAAATCAATGGAATTTAAAATCTTGAAATGAAAAATAAATAAATTTGAAACTAATTGCCGGTTTGATGTGTTTTAAAAATGTACATCCCATTTCTCATTACTGATAGCCCATTTTCTGGGCAAGCCGAATGAAACTCTCCTCGTCTTGAAAGATTTGCAGCCCAACAGGGCTGGCAAAGTAAGTAGGCCTCGGTTGGGTATTCTGCAAAAGAACAAAAAAACTGGGCTAGCCATTTTCAGAAAGAAAAAAACTACTAGGCTGGTCTTGTGGTAAACATAAAATAAAAGGCTGGCTAGACAGGCCAGAGTGCCCCGCACAGCCCAGTTGACACCCTGCTTCCATCTCAAAAACAAAAAGAACTGGGCGAGCTGCTGGGTCCCTGGTGTCAGCCGCTCGTTGTGCAATTCTCTCGTTTATTGACTACGTTGACAATGGCATGGGACCCAGATGTCAGAAATCCATTAGGAAGAACCATTTTTTTGCTTGAAATAAGGAGGCACTTGCTTGCGTACTGCCATGACCCTGGTGGGTCCTTGCTATCATCCTCTCCACATACAATCATCTCCTGATTGTGTACACGTCAACCTAGTAGGCCCACAAATCAGCCTCTAAACCCGTGACGGACAAATACAGCCCATTTAAAAAAATAACAGCTCATTCCATACGTTCAAATGGAAAGTTCAACATTCAGAGCAAAGTAACACGTCTGATCCAGATGTAGAGTACTGAACTTCCATGTTGACAACCATCATAGCCAGGTTAACTATCTATTCCCACTAATACTCTAGTAGTGTACAAGTACTAACTTACTCTTAGCTAACTAGACAATGCCGGCAGCCATGTGCGGTACACGCTAAATGCCGGCACCGACGTCCTCCTCCTCGCCTCGGACTTGCCAGAGGTGCGATAGGGCGCGTTGCTCGCGCACGTTGCCCCTTTCCATGCCGGCGTGGTCCATCGAAGCTTCGGCTTCTAAGCGGGAAACCCACTTGACGAGCTGGTAGTAAAATTCGGCGTCGTGAACGCGTGCGTGCCCGACAGCCTCCAGGGCTATTTGCCGGGCGCCGGCCTCCACGTAGTCGGCCCAGTTGCGGGCGCTCTGCTCGCGGCTCAGAGCTTCGGTGCGCTGCTGCTCCATGCCCTGCTGGCGGTGCAAATCAGCGATACGCTGCTCCTCCGCCAGGCGGTCGCGCTCCAACAAGTCCTCATACTCCGCATTGCCATCTAAAGATTGATAGAATGCCTCCTCCCTCCGTCTGCCTTTCGGTGAAAAACTGAACACTGGTTTCGGTGGTAACCGCCTCCGGCGTCGCCTATTGCGGACGGGCGAGGGCATGACGGACGTGGCGAGAGCGAGGGCAAGTGGCGAGCGACATCGGGCTGGTGGGGGCTTATGAGGATAGGGCGAGTTGGGTGATGGTGCCACCGGAGAACGCCGGGAACCAGTAATTATAGGCGGAAGGTAGGTGAACCAGCGTGTCGCGGGAAACGCGACGGTCATCGCGGTCATCAGAATTCAATGCATAAGCAGGCATGGCTTAGCGCGCCAGCTTGCCGTGGAAAACTAGGAAAACTTAAATTATGACCGTGTCGTCCCATCCCGTCCCGTCTGTGGTGTGTCCCGTCCGTGCTGGGTCGCACGTCGGCATGACGGTCAAACCAGTGCGCTCGATTCATCCAGATGAGGTACGTGCATTATCCGTTGGTTAATCGCGTAGGATCGAGTTGGTCGGACAGTGTACGTGTAGGATCGCAATTGCTGATGAACATTCGCTGGGAGATAAGGCATTTGCGAACGTTTTGCTGGCAGTTTCTTCAGATTCGCATGGCATTTTCTTCTGAACAGCATGTCAGTTTCTTCAGAGGTAGGCATTTTTATTCAAAAAACTGCCACCTTCGGATCTTGCGTCGCAACTAAAACTGCCAGGAGCGTATTAGTAGGCTAGCTAGTGATCGATCAGTAACTTGTAAACACTGAGCGAACAGAAATAAGGAACTGCTAGTAACTTGTAAACACTGAGCACACAGAAATAAGGATCATGCTGTGCACAGTAGTAAGAGCCGATCCGTTCAAAATGTTCACACGAGACTCACAGGCCTAGCATTGTAATATGTTCACATTAGTAGCCCAAATTCACAACCAACTAGTATGATTCCCATACATAAGATCAACATGTTAATGCATCTCAATGATTCACAGATCATATACAAATATGTAGCTCCAAAAGCAAAGATCTAGAAAAAACATCTGTTCTTGCTGCTAACATGGATGCTTCTCTGGGCCAACATTCAGTACAGAGTGAAAGACAAATTTGTTTGTGAAGTATACAATTCCTCTTGCTAACGTAAGTGGTTTCACCAACAGCTGGAACCATAAGAATGAACCACACATGATGGAGGAACATCCACTGCAATATGATTTGGTCTTCTCTCGATCACACGGAGAGACTATTTTCGGAATACGAACTTTAACTTAGGCAAAATGATGCCCATTGTATAATCAGACCAAAGCAATGAAGCACCTAGTGTTGCCCAATAAATAGTACAATACTACTTTTGTGCAGTCCATGAAGTGACTATCCAATCTTTCTGTGTCTATTTTCAAATGGCACTGCATGCAGTGACTATACTATTCTCTTGTTGTCGGGGGGATGAACCTCGGGCAGGCAACGGAACCCGGATCCTTTTCAAAAACATCGGGGCCGGCATCGCCCCTCAACCTGGCCGAGTCTGCAACATAGCCGGGCCTGCTAGCGCATGCCGGCCGGATACGACAGACCAAGATTCCTCCAACCAGCCCGCGCCCACACTGCGTCTTCCTCAACCTGGCCTCGGGTCAGCTCCCGTCCCATCCAAGGCGTACGACGGACCGAGTCCCCGTAGAGGGGACGAGCATGGCTACAGTGGCCCACCAACCCCGCCGACTGGCAGGAGCGTGGCTACAGTGGCCCACCTACCCCACTGACCAAAGCCGGCATGGCAACAGTGCAATCCAATCCTGCTGACGCCAGCCGATGGTGACCAGGCGACGTGCCACTGTAGCCGAGCCGGCCCAACCACTCCGTGACACAAGACAAGATGGGGAACAGTGACCCCTGGAGCACGGGGCCCGCGCCCGAAGAACCCGGCGTACCCTGGTACCCGGCGGGCCCTAGTGCCGGCTTCCCAAACACCGACATCTCGGCCCCACGCCCATGTAACTTTACCATTGTAACCCTGGGGGGTTGACCTATTAAACCCCCCAGGAGCCCTTTATGTAGGCAGGCGGACAGAAGGTCAGACGATCATCAGTAGGATACACACATACATGAGGAGAAGGAGCAGCCCAAGCCTCGGCCTGTCTTCCCTCCTCCCCCAAACAGCTCCAGGAGCAACTCTGTACTACTACACACATAAACCACTCTCGGCAGGACTAGGGGTGTTATCTCTCCGGAGAACCCCGAACCTGGGTATGTCTTGCGTCCCACGCTCGCTCATGCTGACCTCGCCTCTGGAGCCCACCGGTGCCCTCGAGCCTGTCTCTCTCTTTAGCCATCCTTTGGCATCTGCCGTGCGCCCACCATGACAGTTGGCGCCCACCGTGGGGCAGCTCGAGGTCCCGGTCGGAGACATGTTCCAAACAGGGCCCTTCATCGACTCCAGTGAGCGCATCGAGCGCTGCGCCTCCCCCGAGCCCGTTGCGCTGGCGGCCGACGTCATCAATGCCCTCACCGCCTCTTTCGCCATGCTGCGCATCTCCGACGCGCCCGCGGTCGATGAGTACCCCAGCGGGGTGCTCGACATCTCTGACTTGCCCGTCCCCCTCGGCGATGACCTCCCCGCCGGGGCGGCGAACCTCTGCGTCCAAGTAGAAGTATTCGTCACCGTCTTCGGCTCTTCTTCATCTAGCAAGAAGGCCGCCGCCGCCAAGGCCGCAGTGGAGCGCACCAGCGTGGCCGACCCACTGCGCACCACGATATAGAACCTCAGCATCCCCATCGCCACCGACATCAACGCCACCGACGCCGCGGAGTCCCGGGCCCGGCTCGAGGAGGAGCGCAAGCGCCTGCTGGACAGGGCCGAGACGCTCGCTGCTACGCAGCGCCGGCTGGAATCCGACCAGCGAGAGCGCGCCGCCGAGTACGGCTTCACCCCGACCGCTGTCGAGCCCAGCCGGGTCGCCGAGGTGCGGGCCCGTGGCGCCGCCATCGGCCGTATTCTCGGCACGGTGCCAACCGTCTACGACACCCCGATCAAGAACATGCGCGCCGCGGAGGCGGCCGCTGTTGGCCTGGAGCAGCTGCAGGGCGTGGAGCTGCAAGAGCGCCTGCGGTGCCTGAACGAGCTTCTTGGCGCTGCGAACGTGCATCAAGACCGCCTCGACCACCCCGCCGCGTCCGCCTCACGGCGCACCAAGGATCCCGCGCGTGAGCAACAAAACACGGCGTCTTCCCCCCGCCCGGACGAAGCTCAGTCCGGTCAGACCCGAACCCGGCGCAACCGTGCCTCGGCGGCTGGGGACGACCTGGGCGACGAGCCGGCGGCTGGAATCCGGCGCCGGCAAGACCCTCCCCCACCGTCCGGCCGGCGTGGCAACCCGGCTTCGGCCAACCCGGCGCCTCGCGGCCCCGTCGTAAGCTGGCTGGGCCCGCGCGCCATCGACGACGCCGACGCTCGCCATCGCCTCGACCAGCTTGCCCTCTCCTTCGAGCTGGAGGAAGACAACACCGTAGGCCCGGCTTGTTTCGGCCCGCGCATCCAGGATGAGCCCTTCCACAAAGGGTTCACGCTACCCCGCGACACCCCCAAGTACAACGGCACCGTCAAGCCGGAGGACTGGCTCATCGACTACACCACCGCCATCGGCATCGCGGGCGGCAATCGCCGTCTTGCCGTGCGCTATGCCCCTCTCATGCTCCAGGGTTCGTCCCGCATGTGGATGAACAGCCTGCCAGCCGGCAGCATCAACGCGTGGGTCGACTTCGAGCAGGCCTTCGTGCGCAACTTCACCGGCACCTACAAGTGTCCTGGCCGTCCCAGCCAGCTCGCCATGTGCGTGCAGGGGCCGGCTGAAACCGGTCGCGAGTACCTCGCACGCTGGACAGAGCTCCGGAACAGGTGCAAGGGCATCCATGAGGTCCAAGCCATTCAGTACTTCGTGAGCGGTTGCCGGGACGACACCCTCCTCAAGCAAAAACTCCTGCGCTCCGAGCCAACCACCATGGCCGCGCTCATGATCATCGCGGACAAGTACGCCAACGCCGACTTCGCCATGAAGATCCAGGTGGTGCTGGATGAGGCCGGCAAGGCAATGCTGGCACCACCTCCCAAGCCGGCTGGCGAGAGCAGCCGCCAGCAGAACAACCAGCAGAACAACAAGCGCAAGGCCGACCAGCAGGCCTTGCGCTATGACAACCGCCTCGTCGCGATCGCCGAATAGGCGCCCGCGGCCGAGCCGGCCGGCAAGCGCCGACAAGCCGGGAAGACAGCATGGCAACCCGCCATGAGTTTCGAGGAGATGCTCGATGCTACCTGCAAGCACCATAGCGGCGCGAGGCCATCCACACACATGCTTCGGCAGTGCGCCATCACCAAGCGCATCATGAGGGGTGACATCCCGCCGCCACCGGCTCTGGCTCCGGGCACAGGGCAGTCGGCTCCGCCTCCTCCTCCCCCGCCCCCGGCAAACGGCGCAATGCACAATTATGTCTTCCCCAACCAGAACGCGAGCTACGTCGTCTTCACCAGCCTTGGCGACGACAAGCGTAGCGAGCGCCTGCTCCGGCAGGAGGTGAACACCGTCATCCTGGCCGTGCCAGAGTACATGCACTGGTCAGAATGCCTGGTCAACTGGACTCGGGAAGACCACCCGGCCGTCATGCTGAACCCGGGTGGCTACGCCCTCGTCCTCGACACCACCATAGTTGCAACCCGACGCACCTGCAAGTTCTCGCGAGTCCTCATAGATGGCGGTAGTAGTATCAATATCCTCTACCGCGACACGATGACCAAGCTTGGCCTCGAGGCCAAGGACCTGGAGCCAACCCGGACGGTGTTCCACGGCATCGTGCCGGGTCTCTCCTGCTCCCCATCGGCTGGATCTGGCTTGACGTCCTTTTCGGCACGAGCGATCATTTCTAGCGCGAACCAATTTGGTTCGAGGTGGTGGACCTATCCAGCGCGTACCATGCGCTGCTAGGCCGGCCTGCGCTCGCCATGGCGGTCCCCCACTACGCCTACCTCAAGATGAAGCTGCCGGGTCCCAAGGGCCTTATCACTGTCGTCGGCGACTACCGCAAGTCCCTGGAGTGAGCTCAAGCCAGTGCCAGACTAGCCGAGATGTTGGTCATAGCCGAGGAGCGGCGCCAGCTTGACTGGATCGTCGCGCTGGCCAATGAGACGCCGGCCGTGCTGGCTTCGGCCAAGGAGCCGGCTGGTGAGGCCTCATTCCAGCTGTCCAAGGAGACAAAGAAAGTCAAGCTGAACCCGGAAGACCCCAGCTGCAGCAAGTACGTCATCATGGGCGCCCGCCTCGACAGCAAATAGGAAGGCGAGCTCGTCGACTTCCTCCGTGAGAATCGGGATATCTTTGCATGGACCCCAAAGGACATGCTGGGAATTCTGAGGAAGTACGCCAAGCACAAACTACACATCCACAAGGATGCCAAGCCTGTCCGTCAACCCCTACGTCGCTTTTCAGAAGAGAAGAGAAGAACCATCGGTGAAGAGGTCGCCAAGCTACTCGCGACCGGCTTCATCATTGAAGTGTTTCACCCCGAGTGGCTGGCCAACCCAGTCCTCGTTTTCAAGAAGAACAACACCTGGCACATGTGCATAGACTACACCAGCCTGAACAAGGCCTGCCCCAAGGATCCTTTCGCCCTCCCGCGGATCGATCAAGTCATCGACTCCACCGCCGGCTGCGAGCTCCTGTCCTTCCTGGATGCTTACTCCGGCTATCATCAGATCAAGCTGGACCCGGCCGATGCCCTGAAGACGTCCTTCATCACGCCCTTCGGGGCGTACTGCTACATCACCATGTCGTTCGGCTTGAAGAATGCCGGCGCCACCTTCCAGCGCTGCATGCAGAAATGCCTGCTGACGCAACTCGGCCGCAACATCCACGTCTACATGGACGACATCGTGGTGAAGACCAAGCAGCACCTCACGCTCCTTGACGACCTGAGGGAGACCTTTGCCAATATGCGCGAGTACCAGATCAAGCTCAACCCGGAGAAGTGCGTTTTCGGCGTACCGGCAGGGAAGCTGCTTGGTTTCCTTGTCTCAGAGCGCGGCATTGAGGCAAACCCAGAGAAGATCAAGGCCATCGAGCGCATGCGCAAGCCAACTCAGCTGCGAGATGTCCAGAAGTTCACCGGCTGCTTGGCCTCGGTCAGCTGGTTCCTCAGCCGACTGGGCGAGAGGGCCTTGCCCCTATATCAGCTGATGAAGAAGACGGCGCCGTTCGAGTGGAACGACCAGGCGGACAAAGCTTTCCAGGACCTCAAATGCATGCTCTTCGTCGCACCCGTCCTGGCCGCGCCGGCAGACAAGGAGCCGCTGTTGCTATACATTGCCGCCACCTCGCAGTCGGTCAGCACGGTGTTGGTGGTCGAGCGCCCAGAGAAGGGCAAGATCCAGTCTGTCCAGCGCCCGGTTTACTACCTGAGCGAGGTGCTATCCGCCTCCAAGCAGAACTACCCGCACTACCAGAAGATGTGTTACGGCGTGTACTTTACCGCCAAGAAGCTGAAGCAGTACTTCCAAGAGCATGTCATCACCGTGGTCAGCATGGCTCCCATTGGCGAGATCATGGGCTGCCGGGATGCCTCTGGCCGGGTTGCCAAGTGGGCCATCGAGCTGGCCAGCCACACCATCCTCTACGAGCCCCGCACCACGATCAAGTACCAAGCGCTGGCCGACTTCCTCGTCGACTGGACAGAGACCCAGTACCTGCCGCCATCGCCGGATTCAACGCATTGGCGCATGCACTTCGACGGCTCCAAGATGCGCTCCGGCTTGGGAGCCGACATCATGCTGTCTTCCCCGAAAGGCGACCATCTCCGGTACGCGCTCCAGATCCACTTCGCCGCCTCCAACAACGTCGCCGAGTACGAAGCCCTTGTGCATGGCCTCCGGCTTGCCAAGGAACTCAGCATCCGGCGCATCCTATGCTACGGCGACTCGGACCTAGTGTTGCAGCAGTGCTCCAGCGAGTGGGATGCCCGGGACGCCAACATGGCCAGCTATCGTTTCCTGGTCCAGCAGCTCTCCAGCACTTTCGACGGCTGCGAGTTCCTCCACGTCCCATGCGCAGAGAACGAGGCCGCCGACACACTAGCCAAGATTGGCTCATCCCGATAGGCCATACCATCCGGCGTCTCCCTCGAGCACTTGCGCAAGCCGTCAGTCAAGCCGTCTCCGGACTCCGAGTCCATCTTCATCTCGGACGACCCTACAGCGCCCCTCCCCAACCCGGACCCGGGGGCTGCAGGTCCAAGCTCGGGGGCTGCTGTCTCTGACCCGGTCCCGGGGGCTGTGAAACCCAGCCCGGGGACTGCTGATCCCTGCCGGGGGGCTGCCGCGCTCAACCCAGCCGCCGTCATCTCTGACCCGGCCCCGGGGACTGCTGATCCCGGCCCGGGGGCTGCCGTGCTTAGCTCGGTCGCCGTTGTTCCCCGACCCAGGGGCTGCCGCCTCCGGCTCAGAGGCTGCCACCCTAGGACCCGTCCTGGTGGCCGTCTTCACTGTGGTGACGGCCCCGTCATGGGCCCAGCCCATCTTGGCATTCCTGGAGAACGGAGTCCTCCCAATGGACGAGACCGAGGCCCGGCAAGTGCAACGCCGGGCGTCCGTCAACAGCATCATCAATAATGAGCTCGTCAAGCGCAGCGCGACGAGCGTCTTCTAGCGCTGCGTCGAGTAGGACAAGGGCATATAGATCCTCCTCGACATACATCAGGGCGAGTGTGGGCACCACGCCGCCTCCAGGTCCCTGGTGGCAAAGGCCTTTCGCCATGGTTTCTACTGGCCCACGGCCCTCAAAGATGCCGAGTTGCTCGTCCTCAAGTGCGAGGGATGCCAACGCTTTAACAAGTGCAGCCACCAGCCGGCTTCAGCCCTGCAGACCATCCCGATCACCTAGCCCTTCCTGGTTTGGGGGCTCGACATGGTGGGACCCTTCAAGACCGCCCGGGGCGGCATGACGCACTTGCTGGTGGCGGTGGACAAGTTTACCAAGTGGATCGAGGCGCGGCCAATCAAGAAACTGGACGGGCCAACAGCCGTCCGGTTCGTCAAAGACAACAAGGTGCGCTACGGCGTCCCGCACAGCATCATCACGGACAATGGCACCAACTTCGCCAAGGGCGCCCTGGCGCAATACTGCTCCGTCTCCGGCATCTGGCTCGACCTGGCCTCTGTAGCTCATCCTCATTCCAACAGCCAGGTCGAGCGAGCCAACGGCCTCATCTTATCCGGCATCAAGCCACGGCTCGTCGAGGCCCTCATCCGTTCACCCGGCAGCTGGCTTGATGAGCTGCCAGCCGTCCTCTGGAGTCTTCGCACGACGCCGAACCGGTCGACCGGGTTCACCCCGTTCTTCCTCGTCTATGGAGCAGAAGCCATCATCCCGACCGACATCGAGTTCGACTCACCGCGAGTCGTGATGTACATAGAAGCCCAAGCCAAGGAAGCCCGTGAAGATGGCGTCGACCTACTCGAAGAAGCATGCCTTTTGGCCCTTAGCCGATCCGCCTTCTATCAGCAAGGCCTGAGGCATTACCACAGCAAGAAGATCAAGCCCCTCGCGTTCCGTGAGGGAGACCTCATCCTCCGACTCGTCCAGCAGCAAGCCGGCCAGCACAAGTTGGCCTCCCCATGGGAGGGCCCCTTCATCGTCAGCAAAGGCCTGTGTGACTGCAACGTATACTACCTCATCGACGCCCGCAAGCCGAATAAGAGCAAGAGAGACACCGCCGGCGAAGAGACAAGCCGGCCTTGGAACGCAGAACTCCTCCGCCCATTTTATAGTTAGCTGTATGCATGTATGTATCACTGCCTTTTGTAATTCTGTAAGAGACAATGGGACCCCCGAACGACACTTGGGGACTACCCTTTTTTATGCCAAGCTGCTATGCTTCACACACTCCTGTGAATTTTCTTAAAACCTCCACCGCCGGGTTGGCACAACCAACCCGGGGGCTCGGGGGCTGGCCGGCTTGACCGCAACCCACCTTTTCTCCTTAGCACATCCCGGTGTGTCCAGGTTGCCAAGGCCCGTCGCTTCGCCCTTCGCCACAGTCCAGCTTCGGCTGTTGGCCGGCAAAGAGCTATGGGCCAAAGCACCTGCACGCCGTGAAACACTAAGTCAGGGATCACCAGATTGGTCAACCCGGTCTCACCGCGCTAAGTCGCTGCACGACCATCTGCTCTCCAGCCGGCTTCGCCGGTTGCCGTCAGCTGGCCCAGTGGGTGTTTCGCTCGCGCTCAATGTTCTAAGGACCTAAGTACTGCGCACTCCTTCCAAGGACCGAACTCCTTGTCACATACCTAAACCCGGTTGTCCGACTCGCGGGAGGGGGGGGGAGTCTAAGGAAGGATCAAGCAAGAAAAAAGGGGATCTGAAAACAAAGGGCAAAAGCGCAAACATCCGCAAGCATATCTACATTACTAAGTCGCTGCACGACCGGCTGCTCGCCATCTGGCTTCGCCGGCTGCCGCCAGCCGGCCTAGTGGGAGTTTTGCTCGCGCTCAATGTTTGAAGGGCCCAAGTACTACACGATCTCTCCAATGACCGAACTCCTTGTCACAGACCGAAACCCGGCTGTCCGACTCGCGGTGGGGGGGGGGGGAGTCCAAGGAAGGATCAAGCCAGGAAAAAGCCTAGAAAACAAAGAGCAAAAGCGCAGACATTCGCAAAAAATATTTACATTACAATACGGGCCCAAGGCCAGAGTTCATTACATTCACCAGCACCCCAGTGGGTGGGTGGACCTACTACTTAACAGAAATGCTAAAAAGATAAGCAGGAGGGCATCGGCTTCAGACGGGCCCCGTGTCGGGTTGCGCAGCCGTCGGCTCCTCCTCAGGGGCCTCCGGGTTCGTCGAGGTGCCGGTGTCGTCCAACCCGGCCTCGTCGTCTGCATAGACACCCGTCTCCTCAGAGCTGCCTTTCAGGTTGTCCAATAGCAACCCGAAGTCGTCGGGCGGCACCACCCCACCGTCGTCCGTCAGCTCCACCTGGAACTTGTTGTGGAACATGAACGAGGCTAGGTAGCTGGCCCTGGCGGCGATCCGGCCCGCCTCTGCCTGTAGCTGGGGCTCCGCGCCGTCTCGTTGGGCCACCAGCCGATCTAGCGCCAGGTCCGGGTACCAGGACATGACGAACCTTAGCGCCACGTCGGCGATGACACGGGCGGCAGAGACACGCCATGCATGAAGCCGCTCCGGCTCGGCTTCCAGCCATCACGCCAACCGCGTAAAGCTGTTCATCGTAACGGCACCGGGCCAGAGGGCCGTCGTCATCGCCGCTTCGGCTGCGGAGACCCGCGCCATATGCTCGCCCAAGACCTGCAGATGGGCCTCAGCGGCCTACATGATCTCCGGGAAGCTCCAGGCGATGTTCGGGTCGTGCCCGGCGTCCAGGTTCCCCTGAGGCGACCGTTGGGCATGAACGGCCTCCTCCGCCGTCTTCTGCGTCTCTGGAAAGTGCTCTGTCAAGAGGAAAAGCAAAACAATTAGCAATAAAAAAGCAAGGCCGGCTTCACAACCCGGCAAAATCAACGAAGAAGCACTTACTGGCGAAGGCCTCGTCCAGGTGCTGCGCCTCGAGCAACATACCATGCCGCTCCAAGTTGCCGGCACGGTCGCGCGCCTCCAGCACCTTCTCCAACTCGGCGCCTTTGTCAACGGCCGCCTTCAGCTCAGCGTCCTTGGCAACGGTCGCCTGCCCGTGCTCCTCCTTGAGGCGGAGGAGTTCCGCCTGGTGGGTTTCGGCCGTCTTGGCCGCATCCGCCTTCAGGCGCTCCACCTCGGCCTGAAGCTGGTCCTTGTCGTCGGCCAGCCGATCGCGCTGCTCGCCGGCTTTGGCGAGTGCCTGCTGGGCTTCCGCCGCCTTGGCCGCCTCCGCCGTCTGGCGCTCCACCTCGGCCTGGAGCCGGCTCTTGTCACCGGCCAGCTGCTCATGTTGCCGACCGGCTTCGACAAGTGCCCGCTGGGCCTCTGCCGCCTCCGGCTTCAGCTCCCCCACTTCAACCCGGAGCCCGCCTGCGTAGGCGACAGCCAGGTCGCACTGCTAACCGGCTCTGATCAGCCGGGTTCGCGAGGCTGGCGCCTCGGCCGCAGCGGCTGCACAACAAAGATTTAGAACCAAGACGAAGGAAGAACAAGAACACTATAAGATTCGACCCAACTACTACGTAGTTGGCCCGAATCTCGGGGGCTACACCCAGTGTGTGCGCTAGCGCCCCCCCACTAAGAGCATGCAAAACATACCTTTAGCGAGGCAGAGCACCTCCTCCCTAGGGGCAAGCCGCGCTGTGAGCTGCTGGTACTTGTCCAGAAGCCAGTTATAGACACCGACCCGGAAGGCATCCAGTTGCTACAGAAGAACAAGAATCAACACAAGACGAAGCATATGAAGATTCAACCCAACTACTACGTAGTTGGCTCAAACCTCGGGGGCTACACCCAGTGGGTGCGCTGGTGCGCCCCCACTAACCAAGCTGCAAAAGAAAAGCCAGGGGAAGAAAAGACTCACCAACACGGAGCGCTCCAGCTCCCGCGCCCGCTCCGCTTCGGCCTGAGCAAAGGCCTGGACCCGCTCCGCGCTCCCGCGGAGACGCTGGCTCATGGCGGCCATGGCCGCATCCTCCTACGTCAGTGGCCCGAAGGCGACTGCCGCACCCGACCCGACCCGCACCAGCTGCGGCCCATCGGCGGGACGGCCTCCCGGCGCCACCTGCGGCTGCCTGACCACCAGGGCACGCCCGCCGTCCGCCGTCTCCTCTGCGACCGGCCTTGACTCCGGCACGGCGGCCGGCGTCTCCTCCGGCACTGTGTCTGCCGTCACCTGCTGCGTCGTGTCCGCCGTCGCTTGCGGCGCCCCGTCCGCTGTCGCCTACGGCGTCTCCTCCAAGGCGGCCCTGCTTTCGCCTCCCTCCACCTCTGGCCGCTCGACCACGACGATCCGCGGCGGGGTGTCATCACCGATCACCACGACCTCCCGGTCGCCCACCGCCATCTCCGCCCGGCCGTCCTGGCCACGCTCCTCCTCCGTCGGCGGCGCGACGACCGCCGGGCCCGTGCCTGCCGTCGTCTCCAGCCACGCCGGCCAGGCTTGGGCCTCCGCCTCTAGCTCCTCGAGGGCCTTGTTCTGGTCCCTCCAGGCGTAGCGCTCTGTGTCCGCCGGGTCCAGGCCGAGATCCTCCCCGGCCGGGTCCTCGGGCAGGTCGATGGCACTGGTCCGGGTCTTCCGGAATGAGAAGCCTCCCCCGAACACGGCGTCTGTCGCAGCCAGCGCCGACGCCAACGGCGACCTGAATCACAGCAAGAAAAGTACGAGAAAGGAACAGCTCGACGGCACGCGGAGCCTGCAAGACGATCTTACCCGGTCACGATCGGGACGGCCGGCCTCGCCAGCGCCGCTGGGAAGACGCGGCGCCTCTTCTTGGCGCCCGGCTTGCCACCCGTGGCCGTGTCCGCCGTGCGATTGGCGGCCGACTTCCTCGGCGCCGCGTCCCCCTTCCTGTGCGGCCGGCTGGCTGCGGCCAGCACACGGGACGACCAGGCCCCGGCCGCATCGCCGTCTCCTCCCCTCGGCGGCGCTGCAGCGTCAACTTGCATCAGAACCCCCCGCATCACCCTAAATTCGAGCTCCTCGAGGGATCAGGATGCAGAAACTTACCCGCATGACGCACCTCACCGACATCGGCATCCGCCGCCTCCGGGTCCTCGGTGAGGCCCCCAGCCTCCTCCGTGCCACCTGGCTGGGCGGCCGCTACCTGCATCGTCGTCCCATCATATGGGTGCCGGATGGCGTACAGCAGCGCCTCCCTCGTCAAGTCGGGGTGGAGAAAAAGTTGGGACATAACAAAGAACGGAGACCAAGGACTCACTGCGGGTGCCAGGTTCCCGTGGCTGTAGGGGGCCTTCCCGTACTGCCACTCCTCCTTCAGCCCGGCCTTCGAGATGTCATTGACCCGGCCAGCAACCTGCTCCAGCATCAGCCGCCGGGAGGACATCCGGTTCGGGTCCTGGAGGCCAGTCATCTGGCCAATGATATGCGTCCGACGCTGCAGCGACAGCACCCGGCGCGCGATGAAGGCTGCGGCGAGTTCCGTCCCGGTGAGCCCCTCGCGCGTCACCATCTCGGCGACCCGGCTGCTCATATTCAGCACCTCCTGCGTCGGGTTCTTGGGGCAGTAGGTCCAGTTGGTCTTGGCGTGTGGCGTCACATCAAGGATGGGCGGCAGGTTGACACGGTCCGCGCCAAGGTTGCGGACATAGAAGAAGGTGTTCTGTCACTTCTTGGCAGAATCCTCCAGCGGCATCTTGCGGCACACCCCGTGCGGCCGCGACGAGACAACGGCGGCCCCGCATGCAGATATGACGCCAGCCTCTGGCCCCTGCTACTTCAAGAAGAAGAATCGAACCCAAAGATCGACGCTGGGCTTGACGCCCAGATAGCCCTCGCATAGGGTGACAAACCCTGAGAGCTGCAACACCGCATTCGCCCCCAAGTGGTGCGGCTGAAGCCCGAAGAACTCCAGGAACACGCGAAAGAAATCACTCACAGGAAGACCGAACCCACGCTTGAAGTGGGAATAAAATACCACGCATTCGGTCCCCTCCGGCCGCGGCACCAGCTCTCCGTCGGGCAGGCGTACGGCCACCTCCATCTCCGGCGGCAGCCGCCGCGTGTGGCGCAAGTACTGAACATCCTCAGCGGTGACGGTGGATCCCTCCCACGAGCCTTTTGGCAGCGCCATCGGCGGTGCTCGAGGTGGGAGCAAGGCGCATGAACTGGGGAAAGGAGAAGGGGCGGCGGCCGTGCGCTGTGGAGCGGCCGCTGAGCGCTGTGGAGCGGCGGGCTCGGAGGCAAGAGCAGGAGATAAAGAAGAAGATGGGGGGGGGGGGGGCGTGCGTGAATGGTTTCCGCCGCCCCCTCCCCCTGATTTATAAGCCACAGACTGAATGTGGGGAAGTGGGATCGATTGCGCTCGTCCCTCCCACTTCCCCACATTAAATGGGCACGATCCACGCGCCAATAACTGCGCCTAGAAGGGCAACCGCTTGTGGCCGCCGCAATAAATCCCCGCGCGTGGGCCGAGGGCGTGCAGTGGAGGGCCCCAGCCCGCCGTTACGTCCCGTCCCGCGCGTGGCCTGTCAGGGCCTCTTCAGCTTCTGAGCACCACATGGCGTCCGCGCCAAAACCAAGAGATCGCGTCCCTCCCCCTCAAGATTCGACAGACTCTTCGATTTCCCGCCCGTGCCGGGATGCCATGATCCGGCTTCCGGAAGACGGCACATAGTGGGTGTTGCTGGACCCAGCGGTCGCAAGCCTCATCAGCTTCTATCATCTCCTCAGGGGGTGAAACTGCGAAGGCCACCCCTGCTTGAAGCCGGCGAGCCTTCACAGCTTCGGGGACTACTGTCGGGGGGATGAACCCCGGGCAGGCAACGAAACCCGGATCCTTGTCAAAAACATCAGGGCCAGCATCGCCCCTCAACCCGGCCGAGTCTGCAACACGGCCGGGCCTGCTAGTGCATGCCGGCCGGATACGACAGACCAAGATTCCTCCAACCAGCCCGCGTCCACACGGCGTCTTCCTCAATCTGGCCTCAGGTCAGCTCCCGTCCCATCCAAGGCGTACGACGGACCGAGTCCCCGTAGAGGGGACGAGCGTGGCTACAGTGGCCCACCAACCCCGCCGACTGACAGGAGCGTGGCTAGAGTGGCCCACCTACCCCACTGACCAACGCCGGCATGGCAACAGTGCAATCCAATCCCGCTGACGCCAGCCGATGACGACCAGGCGACATGCCACTGTAGCCGAGCTGGCCCAACCACTCCGTCACACAAGATAAGATGGGGAACAGTGACCCCTGGCGCACGGGGTCCGCGCCCAGAGAACCCGGCATACCCTGGTACCCGAAGGGCCCCAGCGCCGGCTTCCCAGACGCTGACATCCCGGCCCCGCGACCATGTAACTTTACCATTATGTAACACCCCAAAAATATTTCCCTTGGTTTTTCAAATCTTTTTACTAAAATAAAATATATTGAGTTATTATGGCTATTTTTCTTTTTCTCTTTCTTCTGTTCTAAAAATAATCTTTAACTTTTATTTGGGTCTCAAAAACTTTGAATGGTTCTGTTTTGGATGGTTTAATAATTGGTTAACTATTTTTAAGAGTTCATAAATATTTTCCTTTTAGTAAAGTTTTGGGTAATTAAAATTATTCCAAGGATATGGTCTTTTCACTCTTTCCAAGCACTTCTAAATTCACCCAACAATTTTTCTGCCACTCCAAATTTATCCCTCAAGTCATGCACATCTTCCAGGACAATATCCAACATCTCCCCTCTCCACAAAAATATTGCTCTCATATTTTATAAATTCCAAAGTTGGAATTTATAATATTCATGATTCCTTTGGTTTACAAAGGAACCACATTTTCTACTAATATTCTGCTCCCACCAAAATTATCTCAGCAACTAGACAGCACCCAAAACCCATTTCATAAAAAACATTGGGTTCCACAATTCAAAATTTTCAAAATTCATTCAGTACAAATTTGGACCAGAAACAGTCTCCTTGATACAAACTCAATTGTAAATGCTCCAAATTTTTTGAAACTTTGCCAGACCCCCTCATATGCATCAACACATCACCACAAAATTGCCACAAATTCTAAAAATCCCTAGCACACTCTGCCATGGGAACATATGGATGTCTGTGCACTGTTCATCCTTGAAGAAATTCAGTTAACTGAATTTTGTCTTCAGTGGCAGAGCCGATCGGTGTCGTGCACCCCTCCCCTTCCTTCTCCTTCACGGCGACGCCAAGTTCATCAATACCCCGACCCCTCCTGGCCCACTCCGCAGCCTCTCCTCGCCGGTGAGCTGGCGACTAGCCGGTGCAACGGCCTCGAGCTGATCCGCGGCGGACCGAGCGGAGCCGCCTCGGCCACCGACCTCCTTCACTGCGCCACTGAACTGGCGTACATGAACCGGGGCGAGTTACCAGAGGATGAGACTTTGGCCAGACAGATAATCCAGTGATCCAAGTCAATGACTATTATCAATGGCGAATTACATCGCTGCAGTGTAACAGGGGCGTTTCAACGTTGTGTATCTCCTGAAGAGGGCCGTGAGATCCTGTGTGAGATCCACGAAGGGGATTGTGGTCACCATGCCGGTTCAAAGTCCCTGGTAGCTAAAGCTTTTCGTCACGGTTTTTATTGGCTGACGGCTCATGCTGATGCGGAGGACTTGGTGAAAAAGTGCGATGGTTGTCAGAAGTTTTCACGCCGAGCTCATGTTCCGGCCCAGGAATTGAGGATGATTCCAATTACTTGGCCGTTTGCAACTTGGGGGCTGGATATGGTTGGGCCCTTTAAGAGATCCAAGGACAAGAAGACCCACCTTTTGGTGGCGGTTGATAAGTTCACTAAGTGGGTGGAGGCAGAGCCAGTCAGTAAGTGTGATGCAGCTACGGCGGTTCAATTCATCAAGAAGGTGATTTTCCGGTTTGGCTTTCCACACAACATTATAACTGATAATGGTACTAATCTGTCCAAAGGGGCTATGAAAGAGTTCTGTCAGCGTGAGCACATCCGGCTTGACGTATCTTCAGTGGCTCACCCCCAATCTAATGGTCAAGCGGAGAGAGCCAATCGGGAGATCTTGAGAGGCATCAAGCCCCGGCTTATGGTTCCTTTGCAACGGACGCCGGGTTGTTGGGTGGAGGAGTTACCTTCTGTGTTATGGAGCATCAATACCACGCCCAACAGATCTACGGGTTACACACCTTTCTTCATGGTCTACGGAGCAGAGGCGGTTCTCTCGAGTGACATCCGTCATGACTCGCCTCGTGTGGCGGCTTATGTTGAAGCTGATAATGAGAAGGCATGGCAGGAAGCACTTGACCTGTTAGATGAGGAGCGTGACATTGCAGTAGCCCATTCGGCGATTTATCAGCAAGATCTGCGTCGTTATCATAGCCGCCGAGTCAGAACCAGAACTTTTCAAGAAGGTGATCTGGTGCTCCGACTCATCCAGGATCAGTCGGATATGCACAAGTTATCCCCGCCTTGGGAAGGGCCCTTTGTGGTCAGCAAGAACCTGCACAATGGGTCATACTATCTAATCGATGTTCGAGAGCACAAAGACTCACGTAAATCGGAGAAGGAGACCCACCGGCCGTGGAATATCGCTCATCTACGGCCTTACTATACCTGAGCCCTAGGCTCTGCCATGTACATAGTTATGACAATGTATATATTATGATCAATATAGTAAACCGGAGCCTCAGCTAAAGCGGGGTATCTATTGTTTTTTACATCAGGTGTGGTTACATGGAGATTTCTGCTTATAAAGCGGCGTCCGGTTTATCCCTTGATTCGGCTTATCAAGCCATATATATAAATCACTTGGGGGCTTGGTCGTATTCGAACCTTAGCTACACCTCTTGATAGGCGCAAGGCCACCAGAAAAATCACTTGGGGGCTTGGTCATACTCGAACCATAGCTACACCTCTTGATTGGCTCAGAGCCAAAAATAAAAATTACTTAGAGGCCAAAGAGAGTGTTCCAGAAGAACAACTCAAACATAGGCACCCACTGAGCACAACTCAAAATATTGCTTGGGGATTCTTTGCTATCGCAATGAACAAAGAATCTACACTTGTAATAGGCTATCAAGCCACGGCTTGGAAGCCTGGTGTATACACCTAAAACCCCGGGTTAACCTGCCTTTTTTAAGTAAGTCACTCCGTCCAGGTAAACCTGGTATGACCCGTCGAACTTCGACAAGTCAATCTCATAAGACCCTGAACTTGTCAAAGTTAAAACGACGATTGGTTAAAGATTGAGGTCCATCTTAAAAGGCTTTGTAAAATGGTTTAACTCAGTGGCCTGGCAGCCCATGAAAAGCCTCGGATTTGGGGCCTGACAGCCCATGAAAAGCCTCGACTACAAGTTTTCATATGCTTTTATTTGCCAAGTTTTTTCGCCTTTGATGAGATTTATGATGATTTTGGTAAACCGGCGTTAATCAACCCGGCTCGGCTTTCAACTACAAGTTGTCAGTACATGATTAGTCATATTCCGATGCTTATTAACCCGGTCTGGTTTTGACTATAAGTCGCCAATATTATATATGAGTAATCCGGTGTTTTTCACAACCCGGTATGGGTTTGTCATAAACCGGCACAATATGGAAGGAGTTATCAATACTCATGTTTGGGGTATCGCCCTTACTACAAAAGTTGGTCAACCTACGATGTGATTCAATGTCACAGGTATCATCTATTTTCATATTTGATTATTTTTAACAGCCTTGTTTATAAACCCAGGCTATATGCTTGGGCATCATGACCCGTCCGGTGGTAAACCGCCAGGACAAGTTCAACTTTTTGTATGCAAGAACAGCCTGAATAAATCGCTCTGGATTATGAACATCATATATCTTAAGCATGGTGAATTAATAGTATCAAGCAAACAAAATATGCACGATGGCATAGCAGACCAAGTGTTTAAACTAGCCTATTACAAGGCGTTTCAGTGCCCAAAAGAATAATTGTTTTTCGGCAAGTATTGCAGCACGCGGAAGGTTAAATCGGCCTCCGGATCATGACTCGTCACCAGGGTGCCCTGACGGTTGTGGATCGCCTTGCGCCGGTTCATCCTCTTCCTCTCTACCCAGCGGCTGGAAGTCAATGGTGGCCCAATCGATCCCAGTTAACGCTCAGAACACAGCTTCATCGCTTATAAGTGTGGACGGTTCAACGTCAGGGGCATAGGTGTGCTTACGGATTGGCGGGATAAGATTTTGAACCTCAGGGGTTGGTGCAGCAACCCGTTTGTTGTTGACAACATAACTCGCCTGGTAATAGGAAAGATCAGTTTCTTCAGCCAGTTGGCAAGCCAGTGGACGTACTTCCCGGTTTATTGCTCGGAGGTCCTCATGGCCAAATTCTGATCCGTCTTCTTTTAAGCTTGGATAGCCTTTAGCCACATCCACCGGATCAAGATCAGGCACCCATGCTTTTGCCCGGGTTAGTGCGGTCAGAGCACCAGCCCTGGCAACAGATCTCTTTAGCTCTTCTACCCGGACAGGCAGCATTGACAACCTTTCTAAGGTCTCCTTGATTAAAGTTGGGCGCGGCTTGTTGTGAGAAGCAGTGCAGATGATCCGTTGCACGCCGGTATATAACTGCTCTATAAGAGTATAGGCAGCCTTCAGCTTCTTCTGTACGTCAGAGCCCAGATGACTAATGCGAGTTCCTGCGCCATTATAAACATCAGTAAACCGGCAATGTATGGGATGATATGTTGAAAATTTAAAGCCAGGATATTTACCAAACACAGCAGCAGTCATGGCATGTATTTGCCGCTTTACACCAGTTAGCTCATCCACCACCGGTTTGAGAGCTACTTCTGCGTCCTCGGCTCTTTTTTGCAATGCGGATTTTTCTTTGTCCCAATCTGCCTGCTCCTTGTTGAAACTCTCCTTCAGTTTTTCCATAGCGGCTAAGACACTGGTAAGCTCATCTTTGGTTTTGGAGGTTTCTGCCTGCTGGGACTTGATGTTTTCTTGCAGATCAGCGGTTTGAGTTTCCTTTTTACTCAGCTCAGCCTATAAGAGAAACATATCATGAATTGGCAGTGCATATTTGAAGTACCAGGCACATAACATGTCATGCACCTGATACTTGGGGGCTAATGCATATTTGCTCGTAATCAGAAATTTCTGCAAGTCCCAAGTGCAATACAAGTATTACTCTTGGTACTTGGGGGCTAATGTATGCCGGTTCAAAGTGACATTATGAGTATTCTTCTAAAGTCCCGGTTCATCTTCATCAATTAAACCGGCCCTTGGGGACCATACCGACGAAAGTTGTAATATTGCAATTCTAAGGTACCGTTTCATCTTAGAAAGATAACCCGGCACTTGGGGGCTACTGGAGTTAAATATTTGGAATTGAACACAAGAGAGAAGCAGTTATGCAGTTACCTCATATCGCTCCTTCATTAGATTCACTAAACCGGCTTCAAAGTCACGGCTTGTGTACAGGCGGTTTAAAAAACCAGAATGGATGTCTTGGGCGTTGAGGTGAGCATAGGTTGACAAATCTGTGTTCCATTTGCCTTTGCCCATAGCAGAAACCTCGTCCTTGGCACCATGCTTCGATAAAGCAACAGGATTGCCAGGAGTGGTGTGGCCGACGCCGGTAATCATAATATCATCTTCTTTGTCATCAGCAGCCTTCACGGGAGTTGACGGTTTATCAGCAGCCTTAGCTGGGCTGGCCGACTTATCATCTGCGCCAGCCGGGCTAGTCGGTTTATCAGTGTGGCCTGTGGTGTCAACTTCTGTTTGTTCAACTATGAAGTTATAATCTTGAGGCGGTGGATCATCATGTGTAACATCAGTATTTGTTCTTTCCAAATCTGGAGTCTTCTCCGGTTCAATATCCACATTGTCATCAGACGGTCTATTTAACCGGGCCTTCTTACTAGGTCTAGGCTTGGCACTGAGAAGAACAAGCATAAAGATCAGTACAGTATGCAAACATAACACATTAAGGATAAGATTAAAGCATAACCTACCCAGGGACCGTCTTGAGGGTTGGAAGTTGTGTGGCCGTTGATTCGCCAGAGGACGAATTAGGTGTTCCCTGATAATTTGAATCAGACGGATTATGGGGCTGTCGAAAATAACCCGCCTTGGGGCAAGAAATATCAGGAGTATAAGAGACCTCTGTTTGACATTTCCGGACTGGAGTGTTCGGTAAACCGGCAGAGGTAACTACTTGGCCACTGTGCCGGGTTGTGCGGCGAGCTTCGTGTTGCTGTTTCTTCAAAAGAAAGTTTGGGTCCAAATGAGCTAAGGGGTGAGAAAATTTTACTTTCCGGTTTGCTTGACTGAGTTTCTGTGTTGGCAGAGGATCTGAACCGGAAGAAATGATAGTTACCTCTGCATCGTCAGCCTGGCTGCCTTCGGCGTCGTCCTGATAACAGTCGTTGTCAATCAGGTGTATGAAGAAAGAACCAAGAGAGTCAAGTTCTACCTTTGAGTCCGGGTTAGCCAGATCCGCGTCAGCATTTGGTTCAGAAGATTCAATGGTCCTCTTCTTGGCAGGTTTCTTGATGACCTTGGTCTTCGGGCGAAGTGGTTTGGCCGGTTTATCCTGTGGTTTTTTCTTCTAGAATGGGTCATCGCCCTGTGAAAGATGGACAAAATTTTGAGACTATTTGAAAAGGGGTAAGCTCAAACAAGAAAGTTGTGATTCTTACAGTGGGCGGCCGGTTGGAGATGTAGAAAGGGCTTAACCCGGTCTGGCTACAGACTGCTTCCGGTTCATTCAGTATTTTCTTGACAGCCTCAGTAATTTCGGCTTCTGTTAGCTGAATGTCGATGTGTCGTTGAGGGTCTTTCAAATCCCCTATGTACTCACACATTAAACCGGGGCGCCGGCTTAAGGGCAGAATGCTCCAAGTTATCCAACATCGAACAAAGTCGACACCTGTCAAACCGTTCGCCATAAAGGCTCTGAGCTTTGACAGTTGTGGTGCATAGTTGGACCGTTCCTTGGCAGTCAGCCTTTGAGGGAAGGGATGAGTGTTGCTAAGCCGGTGGGGACGGTAACCCGGCAGAGGATTTTCATCAGTTGGAGATGTGTCTTTGCAGTAAAACCAAGTCTGATTCCAGTCCTTGGGGTGACTATGAAGCTTGGCATGAGGGAAGCTGACATCCTTCCTCTTTTGAATTGCCATTCCACCAAGCTCGGTGCTGGGTCCGTCTGTGAACTCTGTGCGATGGTTTAAGTAAAAGAAATCCCTGAACAGTTCAACTGTGGGTTCCTCTTGAAGATAGGCCTCACAAAATACTTGGAAATTGCAAATATTGGACACAGAGTTTGGTCCAATATCTTGAGGGTGGAGTTGGAAGCTGGCCAGCACATCCCGGAAATTTTTTGAACCGGGAGGGCTAAAGCCTCGACCCATATGGTCAGTGAATACAACTACTTCTCCGTCCTTGGGTTCAGGAGGATTTTTCGGACCAGGGACCCTCCAGTGGATGACTTCTTTCTTGGCTAAAGCTCTAGTTGTGACACATATGTTTAATTGCTCTTCAGTAACCCGGGAAGGAACCCAGTTGCACTCGTAAACTTGTTTGGCCATTTCAACGGGAAGCTGAAACACATTTATTGCCAGTTTAAGATCTATGACGGGCGAGCATAAAGCAATGCAAGATAAGCAGAAGCAGAGGTATATACATATTGTAAAACCGGAGTTTGGTATTACTAAACCGGAGTCTGACAGTGGAGAAGGTGCAAAGATCAATGAATCGGCGGTTTAAGAGGGGACTAATGATGCCTACCGGATTATTGTTCTTTGACAAAGCTAAACCGCCCATATTGGTATGAAAGATACAGATCTAAAATACCTAAGTGAGGGAAAAACAAGTTTCACAAAGTGATATGATAATTTCAGATCTGCAGTGCGACAGAAAACTAGAATATATTCAGACCTAAAATACAGGTGCTTTAATAGTTCATCGGATTCAGATGAGTTTTTTTTATACGAAGATGATGCTCTAATGAGGAAAAAAGGGGCTATGACTACGACCGCACAAGAAATATCAGATCCATTTATGGTACTAAGAGAAACAAGGACGAATAGCGCCGGAGCTTTTATGAACTCCGACGAACGCCGAAACCCTAATGGTGAATCTGGAGAAAGAGGAAAGGGACTTACAGATGCGTATGGAGCAGCGAAGGAGCACCATGTTTTTCTGGTCCGTTCAAGTTGATGCAGTGGCCGGAGTTGAGGAAGAAGGCGGAGCTTGACGACGGCGGCTGCGAGTGACGGTCGGGTCGGCGCGAGGAAGGAGAAAGACGAAGAGGCAAGGGGAAAAATGAAACGGACCCTTCGGTTTTATTTATAAGGCGAATGGATAAGTGACAGGTGCGAGAATCGAGGAGCCCAAAGTGGGATATGTGGCAGAGCCGTCGCCTCGATTGTCGGAGGCTCATTAATGAAGGTGAGAGACATACCATTTTTAATAACAGGTGACATCATGGCGGTTTATCAAGATACCGGGAGATGACGTCGTGGCGGTTTACAAGATTTATGCGAAGATGCTGAAAGAGGAATTTTTCTCAAGTTGAAGATTGACATGAACCAGTTCAAATCAATCTGGGGCCTAATGTTGGGGATATTACTACTGGGTATAAACCGGCCAGGAGAGGCCGGGTTATCCCCATAATGAGTTATTATACTTGAAGCCCACTTGGACAAAGATGGAGGCGCTTTATGAAGGCCCGGGGCCCAACGACGGATTAAGGCCTGTAGACATAAATCGACATTGATATGTAAACTTGTGTTATAAGATAGAAAGAGTAGAGACCGAGCCGGAGATGTTCATGAGCCGGCCTCGGGATCTTGTAAACCGACGGGCTTCAACCCATGTATATAAGGGGACGACCCGGCGGCGGTTTGAGGGGAGACAGACAACAACTAGAGAGCCAGGCATAGCGGATTCGCTCCCTAGTCATCGAAACCCTAGCAATTCCACAACAACTGGATTAGGCCTTTACCTTCACCGCAAGGGGCCGAACCAGTATAAACTCTCTGCGTCCCTTGTCCGCTGTAACCCCTTTAAGCTAACCCGTCGCGATGGCTCCACGACTAAGTCCTTTCTCTAGGACAGCTGCCGTGACGAAACCACGACACCTTCCCCACCTAATTACTCTCCACGCGGCACCTCCTCCGCACTCTCTCCATGCCGACCAGGCCGCCCTTGGACCTTTGTCAGTCACCGGAGACGGACGACGTCCGCCGCACCCGTACGGTGGCCACGCCATGGATGAGGACGAGGAGCTCGAGCGCGTCCACGCCGAGCCTTCCGGATATCTCCACCGCCCTCATAACTGCCGCACCACCCCTGACCACCGCCCCTAACCACCTCCGGCGGCCGGAGTAACTCCGCCGTCGCCCGCAAGATTCAGACCGCCTCGGCAGCCTATAAATAGAAGCCCCGAGCTCCCCTAGTTCCACCCATCGCCTCCACCACCTCCTAATCGCCCCTTCGCCACTTGGCCGACCTCGAGGAGGTCTCCTTCCTCCTCTCCGGCCACCGCTCTGCCGCCTTTGTTTTCGATCGGTTCGACGCCGTTACTCCACCACCACTGCTCAAATCCTGCCAGTAGCCTTATACTCCACCGCAACATCGATTCCCCACTCCAATTCCGCTTTCCGAGCTCTCTCCGGCGAGCTTCCGACTCCACCGAACCACAGTCCGCCGCCGTCGATCTCGCCGGTGTTCTGCCGCTCTCCGGCTACCACCACCACCCCCACCGACATGGTAGTCTACCCCGAGCACACTCCGACCATCACCACCTCCCAAAACCCCGGTGATCACCGCCGGCGATCGCCATCTCCCCTCTGTTTCCGCGCGCGTGTTCGAATTTTTGAACCTGACGGGTGGACCCCACCCCGCGCTTTTCTTTTTCTTTTTTCTCTGTCTTAAACGAAGGCGTAATCTCTGCTTTTACGCCTTCCACGCTGGAAAGTGTATTTCTACCCGAAGCGTTTTCCTTATAAGCGCTCAGGGACTGGATTTTTACAGAAACAACCCTGGTTTTGAAAGTTTAATAACTCATAAACTACAACTCTGTTTAAGTTGATTTTTTTTTGAAATTCTTATTTTTCTCTCTAGTTTTTTTGGTATTTATTTAAAAATGTTTTGAGAAAATTTGTACTGTTGTCAAATTTTTTAATTTGAGTTAAATTTTAATTTTCAGAAAAAGAAGAGGAAAGCCTTGCCGGGAATTTTGAAGGGTTTTCACCTGACTACTTTGGACAAGGCAAGCATTATTGAACTTGGGATATGGTGATTGCATTTTGCATTTGCATGTTTGCATCCGTTGGTGTTGCACCACATATATCACAAGTGCATGCATGTTCGGTCATATCACTTTCTTGCTCATATCTTGCACTTCACTCAAGGAAAGAATCCTTCTAACATGGTAAAGCTGTGAGTATCCAGGAGAGTGTCTCCTGCCTTGGACGTGCCGGTGGGCACGGGCCATTATTTTTCGACACGGTGGTGTCACGTGACTCATGTGGAATATACGGTGAAGATAATTAACACCTCCTGAGTCGGCCTAGATCGAGTCTTGTTCCGGTAACCCCCATACTTGATTCGTGCTGCCACTTGTCCCTGCCACAGGTGGGGTATGGTTTAGTAAGTTGTTAACCCCTTTCCGTGCACACACCACATAGAGGGCTACAATGAGGGTTTCCATGTTGGTGGACTAAATCTTGTCATCGGGTCAGGGGGCATGGGTGTTTCCAGTTGTGACTGAGAGGGGGGCACCCCTTGTAATCCGCGCGTATTAATAGTGATCCCATGTAGGACGTTGGTCTCTCCGTCTTGAAGTTTTTCTTGGACGATGCTTTGGGTGATTCCTGGCATCCGGAAAGTTAATCTGGTGTGTGCTGGTTAGGTGTGTTTTCAACCCAAAGACCGTAAAGGGAATTAGTCGGTGTCACGGTACTGACTAAAGAAATCCTTTACTTGTGGGTAAAGAGTACACCCTCTGCAGAGTTTAAACCTATTCGAATAGCCGTGTCCGCGGTTAAAGGCTACAGTCTGGGTTGGTCAAGTGTCGGTCTTAGTGTCGGTCTTCGGAGGAAAATAATTAAATTGAGCCTGAATTATTTTGCAGGATAATTGTTGTCACCCTGATGCTACCATGAATATTTTATGCTTGTTAATATGGTTATGCATATTATTGAGGACTAACCTGTTTCTCCTATTTTGTATTTCCTGAGTGTCTCAGGGGTTGGCTAGAGTACCCCGGGCACTCAATTTTATTTTCAAGACCTCTCGTGGCGTCTCTCGAGTTAACAGGTGGTTTATCCCGCCACTACTCTTGTGGACACCCGATTGGCATTTCTCTTCAAGTCCGACCGTGGTGTCACTTGACACCCGACTGGCATTTCTCTTCAAGACCTCTCGTGGCGTCTCTCAAGTTAACAGGCTGTTTATCCCGCCACTACTCTTGTGGACACCCGATTGGCATTTCTTTTATTTTGCTGAATGTCACTTGGGCTGGCTAGACTACCCGTGGCATTCATTTGCTTTATTTCTAATAAGTTTGATCATAACTAACATGCTATGTTCACGTTCATATCATTTTATTGTCATGATTTAAATTTCAGTCAGCATGAGCATATGCATATAGTTTGATTCATCATGATCATATATTTTTATCTGCTGCATTCGGTATATCTTTTGTTCATGATGTTTGCGAGTACATTCAAACGCACTCACAGGCTTGTCCCTGGCTATTTACTTGGCCAGGTCAGAAGTTCTACATGGAGTACCACAGCGACGACCATGCGGAGCCTAGGATAGCAGCCACGCGGATAGGAAATTATCCGGGTCAGCTGTTCCTGTGGGAATGGAGCCCCATCGACGCTGGAGTACCACGAGTCATTTCCGTCATCCACCACCGGAATCCCTGTTGTATCATTAGACCTTTATGGTCTTGTATCCAATTCTTGTAATAGCTTGGTAATTCTGTAACAAGGAAGTGTCCACCAGTAACAGTAATCCTGGGCTGGTGATGACATGAGGGGTTAATTTCTGGGATTTTGTGTCCCCGAAATCCGGCCCCGACACATTGTAACCCTGGGGGGTTGACCTATAAAACCCCCCAGGAGCCCTTCATGTAGGCGGGCGGACAGAAGGTCAGACGATCATCAGTAGGATACACACATACACGAGGAGAAGGAGCAGCCCAAGCCTCGGCCTGTCTTCCCTCCTCCCCCAAATAGCTCCAGGAGCAACTCTGTACTACTACACACATAAACCACTCTCGGCAGGACTAGGGGTGTTATCTCTTCGGAGAGCCCCGAACCTGTGTATGTCTTGCGTCCCATGCTCGCTCATGCCGACCTCGCCTCTGGAGCCCACCGGTGCCCTCGAGCCTGTCCCTCTCTTTAGCCATCCTTTGGCATCTGCCGTGCGCCCACTACGACACCTGTGCAGTTCCACCAAAATTGAGGTCACTTTATTTGTTTGCCAAATAGCAACGAGCAGACATCTGTCTGCACAAATATCAAGCAGCTAGTAAACATATACCCCACCTTGTATTTTCGGTTTAAACATGTCTCTTCGTCTTAGCATCTGTTATGTTTTGCACTGGACAATTTGATACTGTCATGTTTTGCCCTGGACAATTTCGTACTGAATTGATTTGCCGGTACAGAGCAGAAATATAGCGCCTATTCTTCGTCAGACCAAGGATATCCCTGTTCGCAGTGATGGAAGAGGTGAAATCGATACAACCGAAATTGAGCATCCAATCATTGAATCATGTCCTACACCTCCAATGTAGGTCCACCCTACCAATATATTCACATGCAAACCACTAATATTACTATCTAATGACAGTACAAAAAGAGTAGCAAGATAGTAGCAAACCATGTACCTTCGTATTGAACAGCTCATAGTGCCACCAATTGGATATAACGGTTTGGAAGAAAACATGCTTCTAATGTTGAACCATTTGGACTTTTTGTGCAGTTCCACTAAAATCGAGCATCCCTGTTTGCACAGATATTGAAAGTGTGATTAATATAAAAGTGGCACTAGTTGAAGCATAGACTCACAAATATAAGCATTCCAATTTCTTAACGGCAAAAGGTAGCAAGACTGTTTCTAACCACCTGTTTGAAGGAATAAATAAGGTAACAACGGCTGATGTCAGGAAGGCATACATAGTATTTTCTTAAAAACTGAACCATTCCTGACCTTTCCTCTTCTTTTAAGCATATTTTGTGCAGTTCAACTAAAATAAAATGCCATCACCGCCTTGACAATTCAGTGACACTGTACAAAAAGAAATGACTTACCATTACATCATGATGTCAGGTATGTGATCGACAGGCATTAGAGACAAACATGCAGACCTCCTCCGATAACATAATGAACATTAATTTTAACAAAGGTGTGACTAGCTTTACCGGCATAATTTGAGTGAACTCTACACCCTCTGTTCCTTAATATAATACGTTTTCGCAGTTCAATTTAAAGTACCCAAACGTCTAGTATTTAGCAAAACAGGTAGTAGTTTTCTTGAGCACATATCTGGGAAAGCTTGCCACACCTTATATATGTCCATACACTAATGCAACACCATTCAAATAGTACAAATATACACTAATCCAGTGGCTAGTGCAACAGTAGAGTAGTTTTTTTATTACGGGGTACAATGCAATGGTTTTACTGAACAGATTTCCATAAGATAGCACTGGAAGATTTCTATAAGCATTAACAATACAAAATGTAAAGGTAACAAGTTTCAGCATTGGTATACTAGATGTGCAACAGCATTAAACCAAATACAAAAGTCTAAAGGTAGCTAGCATTATTAACTAATGACAGTATAAATTTTTTGCAAACCATGATCTTCAAGGTAAATATCATTTCGAACTCGAGGGGACTTGAAAAATTGCTATCCCAATCTTGATAATCGATCAAACATAAAAACTTGATCAATCGAATCAAGAAAACAGCCGGAGGAGGAGGTGCCCACTCTTGACCTTTCCTCTTCTCTTCATAATTTTTTGTGTAGTTTAACGAAAAGAAAATGACATCAACGCCTTGGCATTTTAGTGACACTGTACAAAAAAATTGACTTATCTCATGAAAGTGAGGTATGTAATCTATAAGCATTAACAGTGCAAAAATATGAAGGTAGTAACAAGTTTCATTGTTGGTATACTGGTTGTGCAACAACATTAGAATGCCTTAGCTGAAAAATCTTTAATACATCCACAATCAATAGCTAACCCTGAAATAATCTAGTGACATTAAATGGCATTGCTTAAATTTATCGGTGGCATTAGACTGAGTGCGGCATTAGTTAAATGTGGCATCACTTTAGCAGTAGCATTGCTTGACTTTACCTCTGGCGTTATACTAATAGCAAAAAAGTGGCAATAAGAGCATGGGAGGCCTATTCGGACAGTGGGCGCACCAGTACGATGTACCTCCACGAACTCATAGAGTGGTGAGGGAGGGATGGTTGCCCAGAGCAACAAATATCCAGGCAGCATATGTGGATTACGTCCCATTTTTATTCTCTTTAGCCACCTTTTTCCTATGTGAGGACAACAAACCGATCGACTTGGTCATTCTCTATTGCGTTGTCATGCCTTTCTACCCTTTTTCAACCAAGAGACACGAGACTCGATCCTTAGCTACTGATTTTCCCCTTTTCAACCTAGATGTGGGTTCGATGCATAGTCTCTTCGACAGTACTTTCTCCCTTCCTTTCCTTATTCAACCCAGATATGGATTAGTCTGCATGAAGTAGGGTTTCCTTTAATAGTGCAAATTAAGGTTTTCGTCTGCGTGACCAGCAGAGCAGCAGATAGAAAATTGGGGAGATGGTGGAGTGGAAAAAGATCCACATGCAGCGACGTGGCAGATGGGGCAATAGAACAAGGGTATGGTTCAAAAAGAGGTAGCATACCTGAGGGTCGGCGGGAAGTGGCTTCGCTCGTGGTCGTCATCCTCCACACACACTACGACAGCGAGGTTGGGGACGGAGGCCATCCCGCGCGAGCGCTAGGTCTGAGAGGACGGCCTTGTCATCAGTGCATGACCTCGCTCGCCGACGACGAGTGCGTCAACGCTGCATGTCCTTTTCTTCCCCGGCGGATCTGTGACCACCGGTGAGGAGGGAGAGAGAGGGGTACCGCCATCTTTTTTAGATCTAGAGAGAGGGTGATAGTGTGAGAAGCAAGTGGGCAGCCCTTAGCAAGCAAGCGCTGAAGCTCCAACCTATATATCTTTTTTGATACTAGTACTAGAGGTGGAGTAGTGGTAGAGTAGTTTATATTTTTTCTGCATACAGTGCTAGTTAGTCGTGCTTCAAAACTGAACGACACGCCATTAAAAAAATAAAGTCGAGAAATAATGCGGAACCTCGGGCCAACGTGGCCAGATTGCATTTTGCACGAGAAATGACACACCATGTTTCGTTGACATGTGGTCCCGTTCCAACATGTCAGTGAGACGACGGCGAGTCCTTTTATACAATTTCCGAACGGACGTCTATGTAGGCCGGGGCGCCTCTTCCTGTACCGTGGCAACCGTCCATCGCCTCTTCGCCTTTCCCTCTCGATTTGGAACTGCTGTCGCACGCTCTTCCTCCCTCCATTTGCCTTCACCCTTCCTTCTGCCATTGTTCGATCATCTTCTCCATGGAGGGAACAGGCCAGAAACGACCCCGTTATTCTTGCCCCGATCTGAAAGATGACGTGGTGGAGGAACTCATTGATCAGTGCGACATCAACACCTCGGCTAGCATGGCAGGTTCATTCAAGACCATTCTTGACTCAACAAATAACATCATTACAAAGAACCCAAGGGTTCAGGAGCGGTTTGATCTCCCCTATCTTCTTCCCCACGACCCTGCTCGCTGGCGCGGGGACGACGGAAGCCTCACCTTGTGCAAGTTGATGCCGCTTGATAATGATACGTGTGATGTTAAGATGCCATCGCTTAAGGGTAAGGTCTGGGCAGGCGCAAATGGAGATTGGGTTGTTTGTATTGGGTACAACTGCGAGTGGGAACTTGTGAATGTGTACACTCGTCACCGGGTTCCACTTCCAAAAATCTCAGAGTGCCCTGAGGTTGAGCACACAGATGATCTACATAGGTTCAAATACGATCATGGTGACTGTCGTCTACAGAAGATAGCAATTTGTCGAGTTCCCAACCGCTCTTGGGATTACACGAACTATCATGTTGTTGCTATCTTCGACAAGCTTGTTGCCGTCCTTACTTCCACGCCTCGATGGATATTGCTCAAAAATCAATTTCTGTACACGGATGAGTACTGTGATGCAATTCAATACGAGAGTCTTGTGTTTGCTGCCACCACTCGTGGCACTGTTTTTGCATGGAATCCTTATTGTTTCGGTACGTTTGTCTTCCACCGTAATTAGAATTGTTTCATCCACGTGCATGCGAGTTAGTATCCCCGTACTAATTAACCTTCTTGTGTTTCCAAGGTCCTATGAACATTCCACCACCTATACTTGAAAAAATTTATAACCAAGGAGGAGATGACAATGGTGATGATCACGAGCATGAGGACGAGTAGGACCTACATACTCAGTGGCACCTGGCAACTTATTCTGATGGATCACCTCTTCTTGTATGTATACAGGGCACTGCTAATGTTACTAAGGAAGCAGGTGTTGTCTCCCATGGTCGCACTCTCCGGACCTATTCCAACATCCGTTGCAGGTTATTCGGGATGGATACTAGTGTGCTAGTGCCAACACCTTCTGGCTGGTTCCGTATTGATAGTCTTGGAGAAAACTCGCTCTTCCTTGGACAAAACTATCCAATGATGGTGAAAGCCGATCCAGCTGCTGTTGGCACAACGTTACTACCGTTTATGAGAAGCAACTGTATCTATACCTTGGACATTGCTATGGTTCCCTACCCTGGCTATCACAATATGCGTCCTGATATAGGCCGCTTCAGCCTGGATGATGAGTCATGCATTGGTCTCGATATTGACAATAGCTTCCCCTTCCCAGAGGCTTACTTATGGTTCAAAGCAAGCGTTTCCAACACCGAGGATTGGTTGAGCTAAAGTTCATTTCATTGCTTGTTATTTGTTGTGTGATAAAAATTTTAGTATTTACTAGAATGTTTTGTTGGAAATAATCTATAATCCAACATGTATCCTCGTTGTTGTTGTGTGTTGATGACTTGTTGTATGTAATGAATGGTACATTTGCATATGCATGTCATAAACTCAATTTATGAATGGTTTTCGAGTCACTTCTTGGAGTGTGAGTACCATAGTAGTATAGCCACCATCCGGTTATATGAAGTTGCCACATCACATAGAGCCAACCTAATAGTGGAGTATGCTAGTGCAATAGTTAGTCCTAGTAGTAGTATACCATTAACTAGAGCTAGGTGTCGCACAAAGGCCGAGAAATATGGTGATAGCATGACTGCGTGAGGTGGGCTTGTACGTAGTATGATGTAGGCACAGGGCTTGCCGTGTTTCCTACTCCTCCGGTCTAAATGTGGAGAAGATTTGGTCAAGTTCTTCCTCCTTTTGCCGACACGTGGGGCATCCAGCAACTAGGTCATGTCATGCAAGAAAATGGAGTGCTAGTTGAAGCCATGTGAGGTGCATCTTGGGTTAAACTGTAAATAGAATCTTACTCTTGAGTAACTCCAAAAGCGGCCACCGAAGATCTTTATTGGATTTGTTTTTCATCACCAGCATGTCGAGGTGAAAGATGTGCAGGTTCAGTGGGTCGTCTTGCATTTTCACTGACATGTGGGACCGCATGTGAGCAAACAGACGATGGCACACTCCGCGCGTCTGCTGGCTGGCTGAGAAGAGAGAGAGGAGGTCTGAGCACGGACTCCAGGAAATTTTGCGACAATGTGAGTAGTACTAGTGGTGTACCGTACTCCTGGAGAGATAACGTGTTCGCTCTACGTAACCAGCACCTCGATATAGTGGGGTGGCATGGGCCATAACTAGCATTCATGTCTAGCAGTACGACACACGCCACCCACACGAGTCCCATCTGACACCAATTTTCTTGTAGTCCGTGCTACAGCTATCTCTTCTCCCTCCTGTTTTCTCTAACTCAGCAATCGCGCGGTGGGCGGGGTGGGGGTTTGCCGATAGTCGGTTTGCTCAATGGAGGTCCCACTTGTAAGTGAAAATGCAACATAGCACGCATTCCCCCTTGAGCGGCGTGCCAGACCAACCATGTGGGGGTGCGACGTGAACAAGGCAGGCTTTTCCTTTTGAACTTGTAACTTGTAAAATTTGGTTCTGCTCCATGGCGCGACCAGTAGATAGAAATAACGATTTTCCCTAGTGTAATGAGAAGTTTGGTTCTAGCGCGGTTCATGCATGGAGTACGTACGAAAATTATGAAGTTGATGCGAAAGGTAAGATAATTAGTAGTACAATATACTACTACATGGAATTGACGGAAAGATAAAGATACATACGGATCCATCAACGACATCCTCACGCCCTAGTGCGCCAGGTCACCAACCGACGTGTGAGGAGCAGCGGCATTGGCGGCGAGCTCAAAGTGCTTCTGAACAATGCCGTCCAAGGTTGCCCTATGGTCCAAGATGGCCAGCGTCCTATCGTCCTCCTCTTGCACGTAGTAGTCCTTGTGGACAATTTGCGCGTAGACATGGGTGATTATGTCGATGGTGACTTGCTGCGCCAGGCGCTGCGCGGCTAGCGCGACCTCGAGGTGGACATTCTCCGGCTCGACGGCGGGCAGTCGCAGGGCCACCAGTGCATCGAAGAGGTTGTCACCATAGAGGCCGTTGAGGGTGGCGGGCATCGCAGAGCCTGGCGCGTGGGCTGGAGGCGTATGTCAAGGTCATCCGCGAGCTTCTTGACGACGGTGAACTTGTCGAGGAAGCCAACGAGGACCTCGTCGAACAAGGAGACGAAGCTGTCGTCCAAGAGGCCTCTCGCCCTGGCGGCCTCAAGCATGACCTGGAGACGTTCCTTGGTGCCGTGCCGCAGGCCGGCGTCATGGACCATCTGGCACAGCCGGCTGATGCTCACGCTCATCGCCTCCATGGGTCTAGCTTCTAGTCAACTAATCTTGCGATTGGAGTGATCACTCTTGCCCTTGGTTAGGGTGCGTAGGTGCGTAGGATTTCGTAGATTGGACTGGCGGGGAGCTTTTATATGAGAAGTGCAGACTGCGTTGCATTCACGTGTGTGTTGGCCATCTACTCCTCGGCCCTTCCTCTGTGCCGGTGCAGTATAGTCATCTCACCGAGACCAAGTTGGGGCAAAATGAGAGAACTTTGATGTTTACTGGTTTATTGGTCCCCTTTGCATTTTGCGCCAAGTTTTGATGTTTGATTTAACTAATAAAATGTTAATGCATGTAACCAAAAATAATATCATTGGAAACTATGTTCAAATACGAATCCAATGATACAATTTTTGGTGACATGCATTATTATTATTTTAGTTAAATCTATGGTCAAAATTTGGCACAAAATACTAAGGGGACCAATAAACTAGGACGGAGGTAGGAGTAGTATTTTGTAATTAATGTCACCCCACGTCTCCTATTGGGTGATTTCTTTTTTCGTGGCAAAAAACAGGGAACGAGGTGGGTAGTTAATGCGTCGCGCCTAAAAGTTTTGGGATTATTTGGTTTTTGTAACGTGACTAAGGCTGGTGGTAATGGTGAGTATCATATACTAGTATCATGTATATGATACTAGTGTATGATACTACACCTGTAGTGCATAGTATCATGTGTTAGTATCATAGATAACTTCATTTATTGCCATGCATGACACATATTAGCACAACATTTAATATGATACGGTATCATGATATGATACTCACCCCACTCTTTCTTCATTTAATTCTATGCCACCTCATCAAATTTGCCTAGTTGGCATGCATGATACTACCTATGATACTCCCATTACGACCAGCCTAATGCACCAGTACGGAGGGAGTACAATAGTAGTCTTTGATTGCAATTTTTTGTTGGTAGCTTACCAAGCTGACCGCTCAGTGAGTACAATAGTAGTCTGATTGATGAGACTTCAGATTTGAGCCATCTACCGGAAGGGAGAGTGTATAATATAATCGGGAACTACGTTCAAAACCGAATAAAACAATACTCCATGTATTTATTTACAGAGGGAGTAGTATATTTTTTGTGACATGCATTACTAAATATTGCTAGTCAAATACTAAATCCAGACAGACATGGTAGTACTACTAAATCCAGATGGTGGTGCTAGACTAGTAGTAGTACTACCAATGTAGTAGTACTGTACTACCCGTTGGTCAAATTATTACGTGCTGCTCCTCACAGTGAAGTGACAAGACCCTGCGCCGGAGATGATACCTGAGTGTAGGCGCCATGTTCGGCATACCAAAGTTAGCCTCACCGTGTGCAGTCACTATCATCATGGCTGTAGAGCTAGCCTGCTTACAACTAGCCGTGTTCGACATAATTTCCCGTGCATTGCCATGAGTATCTCTACTCTTTTCTTATATGAGTAAGATGCCCGTGCATTGCACAAAACACCAAGATTGGGGGTGGACGGTGCCGGCAGCGGCCATCGCGCCAGATTGTTCCATGGCCTTCTAGATGTGGTGGGGAAGAGATAAGGTTGATTGTGAGAGACACGGAGTTGTTTGTAAATAGGGAACAAGTGCGGGCATCTTTTTGCAAAACTGCAGCAGTTTGCTTTGTATGCGTTAGATCTAGATCCGATGGCTATTGGTGAAAGATGGCAGGCACACCATCATCACCAACTCAGGACCTCTTTGATACGCGGGATTTTGAAAACGCAGGAATAGGAAAAGTATAGGATTGGAGTGTCATGCCCACTTGAATCCTATAGGATTAGCAAGGAGCGTTTGATTTCACGGGAAAAGCAAAGGAATTGTAAAAAGAGGTTAGAGTGGATATTAGATTTCCTATGAAATGTAGTACAAAAGATTCCATTGGAAAAATTCCTATGGGATTCAATCCTATGAATCAAAGGACAAACATAGAAAAAATTTCAAAGGATTTCAATCCTCCAAAAATCCTATAGAATTCCCTTGAATCAAAGGAGCCCTCAGGTGTTTATAGGAGTAGTATAGAGAAATAGAGAAACTTTTTTTCTTATAAAAAACTGAGTTGGTGATGATGGTGTGCCTGCCATCCTGCAATATAGACCGTCCGATCTATATCTGACGGATAGAAAGCAAACTATGGCAATTTTCCAAAAAGATACCCGCACCCCTCTCCACATTTGCAGATAAGGCCTTCCCTCATTCATCTTCGTCTCCCACAAGATAAACAGCTCGTATAAATGCATCTTGATGTTCCGTGCAACGCATGGGCCTCTTGCTGGTAATAATAAATATTGTACTCGAGTAATGGGTATATCATTGCCGCACCTATGCACGCGAACATTTATCGTAACATAATACTAGCTCGTGCTGGATAGTCGTAATATTACAAGTTTCAAACTGATATTACAAATGCTAGGAGTAATGCTGCACCTACGAAGAGGGAATTATTAGGAAGTTTACGTAAGAACTTTCGTTACTTTAGGTGGATGCAGCATTATCGTACAAACTAAAATCCATCGCCCTGACAAGTCACTAATGGGCAAATAAATTTTTGAGTCTCTGGCGACTTGATGTTTCAAAAATAAATTCAGCTTCTGCGGAGACTTTGTCATTTAGGCTTAGACGCTTGCGGTGATCAGCACACCATTCATTGTTGTGCCAGAGAACACCAAACCTCATTACCTTGAGCGCACTTGCCTCCAGAACAAAGAACCTTGCCAATTTAATCTCAGATGTGCTGCCTCGGTAGTTGATCAAATCAATTTTTGTAAGATGGAGATCAAGGCATTCGATGAGATTGTTATTGTGCAGCACATTTTTCACTTTCAGGTCTTTTTTTATCTGCAAAAGAAGAGAACATATTAGAGCAACTGGCTGTATAAGATTGCCGTGTCATCAAGAGGTACCAATATAATTCGCTCATACGATAGGGTTGGCTATAGGGTTGGCTCTAAGGCTAGTGATATTTTTTCACTCTCTCTCTCTTTCTCTTTCCTCTCATTTACCTAGGAGCACAGCTTGGGCATTTGTTGCCTTCCACTATGTGGCCGATGCCATATTTCTCAAAAGTATGCCACATAATACGCTTCGATGTCAAATCAAAAGATTTTGGCACCGCTCTAGCGATGTGAGAGAGTTGGCACCGCTATGCACACAGACCCACATGTATAAACAAATCAATCAAACCAACTACACCAGCCTCTCCCTCTCCCAAACAAGTGTTTTTTATTGCCTCAGTCCTCTCCCTCCCCCACGCAAGTGTTTTTTCATTGCGTGAGTTAATTTGGCACCGGAGCAAAGTAGGTGATCTAGATTGGGGCACCAGGTGAGCAATGGAGGGGCATCGATGCCAAATGCATCACAAGTGAATTTGGCACGTGTTTTGGCCTACATAGTGGAGGGCCCTTATAGCCCACTTTTGTACTACCTCGTATTTAGTGTAAAATTTTGACCATAGATTTACCTAAGAAAATGCCATGCATGTCACCAAAAATTATACCATTTGAAATTATGTTCAAATACGAATCCAACGATATAATTTTTAGTGACATGCATTAACATTTTGTTAGTTAAATCTATGGTCAAATTTTGATACTACAAAATACGAAGAGTAAACCAGGACGGAGGTAGTACTTGCTCTTAGGCTAACCATAGAGTTACTAGTCTAAGTTACTTGCCACTATGACTAGCCTAGGCTACTAGTAGTACAACAAAAAAATGATGCAGGTGATCACGTGAGAAAAAATACTAGAAACATTTCTTTCGGTGCAGTGCGTAGATGCAGTTTTGAACACTACACTTGTCATCGTAAGTTGGGAAAATTGTGAAAGAATTGAGCTACGTTGTGATTACCGTTTACTAATAGGAAAGACGTTTTACCTCGATGAGTTGCTTCTCCATGCACGGAAAGCATGTAAGGAATCCAACAACTTGATCCAGATTGGGGCCGATAGATTTTATTGCCAAGATCTTCACTGTGCGCACAGACTGGGTCAAGCTAGTGGGAATCATTTTCTGGATGACATTTGTAAATACATCAAGAAGAAATTTAAAATTTTGAATTTCAAGAAGACAGAGAAGAAGACGAGTGTTGTACCTGAATGATTATGGATCCAATAAAGAGTTCAGAGAATTTGGCAGATGAGTACACCAACGCTGTCAATTTCGGCGCGTCAATGACCATGATTTTTGTTGGACCTTCTAAATCAGATACAAGCAATCTCTCAAGGAAAGGCGCATTCTCAATGACCATAACGTGGAATAGCTGGAGTGATCTCTTGCCAATTGATGTCCTATTGTGAGGCCAGCAAGACACATAAATCCATCGAAGATTCGTCGAGGCGATGTGGAGGCTAATGAACCCGTGGATCTGCCGAAGACGAAGGTACTCGAGCGCAGTACAGCTGCGGAGCAGGTGCTCCATAGCCTTCTTCGAGATGCCAACGTCGAAGAGGTCGAGCTTCTTGAGTTGAGGGAGAAGAAGGGCGGGCGCGACATTAATCTAGGGAAAATAGCAGGAGCTGAAGCTGGCGCGGCGTAGCGTTGGCGTGAGGCGGAGCGCGGACGGCGGCAGAGAGCGACATCGTCCAGCTTCAAACCTGAGCTCCTCAGGCTGATCAAGGGTGGGGGATTAGAACCACTCGTCGAACTTGGCTTGGACCTTGCAGTTGGTACTGAACATGCGGATGTCAAGGCGTCTGGCTGGCCCAGGGTGCGATGAAAGGATCTGGGAGACTGCGGCCATGCGTTTGCAATCCCCGTCGCAGAGACAGTTGTCGATGGTGAGGTTGAGGGGGACGTGGCGCCAGAGGGGGCACCACCGCCGGGAGAGAAGGGTGGTCCGCACGGCAGATTTGGTGGGGAGGAGGCCGATGATGACGAGCAGCATGTCATCGGGGAGGCTGCTGATGAAGTCCAGGCTCGCCGGATGCGGTTTTGTCTCGAGCCGCCTCCTCTTGTTGGCTGCCTCGCCGTCCATCTCAGCCGGCGGCGACGCCGGTGTACATGTGTGCTTGGTGTGTATTGTGTGCTAGGTATGCGCGAGTGCGTCCTTGTGTGCAGGCCGCCGCGCAGTGGTGAAGGGTGCGCGAGTGCTTCCTTCACGCAGAAGAAGTATGCCCTCAATTTACTAGCGTGCGGGGTGCTACCACGAGTGGTTTCAACTTTGTTTACTTCACCGCGTGTCAGATGGGCCTCTAGTTTAATTATTTTCACCCACTGCCACATGGGCCAGCACACGAAGATAGAGAACACGAGCTGACAAGGCAGCATGTGGACTGGTTGACCGGTCAACTAAACAATATACGGAGCTATACGCTGACACAATGACCGTATAATCCCTCGGTATAGAGAGATCGAGTGAGAGGGGAGGCCCGTGAGAGACACTCCCTCCGTCCCATAATATAAGAGCGTTTTTCACACTACACTAGTGTGAAAAACGCTCTTATATTATGGGACGGAGGGAGTAGTAGAGAGAGAGAAAGAGCTACTCCCTCCGTTCGATAATGTAGTGCCTATATTTTTTTTAAAGTCAAACTTTTGAAACTTTGACCAAGTCTATAAAGAAATTACTTATATCTACAATACCAAAGATAAATGATAGTATGAAGTAAGTACATGTTGTGATGAATCTAATGATCGTTCCAGATGTAAATGTTTTTCTCCACATATACCTGGTCAAACTTTTCTGAGGTTTGGCTTTTCAAAACATCCATATGTTTATGGACATGAGAGAGTACCTAACTAGAGAGAGAGAGAGTGTGAAATAGAAAGAGTGAGTGAAATAAGTGTGTGTGCGTGTGTGAAAGAGACACGGACAACACACGATAAAGTAGAGAAAAAGCGTGTGTGTCTTATGCAAACATATCACACATGCATCTTCGACAGCAGAAGCGAGGTGAGGAGATAGTGTGTGGCTGTTTGCAACCAAGAGAGAAAGACCCCTAGCATGTGGCCAAGAGAGGTCTGACAAACAAGGGAGAGAGGTCGAGAGAGACGTATGGAGAAAATGCAGACATGGGGAGGAGATAGTGTGTGTTTGTGATAGAGAGATCCCCTGGAGATCATGATGGGACTACATGGGTGGGAGATCGAGTGACAAGGTGTGTGCACGATAGAAGATACCCCGAGAGATATCGAGATAGACGTATGGATGGAAGGAGACAATACGTGTGTTCCTGATGGCTAGTGAGAGATAGTCATACTTAGGGGGGGAGTGCGTGTGCCTATGATGGAGTGAGGGATTATGGTACTTAGGGGGGTGCGTGTCACATAGAGAGAGAACAAGGGCGGAGAGTGATAGACGAGTCTATTTAGCGCGAGTGAGATATGTGTATGTGTGAACCAGGGAGATATAAAGTTTGAGAGAGATAGAGGAGCCCTAATACGGCTGAGTGGTGCATCAGATAGCTGAGAGGGGGAAAGAGATACTCCAAACGTTCGATAATGTAGTGCATATAAATTTTTTAGAAGTCAAACTTTGGAAACTTTGACAAGGTTTACCCAAATATTATTTATATCTACAATACCAAAGATACATCATACGAAACTACATCTCATGATGAATCTAATGATATATGTTTGGCGTTCTAGATGTAAATGTTTTTCTCCACGTATATTGTCAAACTTTGTGATGTTTGACTTTTCAATAAATCTATATGCTATGGACCAAAGAGAGTGCCTAAGTCGAGAGAGGTCAAGTGCGTGTGAAGGAGAATGAGTGATTGTGCAAAAAGAGTGTGTGTGTGAAAGAGAGAGGGACAACAAACGATAAAATAGAGAGAGAGTGTGTGTTTGTTTCTTATGCAAACATATCACGCATGCATCTCCGGGATAGAAAAGCGAGGTGAGGAGATACACGAAGATATCTAGTGCGTGATTGTTTGCAACGGAGAGAGACACCCCTATAGCACATGTCCAATAGAGGTCCGGCCAACAAGGGACAAAGGCCGAGAGGGACGCATGGAGAAGATGGACGCATGGGGAGGGAGAGAGGGTGTGTTTGTGATAGAGAGATCCCCTCGAGATTGTGAGGAGACTATATGGGTGGGAGATCGAGGGACGAGGTGTGTGTGTGATAGAAAGATGCCCCGAGAGAAATCGAGATAGACCAAGTGAGGGAAAGAGACAATGCACATGTTTGTGATGGAGACTAAGTATTAGTCATATACATAGGGGGACTGCGTGTGCCTACAATTGAGTGAGAGGCAATCATACTTAGCTAGGCGTGAGATTGTGTGTGTGTGCGTGTGAGATGGAGAGAGAACGAGGGAGAGAGAGAGAGAGTTTTAGATGGGTCTATAGAGTGCGAGTGAGATATGCATGTGTATGTGTGACCCAGGGAGATGGAGAGTTTGAGAGAGAGAGAGGGAAGAGCTCCGAGATGGCAGAGTGGTGCGTGAGAGAGTTACGGGCAACGAGCTAGGGAATTTGTGTGCGTACGATGAGTGCACCCAAGATATTTAGCTTGGACTAGAGAATCATACATAGTGTGCCAGAGAGACCTATACATGGAGTGTGCATGCGAACTAGAAAGACCCCCTCCCCCCCACAGAGAGAGAGAGAGATAGAGAGAGAGGGACCGACAAGGTTTGTGTTTGGATGCGTGCGATAGAATTGAAGATTGTCGGCGAGAGAGAGAGAACAGGAGTCCGGGAGAGGGGGAGGTCGCGTTTATGCATCAAAGACTGATATAAACCATGTTTCGATATAAAATTGCATTCAAATATTTGAATGTGAGAACATGTTGTCTGTAATTCACACATGAACAGAGATATGCGTATCAAACAAGTTCATTAATTTGACTTTCAACATGTTCATGGAGTACTATAATACAGTACAACATGCTACTCAATTGAGGTGTTCAATTTTGGATTTAGTTCACTATTTTGACCTGGTGAATGAGCCATTTCATTGAATCGAGATATTTCATTTTGGGTTTGATTCCCGTTTTTGAGTGGGTCAACTATTTGTCATATAGTAAATCGTTAGCAACGAGCATGTAAAAACACATTAGTCCCGAGCATCATCTCACCATCTAAAAAATAAGTGGCAAGCTAATATTTTGAAATTTGATTCGAATCGACTTGGTAAGGTAGACGTGGATGCTCATTCTCCCAAAATTTGAACAAACCGCTAAACACCCTCTGCTCGGTGGAATTCGCCAGAGCAAATAAATGGGAGACCCGAAATTACCGGCCTATATGGGACACACATCAATTGGCCCGTTGTACATCGAGGGTAGGTTCGTAACTTCATCCAAGCGCGCGTTCTCCTCGGCCGAAATGACAGGTGCCGAATAATTCATAAACCATGGGCGGCAAAACACCCTCTCCTCGCCCGAAATCCCTCGCGCTGACTATTTCAAAACACGCCCTCCTCGCCCGAAATCGCTCGCGCCCACTATTTGGGAGAAGCAAAGTTACTCTACTATCCCCGACCCTCAGTACACAGACCCAAGCCCATAAGCCTAAAGGCAGGGGTAGAACTGTAACTCCCCCTCACATTTCAGACAAATGCGTCCGTAAGACATGGTTCCCCCTCCCAATTCCCCATTCATACATCGTGGGCGCCAAATTACCTTCTCCCCGGAAGCTCCCTTCTCCCCAGCCGCGAAACCTCAGCCCTCCTCCATGGCGCCCCCACCGCACCAAATTCACCGCTGCCCTCCTCCCCAATGCCGAAGATGCTGTCCGTTTGCCGTCGTGCACTGGGCTGTGTGCCTCTTACTCCTACCGCCGGTAGCCACCGCAATCGCGCCAGCCTCACCGACTCGGCAGCTGGAGCTGCCTACTTCACCGGGCCGCAACATAGGTCGTACACTCATCTTAAATCACTTTATTTAGGCGTCAGTTGTCTGAATTTTTATTTTGGGCCAATCGATTCCCAATGGGAAGCAGCACCCCTTGAGGCGGCGGAGCTCCTAGGCTGTCGGTTGTCTGGTGTCTAACGTAAGGGTGCGGGGGTGAAAGTTCACCGTGGAAGCAGCGCTTAGGTGGCTATCTTAGAGTTGCGTGGGTTGAAGGTACTGCCGCCGCCGGATCTCGATGACGGCGAGTCTTTGTGGATTAACTGGGGGCGGCACAACCACGGCAGTGCGGTGGGGTGGGGAGCGGGGTTTTGGTCGGAGCTCTCGCGTCCAGGGACGGCGGAGGCAGGCTGCTCTGCTGGTGGTCGATGGCTCTTCTAGGAAGATTCTGAATAGTGTCAGCCGGGAGGCACAAGACGGCCATCAAGCCATCAGGCGTAGATCGGACAGTACCAAAATAAAATGAAATCATGTGACCCCAATTTAGTTTTCAGTCAACAGACGTGTGACCACTCTCGTACCTTACTGTTGATCTCTTAGGGTATTTCTTCAGATCAGATATATGTGTCATTCTTAACATTTTGCGTTTTCTGCATCTTCAGCCACACCATCTTCCTTCTCACCACAGCTGCTCCAACAAGGGAAGCATACACCAGAAGGGAGCTATAGTCCCCACTCAACAGTTTCCTGCATCAAATGTGTGTGCCTGACATGGACAGCCACAACAACTGCAAGGCCATCGACAAGTCAGCACATGATGCTCACTCCTATGGATGGCGGCCAGATAGGTTTTACCCTCATCTTACTTGTGTGCAACATTTATGGCTTTGTTATTCATCAAAGCATGGAAAATAGATTATCACATTTCACTGTATATTCATGCTGATCTCTTAAGAGTCTTGTTTAGGAGTTAACCCTGTTCCATAGTTCAAATAAGAGACTTGTTCTTTAGGTAACGCTGTTCCATAGTTATCATCCATCAGCCAATGTTATCCCACAGGCTGGTGATTATACCACTTCTAGTATTACCTATGTTGTTCTTTAATACTTTTGTGTGCCATCTAGTTAATCTCTAGTACAAACGATACATATTCTGTAGCTTTCATCTGTGTTCTCCCTTTAGTTTTTGAGACCTATTGATGCTATTTAAGCCCAGTCCTACTATTTATGTTGTCTCCTATAGGCACTCATTACATAAATCTAACTACTAGTTGTCTTCCATGCATGTCAGATATAATTGCACATACTGATATATCCAGAAGAACCTCACTGAGCAATGTAACGGCCAACAAATTTGACGTGAATGATACCCAATATGACAGAACATGTAAAGGCAGTTCTTCAGAAGACTTGCAGAAAGATGCCAAATCCTATTCACCCCACAAGGTCCTTGCTCTAACTTGGCCCGTGATATGGGTACAACATGCATATAATGTCCTCGAGTGCATCTACTCTGTTGCAATGCCATGTGCTTAGCCTACTGATCATGCATGTAAATATGTCATGCCTTCCTGTTTTTCAGTACCTATTCCATTCATGATAACATGTTTTCAAATTCAAGTACTGTCATTCTACTCTATCGCAATGCCATCTTCTTAGTTTGGACATCATGCTTCTGAATATCTTATGCATTGTTATTCATCAGTATGTACTTCATCTGTCTACCATACCATGTTTTTTTACATTGAAGTGCTGTTCTAGTGGTATGTTGCAATGCCATCTTAGTTTCCCAATCATACACGCATATGTTGCCTTAGTGTTTTTCTGTATGTATTCCGCTATCATACAGTTTTACATTCAACTAGTGTTTTTTTACTCTGTTGTCCTGTCGTATCCCTAGCTCTTACATCATACTCCCTCCGTTCGGATTACATGTCACAGAAATGGATAAAAATGGATGTATCTAGAACTGAAATACGCCTAGACACATCCATCTATTTCCAGATGGAGGGAATACATGTCAATATGTCATGCATTTCTATTCTTCAGTACCTATTCCATCTCTCTGCCGTAGCATGTTTTATAACTGAAGCACCATTCTTCTATATAAGGCATGCAAGGGGAAGACGGCTATGTTAGAATCTGAAGGGTTACAAACAAGGTGTTTGCAAAAGATCGAAATGCCAGGAGATAGTAAACCAACTCCAGTGTTCATAGATACTTCTCCAGCACAGAGAAACCCAACTCCTACTGATAATAAGCAGATTCAAGTGGCCAAAGAACTAGTCCACTCCAGTCCAGCAAAACTATGTCAACTCCATTCTAAAAAGCATGTGCGTATCCTCACATCATGAAATTTTATAGCATTCAGATCATATTTTCTACATGTTTCTTACCCATCTCTCTTTTAGAAAATAAGCTTAAAGGATAGAAGACTTTCTAAACTGGGATCGTGTTCGAGGAAAGTATCTTGCGGGAATTCTCTGTGCTCCAATGCTGATGTAAGTACCTGTTGTATATCACTAAATTTTTACATCAGCATGTATTTTGTTAATCGGCGTGAATCCAACCTTTATCTGATCTAAATTTACTTGTAGCAAAATGTATAATTAAAGGCGACAATGTTGATTTTTGTAAGGAAAACTGCCTGGTAGTTTTGCATACTGGGCTGCATGAGTGTACTATCTCATATCATGCACATTACTAAATTGTAGTGCTGTTCTGGTTGCCCAATCATTCATTGTGTCAATGTTGCTTTCCTATTACCTTACCTGGCTGATGATAGCTGTGCCATATTGTGTCAATGTTGCTTTCCTATTATCTAACCTGGCCAATGATAGCAATGCTAGTGTGTTAATTTGGTGCAGGCTGCTGAAGATAAGAAGACAAACTCTGAAAACAGCAAGGCAACCCATTGTTTCTTTCCAATAAATCTAGGCCAGGTAATATGGCAATAACTCTTGATTAATCTGTTTGGTTCCCCTCCTAATTTATGTTATGATGCAGTGGTCGAGACACTCTCCACTATCAATAATACAAGCCTGCCAAAATCGCCATCTGAATCTGTTTAGTTTCCTCTGTCTCGAATCCAATGGAAAAAATGTATGCTTGTGAATTAATTACTGGCTGAAGCAATCATGGAAATCGTGGAGGAATCAGAGGTGCACATTCTTGCGCAACAATAATTGATCAATGTTTTCAGAGACAGTGTAGCAAAGGAGGAAGAACTTGCTCACATGCTTATGGGCGTCATCCGCGCAGAGGTTGCAGATTATGAGGTTGTAGATCGTTAAGTTCTGCTCATTTATTTGCACTGGCATCAATCTTTGATTGCCCAGTGGATGTAATTTCCTGTCATATATGCTGGATGTGCAACGTTTTTCCTTGTATGCCGTACGTTTGCTGAGCGCGCCTCGCATTCCAGCTAACTGGTCGCTATGAAGGCAAAAAAGCAGTGAAATTATTAGTTAGGACAAACAGTCATGGGCCCTATATGAAGGAAGCGGCCCACTGCCCTTAATGGGCTTCCCTAATGGGCTCTCATGGGCCAAAATTCTCATAGGCCTTTGATTGATCGGTTTTTATCCTGTCCATAATTGCTCGTCGTAATGGGCTGAAATTATAGCTGGGCCGGAATCGACGTTATCTAATTGGGCCTACTGACATGTTCGAACTTTAGTGGGCCCATCAAGTTAATGTGCTGTAACTAGGCCGAAAGCACTATTTGGCCGCTATAATTGAAACGAGCCAACAGTTAATGCTCGGCCCTGTTACCTCCTGGTTCGTTAACATGCTGACATCGAAGCGGGCAATAAGTGGGCCCATTCGACTTCACGGGCCGTTAACAGGCTGATACTAAGGTCGGGCTATATATGGCCCAACTGTATTTTGGGCCTTTAGCAGGCCGAAAGAGACAGCGGGCTCGTACTGGACCATGAAGAGCATGGGCCGCTAAGAGGCCGGAAGTCAGGTCGGACTTTATATGGCCCAACTATGTTGTGGGCCTTTAGCAGGCCGAAAGAGAAACCGGGTTGGTATTGGTCATGAAGAGCATGGGCCGTTAAGAGGCCAAAACTCAGGTCCAACTGCAAATGGCCCAACTCATTTATGGGCCGTTAACGGGCTGAAAGACACACTGGGCTGGAAATTGGCCCAACACTTAAATGGTTTGTTAAAAGGCCGAAAGACGTACATCCTGAAAATTGGCCCATCCCTTGAATGGGCCGTTAACAGGCCGAAACCACATGGGGCCGATATTGAGCCCAAATATATAGCGGGCTGTTAACGGGCTCGAACTGACGATGGGCTGCAATGGTGTCAAATAGTTAACGGGCAGTTGACGGGCCGAATTAGCACATCTCGTATGGGCCGTGGGCTTAAATGGACCAGACACAAGTAGGCCCTATATGGGCCGGCCTCCTTATTTTGACTGGGCCGACCTCTTTCACCTAAATGGGCCACTGTTGGGCCTTGCCACATGCCAACGTATCATAGGCACCTCCCGTACAATGAGTGGATGACATCTGTCCCAACGCTGAGCCGACACGTGGATCCTCCGGCAAATGAGAATTTTACACGTGGAAAATCCCCATTGGTCGGGGCTGTTAACGCGTTATCGGATCCAAACCGGAACCCGATAGCTTAATGGCAACCCGTTATGATGGATGCCATGTGTCGGTTACCCTTGACGAAAACACTTCCATGACGCGCCATTTATCGTCATGGAAGTGGACACTTCTGTGATGATAATTTTGGTATTGTCATGGAACACTTCTACGACAGCACAGGTATGACTATCTTGATTCTGTCATAAAATCGTCATGGATGTACATGCATGACAGAAAACGTGACCTACTGTGACAAACACGTATCATCACGGAAGTGTATTTTTTTTGTAGTGAAGGCTGCGGCGTTTTTACGCCTGAGTCCGACGTCAATTTTCGCCTTGTTTTTCTTTTTTACATTTTTCTCTCTTTCATCGTGGTGCTAGTTCGGTTAAATCAAACCTCACCAGGCCCCTACTATATACCATTAAATGTAATACCCAACTTCGTTTGGGGGCTCCCTTAGACGAGCCGCATAAATGCATACACCGCATTCGTTATGCTTGCATCCTTCTCATACATGTTAAGCCAACATATGCACTTGTTTGACTTAAGATCTTTGCCAAGCCGGGTTGCCTGGCTCCTGTGATAACCCCTACGTTCCCAATTGTTCGGCTAGGGAGTAAAGGGAGCACCTCTGCGATTGTTACGACCGGGTCACCCGGGACTGTACCTCAGACGGGAGAAGCCGAAAGCTAGCCTTCTTACATAATACAATAAGTCAGCCTAAGGGAAGTGAATATAGCCTCGAGCTTACCACCAAGGTTCTTTTTTAAAGCCATTGGTGTCCATTGATCTTAAGTATCCGGATTATTATTTTACCTGAAGAAAGGAACCCTTGGAGGAACTATTTTCATCAGAAGATGTTTCTTACGTCAAATAGTAATATAACATAGCTCTCCGCACATGTTTTGTCTGTTTAAGCCAGATGGCCGGATTGCCTTGTTCCCGAAGTATTGTTTCGTTTTCACGGCACAAAGTACGGAACACTTCCCGATCTATGATTGGGGAGGTAGAAGCCGATGGCCGGCTAAGACAACATTCTTTCAAAAATAAATAAGAATGCGGATTGAGCACGGTCAACGTAAAGTACATGGATACATAGAATTGACAAAATTACTCCTTCTCGACATTGTCTATCAATTGCTCTAAAGCACAGTCCTTCTGAGAATAGCGAGCGGCTTGCATCACGTCATCGTACACCAAGCTCAGCGGTATCTCCTGACCGTCCGAACCCACGGTTCCAACACGGGCCATATGCACCGGGTCCAGCTTGGTGAAGCGGGTCTTTGCCATAGCCCACGCCTCGCGCACTCCTTCTCGACAGGCCGAGATCTTCCACAATTCAAACCTTCGCCGAGCCCCTTTAAAGAGACTGGCTAGATCGGACATACTCTCTGGAGGCACATCTGACGGCCATAACGCCTTCGCCATGCTCTTCAGGGCTTTTCGGGCCTTCTCGTAGGTCTTCGACAGTTCCTTTAATAGGTTCCCGTCATAAGTGCCTACTTCTTCCTCGGGTCGCCCAGTCAGGAGACCTAACAAACAGGTGTTGCACATCATCATTAACACATCAATGACACGGACCAACAGCGCGATGCGATCAGCGCTTACCATATATGCCACCTTTTAGCTTTTGGTTTTCCCCCAAAGCTTGTGCCAGCTGAGTCTTTAAACTCTCAATTTCCTCGGCTTGCCATTTATTCTCTGCCTTGAGCTCATTTTTCTCCTCATAACTCCATGACAACACGCGTTTACCAGCCTCAAGCTCTTTGCGCAACTCGTTCGCGGCCTCCGTGGCTGCATGACAAAAACAGTGTGAACACATAAAATACACCATATACCCTTCCCCGAGTTGGCAAGCGGTTCTTCTCACTTACCGGACTTATCGCTGCTGGCTTCTCAAGCCACATCCAGTTCGGCCTTGGTGTCGACCAACTGTTTCTGGCTAGCCTCAAGCTCTTAGGCTAGTTTTTTGCTATGCTCTCTTGCGGCCTACAAAATTACATCATTAGAAATCCTTAACTCGGCCGTCCCACCCGAATTAAGGCTTGGGGGCTAGTTAGTTAGCGAACTTGCTCTCAAGCTATATACTTGCACCTTGGCCGCAAATAGACCGGCAATCCCATCAAGATCTGTTCGGGCCGCTCCAAGGTACGCGTCTACTGAATTAAAAGCATTAAACTCCTGTTCGGTAAAGGTGGTCTGGCGCAAAGTCTCCCTCCGGCGGCGATGGTTCATTACGCTCTCGACTTCGGAATTAGTGACCGAAACATCGTGGGAGTCCGCCGGAGACACGCCAACTGCCACGTATTCAGAGGGGGCTCCGGCCCGTGCCAAAGACTAGGGACCGAAATTGCGGTTTGGCGCATCCAGGAAATCTTCGGATTGATGTAGAGACTCACACCTTCTGCAAAGTTGAGCGGGCTTTAATAAACAAATGACAAAGGCGATTCTCGCTGCAATTCTAAAATGTGTTACCTCTGGGCAGAAGGGGCAGGTGCATCCGCCTCCGCGGAAGCTTTCCGTTTTGATCTCCCGTCAAGGGTTGAAGCTGGCGTAGTCCATGCTCCTCCCGAGGGGCATTTTTACATGTAGTACGGCGACCCTTGGGAGCAGAAGTCAGCAGGGGGGGTAGCGCCCTATTCGGGAGGGGAACTTCTTTTCACTTACTGTGGAAGAAGGAAGAACCCTGGGGTGATCGGCTGTCACGGCCACCCTGACGCCATCAAGGCCCTCCTGATAGAACACCCCATCTTCAAATTCGATCGATGTCTCTGGGTCGTCATGATACCCCGGATCGCCTTCGCGAGAATGATTCTCTGGTTGAGGAGGAGGGCAACTGATGGACGCAACTTGACACCTCCATCCCTGTTCAAGTGGCAATCAGTGAGAATTCGATGATATGTGGGCTCAAAATAATGGATTGTGGCTTACCCAGTCCGCCGGATTGTATCCGGAGTAGCCTTCCCGAATACTCATGCGAGCGAACTCTGCTTCGTCCCCCTTGAAGAGGTCGGCCAGTATTTTAGCTAGGGCCGCCTTGTTGTCTGGCCCTTGCCGCTGGTGACATGTCACATCATTGGTCCCGTTATAGCACCATAAGGGGTGACCCCGCTGTTGGAGGGGTTGCACGCATCGGGTAATGGCGATGGCCATAACTTCGACCATGGTCAACTTGCTGCTGGTCAGCAGCCTAATCTTGGCTGACAGGGCCCGCACTTCTTCGCTGTCCTTTTGGGAAGGACCCTTGGGCTGCCAGTTGTACCGCTTTATAGGCGGGTCATTCGAATATTCTGGTATCCCTTGCATAATTGGATCGGTAAGGGGAACGTCTTCGATGTAAAACCACTCTGAAGTCCATCCTTCGGGATCTTTCTATGGGGTCCCGAGTGGGTACCCCGTCCCAGCTATTCGCCATACCTCAGCACCTCCTACCTCAAATATAGATCCCTCCCTGAGGCGAGGGACAAGACAAAAGTACTTCCTCCACAAGTCAAAGTGGGGCTCGCAACATAGAAATATCTCGCACAAGGCCACGAAGCCAGAAATGTGCAATATGGACCCTGGGGTGAGGTTGTGGAGCTGGATCTCATAGAACTCTAGTAGACCCCATAGAAAGGGATGGATAGGGAAACCCAAACCTCTCAGAAGGAAGGGTACGAGACATACTCTCTCCTCCTTGCTTGGGGCAGGGGAGTTCTCGGCAAGGGCGCGGCCATCGATGGAGATGAGACCGGCTTGGACTAGGACCAGATCGGCCAAAGGGAGGAAGCGCTGTGTCTGCAAGTGACTTAGCTGGATGCGCGAGACTGAACAACTTGACCAATCGCCTGGGAGCGGGCCGTGAGGGCGCGAGGATGAACCTGGGATGTCGGCCATGGCATCGGAAGATTGCTTCGATGATGTTCATGGAGAAAGGGGGGAGGATAACTGTTCTCAACACCTTTGGATCTATAAATAGGTGTCTTATCATGAAGCCAAAAGGACAGGGGTGTAGAACGACGTCATTGGTCCACGCGCTCTCTAAAAAGCGTGTAAGGTCCTTACCCCGAGGAACGGTATTGAACTTCGGTGGTCCCACCTCAGTTTTGAGATGTATTCGGATCTTAGAATCCTAAGACTGTCCGGGCCTGAGTATATTAGATCGGGTTCCGGATCATATTCGGCGGAATTTGCACGGCTTCAAATGGAATGGAGGAACTCGTCTCGCAAACCGGTGATGTGAAGATTCCAGAAGATGATCCTCGACGTTGGAGGCAAGTTCAGGGGCTACTGAGGGAGTCATGGATTAAGGGGTCCTCGGGGCGAAGGCCCATTGTATATGGGCCGGACTGGTGGTGCCGTGTGGTGACCGGAGACCTGTGAAGCCGTGGTGTGCCCTCCAAGTCAAGGGTGGACGAGATCTCTTTCCCTCTTGTTGTAATCTATCTTTGGTAACCCTAACCCTATCGATGTCTATATAAACCGAGGGTTGTAGTCATTAGGGGGAGAGCTATCTTCATCCCCCCGTAGCCTAGGGTTTAGCTCCTACTGATCTCGAGGTAGATCTACTCTGTAAACCACGTTATACAATCAATACAATCAAGCAGGACGTAGGGTCTTAGCTCTTCGAGAGGGCCCGAACCTGGGTAAACACTTTGTTCGTCGTCCCTTGTTACCCATCGATCCTAGATCCACAGCTCGGGACCCCCTACCCCGAGGTCTGCCGGTTTTGGCACTGACAAGCACCCTCTCCCTCCTTGACAAATACCTCCTTGAGAGGGAGAGGTTGCTTGCTCTTGCTTTTCTTATTCTTTGACTTGGGCACAAACCCAGGTCCCTCCTTTGCCACAACTTCCTTTTGATTGCTCAAAAGTTTGTTGAGATTCTTCTGGCCTTGTATGCAAGTCACAAGGCCCTTCTCAAGTTGCTCTTTCAACTTGCATTCTCCTCAACAATGTGCACAAGCTCACAACAAGGGTTAGTAGCATGGGCATTATCAATTAACACAAAAGGAGGACACATGGCTATTTCCTTAGCGAGATTCACTTGGAGTTGATCATGAGACTCCTTGAGTGTGGTGTGAGAACTTTTCAAGGCCTTGTTATCCTTGTCAATTAACTCAAACTCCTCTTTGAGTCTAGCATGGCCAACCCCAAGCTCAACATTCTCGGATTTGAGCACACGAGCAAGAACTTGATCATGATCATGATCTTTCTTTAATTTAGCAAGATCAACATTGTGTGACTCCTCAAGAGCCAAACGAAGACCTTGCTCTTCCACAAGATCAAGAGAAAGATCTGTAATCTCATCGGCATAATCGCGGCTATGCCCTTCCATGTTAGAGATGGTCTCTTCGCGAGACTCAATGATATCATTGGCCTCAGCTAGTTGTTCCAAGAGAGAAACAAAATGCCTCTTGGTCTCACCTTTGAGCTTACCCAAGAACTTGCCAAACTCATTCTCATCCACCTTTACCTCATCATTTTCATCCACACAATCCAACAGAGAAGGATTAGTAGTGATGAAAATTTTGATATTGGAGGTTACCTTGTTGATGCCTTTTGCCATGAGGCACTTGGGGATGAGGTTCTCGTCAGGGGGGGGGGGCGAAGAGAGACACCAAGGTTGGGGAGGAGGTGGCAATGGCCATGGAGGCTGTTGCAATCCCTTCACCATTTTTATCATCATCATCATCATCATTGGAGTTGTACTCTTCTTGCACCACCAACCCATTCTGTGTCACCTTCTTTGAGAAGTTGTTCTTTTTGGGGAAGGACATGGCCTTGTCTTTGCGAATGAGCTTACCACCATTGTCTTCCCTCTTCTCATGAGGGCAATCCACGACAAAGTGACTCACGTTGCCACAATTGTAGCAAGTTCTCACCCATTGCTTGTCCTTGGAGCCACTTGAGTTGTTCTTGGAGAAGTTGTGCCTTGAGTTTCTCTTGTTGCCCCAAAATTGCCTTGACGCAAGAGCCATGTGCTTGTGGTAAGCATATTTGGTGTCTTCGGGACAATTCTCCTCTTCCTCCTCCTCCTCCTCCTCTTCCTCTTCTTCTTCAAGTATGGCCTTGGCCTTCAAAGCAATGTTGGGTTTCTTTGACCGTTGAGCATGCGCAACGGCATTGTCGGCGGTCTTGTTCAAGATGTTCATTGCAATGAATTCATCCAACACATCGCTTGAGGACAAGGTGTGGAAGTCCGGTCTTTGAAGTATCACGAAGGACATGGCCTTGTTGTGAGGCATGATTACCTTGAGGAACTTGCGCTTGATCCAATTGTCATCTCTATCCTTGCTCCCGTGATCTCGGAGTGAGCTCACGATGATCCTCATCATCATTCATCACAAACTCCTCGGCCTCATCGAGGACCACTTCAAAGTTGGAGTGTTGAATGCTTGAGCTTCCCTTGTACAAAGAGACAATGTGTTCTTATGCATCTTTTGCAAGAGTGAATGGGTGCAAGTGAGCGAGCTCTTCGGGAGGCATTGCGGCTTCGAGAATGAACAAGGCGGAATGATTGAATTGATTGTCCACTTCTTCTCTTGGAGTGAAGTTGTTTGGATTGGGTAGAAGCATTGCTCAATGATTCTCCAAAGATGTGTTGAGTTGTGATTCAAATGAGACGAGATACAAAAAAATCCAATTAGGAAAATCATTAACACAAGGTTAGGAGGAGGAACAAGGTGGTTGATATGAGGTGTGGGGACCGGTCCTCCATAGACCGGGGGAGGGGCAATGGTGGCATGGGTGCCAAACCCATTTTTTCCTTGAGGCAAAGTAGGTTTATCATTATTAGCCCTCTCCTTACCGGAGTTGGCATGCAACTCCGAGGTAGTGGTTTAACCACTTGTAACGGATCGGTAGAAAGTTTAACCCCATCAAGAAATTCTTTAAACAATAATTTGACCTCGGACATCATAGAGTATTTAAGTGAAGCAATAGCCTCATTTAGATCCTCTCGGGTGACCGTGGCCACTTCCTCGGCCGCTGGTAACTCCACACCCGCATTCTCGTTGTCAACCATACTCTTTAGGTGGTAAATCAATTAAAAAGAGATGAGGCTCTGATACCAATTAAAAGGATCAATATGGTTACCAATTTTTAGCTCTTTTTAACAAATTAGGGTTAGCAACAAATTGGTTGTTTAGATATGCAACTAGGTGGAAAACCTATATGATGCGCTCAACAACAACAACATAAGCAAGCACAAGAAACTACACAATATAAGCTTGCACAAAGTGAAGGTAAGAAGTAACCACAAGTGGAGTCGATGGAGATGAGGATGTGTTACCGAAGTTCCTTCCCTTTAGGGGGAAGTACGTCTCTGTTGGAGTAGTGTGGAGGTACAATGCTCCCCAAGAAGCCACTAGGGCCACCGTATTCTCCTCACGCCCTCGCACAATGCAAGATGTCATGATTCCACTAGTGATGACCTTGAAGGCGGCGATCGAACCTTTACAAGCAAGGTTGGGTCTCTCTCCACAACTTAATTGGAGGCTCCCAACACCACCACGAAGCTTCACCACAATGGATTGTGGCTCTGAGGTGACCTTTTTCATCTAGGGTGCCCAAACACTCGGGAGTAACAAAATCCACACAAGAAAGTATGGGGGAACCGAATTTCCTTTAGTGGAAGTATAGATCTAGGTCTCCTCCTTCTAAGACAGCTGGGTCAGTGGTCCCATCATATTGATGAATGTTGATGGGTTTGAACCCTTCTGCAAACTGGTGCTCCATCACCTCATCTGTAAAACATACCGGGTGCACGGGCCCTCGAAAGCGAGCCGAGTCTGGTTGGGCATGAGTCATTGCCCTAGCTCGGATTTGCTCCCGAGCTCTCTCGTGCTTGTCTAGCCAGATGTCGTAGCCCTCCAAGCCGGCTGGTGTGCGACTTCGCGGTCCGTAGATGGATTGGGAAGGAGCTTTATTGGTTTGTAGCTTATCGCGTAGGTCGAAGATCCCTGGGTGCTCAACCGCACCCTCGCCGTGAGGGCGGGTTCTGGTAGGGGGCTCATTGAGTGCCCCTGTTGGTCGGTCTCGCCCTCTAGGGGGTCGGTCCAGTTGGTCGGCGTGGCCATGCATGAGCGGTGCGTTATCTGCTGCCTCATCGTCGAAGTCAGGCAACAGCCGCCTTTTCGGGAATGACTTGGGGGCTGCGCCTCGAGTCTCGAGGTCTGCTTCAAGCGCCAGAATTTTCATCCACTTTTTGTTGAGCTCATTCTCATGGGTGTACAACTCTTGCTGCTTCTTTTTCATACTCTGCGTGGTTGCGATTAACTATCGCTATGGGTCGATTTGTACGACGAAGTCCTTGGGTTCGAGACTTACATCGTCTTCGGACTCCGGCATATAGTCTTTATCCGACCCATCATCGGAAGTGCCCATGTCGCCGAGATTTTCTTAGACGGGTGTGCCAGTGGGCCCATTTTGGTGGGTAGGTGAGGCTTGAATGTCCTTGCCTAGGTTCTGGCCGGCTTCGGGGGTGTAACCGTTATCGGTGGCGCCCAAGGTGTTGGTCGTACTCCTATTTCCATTGTGGCCCTTTGGTCGCCTTTTAGGGCGATGACGCTTAGGGTTTTCACTGGACTTATCCTTGGATTTGTCCTTTGGGGTGTCGACCATATATACGTCATAGCTAGACGTAGCAGCCCAATTCCCTGTACGGGGTATGTCGGTTGGTTGTTCCGCTTCGGAATCAACACCGATGTCTTCGTCCATGTTGATGGCTTCATCAGAGCCGTAGTCGAGCGCATCGGTAAAGTCCTCGACTGTGGAGACTAGGTGGGTGGTGGGTGGGATAAAAATTTCCCGATGGTTGACTTTACATCTGATTTGATCATAGACAGCGGATGAGATCGGCACGCTTTGGATTTGGTCCAGTACCTCGTTTACGTGCTAGAGCTCTTTGGTGTTCAGGACCTGGTTGTAGGCCGGGCTAACTTGAAACAGGTTGCTCGGGCCACTTGACGTGGCGCCATCCTCTTGCTCGCCCAGGCTTGATCCCTGGGCAGCGGGAGCGGTTACTGCCTCGATTGTTGGAGATGCGAGCGGTTTTGCCGGGTCCGAAGACAAACTCAGCTCGAGGGAGGCATCTGGGGCCCTAGCGTTTAAGCCAGATGTGGTGATCGCCAGATCTATCTCCGGGGTTGGCTCTGAGGGGGTGTGGATCCGAGGATCCTGTCGTTGGTTGGTTCCGGGATCATGGTGCCAGAGGGTCCAAGCTGATCTTAGGTCAATCCTGAAAGGACCAGATCCCCTCGGGCGTCCGCGGTGTACTCCAGGCTTCTGTGTGATGACTTGGTTAGGGGAGAAGGCTTCTACACGGCCTAAACGGCCGGCTAGATCGGCATGTAGCACAATGTTGCCGAAAGCAAAAGGTTGGCCGGGGACAAAGATACCCCCATAACCGATGCTTCTATCTATCTACAGACAAGCCATCAACCCTTGATGATCAAACAACGAGCTCTCAATGAAAGCACCAATGTCGGTGTCAAAACCGGCAGATCTCGGGTAGGGGGGCCGAGCAATTAGATCAGACGATGGGTAACAGGAGAAGAACACACATGGGATTTACCCAGGTTCAAGCCCTCTCTATGGAGGTAAAACCCTACGTCCTACTCTTGTTTATATTATAAAGGTATCGGAGTACAGAGTTGATCTACCTTGAGATTGTAAGTTGTGGTCTAAACCCTAGGGGTACGGATGGATTGAATGCCCTCTACGGACTAAACCTCCTGGTTTATATAGGCACCAGGGTTATTTGGGGTTACGTATGGTCGGTTGCCATCTAAGGATTTACATGCGGAATCTAAATATGCTTGAAGTACATGCCAAGTCTTCGGTCGCCACACTTCAAGGGTCTTCAAAGTCTTGCTTCCCCAATGGGCTGGTAGTCCGGACCATACATTAGGCTGACCGGGCTAGGACCCCCTAGTCCAGGACACCATCACCAGCAGCAGCCTCATTCTGCTCCATCTGCTTGATAACAACATCAACATCTTCTTCATACGGCTTGCAGCGAGAGTCTTGCATAATTCTGAAAGGGCCAATTCCAGTTCTGCCCCTAACTCGAACCCACTACTCAGTTTTGCCCCTAATTTTCAGGTATGCTCAGTTTTGCCCCTCCGCCATTAGTGTCACTTATAGAAATGCCCTTTTGCGCCGTTACCGTCCGGTCAAAGTACTTTGACCATCCAGAAAAAAATAGCAAAAAAAATCAAAAAAATATGAAATTTGGTGGGATCGAAGATAGTCATGTCCGCAAGGCGCGTGCACATTTTTGTGTTGGTTGGACACTCCAGGAGCTCGTGGCAAAGGAAAACAAAAATAATTTATGCCTATGAACAGTAAATTCAAAAAAATAGCAAAAAAGTTCAAAAAAACTTGAATTTATTTGGCGTCAAAGAGGCTTGAGTGCACAAGGTGCTTGCAAGTTTTGGTGATCAAATGACGTACGAGGCGCTCTAGAGAAAAAAAAACAAAATAGTGCATTTTTTCAAAGTTTTTTTGAGCTAAAATTTGTTTTTTTCTCCACGAGCTCCTACGATGTCCAAACACAACAAAAATGTGCACACATTTTGCGCACCTGAATATCTTCAGTCCCACGAAATTTCATATTTTTTTGATATTTTTTTCTATTTTTTTGAATTTACTATTCGCATGAATACAAAATTTATGTTTTCCTTTGCCATGAGCTCCCAGGGTGTCCGAACGGCATGAAAATTTGTACACGCCTTGCAGACATGAGTATCTTCGATCCCACAAAGTTTCAATTTTTTTTGATTTTTTTGCTATTTTTTCAGGACGGTCAAAGACCTTTGACCGGATGGTAACGGCAGAGAAGGGCATTTCTATAAGTGAAACTAACGGCGGAGGGGCAAAACTGAGCATACCTAAAAATTAGGGGCAAAACTGAGTAGTGGGTTCGAGTTAAGGGCATAGATGTAAATGTCCCATTTCTGAAATGCTTGACGGTGTTCAACAGGCGGATCGAGCTCTGAATAAGGTCAGCAGCACCATCATGCATATCTCTAATTAAATATCTCTCCATCTCGACATAGTCCGATGTTTCCTTAGCATTAAATCGATGACCATCGGGAAGGATGCCATCAATACGGCTCAGACGCTCAACTATAGTTGGGACATTTTCTAGTTCAGAACGCACATTAATAAAAATATGCTTGACATGCTCCAACACAATAACTGCTTCATCAATACCAAAACCCGGCCTCTGGGAAGTACTAGCCTTACTAGGGCCAGGAGGAATATCACCATCGCCCTCAACGCAGCGACCATCTCTCAACTCATCCTGCGGAGATGCAATCCTGGGAACTTGAGATGGCATCTCTAGGACTGGCTGTTTATAGAACCAGAAAAATACCACTTCCTCTTGAGTTTTCCACCGTAAATGAGAAAAAAAGGTAATTAATCAATGCAACCCACAGAAAAAATATCACTTAATTAACAGATTTAAAGCCGCAGTACTAACATGCTTTCACTGCCAGTGCCAAATGGTTACGCACACAAGTAATATGATGAAAATAAGAGCATCAGTTCAACCAAAAAAGTCAAGTCAGTAATGAAGAACATATTTAAAACTCACATGCTTTAAACTGACCAGATTAAGCTGATAATTATGTACTACACATGTACGTTCCAGCAAACATGAAAGCGCAGGTTTACTCCCAGAGGGGGGGTGAATGGGAGATTTTTAGAAATTCGTCAAACTCTGAAGAATTTGACGAAGATCAGAGTGAAGAAATTGAAATGCTAGGGAACTAGATCATTACAGAAATAAAAAACATGCACACGTTATACATACAAGTGAAGAACATGCAATCATACACACATACAAACCTGAGGAAGATGAACTGAAGAAATGAATAACAACATGGTGAAAGTCTTCATCTCATGTTCTTCAGAAAGTAGATCACAAATTCTTCAACAACAGAAATACTAAAGGTAAGGGTTGGGAATTTGAAACCAGGTTGGCTCGGTGAGACACTAGTTTGTTATATCAACTATACGTCTAGTTGAGGCGGCTGAGATGAACTCAAAGGACACTTAGTCCCCACTGTATTCCTCTTGAGCCAAGGTCACTCAGACCTTGCCCAATCACTCGTGGTAAGTCTTCAAGGTAGACTTCAAAAACCTTCACAGACTTGTTCACTGGCACACAACAATTACTCTTGGGTGCTCAGGACTTGACGCCTAACCGTCTGGAAGAATGACAATCTTCAAAGGTAACATGTGTCAGATCACACAGATCAGTCTCTTCAGTGATGCTCAATCACTTTGGCTCTGCTTCGGTTTTTCCTCACTTGGATTCTCTCAAAGTCGTCAGAGGATGGGTTGCTCTCAAATGACAAGTGTCAAGTTCTCTCGGAGTAGCCAACCAACAAGTGGGTGTGGGGGGAGTCTATTTATAGCCAAGGGCAACCCGACATGAATTGTCATAAATGCCCTTCTCAGACATGACCGTTGTCAGGATAAGGATCCACTCGACAGCTGGCCTGCGGCGCAGCAATGGTCAGAATTCAAACTCTCAAATTCGTCAGGGCACTTAATTTCCTCACGATAGGCAGATCGCATTGGCGAAATCCTAACTCCTCAACGTGACCAAATTCGTCAGCGGACATATGAACTTCGTCACTGCCGCTCGAAAATTCATCAGTTGTTCCGAAAATTTCCAAAGGCTTCACTCGAAGCAGCTAGAGTAAGTATAGGTTTGAGCATCATTTTGAAAATGTGGAAGACCCCCTTTAATAGTACGGTTTTTTCCTATGACTCAAATAAGAAGAAAGAAACTATGAAAACAAAAGTCTTCAAGCTTCAAAGTCTTCACATTAAATTCTTCAAAGGCCATACCAATTTCATCACCAAATTCTTCACTTGAAGAATTATATTTTTAGGGGTCGACTTCCATGGGTTAAACCAAATCTTCAGGTACTATAACTCCTGTGTACACTCACAAACACATTAGTCCCTCAACCTATTTGTCTTCAATACTCCAAAACAACTAAGGGGGCACTTGATACATTTACAATCCCCCCTTTTAAGTGATTGATGACGAATTGGTTAGGTTTTCAACGGGAGTAAATAATTGAAGTGTAAATACAGAGTATGAAGAAATTGGTTACAAGATATTGAGGAACTCCCCCTAAAGATGTGCATATGAAGCATTTGCTTTGGATTGCAAATGCACATGGCACGCTGAAATTGTGGAGATCTCCCACTATATCTTGGAATCCAATCATGCATGATCATAAGATATCTGAAGAATTTGAATGCATGATGAAAATTGGTGTCTGACAAAATTGTGCATGCATGAGCAGATGTATTTAAGATCAGGGCATGCAGATAATAAGTAGCAAAAGAGTTAGACAACCAATAGTTATTTAAGTTACAACTCATCAAAGAGCAAATCAAATGAAGTCCAAGAGTTGTAGCTCAGCAAAAACAACCCATATAATGACCCACTTGAAGACTAACTCAGACTTCTCCCCCTTTGTCATCAAATGACCAAAAGGAGACGAAACTGAGAACTAACGCCCTTGAAGAATATCATCATGACGAAGTCGGAGGAGCGCCAACATTGTTGGAGTCACGTGAAACAGAGGGGCCAGTAGTAGTGTCTTCAACATCTTCATTTCATCAGTAGTCCACGATGAAGACCCTGAGCTCGGGACGAGAGGAGGAACTTGAGCCTTCTTGAACTTCTTCCTAGGCGGATCTGCCCAATCAAAGTTCATCTGGAATTCCATTGCAGTAAGTTCTTCATTCTTCTTCAGGTGTGAGAATATGGCCATGTTTTGTCAAAGATTTCGTGGGCATAGTAATGGTTCTTGCGTGATGAGTTATGCGTCACTATCATATTTGCTTGAATTGCAACAAGTTGACGCTTAACCCAATTGTGATTCTTGTTGACTTTCTGGTGCAAGCTAATGAGGAGTTCACCGTCGGTCATGCCAGGTGGTGCTTCTAGTTGAGGAGATGGTCTTGAAGCTTTTGTAGCAGTGTCCTGGCTGGCAATTTCATCACCAGTGGAGTTGGAGACAGGCTGACAAAATTGTCCATCAAGTGGACAAATTTCTTCATCAATTACAGCCTTGCCCTTGCCAGGAACAAAGGAGATAGTGCTTTAAATAACTTCTACTTGTGGCAGATAGGTGAGGTGATTTTGACAGTCTGCCTTGTAGTGAATTGAAGATCAAGATCTAAGGAATCTCATGATCCATGGAGCATACGGCTTCAGATCAAAAGGTCACTGTGCCACTCTGACCAAAGTCCTCCTGAAGAAATCATGAATGTCGATAGGAGTACCATGTATGATATGGAATAGTAGATTCTTCATGACTCACACAACTTCTTCAGTGTCAGAGTTGTGAACTTTTATGGGACTGGGGGTCTTGTCCATAATTCTGTAGACAGTTCTGGGCACATACAACAAATCCTTCACAAGGAAGGTTGTCCGTGGAGCATCTCCTTCAGCCAATGCTTCATTAGCACTTGCATCAGATGGTGTGGCATCTCAGGTTCCTCATAGATCTTCTTAGCATTTTCAAGGGGTGGATCTACTGGAAGAGCACGAAGAAGTTCATCAACATGTGCTTTATAATGAATGTCTTCACTCATCCAGTCCAGAGCCCATGTTGCAATGTCGTCAGTGTTTCCTGAGAAATGCACAATTGTGCATAACTGAAGAATTAGCTCTTCATTCCAATCGCAGACGTCAGGGCAGAAGCTAAGTAACCCAGCATCATGAAGAACAACCAAAATTGGTCGGAAGCATGGAATGGATTCCATGTCCACATGAGGAATATGGTGAAGCGGGAAGATCTTGTTCTTGTCCAACAGCAGTGAAGCATAGCAGTTCATCTGTGTCTTTGTCCAGAAGCGCAGGCGCCTTTTCTTGGCTGAGTTATATGGGGACTCACCAAAGAAGGAGTTCTTCTCTTCGAAGAACTTGGCATTGTCAAACTGTAGCCGCCTGAGGCTTATGCCAATCTTTGCCATGACCGAAACTGGTTGGAGGTTGGTCTTCTTCAGTCGAACATCAAATACTGGTCTTGGATACCCAGTAGAATCTTGAGGATCAGTCACAGCAAGTGATTTTGCAATTTCCTCAGCAGTAGTAGTTGGAACAGTATTGGTGTCTGCTGAAGGAATTGAGTCATCGCGCTGAGGGGATGTATTGATGACATCCACCATCAGGTCATCTTGAGTAGTCTCATCAGCTGTTGCAACTTGAATTTCTTCATCAATGGTCTGGAGGGAAGGTTGTCTTTCTTCAGAACCAGTATGAATTTCTTCAATGCGTGCAGGCGACTAAGGCACTTGTGCGAGAGGTGTGGTGATGGGTGAATTTGGGTGAGCTGCTTCCCAAAATTCATCATGGAGTACGGGCATTGTGGCACCGTCAATATCCACATCCTCTTTTGTTTCCTCACTACTTCCAGATGAAGCAGCGACATTTTCTTCAGTCAATGGAGCTTGAGAAGGCTTCCGTCACGATACTTGAGGAAGTGAAGCATCAGCTTCCACTTCAATTTCTTCATCTATCTGCTCTGTGGTAGCAGCATAATGGATATCATCTTCTTCATCATCAGCTAGAGGAATAGTGTATTCCACCCCAAGTGGAACAAACTGAAGATTTTCAAGGTTGCGTGCAAGGGGTGCTGATGAAATTGGAACTACGTCAATAGGAATAACTGAAGATATTGGGGTAGTCTTCAATTTCTTCACAGATTCAGGAGCTGAAGCCTTTCTCTTTTTGGCTTCCTTCTCAGTAGCCTTAGTCTTCTTCGCTTCTGATGCAGAAGGAAGTGTGATGATCTTCAAAGATGAAGTTGTCGGCGGCGCTGTTGCTGAGGGACTTGTTGGTGCAGTTTCCTGAGGCATGACTGATGCAGTCACCCTGGCAATTTTTTTAGGTGCAACATCTTCAGTTTCCTTGGCTTGTACTTGCGGAGGAGATGAAGGCGCAGTTTCACTAGCCTGAGTAGTTGGTGGAGGAGTAGAAGAACTTGAAGGATGCACAGTAGCACACTTGGCTACCTCATGCTTGTTGTGGTCATCAACTACCTTAGTGGTGGCAGTGATGAATCTGTCCTTGACGCCGCAGGTGTGATTGGCTTGGCGCTCAAATTCTTCAGACAGCTGTTGAATTTCAGTTGAAGAGTCATGAGCTGCTGAGGAGATATGGTGAGCATGTTTTTTTTCAACTCCCTCTCCTTCTGAATTTTTTGTTTCTTCACCAGCTTTGCCTATGAAATCTTATGCTTCTCATTGAGTATGAAAGCAGATAGAACATGACTTGGGCCTGTAGGCAAGGTGAGGTCATCAAGAGGAGTGTCTGGCTTCTTCATCCATATATAAATGAAATCTAGGATCTTCTTAGGATCCAGCATCATGGGGACTGAAGAATTCTTTGCAATAGCAGCTTGTTCTTGTTTTCTTCTGAGTAATTCTGTGAGTTCATCTTCGTCAGCCAGCCCAGGTTCGTTAGCTTGAGGCACTATGACCTTGCTTTTGGAACTTGGACTTGTGCCACGGCCAGCAGTACCTTTGGCCTTCATCTTGGGCACAGATGAAGTTTGCCCACTAGCTGAGGCACTTGATGTAGCTATTGAGGCTGTTGGAAAGTCCTCGATGCGCTGGCAAGATGCGAGCACGAGCGGTGTTGAAGCTCTTGCTGCTGCCATTGAAGAACTTGCGGCAGGTGGAGGCGCTGAAGATTTTGTAATCTTGGGCACTAAGGCCTTGGGAGCAGTCGGCTTGGCCACTGAGGGCTTGGATCTGACGGCTTTGGTTTGTGTGCAGGCTTCTTTTGCATGGATTTCTTTGGAGCACTTGCACTACCACTGCCACTAGCACCAGCTTCAGCTGACGCCTTTGTGGCCCTGTTGAATTCCTCAATAGCCTTCTTGGCCTGTTTCGCCAGTTTAGCCTAACTCCTTGCCCATTCCTTGGGGAATTCTTCACCCCTTCTGATGCTTGTAGGATCAGCCAGTTGACCAGGAGCAAGTGATGGCCTATTGCATGGTGACTTTACTGCAAAGTCCTTCATGTATTTTGGAGTCACATATTTGTAGTCTCTCCATTCATACGACCAGCATCTCTTCATCTTCTGCATGCGCGTTTTGCCATGAGTTGCTTCATCTAGGGTGCAATACCCTGAGTAAATATTCTCAGGGATCTCAAAGGCAGTGTGTTCCTCTTTACGTTTTCCTCCCTTCTGCGGCTTTTAGCCATCGGTCATTTTCTTCAACGGAGGTTTATGAGCTTTGATGACTCTGAAGAAGTTTGAAGATTTTCCTCAAGCAACGCTGCAAATGAATTAAGCTGATGAGAACCAAGTGATTCATCAGCAGACATTTGTACCTGTGAACAGAGTATACACTACAAGAAAAACCACTTCCGTGATGATACGTCTTTGTCACAGTAGGTCACGTTTTCTGTCATGCATGTACATCCATGACGATTTTATGACAGAACCAAGATAGTCATACCTGTGCTGTCGTAGAAGTGTTCCATGACAATACCAAAATTATCATCACGGAAGTGTCCACTTCCATGACGATAAATCGTGCGTCATGTGGAAGTGTTTTCGTCAAGGGTAACCGACACATGGCATCCACCATAACGGGTCGCCGTTAAGCTATTGGGTTCCGTTTTGGATCCGATAACCCGTTAACAGCCCTAACCAGTGGGGATTTTCCATGTGTAAAATTCTCATTCGCCGGAGTATCCACGTGTCAGCTCAGTGCTGGGACAGATGTCATCTAACGAATGGACGGGACGCTCCTATGATATGTCGACATGTGGCATGGCACAACAGTGGCCCATTCAGGTCAAAAGGCCGGCCCGTTTGACTTAGTCAAAAGGTAGCGGCCCGGCCCACCGAAGGCCTATTAACGACATGTTCGCATATAGCCCATTTACAACCCGCTAACTCATGGCCCGTTATAGCCTATTCGAATTAGGCCCAGTAGCGCCATATGGGCCGTCCAATATGATTCCAGCTCGTTGTAACTTACGGCCCATGTATGGCCCATGATGTCTTTCGGCCCATATGAGGCCCTTTCTAAATCTTGGCCCATAAACGGCCCGTGGTGAAACTGGCCCATAATGAATAGTATATAGCTTTATACCCATTAACGGCCCATTATTCCATCGGGCCGTTTCAGCCCGTGTTATCTTTCGGCCTTCTAAGGGCCCATTTATTATTCTGCTCATTTCCGGCATTCGATTACTTACGGTCCTTTACTAGCATGTTCCGCTTGTGGGCCAAATTCAGCCCGTAGTTAAAGCTGGCCCATCTGTGGCCCTTTAATCCGTTGGCCCGTTTTCATGGCATCATCAAATATGGCCCATTAACGACCCGTTATGCCTACCGTTGGAATTAAGCCCGTTGTACACATGGGCCTGTTAACGGCCCATAAATAGATGATTCCCATTATAGCCCATTTACGGCCCATATTGAGGTCCGTTAATTGTCCATGAAAGTACGGCCCATGTTTGGCCAATCGATCATACGACCCGTAGAAGTCCCATTGAATCTACGGCCCGTAGAAGGCCCATGGATAATACAGACCTTAGGAGGCCCACTACAACAGGCAGCAGGACCATGGTTACAACGGTCAGTATGTTGCCCATGTTTGCTGTGGCCTAGTTCTAAATAAAAAGGTTACCACGGAAAAAGAACTGCAGCGACTACCTGCAAAAAAATAAACAAGACAATAAGGAAATAAATAAGCAAGCAACTTACGCTAGGCTATTACGGCTATTACAAATATTACATCCACTGGGCATCAAAGTTCGCCACCAGTGCAAATATAGTGAACAAAGCAGCATATTACATACACTGGCATCTAAATTGGCCACCCGTGAAAATAAACGCGGCAGCAAAACAAGTCTAGAACTGAAACCACTTCATAAGAGCTCAAGAAACGATATCCTGGATACCCACCATGCTGGCAAGAAGCTTAGCAAGCTTATGAGTTTTCTCTTGTTTGGCGCTAAAATCGTCCAGTGCTTGCTGTTGCACCAGAAAGTATGTATCTGAATTCTGCAGGAACTTCCTCAGTCCTTCGGCTTCTTGCCACAGCACAACTAACCGATGCCTTTCAGCTTGTAGCTGAGACTGAAGAAGCCGAAGTGATTCAGACAGCGAGTTCAAAGAGCTTGTGCTAGCGGTAGTGGCCAGTAACTCAAACACTACATCAACGCAGGACTTTGGGGTTGTCCCACTATGTACAAGATAGTTTTTATCACCTTTCTTGGAGACAAACAGGGTTGTCTCACTATCTTGAACCTTATCTGCATTACTTTCTCCACCATTGCATAATGGGGTGCTCTTCTCCAATATTCTATTCGCATTCTACAAGAGAAACAAGCAGACACATCACTGGCTTAGCATGTAGTATATGAAACTCATTTTGGTAAACCGGTCCAGTAGTAAGGTGGACAGGATAACATCATGAAACAAACATATATCTATGTACTATGGTCACTGTATTGTCCATATCATTCTAGTTTATGTTGCCAAATCAAGATAGAGACACAGTTCAAATCATATATTTTTAAGACACAGCAGCATAGACAGAATATAAGTGTGGGAAACTACACAGCACTGGCAACACTTGTAATGTGCATGACATGAGAACATAACTGTTTATACAACTGAAACTGAAATCAACATAGAGCAAGAAGTTAGAACAACAATCCAGTTAAAGAAATAGGTTTAAAACATACCTGTTGCGCCATTGGAGTTTCAATTGGATCCTTCAAATTCGAAATTAGTTGGTATGAGTAAATACAGTGATGCAAGAGCAAAGGAGTATGGACCATAGCTATGGAATCTGACCTAAAAACAGTTGCTCTTCTACTTTAAACATGGAGTTTGGGTTCGCTGTGGTGGTCTTCGTGCTTTGGGCACTGCAGTTGCTTTACAAACTGCTTGTGTGGGGGTACTCTGTGGTGGACATGGTGTTGTGTCAACTAGAAGTGGGTTACTATCCGCTGGGGTTGGGGTTAGATGGGGTGTAGCTGGTTCTCTGTCCAACGGTGTAAGTGTACAATCTGGAAGAGTCTCGATTATGTGTGGTGGGGCTAGTTCATGGGCCAGTACAACCATGGTTCTATCTGCATCGATGGGTAGCACCATCTTTTGTGAAGAACAGGTTTTTACTCCCTTAGATACTGCCATCACCCCCTCCAATTCAAATAGCTGATAAACAAGAAAAGAAATTGAAAGTACAAACATTGTATAATAGACAGATGTGGTAATTCACATATATGTTGTCTAACCAAACAGGACAGCATGACACAATTTCACATATATGATGGCTAACTAAACAGTATAGCATGACACAGTTTCAGATATATGATGGATAACTTAACAGGATATAATGGCATAATTCAACATATGATGAGTATCTAAACAGGATGACATGACAAAACTATATGATGTCTTTCTAAAATAGGTTGGGATGAAATAATTCACATACATGTTGTCTAAGTATACATGATGGCATGATATAATTCACATAATTGATTCATATACTAAGTAGCTGGCACTCGCATGTATGATCTCTAAACTAAGCAGATGGCATTAAATATTGTGTATATGATGTCTAAACTAAGCAATGCAAGACACCATATGCATGATATGAGAAATATAAACATTGCAAGTTAGAGCATACACCCCAGGTGGGATATAGGACTGGTCATCTGTCTCTGAATCCTCCTCTGAGGAGCTACCTGTAACCATCGAGATATATGCTTCAATAGGTACCATTGCCTGCTCTGAAGACCTTGTTTTCACTCCAGATTTTTCCATAACCGGCTCAAATGGCTGATACACATGACGAGTAGTTCAATATACACAGATTGTCGACAAATGGAATACATAATAAAAAAAAAGGATGGCATGAGATAATTCACATATATGATGCCTGGCTACATGGCGGTGCATAATTCACATATATGATAACTTGCTAAAAACATGGCATTGCATAATTCACATATCTGATATAGAAAGCAAACAGGAGGCATTCACACAAAGCATGTCTAATCTAAGCAGATGGCATGGTAATGCAAGACACCATATGCATGATATGAGGAATATAACCCTGCCAAGTTAGAGCATACACCTCGGGTGGGGGGGAATACGACTGGTCATCTGTCTCTGAATCCTCCTCTGAGGAGCTACCTGTAACCAGCAAGAAATCTGCATCGACAGGTAGCACTGACTGCTCAGAAGACCTTGTTTTCACTCCAGATTTTCCCATCACCAACTCAAATGGCTGATGCACAGGAAGAGTAGATGAATGTATAAACATTGTTGACAAATGGAATACACTATGAAAAAAAATATGGCACGATACAATTCACATATACGATGAATGGCTAAACAGGATGGCATTGCATGATTCACGTATATGATGCCTGGCTAAAGAAGATCGCATTGCATAATTCACATATACTCCCTCCGTTCCTAAATATTTGTCTTTTTAGAGATTTCAAATGGACTACCACATACAGATGTATATAGACATATTTTAGAGTGTAGATTCACTCATTTTGCTCCGTATGTAGTCACTTGTTGAAATCTCTAAAAAGACAAATATTTAGGAACGGTGGGAGTATGATATAGAAACCAAACAGGTGGCATTCACACAAAGAAAATCTAAACTAAGCTGATGACAAATAAGATGTATAATGTAAGCAATGTGAGGCGCCATATGCATGATATGACTAACATCAGCATGCCAGATTAGAGCAAACACCTCAGGGGGTAAATAGGAGTGGTCGGCTCCCTCTGAATCCCCCTCTAATCAGTTATCTTCCTCTGGAATACAATCTAGAATGGGGGGAGGGGGGCCCCACTTTGTCCACCATGGAGCGGCGTCTACATGACATTATATTCCCACGCAACGGTCTTCTCTTTTTCTCTACATGTTCAGTACGATTGTGTACAATAACTGACATGCATAATAAAAAAACATAGTTAGATTATGTAAGGCCTAAGGGGTGCATGCAGAAATCAAGACTGATGGTAGCAAACGAGTGGATAGATCCAAAACTAATGATAGCAGGAAGATGATAGCTTCAATTTAAAAAGATAGATGGTGGATCATCTACTGTTTGTTGCCCACCCAACATGAACCACATAGAAGACCCCGGATGAACCAGATAGTAGACAGATACTATTTGTTGCTGCCTCGATATGTGCCCCACAGGCATTTTAAAAGTCAAGTTTAAACATTAGTTTGGACCTAACTCGGAGTCTAAGAGGTGAACAGGATGATAAAGTAGCAGGTAATAATAACCGATGTATAACGTAAGCAGACATGAAAGAGTGTGACCTCTCTTCCAGAACTGTGTAGTCCTCAGGTTCATCTGCTCAGTCGATGATGGTAATGCAGTTGGCATGGCTGCCAGCAACGGGGAAGATGATCTGAGGCGGCAAAAGAGGGTCTGCAGGGGGAATCTCTGCTGCAGTGAACGCTTCCGTCGATGGTGCACCTCAGGTGGGGTGGATGACGGCACGACAGGAGCGGGACAAAACACACAGAGTTTTCTTTGACACCTATTTGAAAATGAAGTAAATCTGTAAGGGCTCCTTAGAATTGGAGGATTCTAAAAATGCAGGGACAGGAAAAACACATGAATAGGATAGGAATGCACGTGCAAAACAGAGCATTTGCAAACATAGGATTTCTGTCAACCTGGGTGTTTGGTTCACATGAATTGGAAGAACACAGGAATGGAGAAATATGGTCAAATTAAAGTCAAACCACATGAAAATGTAAAACAAGAATCTTATTATGCCAGTAATGCAATTAGTCCTCTTCTTCATGCATATTAATTTGAAAAGGACGTCCAAGTGGATATTAAAATTCCTATGTTTTTTCTTTGAAAGAGACACCAAAGGAAAAAAAATCCTCCAGTTTTGCTTTGCTCCATTCCTTCTAACCAAATGCACGAATAGTAGTATCATAATAAAGTTTCCAATTCCTATGTTTTCCTTCAATTTTTCTTTGAACCAGTGGCGATTCTAGTAGGCAGTCTTCAACAGGCTGAAGCCTGCCCTCGAAATATTTTGTGAGCTTAGATTTGGTCCACATGAATATCATATAATGGCTATCTTGCTAAACTGATTCAAATTGTGGTTCAAAAGAGCATTTAGTTTTCTCGCTGTTAACTTTGTGACCACGATTCACTTATTTCTAGATTTGCAACTGCTTTGAACCAAAGGATCCCTGAGGGATCGACATGAATGCAGAGTAACAAAGTGATGCGACAAGTGTACAACCTCTTTGGCATAGCCTTGTTGACCTCAGCATCATTGGGTTGGACGTGGAGGATGGTGATGCTAGTGTGACTTTAGAAAGCGGGGAAGAAGATCTGAGGCCTCTGGAGATGGCGTCGAGGGTACTGCTCCACTATGATGGGCGGTTCCATCGTTGGAGCAGCTCCGGTGAGGTGTATGACAGCGAGGCTGAAGCAGGACAAGACAAACAACGTTAATCTGAAGTGGGACTCTAATATCATCTGCAATAGATGATGTAAAATACATCACCAAAAAGTGCTAGATGTAAAATGCATCAGCCGCACCACGGCCGCTCTGACAGATGCTATAAATACTATTCACTCTGAACTTAACTGAAGAAACTGAACTTTACAGTCGAAACTGAATTTTACTGTCGAAACTGATTGAACTCGTAGCAGAGCACTGCAATAGAAGTTTAGGGCATTCGAGCACTAGTAGCAGAGAAGCAGTGATCTAAATCAGCAGCCGCTCGAGCAGGGAATGCACTACCAGCGAGCAACTCGTGCAGCAACATCGCGAGCGAGTGCTAAAGCAGCAACTCCTGTAGCTGCCGCAGGTCGTGCAGCAGCAGCAGCGTGAGCGAGAGCAAGAGCAGAGCAACAGCACAAACAAGAGCAAGAGCGCAGCAGCAGCAGCACGAACAAGAGCAAGAGCGGAGTAGCAGCGCGACCGACAGCAATAGCAGAGCAGAGGAGCAGCACGAACGAAAGCAAGAGCAGGGCAGCAGCGCGACCGACAGCAAGAACAGAGCCGCAGCACGAGCGAGAGCCGGAGCAGCAGCAGTTAGTGCTGGTGTGGAAGTCGCCACCGAGGAAGCAACGACATGGGGGAGAGATGCCATGGAGGAAGTGGCCGGCGACGGCGCCGTCGATGGAGACCCGCCATGGGTGCTCGGTATCGAGCATTGGCAGCCCCGTGAGATCGAATAAAAGATAAAATTCAGCGGTGAGTGAAGAACCTCCTTGGTGGCACCGAGTAGGCCTCGTCTTCATCGGAGGAATTGGTGAGGGTGCTGCGGTTCCGGTGGGGCAGGTCAAGACGGTGCTGTGGGGATGGAGGTGGCGCGATAGACGAGGCGAACGTCGGGGAAGCTCCTTGGAGGTGGAGGACGGGGCGGCTGATCCGGCGGGACGACGAGATCGACGACGGATCCTCATCCGGTGCGGTGGATGAGGGACGTCGAGCTGTTGCTGTGGATGACGTCGTCGGGGAAGAGTCTTCGGCTGGGCGGCGGTTGGGAGGCCGACGGAGGAGTGTGGGATTTCGCCGGTTTTGGCGGCCTTAGTGTACAAATGGGGGGATGCAGGGGAAGGTAGGGGGAGCCATGGCTTAGGGACGCGCTTGTCCGAAATGTGGGGTAAGTTATGAATATACCCCCACCGGTTTTGACCACGCGACGTCGAGGCGGCATTTCCTGCTGAGGGGTAGTAGGGGGATTTCACGTGTCTGGGCTGCGGGACCGATTTCGGATGAGGAGGGAGTTTTCATGCGCGTCAAAATTTCGGGATAACAAGGCGCGGTGCGGGTTGAAGAGGCGGGAGTTTCACAGCAGAAGAGACAAAAGATACTCGAGCTTGAAAAATTTCAGGATAACAAGGCGCGGATTCCATGTTCGGCAGAACAAACTTAACGTGTACAAAAAAACAATTCATACAAGACACAAGAGAGTCATGTCCCCTTTTACTATACTGCTATAAATGCCATTGGAAAAACTACAATAAAAATGTAAAAAAATCGGGAGAACAAGATTAGCCTGTACAGTACCAAATCAATTTGCACTTCCCTCAACAACAACAAAAAACAAATCAATTCCCACCACAAGAAAGATTCATGTCCCGTTTTATATGATTACAAATGCGAGGATGTCGAAATTCAATTTTTGAATCCACGTTATGTTGAATTCGAATATATCGTTAGGTGATCTTGCGGTTTATAATGGATGTAGTCCTACATTTTGATCTTCCATCTTATATGAACATTTTACTCCACCCTATGAATATATATATTGTCGTCTACCATATGGACTAAATTTGAATCAATTTTCCTTATTTGAATACGATAGTTGTCAAGTTATACCATCATTTAAATATTATCTTGATAACAGAAAACATGCATATAGTAGTAATCATATTTCAATATGAACTACATGTACCATACGATCTCCAATTCTAATATTTGTATCCATTTTATGTTGAATTCAAATCACAATACATTGGTCTAGGTAGCGAGATGTTCGGGATAATCTAAACCCTGTTTTCATATGTATAAATTTTGGCAGAATTGGGACAAGTTTTGGTATAAGCTTCTTGCAAACTGGAGATTCTGTCAAGAAGCCTCGTGGTTCCGAGAGGGAACGTGTCACCTTTGTGTGCGAAATGATATATGCTGCCTCTCCCCTGATTTTCTTTACAGAGGCAACATAGAACTTTATGAGTGCCCTGTTAAATTTTGGAATTATTCCGGGTTCGTTTGGCCTTTTTTATACATTAATTGATTTTCTGGTCATTTAATGTGCATAATTCAAATTTGAACTGCAAGCACATGCTCCGGTGCACCAAAGTTGGTTGAAAAATCACATGTGTGTCCTTGGGTGAATTTCTAGGTCCCATGCAAGAAATGGGAACGAAATTCAAACGTCTGGGCGTCGTGGCTCGACTAAGAACATTGAGAAACTTGGTTTTTAAATTCCTGTAAATCCAAAGCTCGCCTGAAAATCATGAAACTTGGCATGGTGTCATGTCATGGCACTAACATGCTGTGGTAAAAAATTTGGCCGAATTGGAACAAGTTTTGGTATAAGCTTCTTGCAAACTGGAGCTTCTCTCAAGAAGGCTCGTGGTTCTGAGAGGGAACGTGTCACCTTTGTGTGCGAAGTGATATACGCTGCCCCCCCCCCCCTTGATTTTCTTTATAGAGGCAACATAGAACTATAAGAGTGTCGTGTTAAATTTTGGAATTATTCCGGGTTCGTTTGGCCTTTTTTATACATTAATTGAGTTTCTTGTCATTTAATGTGCATAATTCAAATTTGAACTACAAGCACATGCTCCAGTGCACCAAAGTTGGTTGAAAAATAACATGTGTGTCCTCGGGTGAATTTCTAGGTCCCATGCAAGAAATGGGAATGAAATTCAAACATCTGGGCGTCGTGGCTCGGCCGAGAACATTGAGAAACTTGGTTTTTAAATTCTTGTAAATCCAAAGCACGCCTGAAAATCATGAAACTTGGCATGGTGTCATGTCATGGCACTAACATGCTATGGTAAAAAAAATTGGGCGAATTGGAACAAGTTTTGGTATAAGCTTGTTGTAAACTGGAGCTTCTCTCAAGAAGGCTTGTGCTTCTGAGAGGGAACGTGTCACCTTTGTGTGCGAAACGATATACGCCGCCCCCTCCCCTTGATTTTCTTTACAGAGGCAACATAGAACTATATGAGTGTCGTGTTAAATTTTGGAATTATTCCGGGTTTGTTTGGCCTTTTTTATACATTAATTGAGTTTCTGGTCATTTAATGTGCATAATTCACATTTGAACTACAAGCACATGCTCCAGTGCACCAAAGTTGGTTGAAAAATCACATGTGTGTCCTCGGGTAAATTTCTAGGTCCCATGCAAGAAATGGAATGAAATTCAAACATCTGGGCGTCGTGGCTCAGCCGAAAACATTGAGAAACTTCATTTTTTAATTCCTGTAAATCCAAAACACGCATGAAAATCATGAAACTTGCCTTGGTGTCATGACATGGCACCAACATGCTGTGGTAATTTTGCTGTCCCATTTGCGAAGGCGCACACATTAACAATCAACAAAGTCATTTTGGAACAAGTGCTGTCACGCTACAATCGGAAACACAAGTATTATTGAAACCGTGGGCGTTCTACTTACCATTTACGTGCAGCCACGCGTCCCACTTTTTTTATTGGCTAAGAGGCACCGTGCGGGGTAGCTATTTGAGTATGGGAGGCATGCGATCAGACCCCTGCGAGTGCTTATCGGGAGGAGAGCCCTTTGACCTCCATCTGCCGCCCACCTCTCTCCCAAGGTCTCCATTAATGGCGCCCGAGCCCCTGTTTAATGGCGTGGCTATGTCTCACTCGACTGAGATTTAAGAGAGAAAAAAGAAAATCTGAAAAGAAAATTTTGCACGGATCTTGATGTAAGATCCGACGGACCTATATAGCATCTACTATGACTTATAGCAAGACTAATGAATATATAAGGACGACGACAGTGGATAATAATTGTCTTACATATTTAGGAAGATAATTAAAAAAGCCACATGCGGCTATGCCCGAAATACACAAGGGCAAAAGAAGAAGGAAGACGCATACAACGATCTGGCTCGCTGATCTCTACTTTCTTGATGCGCTGCAGGTCGCGGAGACTAGTTCTCATGGCGAGCGGCGATGATCTATTTCATCAGTTTAATGTCCTTAATACGCTGCTTGGCAGCATCCACGGATTCCTCCACCGGCCTTTCGCGCTCGATGCGGAGCATGGCATTCTCGTCCATAAGTTTCTTGACAATGACGTCCGTCCTCTTCAACAAGGCAGCGGTCTCCTCCGCTTGCTTTGCTCTTCCGGTGATCTTCGCCCTCAACAGGTCGCGCTTGGTGCGGAGCTTCACCTTGTCCTCCCCTAGTCCCCAGATGATGGCGGTAGCATTTTCAAACGAGGCATTCATCTCGTCCTGCAGCTTCATCCAACAGAGATCCGACCCATCAGGCCATCGAGCATAGCGCGCATGCACCTGTGAGAGTCCTCGCCTACCCGCGAGACATTTTCCTAGGCCGCCACGGCGCGGGAGGCCCTCCCTGCTGCATTCCCGGCGTGGCGGGACATCTTTGCTGCTTCCGCAGCGCGGCCGGACCAGTCTGCTGCATTGACGACGCGGCGGGACCTCTGTGCTGCTTTGGCTGCGCGGCGAGACCTCTATGCTGCTACGGCGGCACGGTGGGACATGTCGGCTGCTTTCGCGGCGAGGCAGGACATCTCTCATGCTTCTGCTTCCATGCTCGCCTCTCCCTGGTAGTAATCTCTCAACCCAGAACTCATGCGGGCCATGGCAGACGCAAGGGAACAATGATGAAAGACTTGTTTGTTTTTGTGGATGAGGAGTTAAGGAGGAATGTGCAGTCATCTTGGAGTAGGTAGTATTTATAATCGAGTACTAATACACTCCTAAGTGGGAAACCGTAGGTTTTGATCGGTGTGAACAGGTTTGCAATTAAATATAGCGTGGTTGTAATTTAGAATGTGACGGGACGCAAGCTCAAAGACGGTTCTAGGGGCTGTTTGGTTTTAGGCCTAGCAATGCCACACTCTGCCATCCAATGTTGCCAAACTTGCCTAAGGTTCTTCAAAATGAGAGCCAGAAGTTGGCAAGCCTAAGGGAATCTTGCCACTTTTTGTGTGTGTATGTCATGTGGGGCCCTAGTGTGGCTTGCCTAAGGTGTGGCTTGAACCAAACACTCACCAAAGTTGGTCAAACTTGCCTAACCATAGGTGTGGCAACCTTTGGCAATCTTGTCACAAACCGGCACTATTATCGGATGGCGTAATGTGGGCACGCGTTCTCGGCTGCGTACATGGCGTTTGCACCATAGGGTGCACCGCAATACACGATGTCAGCACATGTCTTGTTCCATCAACCATGCGAGCTCATTATTACCATCACACACGCTTCTTTTAATTAGAATGTGTGCCCTTCCTCCTCCGCGAACAGCAAGCGCCGCGGCTCCGACTCTGGCACTTGCAGCTAGAGCACCTTACTGTACTGGATCATGTGCATGTGCATGGGATGCACGGTGCTGATGGGGTGGGGGAGCGCCGGCGGCGGGCCTTCGTAGCTGTAGACGGGCATGGGGCATTTGCAGGGCGCGAGCGGACACACACTCTAGTGATCAGTGAGCTTGTGGTAAGTGGCGTAAAGCCCACAACCTTTGTGCGGGCACTCCACCCTCACCGAGGAGAGGACAGCGTCCATCGTCGTGTTCCGCACGTCGAAGCCGTCGCCGCGCTCGCACTTCTGGCATGGCCGCTGGTTCCCGGGGCGCTCGCCACGGCAGTCTGCACAAGCCATGTGCCCTCCGTCCCTTGCACTGCACAAATCAATCGAACAACACATCAATCAAGAAACCTGCACCTTGCTCGATCGGCCGAACGGACGAGAGGTGTATTTGAACCTCGTACACTGGAGGCTTCAAGGGGCGGAGGCACAAGGGGCAGTGGAGCATGGTGAGCTCCATAGAGACCTCCATCGTCGGGTCCTGTTCCGTCGGCATGATCTCGCCCTCCTCGTGCACCACCATCTCTCGCTTTAGGGCCTGGGCATTAGAAAGTATTACAACCACATATTCATACTAGTACTTCAAGGTGCATTAAATCAACACATGCTTGTATCAAAAGGAAAGTGACAGCATGCATGCATGTGTTGAAATTAATGCATCGGTAAACGCAAATTATTGAAATATATCGAGTGCACTGCTTTGATGTGTCGCGTCAACTCGTACAACAAGGAGAAGGTTGATTACAACGCCCTCTCCCTCGCCCATGAGCGTGGTGGCTCGTAGGACTAGGAGAAGCTTTCGCTACACGCTCTCCCTACCGCACGCGGTGGACATGCAGCAGTTCATTCGGTGTCAGATGGCCAGAAGCATACTGTAGTAGTATAGTACCATCAAGTTTGACTTCCCGAAGAGCCAAAGAGCCAAGGGCAACCCGAACGCTCGTGTGGTAGTTTCATGTGTAGAGGAGGTAGTAGTAACTAGTCTAGGATAACTAGTCTATGATCATCTATGATACTACGCTATGATACTATGCACTATGGAGGTAGTATCATACACTAGTATCATATGCATGATACTAGTATATGATACTCTCTACATAAGGCTGGTTGTAATGGGGAGTATCATATACTAGTATCATGCATATAATACTAATGTATGATACTACCTTCCTAATGCATAGTATCATATATTATATCATGTAGTACTATATTTATTGCCACTCATGACACATAGTAGCATAGTATTTATTATGATACGATATCATGATATGATACTCAACCCTCTCTTTCTTCATATAATTCTATGACACCTCATCAAAATTGCCTAGTTGGCATGCATGATACTCCATTACGATCAGCCTAATCGTTGGAGTCGGCTCCATGCTATGAGGCCGTCTCGAAGCATTTTTTTGATTAAAATAATCTTCTGACCCTACCTGTCATCCTGGTGATTGTAGTTTGCACACTGATCTGGTCAAGAGAGGAATATATATTTTAATTTGTGGTGGGGTAAATGTTAGAGGTTGCAGCAAATATTGTTCACTGCGGGTCTTTTAGCCAAGTTTAGAGGCAAGCATGTGGGGCCAGTGCTATGATGTGTCGCGTCAACTCGTACAACAAAGAGAATCTTGATTACTACTAGTACGCCCTCTCCCTCGCCCATGCGCGCAGTGGCTCGTAGACGAGGAGAGGCTTTTGCTTACTACAACAAGTTATCCCTCCTGCACGTGATGGACCGACATGCAACAGTTGATTCGATATTGTACAAGTAGTAACATCATTGTTCAACTTCTCGAAGAGGCGAAGAGCCAAGCGCAACCCGAACGTGGCAGTTGTGAACGCTCGTGTGGCAGTCTTTTGTGTAGGGGTGGGGCGTGGTGCGGCAGTTTTGTGGCAATTCTTTTCTATTGCTGTTTGCATCCAATAGGTGCCACCGGCGGATGCTGATCTTACGGTTATTGTGGCGATTCTAGTTATAGTCATCTTATGAAAATCAAATAATCCCAAAACAAACCCGACCATGTTTCTTGTTTGTAGACATGAATAGGAATTAACCAATGAAAGACGTGGGACGTAGTACCTAGCACAGCATGCAGCGGTCAATTCATTGCATGCACTGGTATTACTAATTAGCAAATACTCCCTCCGTTCCTAAAAATTTGTCTTTCTAGAGATTTCAACAAGTGACTACACCGTAAATGAGTACATACAGAGCAGAATGAGTGAATCTACACCGTAAATATTTAGGAATGGAGGGACTATTAAGTTCTCACATTTTCCTCCCTGCCTTGGTCGCGGTGCGCAATATTGAGTACTACTACTGACTAGTCTCTTTTTGACATGCATGTACATTGATACAGCTTGAATGCCAACGAGGGAGAGGGTAGTGGTTCCCGAAATGTTGAACGGTCAATGATGCCTCCTCATTCAATTAGCATGCAGAGGTAAGTAATTGGAGAAGCGGAATGGAGCCAGCACGATGTGAATGCAACGCAGTTAGGACTCTCATATAAAGGCGGCCCACCATTCCAATCCATCTACTCCTCCTAGTCTTTGTGCAACACTGCTCACTCCAATCCAAGACCAAGACCAAGACCAAGTGACCAGAAGCCACAAGCACCCATGGCATCGATGGACGCGAGCGGCAGTCGGCTGTGCCAGATCGTCGAAGACGTCGGCCTGCGGCCCCGCACCGCACATCATTTCCAGATGGTGCTGTCGACCGCCGGTGTCATAGCCCTCGTCGATGCCGGCTTCACCTCTCGCATGTGCGGGATGATGGTCCGCTCCATCCGCAAGTTCACTGCCATTAAGAAGCGCGCGAACAACCTTGCCGTACTGCTCCAACCCACGCGCCCAGGCTCCTCATTGCCTGCTATCCTCATCGGCCTCCAAGGTGATGAACTCTTTGAAGCACTAGTGGCCCTGCAGCTGCTGGAGGTTGCGACGAAGAATGTGCACCTCGAGGCCGCGCTCGCCGCGCAGCGCCTCGCCATGCAAGAAACCGTCGACCTGCACATCCATGTCTACGAGGAAATCGTCTACTTAGGGCACTACAAGGCCAGCGAGGACAGAAAGACATTGGCCTTCTTCCACCGGCTGGAATATTTGGACACCATTGTTCAGAAGCACGTTGACCTGGCCAAGGAAGCTGCTGCTACTTAGCCGTCGTTCGGTGGGCCGGTTCCCTGAGTCGAGGAGGAGGACGCCGTCGATGGATGCATCTTTCTTCTTGCCTCCTATAACCAGCACTGCATCGCCTCGTGGCCTTAATGTTTTATTAGTGTATGGCATTTTTATTCCAGTCGTAAATGACATGTGTGATCCCTTGCTCTTATTTGGCGTTAATTACATGTAGTATCACTGTCTTCATCCTGGTGTACTACCTAGGTCCTGGTTTATTGGACCCTTTTGTAATTTGTGCTAAATTTTGACCAAAGATTTAACTGACAAAATGTTAGTGCATGTCAACAAAAATTATATCGTTTGATTTGTATTTGAACATAGTTTTCAATGATATAATTTTGGTGATATGCATGAACCTTTTGTTAGTCAAATTTATGGTCAAAGTTTGGCACAGATTACGATGGGGAGCAAAAAACCAGGACGGAGGTAGACTGGTCCGTCACCATCGTGTTTTGTGTCAAACTTTGACTTCAGCGACCCAACCTACATGGAGGGAGTATTCAAAACTGAGTGTTACTACATGTCACGAGTTCAAAATGAGAAAGTGGAACAAGTACAGAATGCCTGTGCTGTTCACGTCGCACCCCCACATGGTCTGTCCGGCACGCCGCTCAAGCTAGGGAACGCTTGTTAGCATTTTCGCTGTCAGGTGGGGCCGCAGTTGAGCAAATCGACTATCGGCAAATCCCCACCCTGCCCACCGCGCGTCGGTTGAGTTAGAATTAGAAGAGAGAAACAAGGGAGAAGAGCTAGCTATAGCACTGACGCCGTTGTCAGATGGGACTTGTGTTGATAGAATAGGAGTACTGAGTACTCGTATGTCTAGTACCACTAGTTGGGTGCGTGCGACCTATACCTACATCACTTTAGGTCTCCTGTTCGAACGGCAGCTACACTTCATAGTACATAATTTTTCACGCATTTTTCCTATTATGTACTCCTAGGCTATTTCCACGTGCTTCCTTTCACTGACATGTGGGACATAGAGCATCTGGGTCGTAGTGCATGCACGACTCGGAGCATATGCAACCATGCCGGCGTACTTTACATTTCAGACCTCACGAATTACATGCAAAACTCCCGCAGAAGAATAAATAAATAAATGAATTACTACATGCAAACCGGATTATTTTCATAGAAACCGGAGCACGTTCTTTAAATTTTGGATGTAACACATTGGAAAAAAACGACCGGACCTAAACTAGTCTAAGGGCCTCTTTTGATTCGCAGGATACTGAAAACATAGGAATGGGGAAAGTATGATGGCGATGAACCGAGAGGAGGAGGAAGAGGAGTAGTCCTGTACATGCTAGAGACTGGACTGTAGTACATTGTTTTTTATGGCCATATCACCACATTGTTTTCTATGGTCACCTTTGTAGTTTGTGCCAAATTTTGACCAAAGATTTAGCTAACAAAATGTTAATGCATGTCAACAAATATTATGGTGTTGGATTCGTATTTGAACATAGTTTGGAATGATATAATTTTTGGTAACATGCATGAACATTTTGTTAGTTCAATCAATAGTCAAAATTTGACACGAAATACAATGGGGACCAATATACCGCATGATTCTTTGGTCCTTCTTACGTCGCCGACATGTGGGAGAGCCAGCACCCAGGTCGACGTGTCATGCACAAGATTAGAGTGGGCAACGGAAGGGGGCATCACCCCGGTCGTAGCGCCGCAGTAATAATGACTATAATATGCAGTCATATCACAAGACCCCATCTTTCCAGTAGTAACAAGCTGTCAAATGACACAACCCTGCCTTTCCAGCAGTAGTAAGTTGAATCCACTAGTTCCTCACCCTCCTCACCTCTCTGTCAAACCAGCTACGCGAAAATTGTCGCGCGTACTGCCCGGGAAAAGCCCCGCCCTCAACTTTTAAATACTCCTAGTATAATTTTGTATCGATGAATTGCGCCATGGAGCAGAAAACCAAAAGAAAAAGGTGGTACATGTAAACAAATACAGTTCAAGCTCTAGCTAGTGATTCGTAATGTAAACCGTGCATGTGTTTATATGTATAGGTTACTTCAAAGTACTGAGTCCATTGATGCAATGTGGTCAAACTGTACCATCGATATCTCAAAGCCAAAATAGTTTGAGCTTGTTCATTCTAGGAGTATATAAATAGTATAGTACTGTATGTTTATTCACCCAAGGGGTTGTTCAAAGAATGGAGGGCCGGGGAGCACAAGTGTAGTAGGAGTAGTACAGTACAGTACAAAGTGCGAAGCGCGGTTAGTCACATTAAATAGAGAGTTTCTTTTCTTTAATGCCACGTACACAGATTGAAATGCTTGTTGTGGAGAGAAGAACATAATCACTCCACTATATATATAGGCAGGGGCCTGAGCGCTTGCTTTACTAGGGTTGCTCTCTTCATTCTCTCATCCTCTCCAGATCTAAAAAAGACAGCGGTAGTGACATTTTCTCTCTGCTCACCGCTGGTCACAGATCCGACCGGATCCCTTCGGTCGGGGTGTGTGGGGGACTAGGTGCATCATTCACACGGTCATCGGTGGCGAGGGAGGAAACCCACAGCTGCCGGTGGGGCCCGATCCTCTGCCTGTACCGTTCTCTCTGACACAGCGCCGGCTCGGGAGGTCCTCGGACCCCTTCTTCCTCCCTGCCATATTGTGGGCAGATCCGACCTCCTGCCGGCCTCCTAGCAACATCCCGACGACCCTTAAGTATAAGTTCCTTTGAAAGCGGCCTTGCTCTACTGCCCCAGCACCCAACGAGGCTGCATGTGGATCTTTTTCTACTTCCATCAGCTCTTCCAAAGCCACCTAAAATTTTAGTATTATTAGAGGTAAAGCTACTTCATGCAGTCGAATCTAGGAGTTGGTTCAAACAGCTAAGAGGGGAAAGTTGTCGCATGAATCTAGGACTTGATTCAAAGAGGAAATAGCAGGGGGAAAGTAGTAGAGACTGGATACCCAACCGGTCTCTTGGTTGAAAAGGGAAATAAAGGGAAAAGGCAGTACAAACTGGATAAGGAACAGATCTATTATTGGTTGAAAAAATGATAGAAAGTGGCGGCTGGTGGACAAGTCAACAGAGTGTCCAGGATTAGATTTGCTGACCTCACATAGTAAAAGGTCTCCAGGATTAGATTTGCTGCCCTCACAAAGTATGAACAAACTTGGCATCACCGCTTTATGCCTCCTTGTAGGTACATTGTGCCGATGCGTCCACTGTCGCATGTCCTTACACCAACCTTTTGCTGTTGTTAATGTAAGGGCACATGTAAAATGAAGCAATCACACTGTTACCGTAAGGACATGTCTAACCAATGTTATTGTCAATCTAATGCCTCCAGTAATATGATGCAATTAAACTGTGTTACAAATGGTACTCCTACTATTCTTCCCAGTATGATAAGTAAGTTGCTTCTTTACGCTACTGAGTGTCCTGGTGTCCCCACTGTCCCATGCCCTTAAACCAACTATTTAGCTGCTGTTGATCTACTATATCTGGTAAACAAGCAATGCCACCATTAAAGTAATCCCATATTTGATGAATGTCATTGTTGATCGTAATGCTTCCGGTAACATGAAGCAATGCTGCCATTTTAAAATTTCTACTGTCCTTGCATGATTGCCATGAACATAATCAAGTTGCTTCTTTTCATTTCGTGTATGTTTTGTATCTTGTTATTAACTAGTAACTATTTTCTTTCTATCTTTTTGTGCGGATAGGGATATCCATTTCACCTTGTTGCTATTATGACCTTTTGGTGAACTGCACAAAACACTTTTTTTGGAATGAGTGTCTTGTGTAGTTCAACTAAAATGTCACGTGGGCAACGTCTCTCAATTTTGGTGGAACTGCACAAAATGGTGATTGGAGTTTCCAAAATCTCCGTCAAACTCTGCTGGTAATCTCGTGCAACATTTTATTAGACTTTGCAAGATGAGCCGTCACTGTCACCACAATGACACTTTATTTTAGTGGAACTGCACAAAAGGATAAGCAAATTATAGTTGCACCTTACATGAGCAGGACAGCCAACCTTAATGTTGCTCAATTTTAGTGCAACTACTAAAGAAGAACCTGCCAGCTCATGAGAGCAACTACTTCTTGCTAGCTGAATGATGCAATATTTGCTTCATTTCAGGTGAACTGCAGAAAAAGTCGCATGAATTGAATCATGGATCTGCAGGTTGATCTCATCGGGTCGTGTGGCGTAGGGGCCCCCCTCTCAGTTATGGTTCCCATGAACGGGTATGTTCCTTTTTGGTTGATTTTGACTCTGCATCCAGCTAGTGATCTTGTGCTACTGTTTTGGCACTGCTACTGCCACTGATAAAATGAAGTAATAATTCATTTAAAATAGAGCTACTGTCTTAGCTACCATTTCATTTCCAATGTAGATAACTTGCAGAAGGCCTATCCGGCATAATGAAGTCCATGTGCACTACATCAATCACATAGCTGCACTGAAGCAGTTGAGTCCATCAGGCCGACTATTGAGGTGGCGCGGCCCCCCTCTCTAACTAGTGGGTGCCATAATTTTAGTTGAACTGCACAAAAAATTGATTGAAATGAGCCGATGCTTCTCCTTCTACTGCCACACTGGGTTGTTAATGGATGTCAATGAATCACTTTCATGGCAAGATATGGGGACATGAAGAATAACTTGATCTCCCAAAGTCATCTCACACAGGTCAGTAATGTCCTTTATCAACATGATTGTGCTTTGTCATACTGTGCTAACATTGTATTTTTTAAATAAAGCTATTCTATTGCAATCTTTTCTTGTTTTGGAAATAAAGTTTGCTTCAACTAGTGCCACTATTATAGTAATCATGCTCTTTCTTATTTGTGCAAACAGGAATACTCAACTACAGATGTTGTGATGGTTAAGAGCATTCACCAAGTTCTTGGGTTGTATGACACGGCTAGCCAAGATGGATTTAATCCCGATATTAACTTTATCAAAAGGCTCTAATGGGTTGGTTCTGAATCTTGCAAGCTGGGAATCAATGAGATGTGTAGGCATCTTTGTTGTACTTATTATTTGAATCTTATTTGTTGGTTCTAAATCTTGCAAGCTGGGAAACACGACATGATGATGCAGAGGACAGCAACCATAACAAGCTGTTCAAACTTGGTAGTATTGTCTGTGTGAAGGTGCAGCAAATGTGCTGATCGTGTGCGTCCTGAGAATAATAATTCTAATGTGCATGTTGATCCTATGGCACTGATAGAACGAGCCAATGCTTTGCTTGTTTTAAGAATAAATTTTAATTAAAGCTAATTAAATTTAAGTAAAGTGACCACTAACACTTGTTATTACAGTACCAATACAGACCTGCTCGTGAACCGACATGTGGCCGGAATAGGTTTCTTAATGGAGGCGTTTGAATGCGCCGAGGGTGCATGTTCTGTCGGGCGTGCAGCGGGCGAGGGAGGGGTAGTAACTGTTGTCGCATGTACACACTCAGTCTACTGTTGAATGCAGTTCCCCAAGAGCTAAAAAATGAACTGCTGCCACCGCCTACCCACTTGTTCACTTGAAGAGACTCCAATGGCGATACGAGGGGTGAGCCTGCTAGATATGGACTTCAGCAAGGAGTTCACCTTTGAGTTCGCAGTTCAGACCCATGGCAGCACCAAGTTTAATGTGATGTACACCAATGATCCGGACTCGGTGAAGCTCTACCTCGCCAAGTTCAAGCAGTACCTACAGGAGGAGAAAGCACAAGGTCACGGGAATAGACCTTGTGCCCATCCATTCGTCTCCTGACAGGGACCAGTGGATCGCCGTCGCCCAGGTATGCGTGCGGGACGAGGTTCTCCTCTACCGCTGCTATAGGGCCATCAGAAGTTCTGGAGCATTCGCTCATTTCATCAGCAGCACCGACTGCACCTTCGCTACAGTGGAGAGAAGGAAGAACACGATGATTCGGCCATCTGGTGCAATAAGCTTGTCGACATCCAGAAGCAATACAAGATCATCGGCAACGGGCAGGAGAAGGACTCCGTGGTTGACCTCGTCGCGGCCATCATCGACCCCTGCTACGCCAACATGAAAGAAGACGATCATACCAAGGACCTAAACACGTGGGAGGTACCTCTGAATCTAGCCTACATAACCTACGCGGCCAAGGACGCATACACATGCTACGACATGTACAGACGGATCTTGGACATGAGGGCGTGTCTGCTTCCCATAACCCACGAGTACACAGACAGCCGCAGCATCATGATCAAGCGTGCCAGGAAGGTCTAGATGATGTACTTTATCTGTTTAAGCACCTTTATCATCTGAGTGTTTCATGCATTAGCCTATGTGTCGTAATTATCTATTTTGTCCGAAATATTTCGTCTAAGAACCCATTAACTTGTTTGCTTTTTTTAGTGGATATTTGCTTATGTATGTAACTAGTTCACTGGGCTGCCGTGCTTTGAATCTCCTTCCTCCCAACATATTCCCCTTCTCAGGTGGACCCAGCAGGTCTCGTACACAGACATATGGGACCAACCACCTATCCATTTGTATTTCTTTATTTTGTTCAATCTTTCGTCCTCTTCCTACAGCGGCTGGTGGCGCTGTCGTGCACGCCTCGGTGACCCATCCTAGTATATGGCACTGGCCAGGCCATCCCTCTACTCCCACACATTCTCCGGCGGCGGTAGCTCCACCGGCCCACCCTGCACCCGAACAAGTCAACCCTCGTACTCCCCTCCGCCTGCGTCTTCCCCTACTCCGGTTCGTTTTGGTCCGAGGTCTCGACGTCGTCCTCCGCCTTGGTGCTCTTGCCGCGGCGCCGCCGTCTGTCGTTCCCAACATGGTCAACAAAACGAGAGAATCGGGAGACGACTGTTCATCGGGAGGCTGACAGTCTGGGCCCACCAGGTCCATGGCCTAGGTTTTGTTGTTTAACACGCGTAGCCCACGACATGCAGACACAGTTGATCCAGCAGGTTTCAACTTTTTTCTGGGGTCCAGCAGGTATCAAGCGGCCTCTGGGCCTCCCAGCCTAGCTTGTCCATAACATCAGCAGCCCAAGTTATGTTTGTTTTTCGAAGACAACGCACAGCTCAGTTCTATTTTTCTATAAGAATGCAAAACTGAACCTATGTTTTCCCTTCTATAATTGTATATACTTATACTTATATTTATATTTATATCTTATTTTATTATATGTATATATATAATAGAAACAACATAAGGTTCCGTTAAACCTGTCGTTCATCCAACCATTGTATAGACCTTCCCACTTCCTTTATTTTTTGTTTTTATTAATCCTATATCTGAATTTCCTCCCACTTTCTTTTTCGATGTAATCTGAGTTTTCTCCCAGTAGTTTTCCCTAGAACCAACTCAACTGTCCCACGTCTAGCCTAAAAAATAATAATGCCCCATGTCCTTTTAACTCATCAAATTAAAATGATATTTTATTTCGTAAATTGAAAGTTCTTACAAAATAATAATAATAATTGTTTATATATAACTTGGCAAGTTAACTCCTCGTGATTGCGTACATAAGCTTGCAAAGATTTTACTGACCAATCAGTAATAGACGTGCAATCATGTGTTTATGTTTTTATAACATTTCTCCGTCCAGCCCAACATGGTATTTTCACCTAGGCCAGCAAGTCCGTGGATTTCGAAAAAATGCAAATGGGCTTTAAATTCTAACATAATATATAAACGGGTTGCATAGACTCTACATCATTGTTTCACCCAGCCCACCAAATGGACTAAAAAAACCAAATGGACTGGCTGGCATGTGGGCCAGTAGGTCGAAGCCTAAGCACTTTCGCAAAAAAAATACAAAGGTCGAAGCCTAAGCAAGGCATTGGATTTACATCCAACGGCCGGCATTCTTCTTCAATATCTCATCTTCTTCCTCCAGCGCTGGCGGGACCGCCTGCTCTAGCCTCCGGCGTCCAGCGGCGCTGTCTCGTGCGCCTCACAGCGAAATGCTACCCACCGATGACCCGGCCATCCCTCCACTCCTTCGCACCTCCTGTTATTCTCTGCCGAGTGTAGGCCCACCCCACACCAGAACCAGTCAAGTTTCCCACTCCTCTTCGTCTATGACTCCACTGCCGCGTCTTCCCCATCTCCGGGTCATTCCAGTCTGGGGCCTCGCCGTCGTCCACCGGCCTTGGTGTGCTCGGCACGGTGTGGTCAATGTGGTCAACAAACGAGAGTCATCGGAAGATGATTGTACGTGGAGAGGCTGACAGTGGGGACGCACCACGCCCATGGACACATGCATGCAACTACAAACTTTTTACCCTGAAAATAATGTTTTCTCCCCCTGATAGCTGGGCCCATCAGCTACATCTTCGCACATAAGGAAGTGTGTCCTTATTACATGAAAAAAATGATTCCTCCCCCTGACAGCTGGGACCCATTAGCTATATCTTCGCACGCAAGGAAGTGCCTCCTTATCCTCCCTAACAGCTGGGACCCACCCGGTCGAACCGTACGTAGGGTTGTCTCTCTGGTCGCGAACGTGTATGTACATTTTTTTTGCGGGTGGAACGTGTACGTACATATTGGTCGATCGGTCTCTCTACAAGGATGAACCGTGGCCGAGTAAGGAGCGGCACATGTGACGTAGCAGTTGAGGCAGTCCTGTATAAATCATGTACACGTACGTATAGCCACGCTGCAAGAAAGTAAATACGGCTACGTACGTACATACGGGCGGGGTCTCGAACGCGTGCAGCGACTGTGTCCTGTTCATCGGCAGCCAACCGGCTGGGTCGGAACGGAGGAAACCGCGTCGTGTTCATCGGGAGGCAAGCAACTGGGTCGGAATGCATCCTGTTCATCGGGAGCCAACCGACTTGGACGGAACAGCCCAAACCGGGTCCTGTTCATCGACTCGAGGTCTCGCGTCCCACAAAATGGAGGAAACAGAGTTCTCTTCAACCACCTACGATCGAAATGGGGTCCTGTTCATTGGGAGGGGTCTTGCGTACCACAAAACGGAAGAAACAGACTTCTCTCCAACCCCGTACGGTCGAAACGAGGTCCTGTTCATCGGGAGGGGTCTGGCGTACCGCAAAACAGAGGAAACGGACTTCTCTCAACCACCAACAGTCGAAACAGGGTCCTATTCATCAGAGGGGTGTGTGGCATACCGCAAAATGGAACTCCATGGGCTACTGTTCATCCACCCTCCACGGGGTCCTTTTCATCTACCCCAACCGTCTGGGTGTGTGGCAGCCTCCTCGGGGTCTTGTTCATCCAGCGGCAACGGCATACTACCACGGGGTCCTGTTCATCCAGCGGCAACCACGTACTACCACGGGGTCCTATTCAGCCAGCGGCAACCGCCTACACACGGCCGGGGTCCTGTTCATCCAACCCCCACCGGGAACTGTTCATCCACAGCCAACCCAACCGGCTCGACTCACCACGTCTCGACTCGTTCTACATATCGCGCGCGCGGCAGCAACAAGCACAATTCATCCAGAGGCAACCCAACCGGCTAGCTACATCTCACACGGGGGTTTCGATCGGCTTCAGTAATTAAGCAGCAGCTGCGATCGATCGGGTTCAGTTAGCAGCGAAGGAGTCGGTCGGGTTCAGTTAGCAGCGAAGGGATCGATCGATCGGCTTCAGTATGTAGCAGCACGCGATTGCTCGGGTTCAGTAAAGTGAACGCCTCTCGCTCGGGATCAGTTATAGCGACACGGCTCGCACCACGCGCACGTACGAGAGAAAAGCGCAAACCACAGTGCATCACTCGGCCCCGACCAACCCACCGTAACCGGGAACTCTGAGAAAATTTCCTCGCCCTCACTTCTACCATGATTTTTTATGTCATGGACGGCCCAAAGAATGTCATGCAGGTGCGTCCCCGGCCCGCCCAGGATGAAAAGCCCATTTTCAGTCATGATTTTTTGTCATAGAAGTAGGAGCCTACCACATCTATGATGATACGTGCTTTTGTCACAATTATGGTCATAGAAGTGTCATAAGCATGACAAAAAATAATTCGTTCAGCCCATAATGTCATGGATGTGTCTTTTTTTGTAGTGATAGTTGCGACGAAATTAGCAAGAGTCACATGTGTTCTCAGATTTTTTTTCAAAATAAACTAGTTGAGGAAATTGACCCTTATTGTCTTGATGAAATTCACTAAGTGTTCTTGACTTAGCTTCTCGAGTTGTACAGATTGAGGAAATTGCACAATTGAGAAATCTAACTGTTAAGCGTAACTTAGATGAACAACTCAAGACTGGCCAAAAGGAAGTGCTGAAGAATTGAAAGAGTGGTAAAAATAGCACTTGAAGATTTTGGAGTAGGGTGAAGATCAGACTGGGTAGTAAAATTAGCATTTAATTACCCTAGTGATGAACTCGATGAACTGGACGACGAAACAATGGAAATCATCAGTTCAGACCTTCCATGCCCTAGCTCGGCGATGAAAGACAGCTAAGGTGGCGGCAGAGGTGAAGAAATCCACGACCAGCGCGACTATGCTGACGAAGAAGTCGAGGCAGTGAAGCTCTTCTTCTCCGGTGGCGATGAATTGCAGCGGCGGCGCTTGGGTTTGAGAGCGACAGGGGCGAGCGAGCAAAGTGAAATAAGTTTGATGGGGTCAAGGCTATTTATAGGCACAGTGAAAACCAAGTGGTTCAAAAATTCTGGATGGATAAGCCCCTAACCATTCGCATATCTGTGACACGCGTCACACATGCATTTTCACATGCTTATCCACGCGAGTGAGGCGCGGGATGAAGTTATTGTGGCAACCGCCTAAAAAAACTTTTTGGAATTTCAAAATGTGTTCGCAATTTCTTCAGCTATCAAGGACACAGTGAAGACTTTGAATAGTGTCAAGTAGAACACATATGAAGAATTTGTGAATAGTGGGTTGAGTTTAGCATAGAGGGGAGCGGGTGTCGGTGTCAAAACCGGCCGATCTCGGGTAGGGGGTCCCGAACTGTGCATCTGAGGACCGAAGATAACAAGGGACAAAGGGAACATGATGTTTACCCAGGTTCGGGCCCTCTTAATGGAGGTGAAACCCTACGTCCTGCTTGATTGTATTTGATGAGTATGGGGGTTACAAGAGTTGATCTACCTCGAGATCGTAGTGGCTAAACCCTAGCTGTCTAGACTATGAAAATTCTGATGGTCTCCACGGACCAAACCCTCCGGTTTATATAGGCACCGGAGGGGGCTAGGGTTGTACAGAGTCGGTTTACAGAGGAAGGAAACTATACATCCAGATGCCAAACTTGCAGTCCACGCAAAGGGGAGTCCCACCCGGACACGAGAAAAGGTCTTCTGCCTTGTATCTTCACGGCCCATCAGTCCGGCCCATGTCACATAGCCCGGCCACCCGAGGTACCCGTAATCCAGGACTCCCTCAGTAGCCCCTGAACCAGTCTTCAATGACGATATGTTCGGCGCGCAGATTGTCTTCGGCATTGCAAGGCGGGTTCCTCCTCTGAATACTCCAAAGTGATCTTCTAAATAAAAGAACTGTATCCGGCTCTGTATGACAGTCACAACCCTCAACCACGAAGGTAAAATACTTAATCAAAGTAATGTCCATCAACTGACAACTTTTTCGGCGAAACGTCACATCTAGCCTCTTTATCATTTCGAACCGTTTTTTGGCCTCCCGCTTCGCGCTTCGAGACACGGCCTCTATTGACACGTCTCGTCAAAGCGGAGATCGTGTCCACTTATTGCGGGATCCTCATCAATACGGGTTTGGGTAATCTAACCGTGCCATTCGCACGACCCCTTGGGAACAGGCGAGTTTTAAGGCTTGAGGGGCGGGCGCTTGATATTCATTGCCTATAAAAACGGATAAAGATCCCTTTTTTCTCCCCACGCCCTCTTCCTTCTCCTGTTTTCCCATCCTCAAGCTCTAGCGCCCAAGCTTCAATCTTTCCCACCGCCGCCAACCTCTCCAGTCATGTCCGGATCTGGCTCGAAGGGCAAGTGGGAGGCCTCCTCCGTCACGGAGAAGGACATCAAGGAGCTTCAGGGGGCGGGATATCTGTCCGCGGAGATCGCGCACAGGCTCCCTGCCAAGGATCAAGTCATACCCACTCCAGAGCCCGGCGAAAGGGTTGTATTCATCCCCCATTTCCTCCGCGGACTAGGGTTTCCCCTCTACCCCTTTGTCCGCGGCCTCATGTTTTACTACAGGCTAGATTTCCATGATCTAGCCCCAAATTCTTTCCTCCACATCTCGGCATTTATCGTCGTGTGCGAGGCGCTACTCCGCATCCCCCCACACTTCGGCCTATGGCTAAAAGTCTTCAATGTGAAGCCGAAGGTGGTCGACGGGCAACATGCGGAGTGCGGCGGCGCCATTGTGAGCAAGCTCCCCAACACCACCTGGCCTAAAGGGGCCTTCATGGAGACCGTCAAGGTGTGGCAGCAGGAGTGGTTCTATATCACCGAACCTCGCGGTGCCAGGTGGGCGGCCACTCCTGAGTTCCGATCCAGACCCCCTATGCGGCTCACATCACGGACCAACAAGGGTCTGGACTGGCGGTCGACCGCGGACGTGATGACGCTACAAAAGCGCATCAAAAACATGATAAACAAGAATACTAGTCTCACTGACGTGATTCAGGTGATGCTCTGCCGCCGGATCCTCCCCTACCAACTCCGGCCTCTCCATATGTGGGAGTTCAATCCGGAAGGTCCACGGACCCTGCAGCGTTTCTTCGGCACAACGCACGAAGAGATTTGGAAGATGCTCTTTAAGACCCAGAAGACGTGGCCAAAGAAGACCGAAGACATCGGTCTTGACATTGAGAATCCGGCCACACCGGTAAGTATTTTAGTTCCGAACACAAGTTTCGGTAAATAAATCAAAGGTTAAACTGAGATTTCTATTCTCTCATTCAGGGCTGGACAGCGAAGGCGGAGCGGATCAAGTGTCTGGCTCCACTACCTGAAGATCCAGCCAATCCTCTGCTAACGAGGATGCTAGTTCCGGTGCCGTATCATGCGTCGGAGAAGAAGGCCAAGAAGAAGGGCAAGGAGGCCAAGGGCGGCCTCCGCCGTAAGGGTACTTCGGACGCAATGTCCGGAGAAACTAAAGCCCACTCCTCCCACGAGGGGGATGAAGATGAAGAGGAGGAGGAGGCGGAAAGTGGTTCTCCCTTAAAGGGGGGAAAGAAGAAAAGGGCCGCCTCCATAGACCTGGAGGAGGGGACGTCCAAGAGGGAGAAGATAGCCCTCTCGGACGGTTCGGATACGGACGCCAAACACACCCCCAAGAGGTGCCCCAGGGAAAAACCCCTGGCCGAATCGTAAGTGTCGAAAAGGATACTTTAGCAAATATTCGGTCTGTTATGGTTGTAATATAACATATCATATTGTGTGTTTCAGCCCAGCCCGCGACCTCCCCCAACCATCGCCGTCCGAAGGGAGTTCTCTGCCGCTCGAGATGGCAGAGAGCGAGACGCCACCGTGAGCCCCTTCACCAATCACCGTGGATGACACCGAGGTGTTGTCCCGAAGGACCTCTCCTGGCCATGGAGGGGCGAGCGGGGCTGCCGAGAAGGCGCTCGAGGATAATACCTTGGCTGCCAAAGACATGGAGGGAGCAGCCCCCTTCGAAGGAGGGGGGAGCATCAGCTCCGACGGCGGCCTTCACTAATCCGGAGGCGCCGAATACCTTGGTGGAAGCACTACGACGTGCTACCATCGTGGAGGAGCACCGCACCCTGATGGGTGTGGTGGTTGAGAAGATTCAGTCTGCCAAGAGCGGGCTGAATGAAGCCTTCACCAGCCTGCTAACAGGCTTCGAGGTATGCGACATAATGCTCTAGACGCTTTTTATAAAGGGACAGACCTGGGCATAGATAGTAGCCCCTGAGACTCTGTCTGGTTTTGAAAAAGCCGGACAGAGGATCATATAGTATTCGGAAGAGGTGACGTACTTTTATATTGTAAAACCGGCTTCAATGTTGGCGGCAACCGCCCAGGCCGCTGAAGTTTCCGATCTCAAGCGGAGGCTGCAGCTGGCTGATGATGATATCGACCATATGAACAAACGGTTCGATGAGGCGCAAGGTATGTTTGAAATATCTCGCACATGCCTGAATTGATATGCAAATTCTGAGTTTAAACTCATGCACTGCTATGTGTATGATTGCAGGCAGTGCGGCCGAGGTCAACACCCTCAAGAGTGCCCTTGCCCAAGCCAAGGAGGAGGCGAAGGCGAGCAAAGCGGCCGCAGACAAAGCGGCTGCAGATTTAAAGTCCGAACAGGTCGCCCGCCGCCAGTACGAGGAGAGGGTGACCGAAGTGGAGCAAGAGCTCAAGGACGCCGCCGGCAAGTGCGAGTCCTTGGAGGAGAAGAATAAGGCCCAGGCGTCCGAACTCGCCAAGGCCCTCCAAGAGGCCAAGGAGGCGAGGACCGAGTCCCGGGCAGCTCGTGAGGAAATCCGACAGTCTGAACAGATAGCGGCTGGTAAGCCCTTTCTTTTGCAGACTATATTTGGCGGTCAAAGATATGCCTTGCTCACTCGTCTGTGGAGTTCTCCAGATGCATTTGCGGATCTTTCGAAGAGTGCCGCCGACGCCACTCAGTTCTTTCGGGCCCAGGAGGGGCACACGACGGAGAAGCTATTCTGGTCACAGTTCACGGCGTCGGAGCGTCCGGCGCTGTTGAACAACCACATGATGCAACTGGCAGAGCTACACAGGATGTCCGGATTGGCCATGAAGGACGTCATAGTCCGGCTATGGCCAACCGAACCCATTCCTAGTAGCTACTTCGGCCTGGTGCAACGACTGGCTGACGCGCTGCCCCGGATTGAAGCTGTCACACGCTCGGCGTGCATAGAAGGTGCGCGGATGGCCTTTGCCCGTGTCAAGATGCACTGGGCAAAGATGAAGGCCGCCGCCGTGGCGGTCGAGGGCCCACCTGAAGGCAAGGACCACCGCAAGCCAGAGCGGTATTTTGAAGACATCCTTGAGGGTGCCCGATTAATAGAGGGCCAATGCTCAAAGGATATCATATTTGAGTGAATGTGTCCGAGCTACCCAGACGTTGTTTTAGAAACCAAGGCTTTGTAATATATTTATGTCTTTACCTAGAATTGCTTGCCTCCTTTGCTGCCATATTTTGTTATTTTGAAAGTTTGCCAGTCGTCAGCTTCAGCCCCCACGTAGATACTACGGGGGTGTTCGGAATAACGCATGATCACTCTTGACCCAACGTCTTGGTCCGTGAAGGAGGTGTCTGTGTAGGCGAACCAGGCAATCAGACTATGCGGCTTTATCACTTTAACTTAGCCATAGGAGTTTGACGGTGGGGCTAAGTACTAGCCCCTGGTGCATATACGGCTATCCGAACTGGGATGCCTTAAGCACATGACCGGACAGAGGCCAGTCCTTCGCATAATATGGAAGAAATCGCAAAAGATTTATAGCAAATCGCCAAATAGCTGACCAGCTCTCGCCACACCATGACAGTCAGTTTTCTGCTTTCTCTACTGAGGTGTTTGACCGGATGAACCAGAAACACAATCGCAGTAGTTCTCCCTTTACTACCCTAGCCGAACAAGCAGAACGTAAGGTAGTAACCACATGAGCCGGGCAACCCAACTATTGGCCAAAGACATGATTCGGAGCTGATGCATATAATGCAATATTCGGGACACCGAAGTGCACTCTAAAAGTGTTTGGACTTTCTTTTTTTAAATATAGGTGGCCGAATAGAGCCCCTGGCATTTTAAGCTATGCCGAAGTGTATATGCCAATCTGACATGAAGAGGGAATACAGATTATGAAATGAACCAATACCGAATAGGGTTGGTAAAAACTGTTTCCATTATAGTCTGATTGATATGTCAAAACGTGCTTTTACAGATAATGCTATAAGCATCAGGGCTATTTTACATGCCGAGAATTTGAGAACAAGGGAAAGCTGTATACAGGTCCTAAAAAAGAAAAGGTATCGTGAAGATCCTTTGGACACCCTGTCGCACGTCTGCGCCGCCTTTCGCCTTGGTGGAGGATCCTTTGAAAGGATCGACGATCGTGTACATAGAAGGGGCCTGGGGAAGGGCCCTTCACCACCGTAAAGTGACTTTAGGTTTTAAAGTTCCTGTAATATGAGAGAAGAGAGAAAAAAAAAGAAGAAGGAGATTAAGGTCCGAATAGGGTCGAGCCGTACTATGGGCCTCGTCCGCGGAGTGCCTCTGTCGTCGCCCAAGGTATTTTGAGTGCATAGTTATGCACACGCGGTACATATGCCGTGATTAGATGGGGCGGTGGACGGAGGCAAAACTACTAGTCCAGCGCCGGATTGACCGAGCTGTCATTCTGCAGAGTAGGCCGGGCTCGTTTAATAGTGTCCGCAGGCTTGAAGGCCGATGAAGTGTTCGGCTTGATAAGGCCGCTCTGTACCTCGGCTGCAAGGGCCGTGGTGTGCTCCTTGGTACGGAGGGAGCGTTCCATGTTTCCATTGACTGTGATAACGCTGCGGGGTCCAGGCATCTTGAGCTTTAAGTAAGCATAATGCGGGGCTGCATTGAAGCGGGCGAAGGCAGTACGTCCGAGCAGTGCGTGATAACCACTGCGGAAGGGGACGATGTCGAAGATCAAGTCTTCGCTTCGGAAATTGTCTGGTGAACCGAAGACTACTTCTAATGTTAATGAGCCCGTACAGCGGGCCTCGACGCCGGGTATCACTCCTTTAAAGGTGGTGTTACTAGGCTTGATTCTTGATGGGTCAATACCCATTTTGCGGACAGTGTCTTGATAGATCAAGTTGAGACTGCTGCCGCCATCCATAAGGACTCGAGTCAAATGATATCCGTCAATAATTGGATCGAGGACCAGGGCCGCCGAACCTCCGTGACGGATACTGGTCGGGTGGTCCCTGTGATCGAAGGTGATCGGACAAGCCGACCATGGGTTGAATTTGGGGGCGACGGGCTCTACGGCGTAGACGTCCCTTAGTGCGCGCTTGCGCTCCCTTTTGGGGATGTGCGTGACATATATCATGTTCACTGTTTTCACCTCAGGGGGGAATTTCTTTTGTCCCCCTGTGTTCAGTGGGCGGGGCTCGTCATCGTCCTCGCTTGGCGGCCCTTTCCCCTTATGTTCGGTATTTAACTTACTGGCCTGTTTGAAGACCCAACAATTTCTGTTGGAGTGGTTGGCAGGCTTGTCGGGGGTGCCATGAATCTGGCAAGGCCGATCGAGTATTTTGTCCAAATTAGATGGACCGTCCTTATTTCCTTTGAATGGCTTCTTCCGCTGACCGGATTTAGAGCCACTAAATCTGGCGTTAACCGCTGTGTCTTCAGTTTCTTCGTTGTTGTTTTGACGCTTGTGTTTGTTGCGTCGTGGCCTGCCATTGCCGTCCCTGACTTCGGAAGTGCCAGGGTCGCTGGTACTATTGCTTCTATGAGCCAACTAGCTGTCCTCTCCCACGCAAAAGCGGGTCATGAGTGCAGTAAGAGCTGCCATAGACTTCGGCTTTTCCTGACCAAGGTGTCGGGTGAGACATTCGTCGCGGACGCTATGTTTAAAGGCCGCGAGGGCTTTGGCGTCTGGACAGTCGATGATTTGGTTCTTTTTAATTAAGAATCTAGTCCAGAGTTTGCGGGCTGACTCACCGGGTTGCTGGACTATATGACTAAGGTCATCGGCATCCGGAGGCCGGACATAGGTACCTTGGAAGTTGTCTCTAAAGGCATCCTCCAAGTCTTCCCAGCTACCGATAGAGTTCTCTAGTAGGTTGTTTAACAAGTGTCGCGCTGGTCCTTTCAACTTTAGGGGGAGGTATTTTATGGCGTGGAGATCGTCACCGCGGGCCATGTGAATATGGAGAAGAAAATCCTCAATCCATACCGCGGGATTTGTCATTCCATCGTATGATTCGATGTTTACGGTTTTAAACCCTTCTGGAAATTGGTGCTGCATTACCTCATCGGTAAAGCACAAGGGGTGTGCAGTGCCTCTGTATCGGGCAATGTCACGACAGAGTTCGGATGACATCTGTGTTTGGGTTTTGGCCCGAGTTCGGTTATGCTGCTCACGCCAAGCTTGAAGGCCGTCGTCTCTCGTCGGAGCACGCCCCCTTGATCCGTATATTGATCTGGTCTTGCCGGCTCTATTGTCCAGGTCCTGACGTAAGTCGTAGGTGTAGCCCTGAGTTGCTACCTCTTTGCCTCGACGGCGAGGTGGCGCGGGTTGGTGTTCGGCATGAGTAGCCGCTTTGTCTCGCCCACATGGTGGTCGGTCTGGTTGATCAGCATGATTATGTCTGGATGGTATTGGCTCTAGGGCCTCGTCATCGAATTGTGGTAGTAGCCGACGCTTCGGATAGCTCTTTGTTGAGCGTTCGAGGCCGTACTCCTCGGCAGCTAGGACCTGAGTCCATCTGTCATTGAGCGTATCCTGTTCGGCTTGAAGCTGTTGCTGTTTCTTTTTTAGGCTCCTCGCAGTTGCGATGAGCTGTCGCTTAAAGCGCTCTTGCTCGAGGGGTTCCTCTGGCACGATGAAGTCTTCGTTGCCGAGGATGACATCCTCCTCGGAGATCGGTAGATAGTTACTATCCTCCAAATCCTCATTCTCGACTGGCTCGTCAGGGTTAACTTGTCCCTCTTCCCAATTATCCTGCTCTACGGCAGGCTCAATGGGTTGGTCAGAGTCTTCAGCATTCTCTGGAGTGTCAATGTCTCCGGTGCCGGGATTACTTTCTTTTTCCCGCCGCGATCGTGAACGGCGCCGCTGACATCGACGCTTTGGTGGTACCTCGACGGGCTTGTCCTTGATCGGATCTTGATTTCCATCGTCGTCCTCTTTGGGTGTATCCACCATGTACACGTTGTATGTAGAAGTGGCAGTCCAATGTCCGGTGATGGGCGGGTTTTGGCCTGGTTTGGCTCCGGCATCGTCGTCCATATCGTCGATGTCTTTGGAGGCGTAGTCGAGCATGTCGGTTAAGTCTTTGACAGTGGCTACCAAGTGGGTGGTGGGTGGGACGCAAAATTCCCCGCACTCAGCCCCTAGTTCGGGCTGGGCGTAATTCGGAGCTGATACCTCCGTGATGGCGAGAGACCGCATTAAGTCCAAGGCCTCTCTTAAGAGCGAAGGCCGGACGGGGAACCGAGGACCTGCGGAGCTAGGCATGGCAAACTCTGCCAGGTTGTGTTCACCAGCCGCAGACCTTGAGAGTTCGGAGTTGGCCTCCAGGGGCAAGTTCGGCTCTCCGATGACAAGGAGGGTCCTGCTTGATTCCAGGCTCGCCGAACATACAGTTGCTTCTGGGTCTTCGGCAAAGGGCTCCATGGGAGGAGAGGGTCCGGTCGGTTTTAAGATCCCATCTTCGGATGAGGTGGCCTGCCCAGGATCTATGGCCAGGGCAGGGATAGTGGTTGGTCTTTGAGTGGCGCCTGATGACGGATCCGATGGGTTGCCTTCTTGAAGATGAGGAATAGTGGTCGAGGCCGCGAACCCTTCGAAGATCAAGTCTCCTCGGATATTAGCGACGTAATTCAGGCTCCCGAATCTGATCTGATGACCAGGGGCGTAGTTGTCGATCTGCTCAAGGTGACCAACTGAATTGGCGCGCAGAGCGAAGCCGCCGAATACAAAAAGTTGACCGGGGAGGAAGATCTCCCCGGAAACAACATCGTGGTTGATGATCAAACAAGCCATCGATCCTTCTGCCGACGACACAGTGGAACTCTCAATGAAAGCACCAATGTCGGTGTCAAAACCGGCCGATCTCGGGTAGGGGGTCCCGAACTGTGCGTCTGAGGACCGAAGGTAACAAGGGACAAAGGGAACGCAATGTTTACCCAGGTTCAGGCCCTCTTAATGGAGGTAAAACCCTACGTCCTGCTTGACTGTATTTGATGAGTATGGGGGTTACAAGAGTTGATCTACCTCGAGATCGTAATGGCTAAACCCTAGCTGCCTAGCCTATGAAAATTTTGATGGTCTCCATGGACCAAACCCTCCGGTTTATATAGGCACCGGAGGGGGCTAGGGTTGTACAGAGTCGGTTTACAGAGGAAGGAAACTATACATCCGGATGCCAAACTTGCCATCCACGCAAAGGGGAGTCCCACCCGGACACGAGAAAAGGTCTTATGCCTTGTATCTTCACGGCCCATCAGTCCGGCCCATGTCACATAGCCCAGCCACCCTAGGACCCCGTAATCCAGGACTCCCTCAGCGGGTCCGATCACATCCACATAGATGAAGAAATCAACTTGAAGAATTAGCAATATGTGGATGCTGTTGAGGACATGAAAACTCAAATATATAAATATCCTTGAAGAATGACCTCAGATGACGAATTTGAGAAGTTTGACGAAATTGCAAATGACGGAAAACTCAAATTTGAAGAATGTCATGAAGAGGTGGTGGGGTTACCCACTGTATAATAACTATGATGACTACAGATACCACGTACAATTGTCGTAGGGTTCTGAGAGTCAAGTTCATTATTTTCTTCACACTTAGAGGGTAAGTCTTCATTGATTGAAGAAATACGTTACTTCGTGTGTTGTGCATCAAAGTCATCAAAAATGCATAAGCATTAGGATGTGTGTCCATTTCAGAGGACATTCAAAGATTCTAAGATGTTTAGCTCACACCGCAACTTATAGAACCTCTTCACAGACATCCACATATTGAAGATTCTAAGAAATAGAAATGCGAGGGAACTAGATCATCACAGAAATGAAAAACATGCATACAGGATACCTACAAGTGAAGAACATTCAATCATACAAACATCCAAACATGAGGAAGATGAACTGATGAAATGAATAACAACATGATGAAAGTCTTCAGCTCAAGTTCTTTAGAAAGTAGATCACAAATTCAGCAGCAGAAATATTAAAGGTAAGGGTGAGGAATTTGAAACCAGGTTGGCTCGATGAAGGCACATCGATTTGGTAGACCAGTTCCAGTTGATGTATCAATTGTACGTTTGGTTGAGGTGGCTGAGATGAACTCAGAGGACACTTAGTCCTCATCGTATTCCTCTTGAGCCAAGGTCACTCATACCTCACCCAATCACTCGTGGTAAGTCTTCAAGGCAGACTTCCAAAACCTTCACAGACTTGTTCACCGGCACACCACAATGACTCTTGGGTGCTCAGAACTTGATGCCTAACCGTCTGGAAGAATGACAATCTTCAAAGGTAACAGGCGTCGGATCACACAGATCAATCTCTTAAGTGATGCTCAATCACTTTGGCTCTGCTTGGGTTTTTCCTCGCCTGGATTCTCTCAAAGTCGTCAGAGGATGTGTTGCTCTCAAATGACAGGTGTCAAGTTCTCTTGGAGCAGCCAACCAACAAGTGGTTGTGGGGTGGCTATTTATAGCCAGGGGTAACTCGACATGAATTGTCATAAATGCCCTTCTCAGACATGACCGTTGTCAGGATAAGGACCCACTCGACAACTGGCCCGCGGCACAGCAACGGTCGGAATTCTAACTCTCAAATTCGTCGGGGCACTCAATTTCCTCACGATAGGCATATCACACTGGCGAAATCCTAACTCCTCAGCGTGACCAAATTCATCAGCGGCCAAATGAACTTTGTCACTACCGCTAGCAAATTCGTCAGCTGTTCCGGAGCTTTCCAAAGGCTTCACTCGAAGCGGCTAGAGTAAGTATAGGTTTGAGCATCACTTTGGAAATGTGAAATATGTTTCACCTAGACCGCCTTTAACGATAAAGTTTTTCCGATGACTCAAATAAGAAGAAAGAAATACGAAAACAAAAGTCTTCAAGCTTCAAACTCTTCACATCAAATTCTTCAAAGGCTGTACCAATTTCATTAAGAAATTCTTCACTTGAAGAATTATATTTTTAGGGGTCGACTTCCATGGGTTAAACCAAATCTTCAGGGACTATAACTCCTGTGTACACTCACAAACACATTAGTCCCTCAACCAATTTGTCTTCAATACTCCAAAACCACTAAGGGGCACTTTATGCACTTACAAAACAACTGCACTTAAAATCATGACTAAAATACCAAGATACAAACAAAGCTCACCTAAAGCTTCCCAAACACCCACGTCCTTGGGTCGGCATTGCCTTTTCTTATCAAATCAACATCAGCAAGATCAGAGAGCTTTTCCCTATTCATGAAACATATGCGGGGGACTCGCATGTCAATCTCCGAAGCCTTGCCATGGATGCAGCAGTCATGATACATTAGTACATGCCCTATAGCAGGGCTTATGATTGACTTCCCCAAGGTAACACCATCTTGGTACCTCACAACAACCCTTCTGTCGGTGTCAAAACTGGCAGACCTCGGGGTAGTGGGTCCCGAGCTGTGGATCTAGGGTCTATGGGTAACAAGGGACGACGAACACAGTGTTTACCCAGGTTCGGGCCCTCTCAAAGAGGTAAAACCCTATGTCCTGCTTGATTGTATTGAATGTATAACGTGGTTTACAGAGTAGATCTACCTCGAGATCAGCATGAGCTAAACCCTAAGGCTATGAGGTGATGAATGTAGCTCTAACCCTAATGACTACAACCCTCGGTTTATATAGACACCGATAGGGTTAAGGTTACCGGAGATAGATTACAACAAGAGGGAAAGAGATCTCGTCCATCCTTGACTTGGAGGGAACACCATGGCTTCATAGATCTTCGGTCACCATACGGCTCCACCAGTCCGGCCCATGTACAATGGGCCGTCGCCCCGAGGACCCCTTAGTCCATGACTCCCTCAGTAGCCCCCGAACTTGCCTCCAACGTTGGGGATTGTCCTCTGGAATCTTCACATCATCGGCTTGCGAGATGAGTTCTTTTATTCCTTCATTCTGCTTGAAGCCGTATCAATTTCACCAAACACTATCCGGAACCCACTCTAATGTACTCGAGTCCGGACAGTTTCAAGATTCTGGGATCCGAAGACATTTCGAGATTGAGGTGGGACCATCAGGTTTTAATGTCGTTCCTCGGGGCAAGGGTTTCACACACCTTTCTAGAGGGCGTGTGGCCCAATGCCGTCCTTCCATGCACCCGTCCTTTCATCTTCGCAATAAGACGCCTATTTATAGATCCAAAAGGTGCTGAGAACAGTTACCTCCCCCTTCACCAAGAACGACACCGAAAAAATTCTCTAAAGCCATGGCCAACATCCTAGGTTCTTCCTCGTGCCCTCACGGCCCGCTCCCAGGTGATTGGTTGAGCTGTTCGGTCTCGCGTATCCAGCTGAGTCGCTTGCAAATGCATGTAAGTGCAAATAATCCCTGGGTGGTTTTGGTAATTCTTAACAACATATAGCTCATTGAACTAATACTCTTTCAAGATGATCATTTCAGAAAGTTCAATGATTGGCATGGCATGGACTAGAGATGTGGACCCCTCAAAATGCTAAGGACATATATTGGCAAAAGCTCAAGACTCTACATTTTCTTTTTAGTGATCCAAGATCACATTGAGTCCATAGGAAAAGCCAATACTATTAAAAGGGGATGAGGTGTTGCTTAATGGCTTGCTTGCTCAAAATGCTTAGTGATATGCTCCAAAAGCCCTCAACCACTTTCTCATTTCCACATTTGTCCTAAACCTAAAGTCAAACTCGGCCCCACCGATTTGATCTATGCGGCGCCACCGAGTTCACTTGACATAGCCATAGCCAGAAACCCTAATCAATTCGGTCTCACCGATAGGGATCTCGGTCTCACCAAGATGGGATTGCAAACTCTCTGTTTCCTTTTCGTAACGTTTCGGTCTAACCGAAATGAGCAGTCGGTCCCACCGAGTTTGCAATGCAAACTCTCTGTTTCCTTTTTGTAACGTTTCGGTCTAACCGAAATGAGCGATCGGTCCCACCGAGTTTGCCTGACCAACTCTCTGTTTGCCTATTACTGAAATCGGTCCCACCAAGTTCATGTGATCGGTCTCACCGAGATCAAGTTATGCCCTAACCCTAGCACATCGGTCCCACCGAGTTGATCACGTCGGTCCCACCGAAAATCCTAACGTTCACATTTTGAACTGAATCGGTTTGGCCGAGTTTCACTATTCGGTCCCACCGAGTTTGGTAAATTGTGTGTAACGGTTAGATTTTGTGTGGAGGCTATAAATACCCCTCAACCCACTTCTCCATTTGTGAGAGAGCCATCAGAACATGCCTACACTTCCACTACTCATTTTCTGAGAGAGAACCACCTACTCATGTGTTGAGACCAAGACATTCCAATCCAACCACTAGAATCTTGATCTCTAGCCTTCCCCAAGTTGCTTTCCACTCAAATCATCTTTCCACCATATCCAAATCTGTGAGAGAGAGTTGAGTGTTGGGGAGACTATCATTTGAAGCACAAGAGCAAGGAGTTCATCATCATCACACCATCTATTACCTTTTGGAGAGTGGTGTCTCCTAGATTGGTTAGGTGTTACTTGGGAGCCTCTGTCAAGATTGTGGAGTTGAACCAAGGAGTTTGTAAGGGCAAGGAGATCGCCTACTTCATGAAGATCTACCCAAGTGAGGCAAGTCCTTCGTGGGCGATGGCCATGGTGGGATAGACAAGGTTGCTTCTTCGTGGACCCTTCGTGGGTGGACCCTCCGTGGACTCGCGCAACCGTTACCCTTCGTGGGTTGAAGTCTCCATCAACGTGGATGTACGATAGCACCACCTATCGGAACCATGCCAAAAATCTCCGTGACTACATTGTGTTTGCTCCCTCCAAACTCCTCCCCTTTACCTTCATATGCAATGATTTACATTCCACTGCTATACTCTTAGAATTGCATGTGTAGGTTGATTGCTTGACTTGTGCTAAGTTGCTAAAATCTGCCAAGACTTAAAATTGGGAAAAGGCTAGATTTTTATTTGGTCAAGTAGTCTAATCACCCCTCCCCCTCTAGACATACTTTCGATCCTACAATGCAGCGCTTCCTCCCTCCAGTCGATCTGATCCTAGTTCGCGCCGGTCTCATCTCCATTGATGGTTACGCCCTTGCCGAGAACTCCCCCGCCCCAAGCAAGGAGGAGAGGGTATGTCTTGTGCCCTTCCTTCTAAGAGGTTTGGGTTTTCCTATTCATCCCTTTCTACGGGGTCTGCTAGAGTTCTATGGGATCCAGCTCCACAACCTCACCCCAGGGTCCATATTGCACATTTCTGGTTTTGTACCCTTGTGCGAGATATTTCTGAGTTGCGAGCCCCACTTTGACTTGTGGAGGAAGTATTTCTGTCTTGTCCCTCACCTCCGGGAGGGATCTATATTCGAGGTAGGCGGCACCGAAGTACGGCGAATAGCCGAGACAGGGTACCCAATCGGGACCCCACAGAAAGATCCCGAAGGATGGACTTCAGAGTGGTTTTATATTGAAGACGTTCCCCTCACCGATCCAATTCGGCAAGGGCTGCCCGAATATTCAAATGACCCGCCTATAAAGTGATACAACTGGCAGCCTAGAGGCCCTTCCCAACAGGACAGTGAAGAAGTGCGTGCATTGTCGGCCAAGATTAGGCTGCTAACTAGCAGCAAGCTGACCATGGTCGAAGTTATGGCCATCGCCATTACCCGATGCGTGCAACCCCTCCATCAGCGGGGTCACCCTCTATGGTGCTATAACGGGACCAACGATGTGACACGTCACCAACGGCAAGGGCCAGACAATAAGGCGGCCCTGGCTAAAATATTGGTCGATCTCTTCAAGGGAGACAAAGCAGAGTTCGCTCACATGAGTATTCATGAAGGTTGCTCCGGATACAATCCGGCAGACTGGGTAAGCCATAATCCATTATTTTGAGCCCACAGATCACGCCGAATTCTTACTGATCGCCACTTGAACAGGGATGGAGGCGTCAGGTTGCGTCCATTAGTTGTCCTCCTCCTCAACCAGAGAATCACTCTCGAGATGGCGATCCGGGGTATCATGACGACCCAGAGACGTCAATCGAATTTGAACATGGGGTGTTCTATCAAGAGGGCCTTGATGGCAGCAAAGTGGCTGTAACAGCCGATCACCCTGGGGCTCTTCCCTCTTCCACAGTAAGTGAAAAGAAGACCCTCTCCCGAACAGGGCGCCCGTCTCATTCTACCCCCACGTGCTGACTTCTACTCCCAAGGGTCACCGCACTACATGTAAGAATGTCTCGGGAGGAGCGTGGACCGCGCCAGCTTCAGCCCTTGATGGGAGATCAAAGCGGAAAGCTTCTGCCGAGGCGGAGGCACCTGCCCCCTCGGCCCAAAGGTAACATATTTCGGAATTGCAGCGAGGGTTGCCGTTGGCACTTTCTTATTAGAGCTTGCTCAATTTTGCAGAAGGCGTATGCCCCTACACCAATCCGAAGATCTCCCGGATGCGCCGAACCGCAACTCCGGTCTTAAGTCTTCGGCACAAGCAAGAGCCTCCTCCGAACACGCAGCAGCTGGTGTACCTCCGGCGGACTCCGACGATGTTTCGGTCACTAATTCCAAGGTCGAGAGCGTAATGAACCATCGCCACCGGAGGGAGACTTTATGTCATACTGCTTTTGCCGAACAGGAATTTAATGCTTTTAATTCAGTGGATGCGTCCCTTGGAGCGGCCCGGACAGGTCTTGATGGGATTGCCAGTCTATTTGCCGCCAAGGTGCAGGTATATAGCTTAAAAGCAGATCATGTTCCCTAACCAACTAGCCCCCAATCCTTAATTCAGGCGGGACAGTCGAGTTAAGGGTGTCTAATGATATTTATTTTTGTAGGCCACAAGAGAGCAGAACAAAAAGTTGTCCGAGGACCTTGAAGTGATTCGGACACAATTGGTCGAAGCCAAGGCCGAACTGGATGTGGCTCGAAAAGCCAGCAGTGAATTGTCCGGTGAGTAGGAAAGACTGTTTTTGTAGGTATACGTTGTATGCTAAGCATTAACACCGTATTCTCCGTACAGCCGCGAGAGCTGTAAGTGAGCTGCGGAGGGAGCTGGAGGCTGGTAAATGAGTACTGACATGAAGTCGGGAGGAGAAAAATGAGCTCAAGGCAGAAAATCGACGGCAAGCCGAGGAAATTAAGAGTTTGAAAGCTCAGCTGGCCCAAACTGTGGAGGAAAACCAGAAGCTAAAAGGTGGCATATTCGGTAAGTGCTGATCATACCGTGCTGTTGACAAGTGCCATTGATGTGTTAATGATGATGTGCAACACCTGCTAGTTAGGTCTCCTGACTCGGCGGCCTGAGGAAGAAGTAAGCACTTATGACGGGAACCTTCTAAAGGAACTGTCAAAGACCTATGAAAGGCCCGGAAAGCCATGAAGAGCATGGCGAAGGCGTTATGGCCGTCAAATGCGCCACCAGAGAGTATGGCCGAACTAGCCAGTCGCTTTAAAGGGGCTTGGCGAAGGTTTGAATTATGGAAGATCTTGGCCTGTCGAGAAGGAGCGCACGAGGCGTGGGCTATGGTAAAGACCCGCTTCACCAAGCTAGACCCGGTGCATATGGCCCGGGTTGGTCCCGTGGGTCCTGACGGCCAAGAGATACCACTAAGCTTGGTGCATGATGACGTGATGCAAGCCGCTCAATATTCTCAAAAGGATTGTGCTTTAGAGCAATTGATAGACAATGTCGAGAAGGAGTAATTTGGTCAATTCTATGTATCTATGTACTTTACGTTGACCATGCTCAATCCGCGCTCTTATATATTTTTTGAAAGAATGTTGTCTTAGTCGGCCATCGGCTTCTACCTCCCCAATCATAGATCGGGAAGTGTTCCGTACTATGTGTCATGGAAAACAAAGCAACACTTCGGGAATGAGGCAATCTGGCCATCTGGCTTAAACAGACGAAACATGTGCGGAGAACGATGTTATATTACTGTTTGACGTAAGAAACATCTTCTGATGAAAATAGTTCCTCCAAGGGTTCCTTTCTTCAGGTAAAATGATAATCTGGATTCGTAAGATCAACGGAAACCAATGGCTGCGAAAAAACCTTGGTGATAAGCGCGAGGCTATATTCGCTTCCCTTAGGCCGACTTATTGTATTCTGTAAGAACGCTAGCGTTTGGCTTCACCCATCTGAGGTACGGTCCCGGATGACCCGGTCGTAACAATCGCAGAGGTGCTCCCTTTACTCCCTACCCGAACAATCGGGAACGTAGTGGTAATCACAGGAGCCAGGCAACCCGGCTTGGCAAAGATCTTTAGTCAAACAAGTGCATATGTTGGCTTAACATGTATGAGAAGGATGCAATCAGGACGAATGCGATATATACATTTATTTGGCTCTTCTAAGGGAGCCATCAAGCAAAGCTGGGTGGTATATTTAATGGTGTATATAGTATGAGCTTGGTATGGTTCGGTTTAGCTGAACTAGCACCACGGCGAAAGAGAGAAAAAGGTAAAAAAATTAAAAGAAGGAAAAGGCGAAAATTTATGTCGGACTCAGGCGCAAAAACGCTGCAGCCTTGCTACGTTCCACGGGTTCGGCTTGAGGCCGTCGTCGGACGGGTGGCGAAGACGATACGCTCCTCCTATGAGTACTTCATCGATGATGTACGGTCCCTCCCATTTAGGTGATAGTTTATTCTTCTGTTTCTTGGGGAGTCCAAGGACAAGGTCTCCCACAGTGTATGTCTTTGCCCAAACTTCACAGTTGTGGTAACGTCGTGCTTGCTGCTGATAGAACATAGACCGAGATCGAGCTATGTCTCGCTCTTCTTCCAAAGCATCCAGATCATCTTGCCGATCGAGCTCGGCTTCGTTTTCTTCATACATGCGCACTCTAGGCGTGTCATGGATAAGGTCGCATGGGAGAACTGCTTCCGCACCGTATACCATAAAAATGGTGTGTATCTGGTTGACCGATTAGGAGTAGTGCGCAGCCCCCATAGTACGGAATCGAGTTCCTCGACCCAATGGTAGTCTGATTGTTCAAGGGATCAAACTAGGCGAGGCTTAATGCCGCTCATAATGAGTCCATTGGCTCGCTCGACCAGCCCGTTGGTCTGTGGGTGGTACACCGAGGTGTAATCGAGCTTGATGCCCGTTTTGCCACACCCGTCTTTAACTTCCTGGGCGGTGAAGTTGGTACCATTATCGGTAATTATGCTGTGGGGGACACCATAACGGTGTACGACATCGGATAAGAAGTCGACGACTGGTCCGGATACTGCCGAAGTGACGGGTCTTGCCTCGATCCACTTGGTGAATTTGTCAACCATGACCAATAAGTACTTCTTTTTGTTTGTCCCCCCTTTGAGTGGCCCGACCATGTCGAGACCCCAGACCGCAAAAGGCCATGTGATCGGTATCATCTGAAGAGCTGTGGGGGGCATGTGGCTTTGATTTGTGAACAGCTGGCATCCGACACAATGTTGGACTAATGTCCGGGCATCTTCATGGGCGGTAGGCCAGAAAAAACTTGCTCGGAAAGCTTTGCTGACCAGGGCCCGAGTTGCCGCGTGGTGTCCGCCCATGCCCGCGTGTATCTCTGCCAAGAGCTTCTGCCCCTCTTCTTTGGAGATGCACCTTTGTAAAACTCCTGTGGTACTCTTCCTATAGAGTTCACCCTCATGGACCTTGTATGCTTTGGAGTGGCGAACTATGCGTCGTGCTTCGGTCTGATCCTCTGGAAGCTAATGTTGTGTGAGGTAGGCTAGCAGGGGTTCTGTCTAGGGTGGGATTACGGCCATTACCTCATGTGCGGAAGGCGTTTCCTCGAGTGCGGAGCCGCCGATGACGTGATCGTCTTGTTCATTTTCGGGCGAGGTATTGTGAGCGGGCTCGTTGGATAGTGTACCGGCGGCGGCGGCCTGCCACACCACGAAGGGCTTAAAGAGCCGCTCGAGGATGGTGTTTTTGGGAACCTGGTCATGCTTGGCACCCATGCGGGCGAGGACGTCAGCTGCTTGATTGCTGTCTCTAGCAACATGGTGAAATTCTAGGCCCTCAAATCGAGCTGAAATTCGGAGGACCGTGTTTCTATATGTCGCCATCTTGGGGTCTTTGGCATCAAATTCACCGTTGACTTGTGAGATCGCCAAGTTTGAATCTCCCCTTACCTCGAGGCGCTGCACGCCCATTGATGTGGCCATACGAAGACCATGTAGTAGTGCTTCGTATTCGGTAGTGTCGCCTGTGGGAGAGATTAGGATGACCCAGCCCCCAGTCCGGCTAACATCTTTGAGCCGTCGAAGTACATTGTCTAGTGTGAGTATGTAGAGTACTCTCGGGGTAGTTCGGCCTCGGTCGATTCGGCTATGAAATCGGCCAGTACCTTAGATTTAATGGCTCGGCGTGGCTTATATGTTATGTTGAAGGGGAGAAGCTCGATGGCCCATTTGGCGATGCGGCCTGTGGCATCCCTGTTATTGATTATATCGTTCAAGGGGACCTCTGATGCCAATGTGACCAAACATTCTTGAAAGTAATGACATAGCTTTCGAGATGCCATGAAGACCGTGTAAGCTATCTTTTGATAGTGCGGGTATCGTGATTTGCATGGCGTAAGCACCTCGGACACGTAGTAGACCGGCTTCTGGACATGGAACTTGTGGCCCTCGAATTCCCGCTCTACGACAAGCACCACGCTGACCACCTGATTGGTGGCTGAAATGTATAGTAGCATGGGTTCGCCGATTCTGGGTGCGGCTAGGATAGGGTTGCCGACGAGGAGTGTTTTAATCTCCTCGAGTGCCATGGTTGCTTCATCTGTCCACTGGAAGTTCTTGGTCTTTTTAAGCAGTTTGTAGAGTGGCAATGCCTTTTCTCCGAGGCGGGATATGAAGCGGCTCAAGGCGGCCACGCATCCCGTTAGCTTCTGGACATGCTTACGCTCTGTTGGTATTGCGAGCTGAGATAGCGCTCTAATTTTGGCCGGATTGGCTTCAATTCCTCTATGGGAAACTATGAATCCGAGTAGCTTTCTGACGGGGACCCCGAAGACACATTTCTCCGGGTTGAGCCGTATGTCATAGGCCCACAGGTTGTCGAAGGTTTGGTGTAGGTCATCTATCAGTTGGTCGATGTGTTTCATTTTTACAACCACGTCGTCCACGTATGCCTCGACTGTTCTGTCAATTTGGTTTTCGAGGCATGTTTGAATCATTTGCTGGTATGTGGCTCCCATGTTTTTTAGTCCGAACGGCATGGTGTTGAAGCAGAAGGGGCCGTAGGGGGTGATGAATGCGGTTGCTACCTGATCGGACTCCTTCATCTTGATATGATGGTATCCGGAGTATGTGTCGAGGAAGCATAACGAGTCGTGTCCAGCGGTGGCATCGATGATCTAGTCTATCCTTGGCAGAGGGAATGGATCCTTAGGGCAGGCTTTGTTGAGGTCTTTGAAGTCGACGCAGAGCCGCCAGGACTTATCCTTCTTGGGTAACATAACCAGATTTGCTAACCACTCGGGGTGCTTGATCTTGCGGATGAATCTGGCCTCTAGTAATTTTGCAAGCTCTTCGCCCATGGCCTGCCGTTTGGGTTCGAAAAATCAGCGTAGGGTTTGTTTCACTGGCTTGAAGCCTTTCAAAATGTTGAGGTTGTGCTCTGCTAGCCTTCGTGGGATTCCTGGCATATATGATGGGTGCCAGGCGAATATTTCCCAATTTTCACGCCGGAATGTCCTCAGCGCCTCATCGACTGCGGGGTCTAGCTATGCTCCTATGGATGTCATTTTATTGGGATCTGTTGGGTGCACTTGAAATTTGACTATTTCGTCCGGTGGCTTGAACGATGTGGGTTTTTGTCTTTTACTGAGAACCATGTCATCCCTGTCAACTATAGTGCATAACGCTATCAACTCTTTGGCCGCGAGGGCTTCAGATAGTGCCTCTAGGGCGAGGGGTGCCGTCTTATTTTTGGCTCGCAAGGCTTTGCTCGGGTCGCTTTTAAGAGAGATCACCCCGTTGGGCCCTGGCATCTTGAGTTTCATATACCCGTAATGTGGTATGGCCTGAAATCTTGAGAATGCCTCACGTCCTAGAAGGGCGTGGTATCTGCTACGGAAGGGCACAATGTGAAATAGTAAGGGTTCGGATCTGTAGTTGTCGGGTGTACCGAACACAACGTCCAGGGTTACGCGTCCCGAGCAGTATGCCTCCCTACCGGGTATTATACCTCGGAATGTGGTATGACTGTGTTCGATGCGTGACTCGTTGAACTGCATTTTGTCTATAGTATCCTCGTAAAAGAGGTTAAGGCCACTGTCTCCGTCCATCAGCACTTTAGTCAGCCAGAAACCGTCGACAATGGGGTCGAGGACCAGTGCGGCCGGTGCGTGGTTGTTACAGGGGATTGGCTCGTCCTTCTTGTTGAAGGTGATATGCGTGGCCGCCCATGGCTGTGCGGTCGTCACTTGATATATTTGATTGAGCTCTCGAAGAGCCTTTTTCCTTTTATTGTTTGAGGCAAATGTCTCATATACCGTGAGGACATTGTGGTCCTGTGGTGAAGCCGAGGACTGTTTATCTGGGGGTGTAAGGCCCAAGATTGGCTCGCCATATTTGGCCACTTGTCTTACCACCCAACAGGCTCGAAGTCTGTGGGTTGGGTTTGCGTCTAGCAAGACCGAATGTATTGGGCATGGTTTATCCTGCAACTCGTCTAACACCGATCTGGGCCTAGTTTTATTAGGCTCGCACTCCGGTGACCGATTTGTGTAAGCCTGTCTAAGGCGAGGCCTTCCGTGATGCGTGGCGGGCTGTTGCCCCATGTTCAGCTGTTGCGCCCTCCACGTGTTCTCCATGGCGCAATACTTGCGTACCATGTCTGTTAGTTCGGTGAAGCTTTGAGTTTGGCGACGCGTGAGGGCGTTTAAGAGGCCCTCGTCCCTGCAGTTAAACTGGAAGGCTTTAATTATTTCTTTGTCACAGCAAGGTGCCATCCTGTTCTTTACTAGGAGAAATCTAGCCCAATAATGGTGGACTGTCTCGTTTGGTAGTTGTTTGACATACATGAGGTCCCATATGTCTGGGTTTCCCGAATCCGGAGAGTATTCTGTGTGGTGGGCGGGCAGGAAAATTTCGAGAATTCCCTCCTACCGCGGACCCGGACTATCCTTGATGGGTGGTTGAGTCATGTCTGGTTCTGACCGCATAGGGCTTGAATCCGAACTGGTGTGCGGCCGGATAGGCTCAAGGCCAGGACTCGTGCTGGGGGTTATGTCCGGACGTACATCTGGGCTGGTGTCTGACTCCGAGCTAGGGATTCGAGTGTACACCGTCTTCAGCTTACAAGGATGTGGCCCCTCTTGGGCCTCTTCGACTGTGGCGACGAGGTGCGTGACCGGAGGGGTGTTGATTTCTCGATTGTCGGGTTTAAGCCCGATCCGATCGTAGGCCGTGGGCCTGATAATAGAGATTCCCATTGCATGGAACAGACCTGCCAACTGATCTGCCGGCTGGGCACATGGGATGCCAGGCACTCCGGCGACTCAGCGGGAGACCTTGCGGGCGGTCCGTCGGAGTCGGGCTTCAGGGCCGGACTTTGAGAGATGCCAGATTTTTGCGAGTTTGCTGTTCCTGGGGTTGATGCCCTTGAACCAATGAATCCTTCAATGGGAGAGAAGCCTTCGATCTGGTCGAGGTGACTAGTGGGATCGGCGCGCACTAATATGCCGCCGAAGACGAGGAGGTGACCAGGGGTGATGAAGCCCTCGGTACGGGTGTGGTCTCCATCGACCGGTTGAGCCATCGACTCTTCTGGCGATCCCACAGCGGAACTCTCAATGAAAGCACCAATGTCGGTGTCAAAATCGGTAGACCTCGGGGTAGGGGGTCCCAAGCTGTGGATCTAGGGTCGATGGGTAACAAGGGATGACGAACACAATGTTTACCCAGGTTCGGGCCTTCTCGAAGAGGTAAAACCCTACGTCCTTCTTGATTGTATTGAATGTATAACGTGGTTTACATAGTAGATCTACCTCGAAGGCTATGAGGTGATGAATGTAGCTCTAACCCTAATGACTACAACCCTCGGTTTATATAGACACCGATAGGGTAAGGGTTACCGGAGATAGATTACAACAAGAGGGAAAGAGATCTCGTCCATCCTTGACTTGGAGAGCACACCACGGCTTCATAGATCTCCGGTCACCATACGGCTCCACCAGTCCAGCCCATGTACAATGGGCCGTCGCCCCGAGGACCCCTTAGTCCATGACTCCCTCACCTTCTAAGCTCATCAACCATCAGCTAGCAATGATCCATATTAGCCATATCCTCGATGATGAGGTTATCAAACATTGCTGCCTCTCTGGAATCCCGAGTGGCTGCACTAGGCAACACGACTTTCATGAAGACAATAATGAAGAACACCCACAGAGCCAGGTCATCTTTATCAGGATCATTGACAAGCACCTTGAGCTTATCCCTCAAATCTTTCATCTTGATATCCTGGCTTCTGCTGATGCCAAGATTTGATCTTAACCTCATCAAAGCATCATCGTATCCGTCCTCGAACGGCCTTGGTGCAGAACGACCACCACGAGGGAACCCAAACAGCTGTTGTATGCCATTGCTAGTGATGTGAAGCTTCTTATTCGCCTCACCCATGTCAAGAGTCATGGTATCAGGATCTATCTTCAGATACAAGACTCCCGTCAGAGGGCGGGAAATGTTACCCTTCACCTTCCAATCAAAAATAGAACCAAAACCAGTTGCATGAACTCTGACCAGATGGTGACTCTTGAGAAAACGAGCACAAGTATCTATCTCTTTCAGCAAACCGCACGGTTATATTCAAATGCCGTGAGTCACCTTCATCCACGACAACACTTTGCTTTATTCCTCTTCTCTGCTTGACCGGACTCCTCATGTTAATAGGCTGAAAAGGAAATCAAGAAGGCATGATTTAGGTCAATGAATCTAAAAAACAAAAGAAACCCATGAAGGCAAAAAAGATGATTGCACAAGTTCAACTAATAAACCAGCTACAATACAAACAGATATACAAGACCGAAAAACAAAAAGACCAAAACCACTAACACAAACAAAATGATGCAAACAATGATGTGTAGCATAGATCATTCAGCCATTGATTCAGTGGCATGCCTGGAAGGGTACTCACAAATTTCAGAATGATCAAGCCTCACCTGCCACCATCCCTACCCGGACACAACTCACGCTTGGAAGTACAACTAGTAAACCACATACAGTACAAACACATATACCAAACCAAAGTCATGTGAACACCAAAAAAAAAGTTGAACTAAATACTAATAAACAAATACTAGAGATCACACAACTTCCAGACATCAACCCATTCACTATGTACCCTAATTCAGGCAGACTAGAACAAAGCAATATAACTTAACCATGACAACTGATAAACCTAGCAAATTTCAAATACCACACACAAAAACAAAATACCAGTGCATCTTCATCTTCAGAATTAACTTCAAGATCATCTCCCTCAAATGCAGGATCTTCAGCCTCGACACGAGCACGCTTCTTCACACCTTTGTTCACCTTTACAGGAGGAACTTTGACTTCTTATTTTCCTTCAACGAAGAGCGCTCGGGAAGAGGATATGAAGAAGGCTTGTTATATGCCAAAACTCGTGGACTCTGGCGAACAGGGGAGCCATCAACAGTGCTTGGACCAATCTTGACAGCAACACTATCTACACCGGCTTTGCTATCACTAGTCTGGCAAGCAGCTTTCACACACGGGCTACGCCTCGGCGTGCCATCAGAATTTCGATCTCCCAACTTCCTCTCCAAAACAGTTATTTTCTCCTTGACTACATCACGAGAAAGCACTTGAGTCAACTGAGTCTGCAACAAGTTCATCTTCCCAGGCATGTCAGTTCCATCAGCCCCAGGATGACTAGTACAACCAGCCTCGACACCACCTTCATCATGTCCAGCTTGCACACCATCCTCAACGTGTGGATGCATGCAAGCAGCCTTTTGACGCCATTCCAACTCCTTTCTCTTGATATGATCACTCTTCTTCTTTCTTGCCCTTTCATCCTCCAACTGTAGTTGTAGAGGAACATCATCAGCCTGAGTAATAGGCTTGGTGCCATCCACACTCTGAGACTAACTCACAGACAACTACAAGCTCCCATCTCCATCACCAAAATTGAGAGAATAAATCCCATCATTAATATGTTTGACAACATCACTAATGTCCTCAGCAACACCATGGCTATCATTCGCTGCATCAACCAATAACATAAGCACACACAAAAAAACAATCAACACTACAGAAACAGATAAATAAGATGCAGAGCGACACACACAAACAAAAGGAATAACTAAGGTAACTCAACACATTTATGTAAACACAGCTATTAAAAAGAGAAAATAAAAGAGTAAGACCAACAACACTCGCAAGTTCTTCTAGAGGATTTGGTATCTCAAAAATAGCATTCACAAGATCTTAATGGGGGTCTGATGTGTCAGAATCAGGAGGTACTAGCACTCCAACATCTGCAACAACATAATAGCCAGCAAAAAAAACTACTATGCAAAAATATGATCAAGAACTCACTTCAATCGTATGAACTCTACCAATGCACAAATATGACAGTACCTCAGTTCATGAACATGACCATCAACCAATAAATCATATAACAGCACAACTGGCACAACCCAGTTCAAAATGTGCACCGTTTCAACATGCTAGCAGTTCTTCTCAAACAGGTACAAACTATTCAGATGGCACTACCCAGTTCAAACTGTACATGATGTTCAGTACTGCAATATAGGTGGAGGTTAAAACGACATAAAAATACACATACCACACATTCCAGGGCAAAAAATCAACAACTAGTAATATCCATACAACAACCATATGAATCACAGGACAAAAACCCTATTATGCACCAAACCTAATAAAAGACCAAGCACCCAACAAAAAGAAAAGTTTCAGCAGAATGTATTACCTGCGTCCACATTCTTGGGACTCGATGGCGTACCCATCGAGATCTACAAACCAGACAACCGCCGATCCAGACCTGCAAAAGACATGAGCAAAACTTAGGGTTCTTACAGGTTACAAAGGAAGCACACCAAACAAGCAAAAATCTTACAACCAAGCAGAAATTCTGCCACCGAATCCAGACGGAGACCCGCACGCCGCTCGTTGGAAAAAACCACGCCACCAAAAGCTTCTCCTTGTGAAGACTAACAAGACGGTAGGGGAGGAACAAGTTAGAAGCCAGCAAAATCAGGAGTTGATGGGAAGAGAGGGGAGTGGAGAGGACAGGAAAGGAAACAACATGCCACACAAAGCTTCTCCTGCAGTTCCAGCCGCCGGATGATGCTCCCGCGACAATAGTGGAGAAGCAGGTTCCTGCGGCGAAGAGGAGAGGGGAAGGAAAAAAGAAATGACTTTCAATAACTAGACGAGAGAGCGGAGGGGAGAGGAGAGGAAGTAAGAGGCGAGTGGGAGAAAACCGAACGGGCAAAGCCCACGATCGTGGGAGAAAAAAAGACGGGCAAAGCCCACGATCTCAGGGCAGTTACTAATAATAATAATAATTAAATACAATAACAAAAATAACAACTAATGCGCAAAAAATAAACGTTAAAGACAGTCAGTTCAATAAATACTATCACAAAAGTACAATTGAATGCCTTAGATAGATTATTCAAAATTAACTACAATTTAAAAAAAAATCATAACAGTAAGTGCAAAAAAATAATAACTGGCGCTACACTTCCGGTCACAAGTCACGTAACGGACTCGCTTACTCCTGCTTGTTCCTAGTTTCAACTGCCCGTACGGACACCCCCCCCCCCCTCCCAAGCCAAGCCTCACGCTGACGCAGATGTGCAAAGGTACAAAAACAAAATATAGTTAAGTACAACAATGCCACGTCAAGCCGTGCTGGTGTTTCCCTATTCATTCCAAACCCTCCAAAAAAACCCACCCCTAAGATAGATAATGGGGACAAGTCATGTTATGGACTCGCCTCTGCATGCGACACCGCGGCATGCTGCGTCGTCGCCTGCTGCGGCTCGTTCGGCTCGTTCTTGGCTCGGCCTCGCACTACCACGGCATTGCACTCGTTGGACAGGCGCAATGCGGTTATTCTATTTCCCCTCACCCCACGCACCCACACCCCTAAGATAGATAATGGGGTTGTTTCTTCACCACTTGGTTCTGACGCGGTTGTTCATCAGTTCAAATGTCGGAGTAAATGACCACGGGTAGCCACATCAGTCCCCCATGGTATTTTGAGACATCGGGGCTGGCTGCGCCCCTCACACCTTTCGGAAGCACGACCGCCTTCTTGGGCCGGCTGGTCCAAGTGACCGGCTGCTAGAAGGCGGCAGGACCATGGAAGGCGGCCGCGAGGGAGCCGACTCCTGGCAGACGGCCCCTCGTCCCCTCGAAGTCAGCACCACATCACCACGATAAGACAAGGCATGGCTGCAGTGCAGCCTGCCACCCCCGAATCCAGGATGGGACGTGGCCACAGAGCTGTGTACTGGGCGGACACCCCCCGCCCAGTGCGGCACTATTGCCGCACAGTCTGTGACATCATTAGCGCCAGAGGGAGCCACGCTCCCACGACGGGCGGTCGGTACGGCCCGCAGGCGGCGGGCCCTACCTGTCCGCGAGCCACCAGAAGGCGGCAAACCTCCAGCAGGCAGCAACAAGGGAGGGCCGACTCCTAGCAGGCGGCCCTCCTCCCCCTTGGAGTCTGTGCACCATTAACCAGACGAGACGGTGTATGGCTACAGCGAGTACCCGTCAGGCGGCGGGACTGTAACCATGTTCCCCTCGATCAAGCCTTCGTCATCGAGGGTGAGGCTACAGCATAAAGCAGTCAACATGGCCCACCAGGCGGGAGGCCCCAGCGATCGGCGGTGAAGCTGGCAGCCAGAGACGCTGACGGCCGGGTCCTACCCCAGCCGGATTACCATTGTACCCCTGGGGGGTAGGCCTATATAAACTCCCCAGGCTCACCCATGCAAAGGGTTCAGCACCCACGCCACTCACACACACTCGTAGAGCGAGGAGTAGAGCTAGCCTTGCCCTTCTCCCTCCTCTAGCCGAAACAGCTCAAGGAGCAAGCTTGTAGCTACCTTGTTGATCATAGTCATCATGCGGAGACCCTGCAGAGCAGGACTAGGGGTGTTATCTCCGAGGAGAGCCCCGAACCTGGGTAAGATTCGCAGGCGTATGCGGTCTCGCTCACTCCCACTTCTAGAGCCCGGCGACGTACTCTTGTCCCCATCCATGATAAGCCACCCCCTGGCATATGTCGCACGATATCCCTGACATTTGGCGCCCACCATGGGGCAAGGTGCACCGTCGCCCGGAAACACGTTCTGGACGGGAACCCTCTTCCTTCCTGGCGAGCGCAGCCAGCCCGGCACACCCGATGGCGTTTGCGCTGACACACTGCGTGGCATGGAAGCCGCCTGCACCGCGAGCTGCCTCGCTGACCTCATCGGCGGGATCCGCCTCTCCGACGAGCCCGCACCCAACCCGGGTGCAGGCAGCTTCGAGAGCTGCCTTGTCGACCCCCTCGGCAAGCTTCACATCACCAGCGAGCCGGCCTCCGACCTGGAGTCTGTTGGCTCCACCGACCCACCCGTCGACATGGTCATCGACGCCGATGCCGCGCCTTCTGATACCTTCCCCGGTGACGTAGTGATCTTCGACGACATGCTCCCTGCTGCTGACGGCAGCACCGGCACCAGCACCGTCACCAAGGCGCTGGTCATCAGCCACGATGGAGCCCTCGGCGAGGCCGACCGGGACCCGTTGCGGGTGGCAATGCAAGACCTGTCCGCACCCATGGCACCCGGTGCGAGTGGTGAAACGCTGGAGGCGTGCCGCGTCGCACTCCTCGACAGCGCCAACAAGTTGGCAGCCATGAGACGTCTCACCGAGGCCTACCAGCGCGAGATCGACCGCGCCGTCTGCAGCACGCCGGCTGCTGGCGAGCCCAGCCGCGCGGGCACGGTTCGGCAGCGCGGCGCGGCCATCGCCAACATGCTGGGGGCCGACCGCCCAGTCTACGCCACGCCAATGGAGAACTTACACGCCGCCCAGGTGGCAGCAGACGAGCTGGACCGCCTGGAGGGCGACGAGCGTCGCTGCATGATGGAGCGCGTCCAGCAGCTCATCGATGTGGCCACCGCACAGCAAGAAGCCGGCCGCCGCGTGGTGGAACCCGGCTTGCAGGCCGGGAACCTTCCCCCTCGCCGAGAGCACGACGCGACCTCCCGGACGCCGACAGACGGCGCCCGCGACCGAGGAGACCAAGAGCCGGTTGTTAGCCGCAGCCACACATGCATCACCATCGAGCACGACCAAGACGACTACCCATGAGCAGTAGAATGGCGGGACGATCGTCCGCCTCCCCCGCGCAGGGAGAGGCGCGCCTCCCCGCCGCCCGTTGAGCATCCGACTCTCGGAGGCCGGCTGGGCCCCCGTGAAGGAGTCGGAGAAAATGACGCCCGCTACCGGATCAACCACTTGGCTCGATCCCTGGCGTTAGAAGAAGAAGATGCGATCGGCCCGCCTTGTTTCGGCCCCCGCATTCGTGACGAGCCCTTCCCCAAAGGGTTCTCGCTTCCTCGAGACACTCCCAAGTACAACGGTTCCGTGAAGCCGCAGGATTGGCTGGTTGACTACTCCACCGCCGTCAGCATAGCAAACGGCAACAAGCGCGTTGCCGTGAAGTACGTTCCGCTCATGCTCCAGGGCACGGCCCAGACATGGCTGAACAGCCTCAAGCCCTACAGCGTCAACAGCTAGCTGGACTTTACCGAAGTTTTCATCTGCAACTTCACCAGCACCTACAAGCGGCCGCCCAAGCCCCGCCAGCTCTCCCTGTGCGTCCAAGGCCCAACCGAGTCCACCCGCGAGTACTTGACGCGGTGGGCCGAACTGCGCAACTCCTGCGAAGGGGTGCATGAGGTGCAAGCCATAGAATACTTCACTACCGGGTGCCGAGAGGGCACCTTACTCAAGCACCGACTCCTCTGCGACAAGCCGGCCACACTCGACGAGCTGCTAATCATAGCGGACAAGTACGCCACCGCCAACTCCTCCATGAAGTCGGAGCTCCGAGTGGACGCGTCTGGAAAGATGCTCCCTCGGGACCCTCAGACGCCTGCTGGCGACTCCAGTCGGCGCCAGCAGTCGAACGACAACAAACGTAAGGCCCAGCAGCCGGCTTCCACCAGCTGGCAGGTGGCAGCAGTTGAAGACCAACAGCCGAAAGGGCAGCCCGGCCCCAAGCGTCAAAAAGGCGGCAAGCCTGCTTGGTTGCCCGCTTTCTCCTTCGAGCAAACCCTTGATGCTCCCTGCAAGTTCCACAGCGGCGCGAAGCCGTCCAACCACACCACCCGAAAGTGCCACTGGCTCACCCGCATTGCCAAAGGCGAAGGACTGCCCCCTCCGCCTGCTGGCCCGCCGGCTCCGCCTCCTCAGCAGCCAGCGGCCCGCCCCGTCGGCGCAATTCAAGATGAATTCCCCGAAGAACACGGAGCCTATGTCGTCTTCACCAGTGTGGCCGACGACAGGCACAGCCGGCGTCAGCAGCACCACGAGGTGAACACGGTCGCTTCTGAGGTCCCAGAGTTCATGCACTAGTCCGAGAGGCCCATCAGCTGGAGCCGCGCTGACCACCCGGAGGTGATGCCTTCTCCGGGTTCCTACGCCCTGGTGCTGGATGCCACCTTTTCAATGGAGCGGCGTGCCTGTCGCTTCTCCCGAGTTCTGATAGATGGTGGTAGCAGCATCAACATCCTCTACCGTGACACCCTGGAGAAGCTGTGTGTCAAGGAGAAGCAGCTCCAGCCCAGCCAGACTGTCTTCCATGGCATTGTACCTGGCCTTTCCTGCACTCCAATCGGCAAGATCAAGATAGATGTCCTCTTCGGAGACAAAGATCACTTCCGCTGCGAGCCAATCTGGTTCGAGGTGGTGGACCTGGAGAGCCCCTACCATGCGCTCCTTGGCCGGCCTACTCTGGCCAAGTTCATGGCGGTGCCACACTACGCTTACCTCAAGATGAAGATGCCGGGTACCAAGGGCATTATCACCATAGCCGGTGACTACCAGAAGTCGGCCACGTGTGCTGCTGCCAGCAGTCGGCTGGCCGAGTCCCTTGTCATTGCTGCAGAAAGGCGGCTCCTTGACCGAGTTGTGGCCATGGCCAGCAAGCAGCCGGACCTGTCACCGGATCCCAAGGAGTCAGAGGCCCAGGGCTCCTTCCAGCTGGCCAAAGAAACCAAGAAGATTCCCTTGGACCCTGAGCACCCGGAGAGGTTCGCTGTCATGGGGGCCCACCTCGACAGTAAATAGGAAAGCGAGCTCGTCGATTTCCTCCGTGAGAATCGGGACATCTTCGCATGGTCTCCCAAGGACATGCCGGGTGTTCCGACGGATTTTGCTGAGCACAAGCTACATGTCAGATCAGATGCAAAACCAGTTAATCAACCCCTCCGCCGCTTGTCAGAAGAGAAGAGAAGGATTTTTGGCGAAGAGATTGCCCGGCTTCTGGCGGCTGGCTTCATCACGAAAGTGTTCTTTCCAGAATGGCTTGCCAACCCAGTCCTTGTACTGAAGAAGAACAACAAGTGGCACATGTGCATTGATTACACCAGCCTCAACAAAGCTTGCCCCAAAGATCCGTTTGCTCTGCCTCGGATAGACCAAGTGATTGACTCCACAGCCGGATGCGAGCTGTTGAGTTTTTTGGATGCCTACTCTAGCTACCACCAGATCAAGCTGAACCCGGTCGATCGGCTGAAGACCGCCTTCATCACACCATTCAGAGCCATCTGCTACCTGACCATGACATTCGTCCTGAGAAATGCCGGTGCCACGTTTCAGCGTTGCATGCAGAAGTGCCTCCTCAAGCAACTCGGCAGAAATGCCCACGTCTATGTAGACGACATTGTGGTGAAGACGGAGAAGCGTGGCACCCTCCTGGAGGATCTCAAGGAGACCTTCGATAATCTGCGCCGTTTTCAAATCAAGCTAAACCCAGAAAAGTGTGTCTTTGGAGTCCCAGCCGGCCAGCTCCTTGGTTTCCTTGTCTCAGAACGCGGCATCAAGTGCAACCCTGTGAAGATCAAGGCCATTGATCGGATGGAGAGGCCCACCCGGTTGCGAGACGTCCAGAAGTTCACCGGGTGCTTGGCATCCCTCAGCCGTTTCATCAGTCGGCTGGGCGAGAAGGCTCTTCCCCTGTACCAGCTAATGAAGAAAACCACTCACTTCGAGTGGAACGACAAGGCGGATGAGGCCTTTCTCCAGCTCAAGAAAATGCTGACTACGCTGCCTGTCCTGGCGGCTCCGGCTGCTAAGGAGCCCATGTTCCTCTACATCGCCGCCACCAGCCGGGTGGTCAGCACTGTCATTGTGGTCGAGCGCCCGGAGGACGGCAAGGCACAGCCGGTCCAGAGGCCCGTCTACTACCTGAGTGAAGTGCTGTCGGCCTCCAAGCAGAATTACCCCCACTACCAGAAGATGTGCTATGGCGTATACTTTGCCGCCAAGAAGCTCAAGCAGTACTTTCAAGAGCACTCCATCACGGTTGTCTGCACTGCCCCACTTGCCGAGATCATAGGCAACAGAGATGCATCAGGCCGGGTGGCCAAGTGGGCCATTGAGCTAGCTCCCCACACCATCCTCTACCAGCCCCGCACCGCCATCAAGTCCCAAGCGCTGGCCAACCTCCTCGTCGACTGGGCTGAGACCTAGTACCTGCCGCCGGCGCCGGATTCCACCCATTGGCGAATGCACTTTGATGGGTCAAAGATGCGCACCGATCTGGGAGCCGGCATCGTCCTCACCTCTCCCAAAGGCGACAAGCTCAAGTACACATTGCAAATTCACTTTGCCGCCTCCAACAACATGGCCGAGTACGAGGCACTCGTCCACGGGCTCCGACTGGCCAAAGAGATTGGCATTCGCCGGATTCTGTGCTACGGCGACTCGGACTTGGTAGTCCAGCAGTCGTCTGGCGACTGGGACGCCAAGGATGCTAACATGGCGAGCTACCGCTTCCTCGTCCAGTAGATCAGTGGATACTTTGACGGGTGCGAGTTCCTTCACGTGCCACGAGCCGACAACGAGCAAGCTGATGCCCTGGCATGGATTGGCTCCACCCGCCAAGCGATACCAGCCGGCGTCTCCCTCCAATACCTCCGCAAGCCGTCTATCAAACCATCGCCAGAGTCTGAGTCCATCTTCGTGCCAGCTACTCCCGGAACAGTCGGATCCGACTCGGGGGCTGCAACAGCCGGCCCGGGGACTTCGGCAGGCGGCTCGGGGACTACAGCAGTCGCACCCGGCCCAGGAACTTCAGAACCCGGCCCGAGGGCTGTGGCAGTCGGCCCTGGGACGTCGGCAGGCGGCTCAGGGACTGCAACAGCCGGCCTGGGGACTTTGGCAGGCGGCTCGGGGACTGCAGCAGTCGCACCCGGCCCGGGAAGTTCAGAACCCGGCCCGAGGGCTGTGGCAGTCGGCACTGGGACGTCGGCAGGCGGCTCGGGGACTGCAGCAGTCGCACCCGGCACGGGGACTTCAGAACCCGGCCCGGGGGCTACAGCAGTCGGCCCGGGAACTTCAACGACACAACAGGCGGCGGCCGACTCCAACCCGCCTCCTCCCAACCCAACCGCCCTGGTTCCAGTGGCCGTGATGACAGTGGTCGAAGCACCATCATGGGCGCAGCCCATCCTCAACTTCCTGGTAAACGGAGAGCTACCAACCGACGAGACCTTGGCCCGGCAAGTGCAACGCCGGGCAGCAGCATACACGATAGCGAACAGAGAGCTTGTCAGACACAGTGTGACTGGCGTCTTCCAGCGTTGCGTTGAGTCAGAAAAAGGCAAGGCAATCCTCAGAGACATCCATCAAGGCGAATGCGGCCACCACGCGGCCTCCAGATCCCTCGTCGCCAAAGCTTTCCGCCATGGATTCTTCTGGCCAACTGCTTTGGACGACGCCAAGGACTTGGTCAAGAAGTGCAAAGGGTGCCAGAAATTCGGCTCCAAGCAACACCTGCCAGCTTCTGCACTCAAGACCATCCCCCTCACTTGGCCATTTGCCGTCTGGGGGCTGGACATGGTGGGCCCGTTCAAAACAGCACGCGGCGGCATGACTCATCTGCTGGTCGCCGTGGATAAATTCACCAAGTGGATTGAAGCAAAGCCAATTAAGAAGCTGAACGGTCCGACTGCGGTGACCTTCATCACAGATATCACCGTCCGGTACGGCATACCGCACAGCATCATCACCGACAATGGCACAAACTTTGCCAAAGGCGCCTTGGCCCGTTTCTGCACGACGCAGGGCATCCGACTGGACTTAGCGTCCGTCGCCCATCCACAGTCAAACGGCCAAGTCGAGCGAGCAAACGGCCTCATCATGTCCGGCATCAAGCCCCGACTGGTCGAGCCGCTGGAGCGCTCGGCCGACTACTGGATCAAGGAGCTACCGGCCGTCCTCTGGAGTCTCCGGACCACGCCGAACAAATCGACCGGCTTCACTCCCTTCTTCCTCGTGTACGGGGCCGAGGCTGTCATCCCAACTGACATCGAGTTTGACTCGCCTCGCATCACCATGTACACGGAGGCGGAGGCAAGGGAGGCACGAGAAGACGGCGTCGACCTGCTGGAAGAAGGCCGGCTGCTGGCACTCAGCCGGTCCGCCATCTACCAGCAGGCCCTACGCCGCTACCACAGCCGGAAGGTCAAGCCACGATCTTTCCAAGAGGGGGACCTTGTGCTCTGGCTGATCCAGCGAACAGCCGGCCAGCACAAGCTCTCGGCCCCTTGGGAAGGACCCTTCATCATCAGCAAAGCCTTGGGCAATGACTCCTACTACCTCATCGACGCGCAGAAGCCCAGGGCACACAAGAGGGACGATTCCGGCAAGGAAACGGAGCGCCCATGGAACGCAAATCTCCTCCGAAGATTTTACAGTTAATGTAGTATGTACCACGCTACCTTTCGCATTAAGAGTGAAGGCATCGGGTCCCTCGAGGAGCACTCGGGGGCTACCCTTTTTATCTGTACGATAAGTTTATGCCTGAGAGTGTGTTGTTTCATTTCTCCGCCTGGCACCGGGTCCGACTAGTCGGCCTGGGGGCTCGCCGCCTTGTCCTATGTTGGTGCCACCTGCGGTCGGAAAAGTAGTGTGCCGACATCTAAGCCCTCTCTTGCCTTAAGCCGCAGCTCGCAGAGCGACTGTCCGGCTTGCAAGAGCTAAAGGCAGGAAACGGTGTCCACATGAAAAATGACTAAGGAAAAAAAGCATCAACATAGGCTAAACCAGGCTCCTCGCCTGGCCATTCGGCTGCTGGGCAGCCGGCCGGCCGGCTTCTCACTTGACTTGCTACATTCTAAATGGCCAAAGTACTTGTCTTCCTGAAAATGGCCAAGTACCGGACCCAGCCACAGACCGCTGAGCGGCTGTCCGGCTGGCAGTCCGGTAGCCAAAGGAAGGCGGCAAAGGAAAAAGCCAAAAAAGAACAGAAAAGCAAGACCAAGTCAGAACCCGGCAGAGTACAACTTGTGCGAATAAAGTTAATTTACATAGCAAAAGCTCTTAGCCAGCATTCAACAAAGTTTGAATACACCCCCAGTGGGTTGAATTGCGCGAATTCACTTGCTTGTTCAAAAGATTACAAGAACAGGAAAAGATAAGATGACATGGCCATCTAGGCCAGGGAAGTAGCAGGTGGGTCCGACGGGTTGGCAGAGGCAGCGGCGCCGGATGGTGGAGCGGCCGACTGAAGGGTCTCGGCCTGATCGCCCCCGGCAGCAGTCGGTGTGGTAGCACGCGGCTCGTTGGTCGAGGCTTGGTCGGGCTGAGGCCGGCTATCCGCTCCGTCGTCCGGTGCGTCGTCTTTGTCGTCCTCGTCCTCTTCGTCCTCGCCCTCGTCGCTGGAGGCGATCTCTTCTGCCGAGTCCCCCGCATCCCCCGGGTTCAGCCCGAACTAGCTGGGCGGCACCTCAGCGCCTTCCTCGTCCAGCTCGGGGATGAAAACGGTGGTGTTGGCATACTCGGCGATCGCCGCCGCACGTTGAGTAAGCGCAGGGCCCACCGCCGCCAGCTCCGGTCCGGCCTCCTGCCGGAAGGTGGCCAGCTGGGCCAGGTCCAGCCCAGGATACCACGCCTTGGCAAACTCCAAGGCCGTCCGCGCACCCGCCCGAGCCGCGGCGCCCTTCCAAGCCTCAAAGCGGCCGACCGCTACCTCCAGCCAGTCGGCAGTCCGACTGGGGGTACGTGGAATTTGAGTGTCGGGCCAAAAGGCGGCCAACACCTGAGCCCCAGCACGCTGCAGGCGGCGAAGCATCCTGTGAGCCGGCTGCAGGCGCGTCTTGACGGCCAGAAGCTGCTCGCCGAGATTCTGGGGCACGTTGGGCGCAATGTCCGCGCCCGCCTTCCTCCGCACGTCGTGACGCGCCTCGATGGCCTGGCTGGCGGCGACGGAGTGACTGGGAAAGTATTCTGCACAAGAAGAAAATCAAAGATTAGAAGCCAGAGGCCGACTCCTGCTGCAGTCGACGGCTGTTCAAAAGAAAAAGTAACTTACCATCAATCATGTCCTCGATCTCGCCGTCGCCATCGGTCAGGAGTCTCTCCTTCTCGGCCCAGTTCGAGCGTTGACTCTCAAACTCGGTCTTGAGGGAGTCTTCCTCCTCCTTCAGCTTCTGGAGCTCCGCCTTGTGCCGCTCCGCCTGGTCCGCCAGCTCCTTGGCCAGGCGGTCGCATTCCTGGGCTGCCTGGCTGCGCTCCTGCTCCTTGGTATGGAGCGCGGACTCGGCCTCGCCCAGGCGCTGCCGCAGATCTGTGGCGGCCTCTGCCAAAAACGAAGAAAAAATAAAACCATCAACACCAATGAAAAGTAGTTGCCAGGAGATCCGGCCCGACTGCTCAGCAGTCGGCCCGAATCTCGGGGACTACACCCAGCGGGTGCGCTGACGCGCCCCCGCAAGGAAGAAGACCAAGTACTTACTTTGGCTCTCCGTTAGATCGGCGGTCTGCTTGGTCAGCTCCTGGAGCTGAGAGTTATAGGCAGCCGCACGGATGTTGTGGTAATCCTGCAACAAAGACAACAGAAGAAGGTAACGAGTCAGTACTCGGAGCTCGACCTGAAGTTCCGAGCTGCCTGCTCAGCAGCCGGCCCGGAACTCGGGGGCTACACCCAGTGGGTGCGCTGGTGCGCCCCCACGGAAGATTACAAAGAAACAAAAACAAGAAACGTACCCGGACGGCCGCCCGCGTCGCCAGGAACTCCTGCGTGTACTGCTGGAGAGCGGCGCCTTGGGCGGAGAACCAGGCCAGGACTTCTTGAGAGGCCGCGTTCAAAACACCCGTACCACCCCCAGACGTCCAATCCGGTGGGGCGGCGCTGGTAGCCTCGGCGTCGGGGGCCGACGAGCTAGCAGCCCCGACCTCCAACGGCCGCGGTGCTGAGGCCGCCCTCCCCGCACGCCGACGCACCGGGATACGGGTTGCAGGAGTCGGACCCACCACCAACTCGCCGCTGGCTGGCGGCACCAGCGACACGTCGGGATGACCGCCCTGGGCATCGGCAGCCGGCGTGCGCCGGGGCACCTCCGACTCCGGGATAACAGGGTCCCCTCCCCTCTCTTGGATCGGCTGGTCATCGCCGGCCCCTCCAGTCGGAGCCTGGACCTCCAGCACCACAGGCTCCGCAGATTGCGGACCGGTGGACTCCGGAGCCCAGCTGTGGGATGCCTCCTCCGCCTGCACCTTGGCGGCCGCGTCCGCCTGCTCCTTGGCCGCGATGTCAGCTTGGGCCTTGGCCGCCGCGTCGGCCTCCGCCTTCTCCTGGGCCGCAGCTTCCCGCTCCTCTCGCACCTCCCGCACTTTCTTCACCGTCGCCTCCTGGAGGGCGGCGAGTGGATCCACGCGGCGGGGGCCCGCGACATCATCTGCCGCCCCGATCACCAAGCCGGACGGGGCTCGCGACAAGGAAAGTGGGGCACTGTGCGCCAAGGGAGGAAGAGAATAAAAAGATCGCAAAGATAGAAGAAAAACAAACACAAAGCAAGATGCAAGAAAGGACAAGGCACTTACGCGGACACCAACGGGAGCCGCTTTGGGGCTTTCTGGAAGAGGGCCGCCTTCGCGGCAGCCTCTTGCCGCTTGGTCGCGGCGGTCGAGGTCCTAGCCTTCTTGGGCCAGCTGCCAAACAACCCGGCGTCGGCCCGGCGCTTCGACGCGCCGGCTGCTGTAGTCGGCGCGGCCGAGGAACTGGCGCCCACCCTGTCGGCGCCATGGGCATGGCGCCGCTCTTCGTCCTCCTCCTCGTCATCCGGCTAATCCCCAAGGCCACCTCCTAAGGAGTCGCCTGCTCCCTCGTTGCCACCGCCTGTGGCGTCGTCCTCCTCCTGCGCGGCCGCCCCCAAGTCAGGGTCGTCCACGTCACTCACCAACCGGTCCGCTATGTACTGGTGACCCGGGGCCGGTGTGTCAGTGGCCGTCTGGCCCGGGAAGCGCTGCATCAAGGCCGACTGGTCAGGCGGCAAGAAAGAACCCGGACGAACAAAGGAAAAAAGAATAAGGAAACGTACCGGAGGCGACGGGTTGGCCCGGCTGTACGGCGGCTTGCCGAACTGCCACTCCGTCTCCGACAGCTTGCAGTCAGAGAAGAAGTTCACCATGCGGACCACCTCCACGTCCGGCATCACCTTGGTGGACAGCCGGCACGGGTCCCGGCGCCCACTCATGTCGCTGATCAAGTGAGGCCGGGCTTGGAGGGGCAGCACTCGGTGCTTCACGAACGCGGCCAGCAGGTCCGAGGCCTTGAGGCCCTCCGACGCCGTCATCTCCTGGAGCCGAAGGAGCGTGGTGGAGCACGCGGCCGACAAGGTCCTCGGCCGGAACTTCCAGTTGGTGCGAGGCCCAACAGGCGGGCCGGCTGCGTAGGCCGGCAGGTTGACGTAGTCCCGCGTCGAGTGGATATTCTCGACGTAGAAGTATGACTTATGCCATAGTTTGGCCGACTGCAGTAGGGCGAGAGCTGGGAAGCGAACCCCGGATCCCGTGCGCCGCACCGCGACGCAGGCTCCGCACTGGGCCGCCTCGTTCTTGGCGGCGGTGCCAACCTTGAGGTAGAAGAGCTCTCCCCACAGCTCGAGTGTGGGGAGCGTGCCGAGGTAGCCCTCGCACAGGGTGACGAAGGCGGAGAGCAGCACCACCATATTCGGAGTGAGGTGGTGGGGCTGCACTCCGTAGAAATCCAAAAAAGAGCGAAGGAATCCGCTCGCCGGAAGGCCGAAGCCGCGGAGGAAATGCAACCGGAAGACGATGCCCTGGCCGCCTTCCGGCGCCGGCAAGATCTCCCTTTCGGGGGGGACACGCACCTTGATGTTCGATGCATGGGGAAGCCGCCGCGTCTGGCGGAGGAACTCCAAGTGCCCGTCGTGGACATTGGAGCTGTCCCAGTCGCCCGCACGGCCGCTTTGCGCCATGGGCTCCATGCTCGGCGGCGGCGCAAGGTGGCTGCGGCGCGAGGAGGTCCGGCAACGGCGGGCTGCGGCAGTACTCCGACGAGAGGAGAGGCCGCGGCAATAGCAAGAAGAAGAGGAAGGAGAAAAGCAAAGAGAAGGGAGAGGAGGGCGCGCGTGCGTTCTGCCGCCCCCTCCTCCCCCTACTTATAGCCCTCTGGCGACGGAGCCGAGGGGGCGAGACGTGGGGGGCGCAAGATTAATTGCGCCCACTCCCCCCACGACCCCGCAGTTACAGCGCCGTAATGGCGTGTATTAATCACACCTGGGAAGCGCAACCGCCCGCCATGGCCGCAGCGGATCCGCACGCGTGCCGAGGCCCTGTAGTGGCGGGCCCAGGCCTGCGGTGATGTCTCGTCGTGCACGCGGGCTGGCAGGCCGGCCTGGCCTGCTGGCGCCGCGTGGCGAGCGAGCAACGGGCGGCAAGCCTGTCGTCCGGCTGGCACTCTACCCGGCCTCCGCACGACGATTCGAATTCGCCAGGCGGCCGGCCTGGCCTTGGCCAGCTCCTGGCAACCGACCTCTCCAAAAGATGGACGAAGCCCAACTACCAGACCACTCAGAGTAGGAAGCTGCTGAGGCTCCTTGTTTTTCAGCCGCGGTGCCCCACCAGCTTCGGGGACTACTGTCGGAGTAAATGACCACGGGTAGCCACATCAGTCCCCCATGGTATTTTGAGACATCGGGGCTGGCTGCGCCCCTCACACCTTTCGGAAGCACGACCGCCTTCTTGGGCCGGCTGGTCCAAGTGACCGGCTGCTAGAAGGTGGCAGGACCATGGAAGGCGGCCGCGAGGGAGCCGACTCCTGGCAGACGGCCCCTCGTCCCCTCGAAGTCAGCACCACATCACCACGACAAGACAAGGCATGGCTGCAGTGCAGCCTGCCACCCCCGAATCCAGGATGGGACGTGGCCACAGAGTTGTGTACTGGGCGGACACCCACCGCCCAGCGCGGCACTATTGCCGCATAGTCTGTCACGTCATTAGTGCCAGAGGGAGCCACGCTCCCATGACGGGCGGTTGGTACGGCCCGCAGGCGGCAGGCCCTACCTGTCTGCGGGCCACCAAAAGGCGGCAAACCTCCAGCAGGCAGCAACAAGGGAGCGCCAACTCCTAGCAGGTGGCCCTCCTCCCCCTTGGAGTCTGTGCACCATTAACCAGATGAGATGGGGTATGGCTACAGCGAGTACCCGTCAGGCGGCGGGACTGTAACCACGTTCCCCTTGATCAAGCCTTCGTCATCGAGGGCGAGGCTACAGCATAAAGCAGTCAACATGGCCCACTAGGCGGCAGGCCCCAGCGGTCGGCGGTGAAGCCGGTAGCCAGAGACGCTGACGGTCGGGTCCTACCCCAGCCGGATTACCATTGTACCCCTGGGGGGTAGGCCTATATAAACCCCCCAGGCTCACCCATGCAAAGGGTTCAGCACCCACGCCATTCACACACACACGTAGAGCGAGGAGTAGAGCTAGCCTTGCCCTTCTCCCTCCTCTAGCCGAAATAGCTCAAGGAGCAAGCTTGTAGCTACCTTGTTGATCATAGTCATCATGCGGAGACCCCGCAGAGCAGGACTAGGGGTGTTATCTCCGAGGAGAGCCCCGAACCTGGGTAAGATTCGCAGGCGTATGCGGTCTCGCTCACTCCCGCTTCTAGAGCCCGGCGACGTACTCTTGTCCCCATCCATGATAAGCCACCCCCTGGCATATGTCGCACGATATCCCCGACATCAAACAAGAAACATGTGTCAGTACGACTATGCCCCGTCGCGCGGTGCTGGTTTCTTCCCTGTTCATTCCCGACCCCTAAGATAGATAATGGGGGGCAAGTCATGTTACAGACTCACTTCCGCATGCGACGCCGCGGCATGCCGCGTCGTCGCTTGCTACGGCTTGTTCCTGGCTCGGCCTCATCGAGGGGGGGGAGGTCCCGACCCCCCCCCCCCACCGACTCGGCCTCGCACTAACGCGGCAGTGCGCTCGTTTGACAGGCGTAGTGCAGTTATTTTGTTTCCCCCCGGTCCACGCACCCACACCCCTAAGATAGATAATGGTGTTGTGTCTTCACTGCTTGGTTCTAATGCGGATGTTCATCAGTCCAAACAACAAAGATGTGTCAGTATGACTATGCCCATCGTGCGGTGGTTGTTTTTTTTCCTGTTCATTCCCGACCCCTAAGATAGATAATGGGGGGCAAGTCCTATTACAGACTCGCCTCCGCATGTTGATGAGGACATCTCAATCATTGAAACAACACCGATCGTCCCTGGACAAACTCCAAGTTGTGATAAACAAATACATGATCGCATGCAACACAATTCTAAGGTGAAAGCTACAAATGAGGATTGCATTATTTCTTTGCATGGATATTATCAACTTCCCTTCTACTTATCTTTTATAGATCAAAGAGAGTCGAGGATGACTCTTCATCAAGGGAGGGAGGATGATGAGCACATGGGTACATCATACACGACATTTCAGAAAAGTGCACAATTTAGTTGGAAAGAATTACTAAGCCGAATCAAGTAAACACATGACCAGGTGAACGCTAACTTAAGTTTACCTTGTAACCTTGATGACACAACTATGCTTTCATCCCCATTGTTGTTGGTTGAATTTAGGTATCACATGGAAGAAATCCAACAACCTATGAGCTCTTGAAGCAACCGGTTTGGAGGAACAAGTTTGGAGAAAACATGTTTCAAGTGAAGCTGATGCTGTCTGTTTTTACCTCTGATGTTTCATTGTGGCACACCCATGTGGTGGAGAGGCGGGGCCATAGGGGTACATCAACAGAAGCTACATCAAATTATCTTTCCAATGCAGGAAACCTCACATCATTTGGAGTTGTGAGTCAAAAGCTCTAGTCATTCTCGTGAAAGGTGTCCAGGCTGTCAAGGCTTCGCAAATTTCCGAGGAGCTCTTCAACAACTTCCAAAGTTCACTGCTTATTCACCCATGGAAGCCATGCAAACCTGCTTACTTTTGAAACCATTTTCACACCTAGCTAAGGGGGGTTGTCCCTGCTATAAAACCCCATCTCCCCCATCCTCTAGAAAAACTTTTTGTCAAACCATTCAGCTACAAGCTTATGCAGCAAGACTGCTAGAGAGATCCTAGAGATCCTTGCTACCTTTGCTTTTGTGAGTTCATTTGAATCCGCGAGAAGGAGCCTCTGGTTCCCCCTAATTCGTGCTCTACGGTTCTGGCCATTTTGTGTGGATTAGTCCCGGTTTGTGGTTCTGCGATTGTTCGGACAGCGGGTTGGAGTTCTTGTAGCTTCGGTCAGCCATCTCCAACGTACGGGTTGCATCCAACCTTGGCAGGTATAAAGCTAGTTATCATGGCTGCTTGCAGCTAGTTATCCTTTCCGATTCGATCCTACGATGTGAAGATTGGGCCACCCTCGGGCGTGAACGCGTTCATCGGGTTCCCACCTATCATCTGGCATCAAAGCCTTCGTTGACACGGTAGGATCTGTTATCCAAGTTTTTCATGCTATATTTTCTGTCCTAGAAGTCCAAAGCCCCACCAAAAATAAATCCAAGCCTTGTTGGTGCTGAGATCTTGTTGTTGCATACCTTGCATATTCTTCATCTTTTATATCTGCACCAAGTTCATCTTCGTAATTGCTTTCATATTTGGTTGTTGTGCTTTGGAAAAAGAGAGGAAAAAAAAGAGTGGCAAAAAAATCAAAGAGAGAAAGAAAAGAGTGGCAGAAAAAAAAAGTCAAGAGAGAAAAAGAAAGTGTTGTGCAAGATCCAAAAGTTTCATCTTGATAGAAAAATTTCAGAAGCTTGTGTGTTGTGTTTTTCAATCTTGGTGCAAAGGTGCAGCAGATCCATCCACATATTTTTCTTGGTTTGCATCAACTTGATTTCAGCACAAGCCCCTTTTTGTTTACCCCACCGAGCTCCACCAAAAACCAAAGCTAGTTCTTTGATCCCTGTCTTTCAATTGCCTTAATACATTCGGGAGAAGAACAATCTGATGTAAACTCATAAGAACTTTGGTGAGTAAGAGGTGAGGTTGTGTGATTCCACAAAAATTATCCTATTCCACTTTTTAGCCCCACTAACATGGCAGGATCTACATCGAGTATTCAAGGAGAAAATCAAGGGGAAGAAGATGCCCCATTCACATATGCTGAGTTTCTGGAATTACGAAACATGGTTCTAGAATTTCGAAGGAGGCTTAACGAGCGTCTTCGAGCAAGTGGTGATGGGGTTCGACACCGACAATACCCTGTTGCTCATGAAGTGCAACAAAGAAGACATGCTCGAGAGCATGATGTTGCTGCTCGTGGGCATGTCACTAATACTCATGAAGTGCAACAAAGAAGACATGCTCGAGGGCTTGATGTTGCTGCTTGTGGGCGTGTCACTACTACTCAAGAAGTGCAGCAAGGAGGACATGCTCGAGGGCATGGTGTTGCTTCTCGTGGGCATGTCGCTGCTGCTCCTGAGATGCAGCAAGGATGGCATGCTCGAGGGAAAGCTACTGCTGCCCCTAGGAGTGTCGCTGCTACTCATGAATCGCAGCAAGGATGTCATGGCCGACGACAAAGTTATGGCACCCATCAGCACACTGACGACCCACCGCAAAGCATGACCATGGTTGATGAACTGACTCCGGTGATTCATAGCCCATGTTTACATGAGAAGTTCATTCCTAATGTTCCCATCTTGACCACCACTATTGTCCCAACATCCAAGAACTATGTGCCACAAATTCCATGTGAGGAAGAGAGTCCACAATCCAAAATCCCACAACTTGAGAGTAATAAGAAAAGCGAGCTGAGTGACTCCACCAAAAGTGAGGAAGAGTGTCCACTTTCAAAAATCCCATCACTTGAGAGTGAAAAGAAAAATGAGTTGAGTGACTCCACCAAAGGTGAGGAAGAGTGTCCACTTTCCACAATTCCATATATTGAGAGTGATAAGAAAAGTGAGGTCAGTGAGTCCACAAAATGTGAGGATCAGATTGATCATCATGATATTAGGGAAATGAAAGATCTCCACCTAGATATACCACACATTCAGCGAGAGTGGATGAATGACTTGTGTGACTCCACAAAATGTGAGATTGAGATCATTCCACACCACATTAGAGAGATGAGTGAACCACAACATAATATACCACATCATCCAAGAGAGAGGATTAGTGAGTTGTGTGAGTCCACCAAACCTGAGCTTGAGGTGTTTCCCCATAATATGAAAGAGATGAGTGATCCACCAAATGAAAAGAGAGAGGAGTATTCGATTACTAACCTTTCACAAAATTCTCTTTCTTTACAATTTGTGCAGATGCAAAAGTCATACCTATCAGCTCTCTTGCAACGATGGGAGGACGAGATCCAGGAACAATTGTGGTGCACGTGGAACACCACTACACAACGTGCATGCTTGCCGATTGATTTTCACCAAGGAATGGAAGTACTCAATGAGGTAAAAGAAAAGAGATCATTCATTTTCATGAATCCAGAGGTATGCACTTACGAGTTTTTGAAGCAATGGCGTGATAAGATTAGAGAAAAATTGATTGATACATCATCCATCCAGCGATATAATTTTATCAATCTTGAAGAGACTATAAAAGATCCAATAAAACTGAATGTTGCACATGATTATTCATCTTTCCCTTTCCCTAGTTATTTTGTATTGTCCTCATGCCAAAATTTTGTAGAGCAAATGAATTCGAGGATGACCTTTCTCCAAGAGAGCGAGGATGATATGGACATGCTCAAGGTTGGTTATAAATTTGTGCTCTAGGGAAATGTTTGCTGGAAGGAACTCCTAAGTCGAACAAAACATCATGTTGGCATCGTCCATAAGATAGCAAAGTTAAATACTAAAAATCTCTATATCATGAAACCTTTGCATTATGATTTGGTATTACCCTGCTTTCTTTTGTGCGATGACCAGGTAGAGTCGAGGACGACTCCTTTTCAAGAGAGGGGTGATGATGAGGACATCTCAATCATTGAAACAACACCAATCGGCCCTGGACAAACTCCAAGTTGTGATGAACAAATACATGATCGCATGCAACACAATTCTAAGGTGAAAGCTACAAATGAGGATTGCATTATTTCTTTGCATGGATATTATCTACTTATCTTTTGTAGATCAAAGAGAGTCGAGGATGACTCTTCATCAAGGGAGGGAGGATGATGAGCACATGGGTACATCATACACGACATTTCAGAAAAGTGCACAATTTAGTTGGAAAGAATTACTAAGACGAATAAAGTAAACACATGACCAGGTGAACGCTAACTTAAGTTTACCTTGTAACCTTGATGACACAACTATGCTTTCATCCCCATTGTTTTTGGTTGAATTTAGGTATCACATGGAAGAAATCCAACAACCTATGAGCTCTTGAAGCAACCGGTTTGGAGGAACAAGTTTGGAGAAAATATGTTTCAAGTGAAGCTGATGCTGTCAGTTTTTACCTCTGATGTTTCATTGTACCACACCCATGTGGTGGAGAGACGGGGCCATAGGGGTACATCAACAGAAGCTACATCAAATTATCTTTCCAATGCAGGAAACCTCACATCATTTGGAGTTGTGAGTCAAAAGCTCTAGTCATTCTCGTGAAAGGTGTCCAGGCTGTCAAGGCTTCGCGAATTCCTGAGGAGCTCTCCAACAACTCCCAAAGTTGACTGCTTATTCACCCAAGGAAGCCATGCAAACCTGCTTACTTTTGAAACCATTTTCACACCTAGCTAAGGGGGGTTGTCCCTGCTTTAAAACCCCATCACCCCCATCCTCTAGAAAAACCTTTTGTCAAACCATTCAGCTGCAAGCTTATGCAGCAAGACTGCTAGACAGATCCTAGAGATCCTTGCTACCTTTGCTCTTATGAGTTTATTCGAATTCGCGAGAAGGAGCCTCTGGTTCCCCCTAATTCGTGCTCTACGGTGCCGACCATTTTGTGTGGATTAGTCCCGGTTTGTGGTTCTGCAATTGTTCGGACAGCGGGTTGGAGTTCTTGTAGCTTCGGTCAGCCATCCCCAACATACGGGTTGCATCCAACCTTGGCAGGTATAAAGCTAGTTATCCCGGCTGCTTGCAGCTAGTTATCCTTCCCGATTCGATCCTACGACGTGAAGATCGGGCCACCCTCGGGCGTGAACTCGTTCATCGGGTTCGCACCTATCACATTTGGTGCCGCGTCGTCGCCTGCTACGGCTCGTTCCTGGCTCGGCCTCGCCGGGGGGGACAGGGGGGTCCCAACCCCCCTTGCCCCCACTGGCTCACCTCACGCTAACGCGGTACTGTGCTCGTTTGACAGGCGCAGTGCAGTAATTCTGTTCCCCCCACCCCACGCACCCACACCCCTAAGATAGATAATGGGGGGCAAGTCATGCTATAGACTCGCCTCCGCATGCAATGCTGCGGCATGCCGGGTCATCGCCTGCTACGGCTCGTTCCTGGCTCGGCCTCGCCGTGGGGGTCAGGGGGTCCCGACCCCCCCCTCCGCCCCCGGCTCGGCCTCGCGCTAACGCGGCAGTGCGCTTGTTTGAAGGGTGCAGTGCGGTTATTCTGTCCCCCCCCCCCACCATGCACCCACACCCCTAAGATAGATAATGGGGGGCAAGTCATGTTACGGACTCGCCTCCGCATGCGACACTGCATCGTTGCCTGCCGCGGCTTGGCCTCGCAGGGGGGAGGAGGGGTCCCTCCCCCTCCCCCCCTCCCCCCCCGCGGGGCCGAGCCAGGAACGTGGCAGTGTGCTCGTTTGATAGGCGCAGTGCGGTTATTCTGTTTTCCACCACCGCACGCACCCACACCCCTAAGATAGATAATGGGGTTGTGTCTTCACCTCTTGGTTCTGACGCGGAATTTCATGAGCCCAAATAAGAAAGATGTGTCAGTATGACTATGCCCCATCGTGCGGTGCTATTTTTTCCATGTTCATTCCCGACCCCTAAGATAGATAATGGAGGTGTCGCCTTCTCCAGCTCATACCTGACTCGGCCTCACATCCACTCGCCGCGAGGACCCCCACTTCGGCTTCGTGTTGACGCCATTATGCAAAAGTCTAAACACGAAAGATGCGTCAGTACGACTATAGCACTCGCTGCGATTCTGGTTTTTCTCTATTTATCCCAAACCGCACACCTACCCCGCCAATCCCCACCCCTAAGATAGAAAATGGGGCAACTCATGTTACAAATGTGCATCCGGATGCGACACCGCGGCACACCGCATCATCCTTGTGTAGGCTCAGCCTCGCGCTCATGGCGATGTGCAAAAGTCCAAGCACAAAAGATGTGTTAGTACTACTATGTCACTTCGTGCAATTCTGGGTTCCTGTCCTCCCGCCCACCCACACCCACCCTCTCGTTACAACTGAAAATATTGTCAGAAGAACACTAAAAATAATCACAACAAAAAAGGGACAAAAACACACCAAAAAAATAGTCAGTTTGAGCCAAGGAGGACAATCAGTACTAATAAAATCATGCTTCTAGCAGGCAAGAAAATCCATAAGCACTACAACAAAAAGGCTAAGAAGCATCAGTCCACATTACTGGACCAGTCAAGTACTAGATTCAAAAATGACTGCCCAAGGGACAGGCCGGCCCTACATAGTAGGGTACGTGGACTCAAGGCCACAACCAACCGTTGGCCAATTCGTTGCAAACCAAACTGCACGGGGCCAGCCGACCAGGGCCCGTAGGTCATGACAAAGAGAGCAAGTGCCGTGTGTAAGCGCTCAAGTAAGTATACAGAGGAGTTCAATGGCTGAGCCTTAGCAGCGCTTATAAACCGGTTGCGAACCCTCTTGGTTAGCGAGATGGGACTAAACTCATAGTCCACGCTGATACGTCTCCATCATATCTACTTTTTCAAACTCTTTTGCCCTTGTTTTGGACTCTAATTTGCATGATTTGAATGGAACTAACCCAGACCGACGTTGTTTTTAGCAGAATTGCCATGGTGTTATTTTTGTGCAGAAATGAAAGTTCTCGGATTGACCTGAAAATTCACGGAGAATTTTTGTGGAATATATAAAAAATACTGGCGGAAAAATATACCAGAGGGGGCCACCCAGGAGCCACAAGCTCTAGGGGCGCGCCTACCCCCCCCCCCAGGGCGTGCCTCCCAGGCCTGTGGGCCCCCTGGAGCTTCGACAACCCTAAGTCCAACTCCATATATACCTATTTGCAGATAAAAAATCAGAGAGAAGGATTCATCATGTTTTACGATACGAAGCCGCTGCCACCTCCTGTTCTTCATTGGGAGGGCTGATCTGGAGTCCGTTCGGGGCTCCGGAGGGTGGAATCCGTCGCCGTCATCATCGTCAACCTTTCTTCACCGCCAATTTCATGATGCTCACCACCAGGAGTGAGTAATTCCTTTGTAGGATTGCTGGACGGTGATGGGTTGGATGAGATTTATCATGTAATCGAGTTAGTTTTGTTAGGGCTTGATCCCTAGTATCCACTATGTTCTGAGATTGATGTTGCTATGACTTTGCTAGGCTTAATGCTTGTCACTAGGGCCTGAGTGCCATGATTTCAGATCTGAACCTATTATGTTTTCATGAATATATGAGTGTTCTTGATCCTATCTTGCAAGTTGTAGACACCTATTACGAGTTATGATCCGCATACCCCAAGGTGACAATAATTGGGATTCTTTCCGGTGATTACCGTAGTTTGAGGAGTTCATGTATTCACTAAGTGCTAATGCTTTGTTCTTGTTCTCTATTAAAAGGAGGCCTTAATATCCCTTATTTGCCTTATGGACCCCGCTGTCGGTGTAAAAACCGGCGGATCTCGGGTAGGGGTCCCGAACTGTGGATCTTGGATCGATGGGAACAGTAGACGTGGGACATGATGTTTACCCAGGTTCGGGCCCTCTCTAAGAGGTAAAACCCTACATCCTGCTTGATTATATTGCTTGTGTATATGGGGATTATAGAGTAGATCTACCACAAGATGAGACAAACTAAACCCTAACTAGTAGGATGGGAATTGTTCCTCTAGCCTCTACGGACTAAACCCCTTGGTTTATATAGACACCAGGGGTACTATGGTTTACAAATAGTCGGTTACATCAAGGAAACTTCAAATCTTCCATCTTGACTTGGGGTACACACCAAGGCACAAAAGGTCTTCGGTACGGATACAGTGCGGCACACCAATCCGGCCCATGTGAGATAGGCCGGCATCCCAAGGACCCCCTAATCCAGGACTCCCTCAGTAGCCCCCGAAGTAGCCTTCAACGCCGGAGCCCACAACTGTCGATCGTCCCGTGATTCCCAAAATCTTCAGCTTGCGAGGCGAGTAGCTCATCTTCACCCTGTTCGGGTGACTCCAACAATTCGGTTTCCGATGACTTCTTGATCCATCAAATCGTAGCGGGCCTCCCACCATTAACTTTGTCAAGGGCGACCCTCGATTTTTGCGCAACTGCCAGAAGGCGAGCAGTCTTGTGTCTTTTACAAAAACACTCACCCATGACCAGGAACATATCTGTTAAATAGGCCAAGGACGCATCAAGTGATTCATCCATACCCAAGCAAGCAATCCAATCCTGCCAGAGAAAATCCTCAAGGCACATCGCCGGCGTCCCTGGCTCATCCTCGCGCCCTCACGGTCATCTCCTGGGCGACTGGCCCAGCTGCTCCGTCTCGCGGCTCCAGCTGTGCGACCTCTAGCGACAAGAGTATCTCCCCACCGTGGATCTCGTACCCATTCATGTTGGGATGACCTCGGCCAACGGCGAGGCTTTTGCGGAGAGCTTTCCCAATCCAAATAAGGATGAGAGGGTATGTCTCGTATCCTTCCTCCTAAGAGGCCTAGGATTTCCCATTCCCGTTCTTAAGGGGGTTGCTTGAGTTTTATGGGATCCAACTCCACCACCTCACCTCGGGATCAATTCTGCATATTTCTGGCTTCGTCGCCCTTTGTGAGATGTTCCTGGGTTGCGAGGCCCATTTTGAGCTATGGAGGAACTATTTCTGCCTCGTCCCTCGCACCCACGGGGGGTTGATTGTTGAAGTAGGCGGGGATGAAGTGTGTCAGATAGCTGGCATTGGATACCCCATTGGGACTCCAAAGAAAGATTCTGAAGAATGGTCTGTGGAGTGGTTTTATATTGAAGATGTCCCCCTGTTCGAACCAGTTTGGAGGGGTCTGCCCGTGTATTCGGACGGCCCACTTAAGAAGCGACTTAACTGGCGGCCCAAAAGCCCCTCCCAGGAAGAGTCTGCCGAGGTGCAGTGCCTAGCCGCAAAGGTAAGGGTGTTGGCCCATGGTGGATTGACCATGGTCGATGTAATGGCCGCGGCAATCGAACGATGCGTGCAACCCCTCCAACAAAGGATGCACCCCTTGTGGAGCTATAACGGGACAAGTGATGCATCCTACTACAAGCGGCAGGGGCTGTACAACCAAGCAGCATTGGCCGCCATATTAGCGGATCTATTCAAGGGTGAAGAGAAGGAGTTTGCCCGCCCGAGAAACTAGAAAGGCTACTCGGGCTAAAGGCTACTCGGGCTACAACCCAATCGAATGGGTAAGTTTAAAAATTTGCACATAGTTCGGACATCACGTCCGCATACTGACCGGCTCAATCTTTTTTCGAACAGAGTTGGAGGCGCTAGGTTGAAGGCATTAGTTTCCCTTCCCCTCGACCAGAGGATCATTCTCGTGACGACGATCCAGGCTTTCACCAGGACCCAGAGGTGTCCATTGATTTTGAGGACAGGGTTTTCTTCCAGTCAAGCCTTGACGGTTCCAAGGTGGCTATCACAGCCAATCACCCTGGGCTTCTCCCCTCCTCCGTCGTAAGTAGCAAAAAGGTCTTCTCTCAAACAGGGTGTTCGCCTTGCGCTGCTCCGATTATGCTAACTTCCACTCCCAAGGGTCGTCGTACCTCGCGCCGAACACCGACAGAGGCAGCGTCGATTCCAGCCAACAAAGGAGCCTCCAAACAAAAAGCAGCCACAAGAGCAACACCCATCATGTCTTCAGAAAAAAGGTAGTGCACTTTTTAAAAATGCCATCAGTTCCTTATTAGCCTCACCACTGCGGGGCTCTATTGATGTTTTAACCTGGGTTTATAGGAAAAAGGTACCCCCTCGACCGTCCAAAGACATTGAAGTAGTGTCTGGGCGCGGTCAAAGATCCTCAGGACGGGCAGAAGTCAATGCGGGGGGTAGTACCACCGACCAACCATTAGAAGATCCCGAGGACGTCTCAGTCACCAATTCTGAAGTTGAAAGTCTGATGAATCATCGACGACGAAAGGAATCCCTACGTCATACCACCTTTTCTGATCAAGAGTTTAATGCCTTCAATTTGGTGGACGCATACCTTGGAACGGCCCGAACAGGCCTTGAGGGGATTGCCAATCTTCTGTCGGCCAATATGTAGGTAAGAGATGGGTTCTGACAACCAAATATAAATGCTAACCCCGTAGCCCCCAAGCCTTGAGTTGGGCGGAATGTATGAGTTAAGGGTTTGAGAATATAGCTATTTTTGTTTCGGCGGGCTTCAAAGGACCAGAATAAAAAGTTGTCCGAAGACCTTGAGTCAAGCCGTCACAGTTGGCTGATGTGAAGGCCGAACTAGAGGCGGTGAAAAAGTTCACCAGTGAGGCCCATGGTGAGGGGAAGCTTTTTAACACGTAGGAATTGCCCCCAATGTGCCATGTTTAACATCGGCTTTCTTTGTAGCAGCTGAATCCATAGGTCAACTACAGAAGGACCTAGAGGCCGCCAAAGAGTCCCAATTGTATGCTGAGTCACAGCATCAAGCCGGTCTATGGGTTTTAAAACACAGCCATGAGGAAACCAATGATCTGAAGGCCGAAAACCTGCAAGAGGCCAAATAACTGGAGAGTTTAAAATCTCAATTGGCGCAGGCTCTGGGAGATAACCAAAGATTAAAAAGCGGCATGTTCAGTAAGTGTCATTTAAGCATTGGATGTATAAAGCCGCTCGCAATGCTTTGAATATAACAAATACGCATGCTTTATGCTAGGTCTCCTGACTGGTCGGCCCGGGGTGGAGGTCAATTCCTTTGGCGGGGGATCTTGTGAAAGAACTGTCTGTGGTTCATCAGAAGGCTCGAAAAGCTATGAAGAACATGGTCAAGGCATTATGGCCGACCGAAGTGGCACTGGACGAGACGGCCGAACTAGTGAGTTGCTTTAAGGGAGCTCGACAGCGCTTTGAATTATGGAAAATATCATCCTGTCAGGAGGGGGCACGAGAAGCATGGGCCATGGTAAAAACCCGGTTCAGAAAACTCGAGCCAGATCATATGGCCTGTGTTGGGCCAGTAGGGCCGGATGGGCAGGAAATACCTCTTCATTTGGTCTATGACCAAGTGATGCCCGCAGCCCGACTCTCTCAGCGGGATTGCGCTTTAGATAACATAATAGATAATGTGGACAAAGAGTGATGTGTTTGATTATATGTATCTATGTACTTTACATCGAACGATCTCAATCCGTACTGTAAAACATTGTCTTAACCAGCCATCGGCTTCTGCCTTCCCGACCAGTGATCGGGAAGTGTTCTGTACTATGTGTCCTGACGCAAGCAGGAAATCATTTTTGGTAGCCAACCAATCCGACTTTTGGGTAGGATCAGACAAAAACGTGTGCGGAGAGTTATGCTATATTACTTTTTAACGTAAGAAACATCTTCTGAAGAAAATAGTTCCTCCATGGGTTCCTTTCTTCAGATTCGTCGTACCAAGTGTAGACATTTGTATCCGGATACTCGAAGTATACGAATAATTAATGCAGGGGCCAAATCCCCAGGCGTTGGTGACGAACACCAAGATGATTGTGCTTTCCCTCATAGCCGACCCAATGTGTTCTTAAGAGCGCTAGCTTTCGGCTTCACCCGTCTGAGGTACGGACACGGCTGACCCGATCATAACAATCGTAGAGGTGCTCCCTTTACCCCCTAGCCGAACAATCGGGAACATAGGAGGTAAGCATAGGAGCCAGGCAACCCAGCTTGGCAAAAACTTAAGTCAAATTGGTGCATATAATGGCTGAAGAGGTACTCGGGAAAGTGCAAACACGACAGAGATGATTACGTGCACGAAAAATATATTAATTGGCTGCTTTAAAGGAGCCCCCAGGTAAAATCTGGGTATTACATTTGAAGATGTGTAAGGAAAAGGGTATAAGAAGAATTCAGTTTATCCGAACAGGGCCAGAATAAAAAGAAGAAATTTACAATGAGGAAAGGAATAGTAGACTGGCATGGCCGTACTTAGCCATAGAAGCGCCGGAGCCGGGCTGCGTTCCAGGGTTTGGTTCGAGGCGGTCGTCGACCAGGTTGCGAATACAATAGGCTCCTCCTGTTAGTACTTCATCAATTATGAAGGGGCCTTCCCACTTAGGCGAGAGTTTATTCTTTTGCTTCTCTCGGAGGCGAAGGACGAGTTCTCCAACGTTGTATGCCTTCACCCGAACTTCCCTGCTCTGGTAGCTGACGTCGCTTAGACTGCGTCGGTATTTCCCCAAAGAGCAAGGGATGATGCAGCACACCTACGGTAAGTATTTCCCTCAGTTATGAAACCAAGGTATCAATCCAGTAGGAGAACCAAGCAACACTATGTAAACGTTACCTGCACACAAAGAACAAATACTTGCAACCCGACGCGTAAGAGGGGTTGTCAATCCCTCCATGGTAAAAAGATAGATTGGTTTGTATGAGATTGGATAAATAGACCTGAATAAAACACGAAATAAAAAAAGTAAAGAAAAAGTGCAACAAGGTATTTTTGGGTTTTTGGAATGATAGATCTAAAAACAAATACGATAAAAGATAGATCTGAAAGCAATATGATAAAAGATAGACCCGGGGGTCGTAGATTTCACTAGTGGCTTCTCCCGAGAAAATAGCATACGGTGGGTAAACAAATTAATGTTGGGCAATTGATAGAAGAACAAATAATTATGATGATATCCAGGCAATGATCATGAATATAGCATCATGTCCAAGATTAGTAGACCGAAATGATTCTGCATCTACTACTATTACTCTACACATCGACCACTATCCAGCATGCATCTAGTGTATTAAGTTCATGGAGAAATGGAGTAATGCAATAAGAACGATGACATGATGTAGACAAGATCTATTCATGTAGGAATAGAACCCATCTTTTTATCCTTAATAGCAATGATACATACGTGCCTTGCTACCCCTTCTGTCACTGGGTGAGGACACCGTAAGATCGAACCCATCACAAAGCACCTCTTCCCATTGCAAGAAAAATCAATCTAGTTGGCCTAACTAAACCAAAGATTCAGAGAAGAAATATGAGGCTATAAATAATCATGCATAAAAGAGATCAAAGAAGACTCAAATAACTTTCGTGGATATAGACCTGATCAAAAACTCGAACTTCATCGGATCCCAACAAATACACCGCAAAAAGTCATTACATCAAATAGATCTCCAAGAGACCATTGTATTGAGAATCAAAAAGAGAGAACAAGCCATCTAGCTACTGCCTACGGACCCATAGGTCTATGGTGAACTACTCACGCATCATCTGAGGAGCACCAATGAGGATGATGAACCCCTCCGTGATCGTGTTCCCCTCCGGCAGAGTGCCAGAATAGGGCTCTAGATTGGATCTCGTGGTTCTGGAACTTGCGGCGGTTGGAATTGTGTTTCATCGACTCCCCTAGGGTTTCTGGAATATTTGAGTATTTATAGAGCTGAGAGGCGGTGGAGGAGACCTTCGTGGGCCCCATGATACATCAGGGCACGCCAGGGGCCTCTAGCGCTCCCTTGTGTATCATGGGCCCCACGGGCCTCCCCCCAGGTACTTCCTTGGCTCCCAAGTTGTCTTCTGGTCCAAAAAAAATCTCCAAAAAGTTTCACTGCGTTTGGACTCCGTTTGGTACTGATATTCTGTGAAGTAAAAAACAAGCAAAATACAGCAACTGGCATTGGGCACTATGTCAATAGGTTAGTCCCAAAAAATGATATAAAGTTGCTATCAAATGATTGTAAAACATCCAAGAATGATAATATAACAGCATGGAACAATAAAAAATTATAGATACGTTGGAGACGTATCAGTACGTCGAGCCTGCTGCTGGTAAAATGTAGAACGAGCCCGAGCTACGTCCCGCTCTTCTTCCAGGGCGTCTAAGTCATCCTGCCGATCCAACTCAGCTTCTTTTTCCTCATAAATGCATACTCGAGGTGCGTCGTGAATGATGTCGCAAGGGAGGACTGCTTCTGCACTGTACACCATGAAGAAAGATGTGTATCCCGTTGATCGATTAGGGGTGGTGCGCAGTCCCCATAATACAGAGTTAAGCTCCTCCACCCAATGACAATTGGATTGTTTCAAGGAACGAACTAGGCGAGGCTTGATGCCGCTCATAATAAGTCTGTTGGACCGCTCAACCTGTCCATTGGTCTGCGGGTGGTACACCGAGGCGTAGTCGAGCTTAATGCCCATAGTGGCGCACCAGTCATTGACTTCCTGGGCCATGAAATTGGATCCGTTATCTGTGATGATACTGTGCGAGACACCATAACGGTGTACCACGCTAGATATAAACTCAATAACTAGCCCGGACTTTGCTGAGGTAACTGGTTTTGCTTCAATCCACTTAGTGAATTTATCGACCATGACTAGCAGGTATTTCTTTTTCTTGGTCCCCCCTTTAAGTGGTCCAACCATGTCCGGCCCCCAGACTGTGTAGGGCCAGGTAATTGGTATAGTGCGGAGAGCCGTTGGGGGCATATGGCTCTGATTTGCAAAAAGTTGGCATCCAACACAACATTGAACTAGAGTGTGGGCGTCCGCGCGGGCAGTGGGCCAAAAAAACCCAGCTTGGAAGACCTTGCTAACCAGGGCCCAAGATGCCGCGTGGTGGCCGCCCATGCCGGCATGAATCTCGAAAAAAAGTTGTTGCCCCTATGTTTTTGATATGCACCGTTGTAAGACTCCGGTAGTACTTTTCTTGTATAGCTCACCCTCATGGATCTTGTAGGCTTTAGAGCGTGGGACTATGCGTCGTGCCTCGGTCTGATCGTCGGGGAGTTCTTGCCACAGGGGGTAGGCAAGGAAGGGCTCAGTCCATGGTGCAATTATGGCCATGACCTCATGAGCCGAAGTAGTTTCTTCAACTGCCGAGCCGCCGATAATGTCGTAGTCTGGCTCGATGGCCAGAGGGACGATTTGCTCGGGCCTGTTGATTGCTGCATCCTGGTCCCCGTTCTGTCACACCATGGATGGCTTAAAAAGCCGCTCGAGAAAGGTGTGTTTAGGGATGGGGTCGCGTTTAGCACCCATACGGGTGAGGATATCCGCAGCTTGGTTACTATCTCTAGCGACGTGGTGGAACTCTAACCCTTCGAACCGGACTGATATTCTTAGGACGGCATTTCGGTATGCCACCATTTTTGGGTCCTTGGCGTCGAACTCGCCATTGACTTGAGAGATGCCGAGGTTGGAATCTCCCCGCACCTCAAGCTGCCGAATACCCATTGAAGTTGCCATCCGAAGACCATGCAACAGTACGTACCCATTGAGGTTACCGCCGAACATCCATTGAGGTTGCCATCCGAAGATCAAGTACGTACCGAATAGTGTCGCCGGTTGGGGATGTGAGGATTACTCCAGCCCCCAGTCCGGCCAACATTTTGGAATCATCGAAATACACTGTCCAGCGTGAGTACGTATTGTATTCCCGGGGGAGTCCAGCTTCTGTCCACTCGGCCAGAAAATTGGCTAGTACCTGAGATTTGATAGTGCGGCGTGGTTTGTACACAATTTCAAAGGGCATGAGCTCTATGGCCCATTTGGCGATGCGACCCGTGGCATCCCTATTATTGATAATATCATTTAAGGGTACTTCGGATGCCACGGTGACCGAGCACTCTTGAAAGTAGTGTCGGAGCTTGTGGGATGCCATGAAAACTGTGTAGGTGATCTTCTGATAGTGTGGATACCGGGTTTTACACGGGGTGAGAACTTCTGATACGTAATATACAGGCCTCTGCACCCTAAATGTGTGTCTTTCTGCCTCTTGTTCCACCACGAGGACAGCGCTCACAACCTGGTTTGTAGCTGAGATGTATAGCATCATGGGTTCGCCTATGCCAGGTGTTGTTAAGATGGGGTTACCTGCTAGTAGAGTTTTTATCTCCTCTAGTGCGGCAGATGCCTCATCTGTCCATTCAAAGTGTTTGGTCTTTTTGAGTAATTTGTAGAGCGGCAGGGCCTTTTCGCCGAGGTGGGAGATGAAACGACTCAGGGTTGCGATGCAACCGGCCAGCTTCTGGACGTGTTTGAGTTCTGTGGGTATTGCCAGTTGAGACAGAGCTCGGATTTTAGCCGGATTGGCTTCTATCCCTCTATGGGAGACAATGAATCCGAGGAGCTTTCCGGCGGGGACTCCGAAAACACATTTATCCAGGTTAAGCCGTATATCATATGTTCTCAAGTTTTCAAAAGTCAGACGGAGGTCGTCGACCAACTGGCTGCCATGTTTGGTCTTAACGGCCATGTCGTCCATGTATGCTTCAACTGTTTTACCGATATGGGTTTCCAGGCATGTTTGGATCATGCGCTGATATGTTGCACCTGCGTTTTTCAACCGAAGGGCATTGTGTTGAAGCAGAATGGTCCATAGGGTGTAATGAATGTGGTTGCTGGTTGATCTGACTCCTTCATCTTGATTTGGTGGTACCCTGAGTAGGCATCAAGGAAACATAACAAGTCATGTCCGTCGGTGGCATCGATAATCTGGTCTATTCGAGGCAAAGGAAATGGATCCTTTGGGCAAGCTTTGTTAAGGTCTTTGAAGTCGACACACAACCGCCAGGATTTGTCTTTTTTAGGTACCATGACCAGATTCGCCAGCCAGTCGGGGTGTTTGATTTCTCTGATGAATCCGGCTTCGAGTAGTTTAGCCAATTCTTCTCCCATGGCTTGACACTTGGGTTCAGAAAATCGACACAACGTCTATTTAACTAGCTTGAAGCCTTTGATTATGTTCATACTATGCTCTGCCAGCATGCGTGGGATACCTGGCATGTCCGAAGGGTGCCAGGCAAATATGTCCCAATTTTCGCACAGGAATGTGCACAGCGCCTTGTCGACCTCTGGGTCTAGCTGGGCTCCAATGGTCGTTGTTTTATTGTGGTCCATCGGATGCACTTGGAACATGACGGTTTCGTCAGCTGGTTTGAAGGATGTAGACTTGGGTCTTTTACTTAGGGTGACATCATCCCTGTTCACTACTGTTCGTAGCGTGGTCAACTCTTCGGCTGCGAAAGCCTCGGATAGTGCCTCGAGGGCCAGGGATGCTATTTTGTTTTTGGCTCGGAGGGCTCTGTCCGGGTTATTGGCTATTATGATCACACCATTGGGCCCTGGCATTTTGAGTTTCATGTACCCGTAATGGGGTATAGCCTGAAACTTTGAAAATGCGTCACGCCCTAGTAGGGTGTGGTATCCACTATGGAAGGGCACAATGTGGAAGAGTAGTTCTTCGGTCATGTAGTTCTTCGGAGTGCCGAACACTACGTCCAGGGTGACTCATCCGGAGCAGCGTGCCTCTTTGCCAGGGATGATCCCCCGAAATGTAGTGTAGCTTTGTTCGACTCGAGATCTATCGAATTGCATTTTGTCGAGGGTATCCTTGTAAATGAGGTTTAGGCCGCTGCCTCCATCCATAAGCACCTTGGTCAATCTGAAGCCGTCCATGATGGGGTCAAGGACTAGTGCGGTAGGTGCTCAGATTGGTCGCGTTCTTGGTTCATCCTCCGCATTGAAGGTGATTGGGGTGTCCGTCCAAGAGTTTGCTATTGTGACTTGGTGGACTTGGCTGAGCTCTTGGAGGGCTCTTTTCCTCTGATTGTTCGAGGAGAATGTTTCATAGATGGTTAGGACACTATTGTCATTGGATGAGGGTGTTTCTGATCCTCTACTGGGAGTTTGAAGGCGGAGTATGGCTTGCCACTCTTGCCAACCTATCTAACAACCCAGCAAGCTCGAAGCCCATGAGTTGGATTTGTGTTTAGCAGTGCCGAGTGTATGGCGCATGGCTTATCTAGTAGCTCTTCCAGGACCGATATGTGTCTGGCGAGGGATCTGTTTCTTTTTTTTTGGTGGGCTCGTGTTCGGGCGACCGCTGTGCGTATGAGCGCTTTTCCCGGGTTGTACTTGGCTGCTAGACGTGGTTTGACTCCACGCGCATTTGTTGTTCTTTCCAGGTGCTCTCCATGATGCAGTATTTATGTACCAGGTCCGATAACTCGGCGAGGCTTTGCACGTGGCAGCGGGCGAGGGCGTTCAGAAGCCCCTTGTCCTGGCAGTTAGGCCGAAAGGTCGTAATTATGTCTTGATCATGGTAGCTTGTGATTTTTTTTCTTTTACCAAGAGGAATCTAGCCCAGTAATGTGGACTGTCTCTCCAGGCTGCTGTTTCACGTACATCAAATCCCAGATGTTCGGAGGGCCCAAATTGTCTGGGGAGTACGCGACATGGGGGGTGGGTGGGAGAATATTTCGCATTGCCCCAGGTTGTGTATCTGGAATTCTAGTGGCAGCATCCGCGACCCCTGAAGCACTTGATGTGTTGGATCCGGCATCTGCATTGTTCGCGGACAATGATGGAGACTTAAAGTTGTGTTTTAGGTCAGAAATTGGCTCTGGGCCTTCTTCAGGGCGATCGCCGGATTCCGAGCTTGAAGCCCGATCATCGATCCGCACGTAACTTGTTTTAAGCTTCGGCGGTAGCGAACCCTCGGCCAATTCAACGGTGGCGACGAGGTGCGTAATGGGTGGGGTGTGAATTTCCCTGTTGTCGGGTTTGAGCCTCCGATCGTAGAACGAGGATTGGCCGTTGAAGACTCCCATGGCCCGAATTCGATCTAGCAGACTATTGACGGAAGAGATATCCGTCGGGTCCATGTTACCCGAGTGCTCGGGGCTGACTCGAAGCGTGGCCGCTCTGGGTTTGTTCAAGACTGTGTCCGGGCAACACACGGCCGACGTATCAATGGAATCCGGGTCTAAGGCCAGGCTCCGCACATCGTTTGTTTCCAAGGTCAAAGTGTCGGGATCGGCGGGTTCCCCAAGGGGAGAAGATGGTTTGGCAAGAGTAAGATCTCCCCGAGAATCAGCGGTGAACTCAGGGCTCCCAAACCTGATTTTCTGACCGAGAGTGAAGCCTCCATCCTGGCCCAGGGGGTCAGATGGATCAGTGTGCGGCATGATGCCGACGGGCGTAAGAGCCCGGCCAGGAGATGAGATGCCTCCGGCGTAGGTGGCCATCGATCCTTCCGTCGACCCAACAGCGAAACTCTCAATGAAAGCACCAATGTCGGTGTCAAAACCGGCGGATCTCGGGTAGGGAGTCCCGAACTGTGGATCTTGGATCGATGGGGAACAGTAGACATGGGACACGATGTTTACCCAGGTTCGGGCCCTCTCTAAGAGGTAAAACCCTATGTCCTGCTTGATTATATTGCTTGTGTATATGGGGATTACAGAGTAGATCTACCACGAAATCAGACGAACTAAACCCTAACCAGTAGGATGGGAATTGTTCCTCTAGCCTCTATGGACTAAACCCCTTGGTTTATATAGACACCAGGGGTACTAGGGTTTACAGATAGTCGGCTACATCAAGGAAACTTCGGATCTTCCATCTTGACTTGGGGTACACACCAAGGCACAAAAGATCTTCGGTCCGGATACAGTGCGGCCCACCAATCCGGCCCATGTGAGATAGGCCAGCATCCCGAGGACCCCCTAGTCCAGGCCTCCCTCACCCGCTGCCACGGGAGGGTAGGACAAAAGATGTCATGCAAGTTCTTTTCCTTAAGTGCGTATGACTATATACGGAATACATGCCTACATTACATTGATGAATTGGAGCTAGTTCCGTGTCGCCCTAGGTTATGACTGCTACATGATGAATATTATCGAACACAATTATCCATCGCTGATCCAATGCCTATGAGCTTTTCATATATTGATCTTTGCTAAGTTACTTTCGTTGCTGCTACTGTTGCGATCACTACAACACTGCTACTATCACTATTGCCACTACTACCGTTACTATCATACTACTTTGCTACTGATCACCTTGCTGCAGATATTAAGTCTTTCAGATGTGGTTGAATTGACAACTCAACTGCTAATACTTGCAAATGTTCTTTGGCTCCCCTTGTGTCGAATCAATAAATTTGGGTTGAATACTCTACCCTCGAAAACTGTTGCGATCCCCTATAGTTCTGGGTTATCAAGACCTTTTTCTGGCGCCGTTGCTGGGGAGCATAGCTCTATTTGCTGAGTCACTTGGGATTTATATCTATTGATCGCCATGAGGAATCTTAAATATGAAATAACCAAGATCGTTCCCTCTAAGACAAGGGGAGGTAAGGAACTGCCATCACACTCCATACTTGATTCACCTTATGTTTTAAGTAAGCTTGTGACACCTACACCTGCTATTAATCCTGATATGTCACAAGTAATTGATGATGCTACTTCTACTGTGAATGATGTTTATGATGATGCTAGTACTTTGCTTGATAAGACTGTGCCACTAGATGAATTTCTTAATGAACAACTTGCTAGGGTTAATGAAATTGAGAATGCTGAAACTGATGATATTTCTGAAATTGATGAAATTATTGAAACTGAAAACTTTGAAACACCTATTAGACCTAGCACTCCTAGATATGAAATGCCTGATATATCTGAGGGTTATGTTATGGATGAAGAGGTATCTAGGGATTTTCTTGCTTGTAAGGATAGGGATGATCTTAAGAAATTACTAGTCAAGTTGAAAGAAAAATCTTTGAATGCTAGAATGAAATATGATCCTAAGTTTGCTACTTCACCTATCTTTGTTACTGATAACCCACAAGTATAGGGGATCAATTGTAGCCTTTCTCACTAAGTAAGAGTGTCGAACCCAACGAGGAGCTAAAGGTAGAATTTATATTCCCTTCAATTTCTATCGACCACCGATACAACTCTACGCGCACTTAATGTTCGCTTTACCTAGAACAAGTATGAAACTAGAAGTACTTTGTAGGTGTGATAGGATAGGTTTGCAAGATAATAAAGAACACGTAAATAAAAGCTAGGGGCTGTTTAGATAAAGAAACAACTAAGTTAGTTTTAGTAGAGAGGTTTTTGTCACAAGAAAGTTATTTGTCCCTAGGCAATCAATAACTAGACCGGTAATCATTATTGCAATTTTATATGAGAGAGAGGCATAAGCTAACATACTTTCTCTACTTGGATCATATGCACTTATGATTGGAACTCTAGCAAGCATCTGCAACTACTAAAGATCATTAAGGTAAAACCCAACCATAGCGTTAAAGTATCAAGTCCTCTTTACTCCCATACGCAAACAACCTACTTACTCGGGTATGTGCTTCTGTCACTCACGCCACCCACCATAAGTGAATCATGAACATATTGCAACACCCTACAGCGAGGACCCCTCACGCTTGCGCAATACGGAGAGCACCATAGGAAAGCACCAATAATAAAACATACAACTCAAATCAATCACGATCATCAATCAACCCATAGGACAAAACGGATCTACTCAAACATCATAGGATAGCCATACATCATTGGGAAATAATATATAGCATTGAGCACCATGTTTAAGTAGAGATTACAGTGGGGAGAATAGGTGTTACACCACTGCATAGAGGGGGAGAGAGTTGGTGATGACGGCGGCGAAGTTGTTGGTGTTGATCGTCGTCACGATGATAGCCCCGGCGGCGTTCCGGCGCCACTGGGAGAGAGGGGGAGAGAGCCCCCCTCCTTCTTCTTCTTCCTTGACCTCCCCCTAGATGGGAGAAGGGTTTCCCCTATGGTCCATGGCCTCCATGGCGGCGGAGGGGTGAGAGCCCCTCCGAGATTGGATCTCTCTCTCTCTCTCTCTCTCTCTCTCTCTCTCTCTCTCTCTCTGGTTCCTTCTGTTTCTGCGTTCCCAGATTCTGGCCTTTCACCGTTTCTAAAATTCCTGGAGATCCATAACTCCGATTGGGCTCAAATTTTAACACGATTTTTATCTGGATATTATCTTTCCTGCGGCAAAAGAAGGGCACCAACCACCTTACGGGGTGGCCACAAGCCCCCTGGCCGCGCCCAGGGTAGGGGGCGCTCCCCTAGGACTTGTGGGCCCCTCGGGCATCGTCTCGTGTTGATTCTTTTTCCCAAAAATCACATATATTCCAAAAAAATCTTTGTAAGTTTTTATCGCGTTTGGACTCCATTTTATATGGATATTCTGCAAAACAAAAAACATGCAACAAACAGGAACTGGCACTGGGCACTGGATCAATATGTTAGTCCCAAAACTAATATAAAAAGTTGCCAAAAGTATATGAAAGTTGTAGAATATTGGCATGAAACAATCAAAAATTATAGATACAATGGAGACGTATCAGTTACTGATAAGGATTATGAATTCTCTGTCGATCCTGAGTTAATTACTTTGGTTGAATCTGATCCTTTCCATGGTTATGAATCTGAAACTGTTGTGGCACATCTTACTAAACTAAATGATATAGCCACCCTATTTGCTCATGAGGAAAAAAAATAAGTTACTACTATATTCTTAAGTTGTTTCCTTTCTCGTTAAAGGGTGATGCTAAGACATGGTATAATTCTCTTGCTCCTGGTTGTGTGCGTAGTCCCCAGGATATGATATATTACTTCTCTGAAAAATATTTTCCTCCTCATAAGAAACAAGCTGCTTTATAGGAAATATTGAACTTTATGCAAATTGAAGAAGAGAGTCTCCCGCAAGCTTGGGGGAGGCTTCTCCAACTACTTAATGCTTTGCCTGATCACCCTCTCAAGAAAAATGAAATACTTGATATCTTTTATAATGGACTAACCAATGCTTCTAGGGCCACCTAGATAGTTCTGTTGGTTGTGTTTTTAGGGAACGGACTGTTGAACAAGCTGAAGAACTATTGAATAATATATTGAGTAATGATAATGATTGGACTCTTCTTGAGCCACCTCCTAAGCCAACTCCGAAGAAGAGAGGTATTCTATTTCTCAATCCTGAAGATATGCAAGAGGCAAAGAAATCTATGAAAGAAAAAGGTATTAGAGCTGAAGATGTTAAGAATTTACCACCTATTGAAGAAATACATGGTCTTAACACCCTGACACAGGTAGGAGAGGTAAATTCTCTCTAGGGATTTGATGAAGGTGATATTCCTTATACTAAATCTGCTAGTCAATGCTTGGATGAATTTGATAACTTTATTGTTAAACAAGAAAACTTCAATGCATATGTTAGTTGACAATTGAAACGAAATGCTTATATGATTGAATGCTTGAGTGACTATATGTTTAGAACTATTAATGATATTAGGGGTGTGAGTAAACATGCTTCCCTGATAAAAACTCAAGTAGAACAAGTCCTCAAGGCACAAAATGATTTGCTTAATGAGATGAATAATAAGAAAAATGATCATGTTGTTAGGGTTATGACTAGGGGTGGTAAAATGACTCGGGAACCTTTGTATCTTGTAGGTCATCCTAAAAGAATTGAGCAAGATTCTCAAAGAATTAATACTGATGCACCCAGTCCATATAAAAAGAAAAAGAAAGAGGATATGACTCTGCATGCTTCTAGTGAACATACTGTAGACACACCTGAGAATCCAAATGATATTTCTATTTCTGATGCTGAAACACAATTTGGTGATGAACATGAACCTAGTAATAATGATAATAATGATGTTCATGTTGATGCTCAACCTAGTAATGATAATGATGTGGAGATAGACCCTGCTGTTGATCTTGATAACCCACAACCTAAGAATAAAAGATTTGATAAGAGAGATTTCATTACTAGGAAACATGGTAAAGAAAGAGAACCATGGGTTCAGAAACCCATGCCCTTTCCTCCTAAAGCTTCAAAGAATAAAGATGATGAAGAATTTGAGCGCTTTGTTCAAATGCTTAGACCTGTCTTTTTGCACCTTCATTTGACTGATATTCTGGAAATGTCCCCTTATGCTAAGTATATGAAAGATATTGTTACAAATAAAAGAAAGATACCGGAAGCTGAAATTTCCACCATGCTTGCTGATTATAGATTTAAGGGTGGAATACCAAAGAAACTAGGAGACCCTGTGATACCAACTATACCATGCTCCATTAAAAGAAACTATGTTAAAACTGTGTTATGTGATCTAGGAGCCGGTGTTAGTGTTATGCCCTTCTCTTTATATCGTAGACTTGATTTGAATAAGTTGACACCAACTGAAATCTCTTTGCAAATGGCTGATAAATCAACTACTATACCCATCGGTATTTGTGAGGATGTGCATGTCGTAGTTGCAAATGTTACTATCTTAACGGACTTTGTTATTCTTGATATACCAAAGGACGATAGTATGTCGATCATCCTTGGTAGACCCTTTTTGAATACTACAAGGGTTGTTATTGATTGCAACAAAGGCAAAGTAACTTTTCATGTCAACGGTAATGAGCATACGATGCACTTTCTGAAGAAACAACCTCAAGTGAATAGTATCAATTATATCGGAAAATTTCCAACAACTACTATTAGAGGTTTTGAATTCCCTATTCCTACTGTTAAAAGGAAATATGAAATTCTTATTGTTGGGGACATGCATATCCCCGTTGAGGTAACCTAGTGTTATACGAAGATTCGTTGGTTTCATGTCATTCGGAAGAAGTTTGTTAATAAGACTTGATCAACCTTATTAATGGATTCCTTTTGACGGGCATGTGATGGATGAATTTAGTAAACACAACCTTATGTAACCACTTTTTACTTTCTGATATTTAAAATTAATAAAGTAGAAATGCTATTATTTTACTGTTTCCTGAATTATCTGTGCAATAAAAAAATGACCAGAAAAAAATTCTCCAAATGCCTTGAAATTTTTATATGATTTTTTCTGTAATATTTGAACATTCTGGCACTAAACACACCCTAGGGGGGTGCACCTGTGAGCCACAAGCTCACAGGGTGCGCCCACCCCCCTTGGCGCGCCTAGCAAGCTTGTGGGGCCCATGTAGGCCCCCTCACTTATTCCAGCCACCCATGCACTTTGTCTTCCTCTAGAAAAAATCACTCCATTGTTCAAACCCGTGTTCTTGCTCATCTTGCTACCATTTTCGATCTCCTTGCTCGAAGCTCCGTGTCCGAACCTATTTTGGGGGATTGTTCTTCGGTATGTGACTCCTCCAATGGTCCAATTAGTTTTTGTTCTAGTGGTTTATATATTGCAAAATTTTGCTTCTATGGTGACCATGTTCTTGAGCTTGCATGTAAAATTTATATGGTTCAAAGTAGTTTTGTTGCATGATATAGCCTCTAGACACTTGTGGGATTAGTTGCTATCAATTTTTTTGAGTTTGGTTCACTTTTATTTTGGGTCACTAAATTTTTAAAAAAATTCCAGAGGAAGAGAATGTTTAGGAAAATGTTCCAAGGTGGTTCTTCGAAGAAGAAATCCCCAAGGCTCGCGATACGTGAGTCAGCCCTTGAACCACTGCGGGAAGCTCTAGTGTGACCTTGCGAGTGGCCGTCGGATCATTTCATGACTCGCGCAGGTTTCAAGGAAGAATTTGATATGTACATGCACAAAGTCGGCCTGACGGACTTCTTGTCAGATAAGTGCTTGCAATACTACAATCTTACTGATTCTTTCGTGCGGAGATTTGAGTATTCGGTCCATCGCAATACACATTCTGTTTTATTTGATCTCCATGATAAATCATTTCGCATGGACCTTGAAGAATTTAATGAAGCATGCAAAATTACGCAATGGGGCATTTATACTGAACCTCGTAAATCTGATTGCATTGAATTCCTTGCTAGCATCACTAGGGAAGAAACTAGAAGCGTAACACAAGCTACTATAGGGAGCATTCACTTTCATGCTTTATATTATTTTGCTCTCTTTATAGGTAGATGCATTAATGGGAAACATGACCATAGCCACCTTTGCTCTCCTGATTTAAGTGTCCTCAAGAGCGGGGTAATGGATGATAAACGATATAACTTGGGGGCTATTGTTGCAAGGCAGATACATAATAATGCTTTAGATGGAGATTTCTTTGGTGGAATTTATGCCACTCGTTTAGCTGATTATCTTGGGGTTCCAATAAAAGAAAATGATGCTCAGTTGCCACCTGCTTTCCTCGATTATGACGCTATGGAACATTTCCAATTTCTTGAGAGGGGCGATCTGCCTTTCCAGTATAGACTAATCTTTGACAGGCGTCACATCTTCCATATTACGCTTCCCGCTCCTGCCTTCTTTGACTTTTAGGTAAAACGAAGATATTTCATACTTAGAGAGGAGGCAAAGGAGCATAAGAGGGCGAGGGAGACCGCTCGCCTCAACGAGGTAGCCCTCCAAGCGGTGGTAGCTGCAATCCAGTTCAACCCCAACTATGACTTTGGATATTACCCCGGCCAGCCGTGGCCATAGACCAACTTAGGCCAAAAGCCTAAGCTTGGGGGAGTACGTATCTCTCACCGACATTACATTCATGTATCACACATTCATTCCAGTTGTCGATGTTCATCCTTTTTCATTGTATAACCATGTTAGTTTGTTTTCTTGCTTTCTTCTTGTGTGTTTGAAAAACTTTGATAAAATCCAAAAATATTTCTCACTTCTTTTTAGTTTTTCTTTCTAGTTCAATTTAGTTGTAGTATTAAAAGAAAACCCAAAAAGATTTCTCGTTCTTCTTTTACTTGTTGGGAGCTTTCCCGTGTAAATAGTTTTTTTCGTTTTCATTTTTCTTGCATTAATATGCTTTCTTCTAGAAAACAAAACTCCAAAAATATTTCAGTGTGTTTCTTTGAAATTATTTTCTTTTCTTTGGGTCGTAAGGAGAAGACCGCGATGAAAATGTCGAGTGGCTCTCATATGCGTTATTGTTGATCTAACAAAGAGCCCATATTACCTTGTCTTCTCCTTTGAATAAATGTTTGCAGATTCCAGCTTGGTCCACTGCACATGCACTATTATTATTATTCACAACATTCGGTCGTGCAAGTGAAAGGCAATAATGACAAAATTTGATGAAATGATTGAGATGAAGAAAAGCTGGAATGAACTCGACCTATTTTGTTTTTGTAAATATGATTATCTCATCATTCTTGATTCGGCCTATTATAAGTAAACATGTTTGCAATGACAATTAGAGATCATAGTTACTCATGCCATGCTTAAGTAGCTAGGAGTGGATAATGGTTTATCTTGTGTGTCAACATGCATTTAAAATGGTTATGATGTAGTATGATAGAATGGTATCCTCCTCTGAATAATTCAAGCGGCTTGACTTGGCACATGTTCACGCATGTAGTTGAATCAAAACCAAGATAGCCTCCACGATATTTATGTTCATGGTGATTTATATCCTACTCATGCTTGCATTCAATGTTTATTAATCTCAATGCATGTTTATGACCGTTGTCGCTCTCTAGTTGGTCGCTCCTCAATCTATTTGCTAGCCTTCACTTGTACTAAGCGGGAATACTACTTGTGCATCCACTTCCTTAAACCCAAAGTTGTTCCATATGAGTCCACCATACGTACCTATATGTGGTAATTACCTTCCGTTCCAGGTAATTTTGCATGTGCCAAACTCTAAACCTTCAAATAATAATCTATTTTGTATTCCCGAATTGCTCATGTAGCGACAGGGGGTTGTCAGTATCTTCCATGCTAGGTGGGTTATTCTCACGATAAGAGTTTATTCGCTTGTCATTCATGAGAAAGTGGATGGTAATCGGGATGCCCAGTCCTATGATCAAAATCAAAATATAATAATGAAACAAAACTCCCCCAGATTGTTATTGGTATGGAGGGTAGCCGAGGATTCGTCTAGCCATGGCTTGTGTTTGTTGTTGGAGGGGGGTAAAACTTTACCATTCTGTTTGGGAACTGCCTATAATGTGTCTAGCATGGAAGATAGTGAGATCTCTCAGTCGTTATGTTGAGAATGAAAGCATGCCTCTTAAAATTATATCCATCTCTATTTTAAAAGCTTCGAGCTCTGGCACCTCTGCAAATCCCTGCTTCCCTCTGCGAAGGGCCTATCTATTTACTTTTATTGTTGAGTCATCATCTTCTTATTAAAGCACGAGCTGGAGAGAACTATTGTCATTTATATGCTTTGTTTTTAGTCGATGTTGAGTATGAGTGTGACTGGATCTCTTTTGCCATGAATTACAATGTCCAGTCAGTGCTTGAACTTCAGGGGTGCTCTGCATTTATGTTTTGCGGTATCAGAAAGGGCTAGCGAGATACCATTATATCATATTATATCATGATTGTTTTGAAAAAGTGTTGTCATCCGAGACATCTTATTATTGCTCGCTAGTTGATTATGTTATTGATATGAGTAAATGTGAGACCTAAGTGTTATTGTGAATATGGTTAGTTCATAATCTTTGCTGAAAACCTGAACATTGGTTAGACATATTTGCAACAACAAGATCAAACAGAGTTTGTAAAAGTTTTTCTTTGTCACTTTCAGTTTGTCAACTGAATTGCTTAAGGACAAGCAATGGGTTAAGCTTGGGGGAGTTGATACGTCTCCATCGTATCTACTTTTTCAAACTCTTTTGCCCTTGTTTTGGACTCTAATTTGCATGATTTGAATGGAACTAACCCGGACTGACGTTGTTTTCAGCAGAATTACCATGGTGTTATTTTTGTGCAGAAATCAAAGTTCTCGGATTGACCTAAAAATTAACAGTGAATTTTGTGGAATATATAAAAATACTGGCGGAAAAAGATACCAGAGGGGGGCCACCCAGGAGCCACAAGCTCTGGGGGGCACCTACCCCCAGGGCGCGCCTCCCAGGCTTGTGGGCCCCTTGGAGCTCCGGCAACCCTAAGTCTAACTCCATATATACATATTCGCGGAGAAAAAATCAGAGAGAAGGATTCATCACGTTTTACGATATGGAGCCGCCGCCATCTCCTGTTCTTCATCGGGAGGGCTGATCTGGAGTCCGTTCGGGGCTCCGGAGGATGGAATCCGTCGCCGTCTTCATCATCAACCTTCCTTCACTGCCAATTTCATGATGCTCATTGCCGGGAGTGAGTAATTCCTTCGTAGGCTTGCTAGACGGTGATGGGTTGGATGAGATTTATCATGTAATCGAGTTAGTTTTGTTAGGGCTTGATCCCTAGTATCCACTATGTTCTGAGATTGATGTTGCTATGACTTTGCTATGCTTAATGCTTATCACTAGGGCCCGAGTGACATGATTTTAGATCTGAACCTATTATGCTTTCATGAATATATGAGTGTTCTTGATCCTATCTTGCAAGTTGTAGACACGTATTATGAGTTATGATCCGCATACCCCAAGGTGACAATAATTGGGATTCTTTTCGGTGATTGCCGTAGTTTGAGGAGTTCATGTATTCACTAAGTGCTAATGCTTTGTTCCGGTTCTCTATTAAAAGGAGGCCTTAATATCTCTTAGTTTCCTTATGGACCCCGCTGCCACGGGAGGGTAGGACAAAAGATGTCATGCAAGTTCTTTTCCTTAAGCACGTATGACTATATACATAATACATGCCTACATTACATTGATGAATTAGAGCTAGTTTTGTGTCGCCCTAGGTTATGACTGCTATATGATGAATATTATCCAACACAATTATCCATCACTGATCCAATGCCTACAAGCTTTTCATGTATTGCTAAGTTACTTTTGTTGCTGCTACTGTTACAATCACTACAACACTGCTACTGTTACTATTGCCACTATTACCATTACTATCATACTACTTTGCTACTGATCACCTTGCTGCAGATATTAAGTCCTTTAGGTGTCGTTGAATTGACAACTCAACTGCTAATACTTGCGAATATTCTTTGGCTCCCCTTGTGTCGAATCAATAAATTTGGGTTGAATACTCTACCCTCGAAAACTGTTGCGATCCCCTATACTTGTGGGTTATCACACGCACAGGCAGCAGTGCACAGGCCACGGGAACGAGCTATTTGGGACGAAAAGGACGGCTCCGAGGGAGGTCCCAATGCGACAGAGCGAGCCATTACAAATTCCTACTGATCTCACACGGCCCATCGAAGGAACAATAGTGGAAAAATAAAAATAAACCACATAAATAAATAAGTTCAAATACAAATTATAGATAAGTTCAAATACATGTTCACTGTAAAATAAAAAATAATCTACTAAAAAATATAATCCTTTTTCACAAAAAAGCCAAACAAAAACGTCGCATATGAAACACAAATAGATAAAAATAACTAGATAAGAGGATATTTCAACATAGGAGATTTCAATAAATTTCCATAAACAAAAAATTTAAAAGTTCAACTACTAAAATTCAAAAAGTTCAAAAAATAATTTGGGTTGTGCAGCAAGATCAAATTGTTTTATTATAAAAATTATTAGAACTATCAAGAGTCGACTAAAAGTATTTGTGGTCTAAATTTCCATGAGTACTAAAAATATATACTACAACCAATGAATGGGACTGGGCTTGTCATACAAAGTACTTCTGTACTATCATTAATAGCCTGTAAGTTCAACAAACTCCACACAAGTAGTGCTACATCCCTGAATAGCATATAATTTCATGTTCACATGAAAATATGCCAGTACTAACAAAGGATGTATATCAGTTCAAGATAGGTGCTCGTCACAAATAAAATTATATATAAATAATATAACGCATGCAGTTGAGCTCATAGGAACCATTACATTAAAATATAACCTAGCCATTAATGTAGGAACCATTCAAACCATATGGAAAAACATAGAGTTCAACCATCTTATACACATTATTTTAAAAATCATGCAACAAAATCAAATGCCGCACAAATGTCACAACCGACTTCATTTGCACAATAACCTACAGTACACAAAGCTTGAACTTTAGAGATCCATTTTTTGGAAATATGCCCTAGAGGCAATAATATTTGTATTATTATATTTCCATATTCATAAGAGTTTATATTCTATGCTATAACTACTATGATCCTGGAATATGCGATGCAGTGGAAAACTCATATGCACGTGTGGAATGATAAATGGTAAATAAAAGGTTCTTAGTCTCACCTCTAAGACTAGCTCAAGTGTTGTTGGTGATCACGTTTTCCGGATCTTAGGATATCATTAAGTGTAATGATAGTCCTAAAACAACATTGAGATTATGACGTTGGAAGAACGATCATATTGAATCGACCCAATCTTATTTGTTATGAATTGAGTTAATATCGTCTCCATTCAATTGTAATAACACGGAGTGTTAACATGTGATCTTGCTCCTTAGAACATGAGATTATCGTGGTCACTTCTCACCGTACGGTGAGCTTTGGGGTTGCTGAAATGTCACCTGTAACACGGTGATCATAACGACAACTTACAGGTTCATCGGAAAGTTTGATAAGTGGCCGGATAGCTCAAGAAGTGGGATTTTCTCCTCCGACGATGGAGAGATATTCTTAGGGCCCTCTTGGTGTGACGGCATCAATCATCGTCTGGCCATACATAGGTGACTATGTCATGGGGATGCCGGAACACAATAACAAGAAAGATAAACAAAACTGGTAAGGAGGATTTTGGTATAGTAAGCATGTGATGACTTAGGAGGATACCAATGCATCCCGGGTTTTGTAAAGTATCGTGAAGCAAAGGGAATATCACATGATAACCAAAGGTTCACTCGAATGTCATTCGTGTAATCATAGGGATCGATATGGATGTCCACGGTTTTGCTATTCATCATTGAACGAAGGGGTTTCGCTCATGTCTATGTTTTATCGAACCTACAGGATCACAAGCTTAAGGGAATCACGATCTGTTGAGTATTAGTGGAGCAAGAGTTATGAGAAAATATTCTCAGACTAGTTCCGAGAATATAAGAATTAGTTTCGAGAGAATTCCGAAAGAGTTTCAGATGTTTCCAGAAATGTTCTGGTGCGAGGACACTTTGGCTGGGCCAAGGGATAAGTCCCATGAGGTCTGAGGTCAGTGCAAAAGGAGTTTTGCGAAGGGCAGGAACTAGACGCCAGGGTCCTTGGCATCTGGTCCTGGGCCAGACGCCAAGGTCCTGAGCGTTTGGTACTGGGCCAAACGCCGAGGTCCGTGGCGTTTCCGGAAACGCCAGGAACCTTGGTGTTTCATACTGGAATCTGAGGACTCTTCCTTCTGTTCCAAACCAACTTTGGGGAGGCTCCCTCCCCAAGTTACAACCTTAGGGCTCAACATATAAATAGAGGGGCAGGGCTAGCCCATAGAACATAAGTTTTGAAGCCTCCTCAAGTTCTCTCTTGATTTAGTTCTCGTCTAGTTTGATCTAGACTAGATCTAATTCTAGTTCTCTCTAATCCTCGTAATAGAGAATCCCTGTGCGGTTCTCTTCTTCTCCCTCTAATTCTCCAGCGAGATTAGCTCCAGACGGTGAAGCGCTGCCGGATCGAAAAGCCTGCGCTTGCAATTTTCGAGAGGTCGTGCTTTCGGTCTTTCGTTCGAGGGACGGTTCATGAAGCAGTTCGAGGGATCATTCATCTATGGTTCGAGGGACTTCAAATATGATCTACACCGACTCGTCTACTTTCGCTGCATCTGGAGTCGGTAACGATCGTTTGATCCAAACCGGTTATGCATCTTCATATTGATCCTAGGTATGCGTAGGGAGATTTTTTTTTCTACTACGTTTTCCAACCGTGGTATCAGAGCGGTTCTATGAGTAGATGCAGGTTTCGATCTAGATCACACAAGATTGTGAGGGTGATGCTTTTGCTATGCTTCCCTCGAGTGTTGCTTCGGTTCAGTTCATTGACGGCATAGTGTCGCTTTCTTCTAGGTTCTGACAATTGTTCATCTCTGGCTGTCGACGGTCTGCTAATAGTTCCTTGGGCTTCACCATAGTCAAGAATAGTGAAATTTCAATTACACAAGAGGGCAATGAAGATGGATGATATTCTAGGGGGTCACGCGTATTAGACGAAGTTTAGTGTGGGGAACGAGATTTTTAATTAAGTCTCTTCTTTCACACACACCCCAAAAGTTAACCTAGCAACAATGATTATCACTTTATGGTGTCCACATTGGTAGCTAGGTTTATCTGAAAACCCTAGAAGCCACGTGATTAAAATTTGCCAAACCAACTAGAGGACATCTAACTTGGTTTTGCTGGGTTTGCATATGATGTGGTATAGCCTTCGTCATGATAATGATTTTATGTATGAGATGGTTATATGTTGTAATGTTAAGTGACCTGTGTGTCATGGCATGATGGCTGGAGCCACGAGATTGCCACCTTAATGTAAACATCATAGAGATAGGTTACAGGTGATGGTGGCAAGACGTACACGGAGGACCCCCGCCGAGGAGAAGGTGTACCAGGCGCGGGACGAGGAGCTATAATTTCGTGCCACGACGGAATTTTAGATTTTGGTGCCATGGCAATGTTTTCTAAAATGACCACCACGACAACGTTTTCTGAGATTGCCGCCATGGCAATGTTTTTGAAATGGTTGCCACGGCAACAAAATATTGGCCGTCACGTTACTTCAACTGGAGATTGAAGGCGATCATGGAGAACTCCCAGCGCCCAAGGCTATACCATATCATGCTATTATGAATTCGTGAGATGTTCATCCCTTTCTTGTTTGCACCCCTTGATTGCGCTATAGCCAATTATTTGGGTGATCTCTCACAATAAATATCAAGTTAAAAGGTGCTCTTCCCGGTGTTGCAACCGTCTATAACACGTAGCGCTCCAGAGTGGGTCATGTCCACATGAGCACAAATGGGACGTGAGGTGTAAGACAGGGATGGTCAGACCATGCCTGCAGATAACACTCGGTTGTCTTGAAGTTCTAGCAGAATCATTCTGAGCTCGAAGCACAAAGCATCGAAAGATGAACAAGTGTCATATGGAGATATGATCGGCAAAAGTTTGCCCACCGGTCAAAATTCTCGTCATTAGTGATGTCCACATCAATGTTTGAGAACTAGATTTGGATCTTGAATCACTTAATATCAATTATGAGAGATATTGATTTGAGTGGGAGCACAATTATGTATAAATTTAGTTTAATCACTAGTGCATATTAATTATGAACAATGTCTGTGTGTAGTTTGTATTATAGTTGTAGAATTATGGCTCACAGTTCCACCTTTGTTGTTGAAATTGATTGGTTTTTATCTATCTGGTTGAATCTTTATGATTGAGGGGATCGTCCTCTAAGAGTGCGAAGAAGGATTTTGTCCTATTGCATGCTTACAATACACTCTTGCTAATGTTATGGATGATGAGACTCACGTCCTTCGATCCAAAAGCTAGAATTGCATTACGGTCTGCTTGCTTTCCAAGAAACCCGAACTTCAGAATGTTTCGGATAGTTATGTGATACTCTTGGAACTGAAAAATTGTTTTCAGAAACAAACAAAGATTAAAAAGATATATGATATCTAAAGAAGTGTTTTTTTTGCAAGATCTAATGAAGTGTTCAACTATGTTTAAGATTAAAATGCATAAGACCCGGAAGAACGCCAGTCATGAGTTGACGGTGAGAACTTAAAGAGAAAGAACAAAACCAAAGGATGTAATAAGATTTACAGGCCTATGGAAGTTCGGGGCTCACACCACTCTTAAAGTTAGATGATTCTTTTATCAAGTAGGTGAAATATTGAAACTAAAACTGTAAGAAGTTTAGAGGCGGAATGAAAAGAAGACCGGAATGTCCAGCTCAAGTATGAATGTCATACAAGTTATAAGATGTAGAGAAAGTCGCGCAAGTAAAGTATGATCTTGAGAATTGTGATTAAAATGTTAAACACTAAATTCTTCGGGAATTGTGGTTAAAAGTTGATCATAAGGATACCGACTCATTTCCATGTTGTTGCAGATCGATGCAAGAATGACTACGGCCTAAAGACCAACAAATTAATGAGGTTAAAATATGTGTTGAAAATTTTATAATAGTTATGAACTTTTTCATCAACATATTACCTCTGAATTTATTGTCATAATTCATTTTAGAGTTTTTACACTCTAGCCCATTGCATAGAAGTTGCAAGGAGCTTGTTCATAAGCGAACAATAGTTGTTCAATATAATGAACAAAAGGGCCATACTCCTATTGTGAATAGGATGTAAGTTATGAATATTGATGATAGAATTGAACATCCATAACATTGACGCCAAATGTCGCAAGACTAAAAATACCACATATGTGTGGCACTGCATTTAGTCACATTGGAGAAACACTCATGGAGAAATTCCATAGTGATGGATTTTGGAGTCATCTGATTATGAATCATCTGACACTTGCAACTTTCAACCAAATAGTGAAGTAAACTAAAATACCGTTAAGGCATAAAGAACGAACAACAAAAATATATTGGAAATATGCATATTGATGTATGTAGTCCAATAAGTGTTGTTGCAAGCAGTGGATTTATCTATCTTCAAAGGATGACTCAAGTAGATATTTATATTTACTAATTGACACATAAATCTGGATCTTTTGAAATGTTTCAAAAGGATTTTCAGAATGAAGTAGAAATTATTGTAACAAGAAAATTGTGTTTCTACAATTGGATTGCAGAAAAGAATATTTGAGCTACAAATTTAGCGAATGTCTGATAAGCTATAAAAGAATTTTATAGCTTGCATTTCCTAGAAACACCTCTAAGAGTAGAGTGTTTTCGAGTAGATGTAATCAAGATATGTATGACATGGTATGATCAGAGATGACATTGATTGTTCCTCCAATATACTTTTAATGTGATGCTTTAGACACTATGGCTTCTACACTGAAAAAGAGCGCCATCAAATTTGTTGAAATAAGTGCTACTTTGTAGGTTACCCCAAATGGTTGGGTATTCCTCTATCACTACGCCAATGCAAAGTGTTTTGTCACAGAGTGCAGTAATTTTGAAGAAAATGTTTTCTGCAAAATAGTGAGTGGGAGGATAGTGCAACTCGACAAGATTACATAATCTTCGTAATCAGGTCAGAGAAAAGAAACACTAGAATTGGTTCCAGTATTTAATACTTTGACTGATATGGAAGCCTCTACATGAGATGTAGTGATTTTGGTCAAACATGCAACTGAACTATATAGGTTGAAAAAATGTGCACAGACCTTCATGGTGTACAGATGAAATATTGTTGAAACAAACAATGAACCTATAATACACAAAGAAGCATTGATGGGCCCTAACTCCGGAATTGGCTATACGCCAAAATAATTCGAGATAGTATCCATACACGTAACTCAAGTTTAGAACTTGATAGACCCTCTGAAAGACGTAAAGTCTAAAGTATAGTGATGGATATATAAATTGACAAGGATACAAATGCTTTATAATGCTTGACTTGCTGCAAATAGTTTATGACAAGATCAAGGAGTTGATTATGACGAGATTGTCTCATCATAATAATACTTAAAGTCAGTTCAGATTAAACTAGCAATTACTAAATATTTTTATTATGAGATATAACAGATGGATGTCAAAATGATTCCCATGAGATGGAAATAGAACCAAGGATGTATATTTGATACTGTCCAAGGTAATTTTCTCGATCCAGAGCATGCTAGTAAGTGTGCAAACTTCAAGAGATCCAGTAATGATTTGAAGCAAGCATAGTGGAGTTGGAATCTTTGTTTTGATAAATTGATCAAATAATATGATTTCATCGATAGAAACAAAGATGCTTGTATTTACAAGAAAGTAAGTGGGAGCATGATAATATTTCTAAACACTATGTATACATGACACATTGTTGATTGGAAATTATATAAATTTCTTGACATGGATTAAGACTTTATTGAAAAATAGTTTTTCAGTAAAGGACTTGGGCAATATAGTCCTTGTATTAGACATAATAATCTATGGAGATAGTAATGTCTAGTCAGGCTTAGCCAAAGTACATATTGACAAAGTACTAAAGCAGTTTAGTATAAAATTTCAAGAAGAGTTTCTTGTCAAAGTCGCATGGAAGGAGTTCTTAGCAATAATCAGTATCTTGAAATACCGATGAATGAAATACATGATTTCAATCAGACTTGTGTTAATTCCATGGTATGTAAATAACCAGACATGTCCAGTACTCCAAGTAAGTTGTGAGTAAAGTTACCTGAATGGTCAAATTGTTGATCATATGACAACAGTGAAAATGTCATTGAGTACTAATGACATGTTTCTTGCATACGGAGAAAATGAAGAGAATGTTGTAAGGAGTTACATCAATACATGCTTGATGTAAGTAGTACATCGACAAAATCTTCAATTGGTACTCCAACCGAATTTTGATTTAATTTAAATGATTTATGGTGGCACAGTAAGTTGGAATTGGTCCAAAAAGTTACTGTGGTGAATTCTATAACAGAAGGCTGACTATATTGTCACTTTAGAAGCAACAATAGAGTGTGATGAATCAAAGGTTCATTTATGAACTTAGTATGGCTTCTATATGATTGTGCAAATAAGAACATAGTTTTCATATAGTGGTTCTATGCCTCAATCTAAGGAATCAAAGGTCTTGCCAGTGATTCAATACATACTAAGCTTGTTTCACATAAATTATGATTTTCATGTGAAAGCATGACAGATGCATAGAAATTCAAATGATACACACGGATTTGAAGTTGCCACATTCGATAGGACAAAGTCTATACCACAAGCAAAGCATGGACTAACACCGGATTGCCATTAGTGTAAAAGTCAAAAGTGCTAACTAGATTATTGACTCTAGTGCAAGTGGGAGACTGTTTGAAATATGCCCTAGAGGCAATAATATTTGTATTATTATATTTCCATATTCATAGTTAAGAGTTTATATTCTATGCTATAACTGCTATGATCCTGGAATATGCGATTCAGTGGAAAACTCATATGCATGTGTGGAATGATAAACGGTAAATAAAAGGTTCCTAGTCTCGCCTCTAAGACTAGCTCAAGTGTTGTTGGTGATCATGTTTTTTGGATCTTAGGATATCGTTAAGTGTAACGATAGTCCTAAAACAACATTGAGATTAAGCTGTTGGAAGAACGATCATATTGAATCGACTAATGCGTCTCCAACGTATCTATAATTTTTTATTGTTCCATGCTATTATAGTATCAATCTTGGATGTTTTATGTACATTTACAAGCAACTATATATCATTTTTTGGGACTAACCTATTAACTTAGTGCCCGGTGCCAGTTGCTGTTTTTACCTGTTTTTGGTTTTTTAGAATATCAGTACCAAACGAAGTCCAAATGCCACGAAAGTTTTTGGTGATTTTTTTTAGACATAAGAGACCCTGGAAGCTTTGGGAGGGGACGAGAAGATGGAGCAGTGGCCAACGAGGCACCAGGGGGCGCCAGGGGGTAGAGCGCGCTCTGATGGCTCGTGGGGCCCACGTGGCTCCGTTTGACCTAACTCTGCATCTATAAATTCTCTAAAATCAGGAAACCAACAGAGGAGTCCACGAAATACTTACTCCACCGTTGAAAGCCTCTGTTCTCGAGAGATCCCATCTGGGGACCTTTTCCGGTACTCCGCCAGAGGGGGAATCAATCACGGAGGGGCTCTACATCAACATTGTTGCCCTTCCGATGATGCATTAGTAGTTTACCACAGACCTACAGGTCCATAGTTAGTAGCTAGATGGTTTCTTCTCTCTATTTGATCTTCAATACAATGTTCTCCTTGATGTTCTTGGAGTTCTATCTGATGTAATTACTTTTTGCGGTGTGTTTGTTGGGATCCTATGAATTGTTAGTTTATGATCAGATTATCCATGAATATTATTTGAGTTTTCTCTGAACTCTTTTATGCATGATTGTTATAGCTTCGTATTTCTCTCCGATCTATTGATTTGGTTTGGCCAACTAGATTGATTTATCTTGCAATGGGAGAGGTACTTTGTAATGGGTTCGATCTTGTGGTGCTCAATCCCAGTGACAGAAGGGGACATGACACGTATGTATCATTGCTATTAAGGGTAAAAAGATGGGGTTTATTCATGCGTGAGTTTACTTTGTCTACATCATGTCATCTTGCTTAAGGCGTTACTCCCGTTCTTCATTAACTTAATACTCTAGATGCATGCTGGATAGCGGTCGATGAGTGGAGTAATAGTAGTAGATGCAGAATCTTTTTGGTCTACTTGTCTCAGACGTGATGCCTATATACATGATCATTATCTTTGATATCATCATGATTATTTGCTTTTCTGTCAATTGCCCAACAGTAATTTGGTTACCCACCGTATGCTATTTTCAAGAGATAAGCCTATAGTGAAAACTATGGCCCCCGCGTCTACTTCTATCATATATTAAAAATCCTAAAAATACCTTGATACAATTTTACTTTATTTATTTTATATTTTTGTTTGATCTATCTATCTATCACCATAAAATTTAATCTTGCAATTAACCGCCAAGGGATTGAAAGCCCCTTGTTCGCGTTGGGTGCAAGGATTTGTTATTTAGTGTGTAGGTGCTGTTAACGAGTTGTTGCATGATTCTCCTACTGGATTGATAACCTTGGTTTCATAACTGAGGAAAATACTTATCTCTACTATACTGCATCATCCCCTCCTCTTCGGGGAAAACCCAACGTAGCTCACAAGTAGGAGGAAGAATTTCTGGCGCCATTGCCGGGGAGACATCATCAACATCTATCAACTACCTACGCATAAACTTTCATCTCCTTGCATATTTTATTTGCCTTTGCCTCTTGTTTTCACCTCCCTCACTTCTAAAAAGTTTTTACAAAAATATTTTCCATTTGCCTTTTTCTTGTTTGCTTGTTTACTTGCTTGAAATTAGTATCATGTCTAATCTTGAAAAGGGTAGTAATGCTTTCACCACTAGTGCGAATTTTTTAGACAATCCGTTCATACTTTTAAAACTCATGAAAAATAAAAAGAGGTTTGATGAAGTTGCTAAAGAGAAATTAAATAATCTTGTTGATGATGATCCTCATAAAATAGAACCCACTATCATGCATACTAAAAAACTCCGTGTAGGAAGTGGTAATATTATTTGAAAAGACGTCATCCAAGATTTCTTTACTTGTGCCGGTACGTTACCTACGCTAGGAGGATCAATCCTCAATAAAACTTCTAGTCTAGCGGATGCAATATCTTTGCTTATAGTTGAATTGGAGACATAATTTGTTCACATGCATCCAGCCATACAAAGGATTCTCTTAGAATTTTCAAATATCGATGATCCTTCCGTTAAGCGTGTAACCACTATATTTCTAGCTTATGAATTTGGGCCTTTCATGAAGGAAGCACGTGAAATATTTACTCATTATAATATAAATTGTGGTTGTCCTCCTATAGACGAAATCCTTTATAATCAAGTGGAAATTAGGAAATTACAATCTCTTGATTATGTTGCTTACAATGAAAATATTAGGAAAAAGGTTCCCCCATCTGTCCTACTTGATAAAATTTCTGAACAAAATGATAATTTTACTATACAAAATAATGGATTAGGGCATGTGCTTAAGAAAAAACTTAGGGAGCATAATCAAAGAAACATCTACAATGAAGAGATAGTTATCACATATAAGGGGCTGAAGGAGGAACTCCCTCCACCGAAACTTGATATTACGGATCCTTACCCTGTTAAATTTAGCCCTTTTGATTACTTTTGCTTGCCCCAAAGAAATCTTGCCACTGAAAGAAGGGAATATGATATGAGCATGAAAGATCTCCCTCACTTTTATTACAATACTTGAAACTTAGCATTGTGCCTAGCTAGGGGCATAAAACAATAGCGCTAATTGGGAGGCAACCCAATAGTTATCTTAATTTTCTTGTTTATTTTTTTCTTTTCTTTTGTGTGCACAATTATGCTACTGTTATGACTGTGTTTTTTATGTTTTAATTAGTGTTTGTGCCAAGTAAAACCATTAGGATGATTTGGATGATAGTTGACTTGATTCTGTGAAAAAACAGAAACTTTTGCGCCCGGTTATGGAATTTTTTAAATTCACATAACGTGCTTTTGTTCTGGATTTTTAAACATAATTTATATACAAATTTCCCACCTTTTACTAATTTTTCAGAATTTTTGGACTTACAGAAGTATGGACAATGTTCAGATTACTATAGACTGTTCTGTTTTTCACAGATTCTATTTTTGTTGCGATGTTTGCTTGTTTTGATGAATCTATGGATTGTATGTCACATCCCTAGTTCTGGCTAAGCCAGTTTCATGTGTGCATCATGTTTAATTTCAAATGAAGTTGAAATGGGGATGACAGAAACCCCCAGCACCACTTAAACCAACTAGGGTTTACTAAAATCCTTTTCAATGAACCTGAAATGCCCTTCTAAAATGTTCATCATCTTTGCCTTGGTCTAGAACCTCTGACAAAAATGGTGCACAATTTTCTAGGACATCATTGGGTCACTGAATTAAATCTTATGTTATTTGCATTTGGACATTTAAATGCTATTAAATATTTTAAATGTCCAAATAATCCCAAACTGAAATGTTCCATGTTGGATATACTCTATACAGTGGGCATGAGCAGTTTGGTAATTTTTGAAATTGCCTAGGTATTTTTAGAAAAGTCACAAACCTGCAGAAAAATAGAAAAACAGAAAAGAGAGAGAGAGAAAGGCCAGAGGCCACTTACCTGCACTGGGCCGGCCCACCTGGCCCGTGCCAGTCATCACCCACCTCTGCCAGTAGGCAGAGGAGGGACACGGCGCCGCGCCCGAGCTCGCCACGCCACCACCCTGCCTGCCTGCGTACCTCCAGGCCACCTCGACGCCTCGAAGGGCCTCCTCGGTGCCGCCCCGAGCCCCTGGACACCTCACTCTCCCCCCCTGCTCTCTCCCTCGCCTCTTCTCGCAATGGCCGACGCTGCCGCGCCCGCACCGCCGACGTAACCGCGGCCATCGTCGCCTCCTCGTCGCCCCACCCTGTCCAGCAGCTCCGCCACCGTCCTCTCCGTCGAGCAGACCGAGCCCCGAGCGCTCGTTCGCCCAGAAGCCACCGCACCGGTCTCGTCTTCACCGCCCGTCGTCGGAGATCCACTTCGCCGCCCCGCTTGCTCCGGCTCATCCCCGACTCCTCCGACCCGCTCGTCCGACGTGCCGTCAGCCCTGCTACCTCCTCCTCCTCTCCGTTTGCCTTCTCGTGCACCACAGCGACCACACCGAGCTCGCCCGCACCCGCCGCCGCCTCTGCACGTCGCCGTCGTGGCCACAGCCACGTTGGCTCGATTCCGAGCACGCCATCGTCTTCACCGCATCCCCAGGAGCCCGCAGCACCACTTCACGCACCTCGCCGTGCCCCCTAGCGACGCGCCCGAGCTCGCCCGAACTCCGGCAGCCGCAAAGCTCGTCGCCGGCGTTGTTTCCGGCGACCTTGAGCTCAACCACCACCACCACGCGACGCGGCTCGCTTCCAGCTACACGTAGATGCCCTCCGCCGTCCATTTGGTCGCCGGAGCACAAAACCCGCACCGCCCCGCCGCGTCTGGCCTCGCCGGTGGCTAAATGCCGGCGAGTCAGCCCAGTTTGACCAGGGATTTGACCCCCCTGGGTCACTGACGTGTGGGCCCAGGGCCTTAACTAATCTGGTTTAGAATTAGATTAGTACTAATTAACTTAGGTTAGTTAGTTAGACACTGATATGTGGGCCCCAGTGTCAGGTTTGACCTGGGCGGCCCCGTTGACCCTGCTGACGCCACAGTGATGTAGTGCTGATGCAGTTAATCATTTTCTGGTTTTAATAATTCAGGAAATTCCAGAAAATGCCCAAAACTTCAAAAATTCATAGAAATTAATCTGTAACTCCAAATGCAAAGATTTATATATGTTTTTGGATCAGAAAAATCCAATCTTTCCATCTGTACCATTTGCATGCATGTTTGAACAACCTAAGGTTGCTGTATATGGCAATTTGCATAATTGGCATTTAACTAAGCACATATGGAGTTTGAATTTGAACCCTTGGTTCAAACCAACTTCATTCAATCTGGTTTCTAGTTGCATTAGCTCAAACCACAACATATTGCCATGTCATGATCATGCATCATATTGTTGCATTGCATTGATTGTGTTCTTCCTTGTTTGCCGGTAATTGTCCCCTCTCAGTAGACGACCTACCGATGATGTGATCGATGACACCGATGAAGAACTATACTATCTTCAGAAGTGCCAGGCAAGCAAAACCCCCTTGTTCATTCCGATACAAACCCACTCTCTCGCTTCTGCTCTCTTTTACTGCATTAGGACAACAACGATTCAACTGTTACATGCTGCGGTAGTTGAACCCCTTTCCTCTGCATGACCTGTCATTGCCACAGTAAATAGATGAAACCCACTAGCATGAGTAGGAGTTGTTTGAGCCCTGATGTGCCTACTCATTCATGCTTGTTTGTCATGCCTGCTATTGCTTAGAGTTGTGTCAGGTCTGATTCATCGGGGATGAATTGGAAAGTTGTGAACATGTCCTACTACTGAGAGCTAAGTGTGTGAACATGATTTGGTAAAGGTATCGATGAGAGGCCATGTAGGAGTACATGGTGGGTTGTTTCATTGAGGTCGTCCTTAAGAACTGAGATCTGTATGCGTGATTTAAGATTCAGCTACTACCACACATTGGGACCCTTAATTGACTCTCTCGACTTATTAACCACCCCGTCTTCTGTCCAGGAGTTGCAAGTAGTTTCTGGTGTTTGTAGTTGCTGGAGGCCGTGCGCAGCGCTGACCTTAGGGGTGGGCTGTGATGCGGTAGGCACGTGGCACGATGTACCGGGTCGCCCGTTTGGTGTCTCGGGAACCCTGCACACATCGTTTGGGGCCGTTGAGGACACCCCGGCCGGATTTCCTTGCGGATGGAACCCGAATAGGCGATAAACCTGGACTAGAGACTCATGTGTTTAGTCAGGTCGTGGCCGACACCCTCGCTGGGCTTCCGCTTGAAGGTTGCCGGGTACATGTCGTGTAGCAGTGATAAGTGGTGAAAGCGTGTGTGAAGAAGTACACCCCTGCAGGGTATAAAACTATTCGAATAGCCGTGTCCGTGGTAAAGGACTACTTGGTTGCCTGTACAGTTCATAGACAAGTGGAAGTGGATACTCTAAAACTCGCAAGATAAGCGTGAGTGCTATGGATGGCCTTCTCGTAGGGAGACGGGAGCGGATCCATAGTGGTGTATTGATATGGTGAATATGTGGACTCGTGTGCGCCACCTCAAAAGAGTTACCAACATTCGTAGTTCAGGATAGCCACTGAGTCAAAGCTGGCTTGCTGCAGTTAAACTCCACCACCCTCTTTGTTGATACCGATGCATTTGTAGATAGTTCTGATGTAAGTCTTGCTGGGTACATTTGTACTCACATTTGCCTATTTTATGTTTTGCAGAGAGACTTCAGTCTCGCTAGTAGTTCCACGTGGACTTCGACGTTTAGCTTGTTACCTCAGCTACGATCTTGTGCCCTCAGCAGGATCTGGTAGATAGTCGGGCTTCTCAGCTTTTTTCATTTGTAGATGTCTGTACTCAGACATGATAGGCTTCTGCATGTGCTTTGACTTGTATGCTCTGAATGTTGGGTCATGAGACCCATGTTTGTAATACTTGGCTCCTCGGAGCCTATTGAATAAATACTTGAGTCGTAGAGTTATGTTGTGATGCCATGTTGTATTTACACATATCGAGCATATTGTGTGTATGATTGAAATGCTTGGTATGTGTGGGATCCGACAACCTAGTTGTTTATCCTTGGTAGCCTCTCTTATGGGGAAATGTAGTCTTGTGCTTCCATGAGCCATAGTAGTCCGCTACAGCCCGGTTTACCGGAGTCCTGTTAGCTTGCTACTGCTCCGGAACACTTAGACTGGCCGGCATGTGTCCTTCCTCGATCATGTGTCTGTCCCTTCGGGGAAACATCACGCGGTGTCTTTCGGAGTCCTGTTAGCCTGCTACAGCCCGGATTCCCGGAGTCCTGCTAGCCCAGTTGCTACAGCCCGAATTCACTCGCTGATGACCGACATGTTCGTTGCTGGGTCATGTATGCCTGTCCCCGTAAGTTAGCGCCACTTTGGGTTCATGACTAGTCATGTCGGCCCGGGTTCTTTGTCATATGGATGGTAGCGACACTATCATATACGTGAGCCAAAAGGCGCAAACGGTCCCGGGCCATGGTAAGGCGACACCCGTGGGAATACCGTGCGTGAGGCCGCAAAGTGATATGAGGTGTTACCGGCTAGATCGATGTGACTTGGAATCGGGGTCCTGACAGCTTTGGTATCAGAGCCTGACTGCCTGTAGGATTACCAAGCCAAACTGGTCAAAGTTGAGTCTAGAAATGCTTTAGTTATATAAGGGAATTGACTGTGGAAGGGAACGTAAGGCTCTTTTTACTCCTTTACCTTATGTCTTTCTGATCTGAGTCAACCTCTTCTTTGCTACGGGGTTTAAGAGCTAGGCTTCTCATCTTTCTATCAGGATCACGTGTTACTAATCCGTAGTAACTTATAGGATTGTTGGTTTCAAGCCTTTGTTCTGTTCCTACTACTTTTGTGTGTTGCTAGTTGATCTCAGAACTTTGATATTGTGTTGCTGAGTGGTTATGCCACCAATTGCAGGATGTCTCAAATCTTTTGAGCATTTACAGCAGTTATGCTGTCCGAGTCATCCCAGGTTTCTAAATAGTCTGATGCATTTGCAAATCGCTTCTTTCCGTTCCCGATGTCTCTTTGGGCCAGTTTAACCACACCAATCAGTGAGTTGAGGTACTCTGTTGCCTCGACATATATGTTGGAGCTATTGTTATGACCCTAGGTGTCTTAGAGAACCACTCAGTAATCTAGCAATGCTTTGTATCCTCCGTGTGATGATTCTGGCCATTATTCCCGAAAGCATCCCGTGATGCCAATTAGTTAGTAGGCATTCTATTTCTGGGTTCTTGAGCCCAAGATTCACTCTACTTACTTCCTGTTGTTAGTGTTCGCTAGTTCCTTTAGGATATTAGTAACCTTGCGACAGTCCTCGAGGTCCGTGGTAGTTCCTTCTTCCAAATACCATGAACCATTAAGGCAGAAGTTCTTTGAACCAAAAAAATCACAACCAGAGTGCTCTTGATGAGTTCTCCATTCTACAATGTGAATCTGCCAGTCCTACCTTTCTGCATGGATTATCTGGAAGAAATATGTTGAACTTGTTTGACATACTAAATCTATGCATCCGCAACTCAGAAAACCATATGTTCCTTTGAGTTGTCTCTCTTTAGTTGTATTCTAACCTCTGTCTATCAATTGATAGTCAGGACTAGTTGTGCATTCGTGTTATTGATGCTTATTATTCTTGTGGTCCGTCAAGCCATTCTATTACGGAATGACTAGGAGAAACAAACTCCAGTACCTTATCCATATCTAGGATTGGTCAAAGCGGTTGTATTTCGTAGATTAAAATGCCAATCCAGCTTTTGATTTTGTTCTACCCCGGAGTATTACCATCTTTATATCAAGAATATCATGGGAATTGCACACCATCCTATGAACTCTTGGTACAGTGATACTTCTCGCCATCATTATTCATTTCTCGGTCTCCGTGTTATTGTAACCGGAATACCGACAAATGAATCGTGATGTGTGAAAGCAATACTCCTAGCAACTGCGTTGCTTGGTAGTTAAAGGACAATATTCTCATCCTTGGTGTGTTGGTTATTGAATCACCATCCTAGGACTGATCGTGCTACCTAGTCCATTTTTGTTGGTGCACTCTTCGATCGATGAGTTAGGATTGTGTCAATCCATCACTCTCTTGATCACATCGTCTTGCCCTGAAAAGCAAGATTGTTTTCGAGCTTAGTTACATATCGGTGGTTCATGACTTTCCGAATATCTTCTCGGAAGTGCTACCAGGTTGTCACCCGACCGCTATGTTGAGTTCATGATCAAGTTGGTTTCTTATAAACCACCCCTTCTCCAAGAATCTGTGTCGGATACCCTGAGCTAGTTGGTTAAGCTAAACAACAACTTGGAGAGTTGGAAGATGAGAGCTTGTCTGACTCAATTCATTCCTAAGGGATATCCTCGTGTGTGTGTGTTGAAGAAAGATGATACTTTCATTGATTGATCTTTGTGATCAATTGTTGGACCTATTATCTTATCCAAACTTTGATTTGAGTATGGGCTATCATCAAATCAAATCAGAACCAACGATGTTCGTAATGTTGTCTTATCCGTGGTTGTTTCCTTGGGCATACACCATTATATCTTTTGGTCTGACCCATGCTATCATCTTGTTCACATAATCTTGTAACCTCATCTTATGGGAATCTTGATAAATTGTTGTTGAGCCCATCGACAACATCCTTATCTTGTCCATGATTCATGTTGAACATTTAAGTTAGTATTGGAAACTTTTGTAAGCATTTCTTCATGCTAGCTCATGGAGCATATGTTTGGATGAAAGAAGTGACTTCCTCTAATTCATGTGCATTCGATGCAAGTTGCCGCAGTGAATTCGAGAAAGTTTGTTTTGCCTCCTCTGGAATCATCCCAAGTTAGTCATGCACGTGCAAAGTGCTCTATGGTTTGATAGGTTGGCTGCCTCCACTCCATATGTGTTCCTAGCACACAAAGCCACTGACTGATTTGTTCTAGGAAAAGGAGTTAAGTGCTAATCCATGGTAGTGCACAAGACTTCGATATCCTCGATGATGGTTCCCCACCTGAACTCAGTAGTGTTTTATTATAAGGCTACTATGTGGTCATGCTTGTCTGGGACAACATGTTCACATGTGTGTAGCAGAACCAGCTCATGTTTTGGAGCTTACTACCGTAGTCCATTTCCTGAGAATCTTGCAACGTTATCTCGCCGATTTGTGTTGCAATCCTTCCTTTCAGACATGATGAGTCTGGAATATCCTGACACCAACCAGATCTGAATCTCAGGCAGATATGATGGTTGGAACGTTTCTCAAGAACTGTAATATCGGTCTCTCTGTAACTCGGTAAAGTGGATGTCTTGGCCGACACACCTAGCCGGAAGATCTATCATTGTAGTATCTTGATTGAGCTATTTAACCAACTTCTCCATGAGGATTTAGTGCAACTTATTCTAGAAGTTGATCCTTAGGGGTCCTTGTGCTCTCGGTTTCCTCGATTATGCTAGAACCATTCAACAATGGAATCACTCTCGTCTGTTGAGTTTCTCCCCAGTTACTAGAATCATTCCCAGCATTTGTAGTTTGCTCCCAGCCTGCACCTGTCGTGGTGCCATCCTACCATGGGTTCCACCCATTTCCGGTGATAAGCAAAAATCATCCATTGCGTTGTCTTCAACAAGGTAGTCCACATCATTCATCCTAGTTTGACTATGTCATTCTCTGGAACTCCTTCAAATGTTCGATTGTGATTGCCTTAGGCTGGTTTAGAGAATTTTATTGATCTATGTATCAAAAGTAATTCTTTTTGCCACTTAAGGAAATAACTCTATGAGTCACCTCCTCTAAGGTGTCTCGTTATGGTATCATGGCAACTCAAATCCTCGCTACGTTGACAACCGTTCACCACCTTGTTAAGCGTGAAATTGTTGTCTACCTAGTGAACCTTCGTCATCTGCTTCACTCCATCCCTTTGGATGTGTGCTTCGTGTCTCAGCTCGAGAGATGTTGCTATGTCTCATTCCGTGAGTTGATCCTGAGTTGTTCGATCTTCGAGAAGATCGATCCTTCTAGAGTTTTCCCTTTTCTCTCGATGTCATGTTAGTTGGAGTTCTCAAAGCAAGACATCGAGACAAAGATGGTGATCGAATCAACGTAGTTATGAAGTGCAATCTGGATCGTGAAGATTGTGTTAGTCTGCTTCCCCCCCTTCATCTTACCCTACCCTTGAATCTCGGGACGAGATTCCTGTTTAGTGGGGGTGAGTTGTCACATCCCTAGTTCTGGATAGGCCAGTTTCATGTGTGCATCATGTTTAATTTCAAATGAAGTTGAAATGGGGATGACAGAAACCCCCAGCACCACTTAAACCAACTAGGGTTTACTAAAATCCTTTTCAATGAACCTGAAATGCCCTTCTAAAATGTTCATCATCTTTGCCTTGGTCTAGAACCTCCGACAAAAATGGTGCACAATTTTCTAGGACATCATTGGGTCACTGAATTAAATCTTATGTTATTTGCATTTGGACATTTAAATGCTATTAAATATTTTAATTGTCCAAATAATCCCAAACTGAAATGTTCCATGTTGGATATACTCTATACAGTGGGCATGAGCAGTTTGGTGATTTTTTAAATTGCCTAGGTATTTTTAGAAAAGTCACAAACCTGCAGAAAAATAGAAAAACAGAAAACAGAAAAGAGAGAGAGAGAAAGGCCAGAGGCCACTTACCTGCACTGGGCCGGCCCACCTGGCCCGTGCCAGTCATCACCCACCTCTGCCAGTAGGCAGAGGAGGGACACGGCGCCGCGCCCGAGCTCGCCACGCCACCACCCTGCCTGCCTACGTACCTCCAGGCCACCTCGACGCCTCGAAGGGCCTCCTCGGTGCCGCCCCGAGCCCCTGGACACCTCACTCTCCCCCCTGCTCTCTCCCTTGCCTCTTCTCGCCATGGCCGACGCTGCCGCGCCCGCACCGCCGACGTAACCGCGGCCACCGTCGCCTCCTCGTCGCCCCACCCTGTCCAGCAGCTCCACCACCGTCCTCTCCGTCGAGCAGACCGAGCCCCGAGCGCTCGTTCGCCCAGAAGCCACCGCACCGGTCTCGTCTTCACCGCCCGTCGTCGGAGATCCACTTCGCCGCCCCGCTTGCTCCGGCTCGTCCCCGACTCCTCCGACCCGCTCGTCCGACGCGCCGTGAGCCCTGCTACCTCCTCCTCCTCTCCGTTTGCCTTCTCGTGCACCACAGCGACCACACCGAGCTCGCCCGCACCCGCCGCCGCCTCTGCACGTCGCCGTCGTGGCCACAGCCACGTTGGCTCGATTCCGAGCACGCCATCGTCTTCACCGCATCCCCAGGAGCCCGCAGCACCACTTCACGCACCTCGCCGTGCCCCCTAGCGACGCGCCCGAGCTCGCCCGAACTCCGACAGCCGCAAAGCTAGTCGTCGGTGTCGTTTCCGGCGACCTTGAGCCCAACCACCACCACCACCACGCGACGCGGCTCGCTTCCAGCTACACGTAGATGCCCTCCGCCGTCCATTTGGTCGCCGGAGCACAAAACCCGCACCGCCCCGCCGCGTCTGGCCTCGCCGGCGGCTAAACGCCGGCGAGTCAGCCCAGTTTGACCAGGGATTTGACCCTCCTGGGTCACTGACGTGTGGGCCCAGGGCCTTAACTAATCTGGTTTAGAATTAGATTAGTACTAATTAACTTAGGTTAGTTAGTTAGACACTGACATGTGGGCCCCAGCGTCAGGTTTGACCTGGGCGACCCCATTGACCCTGCTGACATCACAGTGGCGTAGTGCTGACGCAGTTAATCATTTTCTGGTTTTAATAATTCAGGAAATTCCAGAAAATGCCCAAAACTTCAAAAATTCATAGAAATTAATCTGTAACTCCAAATGCAAAGATTTATATATGTTTTTGGATCAGAAAAATCCAATCTTTCCATCTGTACCATTTGCATGCATGTTTGAACAACCTAAGGTTGCTGTATATGGCAATTTGCATAATTGGCATTTAACTAAGCACATATGGAGTTTGAATTTGAACCCTTGGTTCAAACCAACTTCATTCAATCTGGTTTCTAGTTGCATTAGCTCAAACCACAACATATTGCCATGTCATGATCATGCATCATATTGTTGCATTGCATTGATTGTGTTCTTCCTTGTTTGCCGGTAATTGTCCCCTCTCAGTAGACGACCTACCGATGATGTGATCGATGACACCGATGAAGAACTATACTATCTTCAGAAGTGCCAGGCAAGCAAAACCCCCTTGTTCATTCTGATACAAACCCACTCTCTCGCTTCTGCTCTCTTTTACTGCATTAGGACAACAACGATTCAACTGTTACATGCTGCGGTAGTTGAACCCCTTTCCTCTGCATGACCTGTCATTGCCACAGTAAATAGATGAAACCCACTAGCATGAGTAGGAGTTGTTTGAGCCCTGATGTGCCTACTCATTCATGCTTGTTTGTCATGCCTGCTATTGCTTAGAGTTGTGTCAGGTCTGATTCATCGGGGATGAATTGGAAAGTTGTGAACATGTCCTACTACTGAGAGCTAAGTGTGTGAACACGATTTGGTAAAGGTATCGATGAGAGGCCATGTAGGAGTACATGGTGGGTTGTTTCATTGAGGTCGTCCTTAAGAACTGAGATCCGTATGCCTGATTTAAGATTCAGCTACTACCACACATTGGGATCCTTAATTGACTCTCTCGACTTATTAACCACCCCCGTCCTCTGTCCAGGAGTTGCAAGTAGTTTCTGGTGTTTGTAGTTGCTGGAGGCCGTGCGCAGCGCTGACCTTAGGGGTGGGCTGTGATGCGGTAGGCACGTGGCACGGTGTACCGGGCCGCCCGTTTGGTGTCTCGGGAACCCTGCACACATCGTTTGGGGCCGTTGAGGACACCCCGGCCGGATTTCCTTGCGGATGGAACCCGAATAGGCGATAAACCTGGACTAGAGACTCGAGTGTTTAGTCAGGTCGTGGCCGACACCCTCGCTGGGCTTCCGCTTGAAGGTTGCCGGGTACATGTCATGTAGCGGCGATAAGTGGTGAAAGCGTGTGTGAAGAAGTACACCCCTGCAGGGTATAAAACTATTCGAATAGCCGCGTCCGCGGTAAAGGACTTCTTGGTTGCCTGTATAGTTCATAGACAAGTGGAAGTGGATACTCTAAAACTCGCAAGATAAGCGTGAGTGCTATGGATGGCCTTCTCGTAGGGAGACGGGAGCGGATCCATAGTGGTGTATTGATATGGTGAATATGTGGACTCGTGTGCGCCACCTCAAAAGAGTTACCAACATTCGTAGTTTAGGATAGCCACTGAGTCAAAGCTGGCTTGCTGCAGTTAAACTCCACCACCATCTTTGTTGATACCGATGCATTTGTAGATAGTTCTGATGTAAGTCTTGCTGGGTACATTTGTACTCATGTTTGCCTATTTTATGTTTTGCAGAGAGACTTCAGTCTCGCTAGTAGTTCCACGTGGACTTCGACGTTTAGCTTGTTACCTCAGCTACGATCTTGTGCCCTCGGCGGGATCTGGTAGATAGTCGGGCTTCTCAGCCTTTTTCATTTGTAGATGTCTGTACTCAGACATGATAGGCTTCCGCATGTGCTTTGACTTGTATGCTCTGAACGTTGGGTCATGAGACCCATGTTTGTAATACTTGGCTCCTCGGAGCCTATTTTGAATAAATACTTGAGTCGTAGAGTTATGTTGTGATGTCATGTTGTATATACACATATCGAGCATATTGTGTGTATGATTGAAATGCTTGGTATGTGTGGGATCCGACAACCTAGTTGTTTATCCTTGGTAGCCTCTCTTATGGGGAAATGTAATCTTGTGCTTCCATGAGCCATAGTAGTCCGCTACAGCCCGGTTTACCGGAGTCCTGTTAGCTTGCTACTGCTCCGGAACACTTAGACTGGCCGGCATGTGTCCTTCCTCGATCATGTGTCTGTCCCTTCGGGGAAATGTCACGCGGTGTCTTTCGGAGTCCTGTTAGCCTGCTACAGCCCGGATTCCCGGAGTCCTGCTAGCCCAGTTGCTACAGCCCGAATTCACTCGCTGATGACCGACACGTTCGTTGCTGGGTCATGTATGCCTGTCCCCGTAAGTTAGCGCCACTTTGGGTTCACGACTAGTCATGTCGGCCCGGGTTCTCTGTCATATGGATGCTAGCGACACTATCATATACGTGAGCCAAAAGGCGCAAACGGTCCCGGGCCATGGTAAGGCGACACCCGTGGGAATACCGTGCGTGAGGCCGCAAAGTGATATGAGGTGTTACCGGCTAGATCGATGTGACTTGGAATCGGGGTCCTGACATTGTATCGGGGGGTATAAGCCATGGTGAAGTTAGAATACAGTAGGTATAATGCAATAATAAAATATGAATGGGTTTGCAACAATACTTAAAGTGGTTATTTGCTTTATTATATTAACGGATCTCACGAAGGTTTTGTTAAGTTTTGTGTGATTGAAGTTTTCAAGTTTTGGGTGAGAGCACGATGGATGAAGGAATAAGGAGAGGCAAGAGCCTAAGCTTGGGGATGCCTGAGGCACCCCAATGTAATATTCAATGACTCCCAAGCAACTAACCTTGGGGATGCCCCGGAAGGCATCCCCCTTCTTTCTTCTATCGACCATCGGTAATTTTACTTGGAGCTATATTTTATTCGTCTCATGATATGAGTTTTGCTTGGAGCGTCGTGTATTATATGAGTCTTTGCTTTGTTTTCTTTTAAGTTTGTCACAATCATCTTTGTAGGACACACCTATTTGAGAGAGCCACATGTTTATCATGATTTGTTAGAATGCTCTAAGTGCTTCACTTAAATCTTTTTTAGCATGGCGGTGATTATATTTAAATAAATACATGCACTCTCATGCTTCACTTATATTATTTTGAGAGTTGATAAGATTATATTTTAAAGAAATACATGCACTCTCTTGCTTCACTTATATTATTTTTGAGAGTTGCTAAGATTATATTTTAAAGAAATACATGCACTCTCATGCTTCACTTATATTATTTTGAGTGTTGATAAATATTTAAGAAATATTTGCACTCTCATGCTTCACTTATATCTTTTTGAGAGTTGATAATAGTAATGGTAATTTGCACAAGATATGAATTTGGTCCCAAAGTGATGAATATTCAAGAGGGATATAATAAAAAGTTTCATGAAAGATCATTGGATATGATAAGTTTGATTCCTTGCAATAGTTTTGCGATATGGGGATGATAATGTGTGAGTCATGATAGTGAGTAATTGTGGTTTGGTAAGAATATTGGTGTTAAGGTTTGTGATTCCCTATGCAAGCACGTAAAGTCAATAGTTATGCAACAAAGTTATATCCTACTTATGGTGCATTATTCAGTGTTAGTTATGTTCAATGCATGTTTATGATCATTTTTGTTTTTTTGGTTGGTGAAAGGAACGAGAAGATGGGTCTAGAGGGGGAGTGATTAGACCCTTAACAAGAAAAAGTGGTAGTTTTTAATTTCTTCAAGTTAAGGTTGAGTTTAGCACAAGTTAAAGCACACACAATACATTTCAAGCAAGCATGACAAAAGTATAGGTAGCGGAAAAAGGTAAAGCAAGCAATTTGCAAGAAAGTAAGGAATGGGATTGGAGTATGCAAACGAATGGAGACGCGGAGTATTTTTGGCGTGGTTTCGATAGGTGGTGCTATCGTACGTCCACGTTGATGGAGACTTCAACCCACGAAGGGTAACAGTTGCGCGAGTCCATGGAGGGCTCCACCCACAAAGGTTCCACGAAGAAGCAACCTTGTCTATCCCACCATGGCCATCGTCCATGAAGGACTTGCCCCACTCGGGTAGATCTTCACAAAGTAGGCAATCTCCTTGCCCTTACAAACTTCTTGGTTCAACTCCACATCACGACGGAGGCTCCCAAGCGACACCTAACCAATCTAGGAGACACCACTCTCCAAAAGGTAATAGACGGTGTGTTGACGATGAACTCCTTGCTCTTGTGCTTCAAATGATAGTCTCCCCAACACTCAACTCTCTCTCACAGATTTGGCTATGGTGGAAGAGGGATTTGAGTGGAAATCAACTTGGAGAAGGCTAGAAATCAAGATTCAAATGGTTGGAATGGAATATCTTGATCTCAACACATGAGTAGGCGACTCTCTCTCAAAAAATGGATTGTGGAAGTGTAGGCACGTTTTGATGACTCTCTCACAAATGGAGAAGGGGTGGAGGGGTATGTATAGCCTCCACACAAAATCCAATCGTTACACACCTTTGACCCATCTCGGTGGCACCGATCAGAAAACTCGGTGAGACCGATCTGTTCAAAAATATGAACGTTAGGAATCTCGGTGGGACCGACTGGAACAACTCGGTGGGACCGATTGCAATTTCGGTGAGACCGAAATAATTACAACTGATAACAGAGAGTTGGCAAGGCCATCTCAGTGAGACCGAGATCTGTATCGGTGAGACCAAACTGTTAGGGTTTCTGGCAGTGGCTATGTCAAATGAACTCGGTGGCTCCGAGTAGAAAGAATCGATGGGGCCGAGTTGGAGTTTTGGGTTTGGACATATTTGGATGGAGAAAGTGGTTGAGGGTTTTGGAGTAATATCACTAAGCACTTGAGCAAGTAGACCATTAAGCAACACCTCATCCCCTTTTAATAGTATTGGCTTTCCTATGGACTCAATGTGATCTTGGATCACTAAAATATAAATGAAGAGTCTTGAGTTTTTGTCAATCTTTGTCCTTAGCATTCTGAAGGGGTTCCACATCCTCTTGTCCATGCCACACCATTGTTGAACTTGTCTGAAACATACTAGATAAAACCATTAATCCAACAAGAGATATGTTGACATTAATTACCAAAATCACCCAGGAAGCACTTGTGCTTTCAATCTCCCCCTTTTTGGTAATTGATGGCAGCATACATCGAAGCTTCAAGTAAATGATAATATGAAGAGTAGTAAGTAAAGCTTTGGAAGAACATGTAACATGCATAAGCTCCCCCTACATGTGTGCAATCATGTAATGATGAAATTGAATAGCATGTGAGTGCACAACATGACAGAGCAAGACATGAGTTACATATATCTTGGTCATATGCATCAGAGTAAAAAAAATGAGTGTAGATAGGTTGTACCTTCATGCTTTATGAATCCCTCTTGCAAACAATATGTGCAAAAGCAAGAGATCATCATGCACATGAGCGTGATGCATATACTTACCTTGTGGTTCTTGAGCTGATTCTAGATGAAGCAATCTTGAGAAAACAAGGCCAGATAACACAAGAAAACTTCAAACAAGAAGGATTCCAAGATCCACAAGAGTACCAAGACTGGGATGACATGTAATAGGTGAGTACCTTAGAGTGAGTACTTCATTTTAAATGTAGACATGTCCCCAAGAATTTAAAGATTTGCAATAAATTCCAAGGATTTTTCTCCCCTAAAACATGGACTCTTCCTCCCCCTGAATGTAACATTGGATAATGGGAGAAGGTAGGGTGAGATAAAATCAGAGCAGAGATAAATGAACCAATCAGAGCAGAAATGGATAGGATTCAAAGATCTCAAAACAAGTACTAACATGTCTTTCCCCTCTTAAAGACATGTAACTTCTCTCCTCTTATGACATTGCATATCTCTTCCTTTCTTAGAAGAGCTATATGAGAATAAGCTTTGATGTGCTCTCTCTCCCCCTTTGACATCAATTTCCAAGAAGGGTAGGTTTCATGGATATGAGTCAAGTGACTGTGGTCCTTGAGAGACACAGGTAAGCATAATGTAGCTCAAGATGCAGACAGAGGAAAAAGAATCATTGAGTGGAGCTGAAGAGAATAGGCAATAAAAGATGGCAAATAGTTTTCTCAGCAATGAAATTGGTGGCGCCGATTTGCTTCAATCGATGACTCCGAGTTAGCAGAGTCACTTAAGGTGCTCATCAGTGAGACTGAGTGAGTCTATTTCGGTTGAACCGATGAACTACACACAAGTAAAATTTGTATTTCGGTCTGCTCGATGGGCTTAAATCGGTAACGCCGAGTTCAATGCAGAAGAAAAGTTTTGTCGACTCATCTCACTTTGCAAATGAAACCTCACAAGGATTTTCAAGGATTTTTCATAAGGATTTGCAATGAATTAACCAGAGACTAATAAAACAGAAATCAAAAGAGATCTGATGAAGTTTTTTTTTAGAAGGGAAACACAAGAAGAAATGCAATGGAAAAGCAATATACAAAGGAACACCAGAGAACTTCATCTAGAGGTGGTCGGCGACAAAGTCACCTATGTTAGAGTATATTGACTTAGGAGTCAAGTGAGATCACTTGATTATAGGTCATACTCATCGTTAAGCTCAAAATGGGGTTGCCATTTTTCATTTAAGCATTTTGATATATTCACATCTTGTTGAGTTGCTTTAACTCATGACTTGGAGCAAAGCTTCTCTAAGATGGAATGGCATACCTTGGGTTGTGGTGTTGATCTTGAGCATGTAGTTGAACTTGTGTTGGATGCATCAAGAGTTGGGAGCATCCTCTGGAGTTGAAGTCCATCTACCTACATGGGTTAGTCTTGCAAGGAATAGCACTTGTGTATCCAAATTGACAATCATGAAATTATATATATTGTAATAGTCAAAGGATATGTCGAGTGTGTTCATGCTTCCTTGATTTCAACATCCAAAGCATAGATACTTGGTGATGTAGAGATTGCTCAAAATGTGAGTGATATGCAATCTCCTAGATTGGGGCTCATCCAAGTACCTACACGGGTTAGATAACATACAAGGGTGCAAATATATCCAAGATAAATAGTCAACATCATAAGAGAAACATCAAGGATTAGTTTCATAGGCTCATGCCTTGCATGTATCCAAATGGAATCTCTATTCCAAGTTTGAGGCATCAATTGTATTCAATTCACCTCTCAAACGGAAAAATATCTTTTCAACAAGCGGTTTAGTGAATATATCCACCAATTGCTTGTCGATACGAACATGTTTAAGATTGATGTCATCCTTAGCAACATGATCACGAATGAAATGATGACACACTTCGATATGCTTAGTTCGAGAATGTTGCACGGGATTGTGAGCAATCTTAATAGCACTCTCATTGTCACAAAGCAATGGAACATGTTTCACATGTATCCCATAATCTTTAAGAGTTTGGGTTATCCAAAGTAATTGAGCACAACATGATTCGGTGGCAATGTATTCTGCTTTGGCAGTGGATAAGGATACCGAGTTTTGTTTCTTGGAGGACCAAGAGACAAGGGATCTACCAAGAAATTCACAAGTACCCGAAGTGGACTTCCTATCAACCTTGTCACTGGCATAGTCCGAGTCGGAATAGCCAACAAGATCAAAAGATGACCTCTTAGGATACCAAATGCCAAAGTTTGGTGTATGAATTAAATATCTCACTATCCTTTTCACGGACTTAAGATGACATTCTTTAGGAGCCACTTGATAATGTGCACACATGCACACACTTAGCATAATATCGGGACGGGATCCACATATATATAATAATGAACCAATCATCGATCGGTAAACTTTTTGGTCAACCGGATTGCCATCCTTAGTCAAGTCAAGATGTCCACTAGTAGGCATGGGTGTTTTCATACCTTTGCTTTCTTGCATGTTGAACTTCTTGAAAAGATCCTTGGTATACTTTGTTTGTGAGACAAAGGTACCTTCCTTAGTTTGCTTGATTTGCAAACCAAGGAAACACTTGAGTTCACTCATCATAGACATCTCAAACTTCTCCGACATTAGCCTTCCAAACTTTTCACTAAAATGGGGGTTAGTAGAACCAAATATGATATCATCCACATAAATTTGGCATACAAATAATTATCCATTAACCCTTTTAGTAAAAAGAGTAGAATCAATTTTCCCAATTTCAAAGCCTTTTTAATAAGAAACTTGGTCAAGCATTTATACCAAGCTCTAGGAGCTTGTTTAAGACCATATAGAGCTTTGTGAAATTTGTAGACATGATTAGATTTCTTGGGATTAACAAAGCCGGGAGGTTGTTTAACATAAACTTCCTCCTCAATTTCACCATTTAGAAAAACACTTTGAATGTCCATTTGGTATAAAGTGATATCATGATGATTGGCATAAGCAAGTAAAATGCGAATGGACTCAAGTCTAGCAACGGGGGCATATGTCTCACCATAGTCCATACCTTCGACTTGAGTGTTGCCTTGAGCAACGAGACGAGCCTTATTGCGTACAACTTGTCCATCTTCATCTTGCTTATTCCGAAACACCCATTTGGTTCAAATGACATTATGATCATCGTTGGGATTTTCAACCAATGTCCATAGTTGATTCCTCTCGAAGTTGTGTAGCTCTTCGTGCATAGCGTTTATCCAATCCGGATCCTCAAGAGCTTCTTCAACCTTCATAGGTTCAACACTAGAAATGAATGAGTAGTGTTCACAAAAGTTATCCAAACGAGTTTTAGAGCGAGTGATTCTCCCCGTTTGGATGTCATCGAAGATTTGTTCAACGGGATGATCTCTTGAGACTCTTGCTATAACTCGTGAGAGCTTTTGCTTGGGTTGAGGTGGAACATCATCATCTTCTTCTTCTTCTTCATTGTTGATGGCATTGTTGTTCGCTTGTGGAGGTGGAGAAGGAGGTCGAGGTGGTTCATCTTGTTGTACTTCCTCATTTCCTTCATCTTGACATGATCCACATGTGGATGCCTCCAAGTCAACTTATGGTTCACCTTGATGTGAAGTTGAGGCTTCCACTTGAATGGACGAAGTGCTCTCCTTCACCTCCGTTGGTCGAATTTTGCCAATAGACAACTCTGGAATTGCTTTCGTGGGATCTTTGTCTCCTACATCAATTGGGAATTGCTCTACTTGCGAGCCGTTAGATTCATCAAACTTCACATCTGCCGTCTCTTCAACCTTTCGGGTGAAATTTTTGTAGACACGATAAGTGTGAGAGTTTGAGACATAACCGAGTAGGAAACCTTCATGATATTTAGGAGCAAATTTCGAACGACGATGCTTATCAAGAATGTAGCACTTTGAGCCAAATACTCGAAAGTATCTGACTTGGGGTTTGTTACCAGTGAGTAGCTCATAAGTCATTTTGCCGAGAATCTTGTGAAGATAGAGTTGGTTCGTAGCATGACAAGCTGTCTCAACCGCTTCCACCCAGAAGTGTCTTGGCGTCTTGTATTCATCAAGCATCGTTCTTGCCATCTCAATGAGTGTCCGGTTCTTCCTCTCAAAACTCCATTTTGTTGAGGTGTGTACGTAGCCGAGAACTCATGTGAAATCCCTTCTTCGTCAAGAAAGGTGCCCACATTGGCGTTCTTGAACTCCGTTCTGTTATCACTCCGAACCTTCTTGATCTTCACTTCAAATTGGTTTTGGGCCTTCTTGGCGAAGTTCTTGAAGATCTTTTGGACCTACGATTTGTCATCAAGAAAGACACCCACGTAAATCTTGAAAAATCATCAATGATGACCAAACCGAAAGAGTTAACACCAAGGCTCTTATAAGCATTGGGACCGAAGAGATCCATGTGGAGTAGCTCAAGTGGTCTCCTCGTGGTCATGATGTTCTTCACGGGATGACTTCCTCCAACTTGTTTTCCTGCTTGACAAGCACTACAAAGACTATCCTTGTCAAATATAACATCTTTAACACTAAGGATATGATCACCCTTAATAAGCTTATCAAGATTCCGCATGCCCACATGACCTAACCTTCTATGCCACAACCACCCTTTAGAAGATTTAGCAATTAAGCAAGTACGAGGTTGGGCTCTCTTAGTGAAATCAACAATATATAGATCACCTCTACGGATGCCGGTAAAGACAATATTATGATTATCTCTATGAAACACTTGGCAATCTACTTCGGTAAATAGAACATTAAAACCAAAGTCGGCTATTCTAGATACGGAAAGAAGATTGTAACCAAGAGATTCAACGAGCATAACATTTTGAATAGAGATATCGTTGGATATGGCCACCATACCAAGGCCAAGTACCTTACCCTTGGAGTTATCTCCAAAAGTTACATACTTGCATGGGCCGTCATTTCTAGCAAGCTCACGGAACAGGTCTTTATCTCCAGTCATATGATCAGTACATCCGCTATCGAGAATCCACTCTTTTCCTCCAGCCATGTAATCACGAAACTTTGCCATGAGACTAAGATTTCTCAAAGTCAATATCACTTTCTTTGTCTTCATCATAATATCCATGCTCAATGTCATCATCATGTATGTGATCATCACCTAGAGCAAGTGATTCATTAGATTTATGACCATGACAATGTTCAAGTTTATGAATTCTAATTGTCTTCGAGATGATGCTACTAATGACTCCAACATTTCCTTTAGCACGCATAAGATCACGGAGCTCAAATAGACATTCATAAAACTTGGGATCACTAGGTTCCATTTTTTAAAAGCAACGGATTTTTGAAGAATCTCATCTTGATTTTTCAAGGAATAATTTGGAAACCGTTCCTTAAGATAATTCCATATAGTATATGCGCATTCAAAGGCAGGCAAGCACACAAGCAAATTTCTAGGCAATCCTCTAATGATAAGATCAATAGTTCTAAGATTGCGAACCATGTTAAGATACTCATCGGGGGACGGATGCAAAGGATCAATGGGACGCAGATAAGGGCTAAGAATATACTTGTTCAAATTATATTCATTGAAAATCTCAAGCATCTCATTTTTCCATGAACCATAAAGCTCCCCATCAAGAATAGGCACTCTACGTCTAATACTCCCGAACGTAGACTCATCCATCTTCCTCCAATGGCAATTAAACCAAAGCAATGGAGACCAAAGCTCTAATACCAATTGAAAGGAATGAGAAGATGGGTCTAGAGGGGGGTGATTAGACCCTTAACAAGCAAAAGTGGTAGTTTTTAATTTCTTCAAGTTAAGGTTGAGTTTAGCACAAGTTAAAGCACACACAATACATTTCAAGCAAGCAAGACAAGAGTATAGGCAGCGGAAATAGGTAAAGCATGTAATTTGCAAGAAAGTAAGGGATGGGATTGGAGTATGCAAACGCAATGGAGACGCGGAGTATTTTTGGCGTGGTTCCGATAGGTGGTGCTATCGTACGTCCACGTTGATGGAGACTTCAACCCATGAAGGGTAACGGTTGCGCGAGTTCACGGAGGGCTCCACCCATGAAGGGTCCACGAAGAAGCAACGTTGTCTATCCCACCATCGCCATCGCCCATGAAGGACTTGCCCCACTCGGGTAGATCTTCACGAAGTAGGCAATCTCCTTGCCCATACAAACTTCTTGGTTCAACTCCACATCACGATGGAGGTTCCAAAGCGACACCTAACCAATCTAGGAGACACCTAATACGTCTCCAACGTATCTATAATTTTTTATTGTTCTATACTATTATATTATCTTATTTGGATGTTTTATATGCATTAATATGCTATTTTATATTATTTTTGGGACTAACCTATTAACCTAGAGCCCAGTGCCAGTTTCTGTTTTTTCCTTGTATTTGAGTTTCGCAGAAAAGGAATACCAAATAGAGTCCAAACGGAATAAAACTTCCGCGATGATCTTTCTTGGACCAGAAGGAAACCAGGAGACTTGGAGATGAAGTCGGAGGAGCCACGAGGCGGCCACAAGGACGGAGGGCGCGCCCAGGGGGTAGGGCACGCCCCCCACCCTTGTGGGCCCCTCGTGCACCTCCTGACCTAATTCTTTCGCCTATATATACTCTTATATACCCAAACCACCAGAGGCATCCACGAAAATACTTTTCCACCGCCGCAACCTTCTGTACCCGTGAGATCCCATCTAGGGGCCTTTTCCGGCGTCCTGCCGGAGGGGGATTCAATCATGGAGGGCTTCTACATCAACACCATTGCCCTTCCGATGAAGCGTGAGTAGTTTACCTCAGACCTACGGGTCCATAGCTAGTAGCTAGATGGCTTCTTCTCTCTCTTTGATTCTCAATACCATGTTCTCCTCGATGTTCTTGGAGATCTATTCGATGTAATACTTTTTTGCGGTGTGTTTGCTGAGATCCGATGAATTGTGGATTTATGATCAGCTTATCTATGAATATTATTTGAATCTTCTTTGAATTCTTTTATGCATGATTTGATATCTTTGTAATTCTCTGCGAACTATCGGTTTGGTTTGGCCAACTAGATTGGTTTTTCTTGCAATGGGAGAAGTGCTTAGCTTTGGGTTCAATCTTGCGGTGTCCTTTCCCAGTGACAGTAGGGGCAGCAAGGCACGTATTGTATTGTTGCCATCGAGGATAAAAAGATGGGGTTTTCATCATATTGCTTGAGTTAATTCCTCTACATCATGTCATCCTACTTAATGCGTGACTCCGTTCTTTATGAACTTAATACTCTAGATGCATGCTGGATAGCGGTCGATGTGTGGAGTAATAGTAGTAGATGCAGAATCATTTCGGTCTACTTGACACGGACGTGATGCCTATATTCATGATCATTGCCTTAGATATCGTCATAACTTTGCGCTTTTCTATCAATTGCTCGGCAGTAATTTGTTCACCCACCGTAATATTTTCTATCTTGAGAGAAGCCTCTAGTGAAACCTATGGCCCCCGGGTCTATTTTCCATCATATTATTTTCCGATCTACTATTTTGCAATCTTTTATTTTTCAGATCTATAAACCAAAAAACCCAAAAATATTTACTTTATCTTTTGTTTAGTTTTACCTATCTCTATCAGATCTCACTTTTGCAAATAACCATGAAGGGATTGACAACCCCTTTATCGCGTTGGGTGCAAGTTGTTTGATTATTTGTGCAGGTATTCGGTGATTTGTGCATCGTCTTCTACTGGATTAATACCTTGGTTCTCAAACTGAGGGAAATACTTATCTCTACTTTGCTGCATCACCCTTTCCTCTTCAAGGGAAAAACCAACGCAAGCTCAAGAAGTAGCAGGAAGAATTTCTGGCGCCGTTGCCGGGGAGATCTACGCCAAGTCAAGACATACCAAGTACCCATCATAAAGTCTCATCTCTCGCATTACATTATTTGCCATTCGCCTCTTGTTTTCCTCTCCCCCACTTCTAAAACGATTTTCGAAAAGATTTGCCTTTTTTCTTCGCCCCTCTCTTTGCCTTTTCTTCGCCCCTCTTCCGTTCGTCTTCTTCGTTTGCTTTTTGTGTGCTCGTGTGTTGGATTGTTTGCTTTATCACGATGGCTCAAGAGAATACCAAATTGTGTGATTTTTCCAACACCAATAACAATGATTTTATTAGTACTCCGACTGCTCCTGCTACTAATGCGGAATCTTGTGAAATTAATGCCGCTTTGCTGAATCTTGTTATGAAAGATCAATTTTCTGGCCTTCCTAGTGAAGATGCCGCATCCCATCTAAACAATTTCGTTGATTTGTGTGATATGCAAAAGAAAAAAGAGGTGGATAATGATATTGTTAAATTGAAGCTATTTCCGTTCTCACTTCGAGATCGTGCTAAAACTTGGTTTTCATCTTTACCTAAAAATAGTATTGATTCATGGAATAAGTGTAAAGATGCTTTTATTTCCAAGTATTTTCCTCCCGCTAAGATCATCTCCCTTAGGAACGATATTATGAATTTTAAGCAACTTGATCATGAGCATGTTGCACAATCTTGGGAGAGAATGAAATTGATGATACGAAATTGCCCTACTCATGGTTTGAATTTGTGGATGATTATACAAAAAAATTATGCCGGATTGAATTTTGCTTCTAGAAATCTTTTAGATTCGGCCGCGGGGGGCACTTTTATGGAAATTACTCTAGGAGAAGCTACTAAACTTCTAGATAATATTATGGTTAATTATTCTCAATGGCATACCGAAAGATCTTCCACTAGTAAAAAAGTGCATGCAACTGAAGAGATTAATGTTTTGAGTGGAAAGATGGATGAACTTATGAAATTATTTGCTAGCAAGAGCGCATCTTTGGATCCTAATGATATGCCTTTGTTTACCTTGATTGAAAATAATAATGAATCTTTGGATGTGAATTTTGTTGGTAGGAACAATTTTGGTAATAACGCGTATAGAGGAAATTTTAATCCTAGGCCGTTTCCTAGTAATTCCTCTAATAATTATGGTATTTCCTACAACAATTCTTATGGAAATTATAATAAGATGCCCTCTGAATTTGAGAATAGTGTTAAAGAATTTATGAGTTCGCAAAAGAATTTCAATGCTTTGATTGAAGAAAAATTGCTTAAGATTGATGATTTGGCTAGGAACGTGGATAGAATTTCTCTTGATGTTGATTCTTTGAAACTTAGATCTATTCCACCCAAGCATGATATCAATGAGTCTCTCAAAGCTATGAGAATTTTCATTGATGAGTGCAAAGAAAGAACCGCCAAGATGCGTGCAAAAAAGGATCGGTTTGTAAAAACATGTTCTTCTAGTTTCCGTGAAAATAATGATGAAGATCTTAAAGTGATTAATGTGACTCCTATTGAATCTTTGTTTTCCAATATAAATCTTGATAAAGATGGGACTGGAGATGAGCCAACTTTAGTTAAAAGGCGTCCCAATGATTCGGAGTTTTTAGATCTTGATGCAAAAATTGATAAAAGTGGGATTGGAGAGGTCAAAACTTTAAGTAGCAATGAACTCACTCTTTTGGATTTCAAGGAATTTAATTATGATAATTGTTCTTTAATAGATTGTACTTCCTTGTTGCAATCCATGTTGAATTCTCCTCATGCTTATAAACAAAACAAAGCTTTTACTAAACATATCGTTGATGCTATGATGCAATCTTTTGAAGAAAAGCTTGAATTGGAAGTTTCTATCCCTAGAAAAATTTATGATGAGTGGGAACATACTATTAAGATTAATATTAAAGATTATGAATGCCATGCTTTGTGTGATTTGGGTGCTAGTGTTTCCACGATTCCAAAAACTTTATGCGATGTGTTAGGTTTTCGTGAATTTGATGATTGTTCTTTAAATTTGCATCTCGCGGATTCCACCATTAAGAAACCTATGGGAAGGATTAATGATGTTCTTATTGTTGCAAATAGGAATTATGTGCCCGTAGATTTCATTGTTCTTGATATAGATTGCAATCCTACATGTCCTATTATTCTTGGTAGACCTTTCCTTAGAACGATTGGTGCAATTATTGATATGAAAGAAGGAAACATTAGATTTCAAATTCCGTTAAGGAAGGGCATGGAACACTTTCCAAGAAAAAAAATTAATTGCCTTATGAATCTATTATGAGAACCACTTATGGATTGCATACCAAATACGATTATACCTAGATCTATTCGTGTTTATATGCCTAGCTAAGGGCGTTAAACAATAGCGCTTGTTGGGAGGCAACCCAATTTTATTTTTGTTTTTGTTTTTTTGGTTCTGTTTTACAATAAATAATTCATCTAGCCTCTGGTTAGATGTGGTTTTATGTTTTAATTAGTGTTTGTGCCAAGTAAAACTTTTGGGATGGCTTATGGTGATAGTTGATTTGATCTTGCTGAAAAACACAAACTTTTGCATCCAGTCTCAGAATTTTAATAATTCACTGGAGCATTGAAAAACCATAAATTTTTTATAATATATTTATATACAAATTTCCTATTTTTTCCTAATTTTTCAGAATTTTTGGAGTTACATAAGTATTAGAAAAATTTGGATCTTCGCAGACTATTCTGTTTTTGACAGATTCTATTTTCTTTGTGTCGTTTGCTTATTTTGATGAATCTATGGGTAGTATCGGGGGGTATGAACCATGGAAAAGTTGGAATAAAGTAGATATTACACCAATATAAATAAATAATGAGTTCACAACAGTACCAAAGTGGTGATTTATTTTCCTATACTAACGGAGCTTATGAGATTTTCTGTTGAGTTTTGCGTTGTGAAGTTTTCAAGTTTTGGGTAAGGATTTGATGGACTATGGAATAAAGAGTGGCAAGAGCCTAAGCTTGGGGATTCCCAAGGCACCCCAAGGTAATATTCAAGGACAACCAAGAGCCTAAGCTTGGGGATGCCCCGGAAGGCATCCCCTCTTTCGTCTTCGTCTATCGGTAACTTTACTTGAGGCTATATTTTTATTCACCACATGATATGTGTTTTGCTTGGAGCGTCATGTACGATTTGAGTCTTTGCTTTTTAGTTTGCCACAATCATACTTGCTTTACACACCTTTTGAGAGGGACACGCATGAATCGTGATTTATTAGAATACTCCATATGCTTCACTTATATCTTTTGAGCTAGGCAATTTTGCTCTAGTGCTTCACTTATATCTTTTTAGAGCACGGCGGTGGTTTTATTTTATAGAAATTGATGAACTCTCATGCTTCACTTGTATTATTTTGAGATTCTTTAAACAGCATGGTAATTTGCTTTGGTTATAAATTTAGTCCTAATATAATAGGCATCCAAGAGGGATATAATAAAAACTTTCATATAAAGTGCATTGAATACTATGAGAAGTTTGATTCCTTATGATTGTTTTGAGATATAAAGATGGTGATATTAGAGTCATGCTAGTGAGTAATTGTGGATTTGATAAATACTTGTGTTAAGGTTTGTGATTCCCGTAGCATGCACGTATGGTGAACCGTTATGTGATGAAGTCGGAGCATGATTTATTTATTGATTGTCTTCCTTATGAGTGGCGGTCGGGGACGAGCGATGGTCTTTTCCTACCAATCTATCCCCCTAGGAGCATGTGTGTAGTACTTTGTTTCGATAACTAATAGATTTTTGCAATAAGTATGTGAGTTCTTTATGACTAATGTTGAGTCCATGGCTTATACGCACTCTCACCCTTCCACCATTGCTAGCCTCTCTACTGCGGTGCAACTTTTGCCGGTACCATACACCCACCATATACCTTCCTCAAAACAGCCACCATACCTACCTATTATGGCATTTCCATAGCCATTCCGAGATATATTGCCATGCAACTCTCCACCGTTCCGTTTATTATGACACGTTCCATCATTGTCATATTGCTTTCCATGACCATGGAGTTGACATCGTATTTGTGTCAAAGCCACCGTTCATAATTCTTTCATACATGTCACTCTTGATTCATTGCACATCCCGGTACACCGCCGGAGGCATTCATATAGAGTCATATTTTGTTCTAAGTATGGAGTTGTAATTCTTGAGTTGTAAGTAAATAAAAGTGTGATGATCTTCATTATTAGAGCATTGTCCCATGTGAGGAGAAGGATGATGGAGACTATGATTCCCCCACAAGTCAGGATGAGACTCTGGACGAAAAAAAAAAGAGGCCAAAAAAAATGAGAGAAGGCCCAAATAAAATAAAAAAAGAAAAGAAAGAAAAAAATGAGAGAAAAGAGAGAAGGGACAATGTTACTATCATTTTACCACACTTGTGCTTCAAAGTAGCACCATGATCTTCATGATAGAGAGTCTCCTATGTTGTCACTTTCATATACTAGTGGGAATTTCCATTATAGAACTTGGCTTGTATATTCCAATGATGGGCTTCCTCAAATTGCCCTAGGTCTTCGTGAGCAAGCGAGTTGGATGCACACCCACTTAGTTTCTTTTTTGAGCTTTCATAAACTTATAGCTCTAGGGCATCCGTTGCATGGCAATCCCTACTCACTCACATTGATATCTATTGATGGGCATCTCCATAGCCCGTTAATAAGCCTAGTTGATGTGAGACTATCTCCTTCTTTTTGTCTTCTCCACAACCACCTTCTATTCCACCTATAGTGCTATGTCCATGGCTCACGCTCATGTATTGCGTGAAAGTTGAAAAAGTTTGAGAACATCAAAAGTATGAAACAATTGCTTGGCTTGTCATCGGGGTTGTGCATGATTTAAATACTTTGTGTGATGAAGATGGAGCATAGCCAGACTATATGATTTTGTAGGGATAAGCTTTTTTGACCATGTTATTTTGAGAAGACATAATTATCTTGTTAGTATGCTTGAAGTATTATTGTTTTTATGTCAATATTAAACTTTTGTTTGGAATCATACAGATCTGAACATTCATGCCACAATAAAGAAATTACATGGATAAATATGTTAGGTAGCATTCCACATCAAAAAATTTGTTTTTATCATTTACCTACTCGAGGACGAGCAGGAATTAAGCTTGGGGATGCTTGATACGTCTCCAACGTATCTATAGTTTTTTATTGTTCCATGCTATTATATTATATGTTTTGGATGTTTTACATGCATTAATATGCTATTTTATATTATTTTTGGGACTAACCTATTAACCTAGAGCCCAGTGCCAGTTTCTGTTTTTTCCTTGTTTATGAGTTTCGCAGAAAAGGAATACCAAACAGAGTCCAAACGGAATAAAACTTTCGCGATGATCTTTCTTGGACCAGAAGGAAACCAGGAGACTTGGAGATGAAGTCGGAGGAGCCACGAGGTGGCCACAAGGACGGAGGGCGCGCCCCCCACCCTTGTGGGCCCCTCGTGCACCTCCTGACCTAATTCCTTCGCCTATATATACTCTTATATGCCCAAACCACCAAAGGCATCCACGAAAATACTTTTCCACCGCCGCAACCTTCTGTACCCGTGAGATCCCATCTAGGGGCCTTTTTCATCGTCCTGCCGGAGGGGGATTCGATCACGAAGGGCTTCTACATCAACACCATTGCCCTTCCGATGAAGCGTGAGTAATTTACCTCAGACCTACGGGTCCATAGCTAGTAGCTAGATGGCTTCTTCTCTCTCTTTGATTCTCAATACCATGTTCACCTCAATGTTCTTGGAGATCTATTCGATGTAATACTTTTTTGCGGTGTGTTTGCCGAGATCCGATGAATTGTGGATTTATGATCAGCTTATCTATGAATATTATTTGAATCTTCTCTGAATTCTTTTATGCATGATTTGATATCTTTGTAATTCTCTTCGAACTATCGGTTTGGTTTGGCCAACTAGATTGGTTTTTCTTGAAATGGGAGAAGTGCTTAGCTTTGGGTTCAATCTTGCGGTGTCCTTTCCCAGTGACACTAGGGGCAGCAAGGCACGTATTGTATTGTATCCATCGAGGATAAAAAGATGGGGTTTTCATCATATTGCTTGAGTTAATTCCTCTACATCATGTCATCCTACTTAATGCGTGACTCCGTTCTTTATGAACTTAATACTCTAGATGCATGCTGGATAGCGGTCGATGTGTGGAGTAATAGTAGTAGATGCAGAATCGTTTCGGTCTACTTGACACGGACGTGATGCCTATATTCATGATCATTGCCTTAGATATCGTCATAACTTTGCGCTTTTCTATCAATTGCTCGGCAGTAATTTGTTCACCCACCGTAATATTTTCTATATTGAGAGAAGCCTCTAGTGAAATCTATGGCCCCCGGGTCTATTTTCCATCATATTACTATCTGATCTACTATTTTGCAATCTTTTATTTTCAGATCTATAAACCAAAAAACCCAAAAATATTTACTTTATCTTTTGTTTAGTTTTACCTATCTCTATCAGATCTCACTTTTGCAAATAACCGTGAAGGGATTGACAACCCCTTTATCGCGTTGGGTGCAAGTTGTTTGATTGTTTGTGCAGGTATTCGGTGATTTGTGCATTGTCTCCTACTGGATTGATACCTTGGTTCTCAAACTGAGGGAAATACTTATCTCTACTTTGTTGCTTCACCCTTTCCACTTCAAGGGAAAAACCAACGCAAGCTCAAGAAGTAGCAACACCACTCTCCAAAAGGTAATAGACGGTGTGTTGATGATGAACTCCTTGCTCTTGTGCTTCAAATGATAGTCTCCCAAACACTCAACTCTCTCACACAGATTTTGCTATGGTGGAAGAGGGATTTGAGTGGAAAGCAACTTGGGGAAGGCTAGAAATCAAGATTCAAATGGTTGGGATGGAATATCTTGATCTCAACACATGAGTAGGTGGCTCTCTCTCAGAAAATGGATGGTGGAAGTGTAGGCACGTTCTGATGGATCTCTCACAAATGGAGAAGGGGGTGGAGGGGTATATATAGCCTCCACACAAAATCCAATTGTTACACACTTTTGACCCATCTCGGTGGCACCAATCAGAAAACTCGGTGAGACCGATCTGTTCAAAAATATGAATGTTAGGAATCTTAGTGGGACCGATTGGAACAACTTGATGGGACCGATTGCAATTTCGGTGAGACCGAAATAATTACAACTGATAACAGAGAGTTGGCAAGGCCATCTCGGTGAGACCGAACAGTTAGGGTTTCTGGCAGTGGCTATGTCAAATGAACTCGGTGGCTCCGGGTAGAAAGAATCGGTGGATCCAAGTTGGAGTTTTGGGTTTGGACATATTTGGATGGAGAAAGTGGTTGAGGGTTTTGGAGCAATATCATTAAGTACTCGAGCAAGTAGACCATTAAGCAACACCTCATCCCCTTTTAATAGTATTGGCTTTCCTATGGACTCAATGTGATCTTGGATCACTAAAATATGAATGAAGAGTCTTGAGCTTTTGCCAATCTTTGTCCTTAGCATTCTGAAGGGGTTCCACATCCTCTTGTCCATGCCACGCCATTGTTGAACTTGTCTGAAACATACTAGATAAAACCATTAGTCCAACAAGCGAAATGTTGAAATTAATTACCAAAATCACCCAGGGAGCACTTGTGCTTTCAGTTGGTTGCTTCTCAATCTATTTGCTAGCCTTAATTTGTACTAAGCAGGAATTCCGCTTGTGCATCCAATTCGTTAAACCCAAAGTTGTGCCAAATGAGTCCACCAAACCTACCTCTATGTGGTATTTCCATGTCGTTCCAAGTAAATTTGCATGTGCCAACTCTATTTTTTCAAAATAATTTTCCATTTTGTGTGCCCGTACCGCTCATGAAGCGGCAGGGGGTGGCCAATATTTTCCATGCTAGGTGGATTATTCTCATGATGAGTGTTTATTCACTTATCACTGCACGAGAGTGTGATAGGTAATAGGGATGCCCAGTCCCGAAATGAATTTTTTTAATATGATGATAATAATAAATTCCTTGGAAAGTGTTGGTACAGAAGGCACCCGTGGATACGGCTAGCCATGGATTGTGAAAGAATGGTGGAAAGGAAATAAACTTTATTTTTCTGTTTGGGAACCACCTATAATGTGTCTACCATGGAAGATATTGGTAATTCTCGACCATTTTTGTTGACAGGAAAAGCATGCCTCTCAAAATAATTTTATAACTCAATTTAAGCCTTGAGCTCTGGCACCTCTGCAAATCTCTGCTTCCCTCTTCGAAGGGCTTATCTATTTACTTTTATGCAATTTTTACTTTTATTTTGAGTCTCCATCTTCTCTTACAAAGCACCAACTAGGGAACACTATTGTCATACTTGTGCATTGGATGTAGCTAATATTGACTGTGTTTCATGAATGGATCAATGATTGAGCATAATGGGCTAGGGATAACTTTCTTTAGCGTTGATATTTTGCAAGACATGGTTGTTTGTTAGTATGCTTGAGCATTGATGTCTTCATGTCAAAATATAGACTATTACTTTGAATCATTCAAGTCCAAATGTCCATGCCACAAAAGAAAAAGATTGTATGATGAATATGATAGGTAGCATTCCACATCAAAAATTCTGTTTTTATCATTTACCTACTCGAGGACCAGCAGGAATTAAGCTTGGGGATACTTGATACATCTCCAACGCATCTATAATTTTTTATTGTTCCATGCTATTATAGTACCAATCTTGGATGTTTTATATACATTTAGAAGCAACTATATATCATTTTTTGGGACAAACCTATTAACTTAGTGCCCTGTGCCAGTTGTTGTTTTTTGCCTGTTTTTGTTTTTTTAGAATATCAGTACCAAACGAAGTCCAAATGCCACGAAACAGCATAGTCACTAGCATCACACATAATTTCAAAAGGCAAGTTCCAATTAGGTGGTTGAACAATAGGTGCAGAGGTTAAGGCTTTCTTAAATATTTCAAAGGCTTCTACGCAATCATCATCAAAAATGAATGGAACATCTTTTTGCAAAAGAATAGTAAGAGGCCTAGAAATTTTAGAGAAGTCTTTAATAAACCTTCTATAGAAACCAACATGACCAAGAAAACTTCTTATACATTTTATATCTTTAGGGCATGGAATTTTCTCAATTGTATCAACTTTAGCTTTATCTACTTCAATACCTCTTTCAGAGATTTTATGCCCAAGGACAATACCTTCATTTACCATAAAGTGGCACTTTTCCCAATTCAAGACAAGATTAGTTTGTTCACATCTCTGCAAAACTCGATCAAGGTTGCTTAAGCAGTCATCGAAAGAAGTCCTGTAAACGGAAAAATCATCCATGAATACCTCAACAATCTTTTCACAAAAACCAGATAATATAGCAATCATACATCTTTGGAACGTAGCAGGTGCATTGCATAAACCGAAAGGCATACATCTATAATAATAAGTTCCAAAAGGACAAGTAAAAGTAGTTTTCTATTTATCTTCTTTTGACACAGGTATTTGAGAAAAACCATAATGTCCATCAAGGAAATAAAAGTGTGTATGCTTAGACAGTCTTTCTAACATTTGATCAATAAAAGGCAAGGGGTAATGATCTTTTCTAGTAGCTTTGTTTAATTTCCTAAAATCAATTACCATCCTATAACCAGTTACAATTCTTTGTGGGATAAGTTCATTTTTATCATCAGGAACAACGGTGATGCCTCCTTTCTTAGGGACACAATGAACAGGACTTCCCCATCTACTATCAGCTATGGGATAGATTATACCTGCCTCCAGAAGCTTTAATATTTCAGTTCTTACCACATCCTTCGTTTTAGGATTCAATCGTCGTTGATGATCAACAACTGGCTTAGCATCACGCTCCATATTAATCTTGTGCAGACATAGAGTGGGACTAATGCCCTTAAGATCATCAAGAGTATATCCAATAGCAGTGGGGTGCTTCCTCGGAGTTTTAAGTAATCTCTTTTCTTCATGCTCTGAATGGTTAGCACTAATAATACCATGACATATCTTCTTTTTGTCAAGATAAGCATAATTCAACATGTCAGGTAATTGTTTTATACAAGGTCGCTTGCTGCTCCACTGCACAATTATATGACCATGCACCAATATTTACCGATGTGTTCTCTGTCTAATTTATAGTTTTGAATGCTTGCATGTTCTATACAAGGTCGAATTCAAGGTACATAAGTTTCTTTCTTTCCTCCTCAGCGACCTGATACAGGCTGCAAGGAGGCTCCAGAGTTACCAACACCATTGCTCGTCCCTGTCCTTTGCTGAATTATGCTTCATCGCATATCATTATCCATGCCAGAATTTGTTGTTGATGTTCCAAAATCGACCAAGTCACTTCTTAGTGCTTAGATAATCTTTGAACTGGTAGGAACTAGGAACTTGTAAACACAAATCAGTACTACTAATTTAGCATGGACATCATCGTGCTTTGTTTATTCACTTTTACAAGTTAAACTCTAACTGGCAAAGTGTTTACTCATTTATCTTATCTCTGTTAGTCAAAGCTCATGTAATGTGACTTGCCAAGTTCTGTTGAATGTATTATTGAAAAAAAAATCTAAAGGAACTATTATTTGGCATAAAATTAAGGACCGTCCTGCATTAACTTTGTCGTGTTTACCCTCTTCTGTATTTTTTATACGCTTATCAACAATATCTCCCGATATTATAAGTATTAACTTGTAGGCTGATTTTATTACAGTGAGTAAGACATAGAAAATGTATTATAGAAGTTATTGAGTAAGGAGGGAGGCAGGTCAATCTCTATTGTTCTGTTTACAACAATGTGTCGTGGGAAAACACGGCCACCTATGGGGCCATCGGCCCCTTTGTGGTTCGGCTGGGGGGGAGGGCACGTTGCACAAAGAGCGGAGAGTGTAGCGCAGCACGGCAGAGATCACACGGGCAGTTTTTACCCAGGTTCGGGCCGCCGCGAGACGTAAAACCCTACTCCTGCTTTGGTGGATTGATGAGAGGACCGTGGTGGAGACGCAGTGCTCTAGCCCGGCAGGGTTGCCTCGGGACGAGAGCAGCTGCGTGCGTATGAGTGTACAAGGGTCCGAATCCTTTCTATGTTGCCATAGCCCTCCTTTTATAGATCAAGGGGTCACCACAATGGCAAATCAGTCATTGTGTGCTGATTAGATAGCGAACAGTGCTATCATACCTAACTCTGCAGACAGGGCAGAGCGCATTAAATGCACCGCTCAGTGTCACATCGTGGCATGCCCGGCAAGCCTTGCCGGGCCGTTCGGCCACCTTCTCGCCTGTCTGCTTGACACGTCTCTGGACGGGTGTCATTTGGAGGTGATTTCCTCTGGAAATGGCTGCCATGTGTCAAATAACAGCCACTTAGTCACTTGGGGGCTTGACACCGCACCGATCGATGACTTGCATCACTGTGATGTGGTGCGGTGGAGCCTTGGCGGGGTAGGCCGCCCTTGGCGTCCCCGGCAAGCCTGCCGGGGCGGTCTTGAGGTTTGTCTTCGGGGTAACTTCGACCTAGCCAGGCTCGCCTACCCGGCAAGGGAGGTTTTTCCTTAGTAGGTGTCTTGCTCATTTAGCTTGACTTAGTCTTCTCGATTCGCCCTTTGATTTCTCAAAGAGCTGATTCTCCTTGCTTGGTCTGGTCTTGGATGTTGCAACCTTGCCTCTAAGCCTGTTTACAGTCTGGGCAACATACCTGGGGTTTGTTGCACCCACAGGAGCCCCTGAGCCTGGCCTGAACGCGCTGCCGAGCGTCGTCGGGGTAGGCTCAGTAAGTACGCAGGCGTGGAGGCTGCGGTACTTTGTCCTTTGAGGTCTTCTTTGCTTCTTCATTAATCTGAGCTTGGATCAGTTTCCGATCTTCCCGCGCGCCGTGCAAAACGCCAATCGCAGTGGGGCCATCTTTGTAATGGCCCGTGAATGACTTTAACGCACGGGCGAGTAACTGCCAATTCACTCTTCCCACCACGCTCTTATCCCTGGCCATGTATGCTGCATGCATTGAGTGGGGCAAGTAACGGAGGCGCGTGGCGTAGAAGAGCGTCAAGGTAGGGGCCCGGTCTTCTTGGGTTGGTGGAGAGGGACGGCGGTTACCCACCGAGGGAGGAACCAGCCCCCAGCCTCGTTTTCCCTATAAAAAGGGGATGCGGGCGGGGGTGCGGACTCACACCAAACTTCCCTCTCCCCCCTTTATCTTCTGGTGTTGTGCCTCCTGTCATGGTGAGGAGAGGGAAAGGAGGGCGCGGCCGCGCCTTCGTTGAGGTAGGATCCCCCTCCTGCCGTTGTGCAAAGCGTCCGTCCTGGGGCGGCGGTCCGGCGCTCAGCACGAGTGGGAGAGGTCTCAAGTGGGCGCGCGGGCAGCGCGGCGGTGGCGCCGAAGGTAGCGACTTCGGCGCGCTCGTCGCTGGGCCGCCCGTAGTTTCAACCTTATTGAGGGGCTACGTAGGTGATGCCACGCCGGAGTCTACAATAGACACAAGGCGTGGCGATCGACCGTGGCCCATCCTCTCTTTGCCCACGATGATGAAGGGAGATCGCGGAAGTGATTCGCCATTGGTTACGGCAGATTTCTTCCTTCGGGGTACTGCTTGTCTTGCGTATGGGTGGGTTCTTTGTGCCCGTGCTTGCTTCTTCAGGGGACGGCATCCTTCTAACTTCGGGTTGATGGAGATGACCATGCTCTCTGTGGATTCTCCCGAAACGCCCGGTGCCTGTCCTGGTCGCCGCAGTGGGGGCTCGAGCAGCGGCAAATGCGCCTCTTCGAGCGACAGCGACGAGGAGGGTGGCGGCAACCCACGATGTGTCAAGAGCGGGGATGACCGCTCCGACGTGGCGTGATTGCCGGCAGAACCATCATCTCCGGCTGTGCTTCGGTAGCGCCACCATCTGCACCTGCCCTCCGGTTTCTTCCTCCAGCCCCGGAATGGCGCCCTCCTGATCCTGGGGAGTAGCTGAATCCCAGCCAGGCCCTCCCTCTATCTTCTTCGTCTCTCTCTGTGGTTTCGAGGAGAAGAGAAACAGAGCAAAGGCATCACGGGGTACTTATCTTTTTTCAGTCTAAAAGATGTAGGCACTTGCCAAACTTTAGTCTAAATTATGTAATTTTCTTTGCCCATGTTTTGTTCTGTAAGATCTGTACTTGCGCATCAGCATATCAATGAAAAAGACAAGCTTTGCCGGGTACTTGTGCATGTATCAAACTCATGCATAGGTGAAATGCCTCTATACATTCAAGTAAACAAGTTTCCCCGGCAGGCTATCCTGCCGGTACCCTCAGTTTGTTGCCGCTGGGCTAAGCCTGCCGGGCACAAATCACAAAGAGGGACCAGCCCCCCGCCAAGCCTTCTCCGCCAAAGGCAACTGCGACCATCCTGACCGAAGCAACGTTCGATTCAAAGGATGGGAGCACCTAAGTTTCGAAGGTGGCGAGGTTTTCATATGCACAAGTTTCTACTTACAGAACATGTATGGATAAGAAAAGAACTTATCTGCTTGGCTTGCCGGGGATCATCACGTAGGCTTGTCTTTGTTTCTTCTCTTCAGGACCAAGTCCATGGCAAGAATCCTGCAACTTAATGCAGATGAAAACAATGCCACATGCGACCTCATCTACATGATCATGCGATGCTCATGATATGCTTATGCATGCATGCAAGTTTTTTTTGGGGGGGGGGCAGCGCTTCGTTTATTTCTGTTGCTCAGGGTCTGCGTCTGGCTTTATTCAAGGGGTTACATGCAACATCGACAAGGCCTGTACAAAAGGGTGGCTGCCGGGCAGGGCCCGACAGCCGCGCCTTACGGGTAGAACTTACCGAAAAAGGCTTTCGCCCTGCTTTATATATAAAGCAAACCACACATTACAACTGGCCATACAACAAGAAGCGGAAAATAAATCGACAGGATACACAACTCCACAGAACAGCTAACGAGCTCCGAAGGACCAGTAGGACATCGGAGCCCACGACGGCCTAGATCATGTCATCAACGACTGCGACAAGGGAGCTATTCACCGCCGGAGGAAAGCCACACTCTGTCCCTCCCAAGGTCAAACTTGTTGTCCCGTCACTGCCTCTCGTCCTGGATCGAAGGACGCCATCCTGTCGGCAGGCAGAGCAGCTCACCTCCGAGCATGCATGTACAGGCCAACCAGTTGCCGAGGATAGGACAACAGCCATGGCGAACTCACCCCTAAAGGAAACCCATACATCGCCACCATCTCCGGCCAAGACCCAAACACCCACCGCAGCTGCCGAGCATGGACACTACTGAAGACCAGCAGACCACCACCGCACCGAGCCCTGACCAGGAAGAGCTCCCAAGGTGGCGCCTTCAAGAAGAAAGCGACGCCGATGCGCCGCCGCCGCCTAATTCGGAGATTTTGGGCTTTCGCCCAGGACCAAAGAGGCGGAGGGCCGAGTGTAGGTCTCGATGTTGCCCACAAGGAGAACGGCGCCATGGGCGTCGCCAACATCGTGACCAGTCTCGCTGGTCAAGGGTTTCCCCCGACCTAGAACCCGCACTCAACGCCCCTCCGACCTGCAGAACGAGAGAACCAAAGGGCGCCCAAATCCCGGCCGGTCGTGGAGAACAAAGCACCAGTGAGGCCACCACCTATAGATCGGAACCATACTTGTTGATGCCTCACTGCCCGGCGCAGCCAAGGACAGCACCCCGCAGTGACAGCGCCACCCCCGTCGAAGAGGAGGGGGCGCCCTCTCCAGCTGTGGCGGCCGCCACCCACGACACCCGCAGATCGGCTAGATCGAACGCGCCCGACCTAGCCCACGCCACCACTAGATCGGCCTCGCAGCCGAGCCCTCGCCGCCACCACTGCAGGGCTGCGCCGCCACCTCCCAGCACAACAGCTACCAGATCCGCGCGTCCCCACCACCGGAGAGCTCGCCGGACCCGCCCCCCCCCCCCAAGCGGCTGACCCGCGCCGCCGGGATCCCGACAGGGGAGGAAGGGAAGAAGCCCCGCCGCCGCCAGCGCCGCATGGGCTTAGCCCGGCGGACACCCTGAGGCAGCGACGAGGAGGAGGAGGGGACGGGGGGAGGGGCCTCTCACCGGCGGCGGAGATCAGGGCTCCCGAGACGCGCGCGCGGGGCGCGTCGCGGGAGCGTACGGGTAGAACTTACGGAGATGCTCAATGTTCCATGAGTTTTGCAACTGAATGCCATCTCCGGTCTCCAGACGGACTGCGCCAGGTCTGGTGACTCGTACTACCCGGTAAGGGCCTTCCCACTTTGGTGTCAACTTGTTTGTACCCTTGGCGGACTGAACGCGCCTAAGGACAAGGTCGCCTTCCTCAAAACTCCGGGCATGAACCCTGCGGCTGTGATAGCAACGCAGGGCTTACTGGTAGCATGCAGCACGTGTAGCAGCCCGAAGATGGTTCTCCTCAAGAAGCACCGCGTCGTCACGCTGGTGTTGTTCCTGCGCTACTTCATCGTAGGCAAGCACTCGAGGAGATCCAAATATGAGTTCCGTGGGGATAACTGCTTCTGCCCCATAGACTAGGGAGAAGGGAGTCTGCCCGGTAGCTCGATTTGGTGTCGTACGGACAGACCAAAGAACCACCGGCAGCTTGCCGATCCATCGCCTGCCGCACTTCTGCAGTCTATCAAAGGTTCTCATCTTGAGACCTCGCAGCACTTCAGCATTTGCCCTCTCAGCTTGTCCGTTGCTTCTGGGATGGGCGACAGAGGCAAATGTGATCTTGCTTCTGAGGGCATGAACATATTGCATGAAGGCACGGCTCGTGAATTGGGTGCCGTTGTCGGTGATGATTTGGGCAGGAACCCTGAAGCGGCACACCAATCCTTTCAAGAACTTGATACCTGACTGCACGGTCACCTTTCTCACGGGCTCTACCTCTAGCCACTTTGTGAACTTGTCAATAGTGATGAACAAGAACTCAAAGCCCTTGATAGCACGGGGGAAGGGGCCCAAGATATCGAGCCCCCAGACCGAGAAGGGCCATGACAAAGGGGTCGTCTAGAGAGCTTGGGCAGGCTGATGGATGTTCTTGGAGTGGAACTGGCAGGCTTCACACTTGGTGACTAGCTCAATTGCATCTTGGAGGGTTGTGGGCCAATAGAAACCTTGCCGGAAGGCTTTTCCAACTAGAGCCCTTGATCCAATGTGGGAACCACACATACCCTTGTGTATCTCTGCCAACAGTTCCTTTCCTTCTTCCCGGCAAATGCACTTCAATTTCACACTGTTGGGCCTTCTTCTGTATAGTGTGTTGTCAACGAACTGATACATACTGGCCCTCCGGGCTACTCTTTTAGCTTCTTCTTGCTCTTCAGGAAGTTCTCCTGTTTGGAGGAAATGGACTATGTGCCGCGCCCAAGTTGGAGCCAGGGGCTCGGCAACGAGGACCAGCGGCACCTCCTCATTCGTGGGAGCGCACTCTTCATCCGCAGGGACCGGTGGTCTGGCGGGAGGGTGCAACTCAGCAATCGAAGAGGAGTTGTTCCCACCAAGCTTTCTGACGGGTGCTTCGAAAAGCTCTACCGGGAGAGGCTTGCCGGAGTCCAGTTTCCTCCTCTTTCTGGCCATTGTTGCCAGGGACACGGAGGGCTGAGTCAGATGGAGAACAAAAGTCCCTGGTTCCACGGGAAGTTTTTGCGCAGCGCACTTTGACAGATGACCTGTTTTCCGCACGGGGCACGTGCTCTATTTGCAATCCATCAAAGCGCTCCTCCAACTTTCTCACTTCCTCGACGTATGCCTCCATCAATGGGCTTTGGTAATCCTTGTTGACTTGTCTCACCACAAGTTGTGAATCTCCACGGATGATCAGCTTCTTGATTCCTAGTTCCGTTGCAATCCTGAGCCCGGCAAGGAGCCCTTCATACTCTGCAGTATTGTTGGTGGCCTCCTCTCGAGGAAAATGCATCTGGACGACGTACTTAAGGTGCTCCCCAGTGGGAGCAATGAGAAGCACGCCAGCCCGTGCACCTTGTAGGGAGAAGGCACCATCGAAATACATGATGCAATCTTGGGGCGCTTCCTTGCCGGGGATGACTGTCTCCAACACTTCTTCATCAGGGGTTGGTGTCCATTCTGCGATAAACTCTGCCAGTGCTCTGCTTTGAATAGTTGATGTGCTCTCAAACCTCAAACCGAAGCTGGACAACTCCAAAGCCCACTCCACAATCCTGCCAGTGGCCTCAGGGTTTCGGAGTATGCGTTGCAAGGGGAAGCGGGTGACAATTGTGATCTCGTGGGCTTGGAAGTAGTGGCGCAGTTTCCTTGAGGCCATGATGAGGCCAAAAATGAACTTTTGCATGCTAGAGTACCTCGATCTAGCCCCCTGCAGTAGGGAGCTGACAAGGTACACTCGGCGCTGCACCACTTTCTTCTTTGCCGCCACCCCGAAACTATCTCCGCTGCCTTGCTCTTCTTGAACTGCATCTGATCTTGCTGGGACGGGTTCGCTTTCCTCCCCAGAGGGGACAGTGGATGTGGTTGCCGCTTCACCCACTTCCCGCTATGCCACCAGTGCTGCACTGACCACTTGATTGGTTGCCGCTAAGTATAGCAGCAACGGCTCTTGTGGTTTGGGAGCGACCAAAGTGGGCACAGAGGAAAGATAGGCCTTCAAATCTTGTAGTGCAGCGTCTGCCTCTAGGGTCCACTCCACGGGTCCTACCTTTTTCAAGATTTTGAAGAACGGCAGGGCGCGCTCGCCAGACTTGGAAATGAACCTGCTTAGCGCGGCAACACATCTAGTCAAATGCCTCATGTCCTTAACTGTCTTGGGTGCTTGAATTTGCTCGATAGCCTTGATCTTGTCAGGGTTGGCCTCTATCCCCCGATGGGACACAAAGAAGCCAAGTAGCTTGCCAGAGGGAACACCAAACACACACTTCTCCGAGTTCAGCTTCAAGTTGATCCTGCGCCGACTTGCAAAGGTCTCTTCCAAATCCTGAATGAGAGTCATTCTGTCCTTGGTTTTAACCATTATATCATCCATGTAGGCTTCAATGTTTCTGTGCAGCTGGGACTCAAAGCCAATCTATACTGCTCTTGCAAAAGTGGATCCAGTGCTCTTCAATCTGAAAGGCATCCGTACAAAGCAGTACGTGCCACATGGAGTTATGAATGCGGTCTTCTCTTCGTCTTCTTTGGACATGAAGATCTGGTGGTATCCAGAGTAGGCATCCAGGAAGGAAAGCAGATCACACCCGGAGGTGGAGTCCACAATCTGGTCGATGCGCGGCAAGGGGAATGGGTCCTTCGGGCATGCTTTGTTCAAATCTGTGAAATCTATGCAAAGCATCCATTTCCCATTAGCCTTGCGCACTACCACTGGATTTGCTAACCATGTCGGATGCAATACCCCTCTGACCAAACCAGCTGCTCCAAGTTTCTTGATCTCCTCGGCAATAAACTGCTGCCGCTCCAAAGCTTGCTTCTGGGCTTTCTGCTTGACGGGTCGGGCATATGGGCAGATAGCAAGGTGGTGCTCGATTAGCTCCCATCAGCACCAGCCAGCCCTGCTGAGACCTTCTTCACAGCAGGTGCAGCAGCCTTGGATCTCTTGCTATTGGAACTCTCCGGCAAGTCATCAACAGGCGCAGCGTACTCCAGAGAGGTACGCTTCTCGGATTACTTGCTGACATCCTTGATAGCTTTCTTCTTTTTCTTGCTTTCCTTGGTGGGAGCAATGGCTTCTGCAGCTTCTACAGCGACTGCTTCCCGGTACATCTTATCCACGCATATGACTGCATCTTTCTTGTCTGATGGCACGAAAATGACGCCCATTGGCCCTGGTATCTTCAGAGTGTTGTAGGCATAGTGGGATGACACCATGAACTTGGCTAGGGCTGGGCGACCAAGGATTCCATTGTATGGCAAGGGGAGGTCAACCACGTCAAACATGATCTTCTCAGTCTGGTAGTTTAACTCCCCTCCGAACGTCACTGGTAGTGTGATCTTTTCCTTAGGACGACTCCTGCCGTGGTTGATTCCTTGGAATGTACCGGTAACCTTGAGCTCTTCATCTGCTATCTGGAGTTTGCTGATGACCTTTGGAGACATCAGATTCAACCTGGCCCCGCCGTCAACCAACATCTTTGTGACCTTGAGGTTGCGGATTGTTGGTGAAACCAACAACGGTAAGCATCCTACCACGGTGGTGCGGTCAGGGTGATCCTCTTCATCAAAGATGATGGGCGTGCGGGACCATTTGAGCGGCTTCCGAGAATCTGCCGCTGGCTCCACAGCATTGACTTCACGCGCCCACTGTTCAAGTTGGCGGTGAGAGGAGTGCAAAGATGCACCCCCGTCAATGCATAGGGCGTCAGTAGCCTTCTGGAACTCCTGCTCGCAGGTTTCCTCTTCATCCCCTTCATCACTCTCGCGAACTTAATACTCTAGATGCAGGCAGGAGTCGGGCGATGTGTGGAGTAATAGTAGTAGATGCAGAATCGTTTCGGTCTACTTGTCACGGACGTGATGCCTATATTTATGATCATTGCCTTAGATGTCTTCAATCTTCATAGTTATGTGCTTTTCTATCAATTGCTCAACAGTAATTTGTTTACCCACTGTATGCTTTCTTCAAGAGAGAAGCCTCTAGTGAAACCTATGGCCCCTGGGTCTATTTTCCATCATATATTTTCAGATCTATAAAACCAAAAACCCCAAAATACCTTGCTGCAATTTATTTATATTTACTTTATTTTGACTTTTATTTATCTTTTACATCTATCTCTATTAGATCTCACTCTTGCAAGTGACCGTGAAGGGATTGACAACCCCTTTTCGCGTTGTGTGCAAGTGTTTGTTAGTTTGTGCAGGTGCATATATTGGAGACTTGCTTGTGACTCCTACTGGATTGATACCTTGGTACTTAACTGAGGGAAATACTTATCTCTACTTTGCTGCATCATCCTTTCCTCTTCAAGGGAAAAATCAACGCAAGCTCAAGAAGTAGCATGCACACACAGATGCACCATGACGTCAAAGAACGCGGGCAGGAAGTACATCTCAAGCTCATTTAGTATGACAACGATCTCTTCATGTAGCCTTCAGAGCTGCTTCACATTAAACAACTTTCAAGAGATAACATCAAAAAAGTTGTAGAGACCAATAAGCGTGTCACAGACGTGCTTGTTCATTATCCCTCTAAGGGCAACCGGGAGTATCTATGTCATCATCACATGACAGTCATGAGACTTCATCCCGCTGAACCTTTTCTTCTTGGTGTCTATAAATCTGCTTATCTTCCCACAATAACCGGAACTAACTTTGATTCTGATAAGACACTTGAAGAATTGATCAATTTCCTTCGCACTTAAGGTGAAGCAAGAAGGGGGGCAATAATTCTCTTCCTTCTTGTTGAATTTTTTGCCCCTGTCCCCCGCCTCCGTCTCCATCTCCTCCGATGAATTTTTTCGGGGCATGTGGAGATCTGCCCTGATTTTTCAATCTTCCAAGTCACTTCTTGCCTTCGGCCCATCCTTGGTCTTCTCCAGCATGTTCATCAGTGTGCCAAGCAAGCTCTCGAGGACATTCTTCGTGATATGCACTTGATCAAGGCAATGAGGCGTGTCGATTTTGGGCCAGTACTCCAAGTCCCAGAAAACATACCTCGTTTTCCATACCTTTAGCAGTGGCTCCAACGCCTTTTTCATCTTTTCCCGGTGCAGGGCACTCTTCCTAGTTTTTCAACAACTCGTAGATTTTGGCGCCGCTCCTCTTATGTGGAGGTCCTCAATGCTCAACCTCACCATTGAATAGATCTCCACGGTTTCTCCATGGGTCATCCTTCTCGAGCCATCTTCGATGCCCCATATGTACATGATTTTCCCAGACCTGCATCTTTCATTAGCTGCTGAGACATTGTATCATCCATGCACCTGGTGCATCCGCAATATCCATGGCACACTTGGCCTGAGACATATCCATAACCGAGATAGTCGTGCGCCATCGTCATCAGTGCGGCTCTCATATAGAAATAAATCGGACATGACGAGTTTGCCCGAAATTTGCCGAAACGGAAATAAATAGACATTTCGGCAAAACATAAGCAACTCTCATGTCACGCACAATTCGTCAAATACACATATAGGTGGCAACTCATGCCACACATACAATTTCCATCATATCGCTCGATTCAGTCATTTCGTGCGCGCGCACACACACACACACTTCCATTCTTGCAAAGCACAACTTTTTACTCACCTATTCGAGAGAGTTCGAGCACGGTGATGAGGTCGGTGTCACTACACACCTAGGGATCGAAAGTGGACAAATATGGCTTACTTCATTAAATGGGTAGATCTAGTTAGGGAGGTAGATAGGTTACACTTCATTAAATGGGTAGATCTAGTTGGGCGGGAGATGGCTCTAACTAGTGGAGAGGGGGAGAGAGCTAGCTAGTGAGACAAAGCTAGGAGTGTGGAGGGAGAGAAAAGTGAGGAAGAGAGAAAGGGGTACATTAATGGAGATGGTGGAGGGGGCATTAAAGGAGAGCAAAGAGAGGTGGGAGAAGAGAAAACAAAGCTAATAATGGGGGAGAAGCAAGTGAGGGAGAGGAGGGGGAAGGTGGTTGCTACACCTTAGCAGCAGCGCGGGTCTAGGGCCAACACTACTGCTAAGTGCAGTAGCAGTAGCGTCGGGTCCGTACCCGCGCTGCTGCTAAGTGGGGCCCACCAGCTGGCAGAGTGCAACCATAGTTGCAACACGGGGCTCAGTGCCCATGCTAGTGCTATCTGTTTAGCAGCAGCGAGGGTTTTATGGGCCGCGATGCTACTATAGGCAGCCCCGGTGGGTACAACCAGCCCTGGCAGGGACCACTTATCAGTAGCGCCGGTTGGCATGCCCGCGCTACTACTATAGACTTACCTGTAGCGTGTGTTACGACCACCAGCTGCTGCAAAGTAGCAGTAGCACCGGCACATTACCCCATGCTTCTGTTAAGCCTCTACCTATAAGGTATTTCCTATTAGTGTTTGTGGCACTTCCAAATCGAAGGATGTGTTGATAGAATTTGTTTTGTTGAGACTTGTGGTCTTTAAAAATATAAAGCTAAATAATGGTTTGACAAACTTCCACATTGCCGCATAACCAGTTGGAAGGATTGCATTAACAGGTTCATGCAGAAAAAACTACTTTCTCCAAGGTGGTTCAACTCCGAGAGAAAAATGCCATCTAGCTACTTTTTATGGACCCATGGTCACAGGAGGACTACTCGCACATGGACATGGTGCCAGTGAGGTTGATGAAGATAGCTACGACGGCGAATAGCCCCTTAGGCAAAGTACTAGAAAATATCTCCAGACTGGATCACCTCAGAATGAGTGGTGGCAGTGGAAAATTCTTCGATAAATATTTCAGAGGTATATGAAGACACGAGCACCGAGGGGCGGTGGGGGCGAGCCCTGGTCTCGGTGTGAAATCTGGCAGACTTCGGGGTAAGGGGTCCCGAGCTGTGGATCTCGGATTGATGGTAACAGGAACAGGGAGACAATGTTTACCCAGGTTTGGTCCCTCTTAATGGATGTAAAACCCTACGTCATGCTCTTGTTTATATTGATAGAGATGTATCGAGTATAGAGTTGATCTACCTCGAGATCGTAAGTTGCGTTCTACCTCTAGGGCTAGATGAATGTAATTGTGTTCTCCTCTCCTCTACGGGCTAAACCCCTTGGCTTATATACACGCCAGGTAGGGCATGTAGGGTTACATGGTCGGTATCTGGGGGGATCGCACGAAGGCAGTAGGAGAAATCTTGGAGTGTACGTCAAGTCTTCGGCATGTGAGACATTGAGCAGTCGTGTAGCTTCCGGAGTCCACCTTGACGAGAGTGAGGGCCCACCGACCTAGCCCAAGGACCATGGGCCGACTAGCTAGGTTACTACCCCCTGGTCCAGGACACCGTCAGTAGCCCCTGAACTGGTCTTTGATGCCGAGGATGACGCTCTTGGACTTTGGTCCCGGAGTCTTTGGCTCGACAGACGAGTCCCGTGTATGACCCCTTCAGTTTGACTTCTAAAAGTCCTCGGCACGGTTGATGGTTTTACCTGGGGGCGGCCCCATTGCACGTGGCTTCCAATTCCTGACCTTGGTAACCGTGTCTTGGGGAATCGAGTCGCTTTATGGCGAGACATCGAAGCGTCGGTTTCTTTCCCTTTCATTTACAAGCAGGACGCCCAAATTTACCCTACAGCGCATCCCAACCCTTCTCCTCAAGCAAACCATGCAAGCCTCCCCTTTCTCCCGAGTCCAACCTCGAGAGCTTTTCCAATGGCAAGCGACGCAGGTTCTTCGAGGCACCTCCACGGCCCCATCAGAGGTGACCGGGGAAGCTGCACTGTTTCGGGCATCCAACTAGAGCGCCTAGCTACCTAAGGATATCTACCAGATTCAGATCTGGCCGCCACTCGCCTAGGACTAACGTCCATGAATGGACAAGTGCACGTAGATAGTCACCCTACCCCTCGAGAGGGTGAAAGGGTATGTTTTGTTTCCTTCCTCCTGCGCGGCCTAGGATTTCCTATCCACCCTTTTCTTTGGGGTTTGCTTGAGTTCTATGGATTACAACTCCACCACCTCACCCCCAACTCGATTCTACACATCGCGGGGTTCGTCGCCCTCTCTGAGATGCACCTTGGATGTGAGGCGCACTTTGAGCTATGGAGGAAGTACTTATGCATAGTGCCCTGCTCCACGGACGAGAGACTATATGAAGTAGGAACGACCAAGGTCTGTCGAAGCGAAGGGACCGACTACCCATCAGGTACACCTCGGGCGGGTACCGAGGTCTACCATCCGAGGGTTTTATATAGAATACATCCCACTTCTCGACCCACTTCGGCCTGGACTCCCCTCATTTTCCCCGGAGCACCCGAAGAGGCGCTATAGTTGGAGACCACAGAGTACCACTCAAGAGGAGTATACTGACATAGTCAAACTAGCAGCTCAGATAAAGCATCTATCAAGCACTGGCCTCACCATAATAGATGTGATGGCCATGACGATCATCCGAAGAGTCCAGCCACTTCGGCAGCGCCAACACTTGTTGTGTATGTATGCTACTTCTTTAGCTTGCATTGGTTTTTCCCTTGAAGAGGAAAGGATGATGCAGCAAAGTAGAGATAAGTATTTCCCTCAGTTAAGAGCCAAGGTATCAATCCAGTAGGAGGAACACACAAGTCACCAATGGTTGCACCTACACGATAAAGGGGTTGTCAATCCCTTCACGGTTACTTGCAAGGATGAGATCTGATATAGATAGGTTTAAAAGATAAATAAAAGTGCAAAATAAAGTAAAGGTAAATAAATTGCAGCAAGGTATTTTTGAGTTTTTGGTTTTATAAATCTGAAAATAATACGATAAGGATGGACCTGGGGGCCATAGTTTTCACTAGAGGCTTCTCTCTTGAAAGAACGCATATGGTGGGTAAACAAATTACTGTTGAGCAGTTGATAGAAAAGCGCAAAGTTATGACGATATCTAAGGCAATGATCATGAATATAGGCATCATGTCCGTGACAAGTAGACCGACTCCTGCCTGCATCTACTACTATTACTCCACACATCGACCGCTATCCAGCATGCATCTAGTGTATTAAGTTAACAAGAACGGAGTAACGCCTTAAGCAAGATGACATGATGTAGAGGGATAGATCCAATCAATATGAATAAACCCCACCTTTTTATCCTTAATGGCAACAATACAAATACGTGCCTCGCTACCCTTTCTATCACTGGGTGAGGACACCGCAAGATTGAACCCTTACAAAGCACCTCTCCCATTGCAAGAAAAATCAATTTAGTTAGCCAAACCAAATCAATAGATCGGAGAGAAATACAAAGCAATCTTAATCATGCATAAAAGAGTTCAGAGAAGACTCAAATAATATTCATAGATAATCTAATCATAAATCCATAATTCATCGGATCTCAACAAACGCACCGCAAAAGAAGATTACATCGAATAGATCTCCAAGAACATCGAGGAGAACATTGTATTGAAGATCAAAGAGATAAAAGAAGCCATCTAGCTACTAGCTATGGACCCGTAGGTCTGTGGTAAACTGCTCACACATCATCGGAAGGGCAACAAGGTTGATGTAGAGGCCCTTCGTGATCGAATCCCCCTCCGGTGGAGTACCGGGAAAGGCCTCCAGATGGGATCTCACGAGGACAGAAACTTGCGGCGGCGGAAAAGTATTTTTGGTGTGCCCTATGGTATACGGGGAATATTTGGGTATTTATGGAGCTGAGCTTAGGGTTAAAGGAGCATCAGGGGGCCCACAAGCCTGGGGGGCACCCCCCTAGGGCGCGCCTCCCGAGCTTGTCGCCAACTGGTGGCCCCTCTGACCCCCTCCCGAAGGTTCCTGGGTGTCTTCTGGTCCAAGAAAATTCCTCAAAAAGTTTCGTTCCGTTTGGTATTGATTTTCTGTAAAAGACAAAAACAAGGAAAAACAGCAACTGGCACTGGGCACTAGGTTAATAGGTTAGTCCCAAAAATGCATAAAATAGCATAATAATGCATATAAAACATCCAAGATGGATAATATAATAGCATGAAACAATAAAAAATTATAGATACGTTGGAGACGTATCAATGCACAACGGGGAGGAAGACACCTCCCGATCAATTCGGAAAAGCTTTTTTGATCAAACAGCCTTCGGGACCCCACTAGCCGGTATTTACCAAGAGTCAGCAGAGGACTTTGCCCGGCAGCAATTCCGGGATGGGCTATCCTACTACAACCCTACCGACATAGTAAGTTATCCTGTATTTCCTCGTCTACCCAAGTTGTTCTAATAGTTAGTTTATTTGATCGACCATTTACTGAGTCTAAACATAGTTGGAGGCGTTGGATCGAGGCTGTAAGCAATCCTGCGCCCGAACCGGAGACGCATCGTCGAGCGAAGGACCCCGTTTTCCATGAAGATGAAGAACTGGCCCTTATTTACGAAGGGAGGAAGTTTTATCTGGAGAGCCTTGATGGCTCGAGGGTGGTCGTCACCCCTGACGTGCCAAGGACGAGGCCGGCCTCATCGGTAAATCCTTCTACCTCTACTCAAAGCGAGCTCCTCCCCTTAGGCCCCTGGTCCCCTGACTTCTCCTTCAAAGGGACGACGTTCAAAACGTCCACGCGGAGAACCGGCCCCTCGAGGGAGCTCCTTGCAGGGGACACAAGAAGCTTTCATTCAATCTATACAGTATCGCTTGCTGCTCTACTACACAATTATATGACCATGCACCAATATTTACCGATGTGTTCTCTGTCTAATTTATAGTTTTGAATGCTTGCATGTTCTATACAAGGTCAAATTCAAGGTACATAAGTTTCTTTCTTTCCTCCTCAGCGACCTGATACAGGCTGCAAGGAGGCTCCAGAGTTACCAACACCATTGCTCGTCCCTGTCCTTTGCTGAATTATGCTTCATCGCATATCATTATCCATGCCAGAATTTGTTGTTGATGTTCCAAAATTGACCAAGTCACTTCTTAGTGCTTAGATAATCTTTGAACTGGTAGGAACTAGGAACTTGTAAACACAAATCAGTACTACTAATTTAGCATGGACATCATCGTGCTTTGTTTATTCACTTTTACAAGTTAAACTCTAACTGGCAAAGTGTTTACTCATTTATCTTATCTCTGTTAGTCAAAGCTCATGTAATGTGACTTGCCAAGTTCTGTTGAATGTATTATTGAAAAAAAATCTGAAGGAACTATTATTTGGCAAAAAATTAAGGACCGGCCCCTTGAGAGATGAAAATTTTGAGGGGCATGTTTTTCCCGTCAATGAAAATGACCGAGTGGTTCCCAACACTTTCCATGCTAGATATATCATAGGCGGTTCCAAAACATAAAATAAAATTTATTCCTTTTCTCACCATACTTTCACACTACACGGCTAGCCGTATCCACGGGTATCGTCCATACCAACACTTTCCAAGAAATTTATTATCTGACAACATAAAGTAAATTTCTTTTTCATTTCGGGACTGGGCATCCCTATTACCGCCGTTCTCTCGTGCAATGACAAGTGAATAAACACTCATCTTGAGAACAACACATCTAGCATGGAAAATATTGGCCACCCCATACCGCTTCATGAGCGGTATGGGCACACAAAAAGGAAATTCATTTTGAAAATTAGAGTTGGCACATACAAATTTACTTAGAACGTCTCGGAAATACCATATATAGGTAGGTATGGTGGACTCGTATGAAAAAACTTAGTTTAAGAATTTTGGATGCACAAGTAGTATTTCTACTTAGTACAAGTGGAGGCTAGCAAAAAGATTGAGAAGCAACCAACCAAGAAACAAAAATTCTCATAAACGAGCATTAAGCATAACTAACACCGAATAATGCACCACAAGTAGGATGTAATTTCATTACATAACTATTGATTTTCGTGCTTGCATAGGGAATCACAAACCTTAACACCAATATTCTTACTAAAGCATAATTACACACCAACATGACTCACATATTACTATCATCATGTCTCAAAACTATTACAAGGAATCAAGTTTTATTTTGTCCAATGATCATAATGAAAGTTTTTATTATATCCCTCTTGAATATCTATCACTTTGGGACTAATTTCATATGTTGCAATTGCTTTTGATAAGCTCAAACAAATTTAAGTGAAGAACACGAGCATAAAAAATCTCTCAAAATAATATAAGTGAAGCATGAGAGAATTTCTTCAAGATTTTACTAACTCTCAAATAAATCTAAGTGAATCATGAGAGAATTTCTTCAAAAATTAAATCACACCGTGCTCAACAAGATATAAGTGAAGCACTAAAGCAATTCCATAACTTAAAAAATTTAAGTGAAGCACATAGAGCAATTCTAACAAATCATAGCATAATTTTGGCTCTCTCAAATAGGTGTGTCCAGCAAGGATAAACATGACAAACTAAAAAGCAAAACAAGTAAAGACTCGTATAATACAAGACGCTCCAAGTAAAACTCATGATATTTAACGAATAAAAATATAGCTCCAAGTGAAATTACCGATGGTTGTTAGAAGAAAGAGGGGATGCCTTCCAGGGCATCCCCAAGCTTAGCTGCTTGGTTCTCCTTGAATATTAACTTGGGGTGCCATGAGCATCCCCAAACTTAGGCTCTTTTCACTTCTTATTTCTTCATCCATCGTTATCTCACTCAAAACTTGAAAACTTCAATCACACAAAACTTAACAAAACCTTCGTGAGATCCGTTAGTATAAGAAAATCAATCTTCACTTTAATTACTAAAGACGCGAATTTTACTCATACTTCTGTAACTCCAAAAATTCTGAAAACTTAGGACAACAGAGGCAATTTTTATATCAATCTTGTGCAAAAAATTCAGAATTTTTCGTCGCTTATGCGAATTTAAACAATTATGTTACTGGACACAAAAGTTTCTGTTTTTCAACAAGATCAAATCAACTATCACCCAAAGCTAGCCCAAAGGCTTTACTTGGCTCAAATACTAACTAAAGCATAAAAAACACAATTATAACACAGGCATGATTGTTCAAACACTCAAGAACAGAAAGAAAAGAGCAAAAATAAATTTTATTCATTGGGTTGCCTCCCAACAAGCGCTATCGTTTCACGCCCCTAGCTAGGCAATGATAATTTTGATGATGCTCGCATGAAAGACGAGAATTGAAACACAAAGAGAGCATCATAATACATGTGACAAATACATTTAAGTCTAACATACTTCCGATGCATAGGGATTTTATAATCAAACAAATTATGAAGACAAGAAATATATAGCATATGCAAGGAAGAAGAAAGAAACAATAGCAATCTCAACATAACGAGAGGTAAATTAGTAACATAAAAATTTCTACAACCATATTTTCCTCTCTCATAATAATTACATGTAGGATCATAATCAAATTCAACAATATAGCTATCATATAAAATTTTCTCTTCATGATCCACACGCATAAAAGTTTTATAATCTTCCAAGATAGTGGGATGAACATCAACTAAAGTCATGACCTCTCCAAACCCACTTTCATCAAAAAAATCATAAGATTGAACACTCTCCAAATATGTGGGATTATTTTTACCTAAAGTTGATGCTCTTCCAAACCCACTTTTAATATTATTGCAAACATTATTATCAATATCATATTCATCATGAGGCTTAAATAAGTTTTCAAGATCATAAGAAAAATCACCCCAATCATGATCATTGCAATAAGTAGTGGACATAGTAAAACTAGCATCCCCAAGCTTGGGGTTTTGCATATTATTAGCACAGTTGACGTTAATAGAATTTATAGTAAAACCATTGCAATCATGCTTTTCATTCAAGGAGCTATCATGAATGACTTCATAAATTTCTTCATCACAGTTTTCAAATTCACGAATCTCAAGCAAAACTTCATAAAGATAATCTAGTGCACTCAACTCACTAGCAATTGGTTCATCATGATTGGATCTTTTTAAAAGATTAGCAAGTGGATGGGGATCCATATCAATAGATTTTTAGCAAGCGAAGATGCAAGCATATAGAAGGCACATGGCAACACAAGCAAACAAAAGATCAAACAAGAAAAAGGCAAACGAAAAGAAGGCGAATAAAAAGGCAAATATTTTTGTGAAGTGGGGGAGATGAAAATGAGAGGCAAATGGTAAATAATGTAAATTGCAAGGAGATGAGATTTGTGATTAGGAACCTGATAGATGTTGATGATGTCTCCCCGGCAACGGCGCCAGAAATTGGCAAGTTTACGGGAGACTATCTTGACTTGATCCTCCAAGGCAACGGCGCCAGAAATTCATTTGAAGTGGCTTAGACTGCGTCGGTATTTCCCCAAAGATGAAGGGATGATTTAGCACAGCTACGGTAAGTATTTCCCTCATTTATGAAACCAAGGTATCAATCCAGTAGGAGAACCAAGCAACACTATATAAACGGTACATGCACACAAAGAACAAATACTTGCAACCCGACGTGTAAGAGAGGTTATCAATCTCTCCATGGTAAAAAGATAGATTGGTTTGTATGAGATTGGATAAATAGATCTGAATAAAATGCAAAATAAAATAAGTAAAGAAAAAGTGCAGCAAGGTATTTTTGGGTTTTTGGAATAATAGATCTGAAAACAAATGCGATAAAAGATAGATCTAAAAGCAATATGATGAAAGATAGACCCCGGGGCCGTAGATTTCACTAGTGGCTTCTCTCGAGAAAATAGCACACGGTGGGTAAACAAATTACTGTTGGGCAATTGATAGAAGAACAAACAATTATGACGATATCCAAGGCAATGATCAATATATAGGCATCACGTCCAAGATTAGTAGACAAAAACAATTCTGCATCTACTACTATTACTCCACACATCGACCGCTATCCATCATGCATCTAGTGTATTAAGTTCATGGAGAAACGGAGTAATGCAATAAGAACGATGGCATGATGTAGACAAGATCTATTCATGTAGGAATAGACCCCATCTTGTTATCCTTAATAGCAACGATACATACGTGCCTCGCTACCCCTTCTGTCACTGGGCGAGGACACCATAAGATTGAACCCATCACAAAGCACCTCTTCCCATTGCAAGAAAAATTGATCCAGTTGGCCTAACTAAACCAAAGATTCGAAGAAGAAATACGAGGCTATAAATAATCATGCATATACATGATCAAAGAAAACTCAAATAATATTCATGGATATAGATCTGATCATAAACTCGAACTTCATCGGATCCCAACAAACACACCGCAAAAAGTCATTACATCAAATGGATCTCCAAGAGACCATTGTATTGAGAATCAAAAAGAGAGAAGAAGACATCTAGCTACTGCCTACCGACTCGTAGGTCTATGGTGAACTACTCACGCATCATCGGAGAGGCACTGATGAGGATGATGAACCCCTCTGTCATGGTGTTAGATTGGATCTCATGGTTCTGGAACTTGCGGCGACTGGAATTGTGTTTCATCGACTCCCCTAGGGTTTCTGGAATATTTGGGTATTTATAGAGCTGAGAGGCGGTGGAGCGGACCTCTGTGGGCCACACGACACATCAGGGCGTGCCCTGGTGTATCATGGGCCCCACGGGCCTCCCCCCAGGTGCTTCCTTAGCTCCCAAGTTGTCTTCTGGTCCAAAAAAAATCTCTAAAAAGTTTCGCTGCGTTTGGACTCCATTTGGTACTGATATTCTGTGAAGTAAAAAACAAGCAAAAAACAGCAACTGGCACTAGGCACTATGTCAACATGTTAGTCCCAAAAATGATATAAAGTTGCTATAAAATGATTGTAAAACATCCCAGAATGATAATATAATAGCATGGAACAATAAAAAATTATAGATACGTTGGAGACACATCATGCCCTTAGCTTGGTGGACACGTACCTCGGGGCACCCGGTCTGTTTTTGAGCAAGTCATGGACGCTCTGTCGCAGGGCTTGCAGGTAAGGTCCCACCTAAGTCCATATTGGCTCGAAGATTTCGTATTTCTTTGTTTGTTTAAAGACAAACAAGACTACCAACCATGGTAGTAGCCCCTAAGACTTGATATGGGCGGGCGCGCCCATAGCGAGGCTTGAATATTAACCGAAAATGCCATCTGTGATTGGGTGCTTAGGCGAAGAATATCATATGTCCAAGGCGCTTTCGCAGATGAAAGGGAAGTTGACAGATGCCTTGGCCGAGGTGGAGCAGGTGAAAAGGTTCACTCAAGAAGCGCACGGTAAGTGCATGTGTTCCATAAGGTATTCTCTTTATGGAGATCATTGAATTGCCTAACAAAATAATCCAATGTAGCGGCAGAAAACCTAGGTCGCCTTGAGAGGGATCTTAAACAGGCCCGTGAGGACTTGCTTTATATGGAGTCGCAGCGCCAGGCGGGCCAACGTGCGCTGACTGATGTCTACTACACAACTTGTTCTTGTAGACTCGTGTTGGGCCTCCAAGCGCAGAGTTTTGTAGGACAGTAGCAAATTTCCCTCAAGTGGATGACCTAAGGTTTATCAATCCATGGGAGGCGTAGAATGAAGATGGTCTCTCTCAAACAACCCTGCAACCAAATAATAAAAAGTCTCTTGTGTCCCCAACACACCAAATACAATGGTAATTTGTATAGGTGCACTAGTTCGGCGAAGAGATGGTGATACAAGCGTACTAATGATAGTACATATTGATTTTTGTAATAGGAACAATAAAAAACAGCAAGGTGGGTGGCAATCGATAAAAAGGAGCACAAATGGTATTGCAATGCTTGAAAATGAGGCCTAGGGTCCGTACTTTCACTAGTGCAATCTCTCAACAATGCTGATATAATTGGATCATATAACCATCCCTCACGTGCGATGAAGAATCACTCCAAAGTTCCTATCTAGCGGAGAACATAAGAAGAAATTGTTTGTAGGGTACGAAACCACCTCAAAGCTATTCTTTCCGATCAATCTATCCTAGAGTTCGTACTAAAATAACACCAAGCTATTCTTTTCGATCGATCTAACCAAGAGTTCGTACTAAAATAACACCATATGATACATATCAACCAACTCTAATGTCACCTAGATACTCCAATGTCACTGCAAGTATCCGTGAGTTGATTATGTGATATGCATCAAACAATTTCAGATTCGTAATACTCAATCCAACACAAAGAACCTCAAAGAGTGCCCCAAGATTTCTACCGGAGAAACAAAGACGAGAACATGCATCAATCCCTATGCATAGATTACCCCAATGTCACCTCGGGAATCCGCAAGTTGAGTGCCAAGACATAGATCAAGTGCTCTCAAATCCAACAAAGTATTCAATCCGATAAAAGTGAAATCTCAAAGGGAAAACTCAATTCATCACAACAAGATAGAGAGGGGAAAACACCATATGATCCAACTATATTAACAAAGCCCGTGATTACATCAAGATCGTCCCATATCAAGAACACGAGAGAGAGAGAGAGAGAGAGATTAAACACATAGCTACTGGTTCAGCCCCGAGGGTGGACTACTCTCTCCTCATCATGGTGGCCGCAGGAATGATGAAGATGGCCACCGGTGATGATTTCCCCCTCTGGCAGGGTGTTGGAATAGGGTTTAGATTCGTTTTTTGTGGCTACAGAGGCTTGGGGCGGCAGAACTTCTGATCTAGGGTTATTTCTGATGGTTTCTCTATTTATAGGATTTTTCAGCGTTGGTTTCACGCTAAGATGGGCCTCGAGGTGAGCACAACCCACCGGGGCAAGCCAGGCCCCTCTGGCACACCCTGGTGGCTTGTGCCCACCTCGTGGGTCTTCTGGCCCTCCCATGAAGCTTCTAGTGCCTCTTTTGTTCCAAAAAAATCGTCAAAAAGATTCGTTGCATTTGGAGAACTTTTATTTCTGCACAAAAAACAACACCACGGTAGTTCTGCTGAAAACAGCGTCAGTCTGGGTTAGTTCCATCCAAATCATACCAAAACCATATAAAATTATTGTAAACATGGCATGAATACTTCATAAATTATAGATACGTTGGAGACGTATCAGCATCCCCAAGCTTAATTCCTACTCGTCCTCGAGTAGGTAAATGATAAAAGAAATAATTTATGAAGTGTGAATGCTAGCAAAGTGCATAAGTTTGATCAATGATAATTTCAGTCATTTTTCCTAGCATCATAACAACAATTCTTTCTCATAAAACTTCTCATATTAAAGTAGCAACCAATTCACATGTTAAGGTTCAAACAATGAATTCTCTTGATACTCAACAACCTATATTCTTAGTCACCAAACCATCGCAATTCAACTTATTCAACAGAGTCTAAGTAAGAGCTCCACATACTCAATCATCATATAGTCTTCTATGATTGCTAGTACTCAAAGAATATTCTTAGAACAAATGGCATCCATCAAACACAGAGAAAGATAGGGGCTTAATGTTTCGCCTCCCGACTCATTTATCATAGAGATAATTGTCAACAATAATAACTCATGATCAAATATATTTGATTGGTCATATGTGCCTAGATCTTTCCCCACCACATGATGCTTGCCAACTAGAGAATAGTTGAGGTTGAAATGAGAATTCATACTATTGACTCTTTGCATAAAAGTAAATACTGAAAAGTAAAAGTTAGGCCCTTCGCAGAGGGAAACAGAGGTTGTCATGCGCTTTTTATTTTTGGATGCCCAAACTCTCAATGCAAAGGAACGTCATGTTATATTGCCCCTTATGATAGCAACCTTTATTATGCAGTCCGTCGCTTTTACTACTTTGCCATCACAAGTTCGTACAACGCTCAATTTTCCCTTACAATAAAAGATCAAACATATTTAGGAGCAATTTTTATTGCTTTATGCATCGATGACAACTTACTTGAAGGATCTTATTCAATCCATAGATTGGTATGGTGGACACTCATGGCAAGAAACTGGGTTTAAGGGTTTTTGGATGCACAAGTAGTATCTCTACTTGGTACGAATTTTTGGCTAGCAAAAGATCCTAAGCAAACACCACATGTTGGAGGATCCATAACAATATAACTTCTATGCAAATATACACAACCATAATTCATTACGTTGTCTTCCTTGTCCAACTTCAACTAATCTGCTCAAGTTTGAAAATAATTAATGGTATTCACAATCATAGAATATTTCCAAGATAATATATTTGCATGTGAAAGTTCTCTTCCTTATACTAATCATTCATGAATTGCTTGTATGACCAATATTGTGATTGTCAAGCTTCAAATGATTTCACTTTCTAAACCCAATGTGAAGCTACTACTAGGTATGATACAAGCATATGAAGCACATATAATTTCAACTTTATGATATTCAATTCATTCAAAAATTTACTCATAGGATATAAGTGAAGCACAAGAGTAAATGACAAACTACTCCAAAAAGATATAAGTGAAGTTAAAGCGAGTAGTTAAGTAAATGGGTAGCTATTTGAGGACTCTCTCAAATTTAAAAACTTTCAGATCTAAGTATTTTATTAAAACAGCGAGCAAAACAAAATAAAATGACATTCCAAAAATAGCACACATCATGTGAAGAAGCAAAAACTTACACTCAACCGAGGCTAACCGATAATTGTTGATGAAGAAAGGTGGGATGCCTACCGGGGCATCCCCAAGATTAGATGCTTCAGACTTCTTGGAATATTATCTTGGAATGCCTTGGGCATCCCCAAGCTTGAGCTTTTGTGTCTCCTTAATTCCTTTTATATCACGGTTACCCTAAATCTTAAAAACTTCATCCACACAAAACTCAACAAGAACTCGTGAGATAAGTTAGTATAAATCAATGCAAAAACCTTATCATTCTCTACTGTAGCAAATCACTAAAATTATTATTTAGCATTGCATACTAAATGCCTCTGCATATTTAATAGTCCTATCCTCAAATAGAATCATTAAATAAGCAAACATATGTAAACAATGCAAACATAATAGCAATGTGTCTAAACAGTAAAGTCTGTAAAGAGTGCAATTTTACTCACACTTCCCTAACTCCAAAAATTACTAATATTTACCACACTATAGAAAAATTATCATAACTTATTGTGCAAAAAATTTCAACATTTTATCACATTCTGACTTTTCTCAAGAATTCACACAATAGCGTGCAACTTTCTGTTTTCAAACAACAACACATAGACTTGCAAAATAAGCATGGCAAAGGCTATACTTGACATTTTTATTGAAGTAAAAGATATAAAACATTATTCAAAATAACAGAAAGCAAATCCTAATAAAATAAAATGATGCTCCAAGCAAAACACATATCATGTGACGAATGAAAATGTAGCTCCAAGTAAGGTTACCGATAATATTGTAGACGAAAGAGGGGATGCCTTCCGGGGCATCTCCAAGCTTAGTTGCTTGGATATTCCTTGAATATTACCTTAGGGTGCCTTGTGCATCCCCAAGCTTAGGGTCTTATCACTCCTTATTCTCCTCATATCGATATCTCACCCAAAAGCTTGAAAAATTCAATCACACAAAACTTAACGGAACTTCATGAGATGAGTTAGTATGATAAAGACAAATCATTCACTTTGGTACTGTAAAGATAAGATTTGTAATTGTTCTCACACAATGCCTACTATACTCTACAATTTACACAATTTATATTAAGTAATATAAGCCATAGAAACCATAAAACAATCAAACTATGCATTGAAAACAGAATCTGTCAAAAACAGAACAGTACGTAAAGATATGAATTTTAGTCATACTTATGGAACTCCAAAAATTCTTAAAATTTAGTAAAACGTAGTAAATTTTTAGATCAATACTGTGTAAAAAATTCAGTGTTGTTAGACGTTCCAGTGAATTTAAACAATTCTGTTACTCGAAGCAAAAGCTTCTGTTTTTGCACAGAATCAAGTCAACTATCATCCATACTATCCCAAAGGCTTTACTTGGCACTTTATTGAAACAAAAGCTATAAAAATGATTACTACAGTAGCTTAATCATGTGAAAACACAAAAACAGTAGGTAAAAATATTGGGTTGTCTCCCAACAAGTGCTTTTCTTTAATGCTATTTTACCTAGGCATGATGATTTCAATGATGCCCACATAAAAGATAAGAATTGAAACACAAAGAGAGAATCATGAAGCATATGACTAGCACATTTAAGCCTAACATACTTTCTTTGCATAGGGATTTTGTGAGCAAATAATTTATGGGAGCAAGAATCAACTAGCATAGGAAGGCAAAACAAGTGCAACTTCAAAACTTTCAACATGAAGAGAGGAAACTTGATATTATTGAGATATGTAAAAGCATAAGTTCCTCTCTCATAATAATTTTCAGTAGCATCATGAATGAATTCAACAATATAACTATCACATAAAGCATTCTTTTCATGATCCACAAGCATAGAAATTTTATTACTCTCTACATAAGCAAATTCATTATCATTCATAGTGGTGGGAGCAAACTCAACAAAATAACTATCATGAGATACTTGGTTGACATAATTCAATTGAAAGTTAAAATCATGATGACATGTTTCATGGTTATCATTATTCTTTATAGCATACATGTCATCACCATAATCATCATAGATAGCAACCTTGTTGTAAAAATCAATTGAAGCCTCTTCCAAAATAGTGGATTCATCATTAAATAAAGTCATGACCTCTCCAAATCCACTTTCATAATTATTAAAATAAGATTTAACACCCTCCAAAATAGTGGGATCATTACTTCCTAGAGTTGGCACTCTTCCAACCCCACTTTCATCAATATAATCATCATAAATAGGAGGCATCACTGGTACAGCGAGGTGCTATACAAACGGTTTTTAACCCCTTTCCGCGACAGCGTTCTGAACCGTCGCCTAGTGAGTGACTGCGATAGGGGGGTCCTTCCCACACGACCCAGAAACCGTCGGGGATATGCCCTCCTAGCACACACGCTCGGCAAAATGAGGTCGTGTGCGACCGGCGAGCGACCAAATACGGTTATACGTATAGTTGTGCTAAAAAAATACAATTATACATGCCAAATTGTTTCCGGTCATAAGTACATCCCACACAGCCAGTCCCTGCTAAACGTTTCCGTTCGTATGTATATTCCACATAGTCAATCCAAGGAATACGTTTCCGTTAGTATGTACATCCCACACAGTTAATCCAAGAAGTATGTTTCCGTTCGTATATACATCCCACAGTCACTCCAAGGAAAGAGTTTCCGTTCGCAGGTACATCACACATAATTTTCCCCATTAAATCGTTTGTGACAGCGTTGCCATTGCACACGATATTAACAATTTTATCGTTTGCGTTATTGAATGCATCACACACGGTGCGTAGAAGAAACTGTGTGGCAAAGGATGTCCATCACACACACTTTTTATGTGGTAAACGTTTGCGCAAGGTGGCCTAACGCAAATAGTTTTCAAGAGGATGTCGTGTGTGATTGTTCATTGATCCAACACGGTTTATTCCGAGAAACTGTGTGCGTTGCCTGAGGTCATCGCCCACGGTGTTTTCTCAATAACCGTTTGCAATAGAAAAACCCAATTAGCAGGCTAATTGGCCATTAGCAGGCTAATTGCCCTATTATTAATAATCTATTTATTAATCTAATTGACATTTAATATTAAGCACACAATATATTTTATTTCAATATTAAGGAAGCAGGATTTCATAATTGAAATACATCAGAGTACAACATCATATAGCTTCAGCACTCAGCTACCCCATTACACAACTGCACCAGCACCAAGTTTCACATGCAACATCTATAACCTTTCGAAATTAGCATCATAGACGGAACATAGATAGATGAATCTCATCTGGAAAACTACTGAAGCGGAGGGTGAATATTGAGCCTTCATTGATGTTGAAGGTCTTTGCAACTTTAGTCCAGTGCCTGTGGATGATTGATCATCCATCCTTCGTCCTCTTCAGGAACACTTCAATATTGAACCGTGGGTGTTGTAGGAAAATCTTCCTCACCTCCTGACCATACAGGTGGTTTGAGAGGTAATCATCAGTGAACTGCTTTGGAAAGGCCTGAAAACAAGGATATGCATAAATATCTTCTCCAGATTTGAAATGGCGCAAAGGAATTAAAAAGACAAGGTATAATAGTTAGTACCATCCCGTAGTGAACTGATGTCTTCTTCATTGTGCAGACAAAGATCTTGTTGTTTTTTGTCGCTAATTTCTTTATCATAACAATCTTTCTGAGTGTCTTGACTTGACTGATATTAATGGACAACTCATTTCCACATATGCAAAAAGGGTCAAACAGTGGGTCAAAATCTCTGACAGTAGGACCTACATGTGCAATACTAGATTGTTAAAAATCTAATATTTAAAAACAAGAAGTGGAAAGGTGTGTTATTAACTGCAACAGGCCTAATATTTAAAAACAAGCAAACGTAGTCATTTAAACTTGTATTGTGCAGGTCTAAGTACACTAGTTATTGGCCCTGTTTGGATCCATGGGTTAGAGTTAGTTTGAGCTAGTTTGGGCTCAAATAGCCCTAAAGTATCCAAACATGAGGGCTAGTTTGAGCTAGTTGCGTCAAACCCACCCAAAACAACTATCCCACCCAAGAGGTGCTGATTGGGGCTAGTTCTCCTAGTGCATTTATTGTCAATCTAACACTGTCATCCAAACACCTCTTTGGCTAGAGTTAGTTCAGGGTTGGTCATTGTTGAGTATCATTGTTATTTAGGAAACGTAGGATTTATTCTACCTTGACTTGTACTCCAAGATGACCATGTACTCCTATATATATGCCCACGAGGCTCAAGCAATACAATCAACTACTCCACCAATCTCTCTCTCTCCCTTTTAACTGTCATGAGCTAGAAACTAACTCTAACCTCTAGCTAAGTTAGAGTATCCAAATAGTGCCATTGTTAAATCAAATGGAAAGGTGTGTTCAATACTCCCTCCGGTCCTTTTTACTATGCATATAAGAATTGTCTGAAGTCAAACTTCATAAAGTTTGACCTTATTTATATGAAAAAATATCAACATCTAGCATGCTAAAGTTATACAATATGAAAATTTAAGTCATGACACATGTACTGATATTTATTTCATATTGTGAATGTTGGTATTTTGTTCTATAAAGTTGGTCAAACTTTAAGAGGCCTGACTTTAGACAAATCTTATATGTGAACTAAAAAGATTCGGAGGGAGTACAACATGCTTAACAGCAACCAAATATAGTCATTCATAGAGCTATTGTTAAATTTGGTATTGATGAAATTGAACTGCACAGTTCATACTAGCACATATAGAACATCACACTATTAATAGCTGAAATAAACAAAGCATACTACCAACAACCAAAGAAGGCAATTGAAACTGGACATATGCTAACTACAAACAACCGAACAACCACAAACCGTAGAAATAAACAAGGCGTAATGCAAACAACCTAATATAGCAATAAATATTGGACGGGTTCTCACTACAAAAGGGGTTCGAGAAAACAAATCATGGGTTTCCTCACTTGTCACAGATTGGCTCCTCCTTGTGGTCGCCGTCAATGAGGTCTGACTTGCCAGCTGAGGATCCCAGGCCAGCGTCCCAGAACGTGTCCTTCAGAAATGACAAAAGGGGCTTCATGGCGATGAAGGATGGCAAATTGTTCATAACGAGCCGCAGGAGATCAGCGGCAGGGCCATCGATGAGATCGACGGCTGTCGAACCCGAAGGATTGGGGGTGGGCAACTTAACCTGTGACATAACCCGCGTCAAGCCGTCGGTGTCGACGACCTCGATGTCCTAGCTAGAGTCCGTGACATGCCAGAATACTCTAGCCCGCTGATTGAAAGGCTCAATCCAGGTCCAGTCATTGTCATCAGCTTCCTCGGCGGCCACCTCGCCGACGTCGGGCGAAGAGGCCGCGGTAAAGCTCTTTTGGGCCATTCGCTCCTCGAGCTCCTCGGGAAGTGTAGCCAGGCTTAGGCTGCAACACTCTGGAGTGGGGGAGGGGTGGGGATGGGTATCTCTGGGAAAGAGGGCATTTCGCAGGCGTCATCTAAGAAACTCAAGGCGGCGAGGGTATGTATATCGGTGGGTAAACTGCACGGGCAGACCGGCAGAGGTTGACGATGGAGGCGGCGCAGCGGCGGTGACAACCTAGCTAGGTTTGGAGCGAGGGAGGGGTGGTGTGTATGTGTGTGAGCGTGGGATTTGGGGTGAGCGAAGGATTTGGGGTGTGTGTGTGGAGGGGGTCCAAGGTGGTGTTTGAGGAAATGCCGCGGGTACTGAAAATTTTACTAGGCGGGAGTAAAATGGCGGGGCTACCAAAAATTTGGATCAAGGGATTGAAGCAGAGCGGGGCGGGAGTAACGAACATCACACACGGTTAAAACATAATAATCGTGTGCTATCAAACAGAAAAACACTCCAGTCGAGCAGATATTTTTGAGACTGCGAGGGATGGAGGCGGGAGTAAAATGCCGGGGCTACTGAAAATTTGGATCTACTGATTGCAGCAGAGCGGGAGTAACAGACATCGCACACGGTCCAGACATACTAATCGTGTGCTATCAAACAGAAAAACCATCTACGCGGGTAGATATTTTTGAGATTGCGAGGGAGTAGATATTTTCGAGAGGGGAGGGAAGCCTCATGGAGCCCAATCTACTGTGATCATGTGGGTGACAGGGGCAGGGGCACGGCACACGGCTAGTCCTAGGGAACCGTGTCTGTTTCATACCCGATCACAGACGGTTGCTGCGTCCGACTCGTGTGCTGTTTATAAATTTGGCCAAAAAAATGCAGGAAAGGGTCAGAACACGAACACACTTGCATGTGGACCAAATATATGTATGAAAAGGGTGGTTTATGTTCAAATACCCAATGCACAACTTTGAAGTGGCACCTGTCGCACAAAGCGCACGTTATTATTGCTAGCCCCCCCCCCCCCCCCCCCAAACACACACACACACACACACACACACTTCGTGTTGCCGGGAGGGGAATCCTACCTATGAATGCATGCCCTCAAATAGCTAGGTCCGACATTTCACCGTACCGTAACACAAAACCGAAAGGAGTACATCAACCCCCTCGCCCCTTTGCTTCCGATCAAATGTGGATCATGTGCGGGCCCACAGATGTGTTCTTCTGGCGTTAGATGGGTGAGACCACTTACCAACCACACCTGCGGGTGGCCCGATGTGTGCGTGTGCGTGCGTGTGTGTGTGTGTGTGTGTGTGTGTGAAAATGATGTGCTATGATATTTAAATAACCAAATCACAAATTTGATGTGGCACATGTGCATCGCAAATTAACCGGGCATCCCCGACCCCACGGAGGTTCATCTAGTACGAAGTAGTACTGTGCCCCCCCCCCCCACACACACACACTTTGAGTCGGTGGGAGGGGGCATCTCACCATGGCGTATTGTAAGACTGGCCAAGAAGAATCACCACCTTGGTCGTATAACCTCTCTTGTTTGTTGGGTCAAAGTCATGCATTGACGTTCCACACGCGGCCCCACAAAATAGGCTAGCTTGTCGCCCACGCGAGGGAGTGCCTGAAGACAACCACTGCGTGCATGTAGCCCAAACATATGTATGAAGTGTCATGTGGTGTTTGAATATACCCAATGCACAACTTTGATGTGGCCGCGTGCTTTTGGAACCGGAAAGTCCCCACACGGAGCGAGGGTTCACGACGCATAGTATACTATATATATATAGGGATTCATGTGTATGCGAGCCCTCGAACTTACGTCTTGAATCTCACCATGATCGACGTATGACTATACGGTAACGCGAACCAAGAGAAGAAGAATCCACCCTGGTAACATCTCTCGCGTTGTTGGTCAAAGTGATGGACGTCCACGCAGGCCCACGAATATATAGGCCGTTGATGATAACCAAGCGAGGGAGAGTGTCCAAAGTCAACCACTGCATGTATATATGTGCCCCAAACACATGTATGGACATGCGTGATGTGCATGCATATATGTTTGAATACCAAAAGCACAACATTTTGATGTGGCACATGCACGCGTCGAAAAATGCACAGTCCCCACACAGATCTGGTTCATGATGCGTCGCGTGCTCGCCCCCCCCCCCCCCCGCCCCGCCCCCACTTCGACCCGGTGGGAGGGATTCGTGCGTACACATGCGCGCGAAGTATAGTTGCATGTACCGAACCATATAAGACGAACCAAAATTTAATCCCCTCCTAATTATAAGTCAAATTAACCTCTATCGCTGTCGGTCGAAGTGATTGACCAAGCGGGCACACAGAGATGGACGAAGCATCTCACTGATAACCCCGTGAGTGAGTGCTAGAGGACAACCGCCATGGCTTGCTTGTGGGCCAAACACATGTATGGCGATGTGTGGTTGTGATGTTTGAATACCTAATATATATGCAGAACTTTGATGTGGCACCTGCCTCGGAAACCTTTAAGTCCCCCACACGAACCGAGGTTCAAGACACGTAGTATATATATGCTGCCCCCTCCCCTCTTCGACGCGTAATATTGAAAGCACAAGTGCTCCCTGGGTGATTTTGGTAATTAATGTCAACATATCTCTTGTTGGACTAATACTTTCATCTAGTATATTTCAGATGAGTTCAATAGTGGAGTGGCAGGACAAGAGGATGTGGAACCCCTTCAAGATGCTAAGGACACATATTGGCAAAAGCTCAAGACTCTACATTTTCATTTTTAGTGATCCAAGATCACATTGAGTCCATAGGAAAGCCAATACTATTAAAAGGGGATGAGGTGTTGCTTAATGGCTTGCTTGCTCAAAATGCTTAGTGATATGCTCCAAAAGCCCTCAACCACTTTCTCATTTCCACATATGTCCTAAACCTAAAGTCAAACTCGGCCCCACCGATTTGATCTATCCGGCGCCACCGAGTTCACTTGACATAGCCACTGCCAGAAACCCTAATCAGTTCGGTCTTACCGATGGGATCTCGGTCTCACCGAGATGGGCTTGCAAACTCTCTGTTGCCTTATTTCGGTCTCACTGAAATAGGTAGTCGGCCCCATCGAGTTTGCTTGGCCAACTCTCTGTTTGCTTATTACTAAAATCGGTCTCACCGAGTTTGTGTAATCGGTCAAACCGAGATGAGGTTTTACCCTAACCCTAGCAAATCGGTCCCACCGAGTTGACCTTGTCGGTCCCACCGAAAATCCTAACGTTCACATTTTGAACTGAATCGGTCTGACCGAGTTTCACTATTCGGTCCCACCGAGTTTGGTAAATTGTGTGTAACGGTTAGATTTTGTGTGGAGGCTATAAATACCCCTTCACCCCCTTCTCCATTTGGGAGAGAGCCATCAGAACGTGCCTACACTTCCACTACTCATTTTCTGAGAGAGAACCACCTACTCATGTGTTGAGACCAAGACATTCCAATCCAACCACTAGAATCTTGATCTCTAGCCTTCCCCAAATTGTTTTCCACTCAAATCATCTTTCCACCATATCCAAATCTGTGAGAGAGAGTTGAGTGTTGGGGAGACTATCATTTGAAGCACAAGAGCAAGGAGTTCATCATCAACACACCATCTATTACCTTTTGGAGAGTGGTGTCTCCTAGATTGGTTAGGTGTTACTTGGGAGCCTCCGTCAAGATTGTGGAGTTGAACCAAGGAGTTTGTAAGGGCAAGGAGATCGCCTACTTCGTGAAGATCTACCCAAGTGAGGCAAGTCCTTTGTGGGCGATGGCCATGGTGGGATAGACAAGGTTGCTTCTTCGTGGACCCTTCGTGGGTGGAGCCCTCCGTGGACTCGCGCAACCGTTACCCTTCGTGGGTTGAAGTCTCCACCAACGTGGATGTACGATAGCACCACCTATCGGAACCACGCCAAAAATCTCCGTGTCTCCAATTGCGTTTGCACACTCCAATCCCATCCCTTTACATTCTTGCAAGTTGCATGCTTTACTTTCCGCTGCTCATATACTCTTGCCATGCTTACTTGAAATGTATTGTGAATGTTTAAACTTGTGCTAAAACTCCACCTTAACTTGAAGAACTTAAAAATTGCTACTTTTCTTTGTTGAGGGTCTAATCACCCCGCCTCTAGACACCTCTTCTCGATCCTTTCAATTGGTATCAGAGCATTGGTCTCCATTGCATTGGTTTAATCACCATTGGAGGAAGATGGATGAGTCTATGATGGGGAGTTTTAGACATAGAGTGCCCATACTTGATGGAGAGTTCTTTATTGCTTGGAAAAATGAGATGCTTGAGATTTTTAATGAATATCACTTGAACAAGTATATTACTAGCCCTTTTGCGCCTCTTGTTGATCCTTTGCATCCTACCCCCGATGAGTCTCTCGACATGATTCGCAATCTTAGAACTGTCAATCTTATCACTAGAGGATTGCCTAGAAACTTGATAGCTCGCTTGCCTACTCTTGATTGTGCCTACACTATATGGAGATTTCTTGAGGAACGATTTCCAAACTACTCCTTGAAAAACTTAGATGAGATTCTTCATAAGTCCATTGCTTTAAATAAGATGAGCCCTAATGATCCTAAGTTTGGTGATTGTCTATTTGAGCTTCGTGACCTTATGCGTGCCAAAGGAGATGTTGGAATCATTAGCAATATCATTTCTGAAGTCATTAGAATTCATAAAGATGCACATTGTCATGGTCATAAAACTAATGAATCACTCTCTCTAGGTAATGATCAATCACAAGACGATGTTGAACATGGATACTATGATGAGGATGATGATAGTGACTTTGATCTCGATGAGTCTATGAGACACTTTGGTCTTATGGCTAATCTTCGCGGCTACATGGCTGGAGGAAAGGAATGGATTCTTGATAGTGGATGTACCGATCACATGACCGGAGACAAGGATATGTTTCGTGAGCTCGCTGAAAACAACGGCCCTCGAAAGTATGTCACTTTTGGTGATAACTCAAAGGGTAAGGTGGTTGGCCTTGGTAAGGTGGCCATCTCACATGATAGCTCCATCCAAAATGTCATGCTCGTTGAATCTCTTGGCTATAATTTACTTTCTGTATCTAGACTAGCCGATTTCGGTTTCAATGTCCTATTTACTGAAGTAGATTGCCAAGTGTTTCGAAGAGATAATCATAAAATGGTCTTTATCGGCATACGTAGAGGTGATCTATACATTGTTGATTTCACTAAAAAGGCTCAACCTAGTACTTGCTTAATTGCTAAATCTTCTAAAGGTTGGTTGTGGCATAGAAGGTTAGGTCATGTGGGCATGCGAAATCTTGATAAGCTTATTAAAGGTGATCATATCCTTGGAGTGAAAGATGTTATATTTGACAAGGATAGATTGTGCAGTGCTTGTCAAGCAGGAAAACAGGTTGGAGGAAGCCACCCCGTGAAGAACATCATGACCACGAGAAGACCACTCGAGCTACTTCATATGGATCTTTTTGGTCCAAACGCCTATAAAAGTCTCGGTGGAAATTCGTTTGGTTTAGTCATAGTTGATGATTTTTCAAGATTTACGTGGGTGTTCTTTCTTGATGATAAGTCACAGGTCCAAAAGATCTTCAAAAACTTCGCTAGGAAGGCCCAAAATCAATTTGAAGTGAAGATCAAGAAGGTTCGCAGCGACAACAGAACGGAGTTCAAGAACGCCAATGTGGACACCTTTCTTGACGAAGAAGGGATTTCACATGAGTTCTCGGCTACGTACACGCCTCAACAAAATGGAGTTGTTGAGAGGAAGAACCGGACGCTCATTGAAATGGCGAGAACGATACTTGATGAATACAAGACGCCAAAACACTTTTGGGCGGAAGCGGTTGAGACAGCTTATCATGCGACAAATCATCTATATCTTCACAAGCTACTCGGTAAGACGGCATATGAGCTTCTCACCGGTAACAAACCCCAAGTTGGATACTTTCGAGTATTTGGCTCAAAGTGCTACATTCTTGATAAGCATCGTCGTTCGAAATTTGCTCCTAAATCTCATGAAGGTTTCCTACTCGGTTACGGCTCAAACTCTCACACTTACCGTGTCTACAACAATTTCACCCGAAAGGTTGAAGAGACAGTAGATGTGAAGTTTGATGAATCTAACGGCTTGCAAGTAGAGTAATTGCCAATTGATGTAGGAGACAAAGACCCTTCGGAAGCAATCCAAGACTTGTCTATTGGCAAGGTTCGTCCAACGGAGGTGAAGGAGAGTACCTCGTCCGTCCAAGTGGAAGCTTCTACCTCACGACAAGGTGAACCACGAGTTGACCCGGAGGCATCCACAAGTGGGACACGCCAAAATGAAGAAAACGAGGAAGTACACCAAGATGAACCACATCGACCTCCCTCACCACCTCCACAAGAGAATAACAACAACGACAACGATGAAAGCCAAGAGGAAGAACAAGATGTTGAAGAGGATGTTCCACCCCGACCTAAGCAAAAGCTCTCACGAGTTAGAGCAAGAGTCTCAAGAGATCATCCCATCGAACAAATCTTTGACGATATCCAAACAGGGAGAATTACACGCTCTAAAACATGCTTAGCTAACTTTTCTGAGCATTACTCATTTATCTCTAGCATTGAACCTATGAAGGTTGAAGAAGCTCTAGAGGATCCAGATTGGATAAATGCCATGCACGAAGAGCTACACAATTTCGAGAGGAACCAAGTTTGGACATTGGTTGAGAAGCCCGACAACGACCACAACATCATCGGTACCAAATGGGTGTTTTGCAACAAGCAAGACGAAGATGGACAAGTCGTTCGCAACAAGGCACGTCTCGTCGCCCAAGGATACACTCAAGTCAAAGGTATGGACTATGGTGAGACATATGCCCCCGTTGCTAGACTTGAGTCCATACGAATCTTACTTGCCTATGCAAATAATCATGATATTACCTTGTACCAAATGGACATCAAAAGTGCTTTTCTAAATGGTGAAATTGAGGAGGAAGTTTATGTTAAACAACCTCCCGGCTTTGTCAATCCTAAGAAACTTAATCATGTTTACAAACTTCACAAAGCTCTTTATGGTCTTAAACAAGCTCCTAGAGCGTGGTATAAATGCTTGACCAAGTTCCTTATTGAAAAAGGCTTTGAGATTGGAAAAATTGATTCAACACTTTTTACTAAAAGGGTTAATAATGGTGAATCATTTGTGTGCCAAATTTATGTGGATGATATCATATTTGGTTCAACTAACCCTCATTTTAGTGAAAAGTTTGGAAGGCTAATGTCGGAGAAGTTTGAGATGTCTATGATGAGTGAACTCAAATTCTTTCTTGGTTTGCAAATCAAGCAAACTAAGGAGGGTACCTTTGTCTCTCAAACAAAGTACACCAAGGACTTATTCAAGAAGTTCAACATGCAAGAATGCAAAGGTATGAGTACACCCATGCCTACTAGTGGACATCTTGACTTGACCAAGGATGGTGAACCGGTTGACCAAAAGGTTTACCGCTCTATGATTGGTTCATTGTTATATCTATGTGCCTCTCGTCCCGATATTATGCTAAGTGTGTGCATGTGTGCATGATATCAAGCGGCCCCCAAAGAATGTCATCTTAAGGCTGTGAAAAGGATAGTGAGATACCTAATTCACACACCAAACTTTGGCATTTGGTATCCTAAGAGGTCTTCTTTTGATCTTGTTGGCTACTCCGATTCGGACTATGCCGGAGACAAGGTTGATAGAAAGTCCACTTCGGGTACTTGTCAATTTCTTGGTAGATCTCTTGTGTCTTGGTCTTCCAAGAAACAAAACTCGGTATCCTTATCGACCGCCGAAGCGGAATACATTGCCGCTGGTTCATGTTGTGCTCAATTACTTTGGATGACCCAAACTCTTAAAGATTATGGGATCTATGTGAGACATGTTCCATTGCTTTGTGATAATGAGAGTGCTATTAAGATTGCTCACAATCCCGTGCAACATTCTCGAACTAAGCATGTTGAAGTTCGTCATCATTTCATTCGAGATCATGTTGCTAAAGGAGATATCGATCTTAAGCATGTGCGTACCGATAAGCAATTGGCTGATATATTCACCAAACCGCTTGATGAGAAAGTATTTTGCCGTTTGAGAGGTGAATTGAACATCATTGATGCTTCAAATTTGGAGTAGAAACTCCATCGGGATGCATGCAAGGCATGAGCCTTTATATGACTAATCCTTGATATTTCTCTTATGAAGATGATCATATATCTTGGACCTACTTGTACCCTTGCATGTTATCTAACCCTTGTAGGTACTTGGATGAGCCCAACTCTATGAGATTGCAACTCACTCACATCCTAAGCAATCCCTACATCGCCAAGTCTCTACAATATGGTGGTTGAAGGCAAGGAAGCATGAATCCATTCAATATATCCTTTGACAATATATCAAATTTCATTTGGTATCAAGTTTCATTATTGTCATTTTGGACACACAAGTGCTCTTCCTTGCAAGACTAACCCATGTAGGAAGGTGAACTCAAACTACAAGTGGTGCTCCCAACTCTTGATGAACTACATCAACCTTGAGCATCCAACACAAGTTCAACTACATGATCAAGATCAACACCATCACCCAAGGTATGTTATTCCATCTTAGAGAAGCTTTACCCCAAGACATGGGTTAAAGCAACTCAACAAGATGTGAATACATCAAAATGCTTAAACGAAAAATGGCAACCCCATTTTGAGCTTAAACGATGAGTATGACCTATGATCAAGTGACTTCACTTGGCTCCTACGTCAATATACTCTAACATAGGTGACTTTGTCGCCGACCAATTCTAGATGAAGCTCTCTTGCGTTTTTCTGTGTTTTTGCATTTGTTTCTTGCATACATATTCCCCTTTAAAAAAACTTCATCTAGATTTCTTTTCTTTTCTCTGATTATTTTCTGCATTCCCTGCATCTAATTCTTTACAAATCTTTTAGTTAATTCCCTGCAAATCTTTATGAGATCTTATTTGCCTAGTGAGCTGAGATGACAAAAGTTTTCTCTGTGCTGAACTCGGCCTCACCGATCTTTTCTTCTTGGCTAGACCGAACCAACTCGGTGTCACCGACTGAAACGATTCGGTGTTACCGATTTCATCACTAAGGAAACACTTTGCCATTTGCATCCTGCATATCTGTTCTAGCATCCACTCGATGATTCTTGTCCTCTACCAGCATCCGAAATTACATAATGCTTTGTAATGTGACTCAAGGATCAAACCTACTTGACTCATGCTCCAGAAGATCCCTTCTTGGAAATTGATGTCAAAGGGGGAGAGAGAGCACATCAAAGCTCAGCCATATCTAAGGGAGACTTCTTAGCCATCCCAGATGCCTGGTAATTCAAAGAGGATAGAAGCCACATGTCTTTAAGAGGGGAAAGACATGTTAGTAGATGTTTCTTTGAGTATGTTGTTCTGTCTTTCTTTGCTCTGATTTTCTGTTACCCTACCTTCTCCCATTATCCAGTATCAGATTCAGGGGGAGTAAGATATCTAAGGGAAGAAAATATTTGGAATTCATTGCACATCTTTATCTCTTGGGGACATGTTAATATCCAAATAGAGTACTAAGTACTTACTCACTACATGTCATCCCAGTCTTGGTACTCTTGTGGTTTCCTGTTCTTGCTCTGCTTAGTAGATGTTCCTGTGTTATCTAACCCTGTTTTCTCAGGTTCATCTCTTCCAAAGTCAGCTCAAGACCACAAGGTAAGTATATGCATCACACTCATGTGCATGAGGATCTCTTGCTGATGTACATATTGTTTGCAAGAAGGACTCATGAACATGTAGGTACATTTTCTGTACTTTACATCATTTGCTCTAATGCATATAGCCAAGATACATGTAACTCACTTGCTCTGACATGCTTATGCACTCACATGGTATTATATTCTATCTTCACATGATTGCATACATGTAGGGGGAGCCAATGCATGTTGCATGTTCTTCCAAAGCTTTACTTGTTACACTTCATATCTTTATCTAAAAGCTTTGATGTATGTTGTCATCAATTACCAAAAAGGGGGAGATTGAAAGCACAAGTGCTCCCTGGGTGATTTTGGTAATTGATGTCAACATATCTCTTGTTGGACTAATACTTTCATCTAGTATATTTCAGATGAGTTCAACAGTGGAGTGGCAGGACAAGAGGATGTGGAACCCCTTCAAGATGCTAAGGACACATATTGGCAAAAGCTCAAGACTCTACATTTTCATTTTTAGTGATCCAAGATCACAATGAGTCCATAGGAAAGCCAATACTATTAAAAGGGGATGAGGTGTTGCTTAATGGCTTGCTTGCTCAAAATGCTTAGTGATATGCTCCAAAAGCCCTCAACCACTTTCTCATTTCCACATATGTCCTAAACCTAAAGTCAAACTCGGCCCCACCGATTTGATCTATCCGGCGCCACCGAGTTCACTTGACATAGCCACTGCCAGAAACCCTAATCAGTTCGGTCTTACCGATGGGATCTCGGTCTCACCGAGATGGGCTTGCAAACTCTCTGTTGCCTTATTTCGGTCTCACCGAAATAGGTAGTCGGCCCCACCGAGTTTGCTTGGCCAACTCTCTGTTTGCTTATTACTAAAATTGGTCTCACCGAGTTTGTGTAATCGGTTAAACCGAGATGAGGTTTTACCCTAACCCTAGCACATCGGTCCCACCGAGTTGACCTTGTCGGTCCCACCGAAAATCCTAACGTTCACATTTTGAACTGAATCGGTCTGACCGAGTTTGGTAATTTGTGTGTAACGGTTAGATTTTGTGTGGAGGCTATAAATACCCCTTCACCCCCTTCTCCATTTGGGAGAGAGCCATCAGAACGTGCCTACACTTCCACTACTCATTTTCTGAGAGAGAACCACCTACTCATGTGTTGAGACCAAGACATTCCAATCCAACCACTAGAATCTTGATCTCTAGCCTTCCCCAAATTGTTTTCCACTCAAATCATCTTTCCACCATATCCAAATCTGTGAGAGAGAGTTGAGTGTTGGGGAGACTATCATTTGAAGCACAAGAGCAAGGAGTTCATCATCAACACACCATCTATTACCTTTTGGAGAGTGGTGTCTCCTAGATTGGTTAGGTGTTACTTGGGAGCCTCCGTCAAGATTGTGGAGTTGAACCAAGGAGTTTGTAAGGGCAAGGAGATCGCCTACTTCGTGAAGATCTACCCAAGTGAGGCAAGTCCTTCGTGGGCGATGGCCATGGTGGGATAGACAAGGTTGCTTCTTCGTGGACCCTTTGTGGGTGGAGCCCTCCATGGACTCGCGCAACCGTTACCCTTCGTGGGTTGAAGTCTCCACCAACGTGGATGTACGATAGCACCACCTATCGGAATCACGCCAAAAATCTCCGTGTCTCCAATTGCGTTTGCACACTCCAATCCCATCCCTTTACATTCTTGCAAGTTGCATGCTTTACTTTCCGCTGCTCATATACTCTTGCCATGCTTACTTGAAGTGTATTGTGAATGTTTAAACTTGTGCTAAAACTCCACCTTAACTTGAAGAACTTAAAAATTGCTACTTTTCTTTGTTGAGGGTCTAATCACCCCCCCTCTATACACCTCTTCTCGATCCTTTCAAATATATACTCCTACGTACCGAACACACCCTGAAAATAATCCTCCTTGTTCGTCAAATTACCTTTCTCGTTGTGTCATATATTAGATGAACGACGACCTCGCGGGCCCATGGAGGGAAGAGTCGCAGGCGAATGAGTGACAACCATCATCTGCACGTGGCCCAATGTGTTGGTGATGTTTTTAATACCTAATATGCACAACTTCTTTGCGGCACCTGCCTCGGAAACCGAAAAGTCCCCACACGGAGCGAGATCGATTCATGACGTGTGTGTAGTATATATGTGCTGCCCCGGCCCCCTCCTCCCCTCTTCGACACATACTATATACTCCTACCGCAACACAACCCAAAAAGAAACCTCCTTGCTGGGTCAAAGTGATGGAGGACAACCTCGCGGGCCCACAGATGGAAGCATCGCATGCAAGTGAGTGTCCTATATGACGCGTAGTATTGCCCCCGGCCGCCCTCTTCAACGCGTACTATATATATACTCCTACCGTACGTATAACAAAAACCAAAAAATGACCATCCTTGTTGGTCAAATTAACCTCTCTCATCGCATGTCATAGTGCTGGACGACGACCTCGCGGGCCCACGCGAGTGAGTGTCCTAGGACCACCGCGTGCATGTGGCCCAAAGATGCTTGTAAAACTTTTTCTGCAGCGAACATGCGACCAAAGGAGTTTAGTGTTGAAAATTGAAAAAACTAGATAACATCTATCCGTTTTTTATACATTGATTGATTTTCCAGGGATTTAAATGTGCAAAAATCAAATTTGATCTACATGAGACCCGTGATAGTGCACGAAAATGGATTGCAAAATCATATGTGTTCGTGTCCCTGGGTGCATGTTTAGTCCCCATGCAAGAAATTTCTAACATCTAGAATCTTGATTTTAAAATCCAATAAATCCAAAACTAAGTTGAAACTCATGAAACTTATCGTGGTGTCATATGGACACCAATAGACTGTGATATTTTTTTTTTCAAATTTGAGACAAGTTTTGATATAATCTTCTTACATACAGGAAATTATAAATAATTATTAACCAATATCGCAAACGAACTCTTTATTCAAACCGTGTGCTTTAGACCAACAATGTAAGTGCAGTGCTTCGGTTAAGCAATAAAGCGCCAGAATTAATCATCAAAAAGAAAAAAATCAATATAATACGTGCCGCACACGCGTCTCGTATGCCGTACGAGCATGCGTGAGTTGACGAGGCGCATGCTAGCAGGCAGACCGGGAGGCCGAGGCATGCGCGTGTTCGCTATGCACTCATCGTGGGGCGTGCCAGTAGCTGTGTGAAATGACGATAGGCGTGCCAGCAGTCCGCCGCGCAGGCTCACCGGGAGGCGAGCCAGCCCTTCGACCGCCGCCCACCTCGCTCCCACTGCTCCATATTAATGGCGCGCCCGATCCGCTGGTCATAATAGGCAGCTACACACCCCGTCCACAGTTGTCACCGACGCATGGAGTGTATTAGGATTTTGCCGAAGCGCACCATCGGTGGGAGTGGCGACGCCGGGGCTGGTGAAGCACCCGCGCAACGCATGAAGCTGGGCGCAGAGGTTGCTGTCGCCGCCGACGAGGTCTCGCGCGGGTTAGCGTGCGTGCTAATAATTCGTAGCCAGATCTTGAGAATTGATTTTGACCGCCGCCCGCCTCGCTCCGTGAAATGATGGTATAGGAATGCCAGAAGTCCGCCGCGCAAGCTCACCGGGAAGCGAGACAGCCTTTGACCGCCGCTCGCCTCGCTCCCACTGGTCCGTATTAATGGCGCGCCTAAGCGGCCGCACCCCCCATCCTCGCCACACACACAATCCTCTCTCTCCGCCCGCATCCTCGACGCCGCTCTCAGTCCTCAAAGCCGGCACCCCCCATCCTCGCCACACACACAATCCGCTCTCTCCGCCCGCATCCTCGACGCTGCTCTCAGTCCTCAAAGCCGTCAGTGTATGAGGATGCCGCCGAAGCGCCCCATCGGAGGGAGTGGCGACACCGGGGCTACTGAAGCAATGGAGCACGGCGTGAATATGGAGACAGAGGTTTCCGTCGCTGCCGACGAGGTGGAGAACAAGGCTGCCAACAAGCGGAGGCGGGTCGAGAAAGAACCGCAAGCGACTCCAGCAGGCCTAGACTTCATCAGCAGCCTCCCCGATGATATGTTGACAGTCATCATATCCCTCCTCCCAATCAAATATGGGGCGAGGACAACCGCCCTTTCCCGGCGGTGGCGCCCCCTATGGCCCTCCACCCCTCTCGACCTCCTCGACGCCCACGAGCTCTGCCATGGCTATCGCAAAAGCTTGGATGCGTTCTCCCAGATCCTCGGCAGTCACCATGGCCCAATCAGAGGCCTTATCACGGACAAGTTCCGTTCCAATGGCAAGGACCAAGCCAAACTTGACGAGTGGTTCCGATCCCCCGCCCTAGATCAGCTCGAGGAGCTTAGTTTGAATGATGGGCATATGCGCTCACTGCTAACGTCCGCGCTCCGCTTCGCGCCCACGCTGCGCCTCGCCAAGTTCATGAACTGCCATCCCCCCACTTAATGACGCGCCCGCTCTTTTTCTACCACGACTGAAGCACCTCGAGCTTGTCGCCGTCTGCATCCCAAAGGATGACATGGAGCGCCTGCTCCGCGCCTGCTCCGCGGCTGTACTGCACTCGAGTTCCTTCGTCTTCAGGCGATGAATTGGTCGAGTAGCTTCCACATCACCTCCAGGACTCTCCGGACTATTTATGTGTGTTGTTGGTGCTGCAACGAGAGATCACAAAAGGTGGACCACAATATGGTCATTGAGGACACACCTTCACTTGAGAGATTACTTGTAGTTGATCAACAAGGTCCAACAAGAATCAATGTCATTTCTGCACCGAAATTGACAGTGGTGGACTACTCGTCTGTCAAATACTACTACTTTCAGGTACAACAGTCGCCTTCTACCTCTCCTTCTTGATATCAACATTATTTCTAGTTTTGAAGATGTATGTTTGTCTGTCATCCAGAAAAGCTTCACCCAGATTCTGCGCACAGTGAAGGTCTTGGCACTAGAATCTGTCGGCCCCAACCTGGACCAAGTTGTCAGTTTCCTGAGATGCTTTCCGTGCCTGAAGAAGCTGTATATCGAGGTGATGTTCCTTTCCTGTTAAATGTTAACCATAAGGGAGTTCAATTTTTTGCACCTTTTCCCAAGTTTACAATGACAATGTACTACGATTTCTGAAGGAGTTTTGGAGGATTTCAGGACATACACCCCCCACCCCATATTGGTTGCTTGATTCATATGGTTACAATCCATAAGCATTTCTTCTTTGGATTCATCTGTACTAGTTTTCTTAGGGAATTTTTCATCCACTCCAACCTCTTGTGAAGAAGGCTGCATTTTTCTAGATTGTAATCAAATGCCCATGTAAATCATGTCAGATCGAAGATGGCACGTTGGTGCATTTTACAAATCCTGCAAACCAAATAGGCGTGTAGTAGTGTTCAAAATTGCATGTAGGCACTAACACGTTCTCTTCTTTTGCAGATAATAATAGGCCCGGAGGTGGATAATGTTTATAACGACAATCACATCGAATGCCTTGATCTGCATCTCTTAAAAATTACTTTAAACTCCTACCGAGGGCCCTTACCGGAGATTACATTCGCCAGGTTCTTTGTTGCCAGAGCAAGGGTGCTGGAGGTAATGAGGTTGAACATGCATTTAAATAGGAAATATGAATGGTTTGTTGATCAGAGCCGGCAGCTACTGCAGAATGGAAGAGGCTCCAAAAAAGCTAAACTTCGTATTGGAAGTGCATATGACAGAGTAATTGGAAGTCACTGTGTCAAACCCATACATGACTTGTCAGCGGCTGATCCCTTTGCAGAAATGATGAGGTTTCAAAAGCGGCCTTACTATTTTTATTTTTAGTTTGAACCTCTCTTATATCCATGTTCAGCTGATCAGCACGGGTGTTTGCAGCTGAATGAGCTGAATTTTATTTCTAATATCAGTTTGAACCTTGTAATCTTCGAATTTGAGCCATGTAACTATGGAATTTGAACCTTGTAATATTTTGGGATTTTGTGGTACAATCGTTGAAATGGCATCGTATGAGACTCGTAGATTGGTAGTACCCTTTTGACCTTAATATAGAATAGACTTAGATTTTATTAACCATTCATGACCAGGGATCTAGCCGGAAGCAGAGCAATGGCAAACGTCGTCGCAACAAGATGTAGATGATTAGATGCTCATTTCTCCTAGTTTAGTATGCATGTAATTGCTTACTTTGGTGTGTGGAAATGTTATGTGTGTAGCCACTTATGTAATTGTATGCTTAATTTGGTCATGCAATGTTGTTCTTATAAGTATATATGTTGATGTTCTATAGACAGAGCATATCACATCGCACACGGAACACACTAGGGAACCCGTCGGTCATGAATTCATCAATCGCAGACGGTTGTATACCAGCAAGCGTTTGCCCACAACATACACGGCTTATTTCCATTACAAACAGCTCGGATGGATCAATTGTATGCCACGTATCGCACACGCAACTCTAATATGATTCGTGCTTGATGTCTCCGCCATCGCTCGCACAGTTCGTCTTATTTGCCACGTATCACTGTGCCGGCCTCTGCTCGCGTCCAACGGCGCGCTGTGCTCGCCGTTAGGCGCCGCGGTGCGCTCTGCTCGCGTCCGTCGGCGCGCTCTGTTGTCCGTCGGCGCGCTCTGCTCGCGTACCTCCACGCGCTCGGCTTGTGGACAACTTTTCCTTGCGTGTTCAACTGCTATATGCATATATATGGTTGCTCGCCATTGAGGTGGCCGTGGAGCGCTCTGCTCGCATCCCTCCGCGCGCGCTCTGCCAGCAGTTGGGCCTGCGCACGATCACGTCGAAGGCCCCATATGCATGCGGTTGCGCCGCGCGTGTCGCAACGATGCAGTTAATTACGTGTGGCACGATGGAGTTACGCGCTGCAAATTAGAATTGCCATCCGGGCGTGCCGATATTCCAGGCCGTTCGGCTTCCCCTTTAATTCCCGCGACCATTATAACCTTAGTCTCTTCAACCTTTCGATCGCGCCCAACAACACAACAAGCACACCCACGACGACACATAGAGAGGGGATGTCTAGCGGCGCTCCAATGGAGTTCGGCGAGCATAAAGTGGAGACCCACGCGAGGGAGACGGATCTCTCGGTGGTGTACACCATCGACCCCACCGTGGTGGACGACTACATCAACACCGTTGAGCAGTTGCTTGCTCGAGACAAGTATAAGGTGGTCGGCATCGACCTCCAGTACACCGGCGGTCGTCCCAACATAGATCAGAAGGTTGCCGTCGCCCAGTTGTGCGTGCGCCATCATGTCCTCATCTACCACTACTGCATGGCCACAGAGCCTTGCGACCATTTCGCCAGGTTTGTCAACATCACCGACTACAAGTTCGCTATGGTGGAAACCACCGACGATGTAAAAGCGCTCAGGGTTACGGGCTTGGCCTGCAAGAACCTTGTTGAAATCCGTGAGCACTACAAGGTCTGGGGCAGCACAAAGAAGGACTCCCTGGTTGAACTCGCCTCGGCCATCATCGACCCATACTACGAAAAGATGAAGCAGGATGCTGATACATCCATTTTGCATCATGTTTTCCTACTGATATTTATATCGTTTTTATGTATAATAATGCTTTTTGGAGTAATTCTAATGCCTTTTCTCTCATAATATGCAAGGTTCACACAAAGAGGGAGAATACCGGCAGCTGGAATTATGGACCTGAAAAAGCTACGTCAGGCTACCTATTCTGCACAACTCCAAATTAGCTGAAACTTCACAGAGATTTTTTGTGGAATATATAAGAATTATTGGAGCAAATAAGTACCAGAGGGGCCCCACCAGGTGGGCACAACCCACCTGGGCGCGCCAGGGAGCCCAGTCGCGCCCTGGTGGGTTGTGCCCTCCTCGGCCCACCTTCGGTGCCCCTCTTATGGTATATAAGTCATTTTGACCTAGAAAAAATAAGAGAGGACTTTCAGGACGAAGCGCCACCGTCTCGAGGTGGAACTTGGGCAGGAGCACTTTTGCCCTCCGATGGAGCGATTCCGCCGGGGGAACTTCCCTCCCGGAGGGGGAAATCATCGTCATCATCATCACCAACAACTCTCCCATCTTGGGGAGGGCAATCTCCATCAACATCTTCAACAACACCATCTCCTCTCAAACCCTAGTTCATCTCTTGTGTTCAATCTTTGTACCGGAACTATAGATTGGTGCTTGTGGGTGACTAGTAGTGCTGATTACATCTTGTAGTTGATTACTATATGGTTTATTCGGTGGAAGATTATATGTTCAGATCCATTATGCTATTTAATACCCCTCTGATCTTGAGCATGATTATCATTTGTGAGTAGTTACTTTTGTTCTTGAGGTCACGGGAGAAATCTTGTTGCAAGTAATCATGTGAACTTGATATGTGTTCGATATTTTGATGGTATGTATGTTGTGATTCCCTTAGTGGTGTCATGTGAACGTCGACTACATGGCACTTCACCGTCTTTGGGCCTAAGGGAATGCATTGTGGAGTAGTTATTAGATGATGGGTTGCGAGAGTGACAGGAGTTTAAACCCTAGTTTATGCGCTATTCCGTAAGGGACCGATTTGGATCCAAAAGTTTAATGCTATGGTTAGATTTATTTTTAATACTTTTCTCGTAGTTGCGGATGCTTGCGAGGGGGTTAATCATAAGTAGGAGGCTTGTTCAAGTAAGAACAGCACCTAAGCACCGGTCCACCCACATATCAAATTATCAAAGTAGCGAACACAAATCAAACCAACATGATGAAAGTGACTAGATGAAATTCCCGTGTACCCTCAAGAACACTTTGCTTATCATAAGAGACCATTTTGGCCTGTCCTTTGCCTCAAAAGGATTGGGCTACCTTGCTGCACTTTTGTTACTGTTACCGTTACTTGCTCATTACAAATTATCTTGCTATCAAACTACTCGTTACTTATAATTTCAGTGCTTGCAGAGAATACCTTGCTGAAAACTACTTGTCATTTCCTTCTGCTCCACGTTGGGTTCGACACTCTTACTTATCGAAAGGACTACAATTGATCCCCTATACTTGTGGGTCATCAGATGCCAACAGAACACGTCCCGTATCCTGGCACGTGGCCTGGATGCGGCAACTGGATGAACCTCACCTCAGGTTCGCGGCCAAGAGCGTGCACACATGCTACGAGATGCACAGGCGGATCGTTGACATGAGGAAGTGCCTCGTTACCGAAATCGACGAGGCCGGATCGAGCCACAAGCAGAGCAGTAGCGGCAAGCGTCACAAGAAGTAGATGGTGATCAGATGATCGTTTATCCTAGTTAATTATGCATGTAATATATAGTTGACTTTGGTGTGTGGAAATGTCATGTGTGTAGTAGCCACCTATGTAATTATGCATGTAATAGTTTACTTTGGTGTGTGCAAATGTCATGTGTGTAGTAGCCACCTATGTAATTGGATGTTTAATTTGGTTATGCAACCATGTTCTTATAAGTGTGTGTGTGTGTGTATATATATGTTGTTGTTATGTATGCAATCCCAACGCACAACACACACGTCTTATTAGCAGCAATCGTCTGTGTTATTATCGGTCTCCGCACACATTTCTGATTACAGACCTATTTGCCGCGTATCACACACATCTTGTTAAATTGAATCATTTCTCTTATCTTGGATCAACGCAAACAGTTCATCAGAGTGAACTGTTTGCCCTCTATCGCACACACCTTGATCTGGCTGCCCATTTCTTTTGTTCCGCCTCATCACAAACAGTTTATCCGAGTGAACCGTATGTCGTAGATCGCACACGCCTTCATTTGACTGCCCGTTTCTTTTGTTCTGCCTCATCACAAACAGTTTATTGAACTGAACCGTGTGCCCCGCATCGCACACGCAACTAAATTCTGAATCGTGTTTGATGTATCCTTCATCGCAAACATTTTGCATCTTTTTTGATGGGTTTTTTACATCACCGTTTGCGATTATTGCATCGCACATAGTTTCGTCGAAGGGTCTCTGATCGTAGTGTCGCGTTAGCAGCATCCTGCAGTAGTGCATGCTATCATCATAATACATTTTCTCATCAAAACTTGAGGGACTAAAAATAGCATCTTCATCAAATATAGCAACCCCAAGCTTATGGTTTTGCATATCATTAGCATCATTGATATTCAAAGAATTCATACTAATAACATTGCAATCATGCTCATCATTTATGCCAAACATTTTATTGAATTCTTCTTCTATCAATTGAGCACAATTTTCCTTTCCATCATTTTCAAGAAAGACATGATAAAGACGAATAATATGAGACCACCTCAATTCCATTTTTTGTAGTTTTCTTTTACGAACCAAACTAGTGGTAAAACAAGAAACTAAAAGATTCAATTGCAAGATCTAAAGATATACCTTCAAGCACTCACCTCCCCGGCAACGGCGCCAGAAAAGAGCTTGATGTCTACTACACAACTTGTTCTTGTAGACTCGTGTTGGGCCTCCAAGCACAGAGTTTTGTAGGACAGTAGCAAATTTCCATCAAGTGGATGACCTAAGGTTTATCAATCCGTGGGATGCGTAGCATGAAGATGGTCTCTCTCAAACAACCCTGCAACCAAATAATAAAAAGTCTCTTGTGTCCCCAACACACCAAATACAATGGTAATTTGTATAGGTGCACTAGTTCGGCGAAGAGATGGTGATACAAGCGTAGTAATGATAGTAGATATTGATTTTTGTAATAGGAACAATAAAAAACAGCAAGGTAGCAATCGATAAAAAGGAGCACAAATGGTATTGCAATGCTTGGAAATGAGGCCTAGGGTCCGTACTTTCATTAGTGCAATCTCTCAATTCTAATATAATTCGATCATATAACCATCTCTCACGTGTGATGAAGAATCACTCCAAAGTTCCTATCTAGCGAAGAACATAAGAAGAAATTGATTGTAGGGTACGAAACCACCTCAAAGCTATTCTTTCCGATCAATCTATCCTAGAGTTCATACTAAAATAATACCAAGCTATTCTTTCCGATCGATCTAGCCAAGAGTTCGTACTAAAATAACACCATATGATACACATCAACCAACTCTAATGTCACCTAGATACTCCAATGTCACCGCAAGTATCCATGAGTTGATTATGTGATATGCATCAAACAATTTCAGATTCGTAATACTCAATCCAACACAAAGAACCTCAAAGAGTGCCCCAAGATTTCTACCGGAGAAACAAAGACGAGAACATGCATCAACCCATATGCATAGATTACCCCAATGTCACCTCGAGAATCCGCGAGTTGAGTGCCAAGACATAGATCAAGTACTCTCAAATCCAACAAAGTATTCAATCCGATAAAAGTGAAATCTCAAAGGGAAAACTCAATTCATCACAACAAGATAGAGAGGGGAAAATACCATATGATCCAACTATATTAACAAAGCCCGTGATACATCAAGATCGTGCCATCTCAAGAACACGAGAGAGAGAGAGAGAGAGAGATTAAACACATAGCTACTGGTACAAACCCTCAGCCCCGAGGGTGGACTACTCCCTCCTCATTATGGTGGGCGCCGGGATGACAAAGATAGCCATCGGTGATGATTTCCCCCTCCGGCAGGGTGCCGGAACAGGGTCTAGATTGGTTTTTCGTGGCTACAGAGGCTTGCGGCGGCGGAACTTCTGATCTAGGGTTATTTCTGATGGTTTTCTATTTATAGGATTTTCAGCGTTGGTTTCACGCTAAGATGGGCCTCGAGGTGAGCACAACCCACCGGGGCAAGCCAGGCCCCTCTGGCGCGCCCTGGTGGGTTGTGCCCACCTCGTGGGTCTTCTAGCCCTCCCACTAAGCTTCTAGTGCCTCTTTTGTTCAAAAAAAATCATCAAAAAGTTTCGTTGCATTTTGAGAACTTTTATTTCTGCACAAAAAACAACACCACGGTAGTTCTGCTTAAAACAGCGTCAGTCCGAGTTAGTTCCATCCAAATCATACCAAAACCATATAAAATTGTTGTAAACATGGCATGGATACTTCATAAATTATAGATACGTTGGAGACGTATCACTAACCCAGAGGAGGGATAGCGCAAATGTGCTTAGGGCAGAAAATGCCCGACAAGCCCAGGAGATTGAAAGTTTAAAAGCTCGACTGGCTATCGCCGAAGCGTAGAATCGGCAAACAGATGCAACAATCTTTGGTGAGCCTTTCATTTCAAAAAATAATTTGTTTGAGCATTGCGATGTGTGATCAGCAGGCTTATTTGTGTCTGCTGTCAGCTTCCCTGACTGGTCAGTCCCTATAGCCCCCAGGTCCGGCACCCGAAGGCATGATGGCTCATCTGTCCGTGGTGCATGAAAGTGTGTGGAAATCGATGAAGGAGGTCTTTAAGGCTTTATGGCCCGAGGAGGAAAACATGCCCGAGGACATGGCCGTCCTAGCCGAACATCTTAAGAGAGCTCAGTGCCGAATTCAGGCTTGGAAGGTATGAGCCTTTCGTGAGGGAGCATGGGAGGCCTAGGCCATGATCAAGACCCGATATACTGGCGTTGATACGACGCATCTGGCTGAAGTAGGACCCATAGGGCCTGACGGGGAAGAGATACCCAATAGCCTTGTACATGAAAATGTCATGCCTGCAACTCGGTTTTTGCAGAAAGACTGCGTCCTAGACACCTTAATAGATGGTCTAGATCAAGTGTAATGAATTGATTATATATGACTCCATGTATCAAAGTACTTTACGTCATTATGCAATCTGCGCGTCCGAACTCTGTCAACCAACCATCGGCTTTTATCTCCTCGTCCAGTGGCCGAGGAGTGTCCCTTACTACTAGCCGAGGTAGTCGGACCAACTGCTTCAGGTGACAAGGCAATCCGGCTATGTGGTTCAAAAGACAAGAGTGGTGCAGAGAGTTATATTATATTACTTCTTAATGTAAGAAACATCTTCTGAGAAAAATAGTTCTTCCAACAGTTCCTTTTCTCAGGTGATTGTGTCGAGCACTTTTGGTCTGAAGACACGTGACCTCGGGTGTAAAGTCCCTGGTCAGGGTTTGAAAGACCTGTTCCACTTTATTCCTATGTCGTGGCTGGCCAATTTGTACGTTTAAGAGTGCTAGCTTTCGGCTTTGTCCGTCTGAGGTACTACACCGGATTACCCGGGAGTAACAATCACAGCGGTGCTCCCTTTGCCCCTTAGACGAATGACTGGGAACGTAAGGGGCAAGCACAAGAGTCGGGCAACCCAGCTTGGCCAAGTCTTAAGTCAAATCGATGATATTTTGGCTTGAAAGACAATAGCCTGTAAGAGGTGGAATCAACGCATATTTTGAAAAGAACATGTTGTTTTTATTTTATCTCTCGAGGTCATACAAAAGATGCCCCCGAGGTGTCTAAAAGCATGAAAAGAAAAAAAAGAAGGGAATGAAATTGAGGTATGTACATAAGGAAGCAATGTTTGGGGTTTTAACCGTAGAAACGTCGGAGTAGCACCGCATTCCAGGGATTGGGTTCTAGACGCCCGTCCATTGGATCTCGAATTTGATAGGCACCTCCAATGAGGATCTGGTCAATGATGAATTGTCCATCCCATTTAGGGGAGAGCTTGTGCTTCTGCTTCTCCGGGTGAAGCCTCATGACTAGGTCTCCTACGTTAAAGTCCTTTGCACGGACCTCCCTGTTGTGGTAACGTCGTGCTTGTTGTCGAGCGTGCCGAGCGACATTGTGTTCCTCTTCTAGGGCATCCAAGGCATCCTGTCGATCTTGCTCGGCCTCCCACTCTTCATACATGCGTACCTGAGGTGCGTCATGGATGATATCGCAAGGGAGTACTGCCTCGGCGTCGTACACCATAAAGAATGGGGTGTAACCAGCGGATCTGTTCGGCGTGGTGCGTAGTCCCCATAGGACAGAATCGAGTTCCTCTACCCATTTGCACTCTGCTTCTTTAAGGGAGCATACTAGCCTAGGCTTGATGCCGCTGAGGATTAGTCCATTGGCGCGTTACACCTGCCCGTTTGATTGCGGGTGGTATACGGACGCGTAGTCGAGCTTAATGCCCATGTTTGCGCACCATGCTTTGACCTCTTTGGCCGTGAAGTTCGTCATGTTGTCTGTTGTTACACTGTGTGGGATACCATAACGTTGTCCCGTTGTCGATGCAGGCCTCAACGATTTTTCTGATGTGTTTTTTCAAGCATGATTGAATCATGCGCTGGTATGTGGCACCGACGTTCTTCAGTCTAAAGGGCATTGTGTTAAAACAGAACGACTCGTAGGGTGTAATAAATGTTGTTGCAGCCTGGTCAAATTCTTTCATCTTTATTTGATGATATCCTGAATAGGCGTCAAGAAAGCACAGCGATTCGTGTCCGGCTATGGCGTCCACGATCTGGTCAATTCGTGGTAATGGGAAGGGGTCCTTGGGGCAAGCCTTATTAAGGTCTTTAAAGTCGATGCATAGGCACCATGACCTATCCTTCTTTGGTACCATGACCAGATTGGCAAGCCAGCCGGGGTGTTTGATGTCTTGGATGAATCCGGCCTCCAGAAGTTTGGCCAATTCCTCTCCCATTGCTTGACGTTTTGGTTCGGAGAAGCGCCAAAGTGCTTTCTTGATGGGCTTATAGCCTTTTAAGATATTTAAGCTGTGTTCTGCGAGCCTGCGGGGTATTCTTGGCATATCCGATGGATGCCAGGCGAATATGTCCCAATTTTCCTTGAGGAAATTATTGAGGGCTTCATCAACCTCCGGTTCAAGGTTTGCCCCTATGGACGTTGTTTTGTCTGGGTCCGTGGGGTGTACTTGAAACTTGACTATTTCGTTAGCCAGTTTGAATCAGGTCGACTTCGGTCGTTTGTCGAGGATGACGTCATCCCGATCAACATTGGCTCGTAACGCGGTTAATTCCTCGGCCACAAGGGCTTCAGACAAGGATTCGAGGGGGAGTGACGCTGTTTTGTTTTCGGCTTTGAGGTATCTGTCGGGGTCGCTTGAGATGGTAATGATCCCGTTAGGGCTCGACATTTTGAGCTTCATATAGCCGTAGAGTGGTACTGCTTGGAATTTGGAAAAGGCGTCCCGTCCCAGGAGGGCGTGATATCCACTCTTAAAAGGGGCGATGTGGAACGTAACCTCCTCGGATCGGTCATTATCCGGTGCAAAGACCACATCCAAGGTGATTTTTCCACTGCAACGCGCTTATTGTCCATGTATTATACCTTTAAAGGTGGTGCTGCTCAGTTCGATGCGCGATTTATCAATTTGCATTTTATCCAGGGTGTCTGCATATATTAGGTTTAGGCTACTGCCTCCGCCCATAAGTACTTTTCGGAGCCGACAGTTGCCCACAATTGGGTCGAGGACCAGTGCGGCGGGGCACCTGTTCAGGGTCGACCGACTGATCTTTTATGATCGAACATGATCGGTGTGTCCACACGCCCCGGGTTGGCACTTGCTAGTTAGAATTGACTTCCCAGAGAGCCCGCTTGCGCTGGTTGTTGGACGTAAAGGTCTCGTAAATCATCATGACCCCGTCCTCGCCCGAGGACTATTCTGCGTGACTGGGTGTGCCCGGGAGGAGGGCGGGGCCACCCTTAGCCACTTGCCTTACCACCCAACAATCGCGAAGGCTGTGAGTCGGGCAAGAATTTAGCAGAATAGCATGTATCGGGCATGGCTTATCCAGGAGGCCATCAAGAGTGGTCCCGGAGTGGCCGGAGATTCTCTTCTTCTTCCGAGGTCGCTAGGCCGGTGTGTTCCGCGTGCAGGACTCGCGCCGAGGTGCGGGTCTATCACGTGTTGATTTGTTATCACAGATCGAATATGTCTTTTTCCTTGCCAGCCAAGCATCTTTGATGTTACAGAACTTGGATACCAGATCGGATAATTCCGGGAGTGTATGAACACAGCGGCGGGCGAGGGCGTTCGAAATGCCTTTATCTTTGCATCCGCACTGGAAGGCTGGTATTATGTCTGAGTCCTCGTAGTCCGGTATCTCATTTTTGATAGACAAGAACCTGACCCAGAACTGCCTGATTGACTCATCGGGAAGTTGTTGTACGTAGGCTAGATCCCAGACATCAGGTGGGCCCGAATTACTGGGGCAATATTCGATGTGGGAGGTGGATGGGAGAGAAGCTTCGATCTCTATGGATCGTGGGCTTGAAGTCCCGGCATTCTTATGCTACGACGGGCATGCGGCCGCCGGGTCGGCCGGACTGATTTGAAGAGCAGTTTTGCTAACCGCGTCCGGCTGGCCGCTGTCTGAATCGCTTTCCAGAAAGTACCTCGCGCCCTTTGCCCTTGAAGGGGGTTTGACCGAGGCTGGAGAGGGATCATGGATCACCTCTGGCTCGCAAAGGAGGAAGTGGGTTTCCATGACGGAAGTTTCGAGCGCGGGAACCGTACCCGTGAGTTTGAAGTCGTCGATCCTATTGATCATTTGTTGATCTCACAACGGAACTCTCAATGAAAGCACCAATGTCGGTGTGAAATCCGGCAGACCTCGGGTAGGGGGTCCCGAGCTGTGGATCTCAGATCGATAGTAACATGAACAGGGAGACAATGTTTACCCAGGTTCGAGCCCTTTTAATGGAGGTAAAACCCTACGTCTTGTTCTTGTTTATATTGATAGAGATGTATCGAGTACAGAGTTGATCTACCTCGAGATCGTAAGTTGTCTTCTACCTCTAGGGCTAGATGAATATAATTGTGTTCTCCTCTTCTCTATGGGCTAAACCCCTTGGCTTATATACACGCCAGGTAGGGCATCTAGGGTTACATGGTCGGTATCGGGGGGAGGGGGAGTCGCATGAAGGCGGTAGGAGAGATCTTGGAGTGTACATCAAGTCTTCGGCATGTGAGGCTTTGAGTAGCCGTGTAGCTTCCGGAGTCCACCTTGACAACAGCGAGGGCCCACCGCCCAGCCCTAGGACCATGGGCCGACTAGGTTAGTACCCCCTAGTCCAGGACACCGTCACCTGGGCTCCTCACACGACCCCACATCACGGTCCAGGCTTGGACCGCATGGGCCCATCGTGTGGACTCCTGGTGGCTCTCCTCTGGCAACCTCCGGCGCTCGTGACTCTATCTAGATGTGAAACTTTGCCCCGTATTTTCATTATATTTCTGGTCACCGGAACAATGTTTTCTGTAAAGTCCAAAAACATGTAAAAACAATAACCGAGATCGGGCATTGAATTATGAAGTTAGTCCAATAAATCAATATAAAATTGAGCAAAAATGATGCAAAATGGTATAAAAGTAGCACAACATAGCCAAAATTATAGATATGTTTGAGACGTATCACGCACCACTCTTACTCTACCTCAGCATGTGAGAGCTATAAGATCGACGAACCCTTATTCATCAAGAAAGAACTAGACGTCGTCGTTGCTTTAGTAAACACTATATTAAATTATCTTAGTTTTAATTTTAGTTTTAGTTTAGTTTTAGTTTCATTTAGTTTATAGATTAGTTTGATCTTTATTATCGGGTGGAAGCAATGAAGAATATGATAAACTATTTCCAAGCGTAGGGTTGGGTGGAACCATAACTCTGTTAGGTGTCAGATGGTGTTGCGGTTCTGGTAAATGTCTTCCTTTGTTATCTTGGTTCGGTTCAATACTTCGCGAGGAAATTAGTACGGTGAGCCGGCACGCTTGCTGGCCGTCATGGACCTATATGCACTTTGAGAGGGGCAATACATCACTAGTGACACCCACTAGCTATACAAGCCAACAGAGCCAACATGCCACTATATTCGACATGTCTAACGTAATATCTTGCCCCAGGAGCCGTGACCAGTGAGGGATGACACCGTAACCAGCATGACCCACTTTCGACTGGGGCTTAGCGACACACAAATTCTCAATCCACCGTCCACAAACCGAAACGTGACCCACTACCACGGGTGCGTGAACGTCAAGCGCCGAGCTGCACCCTTGCGAGTTGACAAGGAGAGCGGATCACGAGAGCCGAGCACTTGGTAGACAAAGTGGTCGAGCGTGACGACCAATGATCTCATGTGAGGTGAGAGTTCTCCCTTGGAGGTCACCGACCCCTCATCCTTGTTGGAGCAGACATCGACCTAGGCCCACAACCGGACCCCAACAAGCCGTCGCTAGACGATGGCCGCAAAGACAATAACAGCAAGAAGAGACGTCCGTTCCAGACGGTTGCCTCGAAATCACTCGAGGAGACGCTAGAGCACTTAATGGTCATATCACCCCTCCCGTTTTCTACCATGTTCACATGTGGATCATTTAAAAGTGAAATAGAGCTTTTATTACCACAGTTGCTCCATGGTTATTTCTGGATGAATGAAAACGCTGGTAACGAGCATTCGACGCAAGTGCAGCGAAACACTGGTGTAAGTGTAATGTGTCCAATGTTGGTTTCAACAACAAAATTACCAAAAAAAAAACACCCAACGCTTGTGTGAAAACTGCGAAATCTCCCCATAAATACTCACCACGTTTTCGTGAAATTGCGTAATCTGCACTCATGAATATGGAAGATATTCACCACCCAGTATCGGCGTGGAGTCGGTCCACGAGGGAACCACCAGCACCAGCCGCGCAGCTGGAAAACCCCGTCCGCACCGCACGCAGCCAAAGACCGAGCCCACGGGGCGCTCCGATCCGATCGAGTCTGACTCGGCCCGCACACACACATGCAGCCACCGTAGAACCCAAACCACCCAAAACCCCAGCCAGCCCCGCGTCCGCCTCCGCGCGCGGCGCCAACCCGAAAAACCGAACCAAAAATGGAAAAAAGAGGGGAAGAAAGAGCTCGCGCGCCAGAGAAATGGCGCCAACCCCGCGCCCCTCTCCCGCCCTGTCTGTCTCGCCCCACCCTCTATTTCCTCACCTCTCCACACTGCCCCCATCAAACCCTACCCTGGCTACCCAATCCCATCCGGCCCCGTCCGTCCCATCCTAGCCCCAGTCCCAGATCTCCGCTCCCATGGCCAGCTCCGACGCCTTGTCCGTCGTCCCCGCGGCGCCTGACGCCGCCGCCGCCGCCCCCTCGCAGCCGGCGGTCGCCAAGAAGCGGGGCAGCTACAACTGCGGCCGCTGCGGGCTCCCCAAGAAGGGCCACGTGTGCTCCATCCCCGGCCCACCTGCCGCCGGGGCTGGGGCCGCGGCGACCGCGGAGCACAAGCCGAGGCGCGCGCTCCACTTCGACGAGGCGGCGGCGGCGGGCGCACTGGACGTGACGCCGGTGGCGGCGGCGTATCCGGCGCCGCACCGCCCCCCGGAGAAGAAGGCGAGGGTGGATGTGGTGGACGTGGATGATTCGGAGCCGGAGTCGGGCGCTGTCGGGAGGCCGGGGTTGGTGGCGGTCGGCTCCGGGGTGCGGGTGCCGGGGGAGGTGGTCATTGAGGTGCTCCGGCGGCTTGCCCCGAGGGCAGTCGCGGCGTCCGCGGCCGTCAGCCGCGGGTGGCGCGACTGCGCGAGGCGGGTCTGGCGGGGCGCCGAGGAGCTCCGCCTCCGAGCTGCCGGCGTTAGCACCATCGGGACGCTGCTGCCGCGGTGCCCCGCGCTGTCCAGGCTCGTGCTCCGCATGGAAAGGTTAGGAAAATGCACAAAAAACGAACCCGATCCGGCCGATCCACGAGCAGATCTCTATAATCAACTAATATTGGTCGAAATGGGGCGACGGACAGAACGTTCTTGCTTAATTCACCATCGCTTAGACGGACTAACGGATGAACACGCCTGATCTACTCCCAATTGCCAATGTGTTATCCGATCTGGCGCTGTGAGATCTCACCACGCAGTGGATCCTTGATCGGCGCCTGATCGGAATCTATACACAAGCAATTCTCCAGGAAGAAAGGTATCTAGACATGGTAGATATTAGAAATGGACTTGCTGTGGCGAACCTGATCTTCTTTTTAGAAATGGACTTGCTGTGGCGAACATAATCTGCTTTTTAGAGATGGACTTGCTGTGGCGAACCTGATCTGCTTTTTAGAGATGGACTTGCTGTGGCGAACCTGATCTGCTTTCTAGAAATGGACTTGTTGTGGCGAACCCGATCTGCTTCTTTGATGCGATTTTCTTGGGGGTACATCTAGTCATGGTGCCATGACGTCGTTATATGGATCCCTGACCGGTGACTGACTTGATCTGTGACTGAGAGTTCGTGGTATCTTTGATGCATAATGTGTGCCCAATGCTAGATCAGCAACATGCAGAATATTTCATTGTTAGTGCAAGTGGGCACAAGTCTCTTGTAGATATGCCTGCCTAGCTCAGTTTTTGTGCTTCAGTTTGTGCAAGTAAATGTATAATTCTGGTTAGTTTCGTCACAGATTTTTGTTTGGAGAAAATATTTCCTGATCCAGTGACCTCATGGGATTTTATAAGTTCTTTATGCAAAGTAGGGGAGTCAATAGGCAGATCTGTTTTTCTTTTCTCTGAACCTTACACTTAGTTAGAAACTTTGATTACTTGTGTCACACTGAATGAAATCAAGTATGGTTCTTCTTGCAACGGGATCGTCAACTTGATCTAGTTCTATGGGGACTTTAGTCATGATTAGATCACACATGTTCCAACCTTTTTTTGGCCAAAAAGTTCCATTCAGTTAAGGTATGTTCTAATTACCATGTTCTTTTGGACATTTGATGCAGTGATGTTGATGCCACAATGCTTGCATGCCTTGCATTTTCCTGCCCAAACATGCAATCTCTGGAGATAAGCATGGCTGATAGTGCAGTCAACCGGATGACCGGGTACGTTGAACCTCATCCCTAAATCCCAAATCCTGTGAAATTATATCTTTTCATGCATTTTGTCCTCCGAAATCTATGCTTTCTAATGTTGCATTTGATGTAAATGATACACGCATTCACAAATGTGCACTAGCAAACTGTTCAGTATTATTGCTTGAAGGTGCTTACTGCTCAGAATGTTGTTTCATGCTGCCATATGCTGCCTTGCTACGCTGTGCATTGCCACCATTTACATGATCCTAAAAATAACTTATACACGACAGTTTATGGATAGGTTAGATGTTAAATTATAAGACTGAGTGATCTTTTAAACAACACTTGTTTTTTTAAACAGGGACGAGCTTACTAGATTTATTTCGGAGAAGAAGTCTCTCACAGTTCTTAAAGTAGATCGCTGTAGTGGTCTTGGTTTTCTTAATATAAACTCTACAAGCCTTTCAACCCTTTGGCTATCAGATCTTTCCTCCCTTACAAAATCTGTAAGTTGGCACACTTCTACAATTGTTGAGTTATTTTGGTATGCCGTTTTATAAATTAATTAGGGTGTTATTTTCTTACAGGTCATAAACTGTCCTAATTTGAGCGAACTCTCACTGATTTTTTCCCAACAAGATGATGATTCTACTGACCTGATTAGTATGATGGATAGTCTGGGCCGCACCTGCTCAAATTTGAGAAAATTGCACATCTCCTCAATTCACTTGTGCAATGAAGCTGTGTTTGCTCTTGGGAGTGCTAATCTCAGGTAAATTCACAAATCGCTATAGTCCAAATGGATTGTTGATCAAATTTCAGGAATTGGGCTGGACTGAACTTTAATATTATTCTTGCTTATTTCATTTCAACCACCTTATATTTTTTTTCTTGTTTCATCAGGGGCTTGTGCATGCTGTCCTTGCTTCTAGGTAAAAAAATAACAGATGCAGCTGTTGCATCTATTGTTCGTTCTTTTACAAGCTTGGAGTTGCTTGATTTAAGCGGGTATGTGCTGGTTTTTTTGAAGCCTAATGGTTTGGAGATGATATTTTGTTTTCTACAGTCATGCAAAATAAAGCCTAAACCAACACATCATACTTAATCTCCAGATCTTGTATCACTGATAATGGGCTTGGGATGATCAGCAAGGCATTCCCTGATACCCTAACCAGGCTGCTCCTTGCTATGTGCCCAAATATCACCTCATGTAAGCTTGAACCTTCACATTGTTTGTGTTCCTTTGTTCCAGTGATTTCAGAAATATCACATTGCCCATAGCTGCAAATATCTAAAACTTTTCCTGTTTATGTGATCTGTAGGTGGGGTCCAGGTGGCCACAGCGCAGTTGCCACTTCTTCAGCTCATGGACTGCGGCAAGAGCTTATGTGCTAATGTGCAGCTCGAAGCACCCCGATCATACTTTGGTGATCTCAATGGGGGGATTAGATTTTGCTCAAAACTACAGATCACAAGGAAGCAGCAACCAACTTACCAAAAGTTGATTATAAAGCATGCTAATCTGAAAAAACTGAGTCTTTGGGGCTGTTCTGCAATAGATGTAAGTGCTCAAAATTCATGATTGCTAATTTATTTGTATTCTGGTTTGCATATACAGTGAAGCTATGTTCTTACTACTGTTCTCTTCATCTATGACAGGCCCTATATGTAAATTGTCCAGAGCTGAATGATCTGAACCTCAACTCTTGCATAAATCTGAATCCAGGTGCGACATCCTAATTCTTTCTTGTTCGGTACCGAACTGGATGCTTCTTCAGTGTCCAACCTTATAAATGATTAGTGCATGAGTATTTACACCCTGTGAAACTTTCTGCAGAACGGTTGCTTCTTCAGTGTCCAAGCTTGAAAGATGTTCATGTCACTGGATGCCGTGATATGTTAATCGGAGCAATCAGAAACCAGGTACTGCCAATTTTTAACCTCCCGTGTGATGAGAATAGCCTTAGCTGTTGCAACATCAACTGTCAAGTTGTGTCTGAGCTCCTGCACATAGCAGGGGGCAGCATTGCGATAATCTCATGTTCCTGTTCCTGAACGAGTTGCCACTCTAAATTTTGCCAGGTTCTGAATGAGTTTGCAGCAGCAGAGCCTCGCATGCCTTGCAAGCGCCTTGCTGATGGCTCGAAGCGGGTGCAAGTCCCTCAGTTCATGCTAGAACAGGTATTGAACTGCACCTGCAATGCTACAACCCTCCCCAATCCTCGCCCATGTCTTTATGCAGTGATGATTCATTGTTATCTGCGGACACCGATCACTCACATTCGTTAACCGTGAACCCTTTTCAGCAGTTTGAGGACGAGAAATGGTGTGGCGAGTCGCGGCGAAGCCAGTGCGCCGTTCACCTCTGAGCTGAAGCAAGGCAGTCACTTGCAGAGCCAGCCGAATAGCTAGCAGTCCAACAACCTAGGGGGGGCACAGGAAAGGAAGATTAGTTAGGCTGTGATGTTGTAAGGCTGGCTGAGGGCACATAATCTGAGCCTACTGGTGTTGTAGTAAACTCTACCGTTGTTTCTCTGCAAAAAATTCATTTGTTTCTTCCCTGCTGAATTCTTCTGTTGGACAATAAGGGCATGGTGTAGTGTAGCCTAGCACCCTTGGTTCATCCCGGAAAATAATGATGACATAAATTAAGTATTTATTGGTGTGTCTATATATTGTTGCTGTCATGTTCCTACTGATTTATTTAATCTCTTGTTTCTAAATGGATGCTGCTGTAACTGTAAGCCTGCAGAGTGTATACCGTCTGGTGTAGATTTCCCAGTGTGAGCCTGGGCAATTTTACAGTCGGGTCCTGGGGATGCACTTCCATTGGAAATTAGTCCGAGGGGCCCAGATGGAAAGTTCCACCTGTTCTTTTGTTTTATTCTATTTTTTTCCTGAAAGAAATTCAGTCCCTTTCTGAATCGGAACCGAGTAGAGTTGAATCGGATAAGAATGAAAAGATTCTGATCCTTACTTAATCCTCTGGCTAATCCACTCTAACCTACTTCAGCGTTTTTATCGCTAATCTCACTCTAGAAGAACAGCACGCGCTCCTCGATCCAGAGAGGAGACATGGAGGTGTCAGGTTCCATCGCCTGCCCTACGGCGGCGCAGGCATGGCTGCTCCGGCCGCCGGCTGACCTTCGCCGGCTCGGCTCGCCTCGTAAGTGATCTATCCCCCTTCTCTTTCTCATCTTCCCGGCTAGCAATTAGGGTGGTTCGGCCCCGCGATCGACTGCTTCGTCCCCGGCGCCGGTTTCGATTACGACGAGCTGCGGCGGGGATCGCCGGATCAGCCAGCGAGGCTTTGCTCTGCATACGGTTGATTTGTAGGAGGCGGCTGATTCGTAGACTGATTCTACAAACCATGTCTCTGATTATCCAGCACGACTGACCGACCTGCAGCCAGACACCTGTTGATTCTATTTTATTTCTGAAAAACATGAATGTACATAGTTGTACTAAATGGAGTAATTAATATGGATTTTTCTTAAGTATTTGTCTTTGCCGCATAGCTCAACGGTGCAATGTCCCTGCCTCTTCAGGATATGTATCCTGTAGGAGTTTCGCCGTGAGAAGCAAAGTGACCGAGGCAATGCCTTCACTGAGTGTGAGCTTTCAGCCCGCATTTTCTAAACCAGTTACTCGGGCTACATTGAAGAAGAAACACAATGTGAGCAGCCTTTTTCTTCTCACTTCTCACACAGTTCTATCATGCGTGTTTTTTTTTGCGATGTTTGACTCCAACATCGTTTTCCAGATTGCATGCTATCAGAGACAAGGAGCTCCACAGATAGAAGCCAAGTAAGTTGCGAGTGTCATTTATGAAGGAAAACAATCACCACATCGTCAGAATTGGCCTATTCGATTTAACAAGTTGGTCTAGTACATCCCCCAAAAGTTATATTTGAGGGCAAATCTAGCAGAACATAAGAACTACATATAAGTTGTTATTATTTCAAGTCCTAGCTCCCGAACTAGCACCAAAAATCTGGATTCAGAGGGGAAAGGCATATTCTAAAACATAAGAACGTTAGCTCATCTCACCAGTGAAGTAGTACTCCCTCTGTAAATAATTATATTTCTTTACAGAGGGAGTATTATTTTTCATGAATACACAAAGCTTGCGTATCTTTTCATTGATAGAAGAAAGAGAAGTACAGAGGGTACAACACATGGCACAAACGCAAGAGGGCGTGAACATGGTGCCCGGAGCAGAGACATGGGATGCTCGGCCCAAAAAAGGAAACAGCACATCTAACCCCCCTAGGCCGGACTCAAGCCATGGAAGGCGAAGAGACGGGACACAGGATACCCAGACCACATCACGACCTCGTGAGAACCCCCACCGTGTGGCCATGGCTCCAAACTCGATTGGATCAACGTACCGCCACCAAGAGCGTCTGGAGATCGCCAAGTGGGCTGCAGGACCCAGCCTAGCCGGAGGTGGAAGACATGGGGGAAGCACCGTCGAAGTCATACATAGCGCCCCGGAAGCCCATGCCTTGAGAGGCAGCCTGAACCAACTTGACATCCAACATCTCCAAAACCAACACCAGGGACGCCGCGAGCAAACAAGACGACGCCTTCAAGGAGTACGACGCTGTGGCGCCGTCGCCGTCCGATCCGAAGAGTTGGACCTAGGGTTTCCCCCGGTGCTCGAAGAGGGGCACATATAGAGGCCATGGCAGCGCCTCCAAGGAGGGAACAGCACTCGCAACTTGCAAGCGTCGCCGCTGCCAGCATCGGCAAGCCGAGCAGGGATTTTGCCCCGGCCCGAGTCTGAGCAATCCCGTAGCCACTGGATCAGGATCTGAAGAAATGGAAATCAAACGTTGGTCGAAACCGCCACCACAAGAAGGGGAGCTAGTTTTGCTATTTACTGCATCAGTCAGTGCACATTTTTCATGTTTAAAAAGGGGAAAACTACCAGGATGTGTTAATATGCTGTGATTGTCTCACCTTTTTTCAGCAGTAATTTAAACTGGATTATATTAGAGTAGCGACATGGTGGTACATCTTTTCAATTTTGAGTAACAATGGTTGAGTTGCATCGCATGACTTGAGATGCTAATAAAAGTTCCTCTAATTTTAAACTTGAAGGTCAATGGAGGAAGTATATGATTCTTTGGCTGAGCACCTTCTTTCTGTCTTGAAGAGTACCGATAATCTTGATTCAAAGTAAGCTGTTTTTAGAAATGCTGTTGGGGACGTAGTGAATTATTTCGGTCGCAACAGTTTGTACCTGTATTATTTATATGTTTCTTCTGCCGTAGAATATCGATTCTTGAACATTTTTATCAATAAATATACACTGTTATCTGTTCGCCATTAGAAGCAAACAGAAACATAATATTTTTGGTCCAACCTATTTTAGAGTCAAACAGGAGCTGGTTAACTGAACACAATATTTTTGGTCCAATGCTATACAAGAACTGTCTGTAGTTTCTTCCTGTTAAATACAGTACCTTACAAGCACCTAGTCAGACAAACATGTTGAGTCTGAAATACAGTGGATCTTTAAGATGTGGATATCATTGAAAACAAGGCATCTTTATCCATTTGTTATTTAAAGCATAAAAATGAACCTTATCAATGTAGCTTGTCCTCCTCTCCCTTTATTTCTCCTCCCATTTCCCTTTTTTGGGGCAACTGCTATATTTAACAATTAAGATGGTAAACGAAGAAAATCTGATGAAATTACTGGAACAATAGCTTATGTTAGCTCTCCTGATAGAAATTATTGAATCACAACTCTGCTGATCCACTTAATAATACCACTCGCAAATATTGAACAGATATATTGTTGGTCTGGCTGGCCCACCTGGTGCAGGCAAGTCTACTGTTGCCTCTGAAGTGGTTCGACGCGTCAATATGCGTTGGTCTCAGAAGCATGCAAAAGATAGTTCACTGAATTCAAATGAAGATATTGCGACAATGCTTCCCATGGATGGTTTCCACCTTTATCGATCCCAGCTTGATGCAATGGAGGTTTGTTCTCTGTTGAGAAATCCATTTTCTATTTTTCTTCTTCTAAAGTTATTGACACAATGGTGCTTTTAGGATCCAAAAGAAGCACATGCAAGAAGAGGAGGTGAGAAGGGTTCTCCGCTTGATATGTTTTAATAAAATATTGTTTTCACAAAGTACTGACATTTGATTTGTTAAATTTAGCACCATGGACATTCAATCCATCACTTTTTCTGAAATGCCTACAGACCCTAAAGGAAGAGGTATTTACTAATTTCATTGTCAAGTTATATGAACTCTGCAGCAGTAAATATTTTCGGGCTAACATCTTGGTTCATAGGGGTCAGTTTATGCTCCATCATTTGATCATGGTGTTGGCGACCCAGTCGAGAATGACATATTTGTAAAGCTGCAGTAAGTTATTTTGCAGAGTATATGGACATGTTTCTTAGCTGACTTAATTGGAATGTAAAACCTGCCCAAATTATTCACAGTAATTAATGGTGCTGAACTACCGACCATAGTACCTTTTGCAGCAACTTGACTTTTGCTTGTCCTTTCTGCTATATAACATTGCAATGTCCTAAGCTTATTTTATTTGAAGCAGTGTCCTAACCTATGACGGTATGTGATTGTTCTGCTGTTAATCTTCATCAGAAGTTAACCTCGCTATTTCCACTTCTGTAGTTTTGACGAGAATAGACCCTACAACTGTCATAACTTCTCCATAGTTTCGCTACATTACCGTGATACAGATGGTGCTTGACCCATGCTTTTTGCTACTTACTATGATTTTGTCAGGCACAAAATAGTGATCGTCGAAGGGAATTATTTATTACTGGAAGAAGATGTTTGGAGGGAAATTAGAGACATGTTCGATGAGAAATGGTGAGTATGCAGGTTTGACAACCATATTTGAGAGAAATTCAATTTCATCGGTCACAAATACCAAATCTATGTAGCTCTTCAGTTTCATCTAACACAATACACCCTTGTTTGTTCATCCCAAAAGGGATAAATTGTGTTTCTAATGGCCAAACTTTATCGTCTCAGGTTCATTGACATTGACATTGATGTCTCCATGCAAAGAGTGCTCCAGAGGCATATTGGCACAGGTTTGCCCCATCCACGATTGCTTTGCTCCTTTTAGAGGCACTATCATTTATGTATCTAATTCCATTTTCTGCTCTGTTACTGTGTGCCAGGGAAAGAGCCAGATGTAGCAGCATGGCGGGTAATTATCATCCTCCATTCTTGCCTCTCACACAAGAACAAGCATATGCTGCTTACATACAGCCACATAAAACGCTCATTCAGTGTCTTATGTTGACTTTATAACCTGTGCATTAGCTTAGACTTGCATATTTCATCTAATAAACAATTCATGCCAAAATGGTTCATTTGTGTTGCCTGTTTGTAGGATTATTTGATTATATTGTTATACCATAGGAAAACCTACATAAGTAGCTATTCTGTAGGACATTTTTGGTTAAGCATATGCCATCTCTGTTGAACGAAGACATATTTTTTTCATGCTTCTAATCGCAGAGTTTCTGAACACTACAACTTCTTACCGTCTCAAAATTTGTCTTGTGAATCAGATTTCATACAATGACCGGCCGAATGCTGAGCTTATCATGGAGTCAAAAAAGGCTGCAGATCTTATAATCAGATCGGTGGACTACTGAAGCTAGACCCCATGTTTCTGATGGCAATTTTGATTTTCGGTAATAATTGTTGCCCTATGCAGATGTTTGTACATAGAATAAGTCAGCTGGCTGTTTCCATCCGTGGTGATTTAGTGCATAGAATAAGGTATTCCCCCATCAATTTGTTCTCGAGGAATAACTCAATAAACGACATTATTTTATTTTAATATTCCTGTTTGTACAGTTCTGAATCCATAAAGCTTCAGTGATAATAAATGGTTGTAGTTTGCAAATCTGGAACTTCAGTTCATGTGTTGATGGTAGTTTGTTGATGCAGTAGGTTGTGTATAAGTTGCAACCTTAAGAGACAAGTTATCTAGTTAATCAAAAGATGATCCTCCACCATAGGGCAACTGATTCAGAACTTCAGTTCGTTTGTGTTGCCTGTTTTGTAGGATTATTTATTATATTGTTATACCACAGGAAAACCTACACAAGTAGCTATTCAGTAGGGACATTTTCGGTTCAATGAAGACATTTTTTTTTCATGTTTCTAATCATAGAGTTTCTGAACACTACAACTCCTTACCGTCTCAAAATTTGTCTTGTGAAACAGATTTCGTACAATGACCGGCCGAATGCTGAGCTTATCATGGAGTCAAAAAGGGCTGCAGATCTTGTAATCAGATCGGTGGACTACTCAAGCTAGAACCCATGTTTCTGATGGCAATTTTGATTTTCGGTAATAATAGTTGCCCTATGGCGATGTTTGTACATATAATAAGTCAGCTGGCTGTTTCCATCCATGGTGATTTAGCGCATAGAATAAGCTATCCCCCATCAGTTTGTTCTCGAGGAATAACTCAATAAATGACACTCTTCAAGTATCTAATCATTATACAATTTTATTTTAACATTCCTGTTTGTATACAGTTCTGAATCCATAAAGCTACAGTGATAATAAATGATCGTAGTTTGCAAATCTGGAACTTCAGTTCATGTGTTGATGGTAAATTGTTGATGCAATAGGTTGTGTATAAGTTGCAACCTTAAAGAGTCAATCTATCCAGATAATCGAATAATTTCTGTGTATTCTAGTAATATGAGATAGTCTTGCAGCATTTATCTAATAATATTACTTATTTCAGAAGTTTTGTTTGCACAGTTCCGAATCCGTAAAGCTTTGGTCTAAAATGCCAGTATGGACGCTATTCATGCTCTGATGGTAAACTGCTGATGGACGCTAAACATCTTGTATGTTGCAACCTTAAGAGATGGACGCTAAACATCTTGTATGTTGCAACCTTAAGAGACAAACTATCTATTTGCTCAAAAGATGACCCATGGCCGGTAAGAAACAATAATATCCAGAGTGACCTCTTTTTACTGGACAATTTCTTGGTAGCAGCAGCACAAGATTGTCTTGAGAGGAGGACAATGTCGACTTGAAAAGACTCAAGGCTGGCATCATTACAAGGGGACATGATCTCCAAAGGGAAATATGTTTTGCTTATTCTAACATGCAAAGTCACCTTTAGTTGGGGGAGATACTCATGGCTAAGAAGGTACAGCTGAAAGTTCCCAGAAATCATGGCAACACCCTCCAGCACTTCATGTTTTTCTTTTGTTGGGCCTCTCTAGAAAACAGGGAAAGGACAGCTCAACTTTGTCCAACCCTGCACCCTTTATCATGACACAGAGCACAATGCACCAAACAATGGTATGTATAATAGTACATGACAGCAAAAGATGCAGCAAAGTGTGATGCCTCATAATAGTAGTGAGAGCTGGTGATTGGCATATGAAAATCAAGTGTGCACATGGGATGCCTCTGTGCATCCCTCCCCTCCCAGTTGGCTCCAAGTCTAAAAAATCATGGACAGCCAAGTTGACACACACATTGATTTGTATGTCGACAATGCATCAGAGAGCAAAGCATCTCTGCTCTACCATTGAATCCTCTCATGATTCTTCAGTGGAACACAATTATAAGTTCACAACACCAGAATGAATCATGTCAAAAGGAAGCACCATGCAAGCTCATAATACAATACAATTAACATTTAACACCTTGCAATAAATATTTGTTCTGTTGACAGTCACACCATGCTGATAATTAAACAACTTTTGATGGACAAACCGCAAGAGGAAAAATAGGGTGCCTTTGCATTTTGTGCCAAGAAGAGACATAAGAAGAGAGAAAGAAAAAAAGGAAGAACAAGCAGAGCAAAAAAGAAAAGACACAATTATATGGCAGACAGGTACAGATACATCTCACATGTTCTTGGCTTCTTCTTTCTTATGTATATAACAAGATGAGACTTGGGACTGACTGACTGGAAAAGAGAAGATCACAAACCAAAATGACTTACTGATCAGGAGATACAGACTTAGACTTAAGACAGAGAATATGATACAGGGATGAGCAAGCAAGGTTATAGGTATTTTGATTCTTGCATAACATTTAGTACACCCTCTCCTCAGCTCCTGTTCTTGCATTTCTCCATCGCCCTTGGTGCTGAAACAATTCAAAACAAAACAAAACAATTCACAATCAAAACAAAACTCACCCCAAATCTTAACAAAACCTCTAGAAAAAAAAAAGCATTTCATCCGCTGATCTGAAACTTAAGAGAGATCTACTGACCAAGGCCAATAGCTTCTGATCCCTTCATTATCCGAAGGCGCTTGCATGACTCGACGAACATCCTGAAATTTTAGAAAAATGGAGCGTTAGATCAGACCACTACTTATCAAAGATTCAAAGTAGCACTTCAGATGTTTGAAATTAAGTACACAAATGGAGCATTATGCATATGGAGAATCAAGGATGCAGCACTCACTCCCACGGGACGTCGCCGACGAGCATCCAGTCGCCGTCCTTGTCCTCGTACGTCGGAACATACTCGGATCCGTTGAGAAGATCCATCAGCTTGCTCTCGTTCATCCCGTTCATCCCTGGAGTTCCACAGTTTCCTGAAGTGTGACAACACGTACACTGGGATCAATATCTAATTCCAGAGCATCAACAGTAATTTGGGAAATAGGTACTGCTAGTTCAGAGCAGTTGTTATGGTCTAGTTAACAACGGGAAGTGCCGAATAAAGTTCCGTATCAAATCAACGGGCCAAAAATCTACAACCACCACAACAGAGAAAAACCAATAATTGTTTTTTTTAAGAAACCAACTACTGGTTGCATCTTCTTTAAGATGCACGCTCCAACATGTTGGATTATTGCCTATTGGGTATCGAGTTAGAATAACTCATGCTAATCATGAACCAACCAAAGATAGCTAGCTGAGTGAGCAGATGCCATGATCATGAGCTTGCTAGCTGTGTGTACATATGGTAGAGAGACAAGGACATTATGCCACAGACAGGGAAGACACCTACCAAGGAATAGGATCGATGCAAATCATGCACCCCTGGCAAAACCACATGGTGACCACCACCACACATGCAAATGGAAGTGCAATCATATACGCAAGTCATGCATGCATGTACCATATATAGCCAGTAACTTTATAAATATGTTATGATCTTTTTTGTGTATAAAAGTTCAGGAACACTACAGCTAGATAAGATAGAAAAAAAAAGCTAGATAGATAGCAATCCTGTTATAAATAAATGGAACTAGGGTTTAGGAAACACAGTTTTAGAAAATTCAGCGGTCTAATATGCACATTTTTTTTGATTTTTTTTACACACACACATATATATACTATCTCTTGGTGGCCTACTTATAAATGAAAATGTTACGGCTGATCTAGTATTGTGTTAGAGACATGTAGAGAAGAAGCATGCATACCTATGGTGAAGGAGCTGAACATCTTCTCGAGGGCCTTGGAGAGGTCCTGGTAGGTCTTGTACATGTTGAGGTCCACCTTGCGCAGGTAGGGCGCGCCGTCCATGCTCACCTTGACGAACGCCGCGGCCGCCGCCGGCGACGACTTCTCCGCCAGGATGTTCTTCCGGAATGACCGGACCGGAGGCCACCCCACCACCTGCGCCCTGGATAAAATTAACCACCCAAACGATTTGGTTAGTTTTAAACATGTTATGTTAAACAAACATGCATACATGCATGAGTTCTTTCATGATCCATGAGGTGCAGATATAAATTCAGATCCATTTTGTTTCCCCTTTGCATGCAGCTTTTGTCCTCTTGTTTTTGTTATCCACACATGGCACATATATGCACATACATCTCCACAACACATTTTCAACTGTTTACTCAGGATGATAAAAACTAGTACTACATGTTGGTTACTTTTTACCTACCTTTTTTCTTCATACTACTATCTAAAGTGCTAGTACATGATATATAGAATGTAATAAGTTTCAGCTTGATTTGTACAAGAGGGAGGAGATCAGGACAAGGGGGGCAGATAGATCTAGAACGCCGAACCCAACAAGGTGGGGCCATGCCATATCTTCATACAGTGCATGCCATTGTACAAGAGGGAAGGGCAGTATGGGCAATATTACAATCTATTATCTTTCTCCCTGCCATTGTAGCGTGAGGACAGGATACGAGTGATATGGGGATGATGGCGACGTGGACAAAAAAAAGTAAACCGTGCGAGAGGGAGGGGCAGCAGTGCAGTGGAGTGCAGTGTGCGTGGCTTTCTTTTATCGTGTCGGCACTAGGCACTGTCCCCCACTGCCCCATACGTAACATGCTGCTGTCTCTCTGCTCGCTACTGCTGCTGCCGCTGCTGCTGCAGATGGATGGATGAATCTCTCCGTAGATCTCACCCATCATCTCCGTCTCTCTTCCTCATCCATGATCAGTGCTCGATCTCAGATGATCACCAGCCGTGACTAACCTTGACTGAACATGCATGGACTAGTACAAGCTAGATCGATCATGGCGAGAGAAACAGAGTGATTCATGTCATCAACGACCCGTTAATCAACATGGTTTTGCTCGCAAACTAGTTAGTTAGGCTCGCGTTTTGATGGGACTTTTTTTGAAAGCTTGCGTTACGAAGAGCTTACACGAAGAAGACGAGCGGAGCTGAGCTGCATGTGCGAGCATGCAGAGCAGAGCGTAGCAGAGAGATGGGTGGAGTGGAGATAGAGATGGAGATGCACGTACTTGGGCGCGCGCGGCTTCTCGGCGGGGTCGGGCAGCCCGGCGGTGGTGACGGCGCTGCTCTGGCTCGGAGACCTCTTCATCTTCCCCGCGCCAGCGTCCGTCGCCGTCTCCTCCTGGTTCTCTGCCGCCGCGGCGGCGACCACGGCCACGTCGGCCCGATCCTCCTCGGCCGGCGCCTCCTCGCCAGCCGGCTCCAGCTTCAGCTTCAGGTCGATGGTCTCGGCGAAGCCCCTCTTGCCGGAGGAGCTCCTGGCCTCCCCCTCGCTGCCGCCGGGCAGGCCGAGCCGGAGCTCGGTCGCGTAGAAGCCCAGGTCCGCCGCCATTGCTAGCTGGCTCAGCTCCTCGCTTCTGCTTCTTCTTCTGCTGCTGCTGCTTGGTTTGCTTCGCTCCTTTCTGCGTTTCTTGGCGAGCTTTTGGGGTTCGGTTTGGCTGTTTTGAGAGGCTGCAATGCGGAAGGCGAGCGATGCAAATGCGGATGGAAATAGATAAAGAGAGTGAGAGGAGGGAGGGGGCAGGCAGAAATAATAATGGCAGCGAGGGTGTTGGTGTGGGCGTGTAGAATAATAGGGCCATGATAATGCATGGCCAGCCTCTTTTGCGCCTAGCCCCTCTGCTAATATTTTTGATTTTTACTCTAGAGCTATTCATTTGTTTAGGCGCCTTAGACTTAGCTTGTTGTTGATGGAGTATTATATGCCAACTTATTTTATAATTGTCGTGGAGAATCGATATAAAAATTGAAAAAAAATTAACTGATTAGACAAATATGGTGTAACACATAGAAAAACTACTAGTTAAAAAGAACTAGATTACCATGATCCACAATACAATGCCAGCCCAATGCTAGTTTGCTATTGTGCTTGTGCATAAGACTACAATTAATTAGTTTTCGAGACAATTCTATATTTAAACATATTATTATCACAACTTAAGTACAAAAGTATTCCCCATGTCGATGGTGTGGTTAGTGTCGTCCCCCTGTCGAAGTGCGTGTGAAGGTGATCTCGCGCGATTCAGTCAGTGTTGGTCTTCGATGGATCTGTTTGGATTCAATATTTGTCTGAGTGTTTGCAAATTTGATCCTTTTGATCTACGACTATCTTCATCGGCAGTTGTTATTACTCTGGTGCACTGGTCTTGTGAGGCTTTAGCACAATGACTTTCTGACTGATTACTTCAATAAAATTTGTCCTCGTCGCTACGTGGTCTACGGATCTGGATGTAAATTCTACTTCTAGTGTGTTTTTGTACTACCCTGAAAGTTGATGAATAGATCGAAGTTTTCTCGCGATTTTTTTTTTGTCGGTTCCGGTGAGGGAGGGGCGATGACGGCGACACATTCGGCTCATGGAATGCTTGTAGTCATCGCTACATGGTTCATGGATCTAGTTATATTTTTCATTACCTCGGATGTTCTCTGTACCATCATTATTGATTATGAATAGATCGGAAATTTCTCTACAGAGGGAAAGCGCAAAACTATCAAATTTCTGACGAATAAGTACACATGGATGTAGCTGATCATATGGTGCACTTTTGTTTTAGTGCCTCCGACTGCCAAAGCACACATGTAACAATGGCACAAAGATAACACGCAGCTTAACGTGTTGAAAACAAGATTACCGACCGAACCTTAACAAACAAAAGAAAAATAATAATAAAGCGCGTATTAGTGCAGCCTGGTTTGCTGGTCGACCACTAAAACGAAACTATACAAGTAACGTGGCGCTTACAAGAAAAAAAGGTAACGTGACGCTTACACTTGTTTTCCCCTCTTTTTTTTGAATGTATGTATGTATGTATGTATGCAGTGGGCGCTCGAAAAAGGAAAAAGGAAAAAGAAAGCAGGGGGAAATAGAAAAGGTGGGGTCACGTCGGGCTTTGCTAGGCTAGCTGGAGGCCAAGAAACCGCATGCGCTGTGTGACCGTGACCCCCACGCGCGAAAATGACCGCCTCGCGGGACCACCACGCGCGATCGCTCACCAGGGATGGTGGGTCCACCTGTCGGGGAGGTCCCACGTGCCTGCCACCTTGATCACTATTTTTCTCTCTCCTGCTCTGTTTCTATCTTTGCATCGTCTGGTCTGGAACATTTTTTGACCTTTTTTTTGGGGATAGAAGGCAGTTTTATTATTTTCATTTTCAAAATAACAGGATTACAGTACCGCGATTGAGGGTCTCCATTCGGTGAGGGTAAAACTATACTGCGACATTTAGAATAGTACTTGAACTCCGTAATTCTATGCCACGTGGTGTACTGAGGAATGTTTTGAGCACTGCTACACACCATTTGAATCCCTAGCTGCTAGTATATGTGAGTCACATGATTACAGGCAGGAGGGAAGCAAAACCAACCTTCACAAAATTAGTACAATTTGCCAACCACAATATATTTCGTCCATTTGAGAGTGTGACAAGTCACAAGTGTGACAGCCTGACCAAAATTATCGAGCTTGGAAGCTTGTCTCTCTGAGGTAATCGAGCTTGGCAAGTTGAGTATACCACCAAACGTCTAAACCTGCCTACGTGCAACGGCTGCGCGTGCAACACGTCCGCGGATTTCGCTGGAGAAAAGGAACACGGTACGGCAAAAAGGAGCGCGCACGAATCCGACGCAATCATGCATAGCCCGTCTCACGGGCGGTGGGGCCGGGGAACTGCTGGGGTAGACGGCGAGGGGTTCGTGTTGCATGTGACGGGGTCCGAGGCGGGGCCCGCGGACGGCGGCCATGTGAGCCTGCTGGGGTGTGTCTCCCCTCCCCCGCCGTCTGCTGCGCGCACCCCGCGGGCGCCCATTTTTGCCCGTACCGCGCTCCTGGGAAGCTGGGCTGGGTTGCGCAACTGACGACACTCCCGCCGTTTGCCCGGCCCTGTTTTTGTACGAGTATTATTATTTAATCCTTCCTTTTTCTTTTGCAAGAGGCGGGAGCTCCGTCTTGATTTGCAAGCAAAAGGAAGCTAGCTTAGGGGTTGTTTGGCCAAACTTAGGTTAGCATAATACTAGCATGCATGCATCGGCGAGCTGATGGGTCACCGATCACCAACTTGTGTATGTAATCCAACCATCATGGGGGTTGGGGGCACCACACGTGTGGGTTTGATGTGATGCTTCTTAACCACAAACGACCAATTTCTCCGTGAAACCAAAATTGACTATACTTAACTAATTAACCATACCGACTAGCTAGCTAGCTAGCTGCTCAGACACGATTGATAACGTGGAGGCAAATCAGAGCCAAGTGAATTAATTAACCAACCACACCGGTAACATTTTCCTTTTTGGCATCTCACTCACTCGCCGGTTGCGAATCTACGTGGCACGCAGTACGGTCAGAGCTAGAGAGAGTGCATGTATGCATGTTTTGTTCGGGGTTTACTGTTATTGGCGTTGTTAGGTTAATCAGTTGCTACGTACTACTCCACTGCATTAGCCAGCTGGATTTGGATGCTCTCGCTTGAATGTGCTACAGTGACGCTGGCTGGCTTCCCATGTCGTGTGCCATACTCAAACGTACGCCCGTCCAACATCTTGCATGCCTATCTTCCAGACCAATTAATTCCAACAATAATGTGGTTCTGTTTTGCAACAAAAAAAAAACGCAAAAAGTGGCTCTCTCCCTCGCTCTATACATCTTGTTCATCAAAACTTAGTTTTATTTTCTTCAACAATTTAAACAGTTGAACGGCATCATTGCGGTTAATGTTGGCATAACTTAGTTTTATTTTTCAACACTGAAAACATAGTTTCGATGACAACAAAACTATGTGATCCACCCTAAAAAAACATGTGATCCACGTGCCACCGAATTAATACAATTCAATTGATAATTAAAAGTACTTACTTACGAGTTATGGCTATGGTTATGTAATCATATAATCATTTTATTTTAAAGTTTGGTGTTAGAGCGGATTACCAACTAATTTATTGCTTGGTTTGGATGAGGTGCATATTTTGAAAAACAACGAGCCTCCTTGTCAATTTCTATTAAAGAATCTGCCAGTTTTCCATCTTACATCAGTTCAAAGAAAGCAAAAGTAAGACTAGAACAAAAAGAGAAATCAGGGCATCTCCAACGCTATCCCCTAAAACGAACATGCTATCAGCCCGCGGACCACGTCTGAACACATTCACGGACATGATACGGGAACCGATCATCTAACCCTGTCCCTTAAATAGGCATCAAATCCGAACAACAGAGGTGGGCCAGGCGGACCTAGAGAACAAAGCACATGGGCTTTGAAGACATGTGGTCCAACTAACAGAGGGCCAAACGGACCTCCGCATGGTGTCCGAACTGAGGGGGAGATAATCCCCACCTGAATGCATTACTCATAGGGGGCATGAGTTGCAGTTTACAGGTTTGCTGTAGTGAGCGAGGAGAGGTATTGATGCCATGACATGACGTCGACCTTCTGTTGAGGCACACTAAATCCAGCAGTCCAAAGAATAAAATCATTAACAATGTTTCTAACGGTTACATTGGCAGAGTGAGCTCGGGACTGAACAAGCATTGTTGGCGTTGAGAAGATCATCACCCTACTATGAGCCGGGGGATTGCTAGTGCCCATCCATGAGTCCTGTTGTAGATCTCCACCATCACTTGCTTGATCTTCATGACACTCTCTTCAATAGTTCCTTTCCCTTGGGTTGTCTACAAGACTGCTCAACTGGTGAGGTAGTGACATAAGCTTAAGACAACTGTTAGAGGATCGTCACGCACTTTCATACGAAGGCCTGCTAAATTCCTGGTTTTCCAAATGGTTCAACACAAAGCAGTCTCCTTCATGAGAGCTAGTTTGCGCAGGTCAAGAGGAAACAAGCCTAACTAGGCACCAGTGAAATCATGCACATTCTTCATTTTAAAATAAATAAATAAATAAATCATGCACATCCTTAGGGGGATGAACAAATCAAGAGCACTAAAGACCACTTTCCAGGGAAACTTGACAAGGCTACAGTCAAATGCTCAATTGTCTCCGCACGTCCACATAAGCAACATTGATCATTACCGGTCCATCGGCTTCTGATATGCCCTTTTTTTATCACCGGACACTGAAAATATCATGACTGTCAGGGGTCCTATGGGTTGACAACTTAGTCTTTGTTACATGCGCTCTATGGCGCGTCGCCACCTTTGTCGATGAGAACATTTTGTTTCTAGGACTCTATCAACATACGTAGAGGGTTATATGCATCTTCAATGTAAAGGCCGACGTTGTTAAAGTTTCTGTTTCCTAAAAATGATATTCAGTTTTATACTGAGGTGAGGGTTGGACCAAACATAGCATGTGTACTACGTACATACGTACATGTATATGCATGCATCTGCCACGGATCGGCGGCCGCCGTCTCTCTCAGTGAAGCTATGGCGCCATTCTGTCCGCTGACTTATTACAGAACCAGCCAAGGCATTCATGCATTCATGCATGCATGGCTTTCTCTGGTCGCCCATGAAGCGCCCATTTTCTCTGGAGCAAAACGAGATCTGACAACTCGATCGATCGATCGATCCGCCCGACACATGTAGCTTTCGTGCCAGCTCGAGTTCATGCCATGTACGGCCCTGCAAATCTGATAAAATCATAGGTTTTGTCACACAAAAACCGAACCCAGATTAACCTCGGGCAAGCTAGCCAGGCATGCAGAATAATTCTCAAACTCAAAACGTATACATAGGTTACCATTGACAAACCTCGAGTTTTCGTGAATTCCCTAGCTAGACAGCCGTAGTACACGTACGGACGTACACCCGCACATACGTTCCGCCACGTGAATGCATGTTTACTTAATTAATTGAGCACTAGCTGTCTGCCTTGCAGATCTGAGTAGCCAAAGCCAGGTACCATGTGTTGGATATTTTGATCTAAGCCTAAACTGTGGCTATTATGTTCTAAAGATTAAAGACTAAGGATAAAGCAGAAAGTGAAAATATCTGCTACAGTAAGGTTGCTACAGTAGGGCGGTGGCTACAGTACCTACCTACTCTGATGAGCTGCCCCTGTGCAGCTCACCAGCCAACTCATGTTGTGGGCCCCCCTGGTGTACAGTGCAATCTAATGAATAAAAGGAGAGGAGAGAAGAGCAGATATAGCTGTTGTTTTAGCTGCTGCTGCTCTAAGACAGCATACACATATATACACACTCGTTGAATTCTCTCTCTCTCCATGGCTACTGATCAAGCCAGCACTGGAGCACTGGGAAGGACCCAACACAATCACCTGATCTAACTCTAGGTGGTAAAGGAAGCAAGAAGGAGATGGCAGTATTATCAAACCAAGGTATAACCATCTCCTAATCATTCTTTGTGGCTCAAACTTGAGCTAAATGATCCTGAGGTAACAACAATGGCACCAGAGCCATGTAGCATCAAGTCTGAGCCCTACATGCTTAAATTCATACTTGAGATCAAGCTGTTCTTCTCTCTCTATGATCAAGTATCAAGCTGTTCTTCTGTTCATGCTTGGTCAATTAAGTTCATGATTGGATTTATGCTGTTTCTTATGTTCAAGCATGGCTTGAACTTAGTTAAAGCCTTGTGAGGAACAGATCAAGTTTGATCTGTTGTTTAAAGTCTAAGTTCAAGCTGTTCTACATATCTTTGATAAGCTTGAGTTTCATTTAGCCCTAAATTCCTGAAGACTCAGCCCTAACAGATTATGTGATGCTTATGGGGGTTTTCAATTTTGATGTTGTTTAAAATGGACTAATGCATCTAAGTAAAATCCCCAATTTCTGGGAAATCCTAGAATTGAAATTTCCCAGTTTTCCTTCTAATTAGGATCAAGGGTTTCAACTTATGTTTTAAATCAGTGGGGAAATGAACTAATTATGATTAAACCTAATGATTTTCCCCAAATTTTTGGAACCCTAGCTAAAGAAATCATTCAATTTCTCCCCTGTTTTGATGTTATGGTTTCGGATAAAGCTTAATTAAGTGGGGGTTGAAGTGGTTTGAACCTGATTCTAATACAATCCCCAATTGCTGAAACCCTAGCTTATGAAATCCCAAATTAGGTCGAACCCTAGCACAAATCCTAATGATGATAATCTAAAGGCAGTGGATTTACCTCATGGGTGCGGTGCTTGTCGCCGTCGTGCGCCTTCGCCATCGCCGAGCTTGGGCTTGTCCCGAGCCCTTTAGCCATCCACTGCATCGGCTGCTGGCTGGGCCACTCAGCGCACTCGTCGTCGTTGGGTGACCACCACCGTGCCGGACCTGGCGCTGGCAGACGCCACCGTCTTGGGGATGCCCGAGTACGCGCGCGTTCGCCTCACCAGAGGTGCCGCCCGGAGCCGCTCGACGGAGCTGCGCGCTGGCCAGAGCTGCACGCAGTTCCGCCGAGAGGGCCTGGATGACACCACTGTTACCCCGCCGTGGTTGACCATGCCGCCGCATCTCTCCATCTCTCTCGCTTGCGGGAGCGGGTGGGAGGAGCGTAAAGTGGATCGGGGGGAATGAGCTAGGGTTCGCAGGGGGGAGGTGTTGTGCGCGTTGTTTTGTTCGTCTCGCGCGCGATCCTGACCTTCAGATTTGATCCGACGGCTTGTAACGGCCAGCGGTGGCAGCAGCTGGGCCGGCCCAAGCGGTAGGCCTGGATGCCAAAGGGAGCCAGAGGGGGCTGGCTGTGCTGGCTGGAGCTTATCTGGCCCAGCTCAGCAGCATTTTTTAGCCCAAGAAAAAAAACTTACGTTTTTTGATGGGCTAAAGAAAATGTTCTGTTATGGGCAGAAATAAATTCAGGAAAAGTGTCAAATATTTTTCTTGATAATGTTCAAATTTTATGCAATAAAGTGAACATTTTTTTGGGGCTAAATTTGATGCAAGAATTACTATGGTTGTTTTGGTAATTTAATCCCTAAATATTATAATTCTTATAATGTTTCGGTATGTCATATTATGCCATACTAGTTTTATTTATGCTGCTATGTTATTATGTTCAATCTATTTTCCATCATGGCATTTTATTTTAATGTTGAATTATATCATGACCATTATGGAATTATGTTGCAATTCAAGTATGTTCATTTATTTTTCTTTTATGGCATTTTATGATCATGATAATTACTACTATATTCTTATGCCATGTTTAATGACCATCATGGTATTATGTTATTTTAATGTCTTCTAAATCAATTATGTTATGATTAATTATTTCAAGGTATTTTATCATGTCTTGATCCCAAAATAATGATATTTCATTTAAGTTTATGATGTTCTTCTCTAATCAACTTTCCCATTAGAGAGCTTTAAGCTTTTAATTTTAATGTGGCCTCAATTGAATAATTTTTTGAGCAATCAAATTAAGTTGGGGTTTTTATGCTCTTTATGAGCAATTATGTCAATTATGGTTATAGCCCTAAAATAACTAAAGACCGTTGCTCAAAATATACATAATGTGTTATCTTGAATGAGGCCCTTTTATGTTAATGATGTTCCCCAAAATTCAATCAATGATTGATTTATTTAAGAAACTAAGTGGCTTTTTGATCTTAATTACGACTAAATTTGTGGGCATAAGAATACCTAATGCTGACTTTTCATGGGTATGTTCTAATAAAACCATGGATTGTCATAATTTATTGCCCACTAAAGAAAAGAAAAAAACGTCCTTAAGCTATACATAATTAATGAGGCTGTTTTATTAAATGTCTCTGATTAATTAAGTGTGGTCTGTATTTACCATTATGGCCAAAGCTGATTGGTGGGTACATGACTGCAAAATTTTTATTGTTCTTGTCCACTTCTGACCAAAGTTGACGTGGACTAGTTCAATAAAAGAAGAATAAAGAGACATGATTATAATTATGTGTGGTTGATGTTTGTCATCCTGGCCAAAGCTGGTTGACGAATATCTGACTGCAAAACATTTTACTGCTCTTGCTCACTTCTGGCCAAAGCTGATGTGAGTTGGATCAGTAAAAGAAGTTTGAAGAGACCATAAAGTGTGATTGGTATTTGTTATTCTGGCCAAAGCTGATTAATGAATACTTGATCACAAATTTTTGTTGCTATGATACACTTCTGGCCAAAGCTGATGTGGATCATATCAACAAAAGAAGTTTATGATCTGGGAAAAAGAATGCTCGTGCATAAGGCATTTGGACAATTTTTTTTTAAATAGGCCACAAATATTAAAGTACTTTTGGGGAATTGAACTAAAGGACATAAATCAATTAATTGATTATTAAGTTGTTGTAAGTTTATACTTACAATTGAATTGTATGCTTCCGCAATCAAGTGCCTCTGATTAATGTTATGATTCATGGATATATATAAATTCATTAAGTTTTAATTATAGCCATAAGTCATTTAATTAAATCCCAGATCAATTAATTTTTTGAAAGGTATAAGTTTCTATGATCATTATCATGATCACTAAAGTTGTCTCCAATTAAGGTGGAACCAAAGGGAAATTTTAGTTGGAGATTTAATGTTATTTTGGGATAAGTTGTGGCACATGAATTCATTCTAACCAAAGTTGATTGGATACATGTGACATTCCCTAAAGATTGATGTTTACATTTATCCCTATTGCTAATGTTTTCCAGTTCAGCCATAAGTTCTTCGGCTGATTTAATGTTTCTCATAAATAATGATTTAAGTTTATGAATATATAATTATCTCATGAGGTCATACATAATGAAAATTAATAAGCTCCCATTAAAGAAGCTTTGACTACTAAGGCATTGACAAGAATTCAATAAATTTCTTGTCTATTAATATCAGTTGGGAGCATAACCCAATAAGGATCTGGGGGAGTATGCCAGTAAGGATCTAGGGGAGTAATTCCCTAGTTCAGTCATAATAAAGTTATTTCTGGCATTAATGAAGAAGCTTGAAAGGCTTCTTAAAATCCTATGAGATCATATTGATCATAAGAATACTCAAGTTTTAAGGTTCGTAACATGATGAGTTTACGGAGCTTTTGAGTTCACTTTATTATGTTATTTATGATAAAGTGCATAAAGTGGACTGGAATTAAGCTCAAAGAAATTTGTATCCATAAGAAAATTGGATACCATAAGTATGATGTTATTATTGTAACACCCCCAGTGGTTAACTACAGTAATCACCCTTTTGATTATGCCATGTCATCATGATTATCAGTGCCTAAACATCATTTGCATCATATAGCATTTCAACTCCTAACTCAGAATCCAAATTTAAATGAAAGTGGAAAATAAAAGTTGTTCAAATTTGAAAACTAAATTGTTCATTAAATGGCAAATATTCCAGAGACTATTCTAAAATTGTAACCAACATTTAATAAATTAATTAAGTAACTCTAACAGTGCCAAAACAGCAGTATTTAAACCCCCTTTTGTTTTATAAAATTGCACATGAAATGGTATGGGCTCAAAACCATTTTATGGCATTAGTAGATTATGCACTGGAGTTTTGTGACTAGTTCACATATTTTACAAAACTAATTGTGAGGCCACACGTTATTGCAAAAACAGAAAACAGAGAATAGGAATAAAGAAAAAAAAAGAAAGAGCAGCCCCCCCCCCCGACTGGGCCAAGCCCAGCTGGCCACTCCAGCCGGACCAGCCGAACCGGCCCACCTCCCCTCCTACTAACCCCCATCCCCACCCGAGCGAAACCCTAACCCCCACCCCGCTCCCTTGTTTCCCCCCTCTCTCCCGATCCAGATCGGGGCACGGCGCTGCCCAGCGCCCGACGCCGCCCCACGCGCGCCCCCGACCCCGTCGCCGTCGCCGGTCGCCATCGCCGCGCGGCCTCGCCTCGTCGTCGACCCCGGCGCCGCCCCATCGTCGGACCTCGCTGCACCCCGTCGCTCCTCCTCGCCTCTCCCTCGCCGGCCACATCGCGCCCACTGCCCCGTTCCCTGCATCCTCCCCGTGAGCCACGCCCCTCCTCGCTCCCTCCCTCTCCCTCGCGCGCTCGCGCTCGTCACTGCCGCCGCGCGCCCGACGCCACGCTCCCAGCGCCCGTCCCGCGGTCGCCACGCCCGCTCCCCGCCACGCTCCGGCCAGGCTCCGCCCCGCGCGCGCCCGGGCCGCGCCCTGCTGCCGCTGGCCTGCTTGCTCCTCCCCGTGGCCGCGCCTCCGTCGCACGTCGCCGTCGCCGCTGCCTGCTTCTGCTCCTGCCTCTGCTGCGCGCGCACCTCGCCGGTCCCGGCCTCGCACCGCGGTGCCTCGCACCGAGCCGCTCCGCACCAGCCTCTGCTACCGCGCGCCGGCGCCCCCGCGAGGCCACGGCCTCTCCTAGTCCCCCCTGGCCACGCCCCGCCGCGCCCGCGCTGCGCACGCGCGCCGCGCCCGCACGCCCGTGGCCTATGGGCCACCGACAGATGGGCCCGGTGCCTCCCTGACTATGACACGCGGGGGCCACGCCCAAAACGTTTAATAAAAAAAAATAAAAAATAAAAATAAATAAAATTAATTAATTAGTTAATTAATTAAATTAATTAATCCTGATTAGGTTAATCTAATTAAGTAGTTAGTGTTAATTAAATAGTAAATTAATTAGTTAACCACTAATTAACCTAACAGCCTATGACAGGTGGGACCCACTGGTCCTGACGTCATGTTGACGTCATGCTGACGTCAGCAAGACACTGTTTCGGATAATGTTGATTTAAATAATTAAATAAATTCCAGAAATTAATAAAAACTTTAGAAAATCATATTAAATAATCCGTAACTCCGATGGAAAAACTTTGTACATGAAAATTGCTCAGAACGACGAGACGAATCCGAATACGCGGTCCGTTCGTCTGTCACGCGTCCCTAACTATCCGAACTTGCAACCGTTCCCCTCTTATCCTCTGTCCGATAATTCCAAAGACCCGGGAAATATCGTCAGATATTCTCCCGCTCCGTCTGATACGTGTGATGCTGCGTTAGACTACCCCTAGCACCGTGTATCGTATTTGTCATGCTCATGTTTGCTCTATATTTATACTGTTTCCTCCCCCTCTTCTCTCTCGATAGCCCCCGACCCCGACGTCGTCCCCGAGACCGACGCAGCTCCGGATCCCGAAGACACCATAGACGACCTTGCCCTTGCCGCCGAGCAACCAGGCAAGCCCCCCCCTTTGATCATCCCGATATCGCCCATTCTATTTCTCATGCTTGCATTAGAATTGCTGCTGCTGCTGCTGCTTTACCTATTCTGATGCATAGCCTGTTCATTGTAACCTGCTGTTGATAATTACCTGCATATCCTAAACTATTTAGTCTAGGCTGGGTAGGGACCTATCAGTGACCCCACTTATCCCGACTGCCGCGCTGGATTGTCAGAAGACCCGATCAACGGGATTGAACACCAGGCCCCGACACCGCACATCACCCCCCCTTAGTTGTAACGACACTGCAGCGTTACAATCGAGTGCCGAGGGTGAAACCTCATATAGCACTTCTGATGTTAACTCTGTAGAGTAGCTATTCGGTCGTGGTCATCGAGGGTGATTCCTCCTTCGCCACTTCCGGTAACGACGCTGTCGTGCAACACATCAAGTGTGAACCCATCGAGGGTGAATCCTCCGAGTTCACCTTGACAGACACATCGAGTAGGAATCCAACGAGGGTGATACCTCGGATTCCCCTGATGTTATAGACACACGGATACTTGGACTTTACACTGTTCCTTGGATAGGCGGGTCGGCCCTGAGGGGTACCCGTGTGCGCCTGAGAGGCGAGTGTTGTGAAGATGGGTGCCAGTGTGGTGCCCGAGTGGTGAATACGAGGCGCGGCCGGGCATTCTTAACCCTTGCAGCAAGTCCTCGAGACGGGGCGACGGGGTCACATCTTTCGTGAGTCTCTGCTCGTTACCGCAAGCCCTAGTCCATTAATGATTTGGATATTTGATCCAAGCAGGCCTCTGGCCTGATAGCACTAACCATCACGTGGGCATAGTATGGGCGTTCTGCATCGTATGCATCAGCCGAAAGCTCTGTCAGACGTCTAGTTCAGCATGGCGGCACGGACGGACCGGCGCCTTCCTGTAGTGTTGGTGCCTGGCTTCACCGTGTGCGCAACGACCCGGAGGGCGAGGGGCGATGGCCAAGACCCCCTTGCGCTTAGGATGTAGACCGGCGGGGACCTCTCTGCTGAGCTGTAGGTAGGGTTGCGATGTGTCGTTTGGCCGAGGCCGGGCATGACCCAGGAAAGTGTGTCCGGCCGGAGTTAATCGAGCGTGTTGGGTAAGTTGGTGCACCCCTGCAGGGAAGAATACTTCTATCGATAGCCGGTCCTACGGTAAAGGACACTCGGAGTTGTATCCCGATCGATACAACTAGAACTGGATACCTGTGATGAGACCTGTATGTATGGCTCTGGGATGGCTTCTCGCAGGGAGTCGAGAAGGGATCTCCGGACGAGGTTAATGACTGTATGGCTCTGGGATTGCTTTCTCGCAGGTAGTCGAGAAAGGATCTCTGGGTGAGGTTGAGACTTAATGATACTGCTACATTATATTGTACTGTTCTACTCTCTTCTACTGCTGCAAGACCGCTGAAGATGCTAGTCTTCGATAGGACTAGGCCTTCTCTCTATTCTGGCATTTCTGCAGCCCAGTCCACATATACAGCCTCCCCTTGAAAATGTTGCATATGTAGTGTAGATCCTTGCTTGCTGAGTACTTTTGAGTACTCACGGTTGCTTTGTTTTCCTTTTCTCCCCATATCAGTTTGATGTGACCAAGATGACGGAGCCCCTGAGACAGATGCCCCGTCGATCGTCTACTACTACTACCCAGAGGATGGATACCACTACGAGTTGACTGATGACCAGGAGTAGGATCGGAGGGTCCCAGGCAGGAGGCCTACGCCTTTCGATCGTAGTGTTTTATTTTGCCCCGCCTTTCTAAAGGCCTATCTGTGCTTTCTTTTATATCTGTACTCAGATATCTGATGCTTCCGCTGACGCTTGTTCGCAAGCTTATGTATTCGAGCCCTCGAGGCCCCTGGCTTGTAATATAAAGCTTGTATGACTTTATTTATGTTTTAGAGTTGTGTTGTGATATCTTCCCGTGAGTCCTTAGGCTTGATCGTGTGCATTTGCGTGTATGATTAGTGCACGATTAAGCAGGGGGCGTCACAATTATGGCCTCGTGAACGAAAAGGTTTGAGGTGAAGTATTTTAAAGTTGGATCGGAGGCTAATGTTAAGGCTAATGGAAGTTTTCCGTTAGCACACAATGAAGTCATGTATCCTCCATTCCTATAATGTAATTTATATTATTAACTTTATGGACTTCTTCTATAAAAGTGGAATATTTATTGTGGAAGTTCGTCGAAATGTTGAGCAATAGCTCCGTCCACATTTCGAGGGGGAGCAGTTGAACTTCCAGGTATGTTTTATCCCACTCTTAAGAAATTTTATGGTCATATTATGATCCTTATGTTTTGAAGAAATTCAAATTGAATCTATAAATAAAAGTTTTGCATTTATTAAGTACCACTTCTAGTCAAACTTTCTTAAGTTTTCATTTTGAGTTTCCATCTCTTAAAGGTATTATTGTTATTATTACCTTAGTGCATGATGATTATGGTGATAAGGACAATTAAATTGTCCTTTTAATGTTAATGCCATATGATTAGTCATTAAGTTCATTCTAATGTTTATGTCATATTAAGTGATAAATCTTGCATAAGTTTCTCTCTTAAGCAAGATAAAAGATTTAATTATGCTCTCCATAATGATCCTCCTAAAGCATTAAAGGAGGATGAGGAAAATTATGATACTCTGAAATAGAGTATGATGTTGAAAAAACTAAAGGGGGAGCGGTTAAATTACAAGGGCTTTATGGCAATTAAGAGCTCCACTGTTAACATTATTAATGGAGCTATTCCTAACTCCCAGACCGCCAAGGTAATCCTTGGCAAAAGTTCCTATTAAAGTTTAAGCAACACGTCTTGCTAAAAGACTTGTTGAAAGAAATTTAATGCAAATGGGAGTTTGAGGAAATAAATTATCAAAAAGGTGAAATGTGATCACCATTTTAGAGATGGAAATTTCATAAAGTTTTTCCTTTTTAAAGGAATCAATTATGATGATTGATCAGTTTTAAGACAATAAGTATCTGATAGTGGTACAAAGCTCAATAAGGAATAAGTTCGATAAGGAATTTATGTTTGGTCAATATTATGTTGACTATAAGCAATAGGGATATTGCATAAGACCTGAGGGTTTTTCCTCGGGGTACTAAGTTAATCTTGGTGATGTTTCTTATGTCTTAAAGATTCACTGAGATTGGTCCATAAAGGGGGGGTATTGAAGTTCATTCTAAAGTTTTATGTCTACTCCCTCAAAGGGCAATAGGTTTTCTTTATGTTGTCACTAATGCTTAAGTTATTATGTGCCCTTTTAAGTCTATGAGATCGGGATAACTGGCAGACAAAAGTCCAGGACTGGACCCCTGGAAAATTGTTAAGAAAAGCTTTGCCTTGTTGGCATAAGCACTAAAGTTATGATGTGTGATACATCACACTAAGGGATTGCATGCTTATGTTTTAACATATAAGGTGACCACCAAGTTGTGGACCGTTAAGGTAATTGGCAAGGTGTGAATTTATGAAAGTTTTATCCACAAAAGTTTCACCCTTGCGGGGGAGCCATATTGTGGAATGGTTTTACCCAATTCTCTTAAGACATCATCAAGAATGCAAAATAAAGTTGTGGCATGCTTTAATCCCTAATCTTTTAAGATATGGATTTATGTCCCTGATCCATATGAATTTAAAGAATGAGGAGTTTTCTTAAGACTATTTATCCCGGAACTTATTATGTAAGAGTGCAGATTATTCGAGTAACATGTCAAAAGGTATCTGTCAGACCTATGACATTGTGAAAGATTAATTCCAGAATCAAACATATTCAAGGCCTTGATGAATTAAGTTTTAAGGCTCAACAAATAAGCATTAAATCTAAGGCATAAGTGTTGAGCATTATATGAGGTTAATGTCTTGATGCTCAAGTATTATGTTAAAGATATTAAAGCTAAGTATCATGTTTAAAGAGGCTTGCCTTCTAATATTGCCGGCATAAAGATTAAATGGCAGCCTATTATTAAGGGACAAATAATGATTCTGGAAACAAAATATATATTTCTCTTCTTTTCAAAGGCGCGCGCATAAGAATATGTATAAGAATATATGAAGAGAAACTGCACTCTTGGGACCATTGCAACACCATCTCCCCACAAACCTAAGGGGGTTTGTTTCTTTGATGGAATGATGTACTCTGGCCAATTAGATCAATGGTACTTAATTGACCTTTGTATCTTATTGGCTCTGTATAAGTTCCAACAAAGAAATGAGCTCACAAGTAATAAGTAAGAATTAAGATTATGGAGCTCCTAAGTTAAAGAAGTTTCATTTCAAGATAAGGTGGTATATTGTAGTAACTGGGTTCTACGGTATTAACTGACCGTTGCAATCCTGTTATCTCGTATACCATTTCGTCGAGAAGTGGACTTATAAGTTTAGCCTTACGATCAAGGGGGAGAATGTTGGATATTTTGATCTAAGCCTAAACTGTAGCTATTATGTTCTAAAGATTAAAGACTAAGGATAAAGCAGAAAGTGAAAATATCTGCTACAGTAAGGTTGCTACAGTAGGGCGGTGGCTACAGTACCTACCTACTCTGATGAGCTGCCCTAATCAGGGGCAGCTCACCAGCCAACTCATGGTGTGGGCCCCCCTGGTGTACAGTGCAATCTAATGAATAAAAGGAGAGGAAAGAAGAGCAGATATAGCTGTTGTTTTAGCTGCTGCTGCTCTAAGACAGCATACACATATATACACACTCGTTGAATTCTCTCTCTCTCCACTGGGAAGGACCCAACACAATCACCTGATCTAACTCTAGGTGGTAAAGGAAGCAAGAAGGAGATGACAGTATTATCAAACCAAGGTATAACCATCTCCTAGTCATTCTTTGTGCCTCAAACTTGAGCTAAATGATCCTGAGGTAACAACACCATGAACACTGGACGTGCGGTACTGACTCGAGTAGGCGTGTTAATTTACGTGGTTTGGAATGACCGGAGGTCTGGAGTACTACTACTCTATAATCCTACTACTAATATATGTATATGCTTAGTTAATTCGCCGACATTTTTATAGGTACGTACGTGTTTGCATCTGTGTTACCCCGGTCCAGGGCATGCCATGCAAGAAATGCGCGCGATCCACGCATGTGTTCGCGCGAGACGCATGCGATGCAACCCACAACAAGATACATCGCACCAAGCAGCTGCTCGTGATCTGCGAATGTACGGCTTGCTCCCTGCATGCGTACATACGTGTGCGTTGTTCATTTGACAGGCGAGAGCACTTTAGTCTCGAGCTAATTAATTTACTCTGCATCGATCTTCACATGCATGATGCATTTTTCTTTTGTGAGTGGACATGCATGCATGTCTTGGTGGTATTATTTCACGAGTGCTCGTACATTAGTTCGATTGGTGAGAGCACTTTAGCATAACTTTAAAAGAAATGCAATGTAAATCATGATGGTTAACTTGGCTCACGGGTGCAAATACAGTCCAAAATAGCTCGTGCCGCTGCCTTTGGCTACCATGGCATGTTCGAACTTTTCGGGCCGAGGAGGATAATTTATCCTCTTAGACCGTTTGTGAGTTCGATTAGATGCAATTAGACGCCTATTTTTCCCTCTAAAGGATTATAGAGGATCGATTATAGATGCTCTTAGTCTGGGTTTGGTCATGCCAGGCGAGGAACAAGAGAACCCACAACGACTGTTGGATTGGGCAAAACCCACACAGCCTTTGAGGTGGAGTTTACGTGCTGACTTGGGATACGAGGGAGAGATGATTGTAAAATGTATACGTGACCATTAGATACAATCTTGCCCTTTTGCATATAAAAAATTCAATATTTTCTATGCAAATACAATATACTATAATATATATTTCACGGGTGAGGCTTCTGATAATGATTTTACCTATAAACCCGATAACTAAAGACAAAACTTAGTGTGGAGTAGGGGGTTTGTGCAAATGCCTCGCGGTGAAGCAGTAGGACGCAGACATCACAGCCTACTGCTATCCTTTTGCTATCCCTGAACTGTCTGAGAACTAATCACTGTAGATCCAAAATTCTTGCTTGATCCAGAATGAGAATGTTAATTTCCACTTAGAAGGGATTAGAACGTTAATCAATCTCGGGTCTGATCGAGACGGCCGAGCCGATAGATCTAGACCACGTACACCCGATGGATCATCAATGCGAGGCTCATGTATGATTGCTCGCATTACTTGCTACAGTGTGCAATGCATCTAATCAAAGCTGCGTACGTGCATATAGACTTGCTTACTACGACTAATCAATGTGGAAGAAAAGAAAGAAATAGAGCAGCGTGGTGTGGGTTGAGTTGGAGCATTCACGCATGCATTCATGTCCGCCTTGTTGGCGACAAAGCTTGGACGTACCGGTAGGGGGACGTCGTCCAAACCAGCCGCGATCCTTCTCTTCTCGCCGGCCAGTGGCTGACGGCGATCGTTCCACAGGGATTAGTAGACTCTAGATATAAAATCCCTATATATAAACTAACACTGCCCTAATTACGATTTCCCGTCTTGTCTAGTATATCTATATCGAGAGCCTGAAGCCTGTCGCCCGTGTAGGATCCAGCGTGCAGTCACGTCAAACTTTGCACTATCTCAGTTCTGCGTGATTGTCATGCATGTAACTAACTGTAGTATATATAAACAAGAATTATCACTAATCAAATTAAGGCGTTCAGACTTCAAACGCTAGCTAGGTAGCTTGATCGTTATGTACGTCTGTGTCAACTGTCAAGTGAGTGTAGATAATGAACATCAGGGTTGAAGCCCTTGTCGGCTTTGTTGGAGCGTGTCAAGATCAAGGGCAGCTTCTGACCGATCGTCCGTGACAGTGAGCGTGTGGGGGATCCCTGTACGCACGAGCGCGCGCGCGTCCCCGTCCTTGACAGGACGCACGCACACGTACGTGTGTGCGCCATCGATCGACACCAACCTTGCGAATTTTTTTATTAATTTGCGGCAGCTGACATCTCACTTGTCACTAGATCGATCGCAGTCATTGGCCATGCATGCATCTAGAGACTACAGTGGATGCACACCCTCCCCCTTGGTCCATCTTTTGAGAGAGATGTACAGAGGTTGATCGAGACACGTGCGCATGCTTGACCAATCCCACACATTCTATATTTGCCTCCTATTACACACCAACCAAACCTATACTGGCCTGTTGTGTAAATGGTTTTCTTTGATCACTCGACTAGGTCTCATCCGAAAAAATATTCCTGGCCAAAAACACCCGCCCAGATAAAATGGAAACCTAGTGATTCTCACTTTCTCTGTGAGCATTATGAAGGTCAAGTGGAATTTCTTGTGCTTTGGGACCATTCGTATATCCAAGATGCTGCTCACAAGTGTGTATTGGGCAAGATACTTGGCTAGGTATTGTTGGATCCTCCATGATCATTTAGCATAAATTTGAGCCACAAACTTATCAGGAGATGTAAATTACCTTGTTCTGAAGGTCCTGCCATCTCCTTCTTAGTAAATCTGCACCACCTAGAAACCAGATCAGGTGGCAGTGAAGGAACTTCCCAGTGCTCCTGTGCAAGCTTGATCAGCAGCTTGTTCTTGAGAGAGAGAGGAAGAGATGGATGTGTGTGTGAGTGGCTTGCTTAGAGCAGCAGCAGCCGGCCATCTCTCCTCTTATCCTTATCCCCCAGTTTTCTTTAATGCATAGTGCACCAGGGGGCCTCCACCTGGTTGGAGAGGAGCTGCCCCTGATCAGGGCAGCTCAGCAGTGAACTGTAGCTGGCTACAGTATCCACCGCCCTACTGTAGCTCATTAGATTAATTCTTAATCTTTAACCTTAGAAACATAACAGCCATAGTTAGTCTTTAAGATCATAATATCCAACATTCTCCCCCTTGATCGTAAGGCTAACATTATAAGCTCATCTTTCAACAAAATAACGCATCAAGACGAAAAGATTGCAGTGGTCAATTAAGTACCACTGAACCCAGTGACTATGATACATCATTCCATATCAAAATGAAACTTCTTATACTTATGAGCTCCATAAACTTTATTCACATAAACCATCAACTTAATTTACATTATTCTTTACATAAGCATCATAAACATTACAAACATTACAGGCTCATCTCTTGATAAAATGGTACACCAAGACAATAGATTACAACAGTCAATTAAGTACTGCTGAACCAATTGACTATGGTTCCCATTTGATCTCAAAATGAACCCATTCGGGGAGATGGTGTCATAACGGTCCCAACTTTGCCAGGATCAAAGGCTTTCAACCAAACCCATACCGGTAATGTGCTCTCTGAAAACACTGGGTGGTAAGCCTTTCGTGAGCGGATCCACCAACATCAACTTAGTATTGATGTATCTGACATTAATTGTCTGATCCTGGACTCTGTCTTTCACAACAAGAAACTTGATGTCAATGTGCTTGGCAGCATCACTTGACTTGTTGTTACTCGAAAATATCACTGCGGGTTGATTATCGCAGTAGAGTGTGATTGGCCTGGAAATGCTATCAATCACTCTCAGTCCCGGGATAAAATTCTTCAGCCATACTGCCTGCCCGGTGGCCTCAAAACATGCTACAAATTCTGCCTGCATTATCGACGATGCAATGACAGTTTGTTTGGAGCTTTTCCACGATATAGCTCCATTTGCGAGGGTGAAGACATAACCTGACGTGGATTTCTTAGTATCAACACACCCCGCAAAATCAGCATCTGAATAACCCACCACCTCGAGGTTATCAGATTTCTTATATGTAAGCATGAGGCCTTTAGTGCCTTGCAAGTAACGCAAGACTTTCTTAGCAGCCTTCCAGTGATCCAGACCTGGATTAGACTGATATCTGCCAAGCATCCCGGTCACGAATGCTAAATCAGGGCGAGTGCACACTTGTGCATACATAATGCTTCCAACAATTGAGGCATAAGGAATTGACTTCATCTGCGCAGATTCATCATTATTTCTTGGGCACTGAAAAGTCCCAAATTTATCGCCCTTAACAACAGGAGCAGGCGAGGCTGAGCACTTATGCATATTGTACTTTTTCAGTACCTTTTCAACATATGCTCTCTAAGACAGCCCCAAGGTCCCTCTGGATCTATCTCGGTGAATTTCAATTCCTAAAACATAACCTGCTTCACCGAGATCCTTCATATCAAATTTCGAGGATAAAAACCTCTTAGTTTCCAGCAGCATATTTTTGTCACTGCTGGCTAAAAGTATGTCATCAACATACAGTATCAGGAAGATAAAATTACTCCCCCTGAACTTGACATAAACACAATTGTCCACTTTATTCTCTTCAAAACCAAATTTCCTTATTACTTCATCAAACTTGAGATACCATTCCCTTGATGCTTGTTTCAAGCCATAGATGAATTTCTTCAGATGACATCCTAAATGTTCATTCCCTTCCACAACAAAACCTTCCGGTTGTGCCATGTATACATTCTCACGTAAGTCACCATTTAGAAATGCCGTTTTGACACCCATTTGATGCAGCTCCAAATCATAATGGGCCACAAGTGACACCCGTCTCTTCTAAAACCTCATTCAGATGTCAGGATAACCAATAAAATGGCAACTGACTGTCTTGGGGTCTAATTTTTCCATAATTGGATTGAAAATCCTTGCTTCAGCTGGACAGCCCCATACATGAAAATAATTCAGGGTCGGTTTCCTCCCAGTCCATAATTCATACGGTGTTTTAGGCACCGATTTACTGGGAACCCTATTGAGAATATGTGCCGCTGTCTTAAGGGCTTCCATCCATAAATTTATCGGCAAAGTGGAGTGGCTTAACATACTTCGCACCATATCCATAAGAGTGCGGTTCCGCCTTTCAGCCACCCCATTTTGCTGAGGTTCGCCCGATGCTGAATACTGGGCCATAATGCCATTTTCCTGTAGATATTTTGCAAATGGTCCAGGAGTTTGGCCATAAGTAGTATGTCTGCCGTAGTACTCACCACCACGATCAGATCTCACAACTTTAATCCTTTTGTTACTTTGATTTTCAACCTCAGCTTTGAAAATCTTGAACTTGTCTAATGCCTCTGCTCTTTCTTTAATGGGATAAATATATCCATAACGGGAGAAATCATCGGTGAACGTTATGAAGGAATTAAAACCATCCACCGATCTCACATTAAATGGACCACATATATCCGTGTGAATTATTTCCAAAACTCCCGTGCTTCGGTTTGCACCTTTCTTAATTTGCTTCGCATATTTTCCTTTGATGCAGTCGATGCAATGATCAACATCCGCATTTGAAAAATCGAGAGAAGGAAGAACTTGATCTTTAATGAGACGCTCAATCCTCCCCCTCGAAATATGGCCTAACCGATAGTGCCATAATTTCGAAGAAGTCTCATTATCATTGCGCTTGCGTTTGGTACTGACATTCATATTCGAGGTACAACCCACATTATTCACATCATCACAGAGGGAAATTACATAAAGTTTGTCTTGTCTGAAGGCAAGACCAACATTATTACTGTCATACATAATTATACATTGCTTACTCCCAAAGTGACAAACATAACCATCATCATCTAAGCATGAAACAGAAACTAAATTCCGTTTCATTGAGGGTACATAAAGAACATCATGAAGTAGAAGCTTGAAGCCGGTATGAAGTATGAGAGTAAAATCTCCAAGTGCCTCGGCGTCAGCTTCAACACCATTAGCAACTCTAATGGTTCTTTCCCCTCTTTTTAGGGTCCTCCTCATATGGAATCCCTGCAACGAGTTTGAAATATGAATCGTCGCACCTGAATCAATCCACCAAGTGTTGGTGGCATAATTAACATAAAGGGATTCTTCAACAAAAGTAATTACATCAGTACCTTTATTGTTGAGCCATCTCTTAAAACCAAAGCAATCCTTTTGCTTATGCCCACCTTTTCCACAAAAGTGGCATCCATCGGGATCTTTCCCTTCCTCATTAGGAGCTTTTTCAGGCTTCTTTGGTTGAGAGCTTTTGGAAGACTGGCCTTTATCCTTAAATTTATTAGGCTTAGGCTTCATATAATTTTTCACAAATTTATTGTACCTCTTCTTTTGTGAAACCTTGAATTGATTTGCATGCTCAATTCTGTCAGCCTTTAGCCTTTTTTCTTCTTGCACACAGCGTGCCATCATTTCATCAATGCTCCATTTCACATCCATTGCATTATAGTTAATCACAAATGGAGCGAACTCTTGGGGCAGAGATGACATAATAAAATGGACAAGAAAACCATCAGAGATTTCCATTTCCATAGTCTTGAGTTTGGCAGCCATGTTGCATTTCTTCATGATATGCTCTCGAAGACTTCCAGTGGGATCATACTTTTCATCAATTAGTCTCCTAATAAGACTTGTTGCATAAACCTTAGAAGACCCCTTAAATTGATGCTCAATTTTCGTAAAATACCCTTTAGCTGTCTCACAGTCAGAAAGGGCTCCCCTCATACTCTGTGTAATGGAACCCTTTATCATCATAAGGCATTTGCGATTAGAGTCATCCCACTTAGCCTTCGTAACATCATAATCCTTCTTGAGGGCATCATAATTTTCATCATTTTCTTTAGGTGCCTCAGGAGGATCATTAAGGAGAGCATAATCAATATTGAGTAAGGCCATCGTTATTTCAAGTTTCTCCTTCCATGTAGCATAATTGCTACCATTAAGTTGCTCAATGCCATTAAGCATTCCAGCAATATGAGAGACATTAGGTGCTGCAAAAGAAAATTCAAAATGCTTTAGTAAGCATCATCATCATATTTAAATTTTATTGATCATGTTCAAATCAGCTTTGGCCAGAGATGAAAATGAACAACAAAATTTTGTGGACAAATATTCATCAATTAGCTTTGGCCAAATTGATAAATAAAAGCCACACTTTAATGATCCTCACTTTATTAGTTTCTTCTACTAACCCGGTTCACATCAGCTTTGGCCAGAAGTGAAACGGATTAATAAAAGAATTTTGTGATTTAAATGCCCGTCAAACAACTTTGGTCAGAATGACAAAGCATAAAACCACACTTAATTTGAGGATCTATTAAACTTTATTTCGCAGCGAAAACATTATTTCATAATGCTCACACTAATTTTCATCATCAAAATAAAAAACACCATAATGGAAAATAACTTAACATAATTAATTTGCAGCAAGAATAATTTAAACATGGCATGGCTTGACACATTAAAATATAACAGAAATTAAATATTTAAAGAATTAAATTGTTAAAATCGACATAATAATTCATACATCAAATTTAGCCCTAAAAATGTTCACTTTATTGCATAAATGTGAACATTATCAGGAAAAACATCTGACATTTTTTTCCTGAGTTTATTTCTGTTCTCAACAGAGAATTTTCTTTAGCCCTTTTTTTGGGCAAAATAGTTTGCCACTGAGCTGGGCCGCAATGGCCTGCTGGCCCAGCCGAACCGGCCAGCCACATCAGCCAAAACAGCCGCAGCCCCGAACCCTAACACATTCGCTCCCCTCCCCGATCCCCTTTCTCTCCCACGCAGCAGCGGCGAACGCGAGAGAGAGAGCGAGGAGCAGCGGCGACCGCCGACCAGAAGTGGAGGAGGGTGACGGCGCCGGTGAGTCTCACTCGCCGGGGTCCCGTGCGGCTTTGGCCTGCGCGAGACTCCGTCGAGCGGGACTATGCCGGCATCCCTGCGGCGGCGGCACACGAGCAGGCGTCCCTGCGACGGCGCAACCGTCTTCCGGCACGGCAGCTAAACCCCAACGACGACGAGCGCGCGAGGAGGCACAGCCACCACCGGTGCAACGGATGGCAAGGCCGCTCGGATGTGAGCCCGAGCGCACCCGCAAACATAAGGAGGTGGCTCCGACGCCGCCGTGGCCAGCGACGACGACGAGGCCCATAAGGTGAGCATCCGCTGCTCTTAAATCATCACCATTAGCATTAGGATTTGCCCCAATTTGGGGAAATTTCATTACTTTAGAGTTAGGGTTCGTCAGAGGATTGGGGAATTTCTTTAGTTAGGATTTGTATTAGATCACATCATCCCCAACCCAATCAGTCTTTAACCGAAACCACAACATTAATCTAGGAGGGAATCAATCAATTTGATCAGCTAGGGTTTTAGATTTTGGGGAAACTTTAATATGCATGTTTAACTAATATGTTTCCCCTTTAATTCATGCATAAGCCGAAACCACAACCCCATAAAAGATAGAAATTAATTGATTCCTTAGGTTAAGGTTCCAAATTGGGGAGTGATCTTTAGTGTTTATGCATAATCAATTCATTCCCCTTTAATTCAAGACATAAATTGAAACCATAACCATAACAGAGGAGGGAGAAGGGGGATTTCTTCTAGGGTTTCCAGAATTGAGGATTTTGCTTTAGACTTGTAACTTTAATCCCCTTCAAATCATCATCAAAATGAAACCCCAGAACATCATATAATCTGTTAGGGCTAATTACTTAAAACTTTAGGGCCAAATAAGATCAAGCCATGATCTTGAGGAAGAACAGCTTGATTCCTTAGCTTAAACATAACAGATTAAGCATGATCTAGAGCTTGTAGGGCTCAAACTTAAAGCTAGTGGCTCTGATACCATTGTTGGATCCTCCAGGATCATTTAGCATAAGTTTGAGCCACAAACTTATCAGGAGATGTAAATTACCTTGTTCTGAAGGTCCTGCCATCTCCTTCTTAGTAAATCTGCACCACCTAGAAACCAGATCAGGTGGCAGTGAAGGAACTTCCCAGTGCTCCTGTGCAAGCTTGATCAGCAGCTTGTTCTTGAGAGAGAGAGGAAGAGGTGGATGTGTGTGTGAGTGGCTTGCTTAGAGCAGCAGCAGCCGGCCACCTCTCCTCTTATCCTTATCCCCCAGTTTTCTTTAATGCACAGTGCACCAGGGGGCCTCCACCTGGTTGGAGAGGAGCTGCCCCTGATCAGGGCAGCTCAGCAGTGAACTGTAGCTGGCTACAGTATTGACCGCCCTACTGTAGCTCATTAGATTAATTCTTAATCTTTAACCTTAGAAACATAACAGCCACAGTTAGTCTTTAAGATCATAATATCCAACAGGTATCACTCATCTTAGTCGGCAGTATCCAAAATTGTATAACACGGCAAGGGTCAAAGCACTACTCAACTACAACGATGTTGGGCTCACGCTAGATGTATAGTCTCTGGATGCCCACAAAAGTTGCATTGGTTATCCCCACTCCAACCTCTCTTAAGAAAATTATCTTTGGTCAAAATGTTGTTTTTCAACATTAGCAAGAGAAAAATCTTGATTTTGAGAGGCAACTTCAGTTTCGAAATAAACCTGTATCCCACCATATCAACTTTTTAAAGTGAATATATAGTCCCCTCATAGAGAATCTTTGTTACAGTACTTGGTTCCCATCTCACCGAGTAAATTGCATAAAACCATCACTTTGAGGACTACATTGTGGAATCGAGGGAGTACTTGGTTCCCATCTCACCGAGTAAATTGCATAAAACCATCACTTTGAGGGTTAGGTTTGCGAAAAACACTAGGATACATTTTCTCTGCAGAAGACACCACATCTTGCGTAATTGTTTTGCAAAAACCACTGATCGGCGGATCTGGCTCTGTTAAGTGAGAAAATGACAGGTGGGTCCCATTTTCGCATACGTGGCATAACGGCTCAAGCCAAACGACATTTGACGATGAATTTTTCTAGATTTGCAAACCGGTCCCTGTAATTTTATAGGGCCACCCTTCAATCAAAATAAGAAAAAGCAATCAGCTCCATGGATCTGCCCGTGCTTTGCCGGCCCAAGCAAGCGAGCAGAGAAGCAGTACGACGTGACTCGTCGCCGGCGAGGGGGCGCGCCGTCGGGATCTGGGAGGAGTGGCTGCGGCGCAGCAAGCCGTGGATGCTTGGGGCGGTGGCCAGGGAGATGGTCGTCGGCGGACGGCGTGGCTGCGCGGGCAAGGCGGCGGCATCCATGGCGCTTGCCCGTGGCGTTGTGGTTCAGGGCTGCGACCCGGGGCCGCGATCTGGCCGACCGGGAGGAGTAGAGGGAGGGGAGAGGAGCCGCAGGGGCCGCCGGGCGCCGGTGACGCCAGTGGGCGGCATGGCCACGCGAGCATCGTCAAGGAGCCCGCGGTGAAGCGCCCTCTGCTCAAGGAGCCCGCGGGGAAGCGTCAAGGAGCCCGTGGCGTCGCTGAAATCCCACGATGCAGCTGGACGACGTGCACGTGCAGGGGCTCACGTCGCGTCGCCGAAATCCCTCTGCTCATTGGCGCACCGTGGCGGGCGAGCTCGGCTCCGAGGGGGGAGTTCGTGGCCGGAGCCGGGAAAGAAGAGCGCGGGAGGGCCGAGGCAACGCTCCGGCAGCCAGAGGAGGAGGGGGCTCGGCCAGAGGAGGAGCTGTGGCTGCACTTCAGGGAAGAGCTCGTGACGGATTTGACCGGCGGCGGAGTGAGAAAGTGGAGGTCTTTTCATTTTTTTGATAGAAAAGACTTTTCGGTGAGAGGAAGAAAGAAGAATCGGAGGAGAAGACCCAACTGACAGGTGGGCCCCGTGTCCCGCCTAACGTCGTTTGGCTGGAGCCGTTATGCCACGTATGCAAAAACGGGACCCACCTGTCATAATCTCACTTAATAGGGCCAGATCCGTCGATCAGTGGTTTTTGCAAAACAATTACACAAGATGTGGTGTCTTCTGCAGAGAAAATATATCCTAGTGTTTTTCGCAAACCTAACCCTCAAAGTGGTGGTTTTATGCAATTTACTCCATCTCACCCTATATTTTTCACTAGTCAGGATAACATGCTCTTTAGCTCAATCCATTGCTCAACAGTTTCCCCTAACAAAGTCCTCTTGTTCTTGGACTTCTGCCATACCATCCTGGCCCTGTTAGAATTCATGGTGCCGCTTTTGGTGCCTCCAGGAGGAGAGCATATACAGAGGTATGCTACTAAGACAAGCATTTGTCAATAGAAGTCTATCTCCAACTGAGAGCAAGTTACCAATCCATTCAACCATCTTTTTTTTTTGTTTTTTCTTCTACCAGCCTCCAATGTGAGACCTTATGTATTTTCTCATCATGAGGAATGACTGGATATTGTACTGGAAGTTTTCCAGTAGCATAGGTAAAGTTCATAACTGGATAGCCTAGAACAACTATTGTGCTCGCCTAACCAATATCCAGCTAGAGGACAAATAAGGCTTATTTACTTGGAGTTTACACCTGAATTAACTAATTCTGCCAAATCAATGTATGTGATCTTGATGCGGTATGACACACCAATAGAAACTAAACAACTCTAGATTTTTCAAATATTAGAAGTGCGTAGGGTTTCATATTAACCAATGACCATATTCTTAGACAAAATTGCCAAGGGAACACTGAATGTTGCATTTGTGATCATGATGAATCAATTAATCAGATTTTTTAAATGCCATTTTGCTAGAGCTGTTTGGTGTATAGTTCAGGGGGCACCCAACTTAGTCCCACCATGACGCATTGCTACTATGTTCAGAATTTTGTTGAGGAAGATTCCTAGTAACTTGCTCTTTGTTGGCCACTATGGCTTCATCATGGTCTATTCTTGTGACGCCCCCGATTCAATCGTACACTAATCCTACACGCAAATGTATACGATCAAGACCAGGGACTCACGGGAAGATATCACAACACAACTCTAAACACAAATTAAGTCATACAAGCTTTATATTACAAGCGAGGGGCCTCGAGGGCTCGAATACAAACGAGTCAGTGGAAGCAATAATATCTGAGTATAGACATAAGTTAAACAAGGTTGCCAAGGATAGCACAAAAGTAACACGATCGAAAAGGCAAGGCCTCCTGCCTGGGAGCCTCCTAACTACTCCTGGTCGTCGGCGGCCTCCACGTAGTAGTAGGCACCCTCGGGTTAGTAGTAGTCGTCGGTGGTGGCATCTGACTCCTGGGATCCGTCATCTGAAGCAGCAATCAGATATAGGGGAAAAGAGGTAGCAAAGCAACCGTGAGTACTCATCCAAAGTACTCGCAAGACTTACATCAGAACTATACTAAGTATGCATCAGTATCAACGGAATGGGGCTATATCTTTGGACTGAACTGCAGAAATGCCAGAAGAGAAGGGAAAGCCTAGCCTATCAAAGACTAGCATCTCAAAGCATCTTGCAGCATTAGAAGAGTGCAGATTAGCATATTATAAGTAGCAAGCATGTTGTAGTATTAATGCCCAGAGATCCTTCCTTGACTCCCTGCGAGAAAGTGTTCCCGGAGCCATCATATCCCATTATAATTTCCAGTATCCACTTCTAGTTGTATAGATCGGATACAACTCCAAGTCATCCTGTTACCGTGGACACGGCTATTCGAATAGATTAACTTCCCTGCAGGGGTGCACCACATTACCCGACACGCTCGATTATCTCTGGCCGGACACAATTTCCTGGGTCATGCCCGGCGTCGGAAGATCAACACGTCGTAGAACTACCTAGGCTCAACAGAGAGGCCAGCACGCCGGTCTACATCCTAAATGCGAAGGGGTCATGGGCCAATCGCCCTCTGCAATCCTGCACGTTGAGAACGCGGCCGGTGTCAGTCCTGGCTACCTCCTTATACAAGGCAGGTGCTTACGTGGGCCACCCGGGCGCGCGCCGCTAAACCACCGACTTCTGCGAGCTTTCGAAAGAAACGTACGATGCCGTTTGCCCATAAACTTGTCCCGCGTGGCGGTTAGTGCGTATAGGTCAAAACCAACTCAAATCAAATACCCAATCTCGTTAGTATCTTGGGAGCACGCGGTGACGATCAGTGCTCCTGTCGCGCCGTCTCGAGGACTTACGGCAAGGGCCAGGCCCAACCCTCTCCAGAGCGGTCTGCCTGCCCGGCCGTGCCTCGTAATTATCTGGCGGGTACCCTCCAGGTCAACCCGACTTCACATCACTCGCGGGTACCCCTCGGGGCCGAACCGGTCTCATCATGGTCCCGTGGTAAACTCAAGTATCCATGTGTCCAAATCACCAAAGGGGAATTCGAGGAATCACCCTCGATGGATTCCATTCGATGTAACCGTCAAGGTGAACTAGGAGGAATCACCCTCGAGGTTCACGCTTGAGGTGTGCACGACTGAGTCGTACCGAGAGTGGTGAAGGAGCAATCACCCTCGAAGACCACAACCGATTAGCTACACTACAGAGTTATCATCAGGAGTGCGTTACGAGGTATCACCCTCGACACTCGATAGTAGCTCTGCAGAGTCATACAACTAAAGGGGGTGAGGTGATGTATCACTGGAGCTTGCATACTTTGTCAGCACCTTTAGGATCGACAAAACCTTCTGGTTGCATCATATACAACTCTTCTTTAAGAAATCCATTAAGGAATGCAGTTTTGACGTCCATTTGCCAGATTTCATAATCATAAAATGCGGCAATTGCTAACATGATTCAGACAGACTTAAGCATCGCTACGGGTGAGAAAGTCTCATCGTAGTCAACCCCTTGAACTTGTCGAAAACCTTTTGCGACAAGTCGAGCTTTGTAGACAGTGATATTACCATCAGCGTCCGTCTTCTTCTTGAAGATCCATTTATTCTCAATGGCTTGCCAATCATCGGGCAAGTCCACCAAAGTCCACACTTTGTTCTCATACATGGATCCTATCTCAGATTTCATGGCCTCAAGCCATTTATCGGACTCTGCGCTCATCATAGCTTCTTCATAGTTCGTAGGTTCACCGTGGTCTAATAACATGACTTCCAGGACAGGATTACTATACCACTCTAGTGCGGAACATGTTCTGGTTGACCTACGAAGTTCAGTAGTAACTTGATCTGAAGTTTCATGATCATCATCATCATTAGTTTCCTCTCTAGTTGGCGAGGCATCACAGAAATGTTTTTCCCTGGTGTGCTACTTTCCAATTCGAGAGAAGGTACAACTACCTCATCAGTTTCTACTTTCCTCCAACTCACTTCTTTCGAGAGAAACTCCTTCTCTAGAAAGGACCCATTCTTGGCAACAAAGATCTTGCCTTCGGATCTATGGTAGAAGGTATACCCAATGGTCTCTTTAGGGTATCCTATGAAGACGCACTTCTCCGCTTTGGGTTCGAGCTTATCAGGCTGAAGCTGTTTGACATAAGCATCACATCCCCAAACTTTAAGAAACGACAGCTTAGGTTTCTTGCCAAACCATAGTTCATACGGTGTCATCTCAACGGATTTAGAGGGCACCCTATTTAACGTGAATGCGGCTATCTCTAATGCATAACCCCAAAATGATAAAGGCAAATCGGTAAGAGACATCATAGAACGCACCATATCTAATAAAGTACGGTTACGATGTTCGGACACACCATTACGCTGTGGAGTTCCAGGTGGCGTGAGTTGTGAAACAATTCCACATGTTTTAAATGAAGGCCAAACTCGTAATTCAAATATTCACCTCCACGATCAGATCATAGAAACTTTATTTTCTTGTTACGATGATTCTCTACTTCTCTCTGAAATTCTTTGAACTTTTCAAATATTTCAGATTTATGTTTCATCAAGTAGATATACCCATATCTACTCAAATCATCTGTAAAGGTTAGAAAATAACGATACCCACCGCGTGCCTCAACACTCATCGGACCGCATACATCAGTATGTATTATTTCCAATAAGTCATTAGCTCGCTCCATTGTTCCGGAGAACGGAGTTTTAGTCATCTTGCCCATGAGGCATGGTTTGCAAGTATCAAATGATTCATAATCAAGTGATTCCAAAAGTCCATCTGCATGGAGTTTCTTCGTGCGCTTTACACCAATATGACCTAAACGGCAGTGCCACAAGTATGTTGCACTATCATTATCAACTTTGCATCTTTTGGCATCAATATTATGAATATGTGTATCACTACGATCGAGATTCAACAAGAATAGACCATTCATCAAAGGTGCATGACCATAAAAGATATTACTCATATAAATAGAACAACCATTATTCTCTGACTTAAATGAATAACCGTCTCGCAATAAACAAGATCCAGATATAATGTTCATGCTTAACGCTGGCACCAAATAACAATTATTGAGGTCTAAGACTAATCCCGAAGGTAGATGTAGAGGTAGCATGCCGACGGCGATTACATCAACCTTGGAACCATTTCCGACGCGCATCGTCACCTCGTCCTTAGCCAATCTTCGTTTATTCCACATCTCCTGTTTCGAGTTACAAATATGAGCAACCGAACCAGTATCAAATACCCAGGTGCTACTACGAGGATTAGTAAGGAACACATCAATAACATGTATATCAAATATACCTTTGTTGACTTTGACATCCTTCTTATCGGCCAAATACTTGGGGCAGTTCTGCTTCGAGTGACCATTTCCCTTGTAGTAGAAGCACTCAGTTTCAGGCTTGGGTCTAGCTTTGGGCTTCTTCACGGGAGTAGCAACTTGCTTGCCATTCTTCTTAATGTTCCCTTTCTGTCCCTTGCCCTTTTTCTTGAAACTAGTGGTCTTGTTAACCATCAACACTTGATGCTCCTTCTTGATTTCTACCTCCGCCGATTTCAGCATCGTGAAGAGCTCGGGAATCATTTTCGTCATCCCTTGCATATTATAGTTCATCACGAAGCCTTTATAGCTTGGTGGCAGTGATTGAAGAACTGTATCAACAACATACTCATCTGGGAGCTCAATTCCCAGCTGAGTCAAGTGGTTGTGATACCCAGACATTTTGAGTATGTGTTCACTGACAGAACTGTTCTCCTCCATCTTGCAGCTATAGAACTTGTTAGAGACTTCATATCTCTCAACCCGGGCATTAACTTGAATTCTCAATTTTAGCTCTTGGAACATCATGCTCCATGGCGTTCAAAACATTTTTGAAGTCCCGGTTCTAAGCCATAAAGCATGGCACACTGAACTATTGAGTAGTCATCAGATCAAGCCTGCCAGACGTTCATAACATCTTCAGTAGCTCCTGCAGCTGGTCTGTCACCTAGCGGTGCATCAAGGACATAATTCTTCTGTGCAGCAATGAGGATAATCCTCAAGTTACGGACCCAGTCCGTGTAATTGCTACCATCATCTTTCAACTTAGCTTTCTCTAGGAACACATTAAAATTCAGGGGAACGGTAGCACAGGCCATTGATCTACAACATAGATATGCAAAAACTATTAAGACTAAGTTCATGATAAATTAAGTTCAATTAATCAAATTACTAATGAACTCCCACTTAAATTAACGTCCCTCAAGTTATCTAAGTGATACATGATCCAAATCAACCAATCCATGTCTGATCATCACGTGAGATGGGGTAGTCATCAATGGTGAACATCTCTATGTTGATCATATCTGCTATATGACTCATGTTCGACCTTTCGGTCTCCAGTGTTCCGAGACCATGTCTGTACATGCTAGGCTCGTCAAGTTTAACCCAAGTATTCTGCTTGTGTAAAACTGGCTTACACCCGTTGTATGTGAACGTAGAGTCTATCACACCCGATCATCTTGAGGTGCTTCGAAACGATGAACTTTAGCAACGGTGCATACTCAGGGAGAACACTTTTATCTTGAAATTAAGTGAAGGGATCATCTTATAATGCTACCGTCGTTCTAAGCAAAATAAGATGCATAAAGGATAAACACACATGCAATCAAAATATGTGAGATGATATGGCCATCATCATCTTGTGCTTTTGATCTCCATCTCCAAAGCATCGGCATGATCTCCATCGTCACCGGCTCGACACCTTGATCTCCATCGTTGCGTCGGGGTCGTCTCGCCAACTATTGCTTCTACAACTAACGCATAGCGATAAAGTAAAGCAATTACATGGCGCTTGTATTTCATACAATAATTAAGAGACAACCCTAAGGCTCTTGCCGGTTGTCGATATTACAAAACATGATCATCTCATACAACAACATACATCACATCACGTCTTGACCATATCACATCACAACATACCCTGCAAAAACAAGTTAGACGTCCTCTACTTTGTTGTTGCAAGTTTTACGTGGCTGCTATGGGCAACTAGCAAGAACCGTTCTTACCTACGCAAAACCACAACGGTGATTTATCAAGTTTCCTGTTTTAACCTTCTTCAAGGACCGGCCGTAGTCAAATTCGATTCAACTAAAGTAGGAGAAACAGACACCCGCCAGCCACCTTTATGCAAAACAAGTTGCATGTCAGTCAGTGGAACCGGTCTCATGTACGTGGACATGTAAGGTTGGTCCGGGCCGCTTCATCCCACAATGCTGCTGAATCAAAATAAGACGTTGGTGGTAAGCAGTATGAACATCACCGCCCACAACTCCTTTGTGTTCTACTCGTGCATATCATCTACGCATACACCTGGCTCTGATGCCACTGTTGGGGAACGTTGCATGGAAAACAAAATTTTTTCTACGCACACGCAAGATATATCCATGGAGATGCATAGCTACGAGAGGGGAGAGTGTGTCTACGTACCCTCGTAGACCATTAAGCGGAAGCGTTTATCAACGCGGTTGATGTAGTCGAACACCTTCACGATCCAACTGATCAAGTACCAAACGTACGACACCTCCATGTTCAGCACACGTTCAGCTCGATGACGTCCTCGCCTTCTTGATCCAGCAAGACGTCGAAGTAGTAGATGAGTTCCGGCAATAGACGGCATGGTGACGGTGGTGGTGAACTTGTTCCCGCAGGGCTTCGCCGTGCATTGCGGAAAAACTAGATGGAGGATGAAACTGTGGAGAGGGGTGCCGTACATGGCTTAGGGATTGTCGTGGGTGTGTGGCGCCCCCTCCCTCTCATATATATATAGGTGGGGGGAGGGGAGGCAGCCAGGGTGCGCCCCAAGGTGGCCGGCCGACCTCCTTGGGCGCCTGCCCTATGGCTTCCCCCCTTCCTTTTCTCCCCAAGGCCTGCGGCCAGTGGAGGGGCGCGCCAGCCCCTTGTGGGCTAGTGTGCTCCCCTTGTTTGGCCCATATGGCCCATTAACCTCCCGGGGCTTCCCGGAACCCCTTCTGGTGATCCGATGAATACCCGGTACACTCTGAAACCTTTCCGGTGACCAAATAGCATCATCCTATATATCAATATTTACCTCCGGACCATTCTGGAGCTCCTCGTCATGTCCGTGATCTCATCCGGGACTCCGAACAACATTCGGTCACCAATTCACTTAACTCATATAGTACTATATCGTCAACGTACGTTAAGCGTGCGGACCCTACGGGTTCGAGAATGCTGTAGACATGACCGAGACGCCTCTCCGGTCAATAACCAATAGCGGGACCTGAATGCCCATATTGGTTCCTACATATTCTATGAAGATCTTTATCGGTCGAACCTTTATGACAACATACGTAATTCCCTTCGTATGTCGGTATGTTACTTGCCCGATATTCGATCGTCGGTATCTCCATACCTAGTTCAAACTCGTTACCAGCAAGTTTCTTTACTTGTTCCGTAATACATCATCTCGTAACAAACTTCTTAGTAACTTTGCTTGCAAGCTTCTTATGATGTGTATTACCGAGAGGGCCCAGAGATACCTCTCCGATACACGGAGTGACAAATCCCAATCTCGATCCATGCCAACTCAACAGACACCTTCAGAGATACCTGTAGAGCATCTTTATGATCACCCAGTTACGTTGTGACGTTTGATAGCACACAAGGCATTCCTCCGGTATCCGGGAGTTGCATGATCTCATGGTCGAAGGAACATGTATTTGACATTAAGAAAGCAGTAGCAATAAACTGAACGATCATATGCTAAGCTAACGGATGGGTCTTGTCCATCACATCATTCTCCTAATGATGTGATCCCGTTATCAAATGACAACTCATGTCTACGGTTAGGAAACCTTAACCATCGTTTACTCAACAAGCTAGTCTAGTAGAGGCTAATTAGGGACACGATATTTGTTTATGTATCCACACATGTATTTAAGTTTCCGGTTAATACAATTCTAGCATGAATAATAAACCTTCATCATGAATAAGGAAATATAATAATAACAACTTTATTATTGCCTATAGGGCATATTTCCATCACCCCATCGGTTCCACGTCGGTGTGCGGCCGGCATTTAGCCGCCGGCGCCACAGAACACGGCGGAGGGCCGCGGGAGGCCGCGGGTTTCGCCGTTCGGGGACCAAAATGAGTGCGGGCGGGCGCGTTCGAATGGGGAGAGCCCGCCACATCGTTTGGGGGCATTGGGCAGAGCTGGGGGTGTCGGAGTAGGCACCGGCGATGAGGTGGAGCAGCGGCAGTGTTCGGGAGCACGGTGGGGACGGCGTATGGAGCACATGAGAGAGAGAGAGCGGGCGCGTGCGTCCGACTCCTGGGAACCCCAGGAGCACGACGACAGCCACAGACAGGCGTGGCAGCAGCGGTAGCCACGGCTACGAGCTCCATGGCGGTGTCGCGGGCACGGCTTCACGGGGAGGCTAGCTAGGGGCACGACGAGCTACTGAAGAGGGGAGAGGAGTAGCAGGAGCTCACCGAAGGGCGCCCGGTGGCCGGCGGGGGGATTAGTAGCGGCAGGGGCGGCGAAGCGAGGCAACGGTGGTTGTCCGAGCCGAGGAAGAAGACGTGTTCGGGGCGGTGCTGCAGGGCCTCCCCGGCTTGATCCAGTGGGCGAGGACGACTGCGGTGGTGGTTGTGGGCATTTCGGGGCGGCGAGGAGGGCACGGTGGCCGCGGCGGTGCAGCAGCGCGACAGCGACAGCGCTTCGGGGAGGTGGAGAGAAAGGGGATCTGGGCGAGAGAGGGAGGCGAAGAGGGCGAGGAAGAGTGGGAGTGGCAGGGAAGGCGAGGGGGCCGCGACTGCCTTATCCCATCGTCGGCGTGGCCGACGAGGTGGTCAGGTGGGGCGCGCTCGGGTGAGTGCCGGCTCGGAGGAACAGGGAAGGAGGCGATCGGGTGGGGGGAAGTTGGGCCGGCCAGCTGGGGTGGGCCGAGGCCCAGGGGGGCGAGGTGCTTTTTCTTTTTCCTTTTACATTTTCTTTTCCTTTTTCTTTTTATATTTTCTGTTTTCCTTTAGTTCCTTTTTATTTTAGTTTTGTAAAATATAAACCTAGTCCCAAAATTATTATTATTAAGTATGCCACTGCCACAAATAATTTGACACTTTAATTAAATAGTTTGTATTTGTTTACTATTTAAAAGCATTTAAATAATTGTTTTAGCCCCTATTTTATTTATTTTTGGGCATTTAAGTACTTTATAAGATATGGGTTTCAACATGACAAATATCCAGAGATTATTTGCCACACTTTAAACATTTTAGTTTTCATGTTTGAGAATTTTGAATTTTGACTTTAATTTGAATTTGAAATTTGAACTGTGTTTGAATGCAAGTGAGGATTAGCAATAGTAAGAGTGATGAGATGGCATCATTAACATGGGATTACTGTAGCTTAACAAACAGGGTGTTACAATTCGCCTCCACTACAAGAAATCTCATCCCGAGATTTAGGAGGTAGAAGGAAACAAAGCGGGGTATTCCTCTCGAAGACGATCCTCGCGTTCCGAAGTGGCTTCATCTTCAGAATGGTTTGACCACTGGACTTTGAGAAACTTGATCGCCTTCTGACTGGTGCGACGTTCAGCTTGGTCGAGAATGCAGACCGGATGCTCTTTATAAGAGAGGTCTTGTTGCAACTCTAGCATTTCATGGTCCACTCCTCGGATAGGGTCCTTGAAGCAGCGGCGGAGCTGCGACACATGGAAGACATCGTGAACCTGCGAAAGGTTCGACGACAGTTCCAATTGATATGCCACTTTTCCACGCCTTTCGAGAATAGTGAAAGGACCAATATAGCGAGGAGCTAGCTTGCCCTTGATCCCGAAGCGGTGTGCACCTTTCATCGGTGTGACTCGAAGATAAGCCTTTTCGCCTTGTTGATAGACCATATCTTTGTGATGGCGGTCATACTGACTCTTCTGACGGGACTGAGTAGTCTTCAGATTCTCGCGAATAACGCGGACTTGTTCTACGGGATGTTGGATAATATCCGGACTGAAGAGTGACCGTTCCCCAGTTTTGACCAATTCAGAGGAGTTCGACACTTTCGTCCATATAGCACTTCGAAGGGGCCCATCTTTAGACTAGCTTGGTAGCTATTGTTGTAAGAGAACTCAGCATACGGGAGAGATTCCTCCCATTTCTTGCCGAAGGAAATGACACAAGCTCGAAGCATGTCTTCAAGAACTTGGTTGGCTCATTCAAATTGTCCCTGAGACTGAGGGTGAAAGGCGGTGCTGAAAGACAGATGAGTCCCCATAGCTTCCTGGAAACTTGCCCAGAATCTTGAAGTGAATAAGCTGCAACAGTCTGAGCTAATTACCAATGGGATACCGTGGAGTGAAACAATTTTGGACATATAGAGAGCTTCCAGCTGACTAACAGTGATTGTTTCTTTGACGGCCAGAAAATGTGCAACCTTGGAAAGTCGGTCAATGACGACAAGAATAGCATCATTACCTTTCTACGATTTGGGAAAACCAGTGACAATGTCCATTTCAACATGGTCCCATTTCCATTCAGGAATAGTAATAGGTTGCAGAGTTCCAGCAGGCCTTTGATGTTCTGCTTTGATTCGACGACAAACATCACACTCAGCAACATAGCGAGCAATGGCTTGCTTCATATTTGGCCACCAGAATCTCTGACGAATGTCTTGGTACATCTTTGTACCACGAGGATGAATACACAGAGGTGTATCATGAGCTTCTTTCATCACCTTCTGAGTCATATCCAGATTTTTCTCCTTACTTGGAACCACTAGGCGACCTTTGAAGAACAAAGCGCCAGCATCATCAACAGTGAAGAATGGGGGCTTTTCTTCTGTGAGGTAGCGTTTAATCTTTTCGACTTGAGAGTCATATCCTTGAATTCTCTTGATGGAGTCCAGGAGATCTGGTTCGACAGCCAGGGTATTAATGGAACCCTGGGAAACAACACGGAGGTTCATCTTCCGAAATTCCTTAGGAGGGGGAGCGAGTGCACCCTGAGGAACAATATGGAGGTTCAACTTTCTGAATTCTTCAACAAGAAGGGGTTGAACTTTTTGAACCTCGAGGTGGTTACAATAAGACTTGAGGCTCAAGGCACCAGTCGTTACATTAGCCTTGCCGGGGGTATAGGAAATACCCAAGTTAAAATCTGCTATGGTCTCCATCCATCTTTGCTGACAAAGGTTCAAATCGGGCTGAGTAAACATATACTTCAAACTTTGGTGGTCGGTGAAGATCTCACAACGATTACCAAGAAGGTAATGTCGCCACTATTTTATTGCATATATGACTGCAGCAAGCTCGAGGTCATGAGCTGGATAGTTCTCTTCGCGAGGGCGTAGCTGACGAGAGGCATAAGTAATCACTCTGCACTTGCATTAGGACACATCCTAACCCTAGACGTGAAGCGTCACAATAAATGACAAAATCCTTTTTGGAATCCGGAGGAGCAAGCACTAGGGCAGAAGCTAGCTTGTCTTTGAGCGCCCGAAAACTATCCTGACACTTTTCTGTCCATTCGAACTTGATGCCTTTATGAAGCAGGTTAGTCAGGGGCTTAGCGATCTTGGAGAAGTTTTCGACGAATCGACGACAGTAGCTGCCGAGTCCGAGAAAACTTCTGACTTGCTTAACATTCTTCAGAGGAGTCCAATCGAGAATAGCTTGAACTTGCTCTGGGTTGACGGCAATACCATCCTTGGAGATGACATGCCCTAGGTAGGTTACTTCGGGTAGCCAGAATTCACACTTGGAATACTTGGCATATAGTTGATGCTCTCGAAGCTTTTCCAGAACAAGTCAAAGATGTTCAACATGTTCTTCTTTGTTCTTGGAGTATACAAGAATATCATCCAGATAAACCACAACAAACTTGTTGAGGTATTCCATGAATATATAGTTCATCAGACGAGAGAATGTCGCTGGAGCAGTGGTCAAGCCGAAGGACATGACGGTGTACTCGTAAGAACCATAACGAGTGATGAATGCGGTCTTTGGAATATCCTCTTCACGAGCACGGATCTAGTGGTAACCCAAACTCAATTCGAGTTTAGAGAATACTAATGAACCAGCCAATTGATCATATAGATCACTGATCCGAGGAAGCAGATATTTGTTTTGAATAGTTGCTTGGTTGATAGGATGGTAGTCTTGGACCAAACGATTCATTCCATCCTTATTCTTGACAAAGAGAGAAGGTGCTCCCCAAGCAGAGGAACTTAGCCGAATGAAACCCTGACAAAGTGAAGTGTCAATTTCCTCCTTAAGCTCAAGGAGTTCATGTGGCGGCATCTTCTAGGGCCACTTGGCTATAGGGGTGGTGCATGGTTTCAAGTCGATAACGAATTTGATAGCTCGAACAGGGGGTATCCCTGGGAGTTCTTCTGGAAAGACATCTTGGAAGTCCCGAACGACTGGAATGTGTTCAATTCCCTCAAGTGGTGATGCGTTCAACGCATTCAAGGAATAAAGTCGTGCCTCGGCATTTTGAACCAGACGAGCGTGGTAGCTTACTATCTCATCCGAAGAGTGTAGGAGATGGACGGTCTTAGTGGCGCAAACGATAGAAGCAGTATGCGCTTTCAACCAATCCATTCCCAGAATGAGGTCTATATTGGAAGACTTCAACATAATGGGGGAGGCGTGAAATTCCAACCCTTTGATTTCAATGGTGACATTGTGGCTAACCATGGTGGTTTGACATTGGCCTGCGGGGGTGTGTACCAATAGCGGAGTGCTCATCTCTTCGTATTTAATGCCATGCATGAATGCAAAATCTTGTGACATGAAAGAATGCGATGCTCCTGTATCGAATAAAACAGAAGCTGGTATTGAATTAACAAAGAGAGTACCCATCACAGTTGCAGGCTGGTCTTGAGCTTCATTCAGATCAATGTTGTTAGCCTGACCATGACCATAAGGCCTGACATTGTTGTTGCGGGGCTGACTGTTACCACGACCAGTTGGAGGAAGAGCCAGCTGGTTCTAATTCTGAGAGCAGTCACTAGAACGGTGACCTGGAGGGCCACACTTGAAGCACATGCCATCATTGGGAGCAGGAGCTTGGGGTGGTGTAGTTCGAAGAGGCTGCCTCGGTGGTGGAGGCGGCATACGAGGTGTAGCATAGGACGGTCTTGGTGCAGGTGCAGTTGGACGATACATGCTGTTGGGAATCCATATCCTACGCTTCTGCGATGATGGGCCCGAAGATGATCCAACGTCACGGTTGCACCTGAGAGATCCCTGGTGTTCCTGTAGACCAGTTTCGACCTGAATGGCCTTGTTCACCAAGGTGGCGAAGTCAGCGAAGTCATGCACAAGGAGTGCTAGCTTGATATCAGGGTGAAGTCCGTCACGAAACTTTTCCTGCCTACAAGCATCAGTAGCAATATCCTCTTCAGCATAGCGGGACAAGTCAAGGAACTCCCGCTGATAAGCATCTATGGTCTTGTTGCCCTGGGTGAGGTTGCGGAACTCACGCTTCTTCCGGTCCATGATTCCCTGAGGAATGAAGCGGGCACGGAAAGCAGCTTGGAATTACAGCCAAGTGATGGCTGTTCCAACAGGTAGTGAACGCATGTGACTGTCCCACCATTTAGCAGTGGGACCTTTCAGATAGTTGGAAGCAAAAGTGACATAGTTGGCAGGAGCAACACTAGCAGACTCCATCTCATAAGTGATGTCGTGGAGCTAGTCATCAGCATCAAGAGGCTGAGTTGAGCTACGGTAGATGACAGGGTTCACTACAAAAAAATACACTTCCGTGATTATACGTGTTTGTCATAGTAGGTCACGTTTTTTGTCATGCCTGTACATCCATGGCGATTTTATGACAGAATCAAGATAGTCATACCTGTGCTGTCATAGAAGTGTTCCATGACAATACCAAAATTATCATCACAGAAGTGTTCACTTCCATGACGATAAATGACGCGTCAGGGAAGTGCTTTCGTTAAGGGTAACCGACATGTGGCATCCACCGTAATGGGTCGCCGTTTATCTATCGGGTCCGGTTTTGGAACTGATAACCCATTAACAGCAACGACCATTGATGATTTTCCACGTGTAAAATTCTCATTGGCAGGAGGAAACACGTGTCACCTCGTCATTGGGTCAAATACGCGCCTATGATATGTCGACACGTGCGATGGCCCAACAATGGCCCATTTAGCTTACAAAGGCCGGCCCGTTTGACTTGGTCAAAAGATAGCGGGCCGGCCCATGAAAAGCCTGTTAACGGTCTATTCGCATATAGCCCATTTTACGGCCCGTTACGGCGTTCCCGAAATCGGCCCAACAACGTCATGTGGGCCGTCCAGTATAATACCAGCCCGTTTCATTTTTGGCCCATGTATGGCCCACGGCGTCTTTCGGCCCATACGAGGCCTTTCGTATATTTGGGCCCTTTAAGGGGCCGCGGTGACTCTAGCCCATAATAAACAGTAAATTTCTTTATGCCCAGTAACGACCCATGATTCACATGGGCCGTTTCCAGCCCGTGTTAGGTTTCGGCCTACTGACGACCCATACATTCTTGGGCTCCTTTCCAGCCCTCGATTACTTCCGGCCTGTTACTGGCCTGTTCCCCTAATGGGCCAAATTCAGCCCGTGGTTAGAATTGGCCTGTTAACCCGTTGCACCGTTTCCAGCCCGTCCTATATTCTGGCCCATTAACAACCCGTTATGCCTGTGATAGAATTAAGCCTTTGCTGTCTTCTGGCCTGTTAATGACCCGTTACCGTGCTGGCCCAATACCAATTATGCCCGTTTATGGCCCATGTGGGCCCATTTATCTGACGGCCCGAGGCCCACTGAATCTACGGCCCGTTGGAGGCCCATTTATCCGACGGCCCGTAGGAGGCCCATGGGTCCTACGGCCCGTAGCAGGCTCAAGGTTACCACGGTCCGTATATGTCCCATGGTTGTTGCGGCCACTAGCAAACCAAGGAAAAATAAGACTAGGGAAATAAATAAGCCAGAAACTAACGCTAGGCTATTAAGGTGATTGCACAGATTACATCCACGGGGCATCAAAGTTCACCACCAGTGCAAATATAGGGAACACCCTACACTATACAAAAATGGCTTGCTGTTTTCTTCAGCCGGTCGTTGCACGTTAAGAACAAATTTTGTGTCGCAACAAAACAAATTACAACCATAAAACAAAAGGAAGGTTGGCGTAAAAGTTAACAGTCCGGCAGATAAATGCACCACCAGAAGTTCAGAAGCTCAGTTCATTTGACCTGACTATTAAGTTTTCATGCTGTACTGTCCGATGGAGCACCATAACCTTCGCCTTCATTTCTCCTAGGCTCCTGAACAACATAGCAAATGTCTTATAGTCTGGTTTCAAAACCATGCATATCTTGACGACATCGAACAATGGCTGTCCTTGTTTCACAAAGGGTCTCTGTTAGGGAATGGACTTGTGTCTGGAGCGCAGATATAACATTGTTTTGAGCTTGCATATCTTAATCATGAGGCAGTTTGGATGAGATTGCCTTAACAACCAACCCAGTATTAGGCAGGAATGTGCTTTTGGCACTGTTAGTGGACAGGTAATGACCCACTGCAGCAAGAGGTGACATTGCGGTTATAGTTGCCTCGTCACCTTTAGAAGGTGGCGGTTCCACCATTTGTTCCATAGCTTGCTGAAAAGTTGAGTTTTTACATTAGTAGTACCAGAACAGAAGATATTAAGGAGGCAGCAAAACCAAACAAAATAGCTTTGGTCTATATACAGGACTTATTCTGGTGAACCCGTGTAAAATATTAGTTGTATTTTATTGCAAAGTACATAATAAAACCAGGTTCCAAATATATGACCATGTACATTGGCTAATGTATTGTCTATTTCTTCACATTGTATTGACAGCTAAGGATAAAGAGACAAAGTTTACAATACGGTAAGCATAGTATGACATCATTCATATCACAAAACAACTGAGAACAGACAAACATGCAATTGTAACATTGTGTAGACAAGTCCAACACGGAACTAGATTACAAATCAAGATCAAAGGAACATCACTCCTCTCTTTTAAACTTTGTAAGGTGCAATGATATGCTAAGACAATTGTTTATAAAATTGAAATGAGTAATAGACATTGGCTGCAAACCATGCAGTTCAATGCACAAGTCAGAGTAAGTAGTAGTTAAAAGGCATGAGGATTAAGGGCTTATGACAGCGGCTTTGACTGGTGGAGTCATGCCCTTCGTCTTGCTGGTGTGACAATCCTTGAAGATTTCCACAGCATTTGGTTCAGGTACTTTTTGGTCCTTGCGGGCTTTCCTCTGCATTTGGAACAAGTCAATATAGATCTGATAATATGGCACAACGAAAAGAGTGAAACAACAGCTAATTACAAGAGCCTCGCAGTGTGCAATATAGCTCCGAGATCCTGTCGTCTGTTGGAATTTCACTTTCATACGGTTGGCCTTGTTCTTTGAACAGTTCACCTACAAGAAGATAGATTTGTGAAGCACATGCGTTAATAGGAGTTCAACATGTGATCTGATCACATATATATAACGTACTTGATACTTTGGATCAGACCAGTGTTTAACGAGGCCTCTCCAGTCTTCATCCGATATATGGAGATGTTTGGGCAAGTTCACTGTTAGCCTTGCCTTCAAAGTGAGTTTTCCTCAAGTTATATCGATACTGTCATAGAGCAGACTTGAAAACATGGGTGCATGCTTGTCTGGTTGCATCATCTTGGCTATCCAACTTGAACCTCATTTGTTGAAAATTATGGGAGTCTCATTACCAGCAACCTAGAAAGTATGGGACAGACCAAGACGATATTACTAATTTCCATACATAACCATACTTACAGATATATGGTCGAGGAAGGTGATGAACTGGGTTTCGTCTTTGTCATTCCTGTACTGAATCCATGTTGGGAGGATACGTGCATGACACCTAACGGCAACCGCTGCCTCTGATACTAACTTGGCTGACTCTGTAGCATCACATGGCCTTTTTAAACCTGCCTCAAAACGGATCTCCATTCTTCCTCCTCTAGATTTAGTTAACCTATCGAGCATTATCCCTGATGTCTGTTTCCTCTTGCTCCTAGGTGCTAGTCCAACAACAAACATATGAAGTGTTAGTGTACATCAAACTGTAAGACTACATATAAAGAAGCATACAATTGTAACTTGACTCCAGCAACTACCTTCTTGCTGTTGAAGCTCACAAGGTTCATCTAATCTTGCCAACTTGTCTTGTGTCAAGAGTGCTTCAGAAGTAGTGTCAGGTGGCAAGGGAGCTCGGGAACATGCTGCTAGCTGAGTTGACAAACGAGTAACTCGTGCAACTGGTGGTACCGTGGAAGGTGTTGCAACAACTAGGGCTGTCACTGCTTGTTTGGTGGCAGCTATTAGTTTCTGTTTGGATTGTTTTGTAGCTGGTGTAGCACGGGATATCGTGTTTATACAATTTTCCGGTGGACTTTGACCTTCTATTGCACCATCAGTACCAGCAGAATCAACATAATTCTTCCGCTTCCGTTTCCGTGCATCCTCAGTACTAACACCATCCCCTGCCATTCTGTGTTCCTTCCTCTTTCTCTGTGCCATGTCAAGTCAAGCCGACAAGAAAAAGGAATAAAAATTTAGTTCTTCAGAACAAATTGATGTGTGATACAGACAAACTGAACTTTGATGTTAGACAACCGCATGATAGGAGGATGTAATATGTACGAAAAACAGGACGACATGAGATAATCAGAACTATGATGTGTAAACTAAGCAGAAGGCATTTCAATAAATTAGAAGCAATGCAATGGAAGGTAGACACCATATGAAAGATGCTACAAATATCGCTCTGCCAAGTTAACAGTGTCTCGTCATAACTGACATTTAAACAAATGTGAAGCAGTACAAGAAATAAATCATATGCAAGATGCAAACAACATCACACTACCAAGTTAAAGGTCTCTCGTCATTAGTGCCATTGCATATTCACAGCATTGCATATTCACAGCTATGGTGTGTAAACTAAGCAGAAGTAATTTAATCAAATTACAAGCAATACAAGCTAGACACCGTATGCAACATGCAAGACAATATCACACTGCCAAGCTAGAGAAAGCACCTGGGATGCCGGTTTCGCCGGAAGACCGCCATCAGTCCTTGCCTTAATTTTTCCCTCCTCTTTCTTAATTTTATTGCCTTGTCAAGTCAAACCCACAAGAAAAATGAATAAAAATTTGCTTTTCAGAACTCATTGATGAAGGATGCTGACGAGCACTACTTTAATGTAAGGCGACCGCATGATAGGACGATTGAATGTGTAAGAAAAAAGGACAACATTGCATATTCACAGCTATGATGTGTAAGCTAAGCAGAAGGCATTTCAACAAATTAGAAGCAATGAAAGCTAGACACCATATGAAAGATGCAACGAATATCACTCTACCAAGTTAAAACTGTCTTGTCATAAGTGCCATTTCAACAAATTAGAAGTAGTACAAGCTAGAAAAGAATGCGAGATGTAACCTATATCACACTCCCAAGTTAAACGTGTCTTATGATAAGTGATTGTTGCAGGTTACACAACAGTAGTACTTTGATGTAAGAACATGGTGTGATAGACAGATATTATATGTTCTAGAAACAGGAACTCGTGTCTTATTCACAAGTATAATGTGTAAAGTAAGCAGATGGAATTCAACACAATTAGAAGCAATACAAGCTAGACATCATACATAACATGCAACCACATATAACAATGCCAAGTTAGAGGGAGCACCTGTGATGGTGGACTAGGGGAGACGTACTCATCATCAACACAGCTACGTTGAGTGTCTATGCGTGTGTTGTCTTGCAAATCTTCTTTGGGGGGGGGGGGGGGGGGGGTGGCGGAGTAGAATCTGTAGAGGCCCTCCATTTCAGTTGTTTGGAAGGAGCTCCTTTATCCACTGCCTTGCTAATTTCCTTCCACTTTATTGATTTTGCATTGTCAAGTAAAACCGACAAGAAAAAGCAATAAAATTCACTCTTCAGAACTCATTCATGCATGATACTACAATCACTACTTTGATGTAAGGCAAACACATGATACGAGGATGGAATATGTACGAAAAACAGGACGGCATGGCATATTCACAACTATTTGTGTAAACTAAGCAGAAGCCATTTCAACAAATTAGAAGCAATGCAAGCTAGACACCACATGAAAGATGTAACCAATATGACTGCCAAGTTAAAAGCGTCCCATCATTAATGGCGTTTCAACAAATTAGAAGCAGTGCATGCTATAAATCATATGAAAGATGCAACCAATATCACTCTGCATATACTAAAGGTGTCTCGTCATAATTGATTGATGCGGGATACAAAAAAATAGTAGTTTTATGTAAGGACATGCTTAATAGACAGATGTACTATGTACCAAAAATAGGAAGGCATGTCACATTAACAGGTATAATGTATAAACTAAGCAGAATAGCACATGCAATTTAACCATATTGGAAGAATTACAATCTAGACACTATATGCAACATGCAACCACATATCATGCTGCCAAGTTAGAGCAAGCACCTGCGATGGTGGTGTAGGGGAAATGCGGTCATCAACTACAGAGCTACGTTGACTATCTTCATCTAGCATTGCTGTTTCTTGAGAATCATGTGGGGAGGCTGACACTGCATTCTTTAAAAGAGGACCTTTTCTTACAGCAATCCACGAGCATGACTGTCTCATCATAAGTGATTGACGAGGGATACACAAGAACATTAGTTTGATGTAAAAACATGGTTAATAGACAGATGTAGTAGTATGTACCAAAAACAAGGAAGGCATGTCATATTCAAAGGTATAATGTGGAAGCTAAGAAGATGCAATTTAACCAAATTGGAAGCAATACAAGCTAGACACCCGGCTGGAGTGGTGAGCATGATCATCGAGGACCTGAGAGCTTGGTGGGAGGCGGGCTGCTTCGCCACCACCGTGGCTTTTTAGTTGTCTTGCAGGTGATGCCTGCCTGTGCTGGGCTTGTCACTGGCTCGTCTAGTGCCCTGACTAGCTATTTGGCTTCTGGTGCTCCCGGGATGGTGGTTCATGTAAAAAATATATTTCCTTATCTTAATAAAGACCGACTTCGGCCTTTCGAATACAAGCTAGACACCATATGAAACATGCAACCACATATGACACCACGAAGTTAAAGCAAGCACCTGGGATGGTGGTTCATGGCGAGCGAGATCATCCTCTCCGGAGCTACGTTTACCGTCTCCATCTGCTGACACTATACCCTTTATAGCGCCCAAACGTGTCTTGCCTAAGCACGAAGAAAGCTGAAGCAACTTATCTCTTTTATTCTGTGCTTCTATCAACCGGTCGGCAGAGGCTGAAATACCCATGCATAAAAAAACAATAGTGAGAGTATGGGTGAAGTGTGTGCAGAACTAGTGCACTGTAAAAGTAGCAGATAGCAGGTGGCTGAAAAATAAATGACATGAGACATATGATAGCTCTACAGCATTGCATGGCAAACAAAATTAGATTCTACTCCGTATGATTTTGTAATATATGAGCATAGGGATGGCTGGGAAATGCAGGTACTCCTCCAGCACACCACCACATGTGGTCCTATCAAAATAACAGTCGACTGAAAATAAATAGGTCAGTCCATTTTTTTATGAACCGTCCGATCTACAAGGAACGGGCAGATGGCCTTCGTCTACCTCCCGCTAGTCACTGTTGACAATCTTTCTCGAACCGCCAGCGACCACCGGCCCAGACCCCTGCCTCCGCTGCCCCGCCCTCCCCTCAACCTCACACCACCGCCATGCCTGGCAGCGCCCCTCGGCCATCCCTTTAAGCCTGGCCGACCTCCAGATCGGGCACCAATAGCTCCTAGGCCCCACACACCCCTAAGATAAACACCGAGGCGCTGCTTCCCCAGCGTAATAGGCGGACTAGCGCCTGTTACACTGGGGAATGCTTCCTTTAATTGGGAATCAACTGACCAGGAATTGAAATCCAGGGGGCGACAGACCTCTAGCTAAGGTGAAATAGTATATGAGGAGAAACCTTGTGCATCACGTGTTACTAGGAACATCTAGTATCAGGAAGAAGGTGTAGGACGAAGCGGTCAACTAGTGTCTTCTGTGGGATGAATACCGTGCAAGCAGACACGTAAGATTTGCACGAATAAGGGAAGAGGAGTACCAGATCGGTTGCCAGTGCTGTGTCCTCCTGATATTGCGGCGATGTTCTTCTTTTTACCGGGGGAACCGATGTTTTTCAGGAGGGTGGAGCCTTGGACGAACCCATGGCCAAATTGTTGACTGTGTTGTGGTGGCCGTCTGTCGGTGGAGGGGAAGCAGATCCGAGGCGGCGAAGGACGACGTAGCGGGAACAACTCCGGTGCGATGGATGGCGGCGACATTGGAGCGGCAGCGGTGAGGCGCAGGACGACGTGGTTGAACTGGCTCGGGTACAGCGCACGTCGGCATCCTGGAGGCAGCTCGGCCTCGGCTTCAACTACTAGCCGTGGAGGGCATTGCGGTTGCGGTGGACGACGACGTCGGGGTATCAGCTCCGGCGTGATGGAGGAGGGCGGCGGTTGATGGGTGGGATGGGGTGGCGGACGGAGGACGCCGGGGTTTCGCGGCTAGTGGAGAGGTAGTTTTGGCGCCCATGGTGTACGAATGGGGAATCGTACGGGGGGCGGGGGTAGCTAAGGGGGAACCATGTTTCGGTCTGGGACGCGCTTGTTTTTGTTTTTTTGAACAGATGGGACGCGCTTGTTTGAAATTTGAGGAAAGTACAAACTTTGCCCCCCTCTTAAATTTCGGACCTACTGCGGGTCGGGGGTTGGATGGTAATCCTAGGTGTCCCAAATAGTGGGCGGGAGCGATTTCGGCCGAGCGAATGTGTGTTTAGGCGGCCACGGTGTATGAATGTTTTTTGGAGGCGTTTGCGTGGCGTCTAGATGAAGTTACAAACCTACCCCGGTTTAGACCTATAGACGTCGGGCCAGTAGGCTTCACGGGTCGGAGTTAGAAAAGTAATTTCCTTCTACCAAACATTGGTCTCACGTGGTTTCGGGCGAGTAGAGGCTCTTTTGACGCTTTGTTGGAAATTTTGAAATAGAAGCATTCATGTTTAGAGTACTCTTAAACTTTGAGGATTGACCTAAATAGACAACGTTAAATTTGACCTTGTATGTTTGAAAACCTCATCAAATTATGCGCTTCTTTTTGAAATTTTGACACTTGAAAATCCTATAACTACGATTATTTTGGAATGGAGGAGGTAAATTTGAATCTATTTTGTACACGACTATATATGCTATTATGTACAAAAGCAGAGCAAAGATTGGTGCCCCCATAATTTAGGTATGATTTACAAATGCCATGATCTCGAATTCAAATAATTGAATGGACTTCATGTTGAATTCGAATTTTTTAAACCACCTTAAGTTGAATTCAAATGTATGCAAGTTCATAGCTAGCTATTTATAATGTTCATTGTGTAACTTTTGTATGTATAATGTGCTTTACACACACAACATGAACTATACTCACGTTTATATTCGAATTGCTAAAGCGATGCATTGTTTGGAGTTCAAAATACTGACTCTATGGATCAATTATGTCGAATAATAACATAGACATGCCCAAATTAGATAGAAAAATATAGATGTCTGATGGATCAATGACCGTTCCTTACGCGAATTGCAAATATCATGACCCCACCTAATATTTGGATACAATTTATATTTTTAATCAATGTGTACATCAGTCTTTTATGTGTAGTTTCACTCTCCATAGGCCCCTCCTCACACACACACTGACTTTCTCTCTCACACATACGCGCACATGGTGTATATCCATCGGTGGTCTGTCACACATGCTCACACACTCTCTCCCGAGGTGTCTTTCTCGCAGACATGCTCTTGATATCACCCTCCCTCCCTCTCACAACCATTTACGATTGTTTTCACTAACCTTTATCACAAGCACTCTTCCTCTCACACGCATACACAATCCCCATCGACCCTTTCTATATACATAGACCTACCTACGTGTCTCCCGCACGCACATTATCTTTAGGCCTGTCTCGCACGCATTGTCTCCACCTCTCTTCCTAATTGACGAGTATGATTCTAGCAGAGCATTTTGTAGGATGCCCCTTAAAGTTAAGTTGGATGAATGGTAATATCAGAGATAAGGGGTTTCCTTAGTCTGAGGACCTAGGGTTACAAATCCTAGCCGGCTTTGTCAGTGGACACAGAGTCCTTCACGACTCTGGTATCTTTGTCTTGTACGACTAGTCCTCCATGGGTCTCCCTGAATGCGTCACGGGCCGACCAATGTGGCTCAGGACGGAACCGAACCAAGGGCCTCACCTCGGCCCACCGGACCTCACGCGGTGACACACCCTCTGCCCATAGGTCTCGTTATTTTCTCACACCCACACATATCAACACAGACACCACACAAAATATTTTCTCCTCATGCCTCTATCCCCTCCCCCCTTACATATACACACTCAAGGGCATCTCTCGCCGTGACATCCTATTCGTCTCTCTCTCTCTAGACCTCTCTCATGTCTCGTGCTATCTCTCCCATGTCCCCCCCGCCGGCCCCTCTATCCATGCCTGTCTCGAATACGTAATACATACACATACCTCTCTAGGCCCTGCCAAATACGTCAACTACACATTCACACATGTTACATCACGTACCCCATTGATCTAAAAAGCCCTCTCTTCACGTTTATTTTGCATCCAACATTCCTTTTGAATAAAACCACACAAAGTGTGGCAAAAAAATTATTTTAGAATTTCTACATATATACAACATTACAAAGTTATATGGAGGAGTATGAACGTTAATTTGCATTGCATGGTGCACCCAATGATATTTATTCCGCACTGTGAATTTTTATATTTTTTTACTATATATAAAGTTAGTCATAATAAAGAGAAATGAAGAGCATCTCTCTCTCCATCGCATACACCCCCTCTACGCCCCTTTCACGTACGCACACAAACTATCTCCAGGTCCTCTAAAAGTACGCCCCCAACACATTCACGCATGTTTCATCTTTCTCTCGCGATATATACAATGACGATCATTGTATTTGAAGTGAAAGCACGATACGTACATTGGACTTCAGAATCCACTCATTACGGTCACCATTTACGTTTTGTGGTTATTATATAGTCACGGGCTCACCGTACAACTCTGTATTTGCTCAAGACACGACTAGTTGACTAGTTAAACGCTCCACGTGGCACCTCTAGTGTTGCATCATATTATCTCACTACCATTGGGCCCACCTGTCGGCGTGTATAAGAATGAAAACAAACGATAAAAAAATATTGGACGGTGGTTCGAAGTCATGACCGCGGGCACAACGGACAAGGTGGCCTTGTATTGGTATGCTGAGCCGTCTGTTTTAACACACATGAGCTGGTGTGGTGATTATACACACACGCACACATGCATACGAAGTGCATGCACGCAACACTCACACGTACACACGCAGCCACGCAGCCACGCATGCAACACTCACACGTACACACGCAGCCACGCACGCACGCAACACTCACACGCATAGTCGCACACACGCACACATGCATGCACACCACACGACCAACACACACTCTCACGCTCAAGTGCTCAACCTACACATGCATGCGCACACATTAGGCCCTGACAGACACATACACAACCAGGTGGTTCCCGCGCACGGGTTGGAGTCTTGTCGCGCCTGCGTAAATTTGTGTTTATCTTACCTTTTTCCTATGCGAACTTACAGGTGGGCCCCACAAGGAACATGGTCAACTTAACTAGTCAACATAGTGCCACACAGACTATTTGGCCGGTCAACAGAGTGCAATCCGATGCTGAACGGTGAGCAAGTGACCGTATAATCACCGCAAAACGTATATAGTGACCGTAATGAGCGTATTCTGAAGTCCGATGACCGTATTACGCTTTTCGCTTGAAATACACTGACTTCCAGTGTATTTATCTCTTCTCTCGCTCTCTCTATGGAGCCGAGTAGGCCAACGTGCCAGTGCCTAAATTGGCGCACGTCACCCCATTATTGCTGTACTGGTTTCGTAAGAGCGAACAAGCATTCACGTCTACTGTACAAACTGTAGATATGAGTTACAAATGCTATGAAGACGAATACAAATATTTGAATCCACTTTATGCCCAATTTTTCTCTGTAGGCCCTCCAAAAGTAAATCTCTACATGTTCTCGCATGTTACATCTAACAACTATGCAATACAACACTACTACTACACTCTAACACAATAAATCATATGTGTTTTTAGTTTTACTAGATCTCATATTGTTACTTAATTATTCAGTTTGCATATATTAAAATTGCCTTTGAAATGTATGGCTAGTATCATCTACCGCGCGGAAAAAATCCCGCCCTTGCCTGTTTAATCGGGTTTGTATCGATGGATCGTGCGAAACAGCAAAACTATAGTAGTACTACAGTACAAGTAACAGTTCACTGGGCCACCGTGTCGTGTACTCCTCCGTCGTAAGAGTGGAGCGCTCGCTTTCATAAATGTTCTAGTCCCTTTCGCCGACATGTGGGACATCAAGCAACCGGGTCCACGTGCCATACCGAAATAACAGTGTAGAGCAGCAGGGGTGAAGCACCCCAGTCATGGAGCCGGCGTAGTAATGAGCAATGAGGCGTCAAATCAGAAAGCTGCACCTTTCCCGCAGTTAAGTTGGAGGGACGAAGTAATGCTAAAAAAAGAAGTTGGAGGGACGAAGCAACCATCATTTCACTCGTTGCTGAATCCGCTTCTCCCTCATCTTCTTCAAGTTAACCACGTGTTGCTTCTGCCGTTGTTCTGCCTCATGTGGGACGCGGATCGGCTTGGTAAAGAACTGACACATGGGACCGCATGTTAGCAAACCGCTAGGCCAACGTCCTCTAAAAATAAGAAACCTCCCCCGCCTTTCACGCGGCAAAATCACCTCCTTTTTACTAATCTTGATACTATAATTTTTTAGATCAATATAATCGAGATTTGTATAGATAGCACAGAGCAGCAAAACCAAGCGGTACGATTAAGGGCATCCACAATGTGTGGCCAAATGTGAAAATAGCTTTTGGCATCGATGGGAACCATTGTGGAGGGTGCTGCCAAAGCCAAAAAGATGGAACCGAAGCTCCCTAATTGATTGATTGAAGGAATAGAAAAATGCAACCTCTCTCCTCTTTCTCCCATGCTTGGATGCATGTACAGTATAGAGCACAGAGTCTACTCCCCTGTCCCTTCTATCACAAATCACAAAGCAGTGAGGCATCAAATCACAAAGCACGAATGAAGCAACCATCATTTCACTCTTCGCTGACTCCGCTTCTCCATCGTCTTCTTCGAGAAACCACCTTACCGCACTAAGCTGGACGAACGACGCTATTGTGTAGTACTAGTACATTTACACGTTCTTTGGTTCAACGGACTTCCTGGATGCAAAGAAGGCGGTTGTCTCGGCTTGCATGAGTCACTTGCAAACGACTTACCGTGGTCTCCCTCAATGGTGTGCTCCGTCGAACGCACTTCGCCAAAGCCACACCGTTCAAGATATCGTCGACGTCACCACAATGGGGAAGGAAGTCAAATAGTTACTACCTCCATATTTTTTGTATACAAGGTCAGTATCAAAATTACAATTTGCAGAAGGCCACTAACACTAATCAAGGCACAATTGATGGGGTTTGCCTCATACTAGCAACCAAGGACATTAATATACCCTTGCATGCATGCGGAAGTGAGAAGGTTGGTTTGCATGGCGCTGCATTAATCAAGCAATGAGGAGTGAGATGGTTAACTCTTTGGGCATTGGAGCAAAAAAATACGCATTAATTGATACATCAAACGAGGATTTGTATCGATCAATCCCGCGAAGGAAAACCCTGCCTTTCTTTTTTAACACAAGTAGTACGTACGTACTTGTATCCTGTTTGGGTATAGGCCTTGCATTGCCATACTTCGCCACACATTTTTGCCAAGCTTGCCTAAAGTTTTCAAAATGAAAAGGAGGTACACTTGTGCACGGTTGTCGCGGTCGCACCACACCCTCACACAGTCGCTCCTGCACGCCGCAAACCCAACCAAGGGAACGCACCCTCACTGACACGTGCTACCGCATGTGATCAAACCAAACTTAGCCATCCTACCGCTGACACATAATTTTCATTCATACAGTATGTTTATCCAACCGCATGTTGGGGAAGATCCGTACGGCCCGTGTGATGGTCTGTTGGGGAAGAAGAAGAGGTGAGGAAGAAGAAGGGTTAGGAGACGTAGGATATTCATCCAACCGTCTGAAATGGTCGACTGACCCAAATGATGTAAGTCAGGCGACTTGCATAAATATATGTTTTTACATAGCAAAAGATCCCTAAAAACAACAACATAAAGAAAAACTATCACTGCTCGCAGAACGAGACGGCCTCATCGTCTTTGGCTGCCGGCACGAACCAGCTGTAGCTGCCGACGTGTGTCTCCGCACTGTGGTTGTCCTCGGCCTCCAGCTACTTGTTCACGCGGAGCGTGCGGGTGCTCTGCATGGACGCGAGCACCGCCCGGTTCACGTCCACGACGTTCGTTTTCACCTGCAGGAGGGCCTCGATGGCAGTGGCATCCGCGCGCTCCGCGTCAAGTTGAGCCTCCGCTGTCTGGTTCAAGTCCAGGACGTCCGGTTCCGCCTGCAGGAGGGCCTCGATGGCAGCGGCATCCGCGCGCTCCGCGTCGAGTTGAGCCTCCGCCGGCCGGTTCAAGTCCAGGACGTTCGGTTCCGCCTGCAGGAGGGCCTCGATGGCAGCGGCATCCGCGTGCTCCGTGTCAAGTTGAGCCTCCGCCGCCTGGTTCACATCCACGACATCCGGTTCCGCCTGCAGGAGGGCCTCGATGGCAGCGGCATCCGCGTGCTCCGCGTCGAGTTGAGCCTCCGCCTCCCGGTCCTCCTTTAGGATAGCCAGGTTGAACCGCTGGTCTGCCTGCACCATGGGTGACCTGGACACCGACACAAAGTCAACGTCCATCATCTCATACGCATTGGGGGCCTTCTGCGCCGCGACTTCCGCCATGAACATTGGATCGTCTTTCTCCTCCTCGGAGCTTGGCTCTAGAGAACTCGGGGATTGGCCCTCCGCAAAGCGAGCTTGGGAACGGAGGTCTGTGGCGCCGACCGCCACCTCGATTTCTGTGCGGCGCTCCAGCATCAGCATCTTGTAGTACGTGATCTTGCGGTGCACCATGGCTTTCCGGCGAACTAGGGGATGGTTGATGTGGGCTAGGGCATCGAAAGGTGGGGGAATGGGCTGGAGAGGAGGTGTGGTTTTGGGGCAGTGGTGACCGGCCGACAAGTAGCCGGCGTAGGCCGAGCAGCGAAGGTTCTGGTGTGAATAGTGGTTTCGATGACGATGGGTTAATCGGTTTTGACTGTGCAGAGTTTGCAAAGCCAGATGGCTGGAGCCTGGAGAGTTGTTGGGTGGGATGGGACCAAAGTTTCAGAGTTTCACGTGCCAGACGTCCGGACCTCCCCACCGTTCCTGTCGACGACGAGGCGGTGACTTCGTAAATCTCAAGATGACTAGCAAGATGCCCGTGCATTGCACGGAACATCATGATGCATTTTTTTATGATATCTCGAGAATTTCATCAAAAAATGGTATCTCGAGAATTTCATCGAAAATGATATCTCGAGAAAGATGAGAGATAAGGTGAGGAGGAGTGGGGCGCGGTGGTGATTGGTGGTCGGACTTAGCGGAGGCATGGGGATGGACGACGCCGGCAACAGCCACCATGCCAGATTGTTCTAGAGGCTTCCTTTTTTAATTACTCAACAATGAAGTTGTGGGAGATAAGGATGAACGATAGAGGTGCGGGTATCCTTTTGCAAAACTGCCATAGTTTGCTTTTTATCCGTCAGATATAGATCAGACGGTCTATATTGCAAGATGGCAGGCACACCATCATCACCGAGAGTAGAGATAAGAGTAGAGATAGAGGTGTGACGGCTCAGTCTCTCGAAGGTGCTCATAGGGGTAGGGTGTGCGTGTGTGCGTTCATAGGGGTGAGTGTATGCGCGCATGTATGAGCGCTTATGTCTGTATTGTGTTAAAAAAAGGAGTACTCGAAGTATGCAAGTTCATAAGGAATGGACGGTGTACATCACTCTTGTCGCGTTCGCGTTGCACCTCGGGCACGCTGGACCCTCCACGTCGCTCACCGAATGGAACACGCTTCGTCTTGCATTTTCGCTCGCTTGTGGGACCGCAGTTGAGAGCAAACCGACGTCCCTCCCCCTCCCTCGCCCCCGTCATTTATACTACTAGAAGAGAGAGAGGTCGGCTGAGTGTTACTAGTACTCTAATATGTTGAATGTACTTCCACATCATATAGATTTGTTATGCTAAATATTTATATTCATTTCTATAAATTTGGTCAAACTTTACAAAGTTTGACTTCAGTCAACTCTAATATGCGGAGTAAATAAAAACAGAGGGAGTATACTACTAGTACTATGAGCACTGCATACTCTACTGCAGATGTTGTCAGTACTCCACTAGTACTACTACTTATACTACTATTGGACATGGAGCTTAAAAAAGTTACTATTGGACTGGCTATACGTGGCGAAATCCTAGTAGGAAGAGCATGCGCGAGAACAAGCATTCACATGTTTGAAAACAAATTGGAAACCAATTCTGTTTGAATACAAATCTAGGAGTACGTACGAATCTAACAATATTGATTGGGCGTTGTTGAATGTTGTTACTTTTTTTCTGTAAGTTTGATCAAAGTAGAGATACTTTGACTACACATAAAACTTATATGTAAACTAGAAAGGATCGGAGGGAGTATATTGTACGTTCAAAAGCGAAACGAACATTGAATACCCTTTATATATGATTTGCTGATGCTATGATCACCGGTTCAAAATTTTGAATCCGCCTTAGGTATCACACATGCACCCACTCGTTATCTCTCGGTTTCATCTCGGGGTCTCTCTCTCTCCCTCCCTCTCTCTCTCTCGCACACACACACACACATACCACCTCTCTTCCTCTTTGTGCTTGTCAAACCTAATTGATCTCCTAAGGTATCGGGATTGTATCTCGCTCATCGTCAGGTCGCTCTTCGACACATGCCTAGGTCACTCTACCATGCATTAATTGTAACCAAGCCATTCATCTATCTTTTTTTAAGCATACATTCATCCTCTCCGCCCCTCTCTAGATCGGTCGATCTCCGGACCCACCCTAGTCCTCTTTCAATCGATCTAGCTAGATGGTACATGACCGACGCGCACACACAGACCCCCCGAGTCATTTCTATCATAGAAACACACCAAACCTTTATCTCCTTGCACGACACGCACTTGATCTCTCAACATCAATCGATCTCGTCAAGATGTGTCGGGGCATGAACCGAATGGGATGTCAAAACTAAGATGGGAAGCAAGACGTAGTGGAGCCAAAGTGAAACTTTAAACGAATCATTTGTCTGTATGCATGTCGGACAAATTACAACACTGGAGATACAAGCATGGTCTAGGCCCACATGCGAATGACACTCGGCGGAATGTTCAAACGAGGCATGCGGGAGGATGGACTCGATCGGAGGGTGGCATGATCGATGGAGAAGAGGGTTGGAGAGGAATGAGAAATAAGCAACGCCACATGATTATACTTGAACGACTCAAATAAACATTAAGTTGTCTCGTTTTCCCTTTCGTCTTGGTCATGGAGTAAGATACTCCCTACGTTTTTATTTACTCTGCATATTAGGTTTGACTGAAGTAAAACTTCGTAAAATTTGACCAAATTTATAGAAAAAATATGAACATTTACAATAGCAAATCTATATGATGTGAAAGTATATTCAATAATGAATCTAATGGTATTGATTTGTTATTGTATATGTTATTATTTCTGTCTATAAACTTTGTCAAAGTTTACAAAGTTTGACTTTGAGCAAAGCTAAAATGCGGAGTAAATAAAAACAGAGGGAGTACGCAGGGACTAGTATAGTTACTACTGCCCGAACATGGTAAGTTGGACCCCTAAATGCGGGCACGGACCGAGCACACCTCAATTATTCCTTCAAACAGTCGGACACCTAAATCAGCACACCATCCGGCTACTTAATCAAGTGTTATGCTTCACGAGTTGAAAAGGAAAAGGGTGGTACTGTACCCAAAACCTCCACACTTGGGGCTAGGGTAACAACTTGGTACTGTACCACATTTGAACCAGGGCACAAAAACCACCTGTTCTGCGCCTAATGCGTAACGCGGAGCACTAATGCTCGAATTTGGCTGGGAAAATAGGGAAAGCGACATGTGGGGCACACCTGTCAGGATGATGTGGCGTAGACTAGTCCAATGGAGGAGCTGGCCCATGACCTCCTCGCCACCGGCAACCGTTCATGTGGGTCGTGGGGGCCAGCAACGTGGCGCAGCTCCCGCACCGCCTATGGACACGGCGATCGATGTGAGTGACACGCTCATCGTCACTGGACACGGTCAGCTTCAGGGTGCCGAGGGTGGCGATAGCGCTGTGGCACGACCAGCAGATCAACACCCGGCTCGTCGAGGATGCACGGGGCGCCGAAGTGCGCGCGCGTCGTGCCGCGTCCGTGGAGTGTTCTAGCGCGGCCAACTGCATCCCCAGGACCTGAGACCATGCCGGGTCGTCTTGCTTTTTCAATGACATGTGGGGATCACATGTGAGCAATGGGCATCTCCAACGTTGCCACGACCGCAACTGACTACCCTGGCACACCAAAAACCCTCATCTCTTGCCGTCACGCGGTGTGTTCCCAGCCGGCGCCAGCTGCTCGCATTCATGCCGTCCGTTTGTATGCCGTCATTAAGAGGCTCGGTGCCCGAGGAACCAACTCCGGCGACTTAATGACGCACCCGGACGCTTGGCCTCACTGGAATGCGCTACTTAAAGCGGCAACGCCCAGCTAAACTTCACACCATAGCGCATCCTCCTGCTACCTGGCACCACATCCACCATGATCACGAGCGCGAACGCTCTGCGGGAGAGCTTGTCTTCGGGGATGAAGCTCGAGGTCACTGCCCTCGCTCAAGTCTGTAACGCCCCGGTAGTTAAGCTACAGTAACCACACACTAATGGTGCCATGTCACCGCAATTACTGTTGCTAGATTCCCCTTTGGTCCAAAACCGATTCAAATTCAAATTCAAAATCAAGTCAAACAATAAAAGTTTTCAAATATTAAAACTAAAGTGTTTGAAATATAGCAAATAAATCATTGAAGATTATGGTGGTGAAACCACATTTTTCATAAATTATTTAAGTGCACGGAAATAAATAAAACAACAGCTTAAACAATTAAATAAATGCCTTTTACTAAATATAAAATATTAAACTATTTTATTTGGGGCTTAAACTTTTTGTGGCAGTGGTGTAATTAGTAAAACTAATTTAGGTACTAATAATACATTTTACAAAACTAAAATAAATTGGAAACTAAAATAAAACAGAAAAGGTAAAATAAATAAAAGAGAAAAGAAAACAAAAAGCAAACCCCCTCCCCCGGCCCAACCGGGCCACGGCCCAACTGGCCGTCCACTAGGCCGGCCCACCTCCCCCCCCTCCTACTAACCCCCCCTAAACCCTAAACCTACCCTACCACCCACCTGCCGGAAATGGCCATGAGGCTAGACACCCCACGAGCCCACCCCACGAGTTCCTCCCCTCTCCCCCACTCTCCTTGGCGCCCCCCTCTCCCCGATCTGGACGCGTCACCCTCGACCCCGTCGTCATCGCCGACGCCCGGTGCCGCCTCGCCGGCGATGCCCCACTGCCGTCGCCCCGCGCCGGATCGACCTCGTCGTGGCCTCCTCATCTCCTCTCCACGGGTCGCCCCCGAGCCTCGGCGCCCGCTTCTCTTCAACGCTGGTGAGGCCATCGGCCTCTCCCCCTTGATCTCTGTCCCCTGTGCCTTCCACCGCCCGCCGGCGCGCTCACGGCCGCGGCCCCGCGCCCCGTCTCCCTTGCTCACCGCGCACGAGCGCTCGGCTCCCGTCCGGTCGCTCGCCCCCGCGTGCCCCGCTTCGCCTACCTGCGCAAAGGCCGCGCTCTTGGCCAAGCGCCCTCGCGCACGCGGCTGCCCAGCCACTCCTGCTCCCACTGCTTGCCGTAGGCTGCTGAGCCGCGCCCACTACTTGTAAGTGCATATAGTGCCCCTTAGTGATTTTGGTGTATTGAAGACTTATAGGTTAAGGGACTAATGAGTTTGTGAGTGTACACAGGTCTATAAGTCTATGAGGAGTTTGATATTTACGATGAAAGTCGACCCCTAAAAATGAATGTCTTCAACTGAAGACTTTGGTTTTCTTGAAGACTTTGAAAGTGAAGAAATTGGTGTGACCCTGAAGACTTGATATTCGTGCGAGGATTATGAAGCGTGAAGACTTTTGTTTTCGTAGTTTCATTTTCTTCTTCTTGAGTCATAGGAAACACCGTACTGTTAAAGGGGGTCGAGGTAAATCTAAGGAAAAGTTTCCAAGTGATGCTCAACTCAAAATCCTACACCTACCCAATCCTTTCGAGTGAAGCCATTGGAAATCTCATACAGTTTAGTCAAGTTCTTCAGTGACAGAGACGAAGTTCTTCTGTTCTCTGAGGAATTTGTTCTGACTGAGGAGTTAGGAATTCGCCAGTGCGGATTGCCTACAAGTGAGGAACATGATAGCCCTGAGGAATTGGATACTCAAATTTCCGACCGTTGCTGTGCTACGTGCCAGCTGTCCCAAAATATCTACCCACCTAACGGTCATATCATTGAAGGGCATTTATGTCTTGTCATGTCGGGCTGCTCCCTAGGCTATAAATAGCCGCCCCCTTCAACCACTAGCTGGTTGGCTGCTCCAAGAAATAGATTGACACTTGTCATTTAGAGCATCCCATCCTCCGAGGACTTTGAGCGAAAATCATCAAGTGAGGAAAAACCCAAAAACCCAAACACCTACAAACCCAAAGTGATTGAGCATCACTGAAGAGATTGTTCCTGTGTGGAACCGACGCTTGTTACCTTTGAGGACTGTGCATCCTCCAGACGGTTAGGCGTCATGGTCTAGAGCATCCAAGAGGAAATTGTGGATTGCCGAGTGACCGAGTATGTGAAGGTTTGGAAGTCACCTGAAGACTTACCACGAGTGGTTGGGCGAGGTCTGTGTGACCTTTGCTCAAGGAGAATACGGTGAGGACTAGGTGTCCTGGACTGTGTGTTCAGGACTGGGTGTCCGGGACTGTGTGTCCTCAGGTTTAAATACCTAGCCGCTCCAACCAGACGTACAACTGTCACAGCAGTTGGAACTGGTCTACCAAATCTGTGTCTTCACCGAGCTACTGGTTCTATTTCCTCAACCCTTTCATTTCCTCGCATACTTGCTATGTATTTGATCATTACTGTTTGAAGACTTTGTCTGAAGACTTTCTCAATTTCCTCAGTTCAAATTCTTCAGTCAGTTTGTCTTCAGCCTGCTTATCCTGTGTTTACGCTACTCGTACTCTGTGCTTGTTTTCATTTCATCATGATGACTGTGCTACTGCTCTGTTATGCTTGCATCTGAGTACTCATTCCGCTGCTAAGTAGTTCGTCGCTTAGGAATTTCCTCACCTTGAAATTCCTCGGTGACGAATTTGTAAAAATCGCCTATTCACCCCCCCTCTAGTCGATATAACGCACTTTCAATTGGTATCAGAGCAAGGTACTCCCTTGTTCTGTGTGATTTTGGTTTAACCACCTGGAGTTTTAGTTATGTCGACTGCAGGCATGATCAAGGTCTTAGCTGGGTGTCCTACCTTCGATGGGACGGACTACCCCTACTGGAAGAACAAGATGCGCATGCATCTTGAGGCAATTGACAACGATCTCTGGTATGTTGTGGAAAAGGGTGTTCCCTCTGTCACTCCTTCCGTAAACGCTACTGATGTGAAGAGATTCAAGCAACTCGACTCTCAAGCGAAGGATATCATATGTGGCCATCTGAGCAAAGGGCAGTATGGCAGAGTGAGTGCTTTGGAGACAGCTAAGCTTATCTGGGATAGGCTGTCCAAGGTCAACGAAGGAGTCTCAACTCAACGTGACTCTCGAGTTGACGTTCTTCGCAATCTCTTCAACCGCTTCAAAAGATTCGACAACGAAAATGTTCAACAAACCTTTGATCGCCTCACTGACATTTCAAACGAGCTTCAAGCACTGGGTGCCACTGACATCACCGACCATGAGGTGGTGAAGAAATTGCTGAGGTCACTTGATTCTTCATTCGATACACTGGCACTGATGATTCAAGAACGTGGTGACTACAAGTCACTTGATCCTGCTGATATCCTCGAGAGGCTAAATACTCATGAATTCCAACTAGCTGAGAAGAGAGACCTCTATGGACCGAGCTATGGTAGATCTCGTGCACTGAAAGCCAAGGCAGTCTCTGAATCTGAAGATGAAGATTCTGGTAGCAGCCTTGGTGATCCTGAAGAACTGAGTCAGGAGCTAGCAATGCTCGTGAGGAAATTCCAGAAGTTCTCTAGACGTGGCCGATTTGGAAAATCCTCAAGAGGTGATGACATGAAATCAGATTCCTCATCCCGTGATTACAAGAAGAGAACTTGCCATAAATGCAAGAAACCTGGTCACTACATTACTGATTGTCCTCAGTGGGAGAAGGAATCAAAGAAGAAGAAATACAAGGATGATAGTTCAGATGACTCTAAGAAGAAGAAGAAATCTTCAAAGTCCTCATCGTCAAGATCTTCAAAGTCTTCATCTCACAAGAAGAGAAGCTCCAAGAAAGCTCGGGCATTCATTGGCAAGGAAATGGACTCTGAAGCTGAATCTGAGGAACATGAGGAAGAGGAGGCATCTGAGGAGTCAGACTCTGGTGTGGCGAGCCTAGCCCTCGCTACTGCTTACGTTAGCAAGTCCATCTTCAACACTGAGGAAAATGGCTTCCCCAACACTGCTGATGACGGCAACGATGACTATGCTCCCACCTACTGCTTCATGGCAAAAGGTGCCAGGGATGATTTACCCAAAGCTACTGAGTGGGTCCTCGATAGTGGATGTACAAATCACATGACCGGTGACAAGAGCTTACTGATGAACACTCCTTTATCTCCATCACACTTGAAGCATATCACCTACGCTGACAAAGGCAAAAGCAAGGTATTGGGTCTAGGTAGGGTTGCAATCTCAAAGGATCGACACATGGATAAAGTCATGCTTGTCGAGTCCCTCGGATTCAACCTCATGTCTGTCTCAATGCTTTGTGATCTTGATATGGTTGTTGTCTTTGGCAAATATCGTTGCTTAGTGCTCATGGAATCTGACAATTCCAAAGTCTTCGAAGGCTTTAGGAGAGGAGACTTGTATATTGTTGATTTCTCTGCAGGACCACAGCCTGCCACTTGTCTACTTGCTAAAGCTTCAGAAGGCTGGCTATGGCATCGACGACTGGGTCATGCTGGCATGAGGAACTTACACACGCTCGTGAAGAAAAAGCATGTCATTGGCATCGAGGGTGTCAAATTCCTCAAAGATCATCTTTGTGGGGCTTGCGTGGCTGGAAAGATGACCAGAGCCAAGCACCCCTCGAAGACTGTCATGACTACTTCTCGTCCTTTTGAACTATTTTTGGTTCACACTAGATCTGTCGATTAACCATGTTCTTACATCAAACTACGGTTCTTGTGTATCCTGCATCAATCACCTATGATGAGACAATCACGACCTTTTGTTAGTTTGAGACAAGCTACTCTTTTAAAGAGTGCAATGTCATCCTCCCCACATGTTTCTCAAGAAACAACAAGGCTAGATGAAGATAGTCAATGTTCCTCTATAGTTGATGACCGCATTTCCCCTACACCACCATCATAGGTTGTAAGTGCATCTAGTGCCCCTTAGTGATTTTGGTGTATTGAAGACTTATAGGTTAAGGGACTAATGTGTTTGTGAGTGTACACAGGTCTATAAGTCTATGAGGAGTTTGTTATTTACGATGAATGTCGACCCCTAAAAATGAATGTCTTCAACTGAAGACTTTGGTTTTCTTGAAGACTTTGAAAGTGAAGAAATTGGTGTGACCCTGAAGACTTGATATTCATGCGAGGATTATGAAGCGTGAAGACTTTTGTTTTCGTAGTTTCATTTTCTTCTTCTTGAGTCATAGGAAACACCGTACTATTAAAGGGGGTCGAGGTAAAACTAAGGAAAAATTTCCAAGTGATGCTCAACTCAAAATCCTACACCTACCCAATCCTTTCGAGTGAAGCCATTGGAAATCTCATATAGTTTAGTCAAGTTCTTCAGTGACAGAGACGAAGTTCTTCTGTTCTCTGAGGAATTTGTTCTGACTGAGGAGTTAGGAATTCGCCAGTGCGGATTGCCTACAAGTGAGGAACATGATAGCCCTGAGGAATTTGATACTCAAATTTCCGACCGTTGCTGTGCTACGCACCAGCTGTCCAAATATCCTACCCACCTAACGGTCATATCATTGAAGGGCATTTATGTCTTATCATGTCGGGCTGCTCCCTAGGCTATAAATAGCCGCCCCCTACAACCACTAGCTGGTTGGCTGCTCCGAGAGATAGATTGACACTTGTCATTTAGAGCATCCCATCCTCCGAGGACTTTGAGCGAAAATCATCAAGTGAGGAAAAACCCAAAAACCCAAACACCTACAAACCCAAAGTGATTGAGCATCACTGAAGAGATTGTTCCTGTGTGGAACCGACGCTTGTTACCTTTGAGGACTGTGCATCCTCCAGACGGTTAGGCGTCATGGTCTAGAGCATCCAAGAGGAAATTGTGGATTGCCGAGTGACCGAGTATGTGAAGGTTTGGAAGTCACCTAAAGACTTACCACGAGTGATTGGGCGAGGTCTGTGTGACCTTAGCTCAAGGAGAATATGGTGAGGACTGTGTGTCCTCAGGTTTAAATACCTAGCCGCTCTAACCAGACGTACAACTGTCACAGCAGTTGGAACTGGTCTACCAAATCATTGTCTTCACCGAGCTACTGGTTCTATTTCCTCAACCCTTTCATTTCCTCGCATTCTTGCTATGTATTTGATCATTACTGTTTGAAGACTTTGACTGAAGACTTTCTCAATTTCCTCAGTTCAATTTCTTCAGTCAGTTTGTCTTCAGCCTGCTTATCCTGTGTTTACGCTACTCGTACTCTGTGCTTGTTTTCATTTCATCATGATGATTGTGCTACTGCTCTGTTATGCTTTCATCTGAGTACTTATTCCGCTGCTAAGTAGTTCGTCGCTTAGGAATTTCCTCACCTTGAAATTCCTCAGTGACGAATTTGTAAAAATCGCCTATTCACCCCCCCTCTAGTCGATATAACGCACTTTCAATTGGTATCAGAGCAAGGTACTCCCTTGTTCTGTGTGATTTTGGTTTAACCACCTGGAGTTTTAGTTATGTCGACTGCAGGCATGATCAAGGTCTCAGCTGGGTGTCCTACCTTCGATGGGACGGACTACCCCTACTGGAAGAACAAGATGCGCATGCATCTTGAGGCAATTGACAACGATCTCTGGTATGTTGTGGAAAAGGGTGTTCCCTCTGTCACTCCTTCCGTAAACGCTGCTGATGTGAAGAGATTCAAGCAACTCGACTCTCAAGCGAAGAATATCATATGTGGCCATCTGAGCAAAGGGCAGTATGGCAGAGTGAGTGCTTTGGAGACAACTAAGCTTATCTGGGATAGGCTGTCCAAGGTCAACGAAGGAGTCTCAACTCAACGTGACTCTCGAGTTGACGTTCTTCGCAATCTCTTCAACCGCTTCAAAAGACTCGACAACGAAAATGTTCAGCAAACCTTTGATCGCCTCACTGACATTTCAAACGAGCTTCAAGCACTGGGTGCCACTGACGTCACCGACCATGAAGTGGTGAAGAAATTGCTGAGGTCACTCGATTCTTCATTCGATACACTGGCACTGATGATTCAAGAACGTGGAGACTACAAGTCACTTGATCCTGCTGATATCCTCGAGAGGCTAAATACTCATGAATTCCAACTAGCTGAGAAGAGAGATCTCTACGGACCGAGCTATGGTAGATCTCGTGCACTGAAAGCCAAGGCAGTCTCTGAATCTGAAGATGAAGATTCTGGTAGCAGCATTGGTGATCCTGAAGAACTGAGTCAGGAGCTAGCAATGCTCGTGAGGAAATTCCAGAAGTTCTCTAGACGTGGCCGATTTGGAAAATCCTCAAGAGGTGATGACATGAAATCAGATTCCTCATCCCGTGATTACAAGAAGAGAACTTGCCATAAATGCAAGAAACCTGGTCACTACATTACTGATTGTCCTTAGTGGGAGAAGGAATCAAAGAAGAAGAAATACAAGGATGATAGTTCAGATGACTCTAAGAAGAATAAGAAATCTTCAAAGTCCTCATCGTCAAAATCTTCAAAGTCTTCATCTCACAAGAAGAGCAGCTCCAGGAAAGCTCGGGCATTCATTGGCAAGGAAATGGACTCTGAAGCTGAATCTGAGGAACATGAGGAAGAGGAGGCATCTGAGGAGTCAGACTCTGGTGTGGCGAGTCTAGCCCTTGCTACTGCTTATGTTAGCAAGTCCATCTTCAACACTGAGGAAATTGGCTTCCCCAACACTGCTGATGACGGCAACGATGAATATGCTCCCACCTATTGCTTCATGGCAAAAGGTGCCAAGGTATTCAAATATCCCTCCTCCGAATCAAGTGAGGATGAATCTGATGAAAACCTCAAACCCAGCTATTCCAAACTTGCTAATATTGCTGTTAAACAACAAAAGGCTTTGGAAAAGGTTCAAAATATGCTAGACAAAAGCGATGATCTGTTAGGTGAGGAAATGGATCGAACTCAAACACTGACTGATAATCTTCAGCAACTACAGTCTAAGTTTGACAACCTTCAAGGTCGTCATGAAACTCTCTTAGCCGATCATGAGAAGCTTTCTTATGAATTTCTTCAAAGAAAGCAAGATCTTGAGAAGCTAAGGGTGAGTCATGAAGATCTTCAGAAGGAAAACGATTCTTTGCTTGCTCAACAGATCAGTTCCGCTCAGGAAGAATTTATTCCACCATGCTTGAAATGCATTGAACGTGAAACTGCTAATTCTTCACCTGAATGTTCAAATGCTTCTATTGCTGCAAATTCTTCAACTATCTCTGTGGTCACAAATTCCTCATCTGAGGATACCACTAGTATCACTGATGAAAATGCAGGGTTGAAGGAATTGTATGTGACAGGCATGTACAAAAGCCTCAAAGGGCATCAGACTCTTTGTGATGTGCTCAAAAAGCAGATCTTGAACAGGAACCCTAGGAAAGAGGGTATTGCCTTTGAGAGGAAACTCAATGCTGATGGAACCTACTGGAAACCTGAGCAGTATCCCAAAACCTCATGGGTTGCTGCGAAGGGACCTCCCGTGGATCCATCCACTTTATCTGGCTTTACCTGTGAATCCTCATATTCATCTGATGAGTCATTTGACTCCAACTATAAACTGTTCAAAAATCAGAATGGTGAGGTATTTGCTAGATATGTTGGATCTAACTGCAGGAATGGTCCCCCTATGAAGAAAATCTGGGTTCCCAAAAGGTGCCTTGAAAGTCTTCAGGTGAATGTCCTCATGACACCACCTGTGACGAATAATAACCCCAGATCAAATTCTTCATATGGACCAAAGTCTTCACATGGATCCAAGTCCTCTTATGGATCAAATTCCTCACATGGATCCAAGTCCTCACATGAACATCATCGTGCTAACACTTCTGTTTCGCAGGGAAAGCCTAAGGGCTATGAATATGTGCATTATTCTTCAAATCATTATGTTCATAAGTCCTCGAAGAATTTCTCTGCTTATTCATATGCTTACCCTAACCCCTCTTATGTGAAACGAAGTGGTCTGGCGTCTATGCCACCTTTCTCTTATGGAGCTCGCAGAATGATGAACTCTTTGCCACCCCTCCAGATGTGGGTGGTGAAGAAAAAGAACTAATCTCTTATGCAGGGTCAGGTCTCCAGATGAACTAAATCGTCTGAAAAATTTGCTGAAGACCTGAAATGCTTGAAAGGACGCAAGCTAATCATGAAGAAATGATTTATTCATTTCTCACGTCCTCACATTGCTATATATACATATGTTGCTTTAATTGATGAAATATGTCTGATGAATTTGATGTCATATTCTTCACTCTGAAGTATATGAGTTCGTAAGATGCACTAATTCATCTGCAGGATGATTTACCCACAGCTACTGAGTGGGTCCTCGATAGTGGATGTACAAATCACATGACCGGTGACAAGAGCTTACTGATGAACACTCCTTTATCTCCATCACACTTGAAGCATATCACCTACGCTGACAAAGGCAAAAGCAAGGTATTGGGTCTAGGTAGGGTTGCAATCTCAAAGGATCGACACATGGATAAAGTCATGCTTGTCGAGTCCCTCGGATTCAACCTCATGTCTGTCTCAATGCTTTGTGATCTTAATATGGTTGTTGTCTTTGGCAAATATCGTTGCTTAGTGCTCATGGAATCTGACAATTCCAAAGTCTTTGAAGGCTTTAGGAGAGGAGACTTGTATATTGTTGATTTCTCTGCAGGACCACAACCTGCCACTTGTCTACTTGCTAAAGCTTCAGAAGGCTGGCTATGGCATCGATGACTGGGTCATGCTGGCATGAGGAAGTTACACACGCTCGTGAAGAAAAAGCACGTCATTGGCATCGAGGGTGTCAAATTCCTCAAAGATCATCTTTGTGGGGCTTGTGAGGCTGGGAAGATGACCAGAGCCAAGCACCCCTCGAAGACTATCATGACTACTTCTCGTCCTTTTGAATTGCTTCATATGGATCTCTTTGGCCCTACTCATTATGCCACACTAACAAATGCAGCATCTCTATATGGCTTTGTCATTGTTGATGACTATTCTTGTTACACATGGGTGCATGTCATTACTTACAAAACTGAAGTGCAGGAAGTCTTCAGACGATTTTCCTCAAGGGCTTCGACGAATTTCGGCGTGAAGATCAAGCATATACGTAGTGACAATGGGACTGAGTTCAAGAATACTGGTCTTGATGACTATCTCGATGAACTTGGTATTACTCATGAGCTATCTGCCCCATACACTTCTCAGCAGAATGGCGTTGTGGAGCGCAAGAACAGGACTCTTGTTGAGATGGCTCGCACCATGCTTGATGAATACAAGACACCTCGTCACTTCTGGCCTGAGGCAATTGATACTGCATGCCACATCATCAACAGGGTATATCTTCACAAATTCTTCAAGAAGACCTCATATGAACTCCTCACTGACAAGAAACCCAATGTGAGTTATTTCAAAGTCTTCGGTGCTAAATGTTGGATTAGAGATCCACATCACAATTCTAAATTTGCACCGAAAGCACATGAAGGTTTTATGCTTGGTTACGGAAAGGACTCACACACCTACAGGGTCTTCAACACCTATCACAACAAGGTTGTTGAAACTGTAGATGTGCGGTTCGATGAAACTAATGGCTCGCAAAGAGAGCACCTACCTCCTGTGCTAGATGAAAAGACACCTGAGGAAACCATCAAGTTCAAAGCTACTGAGGATGTCATTCCTACTGAAGAATCTGCTGAAGAAATCATTCCAGAACATGAAGAACAGCTTGCTGGCGCACCTGAAGAAATTGGCTCTGAAGAAAATACTGAGCCAAATCAAAGTCGTCAACCTGCTCATCCTCGCGTTGCAAATGAAGTGCAGATTGAGAGAATCATCAACGACATCAACGCACCAGGTCCTCTGACTCGCTCAAAAGCTTCACATTTATCTAACTTTTGTGGGCATTTTGCTTTCGTCTCTATCACATAGCCCACCAAAGTTGATGAGGCATTTCTGGAACCTGAATGGATTCAAGCGATGCAAGAGGAATTACATCAATTCAAGCTGAACAATGTGTGGGAGCTTGTCAAGCGACCGGACCCATGCAAGCACAATATCATCGGTACCAAATGGATCTACCGCAACAAGCAAGATGAAAATGGCCTAGTGGTGAGGAACAAGGCTCGTCTTGTGGCTCAAGGCTACACACAGGTTGAAGGAATTGATTTCGATGAAACTTTTGCACATGTTGCTAGACTTGAGGCTATTCGCATATTGCTTGCTTATGCTAACCATCATAATATCATCTTATATCAAATGGATGTGAAAAGTGCATTCCTCAATGGTAAGCTTGAGGAAGAAGTATATGTTGCTCAACCCCCAGGTTTTGAAGATCCTAAGCATCCTGACAAAGTCTTCAGTCTCAATAAGGCCCTCTATGGCCTCAAGCAGGCCCCTCAGGCATGGTATGATACTTTGAAGGAATTCCTCATGAAGAAAGGCTTCAAACCCGGTTCACTCGACCCAACTCTTTTCACCAAAACCTATGATGATGAATTATTCGTGTGCCAAATATATGTTGATGATATTATCTTTGGCTGTACTAACCAACAGTACAGTGACGAATTTGCTTACATGATGAGTGAGGAATATCAAATGTCCATGATGGGGGAATTGAAATTCTTCTTAGGCCTTCAAATTCGTCAACAACGCAGTGGCATCTTCATTTCTCAAGAGAAATACCTCAAGGACGTTCTGAGGAAATTCGGTATGCAAGAATGCAGAGGCGTCAAAATCCCTATGCCCACAAATGGCCATCTATGCACTGATGAAAATGGAATAGACTTCGATCAAAAGGTATACCGCTCCATGATTGGGTCTTTATTGTACCTATGTGCATCTAGGCCGGATATTATGCTTAGTGTTTGCATGTGTGCCCGTTTTCAAGCTACACCGAAGGAATCACACCATAAGGCTGTGAAACATATTCTTCGATATCTAGCTCACACTCCAACACTTGGATTATGGTATCCCAAGGGCTCGGCTTTTGATCTCATCGGATATTCTGACTCTGACTATGCTGGTGATCGTGTGGACCGCAAGTCAACATCAGGCACGTGCCATTTTCTCGGACGATCCTTAGTATGTTGGTCCTTGAAGAAGCAGAACTGCGTATCACTCTCTACTGTTGAAGCTGAGTACATTGCTGCTGGTTCTTGTTGTGCTCAATTGCTATGGATGAAGCAAACCCTCAAGGACTACGGCATAAATGGGAAGAATGTGCCACTTTACTGCGACAGTGAGAGTGCCATCAAAATTGCTCATAACCCAGTTCAGCACTCGAAGACAAAGCACATCGAGATTTGTCATCATTTTCTTTGAGATCATGTGTTGAAGGGTGACATCTCTATTGATCCCGTGAAGTCTGAAGAACAACTAGCGGATATCTTCACAAAGCCCTTGGATGAGAAGAGATTTAGCAAATTGCGGTGTGAGCTAAATATCTTAGAATCTTCGAATGTCCTTTGAAAAGGACACACATCCTAACACTTATGCAAATTGATGACTTAGATGTGCAACACACGAAGAAACATTTTTCTTCAATCAATGAAGACTAACCCTCTAAGTGTGAAGAAATTAATGAAGAATTTGATTCTCAGAGCCCTACGACAATTGTACGCGGTGTCTGAAATCATCATTCTTACACGGTGGGTCACGCCACCACAAAAAGTTGAAAATCTTTAAAATTTGAGTTTTTCATCATCGTGCAAATTCTTCAAATTTTCAAATTCTTCAACTTTGCAAAATCTTCACTCTCCCCATCTGTGTTCTTCATTGACTATATATATATTTGAGTTTTCTGTCCTCTACAGCATTCACTTATTGCTAATTCTTCAAGTTGTTTTTCTTCTAAGTGAATGTGATCGAACCCGTTCCCCCTCTGTGCTAAACTCAATCCAGTCCGTTCACAAATTCTTCATGTGCGTTCTATTTGAAACCCGTTCAAAGTCTTCACTGTGTCCTTGACAGCTGAAGAATTTACGAACGAAACATTAAAATATTCTTATCTGAATTTTCGGCTTTTGCCGCTCAAACCGTTCCATATCCCTCGATAAGATTAATCTATTCACCCACGATCTAACACGATCTCCACTTCATAGTACGTGGGTGACACATGTCGCTAGGATGAGAAGGGTCAGGGGCAGGTTCGTCCATTTTCCTCGGACGAGCGGTTTTTCACCTCGGCTATAAATACCCCTCGCCCTCCTCAGAGCTCATTTACCCCGCTCGATCTTACTCCCTCGCTCGAGCTCTCAGACCTAGTGCCGCCGCTACATTCCATCGTCGCCGGTGAGGAAGAGCTTCACTGCCTCGACCTCATCGCCGTTGTACTCACGCCGGCCACGGAAATCTTCACTCCGCCGCCGCCGTAGCTGTTTTCCATCGCCAAGTTAGGGCGTGGAAGATCTGAACGGACGAACATCTCCACTGCTACTCTCAGTTCATCGTGTTCTTCGTCAAGGGTAAATAAACTTTATTTTTACTGCCCTTGTTGATTCTGATGATTTCCACAAAATCTTCAAAAGGTGTTTATTCTTCTACTTTCATGCTCTTAAACACCAACTTGCTTCTGTCCTTGATCAGTTTCTCTAAGCAACATTTTTATTCAAGATTCCTCAAGTGTGTGGATTTTTTAATCTACACAACTCTGGAACCTAAGTCAAAATGCTTAGTGAAATTCCTCAAGACACCCCTGGTCAAATTCCTCAAACTTGATACTTTTGAAAATCTTCTGAGAACGCATATGACCTCTCCAAAATTCTTCGCACCTATATTCTGTTCACAGGTACACATGTCCGCTGCTGAATCTCTAGGTTCTCATCAACTTAACTCATTTGCAACGTTCCTTGAAGAAAAATTGCATACCTCATCAGAAAATTCGATTGTTCAAAATCCTCAAGTGAAGAAAATGGCTGATGGTAAAAGACCTCAGAAGGGAGGAAAGAGGCCAGAAACAAATACTGCTTTTGAGATCCCTGATGACATCTATGATGAATATTGTACTCCTGATGAAGCAACTCATGGCAAGGAGAACAAAAATCAGTGCAAAGTGCGCATTCAGAAGATTGAGAGGAGATGGGCAAGAGAATGGAGGGAATATCGCTATGTCACTCCCAAGTACATGAAGAAATTCGCTGTTAACCCTCCATGTCCAAGACCTCCATTGGCTCCTGGCCAAGTAGCTGATCCCACTAGCATCAGAAGAGGTGAGGAATTTCCTCAGGAGTGGGCTAAGCGTCAAGCCAAGTTGGCCAAAGTGGCTAAAGAGGCAGTGAAGAAATTCAATGAAGATTCTGTTGCTGCCGCCGCTGAGGCCTCTGCTATCAAGCCTAAGAAGGCTATGCTGAAGAAATCAGCTATCAAGACAAGTTCCTCAGCTGCAATGCCCTCACGGCCAAGCTCTTCAAAGCCCTCATGGCCTGTTCCTCAAGCAAATTCCTCAAAAGCAGCTCCAACTCCCTCAGTTGCGAAATCCTCAGCTGCTCCTGCAAAGTCCTCAGCACCTGTGCATCTTGCCACATGCCAAAGGACTACTGGAATCTCAATTGCTTCAGGAGTCTCTGCAAGTTCTTCAGCTCCACCTCAGTCTTCAACAACTCCTATCTTGCTGAAGAAAAAGGCCACTACTGGACGAGGCACAAGACCAAGTCCTCACAAGAAGCAGGTCGCCTTTCAGGTTCTGTCAAGCGAAGACGAAGCTGATGATGAAGAATTAGCTGAGATCATCAGAGATCGACAACAAAGGGCCGCTAGAGCCAAAGGCAGTGCTGTGCCCCTCATGCTGGATCCAAGGAAGATCCTTGATTTTATTGATCTATGGCACAAAGATCCAAATACACCTTTGCCTGAATTAAACCTCACTCCTGGTCAAAGTCACATGTTGACGGCCTTCATAAATGAAGAGAAATGGAAATTTGAAAAGGCCAGGCAGGTGAAGAAGGCTCAGTACAAGAAGGAGCGTTTTCTGAAGAACAATGTTGTGAAAATGTCTCCTGAAGAACTTGTGACTATGCAGGCTGAGATCAAAGCACTCAGTGATGAATTTCATGCATTCCATGCAGATTGGCTAGGTGCCAAAGTCAGATTCGTCAGAATGGCAAAAGGATTTACTCCAAGTGTTGCAGCTTCATCGCAACCCAAATTTCCTCAGACTGGAACATCTGTTCAGTCTGCTGAAGAAAATGAAAGCACCAGAACTGCTGAAGAAATTCCAGTCTCTGAAGAAATTGCCAGGGCAACCTCCAATATTGCGCCTGAAGAGCAATCCAGGCCAGTTGAAGCATCTGCTACTGTGCCTGAGGAATCTGAACAAGCCAGGGCAACTGCATCAGATGTGCCTGAAGAAATTCAACCAATTTCCTCTGCTCCTCCTGCACCGATGACAAGCATCAATCTTCCTTCTGCAACAGAAGCGAAGAAAACCAAGGCTGCGGAGCGTGCAGCTGTGAAGAAAAGGAAAGCATCTGCCTCCTCAGAGTCTTCTGCTCCCAAGAAAGTGAAGACTTTGACGAGTTCATCTGAAAACCCAATTGATGCTATTCCAATATCAAGCATGCCATCAAAGGAGATCATTCCCTTTGGTGAGGAATATGAAATTCCTAGTAAATCTGATGAAGAAGATCCTTCTGCTGCTTCGACAGAGCAGATGGATGAAGAAATTGAAGTGGATACTTTCTCTTCAACCCCACTGGTATCATCGCCCATGCCTCAGTTCACAGCTGAAGAGGCAGGCGTCGAAGGAACTGAAGAAGATGAGGATGTGGATATTGGGTCTACAACACCTATTCTGAATGATGACTTTTGGGAAAGTCATCACCCCAATTCACCTCTGACAACCCCTCTACATCATGTTCCTTAGTCCCTTGTGCAAACTGAAGAAATTCATACGGGCTCTGATGAACGTCAAGCTTCACTTCATTCTATTCCTGAAGAAGTTCCAGTCACTAGCGCTGATGTACATATGTCTGAAGAAATGGAGGCCAAGGCTGCTTCTGAAATTCCTCAGCCTGTGGCTCCGGTGGCTATACCTCAAGAGGTTGTAAATTCTTCAACTGTTAATCTTCAGCCCAAGCCACAGAACCCTCACTCCAAGAAGCAGAAGTTTAATGCTGAGGATTTCTTCAATGAGCTCATATTCTTCACTGACTACAATCCCTATGACTCTGCTCGTCTTCGTCGCAAGCGCTTCTGGACTGCAAGCCAGATGAACTTCTACTCCTCATTGTTGGTTGATAAGGATAAGATCTTTGAACATGAGCAAATTCCTCATGTAGATATGGAATCGCTGCCCTGCTTCACACGAGTCCTCAGTGTTCTTCATGACGCTGGGTTACTCAATTTCTGCACCGACATCTACGATTGGAATGAAGAACTCATTCTTCAATTCTTCGCCACGCTGCACATTACTGGAAATGTTGATGATGTCAATTCATGGGTATTGGACTGGATGACCGATAATACTCATTTCAAAGCACCGGCCTCTGAATTGCTTCATGCCGTTCCAGTCTGTCCTCCCACTGAAGGTGCAAGGCTTCTCTATGTTGAACCTGAACAGTCTGATCATCTGATGCAAGTGCTGATGAAGCCTTTGAAGCCAGGCCAAGCTCCAAGGACCAAATTCCTCGTCAAGGAATTGCTCTATGTGCCAAGGACAGTTTATCGCATCTTGACCAAAACCCTCAGTCCAATCAAGGGCCACAACTCTAATGATGAAGAAGTTGTTGGCATTATGAAGAATCTGCTGTTCAATATCATTCACGGTATTCCTATCAACTACCACGATTTCTTCATGAGGACTTTGGCCAATGCTGCTCTGTCACCTTTTGAGTTGAAGCCTTATGCTCCCTGGATCATGAGATTCATTAGATCAAGGTCTTCAATTCATTACAAGGCTGACTTTCAAAATCATCTCAGCTATTTGCCCCCTATCGAAGTCCTCAAACGGACTATTTCCTCAGCTGACGAGAAGGGCAAGGCTGCTGTTATTGATGAAGGTACTCGTCCATTGGATGGACAGTTTCGCAAAGCTACTTCCTATTCCACCAATGATGACTCTGCAACTCAAGATTCTGCCGCCAAAGCTTCAGAACATCATCCTCAAGCCACAGCTCCGCGTGTGATGACTGATCGTGAACTTCTCCTTAGTCTTCATCAGAAAGTTGATCGAAATCACAAGTGGGTCAAGCGTCAGTTTGGTGCAATTCTTCAGAACATGACAGTCACTCAAAATACTGTAAAAAAGAATCACTACTACTTGCATGAAGTCTTTGACCGCACTTGGGCGATTCTGTCTAATCTTCATAGTGCTGAAGAACTCAAGGAGATGGGATTCCAACAGGACTTTGACTGGTCTCAGCCACCTTCGAAGAAATTCAAGAGAGTCAAAGTTCCTCAGCTTGTTGCCAGTTCATATTCTTCATCGCGCGAGACGGATGAAGCTGAAGACTTGAACGACACTGCGGCAGGCCCTACCTCAACGGACGACCCCAACAATGCTGGCGCTCCTCCATCGACATCATGATGATATTCTTCAGGGGCGTTAGTCCTCATTTTTCGTCCCTTTTGTTCATTCGATGACAAAGGGGGAGAAATTTGAGTTAGTCTTCAAGCGGGTCTTATATATGGGCTATATTTCTGTTAAGTTACAACTCTTGCTTTTCTGAGGTGTTTGCTCTGATGAGTTGTAAACTTAAGTCCTATGGTGGTCTGATTCTTTTGAACTGCTTTCTGCATGCTTATTTCCTCAAGTACCATAATGTACGCATGCTGAATTTCGTCAGACACCATATTTCATCATGCATTTCAAATTCTTCATATCATATGTTAAATGTGTGTATGAATTTCAAGATATAGGAGGAGATCTCCGTGATATTACTCAACAATGTGCATTTGTTATTTCAAAGCAAATTCCTCAAATATGCACATCTTCAGGGGGAGTTCTTCTATATCTTGCAATCAAATTCCTCAATATCAGTATTTACACTTCATATGTTTATCCCTGTTGAAAACTTAACCTATATTGTCATCAATCACCAAAAAGGGGGAGATTGTAAGTGCATCTAGTGCCCCTTAGTGATTTTGGTGTATTGAAGACTTATAGGTTAAGGGACTAATGAGTTTGTGAGTGTACACAGGTCTATAAGTCTATGAGGAGTTTGATATTTACGATGAAAGTCGACCCCTAAAAATGAATGTCTTCAACTGAAGACTTTGGTTTTCTTGAAGACTTTGAAAGTGAAGAAATTGGTGTGACCCTGAAGACTTGATATTCGTGCGAGGATTATGAAGCGTGAAGACTTTTGTTTTCGTAGTTTCATTTTCTTCTTCTTGAGTCATAGGAAACACCGTACTGTTAAAGGGGGTCGAGGTAAATCTAAGGAAAAGTTTCCAAGTGATGCTCAACTCAAAATCCTACACCTACCCAATCCTTTCGAGTGAAGCCATTGGAAATCTCATACAGTTTAGTCAAGTTCTTCAGTGACAGAGACGAAGTTCTTCTGTTCTCTGAGGAATTTGTTCTGACTGAGGAGTTAGGAATTCGCCAGTGCGGATTGCCTACAAGTGAGGAACATGATAGCCCTGAGGAATTTGATACTCAAATATCCGACCGTTGCTGTGCTGCGCGCCAGCTGTCCAAATATCCTACCCACCTAACGGTCATATCATTGAAGGGCATTTATGTCTTATTATGTCGGGCTGCTCCCTAGGCTATAAATAGCCGCCCCCTACAACCACTAGCTGGTTGGCTGCTCCGAGAGATAGATTGACACTTGTCATTTAGAGCATCCCATCCTCCGAGGACTTTGAGCGAAAATCATCAAGTGAGGAAAAACCCAAAAACCCAAACACCTACAAACCCAAAGTGATTGAGCATCACTGAAGAGATTGTTCCTGTGTGGAACCGACGCTTGTTACCTTTGAGGACTGTGCATCCTCCAGACGGTTAGGCGTCATGGTCTAGAGCATCCAAGAGGAAATTGTGGATTGCCGAGTGACCGAGTATGTGAAGGTTTGGAAGTCACCTGAAGACTTACCACGAGTGATTGGGCGAGGTTTGTGTGACCTTAGCTCAAGGAGAATACGGTGAGGACTGTGTGTCCTCAGGTTTAAATACCTAGCCGCTCTAACCAGATGTACAACTGTCACAGCAGTTGGAACTGGTCTACCAAATCATTGTCTTCACCGAGCTACTGGTTCTATTTCCTCAACCCTTTCATTTCCTCGCATTCTTGCTATGTATTTGATCATTACTGTTTGAAGACTTTGACTGAAGACTTTCTCAATTTCCTAAGTTCAATTTCTTCAGTCAGTTTGTCTTTAGCCTGCTTATCCTGTGTTTACGCTACTCGTACTCTGTGCTTGTTTTCATTTCATCATGATGATTGTGCTACTGCTCTGTTATGCTTGCATCTGAGTACTTATTCTGCTGCTAAGTAGTTCGTCGCTTAGGAATTTCCTCACCTTGAAATTCCTCAGTGACAAATTTGTAAAAATCGCCTATTCACCCCCCTCTAGTCGATATAACGCACTTTCACTACTGCTTCCACCGCGCCGTCCGCCGCCCCGTGCCGTGGCCTCGCGCTCGCCACCGCGCCTTCCCCCGCTTGCCTCTTGGCGTGGCTCTGCCCGCGGCTGGCCGCGCCCGTCTCGCCGCGCTCCAGCTTGCCCGTGGCCACCTCTGCCAGCCACCGCGCCATCCCTTGGCCGGCGCCCCACCGCGCCCCTCTGACCTGCGCCCGCCCCGTCGCCCTGGGTCCGCCCCGGTCTGCGCCCAGCACCCGTTAACCGCTACCCAGACGCCAGGTTAGCCGCGCGCCTGTTAGCCCCCTTGTACGTATGACAAGTGGGGCCCAGCCCCAGAATGAAATAAAAAAATAATAATAAAAAATAAAAATAAAATCAATAAAATCAATAATTATTAATTAATTAATTAGTTAGTTAATTAAGTTAATTAATTATGTTTAATTAAACTAATTAATTAGTTAGTCTAATTAATCTGTGATTAGTCTAATTAAACCCTAATTAACCTAAACAGTCAATGACAACCGAGACCCACACGTCAGATTGACCCAGTCAATAGTCATGTTGACTGCTGATGTCAGCATGACATCATTACTGATGCAGTAAATGAATTTCTGAATTAAATAATTAAAAATGATTAATAAAACTTCAGAATTTAGTATAAAATAAACCGTAGCTCAGATGAAAATAATTTATACATGAAACTTGCTCAGAACGATGATACAAATCTGAATACGCCCTCTATATTCTTGTCAGATGCCCCTAGCTAGATGAACATGGAACTTTTAGACTGATTCCAATAAATGAATAGTGCTCAACTTTAATTAAATAAATCCAAATAAATTCCTAAATTAACTAAATCATTTAGTTATGCAGTAGAACACCTCTGCATATCATTTAGACATGTCATACATATTGTTTGCATTTTGCCGTGAATTTATTGTTTCTCTCCCCCTCCTTCTCTCTCGATAGACGCCGAGACCGACGTCGTTGCAGCTGGGTACGACTACGCTACAGACGAGCAGCCCGTTGACGACCCCTCTTTCTTGCCAGAGCAACCAGATATCGCCCATTCCATTTCTCCTGCTTGCATTAGATTTTGCTACTGTTAAATGTTTGCTCCTATTCTGATGCACATCCTGTTTTTGTAACCTGTTTATTGTTACCTTACCTGCCTATGTTAAACTGCTTTGTATAGGTTGGTAGTGAACCATCAGTGACCCCCCTGCTTACCCTTGTTGCCCCTGCTTGATCATTGATGACTCGATCAATGTGATCGTCGACCAGAGACCGACACATCACTTCACCCCCTTAGTTGTACGACTCTGCATAGTTACTATCGAGTGCCGAGGGTGATACCTCGTAACGCACTCTTGATGAATACTCCGCAGTGTAGCTGTTCGGTCGTGGTCATCGAGGGTGATTCCTCCTTCTCCACTTCCGATACGACTCTGTCGTGCAACCCCTCTGGGTGAACCTCGAGGGTGATGCCTCATACGTTCACCCTGATGATTTCATCGTGTGGAATCCACCGAGGGTGATTCCTCGGGGTTTCCCCCTTGATGTTATGACGACACGGTTACTTTGACCTTTGTTACAGGCGGGTCGACCCTGATGGGTACCCGCAGGGGATCTATGATGTCGGGTGTGCCGGAAGGGCACTCGAGTGTGATATTGTGGCGGAGCTTCAGAAACTCTGATTGTCTTCGCGTGTTACTAAATGAGCATATCAGATTTGGGTGTTTGATCTGAGTGGGTCGTCGTGCCCTTTACGCACTACCACCACGCGGGATACTGGTTATGCGGTCCTCTGTGATGTACGTTTCTCCCGAAAGCTCTTCAGACGTCATGTTTCACCGTGTGGGCTGATCGCCGGGATTGGGCTGGATACTTCACTGACGAGTTCAGTGTCGCGCCTGCACCCCGGCCAGCCACTCAACGCGCAGGGTGCCCAGGGCGATGGCCCAAGACCTCTGGGTGCATAGGTTAGTCCGGCGTGCTGACCTCTCTGCTGAGCCTAGGTAGGGCGCTGCTTCGTGTTGATCTCCCGAGGCCGGGCATTACCCCACAAGTGTGTCCGACCAGAGGTGACCGAGCGTGTTGGGTAACAGTAGTGCACCCCTGCAGGGATGAATAATCTATCGATAGCCGGTCCTACGGTAAAGGACACTCAGTTTGTTACTTAATTGAAGCTTCGGGATAGCTTTCTCGCAGGGAGTCGAGGAAGGATCTCTAGGCTGTGCTTCAACATGTTTGCTTAATAAAATGCTATTCTACTCTCTTCTAATGCTGCAAGATGGTGGCTCGTGAAGATGTTTGATGATGCTAGTCTTCGATAGGACTAGGCCTTCTCTCTATTCTGGCATTTCTGCAGCCCAGTCGACATATACAGCCACTCCCCTTTGATAAAGTTGCATATGTAGCGTAGATCCTTGCTTGCTGAGTACTTCGGATGAGTACTCATGGTTGCTTTGTTACTTCTTTTTCCCCATACCCCACTTTGATGATACATCAGACGATGGAGCCTCGGAGCCACATGTCCCCGCAGGAGCTTACTACCTGGAGGGTCCAGACGGCACGTACTACTGGATCGAGCCAGCCGACCAGGAGTAGGATCAGAGGCTCCCAGGTAGGAGGCCTACGCCTTTCGATCTAGAGTCGTTGTTTGTGCTAGCCTTCTTAAGGCAAAACCTTGGCTAACTATGTCTATACTAAGATATTATTTGTATGACTGACTTATGTATCCGGATCCTCGTGATCCCTGGTCTGTAATATTGTGGATCTCCGTTTATATGTGTTAGAGTTGTGTTGTGATATCTTCCCGTGAGTCCCTATCTTGATCATGCATGTTTGCGTGTATGATTAGTGCATGATTGAGTCGGGGGCGTCAGAAGTTGGTATCAGAGCCGACTGCCTGTAGGAAGCCCCCTTCCAAATTCCTTGGTCGAAGTTGAGTCTAGACATTGAAAAACTAATTTACTAACTTGGCTGTGTGGCTTACGGGCCCACGTCGCCAACTGGGTGGTATTAGGATCTTTTATTCCTCATCTATACTCTGGGACTCTGATCTCTCTTTTGTTCGGGTTAAATGATTTTACTAATTATAGGTTCTCGATACCACTTCCTGCCAGAGAGCCCCTTCATTCCAGATGATCGACTGCTTCACCAGAAGGTTCCGAAGATGCTATTCGATGTTTTCCCGAGACACCTGTGTCCACCGCCTTTGCAAATTCCCTACCGCTGTTATATCCTTATGGATAACTACATACACTAGCCACTCTTGCATTCAATCCCATTGGTCTTATTATTACAAGATGCCCCGAACGGCTCTTTGTTGTTCTGACAATCCTTTGAGCTTACTGCCTTGCAGTTCTTTCCTCATGAATACCCCCTGCGGATAATTTCTCGCACTTACCGATTATCTGTTCTCCCTTCCTTTGTTCATATGATTCACAAGATACCTTGAGATACTATTTGATCTTCCGAAGATCCTTAGCAGCTTATTGCTCTACAAATACTTGTCTGCTTGCATTAGGGATGCTTCCCATATGTCTGGCAATATTCATCAGTATCCTTTGACACCGTCATTTTGATCTATTGATTCAACATGAGTGCGAATGCACGCAATCATCAGTTGATCCTTTTAAAATTTTCTTTCCGGCTCAGACATCATTTTGAACATGAGCTGGATCTCAACCAATTAAATTGCTGTTGATTGTACACCTAAATCTATTCAACTTATCCATCCATAATCAGAGCATTTGCTTCTGATCCCTTGATTTGGAAATCACAATTCCTTGCATTTGAGCTTTGAATTAATCAGTTGTTTCTATTTTTCCAATGCCCTTGCATTGTTTCTTCCGCTGGTTGTGTGCCGATGCTCACATCAGTTCTGTTATGGACTGTCAGATCCTTTGTTGAATTATCATCCGAAAGTGTCCTTCGTATACAAAAACCTCGAGAAGTTCCTTCCCTGATACATAATGCCATTGGTAAATCCTATTCTCTGATTTGGCCAACCATGCTCTGCTTTCGAGCTGGTGATAATTACTCTTGAAGCTTGTGGTATATGTTTCTAAGATGCCCCGATGGGTTGGATCTATGCTTTCCTTAATCTGTGTGAACCCGAAAGCTTTCACGGGTCATACTCCTCTGGTAATTCGCCAGGTAGGTTTTCACACTCAAATCATTTTAATAAGAGTAGTGAATGAATGGTCACGCATTGGATAAGTGGGAGTCGACCTTGAACTTTGTGTTCATGCCCATGGACACGATGTAGATCTTATCCTGGAAGCTTCTCTTAAATTGATTATTCCCTTGATAAAAGTTCATCTTATATCTGGGATCTGGTCATTTGCAATCGTGTTTCCGGCCATATTGATATTCTTTGATTCCTTTTCTCAAGCAAGTTAAAGTACTTATCTTCTGCAGATCAATACTCCTGCCCAACCTCTATTTGATCTACCATCGGGTATTACCCTCTAGTATCTCAAGAATATCATGGAACTACATAACTTCTTATGAGTTCTTCATCAACTATTATTCTCGTCGATTCCAATTTTTCCCCGGGTTCGGAGTTATTAGTCACTCTAGAACACCGATAAGTGAATCGATTCCGCACTCTGATTCAATAACTCTAAGTAATTTTTGTTGTTTACGAGTTTAATAATCCTTCAAGTCATTCCTAGCCTGAGTGGCTATATCATTATCGTGTAAACTTTTAACTGTGATACCTGGTCCTTCTTCCCGGAGCACAATTTTCGACGATGAGCTAAGCTTACGTCGATTTTCCTCATCATATCATTTTGCCTTGAACAGCAAGCTTGATTTTGAGTCTGTGTCATACCCATGGTTCCAATAACCTTTCGCTTCATCATTCCTTTGACTTGATGTCGTCGCTGATTGATTACATCTTCATGAAATCTCTCGACAAATGTGTCGTGATCATCATCAACCTTATGAGCTCTTCGAGGATATCAATCGAATTCATGATGAGAAAATACCATCCTCCCCCTGGCCCCCTCCACTCCATTCGCTCCGCCAAAGCCGCCCTCCCCGCCGCGCCGATACGTCGGTGTCGTGGTTCGTCGAGGGGACGCACGGCGATCCTCTCGCTCCCATAGTACGCTCTCGTAGACTGCCGTCCTCTAGCCGCGCCGCCACCGCTGGCAACGTTCTTGTTGAGACGCACGGTGGTCAGCTTCTCCCACGGTACGCGCATTCTAGACTGAGGCCCCGTGCATGTCGGAGTAGCACTGAATGTTAGCTGATAGACGTTGTTAATCTCACTGTTTGCCGAAATAGTTTACAGTCAATATGCTCAGCTTAAGAAGCTTCCTTGCCCTGTTCTACACTCAGTCTACTTAGCTGAGATGGCATGCCATGCCCGATTAGTTGCTAAAATATCCTGCCATATATTTATTGTGACGTAGATTGCCATGGTCTAGTAGCAAATCTGTTAGGTGAAATAGCTCTACACCGTTTTATACTCGATCTTTGTTGCTGAGATGGCCTTTAATGACTGTGTGCTCGGCCTCATTGACTGCTGAAACAGCCTGCCATAATTTAGCACTCAAATCTTCTTGCTGAGTTAGCTTTACATATATTTCGTTACTTAGATCTGCTTGTCCAAATATCTTGCCATAGCTTTAGACATCGACCTAGGTATTTTTTTATGGACTTCATAAAAAAGCATATATGTTTTTCCTGTAATATCTAGTAGAAGAACTAATTTGTATGTCTAACAGATGGACAGGACTTGGATAACTTCATGAAGATTCTCCGCTGCATATGTCGAAGGGGTTGAAAACTTCATGAAATTTATCCGAGCTGAGTACGGTGGTCCGAAATCAGATGTGCTCTGCCCGTGTAGCAGTTTTATGAATTCAGTTACAAGACCCCAGTCAACTGTGCAAAATCATCAACACTTGTATGGGATGTCGGTCACATATACTAGGTGGGTTCATCATGGTGAAGCTGTGAACGTCAATAATACTGACTATGTGGAAGCAGCAGATCACCATCTTGATCTGCCTGATGCTCAGGTGGAAGAGGAGGAGGAGGAGGTGGTGGCGGAGCCAGTGAGTTTGACCTACATTGAAACAATGCTATGAAATGCTCGCGCATTTCATGAACTTTCACCTGCAGAAGAAAAACGGTGGGCCCGCATGTTGGAACAATGCAACGTGGCTGTCACCCCAGGAAATAAGCTGTCAGTATTCTCAGCTATGGTCACCTTTCTTCAGGTGAAGACATCTGTGCGGATGACCAACAAATCATTCGATGCGATGTTGGCTGCTTTCCGCAAATCTTTCCCAGATGCGTCTGAGCTGCCACACACCTACAGTAAAATGAAGAATTTCCTTCGTGCAGTTGGAATTGGATATGACATGATCCATGTTTGTAAGAATAATTGTGTTCTATTCCAAAAGGATTATGCCAACTTAAGCCCAAAATTTAAATCATCAAGATGGAAAGATGGCGATGCTGTGAAGAGGATTCCTCATAATGTTCTGAGACATTTTCCAATTATACCAAGATTGCAGAGGTTGTTTCATGATGCTGAAACAAGAGAGGATGTACTGTGGCATTCTAGGAACCAGGAGTATAGAGATCAGAATGTAATGAGCCATCCATCTCATGGTAGTGACTGGAAAAGCTTCAATCAAAAACACAAAAAGTTTCCTGCTGACCCGAGAAACATTAGACTTGGCTTTGCTACAGATGGATTTAACCCATTTGGCCACCAGAGCGCCACATATAGCATGTGGCCAGTGCTTGTTATCCCTTACAACATGCCTCCAAATGTCTGCACCAAAGAATCAAACTACATGATGGCCTTGCTCATCCCAGGTCCAAAAAGTCCTGGAAAGGATTTTGATTTATTCATGGAGCCTCTTGTGGAGGAACTTCAACAGCTATGGAGGGGTGTTCTCACTCAAGACCTATATAGCAGCCCACCAGCTGATTTCTTTCTGCGTGCTGTTATAATTTGGTGCATCCATGATTATCCAGCTTTGGGCACTATGTCAGGATGAACGACACATGGTTACAATGCATGTGTTCGCTGTGACAAGAATCCGCTGTCATACGCAATACTTAGCAAGATCTGTTACATTGGACACCGCCGTTTCCTTGCCAAGGATAAGCCGTGTCCTACAAAATACCGAAGACATGTGTTCAATGCAAAGCATGAAAACCGTGATGCACCAAAGAGGCTCACCGGCGATGAGTTGCAAGTGGAATTAGAGAAGGTCAGGCATATTACACCAGGAAACCATCCTGATAATGGTTGCGGGAAAAGGAAGCGTGGTGGGGTAGAAGAGAGATTATTGTTTACCCGCAGGTCCACTTTGTGGGACTTGGAGTATTGGAAAGATTTGGATTTGCGGCATAATCTTGATGTGATGCACATCGAGAAAAATATATGTGACAGCATTATCGGCACACTTCTTAATATTGAAGGCAAGACAAAAGATACCTTAAAATCTAGGATTGATTTGACACACCTGGGTATCAGAAAGGACTTGCAGGTGGAAGATGAAGGTAAACCACGGGATATGGCACCAGCTGTGTACGTCTTGGACAAGGTAAAAAGAAAAGAATTCTGCAAGGTCCTGCCACGTGTGAGATTCCCACATGGATTTGCTTCCAACTCTGAAAGGAGAGTCAGCGCAGATGGAAACAAGGTACAAGGGTTGAAAACTCATGACTGCCACGTCCTACTTTAAAGGGTTTTACCTGTTATCCTTAGAGGATTGGGCCGCCCTGACTTATACAGAGCAGTTGCAGAGTTGGGGCAATTCTTCAGGGAACTCTGCAGTAGAAATATCAGGATAGATGCTTTGGAGCGTCTTAGAGACAAGATACCAACTATCCTATGCGACCTTGAGAAGATATATCCTCCAGCCTTCTTTGATGTGATGGTGCATTTGGCTGTTCATCTACCTGATGAGGCACTACTTAGAGGTCCAGTACAATATGGCTGGATGTACACTATTGAAAGGCGGCTAGGCACTTTCAAGGGCTATGTTAGGAAGAGAGCTAGACCTGAGGGTTCCATTACAGAGGCCTACATTGCTACAGAAGCGTTGACATTCTGCTCAAAATACATTGAAACAGCTGATCAGCTTAGCGAAGAGGTGGGTGAAGACAATCCCGAGCTCAATGTTTTTGATTGTTCTGTTCGAGTTACAGGGAAGAGTCGACAAGACGACAAACCTAAAGATTTGGACAAAATGGTTTGGTATGTGTTGAATAACTGTCCTGAGATTCTACCTTATATCGAGTAAGTGCTAAGTACTACAGCTTATACATCGTAATCTACTAAACTTGTAGCACATTCTTATATATTTAGATGTTTGACGCGATCACTATGTTGTGCAACATCTACAAAAAGGAGTTACTGCCGCAAAATCCAAGAAATATTGACAAACTGGTTATGGCAGGATTTGCGAAATGGTTCAAGAGCCATGTAAGCTTTTGAATTGCACTGTCAGTTATTTTAATATATTGAGTACATAAGATGATCAGCTTGTCTATTTTCTAACCATAGGTTAAGAAGATGCGGGAGGATGGGCAGGCAGTTAATGATGCCCTTTACGCACTAGTAATGGGTCCTGATACTCGGGTAAGACATTATGAATCTTGCATTGTTGGAGATGTGCGCTACAACACCCTTGCACGCGACGAGGGCAGGAAGACACAAAACAGTGCCATCCTGAGCACGGATAAGTACGGCAAAGAGACAACTGAAATGTATGCTAACATAACAGACATTGTTCAGTTGCAGTATATCTCCAGTTTCGGGGTTCATCAGTGTGTGGTTCTGTTGTGCTGTCGTTGGTATAACCTATTTTCCAGGATCGCAAATCCTAGAGCTGATGATTATTTCAAATCCATCAATGTCAAGGCGGCGTACCAGACCAACGAGCCTTTTATTTTGGCAAATCAAGCAACACAGATATTTTTCTTGGAAGACACATATGCACGTAGAGATGACTGGAGAGTATTGCAAAGGTTTGAGCAGAGGAATTCGTTTAATGAAGTTGCACAACAAGATGATGCTTACACTACTCCTGATGTAGAAGATTCCACGGATGTTCCTAATATCTTTGAGAACCATCACGTCAATGACGCTGGCGAAAAGATTGCCTATCGGGCTATGGACATACGAGAGTTGATCAATAAGACACCAACATTAGAGGACATTGAGAATGAAGGAGAAGATGACACTGGGGGGAATTACGATTCAGACTAATACACATGGCGAAGATGTTGACGCTGCTGCTGTGGATGATGATTAGATTGCTTTTTTCGTATTTGCCTATCAGAAGACGACTTTTTATCTACTATCTGAAATTGTGTTTGCTATGACAACTAAAACCTGATGAAGTTGTTGTTTAGTATTTTGCTGTGAGAACATCACTTATTATGTATGTTGATTTGTGTTTGGTGATTGTATGACGACTAAAACATAATGACATTGTTGTTTAGTTGTACTCATATTTGGTTGTGAAACTTGTATTTGATGACATAGTTTGCTGTTGGACTACAATTTGCTCTACGTCTTCGGATGGGAACGAAGCTGACCCGACAGGGCCTCTGCTGATTTATTTATTTATTAGAAAATGGGCCTCTGCTATTTATTTATTTATGAGCAAAAGGGGATACCCCCCGATTTTTGTTAATAGAAATCATTAGATGTTCACAACACTACGCCCAGCCTGCTAAATAGGTTTCATTCATTACTAGTTTCAGCAAAGTGCTCATGTCATAGCCACTGAATACATCATGAGTGCTACATACACTGCAAATAAAGAGACAATCATCCTACAGAGCACATCGATTTTGCCCATTATCTTCACAAGCTCTTTCATCTCCTCATTGCTGTCAAGGCCGTTCAGCAGCTGTTGCTTGGCCATGATCAGAGGAACTGCATCTTTAACCTTCTGCTCTACATCTTCCTCTTCTGTCGTTCCTTCAGTTACTTATCCAACACCCCAACCTGCTGGTATTGGGATTCCTCGGCTAACCAAATAACCAGTGTAGTTCCATTCCCCCACATCAGCAACTTCCCAGAAATACAAATCACACGAATCTTCCCTTTTCTGCACGGATCAAATTAGAAGATCATCAACCAAACTATTAAAAAAATCAGCAACTGAAAGCAGCGAAACAACACTTAAACATATTATTACCCCATGATTCGGGCATTTGTAGAAGTCTCGGCTAGGGTTGAGGATTGTGGTTGAGACGCGACGGATGACTCTGCGTGATTTGCAGCAGTGGCACCACACCAACGGCAATGGGTTGCGATGAGCAACCGGCTACGGTGCGTGTGCCGGCGGGGGTGTGATGAGACCCACAGGCGATGGTACGGGTGGCGACTTGGCGCATATCTGGTTGTTGCTTGCTGAAGAGCAGGTGGATGAGCCGCCAGCGGACATGGTTGCTACGGCCAGAGCTTCTGATGCTAGGCAGAGTAAGTAGAGAAGAGGAGAAGCGAACGTTGGATATGTCAGTTTCATTACTTGCAGAGCAGCATAGCACCATATATAGTCATAGTCTAGGTTTGGATTCGAACCAGCTATAGGAGCACGTCTCTCTTTTTTCTAAAACTCAGCAACGTCTCTTTACTGGTACACTAGCTTGTTCTATATGCCTTCTCAAGTCTTTGATTTTCTTTTTTTTTTGCGAGGAAGGAAGGAGGAGAAAATTGAGGGTTCCTGGGACTCGAACCCAAGACCTCTCGGTTGAAAATCAAGGGTGCTAGTCTTTTATGTGGCGAACATTCCCTGGGCGGAGGATGGCAAACGAACGCATTTTCCTCGCAGTTTTAGTTGCGACGCAAGATCAAACGGTCGCAGTTTCGGGAATGTTATCTGGCGAACGAGCCCAATTTTTCTTTTCTTCCTGTATATAAAAAAGTATGCTACTTGGTGTCGGCTTAGTCAACAAACGATTGTGCCAACCTTGACCGTTGGATTGGCATTCAACTTCTGTCGTGTTTCTTTAGTCTGTTCTTCCTCCAGCTGCCAAAGCCAAACCAGCACCGACGAGACCGCCTGCTCCCGCCTCCCATGGCTAGCTGTGCTGCCGCGCACGCATCGTGGCCACATCGCACCCTAAAACTCTGCGCATCTTCCCCAGCTCCTGTTTGTTCCGGTCTGAGGCCTCACCATCATCCTCCACCTTGGTTCGCTCACCGCGGCGCCGCCCTCCGGTGTTGTCAACATGGTCAACAACCGAGAGGAATAGGGGATGACTGTACATGGTGAGGGTGACAGTAGGGACCCACCAGGATCATGGTAGTAGGCAAGCAAGTGCCTCCTTTATTACAAGAAAAAAAGGGTTCCTCCTGATGGTTTCCTAACATCTGGGTCGCACGCCACTGTCAACGTAGTCAATAAGCAAGATAACTGCACAAGGAGCGGCAGACACCCGGGACCCAGCAGCACGCGCAGTATTTTTTTTTGTTTTCAGGACGGAGAAGGGTATCAACTGGGTTGTGCGGGAGCTATGACCCGTCTAGCCCAAGCTTTTATTTCATATGTTTACCACATGACCAGCCCAGTTTTTTTCCTTTCTGAAAATGCCTAGCCCAGCTATTTTGTTTTTTGCAGAATAACCAACGTAGGCCTACTTGCTTTCCTACGCCCTGCTGGGCCGGAAATCTTTCAAGACGAGGAGGGATGCATTCGGGCTTGCCCAGAAAATGGGTTATAAGTAATAAGAAATGGGCTGTAAAAATGAAAAAATGCAGCAAACAGGCAATTAGTTCCAAAATACTTTTTTCTTTCAAATTTTGATATTTTAAATTTCATTGTTTTTGTGAGGGTAAAATTTCATTGGATTTAAATTAAGGTATGTTTAGTTTTTAAATTAATTTGAATCTGGCTAGAAATTTCGGGCTGTATGCTGTTTGAGACAGATTTGGAGGCTGACTTGTGGGTCTACTAGGTTGACATGTGTGACGCCCCCGGCTCAATCGTGCACTAATCATACACGCAAATGCACACGATCAAGCCTAAGGACTCACGGGAAGATATCACAACATAACTCTAAAACATAAATAAAGTCATACAAGCTTTATATTACAAGCTAGGGGCCTCGAGGGCTCGAATACATAAGCTTGCGTACAAGCGTCAGCGGAAGCATCAGATATCTAAGTACAGATATAAAAGAAAGCACAGAAAGGCCTATAGAAGGAGGGGCAAAATAAAACACTACGATCGAAAGGCGTAGGCCTCCTGCCTGGGACCCTCCGATCCTACTTTTGGTCGTCAGCCAACTCGTAGTAGTATCCATCGTCGGGGTAGTAGTAGTAGTCGATCGACGAGGCATCTGTCTCAGGGGGCTCCGTCCTCTGGTCACGACAAACTGATATGGGGAGAAAAAGGAAAACAAAGCAACCGTGAGTACTCAGAAGTACTCAGCAAGCAAGGATCTACACTACATATGCAACATTTTCAAAGGGAGGCTATATATGTGGACCGGGCTGCAGAAAAGCCAGAATAGAGAGAAGGCCTAGTCCTATCAAAGACTAGCATCTTCAGAGGTCTTGCAGCAATAGAAGAGAGTAGAACAGTACAATATAAGGTAGCAGTAATGATATCAACCTCACCCAGAGATCCTTTCTTGACTTCTTGCGAGAAAGCAATCCCAGAGCCATACAGTCATCAACCTCATCCTGAGATCCCTTCTCGACTCCCTGCGAGAAGCAATCCCAGAGCCATAGTATCCAATTCTATTTGTATCAATCGGGATACAACTCTGAGTGTCCGTTACCGAGGATCCGGCTATGCATAGATTAGTTCTTCCCTGCAGGGGTGCACCAACTTACCCACCACGCCCGCTTAACTCTGGCCGGACACACTTTTCCGGGTCATGCCCGGCCTCGGCCAAACGACACACCGCAACCCAACCTAGAGCTCAGCAGAGAGGTCCCCGCCGGTGTACATCCTAAGCGCAAGGGGGTCTTGGGCCATCGCCCCTCGCCCTCCGGGTCGTTGCGCACATGGCTCAGATCCAAGCACCACCTCTGTCGTGAATGGCGCCAATAACTCCATGCCACACTTCTAAACTGGATGTCTTACAGAGCTTTCGGCTGATGCATAGGATGCAGAACGCCCATACTATGCCCACGTGGTGGTTAGTGCTATCGGGCCAGAGGCCCACTCGAATCAAATATCCAAATCGTTAGTACCTTGGGGGTGCGGTAATGAGCAGAGACTCACGATCGATGTGACCCCGTCGCCCCATCTCGAGGACTTGCGGCAAGGGCCAAGAATGCCCGGCCACGCCTCGTATTCTCACTCGGGCACCATCTAGGTCAACCCGTCTCACAAAAGACTGTCGGGAACTCAGGTCCACCTCTACTGGGCGGTACCGCCTGTCCCTCCAGTCCTGCAGTTAAAGTAACTCCATCGGGTCGCCCTCGGGGCCGACCCGTTTCTAACAGGGTGCAGGGGTAAAGTCACAGTAGCCGTGTGTCCATAACATCAAGGGAATCCAAGGTATCACCCTCGACGGATACCCACTCGATGTAACTGTCAAGGTGAACGTAGGTGGATTCACCCTCGATGGGTTCACACTTGATGTGTTGCACGACCGCGTCGTTATCGGAAGTGGTGAAGGAGGAATCACCCTCGATGACCACGACCAAATAGCTACTCTACAGGGTTAACATCTGAAGTGCTACACGAGGTATCACCCTCGGCACTCGATAGTAACGCTGTAGTGTCGTTACAACTAAGGGGGTGAAGTGCGGTGCCAGGGCCTAGTTTTCAATCCCGTTGATCGGGTCTTCTGATAATCCAGTGAGGCAGTCGGGACTAGTGGGGTCACTGATAGGTCTCTACCTAGCATATACTAAGCAGTCTAGGTTATGCAGGTAATTATCAACAGCAGGTTACAATAAACAGGCTATGCATCAGAATAGGTAAAGCAGTAGTAGCAGCAATTCTAATGCAAGCATGAGAAAATAGAATGGGCGATATCGGGATGATCAAAAGGGGGGCTTGCCTGGTTGCTTTGCGGCAAAGGCAAGGTCGTAAACGGTGGCGCCGGGCTCCGGAGCTGCGTCGGTACCGGGAACTGCGTCGGGGTCTAACGAGAGAGAAGAGAGGGAGGAAACAGTAAATATAAAGCAAACAAGAGCATGACATGACAATACGCAGTGCCGGGTGTGCCTTAACGTATGGTTGCACGTCAACGAGGAAGGGGGAATCCATCCGGGAATGTTTTCCTGGTTCCGGACAGTTGTCAGACAGATGACCGGAGGGGAACGGTTCCATGTTCGGGTAGCTAGGGACGCGTGACGGACGAACGGACAGCGTATCCGGATTCGCCTCGTCGTTCTGAGCAACTTTCATGTATAAAGTTTTTTGATCGGAGTTACGGATTATTTTATATGATTTTTCAAAGTTTTAATAATTTTCTGAAATTTATTTAATTATTTAATTCCGACATTATCTGAAATAGTAACTGTGACATCATCATGACGTCACTGTGACGTCAGGACCAGTGGGTCCCACCTGTCAGTGTCATGTCAGGCTAATTAGGAATTAACTAAACTAATTACAGATTAATTAAACTAACTAGTTAATTAGATTAATTAAACAGAGTAATTAACTTAATTATTTCACTAATTAATTAATTAATTAATTATTTTTATTAATTCATTTTTTAAAAACGTTTTGGGCCGTGGCTCCGTTCGGTCAGTGGCACAGATGGGTGGTGGGGGCAGGCCGTCAGTGGCCCTTGTGGCCATAGCGGGCGCGGGCGCCCGAACGGGCGCATGCCCGAGGGGACGGACCCGGGCGGTGCCGCGGGGCCACAGCGAGCGAAGGGCTAGGCAGCGGCGAGCAGGGGGGGTGGCTGGCCGGAGCGGCGACGGCCAGTGGCGTGGTGGCGGCTGCGGGTGGACGCGGAGTAGGGGCGAACGGCGAGGGGCGCGCGCGCGGGTCGCAGCAGGCGCGGGACAAGGCGCAGGCCGCCGAGGTTGGGTGGCCGGGCGCGGTGGCGAGCGCGTCGACGTGAGGCGGGCTGGGCGCGTGCAGCGAGCGGTGCAGGCGAGCACGGACGCGCGCGACAGCGGGTGGCGCGGCGCGGAGGCTGCAGCAGCGGGGCGCGGTAGCAGTAACGCGCGGCGAGCAGGGGAGGGAGCGAGCGAGGCATGCGGCTGCGGAGGTGCGCGGCCACGGGTGGGCATGCGCAGGGTGTGCGCGCAGCTGCGGGGCGCATAGGCGCGGCAAGCGTGGGACGGAACGGCCATGGGCGACGGCGGCGACCAAGGGGAAGGGGAAGACGGGGTTCCTCACCCCGGGTGTAGGGTCAAGGGCAGCGGCTCGAGCTCGAGGAGTAGGACGGGGACGGCGGTATGGACGAGGCGGCGAGGGCGTGGCGGCTCCGGCGACGGGGTCGAGCGCGGGGCAGCGGTGTCGAGTGCCCCGATCAAATCGGATCGGGGGGGTGGGGGGAGGATAGAGCCGGTGGGTTGTTCTTTTTTTTTTTTTTTTTCCTTTTTTTGCTTTTTCCTCTAGGGTTTCTGTCGCCCAGGGGGTTAAAGGGGGAGTGGGTGGGCCAGCTGGGCTGAGGCCCAGTTAGGCCAGGGGGTTTTCTTCTCTTTTTATTTTTGCTTTATTCCTTCTGCCTTTTTCTTTTTACTTATTCCTATACTCTGTTTTTTAAATAGTTAGGCCTCAAATTGACTTTTATAAAATATGGCACTTGTGCCATTAAATGCTAGACACTATCTACTACTGCCAAAAATTGGTTTGGAGACAATTGGAGTTCACACAAATTTTATAATAAATAAAAGGTATTAAACCTTGCTGCTTTGATAATGGTAGAGCCACCTAATTAGTTTATTAATTGTTGATTACAATTTTAGAATAGTCTCTGGAATACTTATTACTTAATGAACATTTTAGTTTCTATGTTAAGCAACTTTTATTTTTCACTTTTAGTTTGAATTTCCATTTGACTTTGAATTTGAAAAGAGATAGGATCCAAATGATGTTTAAGCACTATTGATCATGATGACATGGCATAATCAAAAGGGGATTACTATGGCTAACCACTGGGGGTGTTACAAATCTCCTCCACTAACAAGAATTCTCGTCCCGAGAATTAAGAGGTAGACGGGAAAAGATCAGGGTATTCCGCACGAAGATTATCCTTGCGTATGATTTGACCACTGCACTTTGAGGAACTTGGTAACTTTTTGACGGGTCTGACGTTCAGTCTCACCGAGAATGCGGATCGGATGCTCCTTATAAGACAGATCATTTTGCAATTCGAGCATCTCGTGATCCACTGCGCGGTGCGGAGATTCCTTGAAGCAACGACGAAGTTGCGACACATGGAAGACGTCATGGATATGAGAGAATTGCGGCGGCAACTCCAATTTATATGCCACCTGACCACGTTTAGCAATAATGCGGAAAGGACCAATGTAGCGCGGAGCTAGCTTGCCCTTGATTCCAAAACGGTGAGTGACCTTCATAGGAGTGACACGTAGATAAGCTTGATCACCAGGTTGATAAGTCAAACCCCATCGTTTGTGATCGTAGTTGCTCTTCTGGTGGTCCTGAGCCGCCTTGAGATTTTCTCGAACGATACGGACTTGTTCTTCGGCGTGTTGAATAATATCCGGACCCACGAGCGGTCGTTCCCCAGTTTCTGACCAATTTAGAGGGGTTCGACACTTACGTCCATATAGTACTTCGAAGGGAGCCATTTTCAAACTGGCTTGATAGCTGTTGTTATAAGAGAACTCGGCATACGGAAGAGATTCTTCCCACTTCTTGCCAAACGATATAACACAAGCCCGAAGCATGTCTTCAAGAACTTGATTGACTCGCTCGACTTGGCCTTGGGATTGGGGGTGATAAGCTGAACTCCAGGTAATATGAGTTCCCATAGCTTTTTGGAAACTTTCCCAGAACTTTGAGGTGAAAAGACCGCCACGGTCCGAACTGATCTCCTTCGGAATACCGTGGAGTGAAACAATTCTGGAGATATACAACTCTGCTAACTGACTAGCAGTGATAGTTTTCTTGACGGGCAGAAAGTGTGCAACTTTAGAGAGTTGGTCGACGACGACAAGAATAGCATCGTGACCCTTCTGTGACCTGGGAAGTCCTGTAATGAAATCCATCTGAACCTTATCCCATTTCCATAGTGGAATGGGAAGTGGTTGCAGAATTCCAGCAGGCTTCTGATGTTCTGCTTTAACGCGATGACACACATCACATTCAGCAACATATCGAGCAATATCCTGCGTCATTTTAGACCACCAGTACCTTTGACGGAGATCACGATACATCTTGGTGCTACCCGGATGAATAGACAGCGGGGTATCATGTGCCTCCTTCATGACCTTGTCGGTCATAAGTTCGAAGCGAGGTACGATAATGCGGTTTCTGAAATACAAGGTTCCATCTTCAGACAGCGAGAAATCCCTGTACTTTACAAGGTGAAGGTCTTTCTTGATCAGATCAATTTCAGCATCTTTAGCTTGCGCATTCTTAACATCTTTCTCAAGATCTGGTTGTATCACAAGGTTATTAAGAGAACCCTGTGGAACAATACGCAGATTCAGCTTGCACAGTTCTTCAAAAAGACGAGGTTGAGATTGCTTAACCATGAGGTTGTCGCAATAGGACTTAGGGCTTAAGGCATCAGCCATCACGTTAGCCTTGCCAGGGGTATAGGAAATACCCAAATCATAGTCCGCAATGGCCTCCATCCATCTTTGCTGACGGAGGTTTAGAGATGGCTGAGTGAACAAGTACTTCAGACTTTTATGATCTGTGTAGATCTCGCAACGATTACCGAGGAGGTAATGTCGCCACAACTGTAGTGCATAGATGACAGCAGCTAGTTCTAGATCATGTACCGGATAATTCTCTTCATGTGGGCGCAACTGACGAGAGCCATAGGCAATCACTTTATGCTCTTGCATTAGGACACAGCCTAATCCTTCACGGGATGCGTCACAATAAATCACAAAATCTTTGCGAGAATCTGGAGGAGCAAGTACTGGGGCAGATGTCAGCTTGTCTTTGAGTGTTTGGAAACTTTCTTGACATTTGTCGGTCCATTCAAACTTAACGCCCTTGTGAAGAAGATCAGTCAAAGGTTAGCAATCTTAGAAAAATTCTCAACAAACCGACGGCAATAGCTTGCAAGGCCGAGAAAACTTCTCACTTGCTTGATGTTCTTTGGAGGTGTCCAGTCAAGAATAGCCTGAACTCGTTCCGGGTTAACAGCAATTCCATCCTTGGAAATCACATGACCAAGGTAGGTTGCTTCAGAAAGCCAGAATTCACATTTGGAGTATTTGGCATACAACTGGTGTTCTCGGAGCCTTTCCAGTACAAGACGGAGGTGTTCGGCATGTTCTTATTTATTCTTTGAATAGACCAGAATATCATCTAGATAAACCACGACAAATTTATCGAGATAATCCATGAAGATGTAATTCATCAGACGGGAGAATGTGGCTGGAGCATTTGTTAAGCCAAATGACATTACAGTGTACTCATAAGAGCCATAGCGAGTAACAAATGCAGTCTTCGGAATATCCTCTTCACGAACACGGATCTGATGATAACCCAACCTCAAGTCGAGCTTAGAAAACACCGATGATCCAGCAAGCTGATCATACAAATCATTGATCCGAGGAAGCGGATATTTGTTTTGAATTGTTGCTTGGTTAATGGGCCGATAATCCTGAACCAATCGGTTAGTTCCATCCATCTTCTTAACGAAGAGTGAAGGTGCTCCCCAAGCAGAGGAACTGGGATGGATGAAACCTTTCTTAAGTGACGTGTCGATTTCTTCCTTAAGCTCGAGAAGATGATGCGGAGGCATATTATAAGGACGCTTCGCAATAGGAGTTGTGCCAGGTTTCAAGTCGATGACAAACTCGACAGCTCTAGCAGGCGGTATTCCTGGAAGTTCTTCTGGAAAGACATCTTGAAAATCACGAATAACTGGAACGTTCTCGATGCCTTCAAGAGGTGAAGCATTCAATGCATTCAGGACATAAATCTGAGCTTCGACGTCCTGCACTGTTCGAGCTGAGTATCTGACTGTCTGACCAGAAGGGTGTGTGAGGCGGACTGTTTCAGTGGCACAGTCAATCAAAGCTTTATGAGGCTTCAACCAGTCCATACCCAGAATAATGTCTATGTTGGAGATCTTGAGAGCAATGAGAGAAACGGGGAACATCAATCCTCCGATCACAATGTGGTTACCGTGGCTTACCATGGTAGTTTGCCAATTAGCCCCAGGTGACTGGATTACGAATGGAGTGGACATCTCCTCGAAAAGTATATCATGGCTTTGCGCAAAACTTTCGGACATGAAGGAGTGCGATGCTCCAGAATCAAAGAGGACTGAAGCTGGGATTGAATTCACTAGAAGGGTGCCCATCACAATCTTGGGGTCCTGTCGAGCTTCTTCAATGTTGACTTGGTTGACATGAACAAGTTGACTAGCAGGTAGTCTGGTTTCAATGTTCCTAGAAGGATGTTTTCGACGGCTCTTCCTGCAACCAGCAGAAGGACGTGATGCGTGTTGAGGCTGACTCTGACGGCAGTTGATAGTACGGTGCCCTGGCTGTCCACACAGGTGGCACAGACCATCATTATGGGGAGAAACACCAACATTGGGCTGTCCACTTGCGATGTTCAGTTGTCTTGGTGGTGGAGGCAGACGAGGTGCAGCATAAGATGGCCTGGGTACAGGGGCAGGACGATGATGAACATTGTGCAGAATTCACACTCGACGTTTCTGAACGGGCTGACCCGAAGACGAGCCGACATCTCGAGTACGCTTGAGCGACTCCTGGTATTTAGTCAGAGCTGTTTCAACTTGGAAAGATTTGCTGACAAGCGTTGCGAAGTTTGTGCAATCATGGACAGCAAGTGCAAGGTTTATATCAGTACGTAGCCCTTCAGGGAATTTCTCCTTCTTGCGAGTGTCAGTGTCGACGTCATCCGCAGCATAGCGGGATAATTCAAGGAATTTCCTCTGATATTCCTCCACAGTCATTTTGCCCTGTGAGAGTTTGCGGAACTCCTGCTTCTTCTGGTCCATCAGACCTTGAGGAATGTACCATGCACGAAAAGCTGACTGGAATTCCCGCCATGTGGTTACTGTTTCTGCAGGCAACATACCCTTGTGGCTTTCCCACCTGTGAGCAGCTGATCCCCTCAGGTGATACGTCGCATAGGTGACGTAACTGTCAGGGATAACATTGGCCGACTTCATCTGGAAGGCAATGTCATGGAGCCAATCATCAGCATCCATTGGATCAGTCGAGCTGCGAAAAGTGGATGGATTGAGGAGCACAAATTCTGGCAGTGTTATTGGTATAGGCTGTTGATGAGCATTCTGGTTTGAGAACTGAGCCAATATCCCGGTCATAACCTGACGGTTCAGTTCAAATTGCTGCATCATTGCGGCAATATAAGGTGGAGGTGGAGGATCGTCAGCCATCCTGCCAAATCAACAGGGGCAGTTTTGCAAGAAGAACTGTAGGTGTATGGAATGATTCATGAAGTAACACGCACAACAGAAGGAAGTGCAATAGATGCTTCAGCATATTCGCACCAGACATTCAAAGCCACACATAGCCTCGATTACAATCCGGCAATACGACAGCTGAAAGGGGAAGGCTAGACAACTAGGCGGCGCGCAGGCACGCGAGGAAGTACACAACGGGACATAGCAAAGGCTACATCAACGTCGGAGAAAACTATTGGAGCGAGGAATCTGCAAGTGACAAAACAGGGTGCCCTCGATAAGAGGATCCTACGAACAGAACCTGGCCCGCAATCTTGAAGGAAGGGGGGAAATTTTTAGAACACCGGGTGGATGTGATCACGAGAACCTAATGTTGGAGTTAGTAAAATTTTAACCCGAATAGAAGAGAGAACAGAGTCCCAGAGTAAAGGTCGAGGAGTAAAAGATCCTAATACCACCCATTTGGCGACGTGGGCCCGTAAGCCACACAGCCATGTTAGTAAAACAGTTTTGGACCACTAGACTAAACTTCGGCCAAGGAGTTGGAAAGAGGGTTCCTACAGTCAGTCGGCTCTGATACCAACTTGTGATGCCCCCGGCTGAATCATGCACTAATCATACACGCAAATGCACACGATCAAGCCTAAGGACTCACGGGAAGATATCACAACACAACTCTAAAACATAAATAAAGTCATACAAGCTTTATATTACAAGCCAGGGGCCTCGAGGGCTCGAATACATAAGCTTGCGTACAAGTGTCAGCGGAAGCATCAGATATCTGAGTACAGATATAGAAGAAAGCACAGAAAGGCCTATAGAAGGCGGGGCAAAATAAAACACTATGATCGAAAGGCGTAGGCCTCCTGCCTGGGACCCTCCGATCCTACTTTTGGTCGTCAGCCAACTCGTAGTAGTATCCATCCTCGGGGTAGTAGTAGTAGTCGATCGACGGGGCATCTGTCTCAGGGGGCTCCGTCCTCTGGTCACGACAAACTGATATGGGGAGAAAAAGGAAAACAAAGCAACCGTGAGTACTCAGAAGTACTCAGCAAGCAAGGATCTACACTACATATGCAACATTTTCAAAGGGAGGCTGTATATGTGGACTGGGCTGCAGAAAAGCCAGAATAGAGAGAAGGCCTAGTCCTATCGAAGACTAGCATCTTCAGAGGTCTTGCAGCAATAGAAGAGAGTAGAACAATACAATATAAGGTAGCAGTAATGATATCAACCTCACCCAGAGATCCTTTCTCGACTCCCTGCGAGAAAGCAATCCCAAAGCCATACAGTCATCAACCTCGTCCTGAGATCCCTTCTCGACTCCCTGCGAGAAGCAATCCCTGAGCCATAGTATCCAATTCTATTTGTATCAATCGGGATACAACTCTGAGTGTCCGTTACTGAGGATCCGGCTATGCTTAGAATAGTTCTTCCCTGCAGGGGTGCACCAACTTACCCACCACGCTCGCTTAACTCCGGCCGGACACACTTTTCCGGGTCATGCCCGGCCTCGGCCAAACGACACACCGCAACCCAACCTAGAGCTCAGCAGAGAGGTCCCCGCCGGTGTACATCCTAAGCGCAAGGGGGTCTTGGGCCATCGCCCCTCGCCCTCCGGGTCGTTGCGCACATGGCTCAGATCCAAGCACCACCTCTGTCGTGAATGGCGCCAATCACTCCATGCCGCACTGCTGAACTGGACGTCTGACGGAGCTTTCGGCTGATGCATACGATGCAGAACGCCCATACTATGCCCACGTGGTGGTTAGTGCTATCGGGCCAGAGGCCCACTCGAATCAAATATCCAAATCGTTAGTACCTTGGGGGTGCAGTAACGAGCAGAGACTCACGATCGATGTGACCCCGTCACCCCGTCTCGAGGACTTGCGGCAAGGGCCAAGAATGCCCGGCCACGCCTCGTATTCTCACTCGGGCACCATCCAGGTCAACCCGTCTCACAAAAGACTGTTGGGAACTCAGGTCCACCTCTACTGGGCGGTACCGCCTGTCCCTCCAGTCCTGTAGTTAAAGTAACTCCCTCGGGTCGCCCTCGGGGCCGACCCGTTTCTAACAGGGTGCAGGGGTAAAGTCACAGTAGCCGTGTGTCCATAACATCAAGGGAATCCGAGGTATCACCCTCGACGGATACCCACTCGATGTTACTGTCAAGGTGAACATAGGAGGATTCACCCTCGATGGGTTCACACTTGATGTGTTGCACGACCGCGTCGTTATCGAAAGTGGTGAAGGAGGAATCACCCTCAATGACCACGACCAAATAGCTACTCTACAGGGTTAACATCTGAAGTGCTACATGAGGTATCACCCTCGGCACTCGATAGTAACGCTGCAGTGTCGTTACAACTAAGGGGGTGAAGTGCGGTGCCGGGGCCTGGTCTTCAATCCCGTTGATCGGGTCTTCTGATAATCCAGCGGGGCAGTCGGGACTAGTGGGGTCACTGATAGGTCTCTACCCAGCATATACTAAGCAGTCTAGGTTATGTAGGTAATTATCAATAGCAGGTTAAAATAAACAGGCTATGCATCAGAATAGGTAAAGTAGTAGCTGCAGCAATTCTAATGCAAGCATGAGAAAATAGAATGGGCGATATCGCGATGATCAAAAGGGGGGCTTGCCTGGTTGCTTTGCGGCAAAGGCAAGGTCGTCAACGGTTGCGCCGGGCTCCGGAGCTGCGTCGGTACCGGGAACTTTGTCGGGGTCTAACGAGAGAGAAGAGGGGGAGGAAACAGTAAATATAAAGCAAACAAGAGCATGGCATGACAATACCCAGTGCCGGGTGTGCCTTAACGTATGGTTGCACGACAACGAGGAAGGGGGAATCCATCCGGGAATGTTTTCCCGGTTCCGGACAGTTGTCACACAAATGACCAGAGAGGAACGGTTCCATGTCTGGGTAGCTAGGGAAGCGTGACGGACGAACGGACCACGTATCCGGATTCGCCTTGTCGTTCTGAGCAACTTTCATGTATAAAGTTTTTCGATCGGAGTTACGGATTATTTTATATGATTTTTCAAAGTTTTAACAATTTTCTGAAATTTATTTAATTATTTAATTCCTACATTATCCGAAACAGTAACTGTGATGTTATCATGACGTCACTGTGACATCAGGACCAGTGGGTCCCACCTGTCAGTGTCACGTCAGGCTAATTAGGAATTAACTAAACTAATTACAGATTAATTAAACTAACTAGTTAATTAGATTAATTAAATAGAGTAATTAACTTAATCATTTCACTAATTAATTAATTAATTATTAAATATTTTTATTAATTCATTTTTTAAAATGTTCTGGGCCGTGGGCCCGTTCGGTCAGTGGCACAGAGGGGTGGTGGGGGCCGGCCGTCAGTGGCCCATGCGGCCACAGCGGGCGCGCGGGCGCGTGGGCGAGCGGGCGCGGGTGCCCGAACGGGCGCATGCCCGAGGGGACGGACCCGGGCGGCGCCGCGGGGCCGCAGCGAGCGAAGGGCCAGGCAGCGACGAGCAGGGGGGGGTGGCTGGCCGGAGCAGCGACGGCCAGTGGCGTGGTGGCGGCTGCGGGTGGACACGGAGCAGGGGCGAACGACGCGGGGCGCGTGCGCGGGTCGCAGCAGGCGCGGGACAAGGCGCAGGCCACCGAGGTTGGGTGGCCGGGCGCGGTGGCGAGCGCGTCGACGTGAGGCGGGCTGGGCGCGTGCAGCGAGCGGCGCAGGCGAGCACGGACGCGCGCGACAGCGGGTGGCGCGGCGCGGAGGATGCAGCAGCGGGGCGAGGTAGTAGTAGCGTGCGACGAGCAGGGGAGGGAGCGAGCGAGGCACGCAGCTGTGGAGGTGCGTGGCCGCGGGTGGGCACGCGCAGGGTGTGCGCGCAGCTGCGGGGCGCATAGGCGCGATGAGCGCGGGTCGGAACGGCCATGGGCGACGGCGGCGACCAAGGGGAAGGGGAAGACGGGGTTCCTCACCCCGGGTGTAGGGTCAAGGGCAGCGGCTCGAGCTCGAGGAGGAGGACGGGGACGGCGGTATGGACGAGGCGGCGAGGGCGTGGCGGCTCCGGCGACGGGTGTCGAGGGCGACGGGGTCGAGCGCAGGGCAGCGGTGTCGAGTGCCCCGATCCAAATCTGGATCGGGGGGAGGAGAGAGCGAGTGGGGGGGGGGGGGGGGAATGGTGTCGGTGGGCTAGGGTTTCTGTCGCCCAGGGGTTAAAGGGGAGTGGGTGGGCGCGGCTGGGCTGAGGCCCAGTTAGGGCCAGGGGGTTTTCTTCTCTTTTTATTTTTGCTTTAGTCCTTCTGCCTTTTTCTTTTTACTTATTCCTATACTCTGTTTTGTAAATAGTTAGGCCTCAAACTGACTTTTATAAAATATGGCACTTGTGCCATTAAATGCTAGACACTATCTACTACTGCCAAAAATTGGTTTGGAGACAATTGGAGTTCACATAAATTTTATAATAAATAAAAGGTATTAAACCTTGCTGCTTTGATAATGTTAGAGCCACCTAATTAATTTATTAATTGTTGATTACAATTTTAGAATAGTCTCTGGAATACTTATTACTTAATGAACATTTTAGTTTCTATGTTAAGCAACTTTTATTTTTCACTTTTAGTTTGAATTTCCATTTGACTTTGAATTTGAAAAGAGATAGGATCCAAATGATGTTTAAGCACTGTTGATCATGATGACATGGCATAATCAAAAGGGGATTACTGTGGCTAACCACTGGGGGTGTTACAACATGTACGAAAGGCTTTGTCAACTTAGTCCACAAACGATTCTAGCAGCAGTGACCGTTGGATGTTAATCCAACGGCCGTGCCGCTTCTTCAATATCTGATCTTCTTGCTCCAGCCGCCCAAACCAGCGTCGGTGGGACTGCCTGCTCCCGCCTCCCGTGGCTGGCTGTGCTGCCGCACAGGCTGCACCGCCCCACCCTACTCCATCACTGGCCAGGCCATTCCTCTACTCACCCACACCTCCTGTTATTTTCCAGCGACGACAGCCGAACTAGTAAACCCTCATACTCCCCATCGCGTGGGCAACCACTGCCGAGTCTTCCCCGGCTCCGGGTCGTTCCCTTCCTAGGCCTCGCCGTCGTCCACCGCCCTGGTGCTCTCGGCGTGGCGTGGTCGACGTGGTCAACAAATGACATCCATCGGAAGAGAACTATACTATGAGAGGCTGACAGCTGGGTCCACGGCCGCACGTCGCAAGGAAGTGCCTCCTTATTACGCGCAAAATAATGATTCCTCCACCTGACAGCAGGGACCCATTGGAAGGGCCTCTGTATTTCGCGAAAAAAAGTTCCTCCCGCTGACAGCTCGGACCCACCAGCTATATCTTCGCACGCAAGGAAGTGCCTCCTTATTACGCACAAAAAAAATGAATACTCCCCCTGCTATCTGGGACCCACCATAGTTGGAGGCTGACTTGTGGGCCTACTAAGTTGACGCGGACGGAGGGCTTTGTCAACTTAGTCAATATGAATGATTCTAGCTCCAGTGACCGTACGATGTCCATCCAACGGCCGTAGTGCTTCTTCAACCTCTGGTCTTCTTGCTCCAGCCGCCCAAATCAGCGCCGGTCGTGCCGCCTGCTCCTGCCTCCCGTGGCCGGCTCTGCTGCCGCGCAGGCCTCACCACCCCACACTACTCCCATCGCTGGCCTGGCCATCCCTGTACTCACCCAGACCTCCTGTTATTCTCTGGTGACGGCAGCCTCACACTGCAGCCCAACCAGTAAACCCTCTACTCCCCTCCGCGTGGGAAACAACTGCCGAGTCTTCCCCGGCTCCGGGTCATTCCCTTCCTAGGCCTTGCCGTCGTCCACCGCCTTGGTGCTCTCGCCGCGGCGTGGTCAACGTGGTCAAGGAACGACTTACATCGAAAGAGGACTATACGTGGAGAGGCTGACAACTGGGTCCAGGGCCGCAGCAAGGAAGTGCCTCCTTATTACGCGCAAAATAATGATTCCTCCACCTGACAGCGGGGACCTACCGGAAGGGTCGTATTTTATGAAAAAAAAAACATTTCCCCCTGACAGCTGGGACCCACCAGCTATATCTTCGGACGCAAGGAAGTGCCTCCATATTAGGCGCGAAAAAATTGAATCCTCCCCCTGACAGCTCGGACCCACCATCAATAACTTCGCACGCAAGGAAGTGCCTGCTTATCCTCCCTGACAGTCGGGCCCAACCTGGTCGAAGCGTACATAGTGTTGTCATTCTGGTCGCAAACGTGTATGTACATACTGGTCGATCGGTCTCTCTGCAATGATGAACCGTGGCCGAGCAAGCAGCGGCACGTGTAGTAGTAGAGCCCCCGACGTAGCAGTTCAGGCAGTCCCTTCTAAACTGTGTACACGTACGTATAGCCCGATCGCAAAAAATACGGCCATGTACGTACATACGGGCGGGGTCTCGAACGCCTACTCGCGCATACGTACGGTCGAGGCTCGTCTACATGGAGAGGCAGCGGACGGCAGCAACGGCGTCGTGTTCATCGGGAGCCAACCGGCTTGGACGGAACAACCAAAACGAGGTCTGGTTTACCGTAGAACAGAGGAAGCGGCCTTTCTGTTCGACCGCGTACGGTCGAAACGGGGTCCTGTTCATCGGGAAGGATCTGGCGTGTCGCAAAACGGAGGAAACAGACTTCTGTTCGAGTGCCTACGATCGAAACGGGGTCCTGTTGATCAGGAGGGGTGTGGCGTACCGCAAAACAGAGGAAACAGACTTGTGTTGGAGCGCTACGGTCAAAACGGGGGTCCTGTTCATCGGGAGGGGTGTGGCGTACCGCAAAACGGGACTCCACAGGCTACTGTTCATCCACCGTCTACTGCCTCGCTCCAGCCTCCACGGGCTACTATTCATCCACCGCCGACTTCCTCCTGCCTCCACCAGCTACTGTTCATCCAGCCTCCACTGGCTACTATTCAACCAGCCCTCCACGGGGTCCTGTTCATCCAGCCTCCACCGGCTACTGTTCAACCAGCCCTCCACGGGGTCCTGTTCATCCAGCCTCCACCGGCTACTGTTCAACCAGCCCTCCACGGGGTCCTGTTCAACCAGCCCTCCACCGGGTCCCTCCATCGGCTACTGTTCATCCACCCCCACCTCCCATCTACGGGGAGGGATACAACAACGAGACATAGCAAATGCTACATCAGCATTGGAGAAAACTGCTGGAGCGAGGAATCTGCAAGGGACGACGCAGGGTGCCCTCGATAAAAGGATCCTGCGGTCCGTGAACACTCCGAAGCAGATCATGGCTCCCAATTCGAGAAAGCATAATACAAAGTTCCGGGTGGATGTGATCACGAGATCCTAGAGTTAGAGTTAGCAAAATCATTTAACCCGAATAGAAGAGAGATCAGAGTCCCAGAGTATAGACGAGGAATAAAAGATCCTAGTACCACCCATTTGTGATGTGGGCCCGGAACCCACAGAGCAATGTTAGTAAAAGTTTTCCAATGACTAGACTCAACTTCGGCCAAGGAGTTTGAAAGGGGGATTCCTACAGGCAGTCGGCTCTAATACCAACTTGTGATGCCCCCGATTCAATCGTACACTAATCATAAACGCAAATGTGTGCAATCAAGATGAGGGACTCACGGGAAGATATCACAACACAACTCTAAACACAAATTAAGTCATACAAGCTTTATATTACAAGCCAGGGGCCTCGAGGGCTCGAATACAAATGAGTCAGTGGAAGCAACAATATCTGAGTACAAAGATAAGCTAAACAAGGCTGCCTTAAGAAGGATAGCACAAAAGTAACACGATCGAAAAAGAAAGGCCTCCTGCCTGGGAGCCTCCTAACTACTCCTGGTCATCGGCGGCCTCCACGTAGTAGTAGGCACCCTCAGGGTAGTAGTAGTCATCGGTGGTGGCATCTGGCTCCTGGGATCCATCATCTGATTGTAGCAATCGGATATAGGGGAAAAGAGGTAGCAATGCAACCATGAGTACTCATCCAAAGTACTCACAAGACTTACATCAGAACTATACTAAGTATGCATCAATATCAAAGGAATGGGGCTATATCTTTGGACTGAACTACAGAAATGCCAGAAGAGAAGGGAAAGCCTAGCCTATCAAAGACTAGCATCTCAAAGCATCTTGCAGCATTAGAAGAGTGCATATTAGCATATTATAAGTAGCAAGCATGTTGTAGTATTAATGCCCAGAGATCCTTCCTCGACTCCCTGCGAGAAAGCGATCCCGGAGCCATCATATCCCATTATCATTTACAATATCTAGTTCTAGTTGTATAGATCGGATACAACTCCAAGTCGCCCTGTTACCATGGACACGGCTATTCGAATAGATTAACTTCCCTACATGGGTGCACCACATTACCCGACACGCTCGATTATCTCTGGCTAGACACACTTTCCTGGGTCATGCCCGACCCCGAAAGATCAACACATTGTAGAACTACCTAGGCTCAACAGAGAGGCCAACATGTCGGTCTACATCCTACATGCGAAGGGGTCATGGGCCAATTGCCCTCTGCAATCCTGCATGTTGCAAACACGGTCGATGTCAGTCCTGGCTACCTCCTTATACAAGGCAGGTGCTTACGCGGGCCACCCGGGCGCGCGCCGCTAAACCACTGATGTGTGTGAGCTTTTGGAAGAAACGTACGATGCCGGTTGCCCATAAACTTGTCCCCCGTGGCGGTTAGTGCATATAGGTCAAAACCAACTCAGATCAAATACCCAATCTCGTTAGTGTCTTGGGAGCGCGCGATGACGATCAGTGCTCCTATCGCCCAGTCTCGAGGACTTACGGCAAGGGCCAGGCCCAACCCTCTCCAAGGCGGTTGCTACTTCTTGAGCTTGCGTTGATTTTTCCCTTGAAGAGGAAAGGGTGATGCAGCAAAGTAGATATAAGTATTTTCCTTAGTTAAGAACCATGGTATCAATCCAGTAGGAGGAACACACAAGTCCCCACTAGATGCACCTGCACAAACTAACAAATACTTGCAAACTACACGTGTCAATCCCTTCACGGTCACTAGCAAGGGTGAGATCTGATGGAGATTGATATAGAAGATAAGTAAAAGTGCTAAATAAGATAAAGATAAATACATTGCAGCAAGGTATTTTTGTATTTTTGGTTTTATAGATCTGAAAATAATATGATAGAAAATAGACCCTGGGGCCATAGGTTTCACTAGAGGCTTCTCTCTTGAAAGAAACATACGATGGGATTTTTTTTTACTGTTGAGCAATTGATAGAAAAGCGCATAGTTATGACGATATCCAAGGCAATGATGATGAATATAGGCATCACGTCCGTGACAAGTAGACCGACACCTGCCTACATCTACTACTATTACTCCACACATCGACCGCTATCCAGCATGCATCTAGTGTATTAAGTTAACAAGAACGGAGTAACGCCTTAAGCAAGATGACATGATGTAGAGGGATAGATCCAATAAATATGGTAAAACCCCATCTTTTTATCCTTAATGGCAACAATACAAATACGTGCCTCGCTACCCCTACTGTCACTGGGTGAGGACACCGCAAGATTGAACCCATCACAAAGCACCCCTCCCATTGCAAGATAGATCAATCTAGTTGGCCAAACCAAATCAATAGATCAGAGAGAAATACTAAGCTATCTTAAACATGCATAAAAGAGTTCAGAGAAGACTCAAATAATATTCATAGATAATCTGATCATAAACCCACAATTCATCGTATCTCAAGAAACACACCGCAAAAGAAGATTACAGCGAATAAAACTCCAAGAACATTGAGGGGAACATTGTATTGAAGATCAAAGAGAGAGAAGAAGCCATCTAGCTACTAGCTATGGACCTGTAGGTCTGTGGTAAACTACTCACACATCATCGGAAGGGCAGCAAGGTTGGTGTAGAGGCCCTCCATGATTGAATCCCCCTCCGACAGAGTGCCGGAATATAATGAAAAATTCCCACTAGTAATATATGGAAGTGACAACATAGGAGACTCTCTATCATGAAGAACATGGTGCTACTTTGAAGCACAAGTGTGGAAAAATGATAGTAACATTGTCCCTTCTCTCTTTTTCTCTCATTTTTTTTATTTTTATTTTGGGCTCTTTGGCCTCTTTTTTATATTTTGGGCTCTTTTTATTTTAAGTCCGGAGTCTCATCCCGACTTGTGGGGGAATCATAGTCTCCATCATCCTTTACTCAGATGGGACAATGCTCTAATAATGATGATCATAACACTTTTATTTACTTACAACTCAAGAATTACAACTCGATACTACAACAAGAATATGACTCTATATGAATGCCTCCGACGGTGTACTGGGATGTGCAATGATCTAGCGTAACATGTATAAAAAATATGAACAGTGGCCAAGCCACAAATACTATGCCAACTATATGATCATGCAAAGCAATATGACAATGATGGTATGTGTCATAATAAACGGAACAGTGGAAGGCAATATATCTCGGAATTACTATGGAAATGCCATAATAGGTAGGTATGGTGGCTGTTTTGAGGAAAGGTATAAGGTGGTTTAATGCACCGGCGAAAGTTGCACGGTACTAGAGTAGCTAGCAAAGGTGGAAGGGTGGGAGTGCGTATAATCCATGGACTCAACATTAGTCATAAAGAACTCACATACTTATTGCAAAAAATTATTAGCCCTTGAAACAAAGTACTAATACGCATGCTCCTAGGGGGATAGATTGGTAGGAAAAGACCATCGGTCGTCCGTGACCACCACTCATAAGGAAGACAATCGAAAATAAATCATGCTCCAACTTCATCGCATAACGAGAGACCATACGTGCATGCTTCGGGAATCACAAACCTTAACACAAGTATTTCTCAAATTCACAACTACTCACTAGCATGACTCTAATATCACCATCTTTATATCTCAAAACAAATGCAAGGAATCAAACTTCTCATATATTCAATGATCTTCGTGAAAGTTTTTATTATATCCCTCTTGAATACCCATCATATTAGGAACAAATTCATAACCTAAGAAAATTGCCATACTATTTTTAAGACTCTCAAAATAATAGAAGTGAAGCATGAGAGTTCATCAATTTCTTCAAAATAAAACCACCGCCGTGCTCTAAAAAGATATAAGTGAAGCACTAGAGCAACTACCTAGCTCAAAAGATATAAGTGAAGCACATAGATTATTCTAATAAATTCATGATTAATGTGTGTCCCTCTCAAAAGGTGTGTACAGCAAGGATGATTGTGGCAAACTAAAAAACAAAGACTCATATAATACAAGACGCTCCAAGCAAAACACATATCATGTGGTGAATAAAAATATAGCCTCAAGTAATTTTACAGATGGATTGAAGACAAAAGAGGGGATGCCATCCGGGGCATCCCCAAGCTTAGATGCTTGGTTGTCCTTGAATATTACCTTGGAGTGCCTTGGGAATCCCCAATCTTAGGCTCTTGCCACTCCTTATTCCGTAGTCCATCGAAACTTCACCCAAAACTTGAAAACTTCACAACATAAAACACAACAAAAAACTCGTGAGATCCGTTAGTATGATAAAACAAATCTGCACTTTTAGGCACTGTTGTGAACTCATTCCAATTTTATATTTGCATTATATGTACTGTATTTTAACTTCTCCATGGCTCATACCCCCCGATACTACCCATAGATTCATCAAAATAAGCAAACAACACATCAAAAACAGAATCTATCAAAAACAGAATAGTCTGTAAAGACCAGAATTATAGTCATACTTCTGTAACCTGAATTTTTTTGAAGAATTTGTACAACATAGAAAATTCATGTATCAATCTTGTGTAAAAAATTCAGAGTTTTTCCATGTTACAGTGAATTTTAACAATTCTACTACTAGACGCAAAATTTTCTGTTTTTCAGCAAAATCAAATCAGCGATCTACCAAAAAAATCCCAAAGGTCTTACTTGGATCAAACACGAATTAAAACACTAAAACACAATTATTACAGAAGTAATATTGCATATTTTCATAAAACAGAAAATAAAAATATTGGGTTGTCTCCCAACAAGCGCTTTTATTTAAAGCCTTTTAGCTAGGCGTTGATAATTTTAATGATGCTCACATGAAAGACCAAAAATTGAAGCACAAAGAGAGCATCATATAGCATGTGAAAAACAAGTTTAAGTCTAACATACTTCCTATGCATTGGCATTTTATAGGGAAAAGATTTATCAAGACTAGCAAAAACTAGCATATGCAAGGAAGAAGAAAGAAACAATAGCAATCTCAACATAACGAGAGGTAATTGAATGACATGAAAATTTCTACAACCATATTTCCCTCTCTCATAATAATTACATGTAGGATCATAATCAAATTCAACAATATAGCTATGATATAAAAGTTTCTCTTCATGATCCACATGCATGCAAATTTGACACTCTTCCAAAATAGTGGGATTAACATCAACTAAAGTCGTGACCTCTTCAAACCCACTTTTATAAAAAAAATCATAAGATTTAACACTCTCCAAATATGTGGGTTTATTTTTAGCTAAAGTTGACACTCTTCCAAACCCACGTTGAATATTATTGCAAACATATTCATCGTGAGGCTTAAATAAATTTTCAAGATCATAAGAAGCATTATCACCCCAATCAAGATCATTGCAATAAGTAGTGGACATAGCAAAACTAGCATCCCCAAGCTTGGGGTTTTGCATATTATTAGGACAATTGACACTAATAGAATTTATAATAACATCATTGCAATCATGCTTTTCATTCAAGGATCTATCATGAATCACTTTATAAATTTCTTCTTTTAGCACTTCATCACAATTTTCAGATTCACGAATTTTAAGCAAAACTTCACAAAGATAATATAGTGCACTCAACTCACTAGCAATTGGTTCATCATAGTTGGATCTTTTAAAAAGATTAGCAAGTGGATGCGGATCCATAAACTTTTTCCTCCTGATTTGGAATATATATGCAATTATGCCAAGCGAACAAGCAAACAACCCAAGTAAGATATAAAGGCAAATGAAAAAAAGGCAAATATTTTTGTGTTTTTTTGAAAACGTTTTAGAAGTGGGGGAGAGGAAAACGAGAGGCAAATGAAAAATAATGTAAGTGCAAGAGAAGAGAGTTTATGATAGGTACTGGTAGGCTTGATGTAGAACCTCCCCGACAACGGCGCCAGAAATTCTTCCTGCTACTTCTTGAGCTTGTGTTGATTTTTCCCTTGAAGAGGAAAGGGTGATGCAGCAAAGTAGAGATAAGTATTTTCCTCAGTTAAGAACCAAGGTATCAATCCAGTAGTAGGAACACACAAGTCCCCAATAGATGCACTTGCACAAACTAATAAATACTTGCACACAATGCAAAAAAGGGGTTGTCAATCCCTTCACGGTCACTTGCAAGGGTGATATCTGATAGAGATTGATATAAAAGATAAGTAAAAGTGATAAATAAGATAAAGATAAATAAATTGCAGCAAGGTATTTTTGTATTTTTGTTTTTATAGATCTGAAAATAATATGATATAAAATAGACCCTGGGGTCATAGGTTTCACTAGAGGCTTGAAAGAAACATACGATGGGTAAACAAATTACTGTTGAGCAATTGATAGAAAAGCGCATAGTTATGATGATATACAAGGCAATGATCATGAATATAGGCATCACATCTGTGGCAAGTAGACCGACTCCTGCCTGCATCTACTACTATTACTCCACACATCGACCGCTATCCAGCATGCATCTAGTGTATTAAGTTAACAAGAATGGAGTAACGCCTTAAGCAAGATGACATGATGTAGAGGGATAGATCCAAGCAATATGGTCAAAACCCAATCTTTTTATCCTTAATGGCAATAATACAAATACGTGCCTCGCTACCCCTACTGTCACTGGGTGAGGACACCGGAAGATTGAACCCATCACAAAGCACCTCTCCCATTGCAAGATAGATCAATCTAGTTGGCCAAACCAAATCAATAGATCGAAGAGAAATACAAAGCTATCTTAATCATGCATAAAAGAGTTCAGAGAAGACTCGAATAATATTCATAGATAATCTGATCATAAACCCACAATTCATTGGATCTCAACAAACACACCGCAAAAGAAGATTACATCGAATATAACTCCAAGAAGATCGAGGAGAACATTGTTTTGAAGATCAAAGAGAGAGAGAGAATAAGCCATCTAGGTATTAGCTATGGACCCGTAGGTCTGTGCTAAACTACTTACACATCATCGAAAGGGCAGCAAGGTTGGTGTAGAGGCCCTCCATGATCGAATCCCCCTCCGGTAGAGTGCCGGAAAAGGCCCCAAGATGGGATCTCACGAGAACAGAAGCTTGTGGCGGCGGAAAAGTATTTTTGGTTTGACCTCTGGTATACGGGGAATATTTGGTTATTTATAGAGCTGGAATTAGGGTTAGGGGAGTCCTGATGGGCCCACAAGCTTGGGGGCGCGCCCTGTGAGCTTGTGGCTCTCTCGTGGCTACTCTGGTCTCCTCCCGAAGCTTCGTGGTTGTCTTCTGGTCCAAGAAAAATCCTCGAAAAGTTTCGTTCCGTTTGGACTCCGTTTGGTATTGATTTTCTGCAAAAGACAAAAACAAGGAAAAAACAACAACTGGCACTGGGCACTAGGTTAATAGGTTAGTCCCAAAAAATGATATAAAATAGCATATTAATGCATATAAAACATCCAAGATGGATAATATAATAGCATAGAACAATAAAAAATTATAGATATGTTGGAGACATATCAACGGTCTGCCTGCCTGGCCGTTCCTTGTAATTATCTCGCGGGTACCCTCCAGGTCAACCCGACTTCACATCGCTCATGGGTACCCCTTGGGGCCGACCCGGTCTCATCATGGTCCCGTGGTAAAGTCAAGTATCCGTGTTTCCAAATCACCAAAGGGGAATCCGAGGAATCACCCTTGGTGGATTCCATTTGATGTAACCGTTGATACGTCTCCATCGTATCTATAATTTTTGATTGCTTCATGCCAATATTCTACAACTTTCATATACTTTTGGCAACATTTTGTATTATTTTGGGACTATAATATTGATCCAGTGCCCAGTGCTAGTTTCTGTTTGTTGCATGTTTTTTGATTCGTAGAATATCCAGATCAAACGAAGTCCAAACGCGATAAAATTTTACGAGAATTATTTTGGACTATATGTGATTTTTGGGAAGCGGAATCAACGGGAGACGATGTCTGAGGGGCCCACAAGCTCAAGGGACGCGTCCCCTACCTAGGGCTTATCTGGCAAGCTTGTGGCCACCCCGTAGGTCTGTTGGAGGTGTCCTTTGGCCGCAAGGAATCTTATATCTGGATAAAAAATCATATTAAAATTTCAGCCCAATTGGAGTTACAGACCTCCGGGAATTTAAGAAATAGTGAAGGTACATAAAATAGGAACGCGAAACAGAAGAGAAACCGAGAGAGAGTGATCCAACCTCGGGAGTTCAAGGAAGAATAAGAAGGAGGAGGGCTCTCTCCCCTCTCTCTCGGTGGCGCCGGAACGCCACCGGGGTAATCATCGTGACGGCGATCTACACCAACAACTTCGCGCCGTCATCACCAACTCTCTCCCCCTCTATGTTGCAGTGTAAAACCTCTTCTCCCCGCTGCAATCTCTACTTAAACATGGTGCTCAACACTATATATTATTATCCAATGATATGTGGTTATCCTATGATGTTTGAGTAGATCCGTTTTGTCCTATGGGTGGATTGATGATCGTGATTGGTTTGAGTTGTATGTTTTATTTTGGTGTTGTCCTATGGTGCCCTCCATGTTGTGCAAGAGTGAGGGATTCCCGCTCTAGGGTGTTGCAATATGTTCATGATTCTCTTATAGTGGGTGGCGAGAGTGACAGAAGCTTATACCCGAGTAATGGGGTTGTTGCGTATGGGAGTAAAGAGGACTTGATACTTAATGCTATGGTTGGGTTTTACCTTAATGATCTTTAGTAGTTGCAGATGCTTGCTAGACTTCCAATCATAAGTGCATATGAACCAAGTAGAGAAAGTATGTTAGCTCATGCCTCTCCCTCATATAAATTGCAATAATGATTATCGGTCTAGTTATCGATTGCCTAGGGACAAATAACTTTCTTGTGAGAAAAAGCTCTTTACTAAAGCTAACTTATTTGTTTCTTTATCTAAACACCCCCTAGCTTTTATTTACGTGTTCTTTATTATCTTGCAAACTTATCTCTCTACACCTACAAAGTATTTCTAGTTTCATGCTTGTTCTAGGTAAAGTGAACGTTAAGCGTGCATAGAGTTGTATCGGTGGTCGATAGAACTTGAAGGGAATATAAATTATACCTTTAGCTCCTCGTTGGGTTCGACACTCTTACTTATCGAGAAAGGCTACAATTGACCCCCTACATTTGTGGGTTATCAACCGTCAATGTGAACTAGGAGGAATCACCCTCGAGGTTCACGCTTGAGGTGTTGCATGACAGAGTCGTATCGGGACTGGTGAAGGAGGAATCACCCTCGAGGACCACGACCGATTAGCTGCACTACAGAGTTATCATCAAGAGTGCGTTATGAGGTATTACCCTCAACCTTGATAGTAGCTCTGCAGAGTCGTACAACTAAAGGGGGTGAGGTGATGGTTCGGGCCCTGGACATCGATCACGTTGATCGAGTCATCTGGTAATCTAACGGGGGCAATAGGGACAAGGTGAGGGGTCACTGATGGATCACTAACTAACCTATACTAAGCATATAGGATAAGCAGGTAAGGTGCAAGAGCAGGTTACAAAAGCAGGCTATGCATCAGAATAGGAGCAATCAAGTACAGTAGCAAAATCTAATGCAAGCATGAGAGAGAATGGAATGGGTGATATTGGAGTGATCAAGGGGGAGGGGGTTTGCTTGCCTGGAAGCTCTGCTGCAAGTGGCTGGACGCAGAGGTGTAGTCGTACCCGGCAGCAACATCGGTCTCGTTGTCTACCGGAGAGAAGATGGGGAAGAAACAATAAATACAAAGCAATCAAGTGCATCACTAAGCATGACATGACGATATGTAGTGCTAGGGGTGACCTAACATAGTACTACACATTGCAAACGGAGAGGGAAAACATCCGGAGGGGTTTTCTCGGTGTTTGGCATTTTCCGTACATATGAAGAGAGGGGGATTATAAAAATAATGTGCCAAGATTTGCCTTTAGGATGTTTAGATTGCTTGTTTGGTATGAGTGGTGCAAAAACAGGAACTTTGGCCGTAGTGTGTGAATTTACATTTTTTTACAGGAATGTCAAAAGTTTTTGTTTACACAGTACTGCTATGCAAATTGTTTATTTTGTCCTATTTTTTCAGAATGTTTAGAGTTACAGAAGTATGGTCAATGTTCAGATTACTACAGACTATTTTGTTTTTTATGCATTGTTTTGCTTGTTTTGATGGAACTGTGGACTGTATCAGTGGTATATGGAGAAGTTAGAATACAGTAGGTATAATTCAAAAATAAAATATGAATGGGTTTGCAACAGTACTTAAAGTAGTGATTTGCTTTATTATACTAACGGATCTCACGGAGGTTTTGTTAAGTTTTGTGTGGATGAAGTGTTCGATGATCGAGGAGGTATCGATATGAGGAGAATGAGGACAGGCAAGAGTTCAAGCTTGGGGATGCCCAAGGCACCCCAAGTAAATATTCAAGGAGACTCAAGCGTCTAAGCTTGGGGATGCCCGGAAGGAATCCCGTCTTTCTTCAACAACTATCGGTATGTTTCGGTTTTTGTTTTGTTCACATGATATGCGTAAATTCTTGGAGCGTCTTTTGTGTTTATTTTTCTCTTTTCTTTTATGCACCATGCTGGTATGACATAGTCCTTGGTTGATTTATAGAATGCTCTTTGCACTTCACTTATATCTTTTAAGTATGGCTTTATTGAATGCTTCATGTGCTTCACTTATATCATTTGAAGTTTGGAATGCCTGTTTCTCTACACATAGAAAACCACCATTTGTAGAATGCTCTTTTAATTCACTTATATTTGTTAGAGCGTGGGCATGTCTTTTGTAGAAAGAATTAAACTCTCTTGCTTCACTTATATCTATTTAGAGAGTCAACAGGAATTGGTCATTCACATGGTTAGTCATAAAATCCTACATAAAACTTGTAGATCAGTTAATATGATATGTTTGATTCTTTGCAATAGTTTTGCGATATAGAGATGATAATATGTGGGAGGTACTAGTGAATGATTGTGGTTTAGTAAGAATATTGGTGTTAAGGTTTGTGATTCCCGAAGCATGCACGCGTAGTCTCTCGTTATGCCAAGAAGTTGGAGCATGATTGATTATTGATTGTCTTCCTTATGAGTGGCGGTCGGGGATGTGCGATGGTCTTTTCCTACCAATCTATCCCCCTAGGGGCATGCATAGTAGTACTTTGCTTCGAGGGCTAATAAACTTTCGTAATAAGTATGTGAGTTCTTTATGACTAATGTGAGTCCATGGATTATACACACTCTTACCTTTCCACAATTTGCTAGCCTCTTGAGTACTTTGCATTGCCCTTTCTCACCTCAAGAGTCGGTGCAAACTTCGCCGGTGCATCCAAACCCCGTGATATGATACACTCTATCACACATAAGTCTCCCTATATCTTCCTCAAAACAGCCACCATACCTACCTATTATGGCATTTCCATAGCCATTCCGAGACATATTGCCATGCAACTTCCACCATCATCATATACATGACTTGAGTATTCATTGTCATATTGCTTTGCATGATCGTAAGATAGCTAGCATGATATTTTCATGGCTTGTCCATTTTTTGATATCTTTGCTATGATAGATCATTGCACATCCTGGTACACTCCCGGAGGCATTCATATAGAGTCATATTTTGTTCTAGTATCGAGTTATAATTTTGAGTTGTAAGTAAATAGATGTGTGATGATCATCATATTCATTATTAGAGCATTGTCCCAGTGAGGAAAGGATGATGGAGACTATTATTCCCCCACAAGTCGGGATGAGACTCCGGGCGAAAATAAAAAAAAAGAGCCCAACAAAAAAAAGAAAAAAAGTGAAAAAGAGAGAAGGGGCAATGTTACTATCCATTTCCACACTTGTGCTTCAAAGTAGCACCATATTTTTCATATAGAGTCTCCTATGTTGTCACTTTCATATACTAGTGGGAATTTTTCATTATAGAACTTGGCTTGTATATTCTGATGACGGGCTTCCTAAAATGCCCGAGGTCTTCATGAGCAAGCAAGTTGTATGCACACCCACTTAGTTTTAGTTTGAGCTTTCATACACTTATAGCTCTTAGTGCATCTGTTGCATGGCAATCCCTACTCCTCGCATTGACATCAATTGATGGGCATCTCCATAGCCATTGACTAGCCTAGTCGATGTGAGACTTTCTCCTTTTTTTCTTCTCCATATTAATCTCTAGCACCATATTCTATTCCACCGATAGTGCTATATCCATGGCTTGCGCTCATGTATTGCGTGGGGGTTGAAAAAGCTGAAGCGCGTTAAAAAGTATGAACCAATTGCTCGGCTTGTCATCGGGGTTGTGCATGATAAATACTTTGTGTTAAGAAGATGGAGCATGACAAGACTATACTATTTTGTAGGGATAACGTTCTTTAGCATTGATATTTTGAAAGGCATGATTGTTTGTTGGGATGCCTGAGTATTGATCTCTTTATGTCAAATTATAGACTATTGCTTTGAATCACTCGTGTCCTAATATTCATGCCATGATTAGATTATGTGATCAAGATTATGCTAGGTAGCATTCCACATCAAAAAATATCTTTTTTATCATTTACTTACATGAGGACGAGCATGAATTAAGCTTGGGGATGCTGATACGTCTCCATCATATCTATAATTTTAGATCATTTCATGCCAATATTCTACAACTTTCATATACTTTTGACAACATTTTTTATTATTTTGGGACTAACATATTGATCCAGTGCCTAGTGCCAGTTCCTTTTTGTTGCATGTTTTTTGTTTTGCAGAATATCCATATCAAACGAAGTCCAAATGCGATAAATTTTTACAGGGAATTATTTTGGAATATATGTGATTTTTGGGAAGCGAAAACAACGCGAGACGATGCCCAAGGGGCCCACAAGCTCAAGGGGCGCGCCTGGCAAGCTTGTGGCCACCCCGTAGGTCGGTTGGAGGTGTCCTTCGGCCGCAAGGAAGCTTATATTCGGATAAAAACTTGTTAAAATTTCAGCCCAGTCGGAGTTACAGATCTCTGGGAATTTAAGAAACAGTGAAGGGCCAGAAAATAGGAACGCGAAACAGAAGAGAAACAGAGAGAGAGAGAGAGAGAGATCCAATCTCGGAGGGGATCTCTCCCCTCCACCACTATGGAGGCCATGGACCAGAGGGGAAACCCTCCTCCCATCTAGGGGGAGTTCAAGGAAGAAGAAGAAGGAGGGGGGCTCTCTCCCCTCTCTCCCGGTGGCGCCGGAACACCGCCGGGGCAATCATCATGATGGTGATCTACACCAACAACTTCGCCGCCATCATCACCAACTCTCTCCGCTTCTATGCAGCAGTGTAACACCTCTTCTCCCCACTATAATCTCTACTTAAACATGGTGCTCAACACTATATATTATTATCCAATGATATGTGGTTATCCTATGATGTTTGAGTAGATCCGTTTTGTCCTATGGGTCGATTGACGATCGTGATTGGTTTGAGTTGTATGTTTTATTTTGGTGCTGTCCTATGGTTCCCTCCGTGTCGCGCAAGCGTGAGGGATTCCTCCTGTAGGGTGTTGTAATACGTTCATGATTCTCTTATAGTGGGCGGCGAGAGTGACAGAAGCTTATACCCGAGTAAGGGGGTTGTTGCGTATGGGAGTAAAGAGGACTTGATACTTAATGCTATGGTTGGGTTTTACCTTAATGATCTTTAGTAGTTGCGGATGCTTGCTAGAGTTCCAATCATAAGTGCATATGAATCAAGTAGAGAAAGTTTGTTAGCTCATGCCTCCCCCTCATATAAAATTGCAATAATGATTACCGGTCTAGTTATCAATTGCTTAGGGACAAATAACTTTCTTCTGACAAAAATCTCTCTACTAAAGCTAACTTAATTGTTTCTTTATCTAAACAGCCCCTAGCTTTTATTTACGTGTTCTTTATTATCTTGAAAACTTATCTCTCTACACCTACAAAGTATTTCTAGTTTCATGCTTGTTCTAGGTAAAGTGAACGTCAAGCGTGCGTAGAGTTGTATCGGTGGTCGATAGAACTTGAAGGGAATATAAATTCTACCTTTAGCTCCTCATTGGGTTCGACACACTTATAGATCAAGAAAGGCTACAATTTATCCCCTTTATTTGTGGGTTATCAACCATCAATGTGAACTAGGAGGAATCATCCTTGAGGTTCACGCTTGAGGTGTTGCACGACAGAGTCGTATCGGGAGTGGTGAAGGAGGAATCACCCTCGAAGACCATGACCGATTAGCTACACTACAGAGTTATCATCAGGAGTGCGTTACGAGGTATCACCCTCGACACTCGATAGTAGCTCTGCAGAGTCATACCAACTAAAGGGGGTGAGGTGATGTGTCGGGCCCTGGACGTTGATTACGTTGATCGAGTCATCTGGTAATCCAACGGGGGCAATAGGGACAAGTTGAGGGGTCACTGATGGATCACTAACTAACCTATACTAAGCATATAGGATAAGTAGGTAAGGTACAAGAGCAGGTTATAAAAGCAGGCTATGCATCAGAATAGGAGCAATCAAGTACAATAGCAAAATCTAATGCAAGCATGAGAGAGAGTGGAATGGGCGATATTGGAATGATCAAGGGGGGGGGGGGGGTTGCTTGCCTTGAAGCTACTGCAAGTGGCTGGACGCAGAGGCGTAGTCGTACCCGGCAACAACATCGGTCTCGCTGTCTACCAGAGAGAAGAGGTGGAAGAAACAATAAATACAAAGCAATCAAGTGCATCACTAAGCATGACATGACGATATGCAGTAATAGGGGTGACCTAACGTAGTACTAAACGTTGCAAACAGAGAAGGAAAACATCCGAAGGGGTTTTCTCGGCGTTTGGCATTTTTCGTACATATGAAGAGAGGGGGACGGTTCCATGTTCAGCATGCTAGGGGCATGTGATAGATGAGCGGACGGCACATTCGGATTCGTTGGATTTTTTGAGCAATTTTCATATATAACTTATTTTCATCTGATTTATAGATTATTTTATATTAATTTTCAAAGTTTTAAACATTTTCTGAAATATTATTATTTAAATTAATTCAAAAACAGAAATATTGTGTCAACTTGATGTCACCATGATGTCAGCAGTCAACCAGCCAGTTGACTGGTAAAACTGACGGCTAGGACCCACCTGTCATTGACAGTGGGGGTTAACAGATTTACAACTAATCTAAATTAGTTAATTAGGGCACTAGGTCCACATGTCAGTGTCTAACTAAACTAACTAATTAACTTAATTATTTTAATTACATCATTCAGCTAATTAAGGGGGGGGGCACATGGCAGCGACTGGGCGAGCCCAATCAGCTTCTTTGACCGGGTTAACGCGGTCAAAGGAGGTCAGCGGGGCCCCTGGGCCCACCAATCAGTGGCCGTGGGGGTCGCCCCAGCGGCACCACGTCGGCGTGCGGCCGGCGTTTAGCCGCCGGCGCCACAGAACACGGCGGAGGGCCACGGGAGGCCGCGGGTTTCGCCGTTTGGGGACGAAAATGAGCGCGGGCGGGCGCGTTCGAACGGGGGGAGCCCATCGCATCATTTGGGGGCGTTGGGCGGAGCTGGGGGTGCCAGAGTAGGCGCCGGCGATGAGGTGGAGCGGCCACAGCGTTCGGGATCATGATGGGGACGGCCTACGGAGCACATGAGAGAGAGCGGGCACGTGCGTTGGGCTCCTGGGAACACCAGGAGCACGATGGCGGCCACGGACAGGTGTGGCAGCAGCGGCAGCACGGCTGCGAGCTCCACGACGGCGGGGCGGGGAGGCTATCTAGGGGTGCGGCGAGCTACTGAATGTAACACCCCTGTGTAATAGCCACTTTGATCAGCTGCTAATATTGCCAAGTCATATCATTTGCAGTGCCTAGTCATAGTGGTTAACCAAAATAATTCAAACTCCATTCTGAAAATCAACTCAAAATTATAAGTGAAATATGAAGTTGATCAAACACTGTTGGAAAAATGTTCATTAATTGGCAAATAATCCAGGAACATTTATATATCCATCACCAAAATAGTTGGAGTTAGATAAGTGACTCAACCAACTTGAAACAACACCAAAACAGAGTTATTAAATCCATTTAAAATCATATTAAATTCAAATGAAATCCAAATCTGCCCAAACAAGTTTTCGGTGATGGGTAATGTTGCATTGCATTATTTGGACCAAGTTCCATATTTTACAAAAGTGCATAAGTGCCCTAACTAATACAAAACTGAAAAGAATTAAAGAAAATAGAAAGCAGAGAAAGGAAAATAAGAAAAGGCCACTGTGCACTGCCACTAGTGCTCAGTGCCTGGAGCCAGCCCATCTGGCCCATTACCTCCTTCTCTCTCCTGTGCGTGTCGCCGCCGCTGTGGCCGAGCTCGCGCTCGCCGTCCGCGCGCCGACACGCCAGTGCCACCGATGAAACAGGGACGAGGGGGAGGATAAGGTCGAGCTCCTCCATTCCCCCTGGTCCTCCTCCACCACTCACCGCGCCTCCCTCGTCTCGCTTTCGCTCGTGTCTGCCTTTTCCCTCTCTGGTCCGTTGCGGTCGCCGCCATGCATTGTCCGTCCTCGCGGCCACCGGCGCCCTTCTGCTCCTCTGCCGTGTCCAAGCTAAGCGCCGGCCTTCGCCTCTTCCTCCTCGACCAAAAGCTGGGGCCAGGGAGCCCTGCTGCTGACGGATTCGTCGTCGTCTCCGTCTCCGGCCGCCGCATCCGCTCCGTCGACCACCTGCGCTACTAAGCTCCCAAGGGTTTTCCATAACCGCTCGGTGAGCCTCACCTTCCCTCCCCTAGCTCCACTGTCCTCCTGCATAGCTATAGCCGCCGCGCCATGGACGACCGAACGGAGCTCCGCCGGCGTTGACTTTGCCATCGAAACGGTCGCTGTTGAGCTCGTTTGAGCTCACAATCGTGCTCACCGTCGCGTTAGGAGTAGGACGAGCTAGCTGCCGTTGCCTGCCGTGCTCGGAGCCGCCGTCCCCATCTTCCTCCGAACGCCGCCGCCGCAGATCTCGTCGCCGTTCCCTATTCCGGCGACCATAGGGTCCGGCGACGTCACCAACGGCGCGACACCAAGTGCCCGTTCGAACACAAGTGGCCGCGTTCGAAATGGGCCACCATAGCGCGATTCCGGCCACTTTCCGAGCGCGCCGCCGCGCAATTTGGTCGCCGGCGACCAGCCGCCGGCCGCGCTGAGCTGGCAGGACTGGGGCCACCCCTAGTGACACTGCCAGTGGCCCCCACTGGTCCCGTTGACTGGTTTGACCAGTCAACACGCTGACGTGGCCGTCTTGGGCCACTGACATGTGGGCCCCGCTATTAATTAGTTTAAATAAAACATTTTAATAATTAAAATCAATTAGATAAACTAAATGGCTCACTGACATATGGGGCCCACACCCCTAATTAACCCTGGTAATTAGTTTATTCCACTGTTAGCCTAACAGAGGCTGACATGTGGGTCCCACTGGACCCACATGTCAGGTTTAACCAGGCCAGCGTCACTGTTGACCTGCTGATGTCAGCAACACGTCATGCTGACATCATAATTCAATTCTGTTAATAAAATAAATTCCAGAAAATCCAATAGTCTTTAAAAATTCATATCTTTTAAACCGTAACTCGGATCGAAAAAGTTAAAACATGAAAGTTGCTCAGAACAACGAGACGAGTCTGATCATGCCGTCTGTTTCCTTATTGGAACCTCCTACGTAGGAGAAATCATAACTCTGAGCTCAATTCCGGTAGATGAATAGTGCACACACACCGGTTAATAAATCCCAGATTAATTCTAAAAATAACTAAAATGACTCAGATGCATATTTAGGCAACCCTGCACTGCATCATAGCATCGCACGCACTGTGTTGCATTGTATTTACTTGTTTCCTCCCCCTCTTCTCTCTCGGTAGACCCTGACGTTGTCGTAGCTCCTGAGGCAGACGCCGCTCCGGAGTACGACTACGTCCCCGACGACCCTGCCCTTGCTGTCGAGCAGACAGGCAAGCACCCCCATTTTGAGCATTCCGATATCACCTATTCTCTTCCCTCTTATGCTTGCATTAGATGTTACTGCTGCTGTTACTATCCTATATCTGTTGCATAGCCTGATTACTTGTAACCTACTGTTGATACCTGCCTGTTATCCTAAACTGTATAGCATAGGATGGGTAGAGCCTCATCAGAGACCCACTTGTCCCGACTGCCCCGCTGGATAATTAGAAGACCCGAATTATCGGGATCGAAGATTAGACCCGGGCACCGCACGTCACTTCCCCTATGTTGCTCGACACTACTGGGTTACTATCAAGTGCCGAGGGTGATACCTCGTCAGCACTTCTGATGATAACTTTGTAGGTTAGTTAATCGGTCGTGGTAAGTGAGGGTGATTCCTCCTACACCACCCCCGATAACGACATCGTCGTGCAACTGTTCAAGTGTGGACCTCGAGGGTGATACCTCCTTCGTTCACCTTGACGAGAACATCAGGTGGGACTCCATCGAGGGTGATTCCTCAGGGTTCCCTTGGTGTTAGACACACGGTTACTGTTGTTACTGTGACTTATACTGAAACATTATACTAAAGACGGGTCGGCCCTGAGGGGTACCCGCGCGAGCATGAATGCGAAGTGATGTGGAGTTGGGTTGACCTGAGAGGTGCCCGCGAGATAACTACGAGGCGTGGCCGGGCATTCTTAGCCCTTGCCGCAAGTCCTCGAGACGGGGCGACGGGGTCACATCGATCGTGAGTCTCTGCTCGTTACCGCGCGCTCCTAATCCACTAACGGTTTGGATATTTGATCCGAGGGGCCTCTGGCCTAATAGCACTAACCGTCACGTGGGCATAGTATGGGCGTTCTGCGTCGTATACTTCAGCCGTAGCTTAACGGACGTCAGCGACTGAGCGGCCCGCGCCGAGTTGGACTGGGTAAGCAACTGCGCTTGTATTAAGGGGTTGCTAGGTCTGCTCTCGGCCGCCTGACGCAACGTGCAGGAGTTCCCGGGGCGATGGCCCAAGACCCTTGGGGGCATAGGTTTAGTCCGGCGTGCTGACCTCTCTGTTAAGTATTTGGTCGGGTTGCGGCGTGTTGCTTAGCCGAGGCCGGGCATGACCCAGAAAAGTGTGTCCGGTCGGAGTTAAGCGAGCGTGGTGGGTAAGTTGGTGCACCCCTGCAGGGAAGAAACTTCTATCGATAGCCTATCCTACGGTAACGAACACTCGGAGTTGTATCCCGATCGGTACAACTAGAACATGACTTGAGATGAGAACTGGATAGTACGGCTCTGGGATTGCCTTCTCGCAGGGAGTCGAGAAAGAATCTCTGGCCGAGGTTGATGACACTGTTATACTTTACATTATGTTATTCTGTTCTCTTCTAATGCTGCAAGACTGATGAAGATGTTTGAAGATGCTAGTCTTTGATAGGACTAGGCTTACCCCCTCTATTCTGGCATTTCTGTAGCCCAGTCCACATATTCAGCCCCCTTTGAAAATGATGCATATGTAGTGTAGAACCTTGCTTGCTGAGTACTTCGGATGAGTACTCACGTTTGCTTTACTTTCCTTTTTCCCCCATATCCAATTGATGCCACCAGACATTGGAGCCCCTGAGTCAGACGTCCTCGTCGACGACCACTACTACTACCAGCCTGGAGAGTACTACTACTACGAGGAGCCGACCGACGACCAGGAGTAGGATTCGGAGGGTCCAGGGCAGGAGGCCCACGCCTTTCGATCGTAGAGTTTTATTTTGCCCCGCCTCTGTGAAGGCTTATCTCTCTATTTCCGTATTATATCTGTACCCAGATATCTGATGCTTCCGCTGACACTTGTATGCCATCGAGCTATGTATTCGAGCCCTCGAGGCCTTGGCTTGTAATATAAAGCTTGTATGAATTTATTTATGTTTTAGAGTTGTGTTGTGATATCTTCAAGTGAGTCCTTAGGCTTGATCGTGTGGATTTGCGTGTATGGTTAGTGCACGATTAAGCAGGGGTCGTCACACTAAAGAGGGGGGAGGGGGAGGAGTAGCGGAAGCTCACCGAGGGGCGCATGGTGGCCGGCGGGGGGATTAGTAATGGCAGGGGTGGCGAAGCGGGTCGACGGTGCTCGTCGGAGCAGAGGAAGAAGACGTGGTCGGGGCGGTGCTGCAGGGCCGCCCCGGCTTGATCCAGCGGGCGAGGACGACAAGGACGACTGCGATGTTGGTTGTGGGCACGTCGGGACGGCGAGGAGGCCACGGTGGCCGCGGCGGTGACAGCGCATTGGGGAGGTGGAGGGAAAGGGGATCTGGGGCGAGAGGGGGAGGCGGAGAGGGCGAGGGAGAGTGGGAGTGGCAGGGGAGGCGATGAGGCGAGGCGGGGCCGCGACTGCCTTATCCCCTTGTCGGCATGGCCGGCGAGGTGGTCGGGCGGGGCGCGCTCGGGTGAGCGTCGGGTCGGAGGAACTGGGAAGGAGGCGACCGGGTGGGGGGAAGTTGGGCCGGCCAGCTGGGGTGGGCCGAGGCCCAGGGGGGCCAGGGGCTTTTTCTTTTTCCTTTTACATTTTCTTTTCCTTTTTCTTTTTAGACTAGCCATAGTGGAGAGTAACTTATAATAGTAATATACACGCTACCCTAGGCTACGTTACTACCTCCATAGTGGGTAGTAACATATGTGTGGTGTCATGGAAAGCTTCATTTATTAGGTTATAGACTCATATTGTCTTGAGACATGTGATGTTATGGTAACTACCTAAGTTACTCAATTTACCTCTCTCCTCATTAACTCATTGCCACATAGGCAAATTTGCTGAGTTGGACCCGATGTTACTCTTGAAGTTACTCCCACTATGGCCAGTCTTATATTTTCTGTTTTCATTTAGTTCCTTTTTATTTTAGTTTTGTAAAATATAAACCTAGTCCCAAAATTAGTATTATTAAGTATGCCACTGCCACAAATAATTTGGCGCTTTAATTGTATTTGTTTACTATTTAAAAGCATTTAAATAATTGTTTTAGCCCCTGTTTTATTTATTTTTGGGCATTTAAATACTTTATAAGAAATGAGTTTCAACATGACAAATATACAGGGATTATTTGCCACACTTTGAACATTTTAGTTTTCATGTTTGAGAAATTTGAAATTTGAACTGTGTTTGAATGCAAGTGAGGATTAGCAACAGTAAGAGTGATGACATGGCACCATTAACATGGGATTACTGTAGCTTAACAAACAGGGTGTTACAATTCTTCAACTCGAGATGACCGAGAATTGGTCATGAAAACATACTCATAGATGGAAACCGTTATCATAGACCCGCTTACCCAACATGAGTGGCAATTTACTCTTCTTCAGTTGCATGTTAAGTATGTACTTTGTGGTGCGATCAATTCTTTTGCTTGTTATATATAGCAAATCGAACCATTCTATGCATGCTTGTTCGTGCGTGTGTGCGTTGTTTTGGCTTAGTTGTGTGGATTCTTGATGTAGAGAGCAGGAGGCCTAGACTCTTCTATGTTTTACCACCTAGATACATTGTAAAATAAGTGCATAGCTTCCACACAACAAAATCTTACATGACAATTTACTTGGTTTGTGTACTCACCACGCGTAGGAAAATTTTACTAACTGCAAAATTGACTGATAGGGCTCACCCGGTAAATTATTGTGGGCTAGCCTAGTCCAAAGTACAACTTGGAAGTATTTTTTCTATAGTGTTGCCCTCCCTGGTGTATAGGGCTTGCACATGCTTTTCGGTTGTCGATTTGACTAATCAAATATGTGTTCTATGTTACCAAAATTATATTATAGGTTTAGTACGTGGGTGAAGCTTCTAAACATATAGTTTTCATCTACATATTGGGAAATTTTGGTTTGTGCCACTATTGAACTCGGATATTCGATTGTTGCCACTCAAACTTCACATATTCGGTATGTTCCACTATCTAGTGCAAAGAAATTGGCTGCATGCCCCCTGCACCATCTTTGCTTGTTTCCAGATGTCATATCAACTGCACGAACTTCAATACAAGTTTAACCGTAGCATCAGCTTGCTCGTACGCCACCCCAACGATTGCATGTAACTTTTCAATGAACTTTGGCAAGCGTCTCCCACGACTATCTCCCTGCACACACCCTTTGTTATTTTGTCCGACTATAAGTACCGTCCGACTATAAGTACCGTCCATGCAGGTCATTCAAAAAAAGACTTGCCCTCATCATATTCCTCTCCTCGCGCTCCTTTACCACCCCTCCAACCACATGGCCTAGCCTTCGACCGCCATGGTGTCACTCGTCCATAGCCCATGTGCCTAGCCTTCGCACACCGCGAAGGACACATCACCGTTGTGCACGTCGCTACCACGGGCTAACGAGGATGCCTCGTTGCGGCTCTCCAAGGAGGGCGCTACACCGGCCTCCCTACCCCCACCATGGAGGAGCCCTGGGTCCAAATGGACATCATGTTGTGTGGAGGCATTGCCTCCTGCGGAGCGCACTAGGAGTGGGTGACCATGAAGTTTGAGGGGGAGAAGCATGCTGCGAGCAAGGCGGCCAAGGAGGCCTACGTGGCCTCCAAGGCAGCAAGACAAGTGGATCTTTAGAGAGAGGCTCGTGCGAAGGACGAGTTGGTGGAGGCCGACGCCTTAAATGTCGCTGAGCCAGACGTCTCATGCTTGTGTGGCAATGCGTCAACCGGAGTCATTGCTAGCGAGGTTGAGCACTGGTTGGTGTCAAATTGCTTGACATTGGCAATACCTTGTGATTTGCAAGCCGAGGAGGAGGCGATCTTCCACTGCGTTGGGAAGCACCCGTGCACCAGGGACCTCGTGGCATGCCGCACACGCGCTAGGGACTTCCGTGGCTACTAGGAGTAGTATAGTTTAGTTTAGTAAAGGATCTTGTTAGTAGATAGTTTAGTGATCCTATTAATAGTTAGTCAATATGGGATCCTTTTAGTTAAGTATGCAATGAAACAAGTTTGAATTAATTTTTGAGTTATCTATATAGACTGTGAAAGTGCTAGTTATCGACTAGAGGGGGGGGGGTGAATAGGCGATTTTTATGGAAGTCTTCGAAACAAGCAAAGTCTTGGAAGACGCGGAAGCAACACAGTAACTTGACAGAGTATGGCGGAAGATAAAATACACTAACCATTCTATCAGTGCAACACAATGGAGGAGAAGTGAAGATAGCAAGCAAGCTAGGTAGCAAAGAACAATTGAAACGTCTAATATGAAGACAAAGATGGGATCAAAGGGAATGTCTTCAAGCAATGTCTTCACATAGAGATGAGCAAGCAAAGGCTTCACATTACAAAAAAGTAAGTAAAGGAGTAAAGTGATATAACCAATTGCTCGGAGAAGACAAGTGATTTGTTTGACCAGTTCTAGCTGCTACGACAGCTGTACGTCTGGTTGGGGAGGCTGAGATTGAACTCTAAAGACCTGGTCTTCACCTTATTCCCTTGAGCTAAGATCACTTAGACCTCACCCAATCACTCAGGTAAGTCTTCAAGGTAGACTTCCAAACCTTCACAAACTTCATTCACCGGCAATCTAGAATGGCTCTTGGATGCTCAGAATGTGACGCCTAAAAGTTTGGAAGATCACAATCTTCAAGTGTAACAAGTCTTCTGTTCACTCAGAACAGAATTTCTTCAGTGATGCTCAATCACTTTTGGCTAGGGTGTTTGGGTTTTTCCTTCCAGGAATTCTCTCTCAATGGCTTTGGAGGTGGGTTGCTCTCAAATGACAAAAGCAGTGCAGTAACTTGGAGCTGCCACCAACTTATGGTGGATGGGGTGGCTATTTATAGCGAGGTGCAACCTGACATGATTTGACTAAAATGACCATGGGCCATCAATCAACCGACAAGTGTTCGAACGGTCGGATTTCAAACTCACGCGACAGCATTACTTGGGCTACAAGCAATGCTGAGTCATCCAACACTGGAAGAGATTTTCTCTCATTGTCTTCACAAGGAAGATGTCGTGGTTTTGTCACGGCAGATGTCCTAGTGTGAGGACATAGACGTGAGGCCATCGCAAATGGTGATTAGATTTTCGGGGTTGAGCGGGTCAAAGGACACGAGTTTACCCAGGTTCGGCCCCTCACAGTGGAGGTAAACGCCTACTCCTGCTTTTCTGCTTATTGCTTGAGTATTGATTACAAGGGAGCGGATTCGCTTGACCTAGCTATCGATTGATTGTCACCCCTCTTATCTGTGCCGGGGACTCGCCTTTATATATAGGTCGAGGCCTCCGGCTTACAAGAGTCCGGGTCGGGTCATGACCCGTGACCGATCCTAACTCTAAGTCGCCCTGCCTTTCAAGACAAGACACCGTATAGCGGCTTACACCTCCGGGCTGCCTGCCGCCTTCTGGCTTCGGGTCCTAAGCTGGCCCATCTTGTGAGCCGCCCTTCTGGTCCTGCATCTTGATCGTCCTCTGAGGCCTAAATCCAAGAGTCACCAACGACTTGACCCGACCCTTTAAGGGCGGGCTATACCGTGGGGTTATATCCCCAACATTAGGCCCCAGATTGATTTGAACTTGTTCATGTCAATCTTCAATCTATTAGTCTGGTGAGCCTTCCCTCCGACTCTTCACAATCTCATTTTGAAAAAAATTCATAGTCCGCCATACGAAATGATGATGTCACCTTCATAAATTTGAGGAGTCTCTCACGACGTCATAACGAATCTTGTGTAAATCCACTTATCTCGAAAATCGAGGCGTCTTTATGTTCCAAAAGTTATTGCGCCTCCTCGATTTTGGCACCTACCATTTACTGTTACCCCCCTTATAACTACACATGGGGGGGTCTCCTTTTTCATTTTACCTCGTCTCCTCCGTGATACGTCTCCAACGTATCTATAATTTTTGATTGTTCCATGCTATTATATTATCTGTTTTGGATGTTTTATATGCATTAATATGCTATTTTATATTATTTTTGGGACTAACCTATTAACCTAGAGCCCAGTGCCAGTTTCTAATTTTTCCTTGTTTTTGACTTTTACAGAAAAGGAATATCAAATGGAGTCCAAACAGAATAAAACTTTTGTGACGATTTTTCTTGGACCAGAAGACACCTACGTGACTTGGAGTGAGGGCCAGAAGAGTCCCGAGGAGGCCACAAGCCTCTAGGGTGCGCCCCAGGGGGCGCCCCTGGCTTGTGGGCCCCTCGAGGGTCCTCTAACCCTAGTTACACCTCTATAAATTCTCAAATATTCCCCGAACATCAGAAGCGTCCACAAAAATACTTTTTCGCCGCCGCAAGCCTCTGTTCCCGTGAGATCCCATCTTGGGGCCTTTTCCGGTGATCTACCAGAGGGGGATTCGATCAGGGAGGGCCTCTACATCAACCTTGCTGCCCTTCCGGTGATGCGTGAGTAGTTTACCATAGACCTACGGGTCCATAGCTAGTAGCTAGATGACTTCTTCTCTCTCTTTGATCTTCAATACAATGTTCACCTCGATGTTCTTGGAGATCTATTCGATGTAATCTTCTTTTGCGGTGCGTTTGTTGAGATCCAATGAATTGTGGATTTATGATTATATTATCTATGAATATTATTTGAGTCTTCTCTGAACTCTTTTATGCATGATTAAGATATCTTTGTATTTCTCTTCGAACTATCGGTTTGGTTTGGCCAACTAGATTGGTTTTTCTTGCAATGGGAGAGGTGCTTAGTTTTGGGTTCAATCTTGCGGTGTCCTCACCCAGTGACAGAAGGGGTAGCGAGGCACGTATTCCATTGTTGCCATCAAGGATAAAAAGATGGGGTTTATGTCATATTGCTTGAGTTTATCCTTCTACATCATGTCATCTTACATAAAGCGTTGCTCTGTTCTTATGAACTTAATACTCTAGATGCAGGCAGGAGTCGGTCGATGTGTGGAGTAATAGTAGTAGATGCAAAATCGTTTCGATCTACTTGTCACAGACGTGATGCCTATATTCATGATCATTGCCTTAGATATCGTGATAACTATGCGCTTTTCTATCAATTGCTCAACAGTAATTTGTTTACCCACCGTATGCTATCTTCAAGAGAGAAGCCTCTAGTGAAACCTATGGCCCCCGGGTCTATTTTCCATCATATATTTTCAGATCTATAAACCAAAAAACCCAAAAATACCTTGATGCAATTTATTTATATTTACTTTAGTTTACTCTTTTATTTATCTTTTATACCTATCTCTATTAGATCTCACTCTTGTTCACGACCATGAAGGGATTGACAACCCCTTTTTTCGCGTTGTGTGCAAGTGTTTGTTAGTTTGAGCAGGTGCATATATTGGACACTTGCTTGTGCCTCCTACTGGATTGATACCTTGGTTCTTAACTGAGGGAAATACTTATCTCTACTTTGCGGCATCACCCTTTCCTCTTCAAGGAAAAAATCTACGCAAGCTCAAGAAGTAGTACTCTGCTTCTTCTTCTTCCTCTCGAAACCCTTTGTGACTAGAGCTCCGCCGCGCCCGTCGACCTTCGCTAGCCGCCTCGCTCGGGACTGCAGCGCCGCTCCACCTTCATCGGAGTCCAGCGGCACATCTCTGCTCTCGGCCACTACAACCATGTACTTGAATCTCTCTTCCTTAGATTCACATTATCTCGTCGGAATTCATAGAGTTCGTCGGTGTTCATCTGCTCTTCCCCATAATATCCTGAGTAGATCTTGTATTTGATCTGACATGGCCATAGAAATACTGCGGTAATAGTTTTAGCATCTGAATAGACTATGCTTCCTCCAGAATCTGTGAACAGTTTATCAATAGCTCCGCTGCTACTATTAGGTTTAGCAATTATTTCCTTTTTTTAAACTGCCCGTAGATCCAAAAGTATAGCTGATTTAGTTGAAACTTGTTTATACCACACTTAGCAGAAAATTTTACCAATCCCCAACTCTTAGTCAACTCGCCTTCGTATCTTGGGCGGCTTACCATCATATCATAATCCGCCATGTATTTAGAAATTGTCTCTGTTGCTAAGCCGGAGCCGGCTCACCGTTTAAGGCGGCTTATCCATTATGTTGTTTTGTTCATATCACTGTAGTGACGGGTCTATATTTCTTGAGTAATCTGCCATTTATATTTCCACTGCCTTCTATTGTATTTAGGCGACTTAATATGTCAAAGTCTACCATGTGCAATTGGGTGCCTTCCCAAGTATTTGAGCAAGTCCTTAAGGATTATCAAGACCAAGGTCTTCTGGCACCTCAGGAAGAAATTGGCTGGCGAGCTGGCCAAGGGAATGATGTTCCTCGACCCGGTGAAGGAGAGGTTGTCGTATTTACGGACCATATCCTTAGAGGTTTTACTCCGCCCGGGTCAAAATTCTTTCGAGACGTCTTGAACTACTTCAACCTTCATCCTCAAGATTTGGGCCCAAACTCCATATCCAATATCTGCCACTTTCAAATCTTTTGTGAAGCATATATGCAAATAGAGCCCACTATCACTCTCTTCAAAGAATTTTTCTATATGAACCGCCAGACTGAATGTGCGGATGGCCCAAGCCTAGAACTTGGTGGAATCTCAATCCAGAGACGTAGAGATGGTTGTTTTCCTTCAGCCACCCTGCCAAGTCACCCTAAGGGATGGGTTAGGACTTGGTTCTATTGCAAGAATACCGCCCCAGCTGATGAGAACCCTCTGCTGGGTTACAGAGTTGACCACCTTCCCGTTGATTTTAATCCGCCAAGCAACATTATTCCATAGGAGCATGCTGAAGCCCTCCCGGCTTATTCAAAAGTAAGAGCCTTGCTAGCCAATGGGTTAACAAGGGTTGATCTAGCCCGGTGCTGGGTTGCATGGAGAATCCTCCCTTTAAGCCGCTAACCCGGCTTAATGTGTGAATACTCTAGCGAGCCAAACGATCCTCAGCGATACAGCTTTGATAATTTTACCACTGATGATGTCAACAAGACTATAAAAGGTCTGCTCGGGGAGCCTCAGGAAAGCTGCAATAAGACGGGGCTGCTACCGTTCTTCAAGCTTAACCCGGCCCCTCCAGTGAGCATTCTTCTCTGTCTGGCTTATAAATCCTTACCTTACTCTGTACTTTGCTTTCTAACCTTTTTAATTTATGCAGCCCGGCTCTGCTTTCTGGAATAGGAAAAAGAAAACTCAGGCAGTCAAAACCAAGACTGCCCCATCTCGGAAAAGGAAACAACCCGCCGCTGCGACTGAGCTGGCCGCCACGGGCGAGTCAATGGATGCTGATGATCAATCCGAGGTAGAACTCGATTCTCTTGGCTACCTCTTTATTGAATTGGCTGACACCTCTTACTGTCAAGTTGAGGCAGCAACCAGTCGGGCCCAGGATGTTGAGGTAATTTCCATCTCTTCCAGTTCAGATTCCTTGTCTCCAAAGAAGATAAGGCGGCTTGTCCGAAAGGTACCCTTCTCTCATCCAGATGCTCATTTAGACCCAAACTTTATTTTGAAGAAAACTCAATATGAGTCGAGGCGCCAAACTCGAAGTGGCGGCTCTGGAGATCTAGTGTGCGGGTTAACTCAAGAACCCTCCACTAGGAAGCGGCATAGCTAGGTGCCACACAGTCCAACTCCTTCTTTGCCCAAAGCCGGCCTTATCATGCAACCACTTAATCCGTCTAATTCCAATTATCAGGAGTCGCCCCCTTCTTCAGGAGACTCGTCTTCTACACAGCTGCCTGCCTTGGTCATAAATCCTGGGTAAGTAACTGTACTTTTAACTGTTGATATCTTAACATGTTGTTATGTGCTCTTGAACCTATTATCTTGATCACAGGGTCCAAGCCAAAAGCAAGAAGAGGAAGACGGGCGACTCTTCAAAGACTCCCAAGATACCTGAGTCAGAAGACCAGGTATTGGTTACCCCTGAGGCCAATATTGAAAATCCCGAAGACCATCATGATGACGAGGGTGAACTGCCCCCACATACTGAGCCAACGGCCTCTGAGGCTATGGGTGTTGATGCTAACCCGGTGGAAAACCTTGACCCGCCAAGTCCCATCCGTGCCTCAAGCCCTGTCAAAGCAACTGAAGAGACTCCTCCTGAGAAGAATGATGATGACATTGCCATTATTGGGGCGGGTCATAAAGCGCCAGAAATCTCCAACGTGCTAACTAAGGAGGAGATGCCCTTACTTGGAAAGGGCAAATCAAAACTTGAACTGCCAAATTATCCGGACCTTAGTGCTGAAGAACTACATGCTGGCTATCTAAGCCGCCTGGCTACAAGCCAGGATATGGAGGCCGACTTAGTAAATATGATGAATAAGAAATATGAGGTACACTCCATTTTCTCCTGTTATATATCCTCATGTAGCACCCTAGTCTTGATCATAGGAAAAACTTGAGTATGGTTAAGACTTAGAGAAAACTCTGGAGAGTCCAAAATGTAGCCCCCAAGGGCCGGGTTATCATGCAAATGATAAACCGGTTCTTTAAGTACTCCTTAAAGAAAACATCATATAGCCCCCAAGGGCCGGCTTATCTGCATGAGATGAGCCAGGTCTTTTAATATGACCACTTTGAAGAATTGTCCTGCAGCCCCCAAGGGCCGGCTCATCTTTTTGAGATAAGCCGGGTCTTCTTGTATGCTTTACTATAGAAAAAATGACATGCATTAGCCCCCAAGTGCCAAGTATATTGCTTGCAATCTGCTTGGGACTTAAATGAATGTATCATGCATGAGATAGCCCCCAAGGGCTGGTTGAACCGTTCCGCCGGCTTAACCAGCGAATCTGATAAAAAGTCTTCTTTATTTTGCAGGAAGCATTATCTTTGGCCAACTCAAACTTCACCGGCTTGAAGAAAGACTTTCAGTCGGAACAAGCCGGGCGATCCAAAGCTGAATCAAGCTTGGAATCTGCGTTGAAAGAACTAGAAAAAATCAAGGCAGACTTTGAATCAGAAAGATCCGCCTTTGAAACTGGAAAGGCTGCTTTGTTGAAACGGGCCCAAGACGCCGAAGATCAGCTGAAACTAGTGGCTGAAGAGTTGACTGTCTGAAAACGCTATATTTCTCAAATGACCGAAGCCATCTTCGATAAGTAAATATTTAAATCAATTGAAATAACCTGCCTGGCGACTTGAAAATTTTGAATGTAATTCGCCTGGTGATTCTTGTTTTGAATGTATGGCAGGTGCCAGGAGTTCCAACCTTGGACAAAACATGCTGATGAAGCTAATAGCCGTCTATTCCTTGATAGAAAAACTATACGCTGGAAGTTTTCGCACTCTTGTGGCTGCATCAAATGGCAAGAAACCACCAAAGCTTATAAAAGATGTACTGGACCAATTATCAAAAATGCCCAAGCAAATTGAAGAGCTGAAGATGTCAGCCGCTCGTGTAGGAGCGATAACTTCGCTAAGCCAGGCAAAGGCTTATCAAACAGAGTTGGACCCTGAAGAGCTGGCCGGCGGGTTTTTATAATATAAAGATGACGGGTCTGTATTCACCGAAGCAGATTATGCCAATTGTATCAGAGAAATGCGGCCGTTGGCGTGTCAACTCGCGCAGGAACTTGATCTGAAGAAGTACCAGCCGGCTTACGACAACAATAACATGCGACTCAAGGCGCCTTCTTTTGACATTGTTGACTTAACTCCGCAAAGCCGTAAGCATACTTTTGCCTATGATACCGACCCTTCTCCTATAATGAATGATGAAGCCATTTTTGAAGCTTTAACTGGTATCAACTGGAACTCGGACAATCTCCAGATTGCAAGCGAAGAAGAACCAACACAGGATGACCTGGGGACCTCAACTTCAGGGCACCAACATGATGTTAACTGATGTCTACTACACAACTTGTTCTTGTAGACTCGTGTTGGGCCTCCAAGCGTAGAGTTTTGTAGGACAGTAGAAAATTTCCCTCAAGTGGATGACCTAAGGTTTATAAATCCGTGGGAGGCGTAGGATGAAGATGGTCTCTCTAAAACAACCCTGCAACCAAATAATAAAAAGTCTCTTATGTCCCCGACACACCAAATACAATGGTAAATTGTATATGTGCACTGGTTCGGCGAAGAGATGGTGATAAAAGTGTAGTAATGATAGTAGATATTGGTTTTTGTAATAGGAACAATAAAAAAAACAGCAAGGTAGCAATTGATAAAACGGAGCACAAACGGTATTGCAATACTTGAAAATGAGGCCTAGGGTCCATACTTTCGCTAGTGCAACCTCTCAACAATGCTAATATAATTGGATCATATAACCATTCCTCAACGTGCGATGAAGAATCACTCCAAAGTTCTTATCTAGCGTAGAACATAAGAAGAAATTGTTTGTAGGGTACGAAACCACCTCAAAGTTATCCTTTCCGATCGATCTATCCAAGAGTTTGTACTAAAATAACACCAAGTTATCCTTTCCGATCGATCTATCTAAGAGTTCGTACTAAAATAACACCATATGATACACATCAACCAACTCTAATGTCACCTAGATACTCCAATGTCATCGCGAGTATCCGTGAGTTGATTATACGATATGCATCAAACAATTTCAGATTCATAATACTCAATCCAACACAAAGAACCTCAAAGAGTGCCCCAAGATTTCTATCGGAGAAACAAAGATGAGAACGTGCATCAACCCCTATGCATAGATTACCCCAATGTCACCTTGGGAATCCGTGAGTTGAGTGCCAAAACACATATCAAGTGAATCAATATGATACTCGATTGTCACCACGGGTATTCATAGCAAGACATACATCAAGTGCTCTCAAATCCATAAAATTATTCAATCCGATAAAATGAAATCTCAAAGGGAAAACTCAATTCATAACAACAAGATAGAGAGGGGAAAATACCATATGATCCAACTATATTAACAAAGCTCGCGATACATCAAGATCGTGCCAAATCAAGAACATGAGAGAGAGAATGAGAGATTAAACACATAGCTACTGGTACAAACCCTCAGCCCCGAGGGTGGACTACTCTTCCTCATCATGGTGGCTGCCGAGATGATGAAGATGGCCACCGGTGATGATTTCCCCCTCCGGCAGGGTGCTGGAACAGGGTTTAGATTGGTTTTTCGTGGCTACAAAGGCTTGCGGCGGCAGAACTTCTGATCCAGGGTTATTTCTGGGGATTTCTATATTTATAGGATTTTTTGGTGTCAGTCACACGCTAAGATGGGCCTCGAGGTGACCACAACCCACCTGGGCGCGCCTGGGCTTCTCGGCGCGCCCAGGTGTCTTGTGGTCCCCTTGGGGATCCCCTCTGATCCTTCCTTGGCTCCCAAGTTTTCTTCTGGTCCAAAAAAAATCTCCAAAAAGTTTTGCTGCATTTGGACTCCGTTTGGTACTGCTACTTCTTGAGCTTGCGTTGGTTTTTCCCTTGAAGAGGAAAGGGTGATGCAGCAAAGGAGAGTAAGTATTTCCCTCAGTTTTTAGAACCAAGGTATCAATCCAGTAGGAGACAACACGCAAGTCACCGAGTACCTGCACATACAAACACCAAACTTGCACCCAACGTGATAAGGGGTTGTCAATCCCTTCACGGTTACTCGGAAAAGTAAGATCTGACAGAGATAGATAAGCGGTAAAGTAAATATTTTTGGTATTTTTGTTTTATAGATTGGAAAGTAAAAGATTGCTAAATAGTAGATCGGAAACTCGTAGATTGGAAAGTAGAAGATTATATGATGGAAAATAGACCCGGGGGCCATAGGTTTCACTAGAGGCTTCTCTCAAGATAGAAAATATTACGGTGGGTGAACAAATTACTGTCGAGCAATTGATAGAAAAATGCAAAGTTATGACGATATCTAAGGCAATGATCACGAATATAGGCATCACGTCCATGTCAAGTAGACCGAAACGATTCTGCATCTTCTACTATTACTCCACACATCGACCGACTCCTGCTTGCATCTAGAGTATTAAGTTCATGAAGAACAGAGTAATGCATTAAGAAAGATGACATGATGTAGAGGAATTCACTCAAGCAATATGATGAAAACCCCATCTTTTTATCCTCGATGGCAACAATACAATACGTGCCTTGCTGCCCCTACTGTCACTGGGAAAGGACACCGCAAGATTGAACCCAAAGCTAAGCACTTCTCCCATTGCAAGAAAAACCAATCTAGTTGGCCAAACCAAATCGATAGTTCGAAGAGACTTGCAAAGATATCAAATCATGCATAAAAGAATTCAGAGAAGATTCAAATAATATTCATAGATAAGCTGATCATAAATCCACAATTCATCGGATCTCGGCAAACACACCGCAAAAAGTATTACATCGAATAGATCTCCAATAACATTGAGGAGAACTTTGTATTGAGAATCAAAGAGAGAGAAAAAGCCATCTAGCTACTAGCTATGGACCCGTAGGTCTGAGGTAAACTACTCACGCTTCATCGGAAGGGCAATGGTGATGATGTAGAAGCCCTCCATGATCGAATCCCCTCCGGTAGGACGCCGAAAAAGGCCCCTAAATGGGATCTCATGGGTGCAGAAGGTTGCGGCGATGGAAAAGTCTTTTTGTGGATGCCTCTGGTGGTTTGGGCATATAAGAGTATATATAGGCGAAAGAATTAGGTCAGGAGACGCACAAGGGGCCCACAAGGGTGGGGGGCACGCCCTACCCCCCAGGGCGTGCCCTCCGTCCTTGTGGCCGCCTCATGGCTCCCCGACTTCACCTCCAAGTCTCCTGGTTTCCTTTGGATCCAAGAAAGATCATCGCGAAAGTTTTATTCCGTTTGGACTCCGTTTGGTATTCCTTTTCTGCGAAACTCAAAAACAGGGAAAAAACAAGAACTGGCACTGGGCTCTAGATTAATAGGTTAGTCCCAAGAATAATATAAAATAGCATATTAATGCATATAAAACAACCAAAATAGATAATATAATAGCATGGAACAATAAAAAATTATAGATACGTTGGAGACGTATCAAGCATCCCCAAGCTTAATTCCTGCTCGTCCTCGAGTAGGTAAATGATAAAAACAGAATTTTTGATGTGGAATGCTACCTAACATATTTATCCATGTAATTTCTTTATTGTGGCATGAATGTTCAGATCCGTATGATTCAAAACAAAAGTTTAATATTGACATAAAAACAATAATACTTCTAGCATACTAACAAGATAATTATGTCTTCTCAAAATAACATGGCCAAAGAAAGCTTATCCCTACAAAATCATATAGTCTGGTTATGCTCCATCTTCATCACACAAAATATTTAAATCATGCACAACCCCGATGACAAGCCAAGCAATTGTTTCATACTTTTGACGTTCTCAAACTTTTTCAACTTTCACGCAATACATGAGCGTGAGCCATGGACATAGCACTATAGGTGGAATAGAAGGTGGTTGTGGAGAAGACAAAAAGAGGGAGATAGTCTCACATCAACTAGGCGTATCAACGGGCTATGGAGATGCCCATCAATAGATATCGATGTGAGTGAGTAGGGATTGCCATGCAACGGATGCACTAGAGCTATAAGTTTATGAAAGCTCAAAAAGAAAACTAAGTGGGTGTGCATCCAACTTGCTTGCTCATGAAGACCTAGGGCAATTTGAGGAAGGCCATCGTTGGAATATACAAGCCAAGTTCTATAATAAAAAATTCCCACTAGTATATGAAAGTGACAACATAGGAGACTCTCTATCATGAAGATCATGGTGCTACTTTGAAGCACAAGTATGGAAAAAAATATAGTAACATTGCCCCTTCTCTCTTTTTCTCTCATTTTTTTTTCTTTTTCTCATTTTTTTTCTTTCTTTCTTTTTTCCCTTTTTTCTTTCTTTCTCTTTTTTTTTTCTTTTTTTCTTTCTTTTTATTTATTTCCTCACATGGGACAATGCTCTAATAATGAAAATCGTCATACTTCTATTTACTTACAACTCAATACTAGAACAAAATATGACTCTATATGAATGCCTCCGGCGGTGTACCGGGATGTGCAATGATTCAAGAGTGACATGTATAAAAAAATGATGAAAGGTGGCTTTGCCACAAATACGATGTCAACTACATGATCATGCAAAGCAATATGACAATGATGATGCGTGTCATAATAAACGGAACGGTGGAAAGTTGCATGGCAATATATCTTGGAATGGCTATGGAAATGCCATAATAGGTAGGTATGGTGGCTGTTTTGAGGAAGGTATATGGTGGGTTTATGGCACCGGCAAAAATTGCGCGGCACTAGAGAGGCTAGCAAAGGTGGAAGGGTGAGAGTGCGTATAATCCATGGACTCAACATTAGTCATAAAGAACTCACATACTTATTGCAAAAATCTATTAGTCATCGAAACAAAGTACTACGCGCATGCTCCTAGGGGGATAGATTGGGAGGAAAAGATCATCGCTCGTCCCCGACCGCCACTCATAAGGAAGACAATCAAAAAATATCTCATGCTCCAACTTCGTTACATAATGGTTCACCATACGTGCATGCTACGGGACTCACAAACCTTAACACAAGTATTTCTCAAATTCACAACTACTCACTAGCATGACTCTAATATCACCATCTTCATATCTCAAAACAATTATAAGGAATCAAACTTCTCATAGTATTCAATGCACTTTATATGAAAGTTTTTATTATATCCCTCTTGGATTCCTATCATATTAGGACTAAATTTATAACCAAAGAAAATTACCATGCTGTTTGAAAGACTCTCAAAATAATATAAGTGAAGCATGAGAGTTCATCAATTTCTATAAAATAAAGCCACCTCCGTGCTCTAAAAAGATATAAGTGAAGCACTAGAGCAAAATTGCCTAGCTCAAAAGATATAAGTGAAGCACAAAGAGTATTCTAATAAATCACGATTCATGCATGTCTCTCTCAAAAGGTGTGTACAGCAAGGATGATTGTGACAAACTAAAAAGCAAAGACTCAAGTCATACAAGATGCTCCAAGCAAAACACATATCATGTGGTGAATAAAAATATAGCCTCAAGTAAAGTTACCAATAAACGAAGACGAAAGAGGGGATGCCTTCTGGGGCATCCCCAAGCTTAGGCTCTTGGCTATCCTTGAATATTACCTTGGGGTGCCTTGGGCATCCCCAATCTTAGGCTCTTGCCACTCCTTATTCCATAGTTCATCAAATCCTTACCCAAAACTTGAAAACTTCACAACACAAAACTCAACAGAAAATCTCATAAGCTCCGTTAGTATAAGAAAATAAATCACCACTTTTGGTACTGTTGTGAACTCATTTTTTATTTATATTGGTGTAATATATACTGTATTACAACTTTTCCATTTTTCATACCCCCTGATATTACCCATAGATTCATCAAAATAAGCAAACAACACATAGAAAACAGAATCTGTCAAAAACTGAACAGTTTGTAGCAATCTGAAAATCTCGAATACTTATGTAACTAAAAAAATTCTGAAAAATTAGTAAGACCTAAGTAATTTTTTTATTAATCTTCTTCAAAAGGAATTTACTCAAAATCACTCTTATGTGAATTATGAAAATTATTTTCCTGGGCGCAAATGTTTCTGTTTTTCAGCAAGATCAAATCAACTATCACCGTAAGCTATCCCAAAGGTCTTACTTGGCACAAACACTAATTAAAACATAAAACCACATCTAACCAGAGGCTAGATGAATTATTTATTGCAAAACAGAACCTAAAAAGCAAAACAAAAATAAAATTGTGTTGCCTCCCAACAAGCGCTATTGTTTAACGCCCTTAGCTAGGCATTAAAACACGAATAAATCTAGGTATTGTCATCTTTGGCATGCAATCCGTAAGTGGCTCTCATAATAGATTCATAAGGCAATTTAATTTTCTTTCTTGGAAAGTGTTCCATGCCCTTCCTTAATGGAAATTGAAATCTAATGTTTCCTTCTTTCATATCAATAGTTGCACCAATCGTTCTATGGAAAGGTCTACCAAGAATAATAGGACATGTAGGATTTCAATCTATATCAAGAACAATGAAATCTACGAGCACATAATTCCTATTTGCAACAATAAGAACATCATTAATCCTTCCCATAGGTTTCTTAATAGTGGAGTGCACACGATGCAAATTTAAAGAGCAATCATCAAATTCACGAAAACCTAACACATCACATAAAGTTTTTGGAATCGTGGAAACACTAGCACCCAAATCACACAAAGCATGGCATTCATAATCTTTAATTTTAATCTTAATAGTAGGTTCCCACTCATCATAAAGTTTTCTAGGTATAGAAACTTCCAATTCAAGCTTTTCTTCAAAAGATTGCATCATAGCATCAACGATATGTTTAGTAAAAGCTTTGTTTTGTTTATAAGCATGAGGAGAATTCAACATGGATTGCAACAAGGAAATACAATCTATTAAAGAAGAATTATCATAATTAAATTCCTTGAAATCCAAAAGAGAGGGTTCATTGCTACGTAAAGTTTTGACCTCTCCAATCCCACTTTTATCAATTTTTGCATCAAGATCTAAAAACTCCGAATCATTGGGACGCCTTCTAACTAAAGTTGAATCATCTCCAGTCCCATCTTTATCAAGATTTACATTGGAAAACAAAGATTCATTAGGAGTCACATCAATCACTTTTAGATCTTCATCATTATTTTCACGGAAACTAGAAGAACACGTTTTTACAAACCAATCTTTTTTAGCACGGTCTCGTAGTGAGAACGGAAATAGCTTCAATTTAACAATATCATTATCCACATCTTTCTTCTTTTGCATATCACACAAATCAACAAAATTGTTTAGATGGGATGCGGCATCTTCACTATGAAGGCCAGAAAATTGATCTTTCATAACAAGATTTAGTAAAGCGGCATTAATTTCACAATATTCCGCATTAGTAGCGGGAGCAATAGGAGTACTAATAAAATCATTATTATTGGTGTTGCAAAAGTCACACAATTTGGTATTCTCTTGAGTCATCGTGACAAAGCAAGCAATCCAACACACAAGCACACAAAAAGCAAACGAAGAAGACGAATGGAAGAGGGGCGAAGAAAAGGCAAACTTTTCAAAAATCATTTTAGAAGTGGGGGAGAGGAAAATGAGAGGCGAATGGCGAATAATGTAATGCGAGAGATGAGAGTTTATGATGGGTAATTGGTATGTCTTGACTTGGTGTAGATCTCCCCGGCAACAGCGCCATAAATTCTTCTTGCTACTTCTTGAGCTTGCGTTGGTTTTTCCCTTCAAGAGGAAAGGGTGATGCAGCAATGTAGAGTAAGTATTTCCCTCAGTTTTGAGAACCAAGGTATCAATCCAGTAGGAGACAACATGCAAGTCACCGAATACCTGCACAAACAAACACCAAACTTGCACCCAACGCGATAAGGGGTTGTCAATCCCTTCATGGTTACTCACAAAAGTGAGATCTGATAGAGATAGATAAGCGGTAAAGTAAATGTTTTTGGTATTTTTGTTTTATAGATTGGAAAGTAAAAGATTGCAAAATTGTAGATCAGAAACTCATAGATTGGAAAGTAGAAGATTATATGATGGAAAATAGACCCAGGGGCCATAGGTTTCACTAGAGGCTTCTCTCAAGATAGAAAATATTACGGTGGGTGAACAAATTACCGCCGAGCAATTGATAGAAAAGCGCAAAGTTATGACGATATCTAAGGCAATGATCATGAATATAGACATCACGTCCGTGTCAAGTAGACCAAAACGATTCTGCATCTACTACTATTACTCCACACATCGACCGACTCCTGCCTGCATCTAGAGTATTAAGTTCATGAAGAACAGAGTAACGCATTAAGAAAGATGACATGATGTAGAGGAATTAACTCAAGCAATATGATGAAAACCCCATCTTTTTATCCTCGATGGCAACAATACAATACGTGCCATGCTGCCCCTACTGTCACTGGGAAAGGACACCGCAAGATTGAACCCAAAGCTAAGCACTTCTCCCATTGCAAGAAAAACCAATCTAGTTGGCCAAACCAAATCGATAGTTCGAAGAGACTTGCAAAGATATCAAATCATGCATAAAAGAATTCAGAGAAGATTCAAATAATATTCATAGATAAGCTGATCATAAATCCACAATTCATCGGATCTCAGCAAACACATCGCAAAAAGTATTACATCGAATAGATCTCCAAGAACATCGAGGAGAACTTGGTATTGAGAATCAAAGAGGGAGAAAAGGCCATCTAGCTACTAGCTATGGACCCGTAGGTCTGAGGTAAACTACTCACGCTTCATCGGAAGGGCAATGGTGATGATGTAAAATCCCTTCGTGATCGAATCCCCCTCCGGCAGGACGCCGGAAAAGGCCCCTAGATGGGATCTCACGGGTACAGAAGGTTGCAGCGGTGGAAAAGTCTTTTTGTGGATGCCTCTGGTGGTTTGGGCATATAAGAGTATATATAGGCGAAAGAATTAGGTCAGGAGACGCACGAGGGGCCCACAAGGGTGGGGGACGCGCCCTACCCCCCTGGGCACGCCCTCTGTCCTTGTGGCCGCCTCATGGCTCCTCCGACTTCATCTCCAAGTCTCCTGGTTTCCTTTGGGTCCAAGAAAGATCATCGCAAAAGTTTTATTCCGTTTGGACTCTGATTGGTATTCCTTTTCTGCGAAACTCAAAAACAGGGAAAAAACAGGAACTGGTACTGGGTTCTAGATTAATAGGTTAGTCCCAAAAATAATAAAAAATAGCATATTAATGCATTTAAAACATCCAAAACAGATAATATAATAGCATGGAACAATAAAAAATTATAGATATGTTGGAGACGTATCAGGTACTTATATTCTGCGAACTAAAAACAAGCAAAAAACAGCAACTGGCACTGGGCACTATGTCAATAGGTTAGTCCCAAAAAATGATATAAAGTTGCTATAAAATGATTGTGAAACATCCAAGAATGATAATATAACAACATTGAGCAATAAAAAATTATAGATACGTTGGAGACATATCAGCATCCCCAAGCTTAATTCCTGCTCGTCCTCGAGTAGGTAAATTATAAAAATAGAATTTTTGATGTGGAATGCTGCCTAACATGTTTATCACATATTCTGTTCTTTTGTAGCATGGACATTTGGACTTTTAGATGGTTCAAAGCAATAGTCTATATTTGACATGAGGACATCAATACTCAAGCATATCAACAAGCAACCATGTCTTTCAAAATATCAACACTAAAGAAAGCTATCCCTAGCCCACTATGCTCAATCATTGATCTATTCATGAAACACACTCGAATATTAGGTACATCCAATGCTCAAGTATGATCATAGTGCTCCCTAGTTGGTGCTTTATAAGAGAAGATGAAGACTCAAATTAAAATAAAAAATGCATAAAGTAAATAGATGGGCCCTTCGCAGAGGGAAGCAGAGACTTGTAGAGGTGTCAGAGCTCAAAGCTTAAATTGAGAGATAAAATATTTTGAGAGGCATGCTTTTCTCGTAAACGAAAACGGCCGAGTAATTCCCAATACTTTCCATGCTAGATACATCATAGGCGGTTCTCAAACATAAAATAAAGTTTATCCCTTTTTCCACCATTCTTTCACAATCCATGGCTAGCCGTATCCATGGGTGCCTTCCATACCAACACTTTCCAAGGAATTTATTATTTGACAACATAAAGTAAATTTCTTTTTCATTTCCGGACTGGGCATCCCTATTACCGCCACACTCTCGTGCAATGACAAGTGAATAAACACTCATCTTGAGAATAACACATCTAGCATGGAAAATATTGGCCACCCCCTGCCACTTCATGAGCGGTACGGGCACACAAAAAGGAAATTCATTTTTGAAAATTAGAGTTGGCACATACAAATTTACTTGGAATGGCACGGAAATACCGTATATAGGTAGGTATGGTGGACTCATGTGGCATAACTTGGTTTAAGGAGTTTGGATGCACAAGCAGTATTTCTGCTTAGTACAAATGAAGACTAGCAAATAGATTGAGAAGTGACCAACCAAGAAACAAAAACGATCATAAACGAGCATTAAACATAACTAACACCGAATAATGCACCACAAGCTAGATATAACTTCATTGCATAACTATTGACTTTCGTGCTTGCATAGGGAATCACAAACCTTAACACCAATATTCTTACTAAGGCATAATTACTCACCAACATGACTCACATATTATTATCTCCATATCGCAAAACTATTGCAAGGAATCAAACTTATCATATCCAATGATCTACATGAAGCTTTTTATTATATCCTTCTTGAACATCCATCACTTTGGTACCAATTTCATAGCTTGTGCAAATTGTCATCACTATTATCAACTCTCAAAATAATATAAGTGAAGCATGAGAGTGTTCGACAAACTACTCCAAAAAGATATAAGTGAAGATCAAATGAGTAGTTAAGTAAATAGGTAGCTATGTGAGGACTCTCTCTCATTTGAAAACTTTCAGATCTAAGTATTTTATGAAAATAGCAAGCAAAGCAAAATAAAATGACTTTCTAAAAATAACACACATCATGTGAAGAAGCAAAAACTTAGGCTCAACCGAGACTGACCGATAATTGTTGATGAAGAAATGTGGGAATGCTTACCGGGGCATCCCCAAGCTTAGATGCTTGAGACTTCTTGAAATATTATCTTGGGATGCCTTGGGGATCCCCAAGCTTGAGCTTTTGTGTCTCCTTAATTCCTTTTATATCACGGTTTCCCTAAATCTTGAAAACTTCATCCACACAAAACTCACCGAGAACTCGTGAGATAAGTTAGTATAAATCAACGCAATAACCTTATCATTCTCTACTGTAGCAAATCACTAAAATTATTATTTAGCATTGAATACTAAATGCCTCTGCATATTTAATACTTCCATCATCAAAAAGAATCATTAAACAAGCAAACATATGCAAGCAATGCAAACATAACAGCAATCTGTCTAAACAGGACAGTCTGTAAAGAGTGCAATTTTACTCATACTTCCCTAATTCCACAAATTCTGAAAATTTACCACACTTTAGAAAATTTATTTACCATAGCTTATTGTGCAAAAACTTTCAACATTTTATCACATTCTGACTTTTCTCAAGAATTCACGCACTAGCGTGTAACATTCTGTTTTTCAAACAGCCACATATAGACTTGCAAAATAAGCATGACAAAGGCTATACTTGACATTTTTCTAAATAATATAAAGCAAATACTAAGAAAATAAAATGATGCTCCAAGCAAAACACATATCATGTGACGAATAAAAATATAGTCCCAAGTAAGCTTAGTTGCTTGGATCTTCCTTGAATATTACCTTGAGGTTGCCTTGGGAATCCCCAAGCTTAGGGTCTTGTCACTCCTTATTCTCCTCATATCGATATCTCACCCAAAACTTGAAAACTTCGATCACACAAAACTTAACGGAACTTCGTGAGATGGGTTAGTATGATAAAGACAAATCATTCACTTTGGTACTGTCAAGATAAGATTCATAAACTTTTTCACATAATGCCTACTGTATTCCACAATTTCCATATTTTATATTATGCAATATAAGCCATAGAAACCATAAAACAAGCAAACTATGCATTGAAAACAGAATCTGTCAAAAACAGAACAGTACAAAAAGATCTGAATTATGGTCATACTTATATAACTCCAAAAATTATGGACAGCGTAAGAAATTTGTAGCTAAATCATCTGTAAAAAATTGAGAATTTTTCGACGCTCCAGTCATTTTTAACAATTCTGTTACTGGGCACAAAAGTTTCTGTTTTTGCACAGAATCAAGTCAACTATCATCCACACTATCCCAAAGGCCTTACTTGGCACTTTATTGAAACAAAAGCTATAAAACATGATTACTACAGTAGCCTAATCATGTTAACACACAAAAACAGTAGGGGTAAATGTTGGGTTGTCTCCCAACATGCGCTTTTCTTTAATGCCTTTTTAGCTAGGCATGATGATTTCAATGATGCTCACATAAAAGATAAGAATTGAAACATAACGAGAGCATCATGAAGCATATGACTACACATTAAGTCTAACCCACTTCCTATTCATAGGGATTTTGTGAGCAAACAATTTATGGGAGCAAGAATCAACTAGCATAGGAAAGCAAAACAAGCAAAACTTTGAGATTTTCAACACATAGAGAGGAAACTTGATATTATTGAGACTTGTAGAAACATATATTCCTCTCCCATAATAGTTTTAAGTAGCATCATGAATGAATTCAACAATATAACTATCACATAAAGCATTCTTTTCATGATCCACATGCATAATTTTTTTACTACTCTCCACATAAGCAATTTTCTTCTCATTAATAGTAGTGGACGCAAATTCAACAAAATAACTATCATGAGATACTTGATGGACATAATCAAATTGAACAATAAAATCATGATGACCAGTTTCATGGTTATCATTACTCTTTATAGCATACATGTCATCACCATAATCATCATAGATAGCAACTTTGTTGTCATAATCAATTGGAACCTCTTCCGGAATAGTGGATTCATTACTAAATAAAGTCATGAACTCTCCAAATCCACTTTCATAATTGTAATCATCATAAATAGGAGGCACGCAATCATCATGATAAATATTCTCATCAAAACTTGGGGGACTAAAAATATCATCTTCGTGAAATATAGCATCCCCAAGATTATGGCTTTGCATATCATTAACATCATGGATATTCAAAGAATTCATACTAGCAACATTGCAATCATGCTCATCACTCAAAGATTTTATGTCAAACATTTTATTGAATTTTTCTTCTATCAATTGAGCACAATTTTCCGATCCATCATTTTCAAGAAAGACATGATAAAGACGAATAATATGTGGCCACCTCAATTCCATTTTTTCTTCTCTTTTATAGACCAAACTAGTGATAAAACAAGAAACTAAAAGATTCAATTGCAAGATCTAAAGATATACCTTCAAGCACTTACCTCCCTGGCAATGGCGCCAGAAAAGAGCTTGATGTCTACTACACAACTTGTTCTTGTAGACTCGTGTTGGGCCTCCAAGCATAGAGTTTTGTAAAACAGTAGCAAATTTCCCTCAAGTGGATGACCTAAGGTTTATCAATCCGTGGGAGGCGTAGGATGAAGATGGTCTCTCTCAAATAACCCTGCAACCAAATAACAAAGAGTCTCTTGTGTCCCCAACACACCAAATACAATGGTAATTTGTATAGGTGCACTAGTTCGGCGAAGAGATGGTGATACAAGTGTAATATGGATAGTAGATATTGATTTTTGTAATAGTAACAATAAAAAACAGCAAGGTAGCAATGGATAAAATGGAGCACAAACGGTATTGCAATGCTTGAAAATGAGGCCTAGGGTCCGTACTTTTGCTAGTGCAATCTCTCAACATTGCTAATATAATTGGATCATATAACCATCCCCCAACATGCGATGAAGAATCACTCCAAATTTCTTATGTAGCGGAGAACATCAGAAATTGTTTGTAGGGTACGAAACCACCTCCAAGTTATTCTTTTCGATCGAACTATCCAAGAGTTCGTACTAAAATAACACCATATGATACACATCAACCAACTCTAATGTCATACTCCAATGTCACCACGAGTATCCATGAGTTGATTATATGATATGCATCAAATAATTTCATATTCATAATACTCAATCCAACATAAAGAACTTCAAAGAGTGCTCCAAGATTTCTACCGGAGAAACAAAGACGAGAACATGCATCAACCCCTATGCATAGATTACCCCAATGTCACCTCGGGAATTCGTGAGTTGAGTGACAAAACACTTACCAAGTAAATAAATATGATACCCCATTGTCACCATGGGTATTCATAGCAAGACATACATCAAGTGCTCTTAAATCCATAAAAGTATTCAATCCGATAAAACGAAATATCAAAGGGAAAACTCAATTCATCACAACAAGATAGAGAGGGGAAAACACCATATGATCCAACTATATTAACAAAGCTCGCGATACATCAAGATCGTGCCAAATCAAGAACATGAGAGAGAGAGAGAGAGAGAGATTAAACACATAGCTACTGGTACAAACCCTCGGCCCCGAGGGTGGACTACTCCCTCCTCATCATGGTGGCCACCGGGATGATGAAGATGGCCACCGGTGATGATTTCCCCCTCCGGCAGGGTGCCGGAATAGGGTCTAGATTGGTTTTTCGTGGCTACAGAGGCTTGCAGCGGAGGAACTTCTGATCTAGGGTTATTTCTGGGGGTTTCTGTGCTTATAGGATATTTTGGCGTCGGTCTCACGCTATGATGGGCCTCGAGGTGACCACATCCCACCTGGGCGTGCTTGGGCTCCTGGGCGCGCCCAGGTGTCTTGTGGTCTCCACGGGGATCCCCTCTGATCCTTCCTTGGATCCCAATTTTTCTGCTGGTCCAAAAAAATCTCCAAAAAGTTTTGCTGCGTTTGGACTCCGTTTGATACTGATATTCTGCGAAGTAAAAACTAGCAAAAAATAGCAACTGGCACTGGGCACTATGTCAATAGGTTAGTCCTAAAAAATGATATAAAGTTGCTATAAAATGATTGTAAAACATCCAAGAATGATAATATAACAGCATGGAACAATCAAAAATTATAAATACGTTGGAGACGTATCATTAACCCAGCGGGACATAACCCTGACAACACATGAACCAGCTTACAGGAGTAGTTATACTCTTGGAAAAACTTGATTCGATATTATGGGCTCAGCTGTAGCCTTGTAATAGGACTAGCTTAAAATGCTTGGTTGCTCTGCTGTGCCTTCGTGCACTTTTATCTGACTTTTGATCCAATTAGCTATGTTAATAACCTGCCTTGGATGTCTTGTCTTTATCTATCATGCGGTATTTGCTACCACCATCCTTTGATAGGGGTGCCCATCTGATATTTTGACGCATAAGGTGTATGGGGTTGTAATAATAACCCAACAATTCCCATACTAGCGACTTATAGTCGTAACACTTAATTTCTAATACATATCAAAAAAACACTTAATTGCTAATAAGCAATGGTGGGTTAATAACCCAATGACTCATGGTCATGAAAATCTTGAGGTAATAACCTGGTGGCTCATGGCCACAATAAGCTCAATACTGATCAATGCTAACTCGGACTTCCTTTGACCCGGAGACTTATAGTCTGCGTATAAATATGATCAAGAGGATAAAATTCCTGCAAAGACAGAAATAGAGTATAAACATGTATGTCACAATATTTATAAGTCGGCTTTCAAGGCTCGACAAAAAGACCGGCTTATGAAGCTCGAGTCTTGCTTCAAAGAAGCTTGTCATGATAGCCTTGGTTTATCCTCGCTATCAGTAAGCTGGCTCTCACATGACTTAAGCCGCCGTTTTAACCTTGACAAGTTCAGGGTCGTGAAGATTAACTTGTCAAGAGTACGGCGGGTCATTGATGTCTGCTAGAACTACGTCGGTATTTCCCCAAAGAGGAAGGGATGATGCAGCACAGCGACGGTAGGTATTTCCCTCAGTGATGAGACCAAGGTTATCGAACCATTAGGAGAACCACGCAACACTACGTGAACGGTACCTGCACACAAATAACAAATACTCGCAACATGATGTATTAAAGGGGTTGTCAATCCCTTTCGGGCAATGGCGCCAGAAATGGCTAGTGGACGGGAGAAAGTTGTAATAGATTGGATAAATAGATCTCGAATAAATGCAAAATAAAATAAAGTGCAGCAAGGTATTTTTGGGTTTTTGAAAATATAGATCTGAAAACAAAAGCAAATAAAAATAGATCGCAAAGGCAAATATATTAAAGAAGAGACCCGGGGGCCGTAGGTTTCACTAGTGGCTTCTCTCGAGAAAAATAGCAAACGGTGGGAAAACAATTACTGTTGGGCAATTGATAGAACTTCAAATACTCATGACGATATCCAGGCAATGATCATTATATAGGCATCACATCCAAGATTAGTAGACCGACTCCTGCCTGCATCTAGTACTATTAGTCCACACATCGACCGCTATCCAGCATGCATCTAGTGTATTAAGTTCATGGAAAAACAGAGTAATGCAATAAGAATGATGACATGATGTAGACAAGATCTATTTATGTAGAAATAGACCCCATCTTGTTATTCTTAATAGCAACGATACATACGTGTCGTTTCCCTTTCTGTCACTGGGATCAAGCACCGTAAGATCGAACCCATTACAAAGCACCTCTTCCCATTGCAAGATAAATAGATCAAGTTGGCCAAACAAAACCCAAATATCGGAGAAGAAATATGAGGCTATAAGCAATCATGCATATAAGAGATCAAAGCAGACTCAAATAACTTTCATGGATAAAAACATAGATCTGATCATAAACTCAAAGTTCATCGGATCCCAACAAACACACCGCAAAAAGAGAGTTACATCATATGGATCTCCAAGAGACCATTGTATTGAGAATCAAACAAGAGAGAGAAAGCCATCTAGCTACTAACTACGGACCCGTAGGTCTACAAAGAACTACTCACGCATCATCGGAGAGGCACCAATGGACATGATGAACCACTCCGAGATGGTGTCTAGATTGGATCTGGTGTTTCTACAACTTGCGGCGACTGGAATTGATTTTCGTCGACTCCCCTAGGGTTTCTGGAATATTGGGGTATTTATAGAGCAAAGAGGCGGTGCGGGAGGCCACCGAGGTGGGCACAACCCACCTGGGCGCGCCTGGGCCTCCAGGCGCGCCCTGGTGGGTTGTGCCCCCCTCGGGGCACCCCCAGGTGCTTCTCCGGCCCACTGGATGTCTTCTGGTCCAAAAAAAATCCACAAAAAGTTTCGCTCCGTTTGGACTCCGTTTGGTATTGATTTCTTGCGATGTAAAAAAACATGCAGAAAACAACAACTGGCACTGGGCACTATGTCAATAGGTTAGTACCAAAAATTGATATAAATTGACTATAAAATGATTGTAAAACATCCAAGAATGATAATATAACAGCATGGAACAATAAAAAATTATAGATACGTTGGAGACGTATCAGCATCCCCAAGCTTAATTCCTGCTCGTCCTCGAGTAGGTAAATGATAAAAATAGAATTTTTGATGTGGAATGCTGCCTAACATGTTCATCACATATTCTTTTCTTTATAGCATGGACATTTGGACTTTTATATGGTTCAAAGCAATAGTCTAGTTTTGACATGATAACTTAAATACTCAAGCATATCAACAAGCAACCATGTCTTTCAAAATATCAACGCTAAAATAAGTTTTCCCTAGCCCATTATGCTCAATCATTGATCCATTCATGAAACACACTCCCATATTAGCTACACCCAATGCTCAAGTACGATCATAGTGCCCCTTAGTTGGTGCTTTATAAGAGAAGATGGAGACTCAAAATAAAAATTGCATAAAGTAAAAGAAAGGCCCTTCGCGGAGGGAAGTAGGGATTTGTAGAGGTGCCAGAGCTCAAAGCAAAAATTGAGAGATAAAAACATTTTGGGAGGTATACTTTTCCCACCAACGAAAACGACTTAGAGTTCCCCACACTTTCCATGCTAGATATATCATAGGCGGTTCCCAAACAGAAAATAAAGTTCATTCCTTTTTCCACCATACTTTCACTTTCCATGGCTAACCGTATCCACGGGTGCCCTCCATACCAACACTTTCCAAGGAATTTATTATTTGACAACATAAAGTAAATTCATTTATTCATTTTGGGACTGGGCATCCCTAATACCTTTGCCTTACTCTCGTGTAATGACAAGTGAATAAACACTCATCGTGAGAATAACACATCTAGCATGGAAAATATCGGCCACCCCTCACCGCCTCGTGAGCGATACGAGCACACAAAAGAGAAATTTATTTTGAAAATTAGAGATGGCACATGCAAATTTGCTTAGAACGGCAAAAGAATACCGCATATAGGTAGATATAGTGGACTTATATGGCAAAACTGGTTTAAAGGGTTTTGGATGCACAAGTAGTGATCATACTTAGTGCAAAATGAAGGCTAGCAAAAGATTGAGAAGCGACCAACTAAGAAACGAAAAATCTCATAAGCGAGCATTAAGCATAGTTAACACCGAATAATGCACCACAAGTAGGGTATAATTTCATTGCATAACTATTGACTTTCGTGCATGCATAGGGAATCACAAACCTTAACACCAATATTCTTACTAAAGCATAATTACTCATCAACATAACTCACATATCACATCATCATATCTCAAAACTATTACGAGGAATCAAGTTTTGAATCTGTCCAATGATCTTCATGAAAGTTTTTATTATATCCTTCTTGGATATCTATCACTTTGGGACTAATTTTCATGTGTTGCTTTTGATAAGCTCAAACAAATATAAGTGAAGATCATGAGCATAATATTTCTTTCTCTCAAATTAATTTAAGTGAAGCAAGAGAGAATTTCTTAAATTTTTTACTAACTCCCAAATAAATCTAAGTGAAGCATGAGAGCATTTCTTCAAAAATAATAAAGCACACCGTGCAAAAAAAGATATAAGTGAAGCACTAGAGCAATTCCATAGCTCATAAAGATTTAAGTGAAGCATAGAGAGCAATTCTAACAAGTCATGGCATAATTTTGGCTCTCTCAAATAGGTGTGTCCAGCAAGGATTCAAGACTTAAAACAAAAAGCAAAACAAGCAAAGACTCATATCATACAAGACGCTCCAAGCAAAACTCATAGTATGTGACGAATAAAAATATAGTTCCGAGTAAAATACTGATGGTCGTTAGAAGAAAGAGGGGATGCCACTCGGGCATCCCCAAGCTTAGTTGCTTGCTTCTCTTTGGATAATAGCTTGGGATGCCATTGGCATCCCCAAGCTTAGGTTCTTCTTACTCCTTATTCCTTCATCCATCGTAAAATCACCCAAAACTTGAAAACTTCAATCACACAAAACTCAACAAAACCTTCGTGAGATCCGTTAGTATAAGAAAACAAATCACTACTATAAGTACTGTAGAAAACCAATTCATATTTTATTCTTGCATTATATCTACTGTATTCCAACTTTTCTATGGCAAAAACTCTTCAAAGAAAACCATAAAATCATTAAAACAAGCACACAACGCAAAGAAAACAGAATCTGTCTAAAACAGAATAGTCTGTAGCAATCTGAATATTTTGAATACTTCTGTAACTCAAAAATTCTGAAAAATTAGGAGAACAGAGGAAATTTGTATATAAATCTTTTTTAAAAAAAATTCAGAATTTTTTGTCGCTTATGTAATTCTAAACAATTATTTTTCTGGACGCAAAAGTTTCTGTTTTCCAACAAGATCAAATCAACTATCACTCAAATCACCCCAAAGGCTTTGCTTGGCACAAACACTAATTTAAACCACAAAAACACATCTAACCAGAGGCATAATTGGGTATTTTATTGAAAACAGCAAGAAAACCAAAAAGCAAAAAGATACAAGTTGGGTTGCCTCCCAACGAGCGCTATCGTTTTACGCCCCTAGCTAGGCATAATATTTAAATGATGCTCACAAGAAAGATAATAATTGAAACACAAAGAGAGCATCATAGGACATGTGACAAACACATTTAAGTCTGACATACTTCCTATGCATAGGAATTTTATAGGAAAACAAATTAGCAAGACAAGCAAGATCTAGCATATGCAAGGAGGAAGAAAGAAACAATAGCAATCTCAACATGAAGAGAGGTAATTTAGTAATATGAAAATTTCCACAACCATATTTTCCTCTATCATAATAATTACATGTGGGATCATATTGAAATTCAACAATATAGCTATCATATAAAATATTCTCTGCATGATCCACATGCATGCAAAGTTGACACTCTTCCAAAATAGTGGGATTATCATCAAATAAAGTCATGACCTCTCCAAGCCCACTTTTATCAAAAGTTTCATAAGATTGAACACTCTCCAAATATGTGGGATTATTTTTACCTAAAGTTGACACTCTTCCAAACCCACTTTCAATATTATTGCAAACATTATTATCAAGAACATATTCATCATGAGGCTTAAATAAATTTTCAAGATCATAAGAAGAATCACCCCAATCATGGTCATTGCAATAAGTAGTGGACATATCAAAATTAGCATCCCCAAGCTTGGGGTTTTGCATATTATTAGCACAATTGACATTAATAGAATTTATAATAACATCATTGCAATCATGCTTTTCATTCAAGGGGCTATCATAAACCACTTTATAAATTCCATCGTTTAACACTTCATCACAATTTTCAGATTCATAAATCTCAAGCAAAACTTCATAAAGATAATCTAGTGAACTCAATTCACTAGCAATTGGTTCATCATAATTGGATCTTTTGAAAAGATTAGCAAGTGGATGAGGATCCATAACAATATAATTTTAGCAAGCGAAGATGCAAGCAAATAGAAGGCACATGGCAACACAAGCAAACATGAGATCTGACGAGAAAAAGGCGAACGAAAAAGAGGGCGAAGAAAACGGCAAATTTTTGTGAAGTGAGGGAGAGGAAAATGAGAGGCAAATGGCAAATAATGTAAATTGCAAGGAGATGAGATTTGTGATTAGGAACCTGGTTGATGTTGATGATGTCTCCCCGGCAATGGCGCCAGAAATTCCTTTTGATGTCTGCTAGAACTACGTCGGTATTTCCCCAAAGAGGAAGGGATGATGCAGCACAGCGATGGTATTTATTTTCCTCAGTGATGAGACCAAGGTTATCGAACCAGTAGGAGAACCATGCAACACTACGTGAATGGCACCTGCAAATAACAAATACTCGCAACTCGACGTATTAAAGGGGTTGTCAATCCCTTTCGGGCAATGGCGCCAGAAATGGCTAGTGGACGGGAGAAAGTTGTAATAGATTGGATAAATAGATCTCGAATAAATGCAAAATAAAATAAAGTGTAGCAAGGTATTTTTGGGTTTTTGGAAATATAGATCTGAAAAAAAAAGAAAAAAAAAATAGATCGCAAAGGCAAATATATTAAAGAAGAGACCCGGGGGCCGTAGGTTTCACTAGTGGCTTCTCTCGAGAAAAATAGCAAACGGTGGGAAAACAATTACTGTTGGGCAATTGATAGAACTTCAAATACTCATGATGATATCCAGGCAATGATCATTATATAGGCATCACGTCCAAGATTAGTAGACCGACTCCTGCCTGCATCTAGTACTATTAGTCCACACATCGACCGCTATCCAGCATGCATCTAGTGTATTAAGTTCATGGAAAAACAGAGTAATGCAATAAGAACGATGACATGATGTAGACAAGATCTGTTTATGTAGAAATAGACCCCATCTTGTTATCCTTAATAGCAACGATACATACGTGTCGTTTCCCTTTCTGTCACTGGGATCAAGCACCGTAAGATCGAACCCATTACAAAGCACCTCTTCCCATTGCAAGATAAATAGATCAAGTTGGCCAAACAAAACCCAAATATCGGAGAAGAAATACGAGGTTATAAGCAATTATGCATATAAGAGATCAAAGAAGACTCAAATAACTTTCATGGATAAAAACATAGATCTTATCATAAACTCAAAGTTCATCGGATCCCAACAACACACCGCAAAAAGAGAGTTACATCATATGGATCTCCAAGAGACCATTGTATTGAGAATCAAACAAGAGAGAGAAAGCCATCTAGGTACTAACTACGGACCCGTAGGTCTACAAAGAACTACTCACGCATCATCGGAGAGGCACCAATGGACATGATGAACCACTCCGAGATGGTGTCTAGATTGGATCTGGTGTTTCTACAACTTGCGGCGGCTGGAATTGATTTTCGTCGACTCCCCTAGGGTTTCTGGAATATTGGGGTATTTATAGAGCAAAGAGGCGGTGCGGGAGGCCACCGAGGTGGGCACAACCCACCTGGGCGCGCCTGGGCCTCCAGGCGCGCCCTGGTGGGTTGTGCCCCCCTCGGGGCACCCCCCAGGTGCTTCTCCGGCCCACTGGATGTCTTCTGGTCCAAAAAAAATCCACAAAAAGTTTCGCTCCGTTTGGACTCCGTTTGGTATTGATTTCCTGCGATGTAAAAAAACATGCAGAAAACAGCAACTGGCACTGGGCACTATGTCAATAGGTTAGTACCAAAAAATGATATAAATGACTATAAAATGATTGTAAAACATCCAAGAATGATAATATAACAGCATGGAACAATAAAAAATTATAGATACATTGGAGACGTATCAGTCATCTTGTTCGGAGTAGCATCAAGCATACGGGCAGGTTTAACCAATAATGTGGCATTTTTGCGGTCAAAATGGTGAGAAACCTAAACTCGATGAGTTGGAAGCCCCCAAGTGCCCTTATGATCAATTAATGAAAGACTCATGCACAATATATGAGATGAAATGACAGAGGCCCCAAGTTTCGGGGATGCCGACTTTATTATGTTGATCATAAAGATATATACATGATATGTATGTCCAATGATTGGAGCCAGTGGCTCAAGTATAGTAAGGCCAAAGATGAGCAATGTTCCAGGGCCTGTTTGTCTCCTCTTCAGCGGTACGTGACTTATTGTGTTCACGTATGTCGATGAGATAATATGACCCATTGTTGAGGTTTTTGCTAACCACAAAAGGTCCTTCCCAAGGAGGTGATAGCTTATGCATGCCTGTCTGATCCTGAATCAAACAAAGCACTAAGTCGCCCTCCTAGAACGTCCGGCTTCAAACTCTACGGCTGTGATAACGACGCAGGTCTTGTTGGTAAATCACCGATCGAGCCGCCGCGAGATCATGTTCTTCGTCCAAGGCATCCAAAGCGTTTTGACGCGCCGTCTCGTTGTTTGCTTCAACGTAAGCCGCCACCCTGGGTGAGTCATGATGAATATCACTTGGGAGAACTGCTTCTGCACCATAAACCATGAAGAACGGCGTGTAGCTAGTCGGCCAGTTAGGTGTAGTCCTTATGCTCCAAAGAACGGAAGGCAACTCTTCGACCCAGCAACCCGGCGTACATTCCAAAGGAACCATGAGTCGGGCTTGATCCCTCGTAATATCTCCTGGTTAGAACGCTTTGCCTGACCATTGGATTGTGGATGAGCCACTGAGGATACATCAAGACAGTTGTGTTCCCTTTGATAGAACTCCTTCATAGCACCTTTAGACAGACTTGTCCCATTATCAGTAATGATACTATGAGGATAACCGAAGTGGAAGATCAGCCTTTTCACAAACTGAACTACAGTCGCTGCTTTACAATTGCTAACTCGCTCTGCTTCAACCCACTTGGTAAATTTATCAACTGCTACTAAAAGGTGGGTCTTCTTGTGTTTAGACCTCTTGAATGGCCCGACCATATCAAGGCCCCAGACCGCAAACGGCCACGTGATTGGGATCATCGTAATTCCTGAGCCGACACATGAGCTTGTCGTGCAAATTTCTGGCATCCATCACACTTGCTAACAATGTCCTCTGCATTAGCATGAGCCGTCAACCAGAAAAAACCGTGACGAAACACCTTGGCCACCAAAGATCTTGACCCGGCATGATGACCACAATCCCCGACATGAATTTCCTGTAGTATCTGACGTCCTTCCTCAGGGGAAATACAGCGTTGGAACACGCCAGTCACACTGCATCGGTGTAACTCACCATTGACAATGGTCATGGACTTAGACCGTCTTGTGATGTGTCGCGCCAAAGTTTCATCTTCCGGCAACTCACCTCGTGTTAGGTAAGCTAGGTAAGGCATCGTACAGTCTGGAATAGCATGAAGAGCCGCCACCAACTGCCCCTCCGGGTCAGGAATAGCCAAGTCTTCCTCTGATGGTAATTTGACAGAAGGATTATGTAAGACATCAAGAAACAAATTAGAGGGACTAGCTTGCGTTGAGAACCCAGCCGGGACAAAGCATCAGCCACCTCATTAAGCCGCCGATCAATGTGATCCACTTGGTACCCTTTGAAATGACTAGCAATGTTAGTCACAGCTTGACGATAAGCCGCCATGAGCGGGTCTTTAGAATCCCACTTTCCTGAAACTTGCTGGGCCACCAAGTCTGAATCGCCCAGACATCAAACCCGGCTTAGGTTCATTTCCTTAGCCATTCAAAGCCCATGGAGCAAAGCTTCATACTCAGCTGCATTATTAGTACAAGGAAACATGAGCCTTAAGACATAACAAAAATTTTCACCTCGGGGAGATTCTAAAATAACTCCAGCCCCCGAGCCTTCCAATTGCCTGGATCCATCAAAGTGTATCGTCCAGTATGTATTGTCGGGCTTCTCCTCAAGTGTTTGCAGCTCTGTCCAATCATTGATAAAATTGACCAAAGCTTGTGACTTGATGGTTGTTCTGGGCACAGATTTCAGATGATGTGGCCCAAGCTCAATTGCCCATTTAGCAACCCGGCCAGTGGCTTCTTTGTTTTGAATGATATCCCCCAAAGGGGCAGAACTGACCACAGTGATTGGATGCCCTAGGAAATAATGCTTAAGCTTGCGGCTAGCCATGAACACTCCAGACACCAGCTTCTGCCAATGTGGGTATCTCTGTTTGGACTCCGTCAGGACTTCAGTGACATAATAAGCCAGCCGTTGAACCGGGTATTCTTTGCCTGCCTCCTTATGCTCCACGACAACTGCTACACTGACAGCTTTATTATTAGCTGCCACATATAGTAGCAAAGATTCTTTGTCTATCGGAGCAACCAAGATGGGCGGCTCAGCCAACTGCTTCTTAAGTGCCTCAAACGCTTCATTAGCAACATCACTCTAGACAAAGTGGTCAGTCTTTTTATCATCTGATACAGGGGAATGGCCTTCTCACCAAGGAGGCTTATAAACTGGCTCGGAACTGCAATACGACCCGCCAGGCGTTCGACATCATTGATACACGCCGGCTTAGAGAGAGAGGTAATGGCCTCAATCTTCTCCAGGTTAGCCTCGATGCCCCTTTCGGACACCAGAAAACCTAGCAATTTTCCTGCTGGCACACCAAAGACGCACTTGGCTGGGTTAAGTATCATCTTGTACACCCGGAGATTGTCAAAGGTTTCCCTCAGATCATCAAGCAAAGTGTCCTTCTTTCTTGACTTAACCACAATGTCATCCACATAAGCATGAACGTTGCACCCAATCTGTCAGTGGAAGAAATTCTGAACACAACGTTGGTAAGTCGCCTGAGCGCTCTTAAGCCCAAAAGGCATAGACACATAACAAAAGGCTCCAAAAGGTGTGATGAAGGCTGTCTTCTCCTGATCTCCACTGCCATCTTTATCTGCTGATAACCATAATAGGCATTTAGGAAACAGAGACTTTCACAACCCGCCGTAGCATCAATGATTTGGTCAATACGGGGGAGAGCAAAAGGATCAGTCGGACAAGCCTTGTTAATATCTGTGTAGTCTACACACATACGCCAAGTGCCATTCTTCTTGAGCACAAGCACAGGATTAGCCAACCACTGAGGGTGAAAAACTTCAACTATAAACCTAGTAGCTAGGAGCCGGGCTACTTCTTCGCCAATAGCCTTATGCCTTTCCTCGTTAAAACGATGGAGGAACTGTCGAACATGCTTTATCTTAGGATCCACATTAAGGTGGTGCTCAGCAAATTCTCTCGGTACACCTGGCATGTCAAAGGGTTTCCATGCAAAGATGTCCCGATTCTCACGGATGAACTCGATGATCGTGCTTTCCTATTTCGGATCCATCCCAGTCCCAATGGTGAACCGTTGAGAAGAACCACCCAGAACAAAATCCACTTGTTGTGTATCCTTTGCCAACTTAAATTTGAGTGGCGGGCCAGTCTCTGTGGTGGGCTTCTTTAGAGGGGTCATATCGGTCGGGTCAACGTTATTTTTATAAAACATGAGCTCCTCCGTACTGCAAGCCAACACTGCATAAGCAGCATCTCCTTCCTCACACTCCAAGATGAGTTCATGGGTTCCATGAACTGTGATCGTCCCTTGCGGCCCAGGCATTTGAACCTGCAAATACACATAACAAGGGCGAGCCATGAACTTAGCATAAGCCGTCCATCCAAATAAGGCATGATAAGGACTCTTGATCTTGACCACCTCAAACCACAGTGTCTCTGCCCTGTAATTATACTCATCACCAAAAGCCACTTCCAGAGCAATCTTTTCCACAGGGTACGCCAACTTGCCAGGCACCACTCCATGAAAAACTGTGGACGACGGCTCGAGATCCTTGTCTGTCAGACTCCTCCGTCGAAAGATATCATAGTACAATATGTTGATGCTGCTACCACCATCCATAAGTACTTTTGTGAACTTATAACCGCCCACTTGAGGGGCTACCACTAGTGCCAGATGACCCAGATCATCAACCTGGGGCGGGTGATCCGCCCGGCTCCATGTGATCGTCTGTTTCGACCATCATAAGTACTGGGGCACTGCCGGCTCAACCGCACTGACTGCCCGGTTATGGAGCTTCCGATCATGCTTGCATGTGTTCATAGTGAAGACATGATACTGGCCATTGTTGAGCTGCTTAGGATTACTCTGATACCCGGACTGGTTATTCTGCTGCTGATGGCCTTGACCAGATTGCTGGTTATGACCACCATGGTGACCTTGACCCTGATAGCCAGTATTTGAGCCGCCACCACCGAAGCTAGATCCCTGCGAACTAGGGCCTGACCCGCCGGGCGGCCCATTACCGTTGCCATGATGCTATTGGAATGTCTGGTTTTTGAACTCTCGCATGATATAACAATCCTTCTAGGCATGATGAGATGGCTTGTTAGGATAACTGTGCTTTGGACAAGGGCCATTGAGTACTTCCTCGAGATTCTGTGACCTTCCTTCATTGAAGGGCGGCTTGCCATTACCATTATGACGTTGATTCTTAAATCCGGTGTTGGTGTTAGCCACCAGATCTGACACGCCATCGGGGTGTCTGCGCTTACCACCATTACCCGGGTTGTTACCATTCTGCGCCTGGCCATGCTGTTGCTGACCCTTAGCGCCACCATTTTTCTTGCCCTTGCCCGATTTATCATCGTCAGAGCCAGGGTCTTTTGTAGTATCAGAATCGTCATATCTGGTAAGTACGTCCATAAGTTTCCCCATGTCCGTGCACTTGCACTTAAGCCATCCTAGCTTCTGCTTAAGAGGGAAAAAATGACAGTTCTTCTCCAAGAGCAACACAACTTGAGCTGCTCCGATACTATCCGAAGAGTGTATAATGGTCGCAACCCGGTGAGCCCAATGATGGGCCGACTCATCTTCACGCTGCACACAATGCTCCAAATCCACAATTGTCATTGGCTGCTTATAGGTCCCCTGAAAGTTCCTGATAAAGTGGTCTTTCAATTCCGCCCAAGTGTTGATACAATTGGGGGGCAGGTTTTTCAACCAAGTGCGAGCCGGTCCCTCCAACATCATAGTGAAATACTTGGTGCATACTGCATCACTAACATCCAACATATCCATGGCCAACTCGTAGCTCTCAATCCAAGTCTCTGGAGGGAGATCCGCCGTGTAGTTGGGGACCTTACGGGGACCCTTGAAATCTTTAGGCATGCGCTCATTACGTAAAGCCGGTACTAAACACGGCACTCCAATGCTTCTGGCACTTAACTCGGCTCCTACCAAAGATGAGGGAACCACAGGGGCGGCTCATAAGCCCCCTGGTTTGCTGCCTCTGCCTCTCGACGAGCCCTTGCACCATCCATAATCGTTGAGCATCAGTCCTCGGATTAAGAGGTGGGCTATTATGGGGCGGGTTACGGCGTCGCTCACTGCTGGAGACTGCGGGCGACTCAACATGCCGGCTGTAACTACGGCTCGGGAGGGGAGTTGAATGCACACGGTCACGACTGTATGAATACTTCTCCTGCTGAGCAATCGCCATTTGAAGAAGCTCGATGGCATTCCGTGCTTCCACTGTGATGGGTGACTCACCAGTAATAGGGAGCGCGTTGAGCCACGTGGCCGTTGCTACCATGTTATCCACCGGGTTGGAAAAGTGACCCGGCGGTGTTGCGAAACACTAGGGTGGTGTCCGGCCCCGAGGCGGGTTTGGCACCGGCCCATCCCTACGGGCCGGCTCTGGCTGATGAGGCTGAGCCGCCGCCCTATTCTCGGGCGCCTCTGGAGTTGGTGGGGGTATAACTGGTGCTCTTGGAGTACTTGGTTCTGCCCCTGGTGTGTTGAACAAATTCACGGGCTCATAATTTAAGGGCAATCGGGTCTAGTGCCTCCTTCGAAAGACTGCATTGGAGGCATTTTGATCCAGACTTAAACACCAAGCCTCTGCCTTCAGGCGTTCTGACTCTGCATAAACCTACGCCTGTAACATGACTGCACGGGCATTCTCGGTGTTGATATCCTCCTGGGCCTTGGTCATCTGCTCTTGAATCTTAGCAATTTCTACGTTGCCTTCGGCCTGGTTTTCAGCAGTAACTTTAGTCGCCAGCAGGGTCGTCAGAGTTCCGATCAGATTGGATAATACTTGAGCCGGCGGCTTGACTGAGCCGGATGTGCCGGCCGCTGCGGCCGCCGGGTCAGTTGTTGCCGTTGCTCCAGCCACTGAAGAGTTGAGAATCGTCGTCATTCCTGCCATGAAGATGGCGGCTTGGCACGGCGGCTTGTACGGGTCCAGAATAATGTTGCCATCGAAACAGCCCCCAAGCCCGTCGTCTTGAAGTTGGTAGACTGACTCTTTATCGCCGATCGAGGACTCGTCGCTTGAGTAGACGAGAGTCTCTCCTCCAGACACAGAATTCTCTGCGAGTTTCGTGCCCTGCACGAAACCAATGAAGACAGGCTTCCGGCCAGCTTGGATCCGGGCAGGTTGCGCGCGCCAAGCCGGCTCGACGAGGTTGGTGCAGATGTCTGGCTCATGCTTAGATCCACCGATCTTGTCGATGAAGACGTGGATTCTGCCGAAGGGGACCCAGTACCCGTACTTGATTGAGTCGGCCTCGGGATCCCAGCTGGCGTTGTCGATGTACAGCTTGCCACGGCGACTCTTGGTCATCCTGCCAACGGCGCATCCCTCAATCCCTGGGAAAGAGCCCTTCAAGAACACGAAACCACCATGCGCTGGCCCCATGGTGGGCGCCAACTGTCATGGTTTTGTCATGGCAGATGTCCTAGTGTGAGGACTTAGACGTGAGGCCATCGCAAACGGTGATTAGGTTGTCGGGGTTGAGCGGGTCGAACGACACGAGTTTACCTAGGTTCGGCCCCTCACGGTGGAGGTAAAATCCTACTCCTGATTTTCTGCTTATTGCTTGAGTATCGATTACAAGGGAGCGGATTCTCTTGAGCTAGCTATTGATTGATTGTCACCCCTCTTATCTATGCCGGGGACTCGCCTTTATATACAGGTCGAGGCCTTCGGCTTACAAGAGTCCGAGTCGGGTCATGACCCATGACCGAGCCTAACTCTAAGTCGCCCTGCCTTTCATGACAAGACACCGTATAGCGGCTTACACCTCCGGGCCGCCTGCCGCCTTCTGGCTTCGAGTCCTAAGCCGGCCCATCTTGTGAGCCGCCCTTCTAGTCCTGCATCTTGATCGTCCTGACCCATCTGAGGCCTAACTCCAAGAGTCGCCAACGACTTGACCCGACCCTTTCAAGGCGGGTTATACCATGGGGTTATATCCCCAACAGAAGACATAGGATTTTGGTTCAGCAATCACTTCAACAATTGTCTTCGTATCACCTCGACCCCACTTAACAGTGCGGTGGTTCCTATGACTCAATAAACAGGAAATGAAACCTACAAAGAAGCCGAGTCTTCACGTTCCATTGTCTTCACTCATTATCTTCAAAGGCAACCATTGGCTTCAATGTCTTCAGACATTTTTAGGGGTCATCTTTGACAGTTAAATCGAATCTCTAGGGACTTATATCTGTGTTATCCTGTGAATCTCACAAACACATTAGTCCCTCAACTAGGTTTATCGTCAATACTCCAAAAACAACAAAGCGGTGGCCCTAGATGCACTTACAGATTATTTACTTATTGATTATTGTATCATGTTTTTATGAACTTACTATATCATATCACTTGCTCAGTCGATACTGATGACCAGCCCTATGCCCGCCCCCTTGTACCAATGAAGTAATGTCAAGAAAATTATCACACAAAGCTACTTCATAGATGTATAACATCACAGTACAAAACAAGAACTGCAAAATGCTTAAAACTACTAGGGAAAATAACCAAAACTGAAATGATCCCTTTTGTGTTGAAATTTTAAAAAAGATTTGTTTTTCTTTTGTCAAAAACTAGATAATGGATGACATAGTGGAAAATACGTGTGTGTTAATAAATGAAGAGGATTTGGAGAAGGAGGGGAACAACCCGGGAAAGAAGGAGGGGGTCTAGAGGATGCACGTAGGTGCATGTGGGGTCAGAGGAACAAGGGGCCATATGACATTGACACGATATGTGTCGAGTCCAATGCGGTTGGTGGCAATGAACTCGATGACATGTGGGGCGAAGGACCCACATGTCGATATTTTTCTTTTTCTTCTAAGTGTAAAACAACTTTGCATATCTAGTTATTCGGTAGATATTTTGCTTATTTTTTGTAGTTTTACTATATATATATATATATATATATATATATATATATATATATATTATACATTGAATGAATTTCTGCGCACTTATTGAAAACGATCCATTTTGAACTATAAGTGTATGAATAGATATTAAAAACTTTATTGTAATATATACACACACACAATTTGAGTTCATGTGTTAATAATGGATGAAATATTCAACTTTGTGCTATGGTAGACCCCTGCAGAGTTTTTCATGGTTTAAAAAAAAATCTAAATGAAGTCAAAAAATATTAAACTTGGCATGATACCCTAATATAGGCACATAACCTTTTCATAATTTTTTTAGAACAATGCACAAAATAAAAATAACATGTTGTTAACAAAATGGAATACCTCTAATGAAGTTTCGTAATGTTCAACCCAAATATCTAACTTCGTACCACCCAAACCAATTTTAGTGACTATATGAGCTCTTTTCCACTTCAAACTTTTTCTATACATTGCTTTAACGTTTTATAATGACAAATGTGAATTAAAATCATCATTTGATATGTAATAATATTTTTAGCATTATCTTCAACTATTTTAGGATAAAAATGATAGAATATCTAAACGTTGTCAAAAAATTCTAAAAGTCGGCAATGATTCCTAATAGTGGGACAATATATCATGATAAAAATGTAAAATGAATACACATAAGAAATATAATGATTGTCCACCAAATTAGATTATGTCGTATAACTTCATATGCAAATATCTACACATTCTTTTGAAGTCACCATTTGAGCTCATTTTCACTTAAAAATTTGTGTACATCTTATTTTAACAATTATAATGATAAATGTAAATTAAAATCACCATTTTTTTTCTCCCAATAAATTGGAAGAAAAATAAATAATGAAAATAACAGTTGTCAAAAAATAGTCAAACTTGCCACAATGTCCTAATATTGTTAGATGATTCGTAAAAATCTTACACAATTTCTCGGAAGTTGGAAAAACCACTTGCTTAGAATTCCCCCTTTAGGCTACTTATGGCACCATTTTGCAAAACTAATAACATATTTTCTAGTTTCTTTGAAAATTCTTAGAAAATTACAGTAGTTATACATACACGTACTGTTGAAAATATGCCCTAGAGGCCATAATAAATGTTATTATTATATTTCCATGTTCATAACTAAGTAATATTTTTATGCTATTATTTTATTGGTTCTTGAATATGAGATTGAGAGGAAACTCAAAATACATGTGTGGAAATGTAAACACCAAGTGATCCCTAGTCTCACCTCTTGGACTAAGCCATGTATTGATGATGTTCTTGTTTTCCTGATCATGAGCATTGTTAGAGTAACAAGGATGCTATCAATAATGAGAACACATTGTTGGCGGAACAATGTTGTTGGATAGACCCAACTTATGAATTACTGATAGATATTATTGTTGTTGTGTTGTCAGTATTTTGATATAACTTGTTCATGATTACTTAGTTCCTTAGACAATGAGAATGTCGTATACCAACATATCGGATGGTTACTTTGGGTATTACCGAATGTCACTCCGTAAATGGATGCGAATAAAGGTGACTTACATGTATACCAGAAACGTATGTCTCGGTATCGATAGTTAGAGATTGGGATTTGCTCCTCTCATGATAGAAAGATACTCTATGGGCCCACTCGATGTTATGATATCATTATTGTCTGACCAGACACTTGTGATGGTGATCACGGGATACCGGAACACAGATACGAGTAAAGAGAGCGAAACTGGTAACGAGGATAATGGGTATAGTGATCAAGGAGTCGATCACGGTGATACCAACTATCTCACCTCGGGTTCTGTAAACGTATCACGAAGCAAAGTGAGTGGTATCCGGAAACAAAGGTTCACTTTAGAACTTCATGAATATGTGGGAGTTAATAAGGGTGTCTAGATCCTGCTATTAACTATTTTCCGGAAGGTGTTCTGGGTCATGTCTGCTTATTTCCGAACCTGCTGGGTCACACACTTAATGGGTTCTAGTTTTGATTACTAGAGAAATGAGAAATGATTTAAAAGAGCGCCAAAAGAGTTTCGGGTGGTTCCGAAAGTGTTTCGGATGGTTATAGATGGACTATGGGAATTTTGAAAAGGTATAACATGATTTCAAAAAGTCCGGATTGGTAAGTTTTCGGGGTTCTTGGAATGGTTTCTAGAGACATCCGTAAAATCTGGGATTTTATTTGTGGAAGAAAGTTGTGAAGGACCATCATGAGATGACCCTCCCTAGTGGGCCCATAGGGCCCACATGGGGCGCCACCTCCCTATGGCAGGCGTAGGCCAAATTGGAATAGGGAGGGAGTCCTTCCCTCTTTCCATCAAGTGGAAGAGGAGAAATACTCCCCATCTTGGGGCGCCCCCTCCAGTAGTGCAGAAAAGCCTAACTATGGCGTGGCAAAAACGGCCTTGCTGGCGTGGACACCTGACACCACCAATATGGCGCCATTGCTAAAAAGTAGTGGTGACGTTGGAGCCCACGTCAGCAGAATTCTACATGCTGCTGGCGTGTCACGTATCCAACGCCAGCAGTAAGTTCATCTTAACATTGTCGTTCCTTGTTGGCCAACGCCAGCAAATCATTTTTTGGTAATATTTTTTTTACTTCACAAACTAAATATACTTAATAGATACTCTTTAACACAAGATACTCATCAACACTAGCTACTTACTCAATAGACACTCATTAACAGAAGATGCTTATGAACCTAACAAGTTAATTAAAATTCACAAAAGTTACTCATCAACTCTAGTTACACCTCATCAATTAAGATGGACTAGCTGTTAAAGAACCTACTCTTCATCAAGGAATACGCTCAGCTGGCAAAGTTTCTTTCTATTGCCCTCTCCATATTTTTTGAAATGTGTTATGTCCATCTTGAACTCATCCCTCTCTGCCCCGAGGATTTTTCTCTCCTGGTTCAGCTCATCCCGATCCTCGATCAGCTTATCCCTCTCGTCCCTCAACTTATTAGTCTTCTTAACAAGTTGAACAGTCTTGTTGTGCAGCTCTTTAATCTCCGTCTTTAGCGAGACATTCACTTGTTGCACGCTGTTGATGGTATAGTGATGAGCCTCTAAGAGTTCTTTGTTGAGCATGTCCACATTGTACACCTCCTCATTGTTGCCTCTGAAATTGGCTATGACCTGATGCACTTTAATTTTTTAGAAACATAAATAATTTGTTAGATAAATTAGTTCAACATATCCACTCCTAATTATCTAACACGTGGCAGTTTCTACACATACAAACACATACAATTGAACTAGCATGCCACACTTTTTCAGTCACATACCCCACTTGTGGTACACAAGTGTGGTGACCAATTTGGCCACCACAAAAACAGTGGCATGCCACACTTGTGGCACAGAAGTGTGGCAACCAATTTGGCCACCACAAAAATAGTGGCATGCAAACACTTGCGGCACACAAGTTTGGTGACCAATTTAGCCACCACAAAAACAGTGGTATGCCACACTTTTGACACACAAGTGTGGATGTCACTGATTTGGCCACCAGAAAAACAGTGGTACTGATTTGATGCTGCTTCAACAGTGTATCAGAATGCCTAGAGCAAACCCAAATAAACAAATTCTACACCGCCAATCTAATTTATAGGAGTTCATTTTATTTATTCCTAACATTTTAGACTACACTACCAAATTAAGTTGAACTTGAATCACTAATATTCTAGACACTCAAAATATTTCTAATCAAAATGCACTATTAAAATTGGATTCTACACAATAGCGATCGGATTATCACTAAAATTTCTACACAAAGCAATCCATGAAACTAACTTTGGATTCTACACATGATATGTACTAAAATTTCTACATAAAGCAATCCCCTAAATCAACTTATACATGAATCCCATGGATTCCGTGTGACGTGTCCGCAGATGGAGGAGGCGGGAGTGGATAGGAAGGAGATGCGATGGGAGAGGGGAAGGAGAGGATCGAACCTTGCTGCCGGCGAGGGGCGGCGACTAGCGGCGTCGGGGCGGCGATGGCGGCGACGGCTGGTTAAGGGGGAGTGTAGGGTGAGAGAGGGCGTCGACTTAGGTCTTTTACTAAGGTGTGGAGTTGACTTAGGTGGGCCATTGCTGGCGTGGCCCTAAAGCACAACGCCATAGCTAATAAAAGTCTAAATAAAAAAAGGCTAGGGTTAATGAAAGACTTAACATAATAAAAGAAAAATTAGAACTGGTAGTAAAGAAATACAAGTCCCAAAATGATAAGAACACTAATAATAATGATGACAAAATATAATATAAATTTTTCATTATTTTGTGACTAGTATAATCATTAAATACTTAAAACACTTGGTAAAATGGAGAAATTATTTCTGGCGTAACATAACGTGGCACGTCAGCACTAACTAATTAACTACGGCGTGCACAGCTACACCACCACTATCTTCTGAATGGTGAGTACATATGGGCCAACGGATTTGTGGCGTGTTTGGAAAAAGCAACGCCAGCATTAAGCATGTAAAGCTGATGTGCTAATTATGCTGACCCCATCACTATTTAAAAAAAATAGTGTTGGCGTTGATGGAAAATTTCCCGCCACCAATGATAGTTGTGGCTTGCCATTTTCCACTAGCGCTTCTCCTTCCTATATATGTGTGGATGGATCCCTCTAGAGACACACAAATCAAAGGGGCCTCTCTCCTGCATAGCTTCATGCTCTCCCGGTCTAATTGACCTAAGTGTTTAGACTCCTAATTAGACGCTCTCTAATATCGGTCTAATTGGTCTAATAGAATTAGACTCCTAATTAGACGAGAAGCATCGCTAGGCTTTCTCTCTCTCTCTCTCTCTCTCTAGTTTTCTCGTAGTTCTTCTTCTTAGATGTCGAACTGTCGGACTACTACTTCGGAAGCATGGATATATTGGGGGGGTCGTCTACTTCATCTCTCGTCTCGGAGAACTTTCTTGCGGCTGGGAGGTGTAACCTAGCTACAGGAAATCGTCGCTCTACACCGACTCTTCTCTGCTTCCGCTAATATGCTCGTCGGTGAGTTCGATCGTTACCGCCATCTTCATAGTGTTCCTGGGCGTGATCGTGTAGCATAAAATTTTGTAGTGTAGCACATTCCCCTGCACATACTAGGCAAACTGGGAAAGTTCACCTTAGTTTGCCCATTATTTTTGAACTTTGGGCATATTTCGTTAATCTAGGCCAAAATTGGACAATATACATTCTTCTGGAAATGCATATAATTATAGATAAATGCATAGCACAATCATTCACCCCTTTGAACTATATTATTTACCAAAAGGAAACACAATACATCCGGTCCATCACATTACCCAAATAAGATTACATGACCACAACTAGAAATTCATATATTTCCTACTTATTTTTGGTCCTTCTATTTCCAGAGATTGTAGAAGAATATAACAATGAAAGTAGCATGGTCTTTCTTCTCTTAATTGGCAGCATAGTACGGCAGGTGTGTGTCTCGGTGTTAAGCTTGACCTGGAATGGACAAAAAAATTATTATGGTAACATAGGGTGAAGAATATTGGTAACATATGAAAATACTCATTATATACTGTGGAATACCTTAAATGGAAGGCCAAATTTCATTGCAGATGCATGTAGTCGCCATTTATATTCCTACAATGCACCTTAGCATGTTTTGTCACTCTTTTTAGTGATAAATTTGAACCCCCTGCCATAGGCATAAGTTCAAGTGAATATGTGCAATACTCCACAAAATCAAAGCTAGTCCTGACCTTCATATCAGGGCCGTTCGAGCTGTCAAAGGAGATCACATACCTATCATCTTCTTCTTCTCCACCATCAGCTACCACATCCTCTTCCTTGTCATTAGCCTCCTCATCCTTATCAGGCGCATAGCTAGCCGCATCCACATGTGGATATATTTTCTCATTATTATTGATGCACTCTTGCCCCAATCTGATCTTTATCGGTATAAACCGACATCAATACAGTCCTCACAGGCATGTGTTTACCAGACATCACAAACAATCCTCATCGGCTACATCATTGAATTTTTCCAGTTTGTTTTCATAGTATGCGAGTAGGTAATGCTCGTTCGACTGGCGTAAATACTTTCCAAATTGCTTAATCAGACCCCTCTGAGTTACCATGGTAGTGTCTACAGGCAATTGATACTGAAACCTACCACTAACTGTTAAGCTTTCATCGGGCAGGTGATGGGTGCGACACCCATGCCGAATCTTCAAAATCATCCTTGGTGGAAATTATCGGCCTACACAAAATAGTAGAGCATGGCCATGCTATTTGAACCACCAAAGAAAATCACAAAACATTTATAGAATAATGGTAGATTTCCTACCTTGATGTGGGAAACGACACTTTTGAGCATGACTAGAGGCCACCGTCCATCGCTGCTTTCATGATCCGGGCTGATGAGGCCATGGCAAAAGTGTGGCGGAGGCGGCGATGGTGGTAGTGGTGGAGCAGCTAGAGGACAATAGTGGAAGTGGCGAGAAGAAAATGGGTTGTACATGCCAAAAATTAGGAACGTGCCACTATCGAGTGCTGTTGGCGGGCCCAATGCGGACGAAGGCTCAACTTAGTCTCCTCTTTTTTTAATAGGTCAACTGAGTCTCCTCGCAGGGCCCATGGTGTTTTGTTTTTGAGAAACAGTGGATGAAGGCCCAATCAAGTCTCTTGTTGATGTGGCAAAATTGTGGGTCCCATTGAGGAGGAAACAAAACAAACTAGACTGCAATGTGACGGCAACTCAGTGAGACGACGCACATGAGTATGTAGCTAATTTCTAAGCAAGCGCTATTGGCGTAGATCGAATTCGTGAAGTTTGAGGGGTGTCGGTGTAAAAACTGGCAGACCTCGGGGTAGGGGGTGCCGAGCTGTGGATCTTGAACAGATGGTAACTAGAACAGGGGAGACGATATTTAGCCAGGTTCGGGCCCTCTTAATGGAGGTAAAACCCTACATCCTGCTCTTGTTTGTATTGATGGAGATATTACAAGTACAAAGTTGATATACCTCGAGATCTTCACTCTAGGGCTAGGAGAATGAGATTGCGTTTTTCTTACCGTGAATGACAGTGGGAGAGGCTCCCACTGAATCTTGTATTACTCAGCACAAAATTTTACATAATTACAGGGGTGGGGTTAGGCCCCCCCAGCCATAGCAAAGGAAGGGAGTACACATAAAAGAAGTAATAAAAAGTGACTGTGTAATGTATCTTTTTAATAGACTCTGCAAATAAGTGGATATGAAGAGATGTAGCTCTTGTTTGCAGTTGTGATGGAGGAGGTCCAGGTATCCTTTCTACAGGCTAAACCCCTGGGCTTATATACACACCGAGTAGGGTATCTAGGTTTACAAGGTCGGTATCCTAACGTGGAGGCGGTGGAAGAGGTCTTGGTGTATACGTTAAATCTTTGGTAGACGTGGTCTTGATCCTCCGTGTGCGGCCTCCGGAGTCCATCTTGTGAAGAATGAGGGCCCTTCGGCCCAACCCGAAGTGCATGGATGGGCTAGGTTGCTACCCCCTAGCCCAGGACACCGTCAGTAGCCCCTGAATGGGCCTTCGATGCTAAGGACGACACTTTTGGACTTCGGTTCCGGAGTCTTTGACTCGATAGGCGAGTTCCTGCATGTAAGCTCCAAGTAGTCTTTGGAAATCCAACAGTTCTGTTGGGTGGTCCCAGCTCTGCCGCACGTGGCCCCAGTTTCCTGACCTTAGTAATTAGGATTTTATGGGGAAGCGAGCCACTTTATGGAGAAACATGTAAGCGTCGGCCTCTTCCCCTTTTTATTTACAGGCCCGGCACACGGATTAGCCACACACCCCGCCTCCATCTTTCCAAACAGTCCCCGCTAGTGCCTCCTCTCCCAAGTTCAACCCCCGAGAGTTTCTCATGGGGAGAAACACAGGTTCTGCAAGGCGTCCTCATGGCCCAGAGAGAGATGATTGGGGCAGCTACACCATCTCACGCATCCAGCTAGAGCGCCTGGCGAGGCAAGGATATTTGCCGGATTCAGATCTCACAACGACCCGCCCTGATTTAACATCCATCAACGGGCAGGTACACGCGGAGAACTTTCCTTCCCCTCAAAAGGATGAAAGGGTGCATTTTGTTTCATTCCTACTGCACGGCTTAGGGTTTCCCATCCATCCCTTCCTTCGAGGACTGCTGGAATTTTAGGGATTGCAACTTCACCATCTCACCCCCAATTCGATTTTACACATTGCGGGGTATATCGCCTTAGGCGAGATGCACCTTGGGTGCGAGGCGCATTTTGGGTTATGGAGAAGATACTTTTGCATTGTGCCCTGCTCGCTTGCCGAACGGTTATTTGAGGTCGGAGCAGCCGAGGTCTGCCAGATTGATGGATCCGAATACCCACCGGGCACACCTCGGGAGGATGCCGACGTCTAGGCAGCCGAGTGGTTTTACGTGGACGACGTCCCTCTTCTTGACCCTGTTCGACCTGGACTTCCCCCCTTCAACTCGGAACCTCCGAAGAGGCGATACAACTGGAGGCTGGAGGGTACCACCCAGCAGAATGGTGCCAAGGTGACCAAGCTAGCAGCCTGGGTGAAGCAACTGGTGAGGACCAGCCTTACCATAATAGATGTAATGGCCACGATAATAGACCGAAGAGTCCAACCACTTCGGCAATGCCCTCACCTGTTGTGTGCATACAACAGGGCCGATGATTCCTCTCAAACAATTCGGCAAAGTTTTTTCAACCAAGCAACCTTTGGGACGGTCATGGCTGGCATCTACCAGGGAGCGGCAGAGGATTTCGCCCAACGACAATTCCGAGATGGGCTTACTTATTATAACCCCATCGATATAGTAAGTCTTTTTACTTGTCCCCGTCTATCCAGGATGTTTAGTAATTGATTCATCTAATCGATCCTTTATTGATTTTGCACAGACCTGGAGGCACTGGGTGGAGGCTCTAAATAGTCCGGCACCCGAGACGGAGACGCACCGCCGAGCAGAGGATGCTCTTTTTCACGAGGATGAGGACCTGGCCCTTATCTATGAAGCGAGGAAATTTTACATGTAATGCCTTGACGGCTCAAGGGTGGTCATTGCCCCCGACACTCCGAGGACGAGGCCGGCCTCATCGGTAACGCCCCCCTCCTTCTAGTCGAAAGAGAGCTTCACGTCCCCAAGCCCCTAGTTGCCTCTTCTCCTCCAAAGGGACGGCGTTCGAAGTGCCCGCGCGGGGAAGTGGCTCCACGAGGGAATACCCCAAAGGAAGCACAAGAAGCACATGCCGAGGTCATGGGGGCAGGCGAAAGTGCTCCCTCAGCTACCAGGTAACTAGAACTGTTGTATCTTTTGTAAAGTCTCCATCTTGGGCCCTGACCCTCTGTGTTTATTTACAGACGGACTTCTACATCTTCAATGGTAGCGAGCGCAAGGGCCGGGATGACGAAATCCTCACACAAGGAAGCCGAAGTGTGCCCTTACCTGGGAGTGACTCCCAAGGTCCCCTAGCCCTAGGACTTAGAGACCATCTCGGCTACACCGTCCGAAGTCCAATGTGTCGCAAACTATTGACGACGGAAGACTTCCCTAAGGAACCCAACCTTCTCAAATCGAGAGTTCAATGCACTCAGAACGGTGGATGTGTACCTCAGGGCTACCTGAGGTGCTTTTGATGAGTCGCTGGACGTCATCTCGCAAGGTTTATAGGTAAGGCCTTACTCAAGTTAATATTGCCTCGGACTCCAGTACAAAAAAAAACCACTTCCATGATGATACGTGTTTGTCACAGTAGGCCATGTTTTCTGTCATGCATGTACATCCATGACGATTTTATGAAAAAATCAAGATAGTCATACCTGTGCTGTCGTAGAAGTGTTCCATGACATTAGCAAAATTATCATCATGGAAGTGTCCACTTCCATGACGATAAATGGCGCATCATGGAAGTGCTTTCTTCAAGGGTAACTGACACGTGGCATCCACCGTAACGGGTCGCCGTTAAGCTATCGGGTCCAGTTTTGGATCCGATAACTCGTTAACAGCCCGGACCAATGGGGATTTTTCACGTGTAAAATTCTCAATGGCTAGAGGAACCACGTGTCGGCTCACCGTTGGGACAGATGTCATCCACTCATTGGACCGGAGGCGGCTATGATATGTCGACACGTGGCATGGCCCAACAGAGGCCCATTCCGGTGAAAAGGCTGGCCTGTTTGACTTGGTCAAAAGGTAGCGGGCCGGCCCACGAAAAGACTGTTAACGGCCTGTTCGCATATAGCCCATTTACAACCCGCTAACTCACGGCCCATTATGGCCTATCCGAATTAGGCCCAGTAGCGTCATCTGGGCCGTCCAATATGATTCCAGCCCGTTGTAACTTCCGGCCCATGTATGGCCCATGACGTCTTTTGGCCCATATGAAGCCCTTTGTAACTCTTGGCCCAATAACGGCTCGTGGTGAAACTGGCCCGTAATGAACAGTGTATCACTTTATACCCATTAACGGCCCATTATTCCATTGGGCCATTTCCAGCCCATGTTATCTTTTGGCCTTCTCAGGGCCCATTTATTCTTGGGCTCATTTTGAGCATTTGGTTACTTACGGCCCGTTATTGGCCTTTTCTGCTTGTGGGCCAAATTCAGCCCGTGGTTACAGTCGGCCCGTTTGTGGCCCGCTAATTCGTTGGGCCGTTTTCATAGCGTCATCAAATACGGCCGATTAACGACGGCCCGTTATGGTCGGCCCATGAACGGAAGATTCCAACTCTAGCCCATTTACGGCCCATAATGCAGTCCGTTATTGGCCCATGTTTGGCCAATCGATCATACGGCCCGTAGAAGGCCCATTGATGCTACGGCCCGTAGAAGGCCCATTGTTTCTACGGCCTGTAGAAGGCCCATTGTTTCTACGGCCCGTAGGAGGCCCATGGTCACTACAGTAAATATGTAGCCCATGGTTATTGTGGCCTAGTTTAAAAAAATAGGTTATTGCGGCCACTAGCAAACCGCAGAAAAAGAACTGCATTAACTACAAGCAAACAAATAAACAAGACAATAAGGAAATAAATAAGCAAGCAACTTACGCTAGGCTATCACGGCTATTACACATATTACATCCACTGGGCATCAAAGTTCGCCACTAGTGCAAATATAGGGAACAAAGCAGCATATCACATACACTGGTTGTCAAAGTTGGCGAACAATGCAAATAAACTCCGCAACAAAACAAGTCCAGAACTGAAACCACTTCAGAAGAGCTCAAGAAACAATATCCTGGGTACCCATAATGCTGGCAAGATGCTTAGCAAGCTTATTAACTTTCTCTTGTTTGGCGCTTAAATCCTCTAGCGCTTGCTGTTGCACCAGAAAGTATGCATATGAATTCTGCAGGGACTTCCTCAGTCCTTCGGCTTCATGTCGCAGATCATCTGATCGATGTCTTTCAACTTGAAGTTGAGACTCAAGAAGCCGAACTGATTCAGGCAGCGAGTTTGAAGAGCTGGTGCCAGCAGTAGTGGCCAGTAACTCGAACACTACATCAAGACAGGACTTTGGGGTTGTCTCAGTGTCTTCAATATAGTTTTTATCAGCTTTCTTGGAGACCAACAGGGATGTCTCACTATCTTGAACCTTATCTGCATTACTTCCTTTACCATTGCATAACGGGGTACTCTTCTCCAATATTTTATCCGCATTCTAAAAGAGAAACAAACAGACACATCACAGGTTTACCATGTTGTATATGAAACTCATTTTGGTAAACCAGTTCAGTAGTAAGGTGGACAAGATAACAGCATGAAACAAACATATATCTATTTAGTATGGTCACTGTATGGTCTATATCATTCTAGTTTATGTTGCCAAATCAAGATAGAGACAGCTCAAATCATATCTATTTAAGAAAAAATAGCATAGAAAGAATATAAGTGTGGAAAACTACACAACAATAACAACACTTGTAATGTGATGGCATGAGAACATAACTGTTTATTCAATTGAAACTGAAATCAACATAGAGCAAGTTACAACAGCAAACACGTTAAAGAAACAGGTTTAAAACATACCTGTTGCGCCATTGGAGTTTCAATTGCATCCTTCAAATTTGAAATTAGTTGGTATGAGTAATACAGTGATGCAAGAGCAAAGGAGTATGAATCATAGCTATGGAACCTGACCTGAGAACAATTCTTCTTCTGCTTTAAGCGTTGACTTGGGGTTCAGAGTGGTGGTCCTCGTGCTCTGGGCACTGCAGTTGCCTTACTAACTACTCGTATTTGGGTGCTCTGTGGTGGAGACGGTGCTGTGTCAACAGGAACTGGGTTACTATCTGCTGGGGTTGGGGTTAGAAGGGGTGTAGTTGGTTCTCTGTCCAACTGGGTAGGGGTACAATCTGCGTGAGTCTGGGTTATGTGTGGTGGGGCTGGTTCTTGCGCAAGTACAACCGTGGTTCTATCTGCATCGACATGTAGCACGATCTTTTCTGAAGACCATTTTTTTACTCCCATAGATACTGCCATCACCCCCTCCAATTCAAATGGCTGATAAACAAGAAAAGTAATTGAATGTACAGACATTGTAAGATAGACAGGTGCAATGGATAGTAGGGAAGAAAACAGGGCATGAAATAATTCACATTTATCTTGTCTAACGAAACAGAATAGCATGACATAATTTCACATATATGATGGCTAATTAAACAGGATAGCATGACACAATTTCACATGTATGATGGCTAACTAAACATGATAGAATGACATACTTCAAAATATGATGACTATGTAAACATGATGACATGATATAACTATACGATGTGTCTATTAAAGTGGTTGGCATGCCATAATTCACAAACATACCGTCGATGGAAACATGATGGCATGATATAATTCACGGATAGAATGACATAATTCAAAAAATGATGACTATATAAACAGGATGAGATGATATAACTATATTATGTCTTTAGAAAATGGGTTGGCATGCCATAATTCAGATACATGTTGTTTATGTAAACATCATGGCATGATATAATTCAAATATATGATTTATATACTAAGCAAGTGAGCAGAGGGCAATCGCATATATGATGTGTCAACTAAGGAGATGGCATTCAATATTGTGTATATGATGAAAAAACTAAGCATTGCAAGACAACATATGCATGATATGAGTAATATAACCCTGCCAAGTTTGAGCATACACCTCAGGGGGATAATAGGACTAGTCATCTCCCTCTGAATCTTCCTCTAAGGAGCTATCTGTAACCAGCAAGATATCTGCTTCAGCAGGTAGTAGTGTCTGCTCTGAAGACCTTGTTTTCACTCCAGATTTGTCCATCACCAATTCAAATGGCTGATGCCTAGGAAGAGCAGTTGAATATACAAACATTGTCGACAAATGCAATGAGTAATACAAAAAAGGACGGCATGATATAATTCACATATATGACGCTTGGCTAAAAAGCATGGCATTGCATAATTCACATACATAATGCCTTGCAACAAGGTAACATTGCATAATTCACATATATAATGTCTTGCAACAAGATGGCATTGCAAAATTCACATACATGGTAATTAGACACTAAACAGGTGGCATTCACACAAAGCATGTCTAAACTAAGAAAATGACATGCCAATGCAAGACACCATATGCACGATATGAGCAATATAACCCTGCCAAGTTAGAGCATGCACCTCGGGGGGGAAATAGGGCTAGTCATTTGTCTCTGAATCCTCCTCTAAGGAGCTATCTGTAACCAGCAAGACATGCGCTTCATCAGATAGCATTGTCTGCTCTGAAGACCTTGTTTCCACTCTAGATTTTTCCATGACCATGTCGAATGGCTGATGCACAGGAAAAGTAATTGAATTTACTAAAATTCTTGACAAATTTAATATGTAATAAAAAATGATGGCATGATATAATTCACATATAAGATGACTGGCTAACCAGGGTGGCATTGCAAAATTCACATATATGATGCCTGGCTAAACAAGATGGCATTGCATGATTCACATATTTGATATAGAAACTAAACAGATGGCATTCACACAATGCATGTCTAAACTAAGCAGATGACATATTTTATGTATAAAGTAAGCAATGCAAGGCACCATATGCATGATATGACCAACATCAGCATGCCAAGTTACAGCAAAAGACCTCAGGGGGTAAATAGGAGTGGTCTGCTCCCTCTGAATCCCCCTCTGAACTATTATCTTCCTCTTGATTACAGTCTGGAATGGGGGGAAGGGGGTTGCTTTTGCGCCGACCATGGAGCGACGTCTGCATGAAATTTTATTGCCACGCAAGGCTCGCCTCTTTTGCTCTACATGTTCAGTACCGTTGTGTACAATAACTGACATGCATAGGAATAAAACATAGTGAGATTATGTAAGGAGTGCATGCACAAATCTAGAGTGATGGTAGCAAACTGTGGATAGACCCAAAACCAATGATAGCAGGCAGATAATATCTTTAGTCAAAAAATACAGATAATGGCTCCTTTAATGTTTATTTCCACCCAACATGAAACTCATAGTAGTCACCCGAGATTAACCAGATAGTAGACAGATATTATTGATTGCTGCCCCAATACCCCACAACCATTTAAAAACTCAAGTTTGAGCATTAGTTTGGACCTGACTCGGAGTCTAATCGGTGAACAGGATGATAAAGTAGCATGTCATCATATTAAGCGATGCATTACGTAAGCAGACACGAAAGAGTGCGACCTCACTTGCGAACCCGTGTAGTCCTCAAGGTCATCTGCTCAGTTGATGATGGTAATGCAGTTGTCAGGGCTGGTGGTGGCGGGGAAGATGATCTGAGGCGGCGAAAGACACTCTAGAGGGCGGATCCCTGCTGTGGTGAACCCTTCCGTCGTTGGAGCAGCTGAGCTGGGGTGGAACACAACGCAGCAGGAGCGGGACAAACCACACAAGGTTTTCTTTGACACATATCTGTAACAGAAGTAATTGTGTAAGGGCTTGTTTGAATTTGAGGATTCTAACAATGCAGGGATAGGAAATACACAGGAATAGGATAGGAATGCACGTGCAAAATAGAGAATTTAAAAACACAGGATTTCTGCCAATCTGGGTGTTTGGTTCACAAGAATTGGAAGATCACAGGATGCAAAGAAGCATGGTGAGATTAAGTCAAACCACAAGAAAATGTACGGTTATAATGCTATTATGCTACTATCTCTTAGTCTTGTGCTTCATGAATAGGAATTTGAAAAGGAGGACAAGTGGATATTAAAATTCCTACGGTTTTTCTTTCAAGGAGACACTAAAGGAACAAATCCTATAGTTTTCCTGTTCCATTCCTTTGAACCAAATCCATGAATAGTAGTACCATAGGAAACTTTCCAGTTCCTATGTTTTTCCTTCACTTTTCCTTTCAAGCACTGGCAATTCTAGTAGGCAGGCTTGAGCAGGGAAAAGCCTACACTAAAAAAATATTTTTGTGCTACTTCTACTACTTTGGACCCAGGCCACTGCCCTACTAGCTCAACTCCCAGGCCCATCTACAAATGCACAGCTCAATCGCGCAGAGATAAATAATGATGGCGTTCAAGAGAGTCCATCACGGAGAGCTAAGTTGCCTAGTACCTCACTGCTTGTCATATAGTAGGAGAAACTAATCGTAATTCACGTTACTACGTGTGCTCAGTGGACAATATATATAACATGTAGAGTAAAAAAAGCGATGCAACAAGTGTACAACCTCTTTGGCGAAGCCATATCGATCTCAGCGCGATTGTGTTGGTCGGTGAGGATGCTCTGGCTGATTTGGCTGTCGGAGGAGGGGAAGAAGATCTTAGGCGTTTGGAGATGGAGCCGGGGGTACTGCTCCGCTGTGATGGAGGATTTCGTCATTGGAGCAGCTCCGGTGAGTTGTACGACGGCGAGGCTGAAGCAGGACAAGAGAGATAACGTTAACCTGAGTGGAATTCTAATAGCATCTCTAATAGATGACATAAAATACATAACCACAAAGTGCTAGATGTAAAATACATCCGTCGCTCATCTCTGAACTTAACTATCAAAACTGAATTTAACTGTCGAAACTGAATTTTGCTGTCGAAACTGAATTTTACTGTCGAAACTGAGCGCACTAGTAGCAGAAAAGCAGTAGCAGCGCCCGAAGCAGCAGCGCGTGCGAGAGCCAGGGCAGCTGGTCGTGTAGCAGCATCTCGGGTAGCAGCTGCAGGGGCTCGAGCGAGAGTAGGATCTGCTGCTTGTGCAGCAGCAGCGCGCGCAAGAGTAGAGCAGCAGCGCAAGCAAGAGCAAGAGCGAGAGCAGCAGCGCAAGCAAGAGCAAGAGCGAGAGCAGCAACGCGAGCGCGAGCAAGAGCAAGAGCATACCAGGCAGGGGACCGAGAGCAAGAGCAGAGTAGCAGTGCAAGCGAGAGCCAAAGCAGCAACAGCTCCTACTGATGTGAACATCGTCGCCGAGGGAGCGACGCCGTGGAGGAAGTGGCCGGCGACGCCGCCGTGGATGGAGTCGTGCCATGTCGGCTCGGGACCGAGCGCTGGCAGCACCTTGAGATCGAATCAAGAAGAAAATGCGGCGATTAGTGTAGAACCTCTTTGGTGGCGCCGATTAGGCCTCAACTTCATCCGAGGAATCAGTGATGATGCTGCTCTTCCTGTGGTGCAGGTGAAGATGGCGGTATGGGAATGGAGGTGGTGCGAAAGACGAGGGGAACATCGGTGCAGCTCCTTGGAGGTGGAGGTCGGGGTGGCTGAACCGACAGGACAACGAGATCGACGACGGATCCTCATTCGGTGCGGTGGATGAGAGACGTCGAGGTGTTGCTGTGGACGACGTCGTCGGGGAAGAGGCTCCGGCCTGATGGCGGACGGAGGAGGGTGTGGGGCTTCGCGGGTTTTCGCGGCCTCGGTGTACGAATGGGATGGGAGGGGGAACCATGGCTTATGGACGCGCTTGTCCAAAATGTGGGGTAAGTTACGAAAGTACCCCCACCGATTTGAGCTAGGCGGTTCTTTCGGTTCAGGGGTATCACGGGCATTTCGCATGTCGGGATTTCGCAGGAGGTGGGAGTTTTCGCGCGCGTTCTAATTTTGGGATAGCAAGGCGAGGGTTGAGATGGAGGGAGTTTTCGGAGCACAATGAGACAAAGATATATCTTAAAATTTTGGGGTAACAAGGCACGGGTTGAAGAGGTGGGAGTTTCGCAGCACGATAGACAGAGATGCTAGCTTGAAATTTCGTCATAACAAGGCGCGGCTTGAAATTTCGGGAGAACAAGCTTAACGTGTACAAAAAAAGACAATTCGCACCTCATCACTAGAGAGAGCCATGTCCCATTTTACTATATTACTAGAAATGCATTCAAATACAACAACAAAAAAACTAAAAAAATCGGGACAACAAACATAACGAGTACAGTACCAAATCAATTTGCACTTCCCTCAACAATAAAAAAACAATTCCTATTGTCTAGCATATGGACTAAATTTGAGTACATTTTCCCTGTTTGAATGGGATTGTACTCGGGTTAGTTATACAACCATCTAAATATTATCTTCACAACACATGACATGAATATAGGAGTAGTAAATTCCTATATAAGTACGAACTACATTTACATACGATCTCAAATTCAAATATATGTATCCATTTTATGTTGAATTCAAATCATAGTACATGTATGCTCTAGCTAGATGTTCAGAATCTAAACCATGTATGATACTACGTACAATGTGTTTAACACGCACAACACACACACAAACACCATTTAGACTTGTAAGGTACACGTGCATTGCACGCATGAGATTTGGCAACCAAGTTATAAATAAATACGACATTATAGCATGTAAGCTTTGAGTCATATATGCATGATGTAGATGTTCATTTAATTCTTATAGTTCATCTCATTCAAAATCAATTAGTTTTATAAAAAAGCTAATCTATTTTAAGATTCATGGAATTGTGCGTTGTAAAGCATAAAGTAAAAACAAATAAGGGCAATTCATGTAGAAAAAAAATTGGGCAATTATGATACGAAAGATTCTAGAACAAAGGAGAAGTGCTTGTGTTTTGAGGTTTGTGCCTTATGCTTAAGTTCAACCATGGAGTCTTCTAGATTGTACAGGTGGCAAAATCTGGTGGAATGTAGATGATATCCAACAGCCAGTAGTGCTCGGATTTGCCATCTCTGCACCATCGGATTGGCTTCATCCAATGACCATCTTTCAAAGTTATTCGCACACTATATAGGGGTATAGACTAGTAAGGTACACATGCATTGCACGCATGATATTTGGCAACCAAATTATGAATAAATACCACATTATAGCATGTAAGCTTTGAATCATATATGCATGATGTAGATGTTCGTTTAATTCTTATAGTTCATCTCATTCAAAATCAATTAGTTTTTATAAAAAAGCTAATCTATTTTAAGATTCATGGAATTGTGCGTTGTAAAGCATAAAGTAACAACAAATAATGGCAATTCATGTAGAATTTTTTTTGGGCAATTACGATACGGAAGATTCTATATATCTAGTCAGGTCTCACCCTCTTTCCCACGTACACATCGATCAATCTATACCTCTCTATATAGGATTACATAGCTAATACACCCACATTATATATCCATCGTCCCCCTCTCATCATCCATGCCTTACGCTTCATCTCTCAGACGCGCACACAGTGGCGAAGACAGGGGGCAGCAAGGGCCCTGCCCCCCCTAACATCACTATATATTGAGGCTAATATGAATGTGATCAGTAGATCAATTGCTGGTAAAATGGTTTAAGTTGATGAATTGGCCCTCCCCGTAAAGGATTAGCAATGCTTGGCCCCCTAGCTCATTTATTTTTCATGGCTCCGCCACTGCGCGCAACCGTGCACTCACCCCCTCTCTTTAAATATCGATCTTGCACTTGTGCACTCCTTCATAGTCTCCCTCCACTTGGCCCCTCGCACCATCTTCCAACCCCCACCCCTATATCCCAGTGCTTGTATGCTCGTAGAGCTCTTTGCTCTATCTGTCTCTATCGATATCTCGCGCGGTCGAACCCTCCCCTCCCTTCTCGTATATCACCCCAGCCCCATGCACATACATGTATGTATATAGGCCTCTCCTTCACACAAATTGCATTGACACGTATTCCCTCACCATATCTTAGTATCTCTCACACACATGGACTATGTGTGCGAAAGACAAGAGGTGCACACATGCACTTGTTCCCACATACAAACGCACGGGTGCACGGTGGAGCACATTTGTACAAAAAATGAGCGTGTAGAAAGCCTTTAGATGATGTGCCAAACTAGTCTATATCTATACCTCTATATCTATATCTATACCCCTATATTGAGTGCGACTAAATTTGAAAGATGGTCGTTGGATGAAGCCAATCAGACAGTGTAGAGATGGCAAATCCGAGCACTACTGGCCATTGGATATCATCTACATTCCACCAGATTCTGCCACACGTACAATCTAGAAGACTCCATGGTTGAACTTAAGCATAATGCACAAACCTCATAACACAAGTACTTCTCCTTTGTTCTAGAATCTTTTGTATCATAACTGCCCAAACTTTTTTTCTAGTTGAATTGCCATTATTTGTTTTTACTTTATGCTTTACAACACACAATTCCATGAATCATAAAATTTATTTACTTTTTTATAAAAACTAATTGATTTTGAATGAGATGAACTATAAGAATTAAACGAACGTCTACATCAGGCATATATGACTCAAAGCTTGCATACTATAGTGTGGTATTTATTCATAATTTGGTTGCCAAATCTCATGCGTGCAATGCACTTGTACCTTACGAGTACTTCCTTTTTCAGTTAATACATTATGATTAAAATGATGTGGGGGCATCCATGAAGCCACGTGGCACATGTGGAGGCGTTGTCGCGACCTCCTTGTGTGGATTGACCACAGTGACGTGCTGCTGGTTCCAAAAAAATGTAATCGTCCTCTCTCACGCACACTGGCACGCACTCATTCCCTCGCACGCACACGCGGGTACATGGTGGGATGCATTTTTGTACGAAGATCCACCCCATGTGATAATTTGATGCGTGTAAAGTCGTTCACTTCATTGATGGCCAATTAATACAGTGCATGAAAATTGGAGTGGACGTGAGGGAGGAAGTAGTTGAGAAAGACATTACTACTCCACTGCGTGCATGCGAGTAGTTAAATCATGGCTTGCTACTTCCATTGGTCTCCTTCGTATTTTGTACCAATTTTTGACCATAATTTTAAGTAACACAATATTTATGCATGTCATAAAAATTAATGTCATCAAAAACTACTTTCAAATGTGATTCCAATGATATAATTTTTGGTGACATGCATTAACATTTTGTTAGTTAAATTTTTGGTCAAAAATTGGCACAAAATAAAAAGGGGGCCAATAAACCAGGACGCAGGCAGGTTGATGAATTTTTGCCTAGGTTACTGTTGATGGCCTTTGTATTTAAATATGGATGGAGTGGAGTAGTACTATCTTTATCTTAGCCTCGTAGGGCTCTCCCAGCGCCTACGCTCGCCTCCCCGCCTCGCCCACTGGATCCCGCCATGGATAATCCCTTAGATCCCAGGATCCCGTGGGCTACCCTCTCGCTGCGGCCCGCAGCACTGCCGCCTTTGAGCGAAACCCACATGTGTTTCAGAGGGGATCCATTGCTCTGGAATCACAGATCGGTGGCGCCGGAGGACATGCCAGGGTTGCGTTTCAGGTGGTGGGCAGCAAGGGCAAATCGGATCGAGGAAGCGTCGCATCGATTGGAGACAAGTTCGAAGGAGCTGTGCCTAGCGAAGCACAAAGTGGAGGCACAAGTCGATCTTAGGGGAGAGATGCTGAGGGATGTCAGCATCTGGCAGCGTCGCATTGATTTTGAGCTGGGGCTAATGGCAGAGATCATATTCACGGAGTCGACTGCGGAGGAAAGAACGCGCATCCTGCGGAATGGCATGAGCAGCCAGTGCAACTATTCAAATGGGCGGTAGGAGAAGCCAAATCCCGGGACCAGCTCTGGCGGTGCCGCTGGGCATGCATCATAGGCGACGTGAGCTGTCCTCCTTCCCCGCCAGCGATGCAGTGACCTACTCAGTTGCTGCTGCAGTGAACTTGCAACTCCATGTCGGTTTGCAATCATGACAATCACTCCATCTATATGTATTGTATTCCTGTGAAAATACTTGGTCGTTTGGAAAAAAGATGGTAATTGATTTATCACTAGTTTTTGAATGCTTGGTCGTGACAATCACCCGAAGCCACAACCAGAAGTCTCCATCGCGTAATACGTATGGTCGGTCGCACCAACAGACGGTCGGTCAGACCCGCGTCTCACTGAAGGGACACGCATCGGCTTGGTCTGACATGTACGACCAGTTACATCACTGACTTGTGCGACCGCATTTGAGCAGTAGTACTTGAAATTTATGTTCCACTAAACTCATCGGGAGCCGTTTCGGGCCTCGAAACCAAAACAATAAATTAATCTTTAGCTTGTTCCCATCACATTCCAAAGTAGTACTACCAAGCTATAATTAAGTGCAAACCTGCTCACACCTAGTATGTATCAAACCTGAACATGTTCCCACTATGCAGGTTTTAGTACTAGTGCTAGTACTAGGTTATAAAAAGGGGAACTACCTAGCCAAAAATTACTCTACCTTCCTCCTCATAAGTCTTTCTTGTTCGTCCGTCCTTGCCATGGCCGGTGTGCAGAGCTCTAGGCCGAGTACTACTCGTAACAAGGCAGCGGCGACCAAGGCCGCGGAAAAAAAGGAGAGGGCTCGCCGCCTCGCAGAGACCTCGAAGATCTATCACGGGCAGGCGAGGGCTCCCAGGAGCGCCCTAGCCGCGGAGGCGAACATGCCGAGCTGGCGGCGCTGGAGTTGTTATCCCTCGACGACATGCCCGATCAGCTCAATAAGTAGAAGGAGTTCATCGACGGCTTGTTGGAGCTGCTGAAGGAGAGCCTCGACGACATGCCCGCTGAGCTCAATGAGCAGGGGGAGTTGACCGCCGGATTGGTGATGCTACTGAAGAAGAGCATTGCCTCGGATAACAAGGCGACCGGCGAAATCCTACAACTTCAGGAGGACAATGCGAAGCTCCGCCACGAGCTCGACCTGCTGAAGGAGGAGAACACCGGCTGGAAGAAGCTGCATGAGAAGAGTAGTTCCTCGGTGAAGATGCTGCACGCCCTAGCCATGGAACAGAAGGAGGAGTTGGCGAAGCTCCGCATCGAGCACTCGGCTACTGTCAAGGTACGTAATGCGGCCGTGGAAGAGATGATGAAGGCTCGCGTCGAGAAATCCTGCGTCATGGACAGAATGAAGAAGATGGCGGAGGAGATGCGCGAGCAGATGGAGGTCGTGGAGGCGATGAAGAAGCAGTTACGACTCCGGGGCCAGCAACCCTTGATGTAGTAGAGAGCAGCGCCCCAGACTTGTGTGTGCGTCTTCCTTCTTTTTTTGGGGGGGGGGGGGGGATAATCTTCCTTCTTCTTTTGCTCCTGTGTTTCTTCTTTTGCTTCGGGTGTTTCACCGCATGTGTCATGTTCTCTGCGAGGCATGAATAGAACAATGCTAACGATGAGCGGTGCCGTGGGATCGATGACTAGCAAATTAGATCATTTTTTATCGCCATATCGCACTGGGCTGCCGTGTTTCGTGCTCCTCCGTCGAACTAGTACTCCAGTGGAAAACTTGAGTATACCGCACGGTTCTTTGCTCCTCCTCAGGTGGTCGGCATCATTTATACGAGCAGTCAAATCACAAGGCCCCGCCTTCCAGCAGTAATGAGCCGTCAAATCACAAAGGCCCTCGCCTCTCGTGAAACCGACCAAGCGAGACTGCCCCGCCCTCTAGCCTTTTGAATGTATACTTTTGTACAGTAGTAGTATCGATGGATTGCGCCATGGAGCAAAACTAACAAGATGAAATTAAAGAAAAAAGGTGGTACATATAGAGAGCGTTCGTCGCCAAATTATGCATATAGTACTATTAAAAAAGCTAGTACGTGCTTAGATGGGGTGCTAAATTCTATTAAAGAAATTAGCATACCTATTTAATTCTTGGGTTTTTATTATTTATGCCACTAGTTGTGTCTCACTACTTAGTTTTGCCATTAGAAGTTACAACTACTCAAAAATGCCATCAATCCGTGAGATGCTTGCTCAAAAATGCCATTAGATATCTAAAAAATGCCATTGTTCCATTAGATGTTTGTTCAAAAATGCCATTAGACATTGTTATTTTCACGTCAAACCCGTTGACCATGTTATATGACAAAAATAAGCCTAGACCCACATGTCGATTCTCTCTATCTCACAATGATAAGTGTGGCCCCGCTTGTCAGGAGTAACCAAGTGAATAATTTTGAGTCACAATAATGGTGCCCAGTGGCATTTTTGAGCATGTGTCTAACGAAGCGATGGCATTTTTGAGCGGTTGAAATTCCTAGTGGCAAAACTGAATAGTGGGACACAACCGGTGGCATAAATGATAAAAATCCTTAATTCTTTGACAACTAAACTGCTGGCTATATAATGTTGGCCATAGATATTGTACGTATATAATGTGAAGAAACGAGTGGTAGTACTACCAACTACAAGATGAACTATAAGAAATACTAGTATGTACGTACTGAAGAGTTAAAGTAACGAGAAGGAACATAACATAGTTCTGCTGGGGGCTCAGCACAACACACCCCTCAAATAAAACTAAGCACCCTGAAATTAAACTAAGCAACTAATCCGGTAGACACTGCATTACAACCACCATGAGCAACGACACTGCCACCTTACTCGGACTCCTCGTCTACGTGCTCGACTTCGTCCTTGTCCCTCTTCCTCTTGGTCGATACTTCTTTGCTTGAACCGCACACTTGGCTCTCGCTCTTCATCCAACCCTTGTAGATATTGAAACAAAGGTAGGCATCCATTGCAGCGTAATGGATGTGGTCTATCTAGTACATTCCACTGCCATGCAAGATGAAACTTGGGCAGAGGATTCATCAGTTTACCGTACGAAGGATCAACCATGGCTGCTGCCCGGGTCAACATTGAAGGCTGACGGGAGGACACCAGCACATTCCTCTGGAGGTCGAAGGGCTAGCCTACAATGAGGCCTATCCGACCCAGGACTTCCTTGTCGTTCATAAAGTCTACAGAAATGAATTTGACTTTGCCGCCCCCGAGGAAGTTCTTAAAATCCTCACACTCAACGTCGGCATGGCATATGTGGTAGACCAAGCACAAGTTATGCATGCAAACCTGGATCACGGTGGGCTTCTTCTTCTCTTCCTCCTTTAGATTCTTCTCTTTTCCCAGTACTGTGGTGTACTCAACATCTAGCCCAGCGACCCACTCATCACCCTTTGACTTTTCGAACATGCGTTTGAAGCGAGCAAGGCATCCTTTCACCGTCGCGGAAGAACGGATGTAGATGACGTCGAACTCATCGCCGGTGATGGTTCTAACCTTGTACTCACCGCTGATCATGGAGATTTGGGACGCCATGGATTTGGGAGGAGGGTTAGGATTAGTGGAATTGCTATAATGTGAAAGGACGGGACGACTACAAGCGAACTGCCATAATGTTAAAGGACAGCTAGGGACGAGTAGGAGCGAACTGGTAGTGGTTTTCCGATTGTAAAAATGCTGAGTGGGGCGTGCGAACGGCAGGGTAGTGGCTTGCCCGGTGGATAAATGGATTCATGCACAGTACTATGGGGGCCCAATTAGATGTCATGTCTACTAGACTCCCAATTAAATGGCTTCATGCATCTGCATGTTCGCACGTCAAGCGTCGGGAAAATTACAGGTGATACGAAGCTTTACATGCTCCCATGATACGGGCTTCCGAGAGCCCTTGGATCTGAGATCGAACGGTTGCATGGCGTGATTCTAGACCTATGGGTGAATATCCTATCCTGGAGGGTTATTCTGCAAATTTTCAGCAACTTAGCATGCGACCGTTCGATCTCAGATCCAAGGGCTGTCAGCAGCCTGTATCATGGTCGCGCCTACCACGACCGTCGCCTCGCTCGCGCGGTCGCGCCCTTGGAGATTTCAAACGGCTATAAATGAGCATTTTTTTGCCTACTTCGCATGCATGAAACTACTTCCTCCGTCCAGGTGCGTTAGGCTATCTGATGTTGGCATGTCATACATAGTCATCACTTAGTCACTCATACAACAAGGTTAGTTGTAAGGTTGGCTATAAGAGTATTTTTTTTACTTCTCTCTATCTCTTTCTTCGTAGTATTTATTGCATTTGCCAAAAGAAGTGAGGAGTACAGTACTTGGCACCTGTATACCATTGAGGTGGTCAGGAATCGGGAGACTCACACCGGTCATAGCGCCGTAGTTAAAATGATAATGGCAAGTCAAATCACAGGGCCCCACCTGTCTAGCAGTAACTCGCCGTCAAATCACATAGCCCTACGTTTGCAGCAGCCTACTTCCTCATCTTCTCGCCTCTCTGTCGAAACGACTAGGCGGAACTGCCCCACCTACCGCGCGGGAAAAGCTCCGCCCTTGACTTTTAAATATAATTTTGTATCCATGGATTGCGCCATGGAGCAAAGCCTCAAGAAAACGGTGGTACACATGTATACAGCACGCCCGTCGCGTTCGCGTCTTACCCCAGACGGTCGGTCGGTCTGGCACGCCGCTCTCCAAATGGAACGCGTGTCATATTGCGTTTGCACACACATGTGGGACCGCAATTGAGAACCAACCATAGGCACACTCCCCAGCCCCGCAAGTCAGCTGAGCTAATAGAAGAGAGAGATGAGCGATAGTACTGGAGCAGTGTTGCATAGACGTCGGTGCCTAGACGATCCCTGCATCACAAGGAAGATCAGTTCGTCCATGCATGTGACCATACTCCAGCAGACGGCTGGATTGTCTATCGTCTGCATATCGTGTAGGCTGTGTTGTACATGGCTGTAGTTCTGATGAGAAATCTAAAAAAAGGTTTCTTGTCATCTCACAATATTAGGTGTCATGTGCTTTGGATCACTACGAGGGTTAAACAGCGACAACTGAGTTCCTCCATGGCGCTGGTCATTGGGGGCACATGCACGAAGACTACTCGGCTGCCATCTAGGTCAAGCCGGCTATGTTAATTAGGACATCTATCGATGGACCCCTTTTCTACGAGTTTATCTTTAATTTGAGCTTTGATCCTCGTCTAGTTTGTCCGTCGGGATTCATGTTGTCTCTTTGGGGCAGTGAGGTTATGGTTTCTTGTCATGTGGCATTTTTTCGTGTTATATGTTAATCCGGTGCTTCAGATCAAAATGACGATAACCGCGCCTCCGGGGCACGTGCACGAAGACTTCTCAACAGTCATTGATGAGGTCAAGCCGGCTCCGGTAGATAAAAGAAAACTACTCCACTATATAGGCAGGAGCCTCCGCGCTTGCTTGCTAGTGTTGCTCTCTTCACACTGTCTCATCCTCTCCAGATCTAAACATGATAGCGGTGGCCACACTCTCTCTCTGCTCACCGCTGGTCACAGATCTAGCTAGATCCCCTCCGCCGGGGAAGGTGAGAAGGTGCAATGTTCATGCGGTCGTCCTCAGCAACGGCTCTTACCCACTGCCGGCGCATCCCGATCAGTGTGCCTTGCCGTTCTCTCCCACGCAGTGCCAGCTAGGGAGGGCCTCCGACCCCTTCTTCCTCGCTGCCATAGTGCGGGCAGATCCGGCCTCCCGCCGCCCACCTAGCGACATCCCGGTGACCCTCAGGTATAACTTCCTTCGAAACCGGCCTTGCTTTACTTCCCTAGCTCCTGACGTCGCTGAATTTGTATCTTTTACTATTTCTCAGGCCCCCTCGTAGATAGGATCGATCGGCTGTTCAAAAGCCACCTAAAATTTTACTGTTAAGAGGTAAAACTAGTTCATGCAGTCGAATCTAGTACTACTTGGTTCAAACAGGGAAGAAAGGGGGTGGGGGTGGGGGAAGATTTGTTACCTGAATCTAGGACTTGTTCGAAAGAGGAAATAATGGGGGCGAAAAGTAGCAGAGACTGGCTATCCAACTGGTCTCTTGGTCTAATAGGGAAATAAAGGGAAAAGCAGTACAAACTCAATATAAACCGATCTATTGGTTGAAAAAGGAAAGAAAGTGGGGACTGGGGGACAAGTCAACAGAGTATGTCCAGCACTAGATTTGCTAGCCTCACACAGTATAAGGTGGCTATACCGAACAAAAATGGGACCAACCCAGATATCCTGTTCTGATGTTTGTTGCCCTGAGCCCCTCTTATGTAATGCCACTGGTAAAATGTAGCTGTCGCACTGTTAAAAGTAAGGACACGTTAAACCAATGTTGTTTTCAATGTAATGCCTCTAGTAATATGAATCAATGGCACTGTTTTCCATGTCCTGCTAAATTTCCCATTAAGATAAGTTGCTTCTTTTTGTTAGAAATGCAACTGTCCTGGTCCGCCTACTCTCCCGTGCCCAAATACCAACTCTTTTGCAGCTGTTAATGTAATGTTGCTGGTAAAATGAAGCAATGGCACCATTAATGTAATGTCATATTTAACGGTTGTCATAGTTAATCCTAATGCCCACACTAATATGTAGCAATGCTGCTGCTTTAGAAATTGCTACTGTCCTAGTAGGATTGCCATTCAGATAATGAACATGCTTCTTTTCATTTGATGTATGTTTCATCACTTGTTAGTCACCCTCCTTTCCACCTTTTTGTGCAAACAGAGATATACATTTCACGCTTGATCTTAGTTGAACTGCACAAATGATATCCAAATTATAGTTGAACATTCCACGAGCTTCACAACCAACCTTGATGTTGCTCAATTTTATTGCAACTAATGAAGAAGAAGCTGCTAGCTCATGGGACATTGCTTCATTTTAGGTGAACTGCACAAAAAGGTCCCATGAATTGAATCATCCATGTTGGTCACTGGTGCCATCCCTTCTACGATGGCGTTGACTGCAGATATGGTTCCCATCACGAGGTACGTTCCTTTTTGGTCCGACTGTTTGCCAAAGATCCTGCATGTTGAGTCTACTCTTGTGCTACTGGTTTGGCACTGCCATGATAAAGCAGTAATGTTATTATTTTGCACCTTAATCCAGTGGCACTATTAATTTGAGGCAATGTTTTGGCACCGCTAGTGCCACTAATTTTTTTATATATCGAAATAGGGGGTTTCCTCCGATTTCATTAAAGAAACCCAACCATAGAGAACCATTATCCGACAACATCTCAGTGTAAACGGGCAGTTATGCAACTACTACTAGAACGGACTGAGTACTAGCAGGAGACAAGTTCGCCACCTAAGCTAGGCAGGTAGGGGGACGCAGCACCAGCTCGACCAAGTTTGGATTACAACCCAAATGCTACCACAGAAACATCAGGGGGGAAGATAGGGACTGAAAGAGCCAGCTTCAACATCCCAGTCTAAGCACCCCCGGCCTCCATCCTTGCGACGCACGGTACACCTCGCTTGCCACCTGCTCGACCCTAGTGCCACTGATAAAATGAAGTAATAATACAGTTAAAATAGAGCGAGTGTCCTCTCTATCATTTCATTTCCAATGTAGATAAAGATAGTGCTTCTCTTTGTTAGTATATGTTTCATCAACTAGTCCCATTGTTAATGTTTAAGTGTTTCTGCAAACTGGGGTGCTTAATTTTAGTTGATCTACACAAAAATAGAGATTGGAATGTCTCAAGGCCCCTCCTTGTACTACTGCTGTACACAGATGTTCATCACTGGCAGAAGGTGTATCGGGGAGAATTGGGTCGATTTCTAGTATGAGGCCTACCGTATGAGGCGTCGCAGGGCCCATCTCGCCCTCGCAGCATGGCATAATATGATACTATTGCAATATTTTCTTCTATTTATTAGTGTATGTTTCATCAGCTAGTGCCACTATAATGTAATCACACTTTTTCATTATCTGTGCAAGCAGGGTTATTCAACTGCATTTTGGTGGAACTGCACAAATGTACGGATGGAACCGGCATAGTGCGAGGTGTGCCAAGTAAAAATTACCGACACCAACCATGCTCCATCTAAGCATTGGCATCCACCACCACTAGTGGGATGTGTGGCGCTCTCTGTGGACGGATCTTTCTCGGCAGCAAATCCTCTAACCAAATACTAGTAGCTTATATTGGCACTTTTCTAGGGAGTACTCCTCTCTGAAAGAAGCACCAATCTATTTTTCTTTATTTGTACACAGTGTCACAACTTTGTTTTTGGTCCAGAGCTATTTTAGGGTGATTGGCGTAGTACTCAGAGACTGATTGTAAGCATGATTTTCGTTAGCCGTCACACTAATTGTAAGCATGAGCAGATGGAAGATTAGGTTAGTGCGAAGCTTACCTTAAACCCTACCGCCGCCATTGAAATGAGGCGAGCGGCGAGGGAACCATGGAGAACGGTGGGGAAGCAACGTCGCGCCATCCGGCCTCCTCTTGCGGTGGGAGAACAAATACTCATGTGGCTCCGGCTGGCTCTGCACCCTCACGAACGGCACAACGTACTCGATCGATTCGTTATCCTCTGGATGCTCGACCTTCGACCAGTATGCCCACCACCTCGGGTGAATCTATCTGCTCCATCGCCCAGAGGAGATACTCGATGAACTCAAAGGACCGTGGCGTGACTGCCACCGAGGAGTACATCACCGCCCCCATCGCCGCCGTCTCGCTCTTTCAAATACATTGCCACATGGCCCTCACCGTCCTCGAAATCTCCCACTCGTTGTCAAACCAAGTAAGGATCTCCTTCAACCTGGCTAACTTCGCCTGGTTGCCGCTGGTGATCTGCCCGATTCGCGGCTGCATCCTCTCCATTGATGTTCTTCTGAGAGGTCCGGTGCTAGCTTTGGAAGATGGGAGGGGAGACGGTGGTCTTGCAATGGCGAAGAGGGAGAGGCGAGACGGTGGTTTTGCAATGGAGAAGATGGAGAGGAGAGGGGGTGGTTTTGCAATGGAGAAGAGGGAGAGGTGAGACAATGGTTTTGGAATGTAGATGATGGAGAGGAGAGGAGGTGGTTTTGCAATGGAGAAGAGGGAGAGGAGCATGCGGCAGCGATTTAGGATTGGACGAGAGGGCTGGCGCGCTGTGACTGGATCAAAATCAAAATCAATTTACCCTTCAATTAAGTAAGCGACCCCACATTAACTAGTCTCCCTTTTATTCTGGGTCATAATTGACCATGATTTTCACAAATAAAATATATGTTATACATTGCAAAAATAATATAATTTGAAAGTACATTCAGATACGAACCAAACGATACAATTTTTAGTGACATGCATTCACATTTTGCTTTTCAAATACAGTACGTGGTCAAACTTTGACCCAAAATACACAAAACAAAAAATACTTCCAAGACCAGCGCCGCTCCTCTCCTCTTAAACCACCGCCGCTCCTCTCCTGTTCCAATCCAAATCCAGCGCCGCTCCTCTCCTCTTCCATTTCAAAACCACCGCCCCTCCTCTCCTGTTCCAATCCAAAACCAGCGCCGCTCCTCTCCCGTTCTAATCCAAAACCAGCGCTGCTCCTCTCCTCTTCCATTCAAAAACCACCGCCAGCGAGTGAAGGTGCTGTGGAGAAGTAGGTCGATGGAGGAGTACAACCGATATGTGAGGATCGCAGACAGCGACCCTGTGAAGCTAGCTAGGATGTTGGAGATATAGTCTTGGTTCGACAACAAGGACGAACTAGCGGCGACGGCGACATCCATGGCCAAATATCTACAACAGAGCGAAAAGGCGGCGATACTCCCGAAGGGAGTCGCGCGGGAGTACATAGAGCTGCTCCTCTGGGCCATGGAGCAAACAAATTCACCGAATCCGATCATGAGGCAGCGGTGGTGGGAGTATCGATCCAAGATGGAGCATCCACCTGAGATTGAAGGATCGGTCATCTACAGGGTGCCGTTTATGAGGGTGCTGTGCTAGAGCGAGCTGGTGGAGTCTTCATCGACCAAACCCAACTGCAAGAGGAGAAAAGCAGTTGGCCCGACGACGCTTCCCCGCCACCCTCTCCCTCACCGTTCACATCGTCTCACGGGACGACCTCTGCCGCCGAGGAATAGGAGGGGACTGCCCCCCCAACCCAATAGTCGGGCAGGTTGTGAATTGTCAAGAGGAGCTTAGGGTTGTCAGTATTTGTAGGTTGTGAATTGTGTTTTGTGTTGTGTATTTTGAGAGTACTTTCGGATATGAATGTCTTTTGAATTTCTGATATGCAGTATTGAACATATGATGTATTTTATGAATTCTAGAGATCTATTTTTAGCACTTAAAAAATGTAGTTTCATATAAAAGTGCAGACAATGTGATTCTCAGAGAAGAAACTGCAAGTTTCAGTTTCAGATAAGAAACTGCAAGTTTCAGAGGCAGAGCATTTATATTAACACGCCCTTTTCAAACAGGGATAACATCATGTTGGAAGTTTTATTCATGGTCGAAAATGGAACTACCTGCCAGTTAACATCATGCTGATCAGCATTCATGCATAGCACATCTTCATATGATGCACAGTAAAAAAGATGTGCTATTTTCAAAATGCCCACACAATGTCGAGTGTGCGAAAAACAGAGAAAACGGGGGGCGGAGTTTTGGCAAGTGTTGGACGTGGTGTGCATAGATGAAAATGGGGACCCACATGTCAATAATGGCAGAGGCAAAAGATTTGGAGATTTTTTCACTGCATCAGGTGGAATCGAACCCAAGCAGAACAGCGGTCGGGTAGTGTCACTTGGCCACTGGGCTAGTTCAGTAGTTTCGCTAGAAATAAGGCACAACATCTACCATTACTGTAGCATGCCTTCCCCGGCTCTGGTTCGTTCTCGTCCTCCGCCTTTGTGCGCTCGCCGCGGCGCCGCTGTCTGCTGTTGTGAACATGCTGAGCAAACGAGAGGAATCTAGAGAGGACTGTACGTGGAGAGGCGGACAGTCGGGACCCACCAGGTCTATGGCCGTACGCAAGCAAGTGCCTCATTGAAAAAAATACTTCCTCCTAATGCTATACTGACGTTGGGGCCCACGGGTTTGTCAACATAGTTACATTTTTTTTGAGGTGCTTCAACGTAGTTACTAAAGGAGATAAATTTACAACGAAGCCGGGGAGCTGGCAGGTATCATTTATTATCAGTGGGCCAGCAAGTATCAGCTGGGTTGTGGGCTGCCCCGTCTAGGCTTTCTTTTTTAACATGCGCAGCCCACGACATGCCGGTTTGTATTTTCTTGAGGTCCGTCATGTATCGACCGGCCTATGGACCTCCCATCCTAGGTTTTATTTTTCCTGAAACATCCGCAGCCCAACTTATGTATTTTTTTGAAGAAAACGCAGAGGTCTGTTCTATTTTTCTATATAAGAATAGGAACGCCAGGTCCAACTTATGTTTCCCTTCTAACTAAATTATATATATTTATATTATTTTATATGTTATTATATATTATTGTTATTGTCATCATATATTTAACAGACACTTACATATATAAGAAAACAATATCCCATGTCTTATTAACTTATAAAAATAATTTTTTAACATTAAAATCCTAGATTTTTTTACATTAAGGCAACGAAAATCCTGGTGATTGTGTACAAAAGCTTGGTAAGATTTAAGGACCAATGTAATAATAAAGCACTTATTATTTAAATATATTTATAACAAAATGCTCAGCCCCTGTTTATTTTTTGATAACATTGTTGCGCCCAACCCAACATTATAATTAGAACCAGCCCAGCAAAATCGTGTATTTCGAGAAAGTGCAAATGGGCTGTAATTTTTTAGGAAAAAATAAATGGGCCGCATGTACGCTACATTATTTGTTCAGCCAGCCCAGCAAATTCGTGTATTTCGAGAAAGTGAAAATGGGCTGTAGTTTTAAAAAAATGGGCCGCATGGACGCTACATTATTTGTTCACCCAGCCCAGCAAACGGACTGTAATTCTCAAAAAAAAGGATCAAATGTAGTGTAAATTCTGAAAAAATGAGGTGAATATGTGCCACATTTTTGGAGGCTGAAATGTGGGCCAATAGGTCGAAGCCAACGCAAGTCGTTGTCAACTTAGTCAAGAAATGATTCTGACATCGATAGCCGTTGGATTTACATCCAACGACCGGCATCCATCTTCAATCTTTCGTCTTCTTCCTCCAGCGCCGCCGGGACCACCTACTCCTGCCTCCTGCTGCTAGCAGCTTTGCTTAGCACGCTTCGCTGTGAAGCGCTACCCCACCGCTGGCCAGGCCATCCCTCCACCCCTCCACACCTCCTGTTCTTCTCCACCGACTGCCGAACCACGCCGCACCAGAACCAGTTAACCCTCATACACCTCTCCGTCTGTGACTCCACTCCCGCGTCTTCCCATCTCCGGCTCGTTGCTGTCCGGGGCCTCGCCGAAGTCCACCACCTTGGATGCGCTCGGCACGACGTGGTCAACGTGGTCAACAAACGAGAGTCATCGGAAGAGGACTATACGTGGAGAGGCTGACAGTGGGGACGCACCAGGTCCATGGACGCACACATGCAACCACCTCCTTATTACGTGAAAATAAAATTATTCCTCCCCCTGAAAGCTGGCAACCACCACGTATATCTTCGCACGGAAGGAAGTGCCTCCTAATTCCTGCCACTGACAGCTAGGACCCACCAGCTACATCTTCGCACGCAAGGAAGTGTGTCCATATTACGAAAAAAAATGATTTTTCCCCCTGACAGCTGGGACCCACCAGCTATATCTTCGCACCCAAGGAAGTGCTTCCTTATCCTCCCAGACAGATGGGACCCACCCGGTCGAACCGTATGTAGGGTTGTCTGTCTGGTCACGAACGTGTACGTACATACTGGTCCATCAGTCTCTCTGCAGCGATGAACCGTGACCGAGTAAGGAGCGACACGTGTCGTAGTAGAGGCGCGAACGTAGCATGTCATGCAGTCCCTACTATATCGTGTACATGTACGTACATCCACGCTGTAAGAAAGTAAATACGGCTACGTACGTACATATGGGCGGGGTCTCGAATGCGTACAGTGATGGCGTCATGTTCATTGGCAGCCAACCGGCTGGGTCGGAACGGAGAAACTGCGTCGTGTTCATCGGGAGGCAACGGAATGCTTCCTGTTCATCGGGAGCCAACCGGCTTGGACGGAACAGTCGAAACGAGGCCTGGCGTACCTCAGAACGGAGGAAACGGCCTTCTGTTCGACCGCCTATGGTCGAAACGGGATCCTGTTCACCGGGAGGGGTCTGGCGTACCGCAAAACGGAGGAAACAGACTTCTCTTCGACCTCCTACGGTCGAAACAGGGTCCTGTTGATCGGGAGGGGTGTGGCGTACCGCAAAACGGAGGAAACGGACTTCTCTTTGACCTCCTACGGTCGGAACAGGGGTCCTGTTTATCGGGAGGGGTGTGGCGTACCGCAAAACGGGACTCCACGGGCTACTGTTCATCCACCGTCTACTGCCTCACTCCAGCCTCCACGGGCTACTATTCATTTACCGTCGACCTCCTCCAGCCTCCACCTGCGACTGTTCATCCACGACGTCTCCCTCCTGCCTCCACCAGCTACTGTTCATCCATCCTCCACTGGCTACTGTTCAACCAGCCTTCCACGGGCTACTGTTCATCCAGCCCTCCACTGGCTACTGTTCAACCAGCCCTCCATGGGGTCCTGTTCATCCACCCCAACCGGCTCGATCGGGGTCATGTTCATCCAGCGGCAACGGCCTCTACTACCACGGGGTCCTGTTCATCCAACCCCCATCAGGAACTATTCATCCAACCCCCAAAAACGCTCACTGTTCATCAAGAGGCAGCAGGTTTGATCGGCTTTAGTTAGCAGCAGTAGCGAAGGAATCGCTTGATCGGGTTCAGTTAACAGCCAGGGATCGATCGATCGCTCGGGTTCAGTAAGGCGTAGCCAGTGCAATCGCTCGGGTTTAGTAGGCGAACGCCTCGCTCGGGTTCAGTTAGGGCCCAACGCCTCGCACCCACGTGCGTACGTGTATGAGAGAAACGCGTAATCCCTCCATGCATCGCTCGGCCCCGACCACCCACCGTAACCGGGAACTCCCCGATATTTTCCTCGACCTCGCTTCTACCACGGTTTTTCCATCATGGACGGCCCAAAGAATGTCATGCAGCTATGTCTCCGGCCCGCCCAGGACGAAAAGCCCATTTTCTGTCATGATTTTTTGTCATAGAAGCAGGAGCCCACCACATCTATGATGATACCAGGTTTTGTCACAATTATCGTCATAGAAGTGTCATAAGCATGATAGAATTTTTTTTTGTTCGGCCCAAAATGTCACGGATGTGTCTTTTTTTTGTAGTGCTCACGCAACTCCTTATTTGTGTAAAGACAAACAAGTCTGCCTGTTATGGTTGTAGCCCCTAAGTCTTGGTATGGGTGAACGCAACCGTAGCAAGGCTTGAATACTGATTGTGCGCGGCATTGTTGACAGGAAGCACGCGCTAAGAACGAGCAGCTAACTGAGGCGCTTACCCAGACCAAGGGGAAGCTAGATGCCACCTTGGCCGAGGTAGAGCAGGTGAAAAAGTTCACCAGGGAGGCGCACGGTAAGTGCTTATGCGAGTACGTTTATCGCCATTATGGAGACGAGGAAATGGCCTGATAACTGGATCCAATGTAGCAGCGGAAGCCCTAGGTCACCTTGAGAGGGATCTGAAGTAGGCTCGCGAGGATTTGATGTATGCAGAATCACAACACCAAGCAAACTAGCATGTGGTGACCCAAAGGGTAGATGGCGTTAATACGCTAAGTGCCAAAAATACTCGACAAGCCCAAGAAATTGAGAGCTTGAAGGCTCAAATGGCTGCTGTTGAATCGAAGAATCGTCGGACGGATGACGATCTATGGTAAGTTGTGATTTCAAAAATCGTATCCAGGTGAGGATTATTCGTGTTGGTGCAGCAGGCTGACTTTGTTTTTCTTGGCAACGTCTCTATCCGGTCTGCCTCTTGATGCCCGAGGTCCGGTGCCCGAAGATATGTCGGCTCATCTATCCATAGTGCATGAAAATGCACGAAAGGCAACGAAGGACATCTTTAGAGCATTATGGCCCAAAGTGGAGCAAGTGTCGGAAGACATGGACGTCCTTGCCGAGCAGCTAAAAAGAGCTCGGCGCCAGATCCAGGCTTGGAAGGTGTTCGCCTGTCGAGAAGGAGCGCGGGAGGCCTGGGCCATGGTGAAGACCCAGTACACAAGGATTGACACGACGGCCTTGGCCGAGGTGGGGCCGGACGAAAAGGAGATACCCACTAGGCTTGCATATGAAAGTGTCATGCCCGCTGCTCGGTTCTCGCAGAAAGACTGTGTTCTAGATACCTTGATAGATGGTCTAGACCGGGTGTAATTACTTATTATTTTGCTTATGACTCTATGTACCGAAGTACTTTTTATGTCAGTGTTCTATCCGTACTTCCAAACTCTCTTAACCAGCCATCGGCTTCTACCTCCTCGGCCAGTGGCTGATAAGTGTCCCATACTACTGGCCGGGGCAATCGGACTAGATGCTTCAGGGACTAGGCAATCCGGCTATGTGGTTTGAATGACGAGAGGGAGGCAGAGAGTTATGTTATATTACTTTTTAACGTAAAAAACATCCTCCGAGAAAAATAGTTCTTCCAACAGTTCCTTTCCTCGGGTAGTTGTGTTAAACACATGTGTCTGAATCCCCTAGCTGGGGTTTTGACAGACCCCATCCACGTTAATCCAATGTCGTGGCCGACCGGTTCATACGTTTAAGAGTGCTAGCTTTTGGCTTTGTCCGTCTAAGGTACTACACCGGATAACCCAGGAGTAACAATCACAGCGGTGCTCCCTTTACCCCTTAGTTGAACGATCGGGAACTTAAGGGGCAAACACAGGAGCCGGGCAACCCAGCTTGGCCAAATCTTAAGTTGAATCGATGCATATTGTGGCTTGACAGACAATGGATGTAAGATGTGGATCGATGCATATTTTGAAAAGAACATGCCATAATAATATTTGTTTTCGAGGTCATGCAAAAGATGCCCCCGAGGTGTCTAAAACAAAGAAAAGAAAAAGGTGAAGTAGTGTATGTACATAGACAGGTAGTGGTCGGGGTTTCAACCATAGAAGCGTCGGAGCAGAGCTGCGTTCCAGGGGTTAGGCTCTAGAAGTCCGTCCTGTGGATCCCGAATACGGTAAGCGCCTCCGATTAGTACTTGGTCGATGATGAATGGTCCGTCCCACCTTGGGGAGAGCAATGTTCAAGAAATCATTAACTGGTAGCTGCTCTATCGGTTTAGGAGTAGCGATTAATCTGTGAATTGGCCTATTAACTGGATTAATCGGACGACCTTCAATCGGTAGATCGAATAGGAACTTGCAAACATATATCTAGATTTTTTTATGTATTATACGATACTCTCATGCTCCCAGCTATGTAGAATACCAAAACATGCTATCGTACACATATGAAAGCATAGAGAGGAGGTAAAATCATTAAAATCCTAGATATTAAGGAGCGGGATGGGGCTGGGGTTACGGGCCAAAATATTGGGCTTTGTTTGCCCACTTGTTAATGGGATAGTAGAGATTAATCGGCCTGACAACTGATTAATCGGTCTAACCGACCAATTAATCGGCCTGGCAAGTTAACGCGATGAATAGGTGCTATTCGATTCGGCCACGCTAGGAGTAGTGATTAACTGACCCATTAACTGATTAATCGACTGAATTCTTGAACAGTGGGGGAGAGTTTATGTGTTTGCTTCTCTAGATGGAACCTCATGACTAGGTCCCCGACGTTGAAGGCCTTTGCGCGGACCTCCTTGTTGTGGTAGCGCCGGGCTTGTTGTTGATAGATAGCCGATCATGCCCGAGCGACGTTGCGCTCCTCCTCGAGGGTGTCCAGGGAATCCTGCCGATCGAGCTCGGCTTCCCGTTCTTCATACATGCGTATCCGAGGTGCGTCATGAATGATGTCACATGGGAGGACTACCTCGATGCCGTAAACCATAAAGAACGGGGTGTATCCGGTGGACCTGTTCGGGGTGGTGCGCAATCCCCATAGGATGGAATCGAGATCCTCTACCCACTTGCAATCAGCTTTTTTGAGGGAACGCACTAGCCTTGGTTTGATGCCGCTTAGGATTAGTCTGTTTGCCAGTTCTACCTGCCCATTTGACTGTGGGTGGTAGACAGATGCGTAATCAAGCTTGATGCCCATTTTTTCGCACCATGCTTTGACCTCTTTGGTCATGAAGTTTGTCCTGTTGTCTATTATCAGAGTGTGCGGGATACCGTAACAGTGTACTACCCCGAAGATAAACTCAATTACTTGGGTAGCTTTGGCCAAGGTGACTGGTTTTGCTTCGATCCATTTAGTGAATTTGTCAACCATGACAAGTAAGTATTTTTTTTCTGGATCCGCCCTTGAGAGGGCTGACCATATCTATCCCCCAGACCGCGAAGGGCCAAGTGATAGGGATAGTGTGGAGAACCGCAAGGGGCATCTGGCTTTGTTTGGCGAACACTTGACAACCTGGGTAACATTGTACTAACACGGATGCGTCAGTGCCCGCAGTCGGCCAATAGTAACTAGCTCGGAAGGCTTTACTAACCAAGGTCTGAGCAGCGGCGTGATGTCCGCTCATGCCAGAGTGTATTTCCTGAAGAAGTGATCTTCCTTCCTCTTTGGATATGCACCATTGGAGGACACCTGTAGTGCTTAACTTATAGAGTTCTCCTTCGTGAACCTTGTAGGCTTTGGATTGTCTTACTATCCGACGTGCGTCGGTCTGGTCATCAGGGAGTTCCTTATGGAGTAGGTAGGCAAGTAGCGGATGGGTCCAGGGTGTGATGACTGCCATGACTTCACGTGCAGAAGTTGTTTCCTGAACGTTCGAGCCACCCATTGTGTCGTCTTCCCCATCGTCCTCGGGCGGGGTGGATCGACTGACGTTGTTTGGTGCCGGTGCCCCTAGGTCATCTTGTCAGACAAGGATGGCTTGAAGAGCTATTCGAGGAAGGTATTGTCGGGGACTTTGTCCTGTTTGGCGCCCATTCGGGCAAGTATGTCTATGGCCTAGTTGCTATCTCGGGGTATGTGATGAAATTCCATACCCTCGAACCTGGCCGAGATCTTTAAGACGGCGTTCTGGTAAGCAGTCGTCTTTGGGTCCTTGGCATCGAATTCACAATTGACTTGGGAGATGGCAAGGTTTGAATCGCCTCGGACCTCCACGCGTTTAACGTCCATGTAGACTGCTATCCAGAGTAAATGTACCGGGGCTTCGTATTCTGCCACGTTGTTGGAGTCTGTATACATGATTTGGAGCACGTATCATATGATGTCTCCTATGAGTGATGTGAGTACCACGCCAGCCTCTAGGCTAGCAAGCATTTTGGAGCAGTCGAAATACATGGTCCAATGCGAATAGGCGCTGTATTGTCGGGGGAGTTCGGCCTCTGTCCATTCGGCCACGAAGTCGGCCAACACCTGAGATTTGATAGCTCAGCCTAGTTGATAGGTGATTTCGAAGGGTAGGAGCTCTATTGCCCATTTGGCTGTATGCCCCGTTACGTCCCTGTTGTTGATTATGTCACTTAATGGTACATCGGATGCCACGGTCACTGAGCACTCTTGAAAGTAGTGCCGGAGTTTTCGTGCCGCCATAAACACGATGTGGGCTATCTTTTGATAGTGAGGGTACCATGTTTTACATGGGGTCAAGACCTTGGATACATAGTAGATGGGCTTTTGGACCTGGAACTTAAGGCCTTCCATGTCCCATTCGACCACGAGGACCGCGCTGACCACCTGGTTTGTAGCCGAGATGTATAGTAACAGCGGCTCACATATACCTGTTGCTGCTAAGATATGGTTAGAGGCAAGGAGGGTTTTAATGTCTTCCAGGTCCGCCGCGGCCTCCTTGGTCCATTTGAAATTCTTTGTATGCTTTAATAGCCTACACAAAGGTAAAGTTTTTCCCCGAGTCGTGATATAAAGTGACCTAATGCTATGCATCCTGCAAGTTTTTGTACATGCTTGAGCTCTGTTGGTACCTCTAGGCGGTCCAGGGCTTGTATTTTTTTCGGGTTAGCCTCAATTCCTCGGCTGGATACGATAAAGCCGAGGAGTTTGCCGGCTGGTAATCCGAAGACGCATTTCTCCACATTGAGCTTAATCTGGTTCTCCCATAGACAGGAAAATGTGTCTCGGAGGTTGCCTACTAGTTGCCCGACGTGTTTGGTTTTGACTACCACATCATCTACATAGGCCTCGACGGTCGTCCCGATATGTTTCTTCAAGCACGATTATATCATGCGCTGGTATGTTGTGTCGACGCTCTTTAATCCGAAGGGCATCGTGTTGAAACAGAACGGCTTGTAAGGTGTGATGAATGCTGTGGCCGCCTGTTCAGATACTTTCATCTTTATTTGATGACATCCTGAGTAGGCATCCAGGAAGCACATCGAGTCGTGCACGGCTATGGCGTCTACAATTTGATCAATTCTTGGGAGGGGGAAGGGGTCCTTGGGGCAACTTTATTGAGGTCTTTGAAATCGACACATAAGCGCTAGGACCTATCCTTCTTTGGTACCATGACCAAATTGGCAAGCCAATCAAGGTGTTTCATATCTCGGATGAATCCGGCCTCCAGTAATTTAGCCAGTTCCTCGCCAATTACTTGAAGCTTGGGTTCAGAGAAGCGCCTGAGTGATTGCTTGACGGGCTTGTAGCCCTGTAATATGTATAGGCCGTGTTCCGTGAGTCTGTGGGGTATCCCTGGCATGTCCGAGGGGTGCCAGGCGAATATGTCCCAATTTTCTTTAAGGAAATTGCATAACGCCTCGTCAATCTCTGGATCGAGGTTTTCCCCTATGGACACCATCTTAGCCGTGTCCGTTGGATGAACTTGGAATTTGATTATTGACGGTAGCTTGAATCTGTGTTGGTATTTCCCCAAAGAGGAAGGGATGATGCAGCACAACTACGGCAAGTATTTCCCTCAGTTATGAAACCAAGGTTATCAATCCAGTAGGAGAACTGAGCAACACTATGTAACCAGTACCTGCACACAAAGAGCAAATACTTGCAACCCAACGCGTAAGAGGGGTTGTCAATCCCTCCACGGTAAAAAGATAGGTTAATTTGTATGAGTTTTGGATAAATAGATCTGACTAAAACACAAAATAAAATAAGTAAAGAAAAAGTGCAGCTAGGTATTTTTGGGTTTTTGGAATAATAGATCTGAAAACAATATGATTAAATATATGCCCGGGGGCCGTAGATTTCACTAGTGGCTTCTCTCGAGAAAATAGCATACGGTGGGTAAACAAATTACTGTTGGGCAATTGATAGAAGAGCAAATAATTATGATGATATCCAAGGTAATGATCATGTATATAGGCATCACGTCCAAGATTAGTAGACCGACTCCTGCCTGCATCTACTACTATTTCTCCACACATCGACCGCTATCCAGCATGCATCTAGTGTATTAAGTTCATGGAGAAACGGAGTAATGCAATAAGAACGATGACATGATGTAGACAAGATCTATTCATGTTGGAATAGACCCATCTTTTTATCCTTAATAGCAACGATAAATGCGTGCCTCGCTACCCCTTCTGTCACTGGGTGAGGACACCGCAAGATCGAACCCATCACAAAGCACCTCTTCCCATTGCAAGAAAAATCAATCTAGTTGGCCTAGCTAAACCAAAGATTCGGAGAAGAAATACGAGGCTATAACAATCATGAATATAACATATCAAAGAAAAATCAAACAATATTCATAGATAGATCTAATCATAAACTCGCACTTCATCGGATCCCAACAAATACACCGCAAAATGTCATTACATCAAATAGACCTCCAAGAACATCTAGGAGAACATTGTATTGAGAATCAAAAAGAGAGAAGAAGCCATCTAGCTACTGTCTACGGACCCATAGGTCTATGGCGAACTACTCATGCATCATCGGAGGAGCACCAATGAGGATGATGAACCCATCCGTGATAGTGTTCCCCTCTGGCAGAGTGCCGGAATAGGGCTCTAGATTGGATCTCGTGGTTCTGGAACTTGCAGCGGCTGGAATTGTGTTTCGTCGACTCCCCTAGGGTTTCTGGAATATTTGGGAATTTATAGAGCTGAGAGGCGGTGGAAAGGACTCTCGTGGGCCCCACCACCCACCTAGGCACGCTAGGGGACTTTGGTGTATCTTGGTGGGTTGTGGGCCCCACAGGCCTCCCCTCTGGTGCTTCCTTGGTTCCCAAGTTGTCTTCTGGTCCAAAAAATCTCCAAAAAGTTTCGTGGCATTTGGACTTCGTTTGGTACTGATATTCTGTGAAGTAAAAAACAAGCAAAAAACAGCAACTGGCACTGGGCACTATGTCAATAGGTTAGTCCCAAAAAATGATATAAAGTTGCTATAAAATGAAGGTAAAACATCCAAGAATGATAATATAACAACATGGAGCAATCAAAAATTATAGATACGTTGGAGACGTATCAGCACCCCCAAGCTTAATTCCTACTCGTCCTCGAGTAGGTAAATGATAAAAACAGATTTTTTGATGTGGAATGCTGCCTGACATGTTCATCACATATTGTTTTCTTTTGTAGCATGGACATTTGGACTTTTAGATGGTTCAAAGAAATAGTCTAATTTGACATGAAGAGTTCAATACTCAAGCATACAACAAGCAACCATGTCTTTCGAAATATCAACACTAAAGAAAGTTATCCCTAGCCCATCATGCTCAATCATTGATCCATTCACGAAACAAACTCGAATATTAACTACATCCAACGCACAAGTATGATCATTGTGCTCCCTAGTTGGTGCTTTATAAGAGAAGATGGAGACTCAAATAAAAATAAAAATTGCATAAAAGTAAATAGACTGGCCCTTCGCAGAGGGAAGCAGAGATTTGTAGAGATGCCAGAGCTCAAAGCTTAAATTGAGAGATAAAATATTTTGAGAGGCATGCTTTTCCTGTCAACGAAAATGACCGAGTAATTCCCAATACTTTCCTTGCTAGATACATCATAGGTGGTTCCCAAACATAAAATAAAGTTTATTCCTTTTTCCACCATTCTTTCACAATCCATGGCTAGCCATATCCACGGGTGCCTTCCATACCAACACTTTCCAAGGAATTTATTATTTTACAACATAAAGTAAATTTCTTTTTCATTTCGGGACTAGGCATCCCTATTTCCGCCACACTCTTGTGCAGTGACAAGTGAATAAACACTCATATTGAGAATAACACATATAGCATGGAAAAATATTGGCCACCGCCTGCCGCTGCATGAGCGGTACGGGCACACAAAAAGGAAATTCATTTTGAAAATTAGAGTTGGCACATACAAATTTACTTAGAACGGCACAGAAATACCGCATATAGGTAGGTATGGTGGACTCATATAGCATAACTGGGTTTAAGGATTTTGGATGCACAAGTAGGATTCCCACTTAGTACAAGGAAAGGCTAGCAAATAGATTGAGAAGCAACCAACCGAGAAACAAAAATTCTCATAAACGAGCATTAAGCATAACTAACACCGAATAATGCACCACAAGTAGGATGTAATTTCATTGCATAACTATTGACTTTCGTGCTTGCATAGGGAATCACAAACCTTAACACCAATATTCTTACTAAAGCATAATTACTCACCAACATGACTCATATATTACTATCATCATATCTCAAAACTATTACAATGAATCAAGTTTATTTTGCCCAATGATCTTCATGAAGGTTTTTATTATATCCCTCTTGAATATCTATCACTTTGGGACTAATTTCATATATTGCAATTGCTTTTGACAAGCTCAAACAAATTTAAGTGAAGAACATGAGCATAAAAAAATTTGTCTCTCAAAATAATATAAGTGAAGCATGAGAGAATTTCTTCAAAAATTAAAGCACTACCGTGCTCAAAAAGATATAAGTGAAGCAGTAGAGCAATTCCATTGCTCAAAAAATTTAAGTGAAGCACATAGAGAAATTCTAACAAATCATAGCATAATTTTGGCTCTCTCAAATAGGTGGGTACAGACATAGTTAGACAAGGTTTTGCCTTAAGAAGGCTAGCACAAACAATGACTCTAGATCGATCGGCGTAGGCCACCTGCCTGGGAGCCTCCGATCCTACTCTTGGTCGGCTGGCTCGATCCAGTAGTATGTGATGTCTGGACCCTCCTGGTAGTAAGCTCCTGTGGTGGCATCTGGCTCCGGGGCTCCATCGTCTGATGTATCATCAAAGTGGGGTATGGGGAAAAAGAAGTAACAAAGCAACCGTGAGTACTCATCCGAAGTACTCAGCAAGCAAGGATCTACACTACATATGCAACATTATCAAAGAGGAAAGGCTGTATAGGTGGACTGGGCTGCAGAAATGCCAGAATAGAGAGAAGGCCTAGTCCTATCGAAGACTAGCATCTTCAAATATCTTCACGAGCCACCATCTTGCAGCAATAGAAGAGAGTAGAATAGCATTTTATTAAGCAAACATGTTGAAGCAAAGCCTAGAGATCCTTCCTCGACTCCCTGCGAGAAAGCGATCCCGAAGCTTCAATTAAGTAACAAGTATCCAGTTCAAGTAGTAGATCGGGATACACAAACTGAGCGTCCTTTACCATAGGACCGGCTATCGATAGATTATTCATCCCTGCAGGGGTGCACTACTGTTACCCAGCACGCTCGATCACCTCTGGTCGGACACACTTGCTGGGTAATTCCAGTCCTCGGGAGATCGACACGAAGCAGCGCCCTACCTAGGCTCAGCAGAGAGGTCAGCACGCCGGACTAACCTATGCACCCAGAGGTCTTGGGCCATCGCCTTGGGCACCCTGCGCATTGCGAGACTGGCCGGGGTGCAGGCGCGACACTGAACTCGCCAGTGAAGTATCCAGCCCATTCCCGACAATCAGCCCGCACGGTGAACCGTAACGTCTGAAGAGCTTTCGGGAGAAACATACATCGCAGAGGGCCCCATAAACCATTATCCCGCGTGGTGGTAGTGCGTACAGGGCACGTCGACCCACTCAGATCAAACACCCAAATCCGATATGCTCATTTAGTAACACGCGGAGACAATCAGAGCTTCTGAAGCTCCGCCACAATATCACACTCGAGTGCCCTTCCGGCACACCCAACATCATAGATCCCCCTGCGGGTACCCATCCGGGTCGACCCGCCTGTAACAAAGGTCAAAGTAACCGGGTGGTCATAACATCAAGGGGGAAACCCCGAGGAATCACCCTCGGTCGATTCCACTCGATGAAAACATCAGGGTGAACGTATGAGGCATCACCCTCGAGGTTCACACTGAGGGGTTGCACGACAGAGTTGTATCGGAAGTGGAGAAGGAGGAATCACCCTCGATGACCACGACCGAACAGCTACACTGCAGAGTGTTCATCAGGAGTGCGTTACGAGGTATCACCCTCGGCACTCGATAGTTACTATGCAGAGTCGTACAACTAAGGGGGGTGAGGTGATGTATCGGTCTCTGGTCGACGATCACATTGATCGAGTCGTCGATGATCAAGCAGGGGCAACAAGGGTAAGGTGGTGGGGGTCACTGATGGTTCACTACCAACCTATACAAAGCAGTTGAACATAGGCAGGTAAGGTAACATTAAACAGGTTACAAAAGCAGGCTATGCATCAGAATAGGAGCAAACATTTAATAGTAGCAAAATCTAATGCAAGCAGGAGAAAGGAGCAATTGGAATGGGCATATCGGAGCTCAAGGGGGGGGGGGGCTTGCCTGGTTGCTCTGGCAAGAAAGAGGGGTCGTCAACGGGCTGCTCGTCTGGAGCGTAGTCGTACCCAGCTGCAACGACATCGGTCTCGGCGTCTATCGAGAGAGGAGGGGGGAAGAAACAATAAATACATGGCAAAAATGCAAACAATATGCATGACATGTCTAAATGATATGCAAAGGCGTTCTACTGCCTAACTAAATGATTTAGTTAATTTAGGAATTTATTCGGAATTATTTTATTAAAGTTGAGCACTATTCATTTATCTAAAATAGGCAAAAAGTTCCATGTTCACCTAGCTAGGGGCACCTGACAGATGAACGGACCACGTATTCTGATTCGTCTCGAAATTTTGAGCAACTTTCATATATAAATTATTTTCATCTGAGCTACGGTTTATTTTATATGATTTTCTAAAGATTTAATCATTTTATGGAATTTAATTATTTATTTAAATTCGAATGATCCAGAATAGTAAATGATGATGTCAGCATGACATCAATGTGACGTCGGCAGGTCAAACCCAGCTGACCAGGTCAAACCTGACGTGTGGGTCCCTCTGGGTCCCACATGTCATACACAGTAGCTTAATAAAGTGAGTTAATTTAACTAAAAGGGCTTAATTAGCATGTGGGCCCTGTTAGTCAGTGACACAGGCTTAATTAGGATTTAATTAATTGCTATAGTGCATGGGCCCACGTGTCAGTGACATGTTTCAATCCAAACGTTATTTTTACAGGGGCCCCACATGTCAGCGGCTATTTAACTTAACTAAACACAGATTAACCCTAATCTAACTAGCTGACAGGCGGGCCCGGTGAACAGTGTTGGCCGACGTTTAAACGCCGACGCCACAGCACGCGGCGGCGACTCACCGGAACGCGCTACGGGCGGCCATTTGCGGCGGGGCTTGGTCCATTCGGATGGGCGCGAAGCCGCGCATCCAGTGGGGGCATCGGCCGGACGAAGGGGTCATCGGAGTTGGCCGGACGACGAGCCAGGCGGTGGCGCGGCTATGGCCATAGTGAAAAACATGCGCGCGAGCTCGGAATCGAGCTCGGAAGAGAGGGGGAAGATGCGTGCGCTCACAGGGAACTCGTAGAGGGGGCCGGCGAGGCGTGGGGAGGTCGGCGTCGACCGGAAGAAGCCGTCGGTGCCGAAGACGAAGGCGAGCTCGGGGAGGAGGTTGCAGTGCGTCCCGGCCCGGTGGAGTGCGGGAGTCGAAGGAGCAGACGCCCACGGTGCTGCCGGACAAGGAGATAGGACACGGGGGATGCGGTGACCGCGAGATCTCACGGGGGCGCGGCCATGGCGTACGGTGAGCTCAAGGGAGAGAGAAGAGAGGCGATGGAGAGGGTTCAGTGGGGAGCCAGGGGGGCCCTTATCCACCCACGGCGAGCGGCGGGGCGCGGTGTCGAGCAGTAGAGGGGGGGCAGGGGTGAGCGCGCGTGCGGGGTCACTGTGGAGACGACAGAGAGGGGGGGGGTGAACAGCGCGAGGTGGGGGACGGCAGGCGGTGGGCTGGGCCGCCTGTGCTGACTTAGGCCCAAGTGGCGGTGCGCTCTTTTCTATATTTCTTTTCTTCTTTTCTCTTTTCTGTTTTCTTTTCTGTCTTTCTTTTGTCTCTGTTTTTGCAATAATGTGTGGCCTCATATTTAGTTTTGTAAAATATGTGAACTAGCCACAAAACTCCACTGTAACATCTACTAATGCCATAAAATGGTTTTGAGTTCATATCATTTCATTTGCAATTTTATAAAACTAAATGGGATTAAATATTGCTGTTTTGACACTATTAGAGTCACTTAATTTATTTATTAAATGTTGGTTACAATTTTAGCATTGTCTCTGGAATATTTGTTATTTAATGAACATTTTAGTTCCTGATTTGAACAATTTTTATTTTCCACTTTGAATTTAATTGAAGTTTGAACTAGGAGTTGAAATGCAATATGATGCAAATGATGATTATGCACTGTTAATCTAGCTGACTTGTCATTATCAAAAGTGATTACTGTGGCTAATGACATGGGGTGTTACAGTATGGTGGACTCATTTGGCACAACTTGGTTTAAGGAGTTTGGATGCACAAGTAGTATTCCCGCTTAGTACAAATGAAGGCTAGCAAATAGATTGAGAAGCGACCAGACAAGAAACAAAAACGATCATAAACAAGCATTAAACATAACTAACACCGAATAATGCACAAGTAGGATGTAATTTCATTGCATAACTATTGACTTTCGTGCTTGCATAGGGAATCACAAACATTAACACCAATATTCTTACTAAAGTATAATTACTTACCAACATGACTCACATATTATTATCTCCATATCGCAAAACTATTGCAAGGAATCAAACTTATCATATCCAATGATCTACATGAAAGTTTTTATTATATCCTTCTTGAACATCCATCACTTTGGGACTAAATTTATATATTACCATTGCTACTAACAAGCTCTCAAATAAATTTAAGTGAAGCACGAGAGCATAAGTATTTCTTCAAAAATTTCAACTCTCAAAATAATCTAAGTGAAGCATGAGAGTAAATGACAAACTACTCCAAAAAGATATAAGTGAAGATCAAATGCGTAGTTAAGTAAATAGGTAGCTATTTGAGGACTCTCTCTTATTTAAAAGTTTCATATCTAAGTATTTTATTAAAATAGAAAGCAAACCAAAATAAAATGACATTCTAAGAATATCACACATCATGTGAAGAAGCAAAAACTTAGGCTCAACCAAGGCTAACCGATAATTGTTGATGAAGAAAGGTGGGATGCCTACCGGGGCATCCCCAAGCTTAGATGCTTGAGACTTCTTGAAATGTTATCTTGGGATTCCTTGGGCATCCCCAAGCTCGAGCTTTTGCGTCTCCTTAATTCCTTTTATATCACGGTTTCCCTAAATCTTAAAAACTTCATCCACACATAACTCAGCAAGAACTTGTGAGAAAAGTTAGTATGAATCAATGCAACACCTTATCATTCTCTACTGTAAAAAATCACTAAAATTATTATTTAGCATTGCATACGGAATGTCTCTGCATATTTAATACTTCCATCCTTAAATAGAATCATTAAACAAGCAAACATATGCAAACAATGCAAACATAACAACAATCTGTCTAAACAGAACAGTCTATAAAGAGTGCAATTATCCTCATACTTCCCTAACTCCAAAAAGTGCTGAACATTTAGTACACTGTAGAAAATTTATCATAGATTGTTGTGCAAAAAAAAATCAACATTTTATCACATCCTGACTTTTCTCAAGAATTCACGCACTAGCGTGCAACTTGCTGTCTTCAAACAGCCACATATAGACTTGCAAAATAAGCATAGCAAAGGCTATACTTGACATTTTTATTGAAACAAAAGATGGAAAACATTATTCTAAATACCAGCAAGAAAATCCAAGTAAAATAAAATGATGCTCCAAGCAAAACACATATCATGTGACGAATAAAAATATAGCTCCAAGTAAGGTTACCGATAATGTTGGAGATGAAAGAGGGGATGCGTTTAGTTGCTTGGATCTTCCTTGAATATTACCTTGGGGGTGCCTTGGGAATCCCCAAGCTTAGCTTCTTGTCACTCCTTATTCTCCTCATGTCGATATCTCACCCAAAACTTGAAAACTTCAATCACCCAAAACTTAACGGAACTTCGTGAGATGGGTTAGTATGATAAAACAAATCATTCACTTGGGTACTGTCAAATACAAGATTAATAATAGTTCTCACAAAATTCCTACTGTACTCTAGAATTTCCACAATTTATATTAAGCAATATAAGCCATAGAAACCATAAAACAAGCAAACTATGCATTGCAAACAGAATCTCTAAAAAAACAGAACAGTCTGTAAAGATCTGAATTAATGTCATACTTATGTCACTCCAAAAATTCTCAAAAAATTAGTAAAACGTAGAAAATTTGTATACCCATAAACTTTAAAAAATTCAGAATTTTTTGACGCGCCAGTGATTTTTAACAATTCTGTTACTGGGCACAAAAGTTTCTGTTTTTGCACAGAATCAAGTCAACTATCATCCACACTATCCCAAACGCTTTACTTGGTACTTTATTGAAACAAAAGCTATAAAAAATGATTACTACAGTAGCCTATCATGTGAACACACAAAAACAGTAGGTATAAATGTTGGGTTGTCTCCCAACAAGCGCTTTTCTTTAATGCCTTTTTAGCTAGGCATGATGATTTCAATGATCCTCACATAAAAGATAAGAATTGAAACACAAAGAGAAAATCATGAAGCATATGACTAGCACATTTAAGTCTAACCCAATTCCTATGCATAGATGTTTTGTGAGCAAACAAGTTATGGGAACAAGAATCAACTAGCATAGGAAGGCAAAACAAGTGCAACTTCAAAACTTTCAACACATAGAGAGGAAACTTGATATTATTGAAATATGTAGAAGCATATATTCCTATCTCATAATAATTTTCAGTAGCATCATGAATGAATTCAACAATATAACTATCACACAAAGCATTATTTTCATGATCCACATACATAAAAAATTTATTACTCTCCACATAAGCAATTTTATTCTCATTCATAATAATGGGAGTATCATAGGAAACTCGAATACTATAAATTGTTTCCACATTAAAAGAGTAATGTTCAGTAAAATGATATTCAAAATTATGACAATAATTATCACTACTTTTTATAACATAAGTATCATCACAATAATCATCATAAGTAGCAACTTTGTTCTCATCATAGTCAATTGAGACCTCTTCTGGAATAGTGGAATCATTACTAAATAAAGTCATGACCTCTCCAAATCCACTTTTGCCATTATAATAAGATTCAACACCCTCCAAAATAGTGGGATAAATATTATCTAAAGTTGACACTCTTCCAAACCCAGTTTCATAAATATTGTAATCATCATAAATAGGAGGCATGCAATCATCATCACAAATTTGATCATTCAAAGTAGGGAGACTAAAAAGATCATCTTCATTAGGCATAGCATCCCCAAGCTTGGGACAAACATTAATTGCAGCAAATAAATTCTCAAACATGTCATTCTCATCAAACATAGCATCCCCAAGCTTGTGGCTTGGCATATCATAAGCATAATCACTCTCATCATTAATAGTATGAATAGCACCAATAGTATAACAATTATTATCATCATAATTTCCCAAGTTGGTGCCAAAAAGATTTTCAAGATTATAAGAAGTATCATTATCTTCCCAATCATAATCATCACAACAAGTAATAGGCATACCAAAATCATCATCAATAGTTATTTTAGACATTGTGCCATAAGACAAAGAAGCAATATCATCATCAAGTGCATCATCTTCCACAATTATTTTTGATTCATTTTCATGAGGCACAACAATAATAGGAGCAACATTATTTGGGAGAGATACCTTTTTACCTCTACTCTTTCTTCTTTTCTTCTTCTTCACCACATCATGTGTAGGTTTAATTAATTTCTCCGAGATTCTTATTGATGAGATTGGTTGAATAGGGAGCTCTTTCTCGTCACCTATTTCATCATGAGAAACAATAGGACGAAAAGTAGAAATCTTTACCCTTTCATTAGAATTCCTTTTATATTCTATTGGTTTTCCCGGCTTTCTATAGTTGGCAATATAAGAATTCTCATTGCAATTTACCATGCAAAACATATGGATTTCTTTCCAATTAGTTTCAGCATGGTCTGTGAATATGAATGCTTTAAACCAACCATTTTTATGTGACAATTCTTCACACCCCAAAAATAAACAAAGTTCATTATAAAGTTCAAGGGTGATCAAGTTATTGCAATATTTGGACACGATTTGATCATGAAAAAGCATGCATTGGAAATTAAGTTGACCAACTTTATTGCAAAGTTCACAAGTAATAGGATAAAGAGAACATAATTTTGTAGCAAATGCATCTATCACTTTGAGCAAAAAATTGGTTCTATCATGTTTATGCTTCTTACAAAATCTATCATCCCTATAAGGCATGTCTTCACAAAGGCTTTCCACTCCACAAAAATTGACATGCTTATAAGAAACATTTTTTTGATGACTTGTGCAATCATCATTAGCATTTTGGATATTCATAGAATTCATACTAATAACATTGCAATCATGCTCATCATTCATGCCAATCATTTCATTGAATTCTTCTTCTATCAATTGAGCATAATTTTCCTTTCCATCATTTTCAAGAAATACATGATAAAGATGAATAATATGAGACCACCTCAATTCCATTTTTTTTGTAGTTTTCTTTTATGAACCAAACTAGTGATAAAACAAGAAACTAAAAGATTCAATTGCAAGATCTAAAGATATACCTTCAAGCACTCACCTCCCCGACAACGGCGCCAGGAAAGAGCTTGATGTCTAATACACAACTTGTTCTTGTAGACTCGTGTTGGGCCTCCAAGCGCAGAGTTTTGTAGGACGGTAGCAATTATCCCTCAAGTGGATGACCTAAGGTTTATCAATCCGTGGGAGGCGTAGGATGAAGATGGTCTCTCTCAAATAACCCTGCAACCAAATAACAAAGAGTCTCTTGTGTCCCCAACACACCAAATACAATGGTAATTTGTATAGGTGCACTAGTTCGGCGAAGAGATGGTGATACAAGTGTAATATGGATAGTAGATATTGATTTTTGTAATAGTAACAATAAAAAACAGTAAGGTAGCAATTGATAAAACGGAGCACAAACAGTATTGCAATGCTTGAAAATGAGACCTAGGGTCCGTACTTTCGCTAGTGCAATCTCTCAACAATGCTAATATAATTGGATCATATAACCATCCACCAACATGCGATGAAGAATCACTCCAAAGTTCTTATGTAGCGGAGAACATAAGAAATTGTTTGTAGGGTACGAAACCACCTCCAAGTTATTCTTTTCGATCGATCTATCCAAGAGTTCATTCTAAAGCAACACCGATCGATATATCCAAGAGTTCCTACTAAAATAACACCATATGATACACATCATTCAACTCTAATGTCACCTAGATACTCCAATGTCACCACGAGTATCCATGAGTTGATTATATGATATGCATCAAACAATTTCATATTCATAATACTCAATCCAACATAAAGAACTTCCAAGAGTGCCCCAAGATTTCTACTGGAGAAACAAAGACGAGAACGTGCATCAACCCCTATGCATAGATTACCCCAATGTCACCTTGGGAATCTGCGAGTTGAGTGCCAAAACACATATCAAGTGAATCAATATGATACCCCATTGTCACCACGGGTATTCATAGCAAGACATACATCAAGTGTTCTCAAATTCATAAAAGTATTCAATCCGATAAGAACGAAATCTCAAAGGGAAAACTCAATTCATCACAACAAGATAGAGAGGGGAAAACACCATATGATCCAACTATATTAACAAAGCTCGCGATACATCAAGATCATGCCAACTCAAGAACACAAGAGAGAGAGAGAGATTAAACACATAGCTACTGATACAAACCCTCAGCCCCAAGGGTGGACTACTCCATCCTCATCATGGTGGCCGTCGGGATGATGAAGATGGCCACCGGTGATGATTTCCCCCTCTAGCAGGGTGCCGAAACGGGCTCTATATTGGTTTTTCATGGCTACAGAGGCTTGCGACAGTGGAACTTCTGATGTAGGGTTATTTCTGGGGGGTTTCTGTATTTATAGGATTTTTGGTGTCGGTTTCACGCGAAGATGGGCTTCGAGGTGACTACAACCCAGCTGCACACGGGCAAGGGACCATGCGCGCCGAGGTGGGTTGTGCTCACCTCCTTCACCTTCTGGTCCTCCCACAAAGCTTCTAGTGGTTCCAAAAAAATCGTCAAAAAGTTTCGTTGCATTTGGAGAACTTCTATTTCTGCACAAAAAACAACACCACGGTAGTTCTGCTGAAAACAGCGTCAGTCCGGGTTAGTTCCATTCAAATCATACCAAAACCATATAGAATTGTTGTAAACATGGCATGAATACTTCATAAATTATAGATACGTTGGAGATGTATCATCCATCCACATATCAAATTATCAAAGTAGCAAACACGAATCAAACCAACATGATGAAAGTGACTAGATGAAATTCCCGTGTGCCCTCAAGAACACTTTGATTATTATAAGAGACCGTTTTGGCCTGTCCTTTGCCACAAAAGGATTGGGCTACCTTGCTGCACTTTATTTACCGTTACCCTTACTTGCTTGTTACAAATTATCTTGCTATCAGACTATTTCAGTGCTTGGAGAAAATACCTTGCTGAAAACCACTGGTCATTTCCTTCTGCTCCTCATTGGGTTCGACACTCTTACTTATCGAAAGGACTATGATTGATCCCCTATACTTGTGGGTCATCAGCTGTCGCTTCACGATCCGGTTCTCTACCATCCTCAAAGAATTCACCTTGCAAGCCAATACGAACAACAGCCCAAACAGCGGGGTTATGACCAAGAGTATGCATTTTCATCTTATGCTCCCAACTAGCAAAATTTGTACCATCAAAGTAAGGACTTCTACGGTGATAGTTACCCTCACTAGACGCCATACTCTCCTAGGTTGTGAAACCAAGGCTATGTTCACCAAAGCAATGGAAATCAAGGCTTACAGAGACCAAGCTCTGATAGCACTTGTAGGATCGAAAGTATGTCTAGAGGGGGGGGGGTTGATTAGACTACTTGACCAAATAAAAATCTATCATTTTCCCAATTTTAGTTGTAGGCAGATTTGACCAATTATGACAAGTCAAGAAACACCCTACACATGCAAGTCTAAGAGTATAGCAGCGGAATGTAAAACATTGCACATGTAAGTAAAGGGAAGGGTTTAGAAGGAAAACGCAATGGGGGCACAAAGATTTTTGGCATGGTTCCAATAGGTGGTGCTATCGTACATCCACGTTGATGGAGACTTCAACCCACGAAGGGTAACGGTTGCGCGAGTCCACGAAGGGCTCCACCCATGAAGGGTCCACGAAGAAGCAACCTTGTCTATCCCACCATGGCCATCGCCCACGAAGAACTTGCCTCACTCGGGTAGATCTTCACGAAGTAGGCGATATCCTTGCTGACGTGGCTAGAGACGGCATCGGTATTTCCCCAAAGAGGAAGGGATGATGCAGCACAACTACGGTAAGTATTTCCCTCAGTTGTGAAACCAAGGTATCAATCCAATAGGAGAACCAAGCAACACTATGTAAATGGTACCTGCACACAAAGAACAAATACTTGCAACCCGACGCGTAAGAGGGGTTGTCAATCCCACCTCGGTAAAAAGATAGATAAATTTGTATGAGTTTGGGTAAATAGATCTAAATAAAATACGAAATAAAATAAGTAAATAAAAAGTACAGCAAGGTATTTTTGGGTTTTTGTAATAATTGATCTGAAAATAAATGTGGCAAAAAATAGATCGGAAAGCAAATATGATAAAAGATAGACTCGGGGGCCGTAGATTTCACTAGTGGCTTCTCTCGAGAAAATAACACACGGTGGGTAAACAAATTACTGTTGGGAAATTCATAGAAGAACAAATAATTATGACGATATCCAATGCAATGATCAATATATAGGCATAACGTCCAAGATTAGTAGACCGAAACGATTCTGCATCTACTACTATTACTCCACACATCGACCGCTATCCAGCATGCATCTACTGTATTAAGTTCATGGAGAAAAGGAGTAATGCAATAAGAACGATGACATGATGTAGACAAGATCTATTCAGGTAGGAATAGATCCCATCTTGTTATCATTAATGGCAACGATACATACGTGCCTCGCTACCCCTTCTGTCACTGGGTGAGGACACCGCAAGATCGAACCCATCACAAAGCACCTCTTCCCATTGCAAGAAAAATCAATCTAGTTGGCCTAACTAAACCAAAGATTCGGAGAAGAAATACGAGCCTATAAATAATCATGCATATAAGAGATCAAAGAAGACTCAAATAATATTCATGGATACAAATCTGATCATAAACTCAAACTTCAACGCATCCCAACAAACACACCGCAAAAAGTCATTACATCAAATAGATCTCCAAGAGACCATTGTATTGAGAATCAAAAAGAGACAAGAATCCATCTAGCTACTACCTACGGAGCCGTAGGTCTATGGTGAACTACTCACGCATCATCGGAGAGGCACCAATGAGGATGATGAACCACTTCGTGATCGTGTTCCCCTCCGGCAGAGTGCCGGAATAGGGCTCTAGATTGGATCTCGTGGTTCTGGAACTTACAGCAGATGGAATTGTGCTTCGTCGACTCCCCTAGGGTTTCTGGAATATTTGGGTATTTATAGAGCTAAGAGGTAGTGCAGGAGACCGTTGTGGGCCCCACAACCCACTAGGGTGCGCCCTGGTGTCTTGTGGGCCCCACGGGGCTGCCCCCAGGTGCTTCCTTGGCTCCCAAGTTGTCTTCTGGTCCAAAAAAAATCTCCAAAAGTTTCACTGCGTTTGGACTCCGTTTGATAGGGATATTCTTTAAAGTAAAAAAAAGCAAAAAACAGCAACTGGCATTGGGCACTATGTCAAGAGGTTAGTCCTAGAAAATGATATAAAGTTGCTATAAAATAATTGTAAAACATCCAAGAATGATAATATAACAGCATGGAACAATCAAAAATGATAGATACGTTGAAGACGTATCAGCATCCCCAAGCTTAATTCTTGCTCGTCCTCGAGTAGGTAAATGATAAAAACAGAATTTTTGATGTGGAATGCTGCCTAACATGTTCATCACATATTCTTTTTTTGTAGCATGGACATTTGGACTTTTAGATGGTTCAAAGCAATAGTCTATATTTGACATGAAGACTTCAATACTCAAGGATATCAACAAGCAACCATGTCTTTCAAAATATCAACACTAAAGAAAGTTATCCCTAGCCCATCATGCTCAATCATTGATCCATTCATGAAACACACTCGCATATTAGCTACATCCAATGCTCAAGTATGATCATAGTGCTCCCTAGTTGGTGCTTTATAAGAGAAGATGGAGACTCAAAATAAAAATTGCATAAAAGTAAATAGATAGGCCATTCGCAGAGGGAAGCAGAGATTTGTAGAGGTGCCAGCGCTCAAAGCTTAAATTGAGAGATAAAAATATTTTGGGAGGCATACTTTTCCCGTCAACGAAAACGACCGAGTAGTTCCCAATACTTTCCATGCTAGATACATCATAGGCGGTTCTCAAACATAAAATAAAGTTTATTCCTTTTTCCACCATACTTTCACATTCCACGGCTAGCCGTATCCACGGGTACCGTCCATACCAACACTTTCCAAGGAATTTATTATTTGACAATATAAAGTAATTTTTTTTAATTTCGGGACTGGGCATCCCTATTACCGCCGTACTCTCGTGCAATGACAAGTGAATAAACACTCATCTTGAGAATAACACATCTAGCATGGAAAAATATTGGCCACCCCCTGCCGCTTCATGAGCGGTATGTGCACACAAAAAGGAAATTCATTTTGAAAATTAGAGGTGGCACATACAAATTTACTTGGAACGGCACGGAAATACCGCATATAGTTAGGTATGATGGACTCATATGGCAAAACTGGGTTTAAGGATTTTGGATGCACAAGTAGTATTCCCATTTAGTACAAATGGAGGCTAGCAAAAAGATTGAGAAGCAACCAACCAAGAAACGAAAATTCACATAAACGAGCATTGAGCATAACTAACACCGAATAATGTACCACAGGTAGGATGTAATTTCATTGCATAACTATTGACTTTCGTGCTTGCATAGGGAATCACAAACCTTAACACCATTATTCTTACTAAAGCATAATTACTAACCAACATGACTCACATATTACTATCATCATATCTCAAAACTATTACAAAGAATCAAGTTTATTTTGTCCAATGATCTTCATGAAAGTTTTTATTATATCCCTCTTGAATATCTATCACTTTGGGACTAATTTCATATATTGCAATTGCTTTTGACAAGCTCAAACAAATTTAAGTGAAGAACATGAGCATAAAAATTTTCATCTCTCAAAATAATATAAGTGAAGCATGAAAGAATTTCTTCAAAAAATTTACTAACTGTCAAATAAATCTAAGTGAAACATGAGAGCATTTCTTCAAAAATATTAAAGCACACTATGGTCAAAAAGTTATAAGTGAAGCACTAGAGCAATTCCATAGCTCAAAAAATTTAAGTGAAGCACATAGAGCAATTCTAACAAATCATAGCATAATTTTGGCTCTCTCAAATAGGTGTGTCCAGCAAGGATACTTGTGACAAACTAAAAAGCAAAACAAGCAAAGACTCATATAATACAAGACGCTCCAAGCAAAACTCATGATATGTGACGAATAAAAATATAGCACCAATAAAATTACCGATGGTTGTTAGAAGAAAGAGTGGATGCCTTCTGGGGTGTCCCCAAGCTTAGTTGCTTGGTTCTCCTTGAATATTATCTTGGGGTGCAATGGGAATCCCCAAGCTTAGGCTCTTTTCACTCCTTATTCCTTCATCCATCAAGATCTCACCCAAAACTTGAAAACTTCAATCACACAAAACTTAACAAAACCTTCGTTAGATCCGTTAGTGGAAGAAAACAAATCTTTGCTTTAGGTACTATTGAAAACCCATTCATATTTTGTTATTGCATTATACCTACTGTATTCTAACTTTACCATGGCTTATAGCCCCCGATAAAATCCATAAATTCATTAAAATAAGCACACAATGCAACGAAAATAGAATCTGTAAAAAACAGAACAGTCTGTAAAGACTCGAATTTTACTCATACTTCTGCAACTCCAAAAATTCTGAAAAATTAGGACAACAGAGGCAATTTGTATATCAATCTTGTGTGAAAAATTCGTTGCTTTTGTGAATTTTTACAATTCTGTTACTGGACACAAAAGTTTCAGTTTTTCAACAGGACCAAATCAACTATCACCCAAAGCTATCCTAAAGGCTTTACCTGGCACAACCACTAATTAAAACACAAAAACACAATCGTAACAGTAGCATAATTGTGCAAACACTCAAGAACAGTAAGAAAAAGGCAAAAATAAATTTTATTCATTGGGTTGCCTCCCAACAAGCGCTATCGTTTAGGTAGGCATAATGCATAGATTCAAGTATTGTCATCTTTGGTTTTTGCCACCTTTGGGAGGGCTTTCTCAAACCCGGGAGGCTCTTTACGCTTCCCAATATTCTCAGAAAAAGAGACCATTTTGAGATCTAAAATATTCAAACGCTTATTGCAAAGAGTAATCAAAGTATTCATGCGATTGAGGTTTCCACTAATATGTTTGAGGGGTTCATTATATTTTTGCATCTCGACCAAATTTTTATGTAGATCACCCAATTTGTCTAATATTTGAACCCCTTCTTGTGTAAAAGAAAATCCCTTTTTTGGTGGTGGAACTCCCAATATCCCTTCTATTATTTCATAGGCAACATTAGCATCAATCTCAATAAAAATCCCTTTAGCGGCAAAATCCAAAAGTTTTCTGTGGTGCATAGCCAATCCTATATAAAAATTACGAAGCAAAATCTTTGCATCTCCCTTTATGTTACAGATGCAGTAGGATTCCAATAACCTATACCAAGCATCTTTCAAATTTTCGCCTTGTTTTTGTTTGAAATATAGAACTTCAAAATCTGGTGACAAAGGAGGGGTAGTCATGCTAGTCATAACAAAAAAGGGTAGGCAAATAAGATCACACGCGAACAAAAAATCTGACAAGAAAAAGGCAAACGAAAAGAAGGCGAATAAAAAGGCAAATTTTTGTGGAGTGGGGGAGATGAAAACGAGAGGCAAATGGCAAATAATGTAAATTGCAAGGAGATGAGATTTGTGATTAGGAACCTGGTAGATGTTGATGATGTCTCCCTGGCAACGGCGCTAGAAATTCTTTGACGGTAGCTTGAATCTGCGTTGGTATTTCCCCAAAGAGGAAGGGATAATGCAGCACAGCTACGACAAGTATTTCCCTCAGTTATGAAACCAAGGTTATCAATCCAGTAGGAGAACCAAGCAACACTATGTAAACGGTACCTGCACACAAAGAACAAATACTTGCAACCCAACACGTAAGAGGGGTTGTCAATCCCTTCACGGTAAAAAGATAGATTAAATTGTATGAGATTAGATAAATAGATCTTACTAAAACACAAAATAAAATAAGTAAATAAAAAGTGCAGCAAGGTATTTTTGGGTTTTTAATATAATAGATCTGAAAACAATATGATAAAAGATAGACCCGGGGGCCGTAGATTTCACTAGTGGCTTCTCTCGAGAAAATAGCATACGGTGGGTAAACAAATTTCTATTGGGATATTGATAGGAGAGCAAATAATTATGACGATATCCAAGGCAATGATCATGTATATAGGCTTCACATCCAAGATTAGTAGACCGACTCCTGCCTGCATCTACTACTATTAATCCACACATCGACCGCTATCCAGCATGCATCTAGTGTATTAAGTTCATGTAGAAACGGAGTAATGCAATAAAAACGATGACATCATGTAGACAAGATCTATTCATGTAGGAATAGACCCTATCTTTTTATCCTTAATAGAAACGATACATGCGTGCCTCGCTACCCTTTCTGTCACTGGGTGAGGACACCGCAAGATCGAACCCATCACAAAGCACCTCTTCCCATTGCAAGAAAAATCGATCTAGTTGGCCTAATTAAACCAAATATTCGCAGAAGAAATACGAGGCTATAACAATCATGCATATAAGAGATCAAAGAAAACTCAAATAATATTCATAGATAGATCTGATCATAAACTCGCACTTCATCGGATCCCAACAAACACACCGCAAAAAGTCATTACATCAAATAGATCTCCAAGAACATCGAGGAGAACATTGTATTGAGAATCAAAAGGAGAGAAGAAGCCATCTAGCTACTGCCTATGGACCCGTAGGTCTATGGTGAACTACTCACGCATCATTGGAGGAGCACCAATGAGGATGATGAACCCCTCCGTGATCGTGTTCCCCTCCGGCAGAGTACCAGAATAGGGCTCTAGATTGGATCTCGTGGTTCTGGAATTTGCGGCGACTGGAATTGTGTTTCGTCGACTCCCCTAGAGTTTCTGGAATATTTGGGAATTTATAGAGCTGAGAGGCGATGGAAAGGACTCCCGTGGGCCCCACCACCCACCTTGGCGCGCCAGGGGCCTCTGGCGCGCCCTGGTGGGTTGTGGGCCCCACGAGCCTCCCCTCTGGTGCTTCCTTGGCTCCCAGGTTGTCTTCTGGTCCAAAAAAATCTCCAAAAAGTTTCGTAGCATTTGGACTTCGTTTGGTACTGATATTCTGCAAAGTAAAAATACAAGCAAAAAACAACAACTGGCACTGGGCACTATGTCAATAGGTTAGTCCCGAAAAATGATATAAAGTTGCTATAAAATGAAGGTAAAACATCCAAGAATGATAGTATAACAGCATGGAACAATAAAAAATTATAGATACGTTGGAGACGTACCAATTATTTCATCAGCCGGTTTGAATGAGATGGACTTCGGCCGTTTGTCGAGGACGACATCGTCTCGGTCGACTCCGGCTCGTAGTGTTGTCAGTTCTTCGGCCGCGAGGGCTTCGGACAAAGATTCGAGGGCGAATGATGTTGTTTTATTCTCGGCTTTGAGTGCTCTGTCTGGGTCACTTGAGACAGTGATTATTCCGTTTGGGCCCGGCATTTTGAGCTTCATGTAGCCGTAATGTGGTACCGCTTGGAATTTAGAAAAGGCATCCCGTCCCAGAAGGGCGTGATACCCGCTCCTGAAAGGGGCGATGTGGAGCGTAATTTCTTCGGAACGGTAGTTGTCCGGTGTTCCGAAGACCACATCGAGGGTTATTTTTCCACTACAGCGTGCCTCTCACCCGGGTATTATTCCTTTAAAGGTGGCGCCACTCTGTTCTATGCATGATTTGTCGATGTGCATTCGATCCAGGATGTCTGCATATATCAGATTTAGGCTGCTGCCTCCGTCCATAAGTACCTTCCAGAGACGGCAGTTGCCCACTGTGGGGTCAAGGACCAGTGCGGCGGGACACCTGTTCGGGGTCGACCTCGGCTGATCATTATGGTCAAAGGTGATCGGCGGGTCTATCCACGCTCCCCGTGTTTGGCAATTGCCTAATAGAATTAATTTCCCGCAGGGCCTGCTTACGCTAATTGCTGGACGTGAATGTCACGTAAATCATCATGACCTCGTTTTCATCCGAGGTCTCTTCTGCGTTCTGGGGGGGGGGGGGGGGTGCCCGCAAGAAGGGCGGGTCCTCCTTTAGCCACTTGTCTTGTTACCCAATAGTCGCGAAGGCTATGGTCGGGCAGGAGTTAAGCAGAAGAGCGTGTATCGAGCATGGTTTATCCAGGAGGCCATCCAGGGTAGTCCCGGAGTGACCTGTGGCTTTTTTCTTCTTCCAATGTTGCTCAGCTAGTGTGTTCTATTTGCTAGACTTGCGCCGAGGTGCAGGTCTGTCGCATTTTGGGTTGTACTCACAGATCGAATCTGTATCCACCTGCCAAGCATCTTCGATGGCGCAAAATTTGGATACCAGATCGGATAGTTCCGAGCATGTCTAGATGCAGTGGCGAGCGAGGACGTTCGAGACGCCTTTATCCTTGCATCCATGCTGGTAGGTTGTTATAATATCCGAGTCCTGGTAGGTTGGTATCTTGTTATTGACGGACAAGAATCTAGCCCAGAACTGTCTGATTGACTCGTCGGGGAGTTACTGAACGCATGCCAAATCCTAGACATCCGGAGGGCCGGAATTATCGGGACGGTACTCGATGTGGGAGGTGGGTGGGTAAGTTTCGATCTCTACGGATCGCGGGCCCAAAGCCCTAATATCCTTACCTTGTGTCAGATCTCTGGTCATAAGATTGGCCAAGCTGATCAGATGATCGGTCTTGTCGGCTTCCTCTTGCCGTCCCTCGTTTGAGTTGCTTTCTAAGAAGTACCTCAGCCCCTCGTCTTTGAAGGAGGGCTCGGTGGGGGCCGGAGAGGGGTCACGGATCACTTCAAGCTTGTGAAGGAGAAAAGGAGTTTCCACGTCGGGAGCTCCGGGCGTGGGAATTACGCCCGTGAATTCAGAGTCGTTAAACGACGATTCCATCGGTCCTTCCATCGATGGCACAACGGAACTCTCAATGAAAGCACCAGTGTCGGTGTAAAAACCGTCTGACCTCCGGGTAGGGGGTCTCGAGCTGTGGATCTTGAACATATGGTAACTAGAACAGGGGAGACAATATTTACCCAGGTTCGGGCCCTCTTGATGGAGGTAAAACCCTACGTCCGGCTCTTGTTTGTATTTATGGAAATATTACAAGTGCAGAGTTGATCTACCTCGAGACATTCTGATGTGTTCTAACTCTAGGGCTAGGAGAATGAGATTGCGTTGATGTCCTTTCTACAGGCTAAACCCCTCGGCTTATATATACGCCTAGTAGGTTATCTAGGGTTACAAGGTCGGTATCCTGACGTGGAGGCGGTGGAAGAGGTCTTGGCGTATACGGCAAGTCTTCGATAGACGTGGTATTGATCCTCCGCGTGCGGCCTCCGGAGTCGATCTTGTGAAGAATGAGCGCCCTTCGGCCCAACCCGAAGTGCATGGATGGGCTAGGTTTGTATCCCCTAGCCCAGGACACCGTCAAGCGGCAACCTTGAAATGTCCAAGTTTAGAAGTACGACATGGACCAAAATTTGTCATACATATTTGGTTTGTCAAATTGCCAACCTGAAAGCGGCAACCTTGAAACGTCCAAGTTTAGAAGTACGACATGGACCAAAATTTGTCATACATATTTGGTTTGTCAAATTGCAAACCTGAAAGTACACGTAAGGCCCATACACCGGGATGGAGGGAGTACTGATGATACAATATCCATTCCAAAGTGTGATTTACTCTTTGTTTAGTTAATCAATATATCCGATTATTTACTAAAAACAGTGTTAGCAAAATAACCTAGCATTAACACTTAAATTAAGTTCGGCTTACCTGTCTAAAATTTGGTAAAGTGTATCAGTGAACGAGACATGCATTTTACTAACTACACATGCGTAGATATCTAGCTAGGTTAGTGAACGATCAATTACACAGATATAGTGAAAAAAACATGTGCAAACCGTACATTCACATATAGTTAGCAGCCAACAGGTTGAGCACAAAACACAGGGGGTAGCAAGTGCGTAGTACACATGCATGCATAGTGTAGACAAAGCAAATGATAAGGCAAGCAAAAGTTCAACTGCCAATGTTATATATATGTCCATTACGACTACCCACTAATTAAATTGCCCACTGTTAGAAGCAAACACTTGCAATTGATAATCGTTTCCATGTAGGGGGTTATTGCAACACAAAGCATCAAATGAGCTAGGCAAAAGAAATGCTCATCTTATAATCCTAGAGGGAAACTATCTAGAATATCATTTCCATGGAGAACCTCGACAAATTCCCGGCACATGAAATTAACGGATTTTAAGGAGGTTGCAACATTTAGTCGGTGCATGGATCGGATGCAGTACTCCATCTTCATCATACAACAAAAATATATGTATCATGCAGAGTCAAGCATGCAATAAACAGTCAAACGTGCAGGCACCGCCCTAATTCCCCGGCTCAAAATTTGATCATGCAAAAGATTCTTGCCTGCCAAATTAAACCACTCCATGATTCATTGTACTTCTTCTCCTAGTATTAACAAATGCATTGAGTATATGTAGTTGAGTAGTTCAAGCCGGAATCCAAGAAACTTTGATACAGTGGGCGACATGGACAGTACTTGAGTAAATATTTTTCCAAGACAGGCATCAAGACTGAAATTATGTTCAAACTGACCTTACGGTTAGCTTACATCTCGGCATAGTTTAATTTGGAAACAAGGCATGCACACTTGTTTTTCACCGCGAATTCAAAAGATTCTTTTGGGGATTATTCTAGCTTGGGATTGTAGGAGGTTGCAGGAACATAGGGTACCTTTGCTTGGTGATAGTCAAACGCATGGACATGGTGGTCGAAATTTCGGTGCAATTGGATGTGTATAGGTTGTGGCAGTATTGTCAGGGAATCCAATTTGATGCTACTTCTTAAACTTAATTAGTTTAGCAAATCGAGGCTGGTTAGTCAGTTACTGATCAAAGGGGGGATTAGTTCACTGAACATGAGACTGCAAATATCTTTGCAAAGATTGCTTGATGGTGGCAATGTATAAGAAATGTCATGGTAGGAACAAAGTTGAGGCAGACAAATGTGGCTTTACTGATCTTAGGAACATCTACTGATCTGCACTTTGATGGGTCTTATCCAGAGATCCTTTACATGACTATTCTACTAGACATTTTGACTTACACAATTGCACAACAGTATAAATCGCACTAGTCAAACCTTCGGGTTTTTTGACATGAATTTACATTGCATAAATGCACAAAAACTTTATTTCATTTTTGCAAAAGAAAGATGATTGCAATAAATAAAGATTATTTTTTCAGGATTTCCTCACGCTGAGCCCAGCATTCATGATATCCCGTAGGCCAAATTCAACTTATTTGATAATCTACCTCAACTAGGGACCACCTTTGCTGCCACCAGTAAAATGAATATACAAGCATTGGTTAGTTAAAGGAGCAGCACCATCACTGCAGTTCACAATACTTTGCAGTTTCCATAGAAAAAGAAAAGGTGAAGTGGTTAACAGTGCACTTTGCAAGGGAACTTTTGGACTAATTAAACAAGCTCCCCTACCACTAGGGCCTGCTTTGCATAGGCAAAAGAAGCAAGGGCAGGGAAAAGAAGAAACAAAAGGTAGTGGAGAGAGATGCAGGTATATGATGAGGAGCATGCAATAGACAAGTGCCATATACTCCATGTTACATTGTTCCATACATATCTTATTATTGGGGAGAAGGGAGGAGACAGTTTTGTATTAGCCAAAGATGCTCCCCCAAGATCTCTACTGATAACATCCTAATCATGGCATTGGCGCCCTATTTATTTTATTTATTTAATCAAGCTAATTTCATCAGTGCTGTTTGAACCTTTCTAGATGACAGGTCCGGGTACCCGGCGCTAGACCCGGATCCATGCCAGGCTCAACCGGCTTATAAGGTCTTCACTCCTTATGCTAACTATACATTTTGAGGATAATTGATGGGGTCCAATTAGTAATGTACAGGTACAGTTATCACGTACCGGGCTATCGGGTCAAGTGCAGTAGTCCAGCAACGACCCGACCCGCTGGCACCCGAGAATCTCTAGTGGTACGCCTAGTGGAGCCGCGTGGGTCCCACCGGGTCGGCCCGCCCTGTCGCGGGTCGCCGCCGGCAAGGCCCCCATGGCTGCACCCCACCCCGCAACCACCCCAGCTACCTGTGGTAAGTGTGTGGACGCCGCACATGCGCGTGGCCTGGGCTGTGGGCTGTGGCACGTACGTGTGCGTGCATGTGGACGCATGTGGAGTTGGAGCCTCCCTCACACGGGCGCGCCACACGCCCGCCTATCTCGCCTCGTCGCATGGCTCTATAAAACATTTCCATGGAGAACCTCCACAGCTCACAAACCCTCACAACTCACCTACAGCCAGCCGAGACGAACGACTTGCAAGTTGTAACCACCTCTAGCCGGTAGACAAGTACCTCATCGCCGGCGACAGGAACTAATGGCGGCTGCCATGAGATACGTGCATGCCGACGTGGAGAACCTCAAGGCGACGGAGCTGAGGCTCGGCCTGCCGGGCGTCGAGGAGAGCGACAAGATGCCGTCGCCGCCGTCCACTCCTAGGGCCGGCAGCAAGCGCGCCCTCGCCGGGGAGCACCGCGAGGAGGAGCCCAAGACCGCGCCCCCGGCCGCCAAGGCTCAGGTGGTTGGGTGGCCGCCGGTGAGGTCCTACAGGAAGAGCTGCTTCCAGCAGGCGAGCAGCAAGACCAAGGCGGCCGCGCCAGCACCTGTGGTGGCGAAGCAGGAGGAGGCTGCCGTTGCGGCTGCGGCGCCCGCCGCCGCAGCCGCGGGAGGATCACTGTACGTGAAAGTGAGCATGGACGGCGCCCCCTACCTGAGGAAGATCGACCTCAAGATGTACAAGGGCTACCGCGAGCTCAGGGAGGCCCTGGAGGCCATGTTCCTCGGCCTCTCCGGCGACGCAGGCAGCGTGAACCCGTCGGACTTCGCCGTGACCTACGAGGACAAGGATGGCGACCTCATGCTCGTCGGCGACGTGCCCTTCGGGTAAGTTCATGCATCCAAGATGGAGTACATATGATTTGGTTTGGTTGGAGTTTGAAATCTCAGTACGGTGTCTTATGATTTTTTTTTTTTTTTTGTCGATTTGCAGGATGTTCATGAGCACTTGCAAGAGGATGAGGATCATGAAGGGATCCGAAGCAAGAGGCCTAGGATCATCAAAGGAGTGAAATGGAATCTATCTACGAAGAACACGCAACATGCCATGGGTGCATGTGTGCAACATGGAGGAATTCTTTTGTTCTTTTGGGCATGTTGTCGACTCATCTACCACACTGCTACTCTTCAAGGCAAAGACGCAAGCTGATTCGAGTGGAGTTTTATTTTGTTTTTGTTTTTAAATAGGTGTTAGCAACACAAAAGGAGTGGAGATCAGTTCGAGTTGAATCGGATCTCCATGTGTGTTTGTACAAAGAAAACAGCTTTCTTTCCGTGTTAAGCCATGTCAATGGTTGGTTGATGTCTCCCCTTGAGTTTGGTTATAACAAAGGTTGCAAGAAAATTTCATTCGGTGGCATCAACTATTTGCAATCATCTCAATGCATACTAAGCATGAACTGGACTCACTTAATCACCAAAATGCTGCAAAAAAGAGACCAAAATGTTACACAGACACGCGTGTCCTCTCAGCATCAATTACTTGCAAAAAAGATGGTTAAGCAAGCAAGGCTCCAAAATTTAAAATGAGACAAATCTTGCTAGCAAGATCCAAATGAATGATGTGAACACAGGTATGGGGAATGCGTCCAATTTCTTTTCCTTTCTCTTTTACCGAGTCCTTTGTCCGGGCAAATTTATTTACACGTGCAGTGGAGATGAACAGGAACAAGATTGGGCCACATGCATGATCCACTTGTCAAAGTGGTGACAAAAGGGCAGAGTTAATTAGCCAGCCCGGATGAAACAGTTAACCAGGGCTGGTCAAGACTCAAGAGACAGACTCTCCTCCTTGATGAGTAGTGCTAAATCTGGGTGTCTGCACTGCTGCTCCCATTCATTCATTCAGGAGTAACATGCACCGGCCGGCCGGCCGACAGGGTACATGTGGTGCACATGAGTCTCGAGGTTGTGGTCAAGACTCGTTAAGATGGAGAGCATCCAAAGCAACTCAAGAGTTGTATGTAGCCTAACACAGGAATTACTGTCAGGAGTGGCGGAGCTTAACGAGGGCCAATAGCACTATTTGAGCAAAATTTACAGTACTACACTAAATTAGCCCCCTCAACTCTATTGAACACTCATTTAGCCCCATCTTAAATCGCGTTGGATCTCCGCCATTGACTGTCAGGGGACGTTTTAAAATTGGGTTTTTATCATTTATGCCACTAGTTGTGTCTCATTACTCAGTTTTCATTAGAAGTTACAACTACTCAAAAATGCTATCGATCCGTGAACTGCTTGCTCAAAAATGCCATTAGATATCTCAAAAATGCATCGTTCCATTAGATGTTTGCTCAAAAATACCATTAGACATTGTTATTTTCACGTCAAACCCGTTGACCATGTTATAAGACAAAAATAAGCCTAGACCCACATGTCGGTTCTCTCTATCTCATAATGATAAATGTGGCCCCACTTGTCAAGAGTAACCAAGCGAATAATTTTACAGAAAAATAAGAACGCTGTTGGGATCAAGTAGGCCCCACACTTTATTGTAGTGAGATAGAGGAAGAGCTGGCATGTTGGTCCATAGGTATTTATGTCATTATAACATGGCAAAAGAGATTTGAGATCACAATAATGGTGTCCAGTGGCATTTTTGCACATGTGTCTAACGAAGCGATGGCATTTTTGAGCGGTTGAAATTTCTAGTGGCAAAACTGAGTAGTGGGATACAACCGGTGGCATAAATGATAAAAACCCTTTAAAATTCGCATGTAATCAATTTATATTCCTTGACTAAAATTAGTCATATTTATCATGAAATTATTTCATACATTTTACTGGTATTCATATGAAAAATACATTTTACTGGTATTCATATGAAAAATAATAATGGTCAAAGCTGCATGTTGGACACGGCCTGGCATCCAGAACGAGGCCAACTTGTGAACACAGAGGGCATAAATCTTGTGAGATGCTGCGGTGGTTCGGGTACTGGAGCACCATAGTGGCCGGAGAAAACGGTAGGGTCTAGGAGATGTGATTGTGAAGCAGACGCAGCACAGCGAGAAGATGAGATGCAGGGTCCTTGTCTTGGCGCAGACGGATCTCTTCCTAATTTCCTGCATGATTAATTCCCGCTGTTAGGTTCAACCAGAGCTGGGTATCAGGGTATTTATTTCTGCAGCTTGCTTGTCTGCCTGCCTGCCTGCTAGCTATACAGACAGAGGTTAGTGCAAGGCCACAGGCTGGATGATGCTGATGCGGAGGCTTCTTATTCTGCTCGTTGTGTTGAGTTGTGTTGTTGCGAACATATGTGTTGGCAGCTAATTCAGTTGGTCTCTCTGATGGGCTCTCAGCTGACCATGGATAGTGCAACTTGTAAGGGAAATAAAATCAGGATCCGCAACCATCTTGCGTTAGTTTAGCATGCCAAGAATCTATTTGGGGTGTTCTCAATTATCATTGTGTTATTACTGGGAACTATAATGTAACTTAAATGATAAGACTTAATGTAACCAGTATTGGAAAAGGACATGATTAGGTGTGTGTGTGTGTGTCCATCATTTAGAATTGTCACTTCTTCTCTTCGAAATTTTTACTGAATGCAAATAAAGCATCAAGAGAATACAAATACAAAGAGCACATATCCAACCTCTGCATAGTTAGGATGCAAACAGCCAACACGATCACACACACAAGCATAAAACACGTCGGCAAATAATAAAGACATAAAATACGAAAGTTACGCCGGAGCGAGGAAAAAGAGAAAACCCATAAGCGAGGGAAAAGAGAAAACCTAGAAGCGATCACAAACTACAACAATGACATGTTGGGCCACGCTAGGTGCATAGTCTGCAATATAATTTTTTTCTATGCATAGATCTACCAGGAACATGCTATGGGAGATAGATCACGAGATCATACCACTCAATGTGCAGTGCAGCGGAAGTAGAGTTGATGTAGTGCGTAGCCGGAGTCATCTCCTCCTCGTCACCGATCTCCCTCAAACAGAGTTGCTGAATCCCTCGAACAAGTTCGCCGGAGTAGTGCAGGCGCACTGCCTCTAACTGTATCCGCGCGTGCGGTGAGGAACGCCGGGCGGCAGACTGCTAGGTCTGATCGCATGACCTAGACGTGCTGGGCAGCTAATTGCAACACATGCTAAGCCCTAACTTTTGCAACGGAATGATTATCTGATAGTGATGCAGTACCCCCACTATATATAGGCATCCACTACGGCTCAACACATGGGCCCCGTGTGGATCCTAAAGCCCAAAGCCCGTTCAACCCAGATCCAAGTCCATGTCGGATCACACCCAAACGGTGAAGTCGGATCCGGCCTCACAAATTCCTTTCCTTAAGCGCGCGATCCCTTAGGTTCAAGTCGACTTGGTCGCAGGTGATGACATCCCACATGCTCAGTTGGTAGTGTCTTCTAGCAAAAATTGCCAACCACCAAGTAGACAATGAAGCTGGTTTGGTGAACCTGTACAATGTGTCCTTCTGTTACTTTTGCCTCACAATACATGTTGCTGGGCTCAGGGCAAATCGGTCACCCTTGTTCCAGCCCGACCTCTTTCTCGTTCTAGTGATACTGACCTCAAAACTGGATTATATCATTTGTTCCAAAAATAACACGTCTACACCACAATATCAGTGTCAGAGAACTATATATTCAGAGTTTTTTGTTCAAACTAGAAAATGCACGCTTCACAAACCTTGTCTTGATGATCTTCAAGCTAGAAAATGCACGCTCATCACTAGCGGTGGAAACTGGGAGAGTAACAAGTAAACTAATCAATCTGTCAACCAAGTTGTAGATCCTACATCGGCTCGTCACAACAAGGCACAAACAAAGTGCAGTTAAAATTGAAGTGTTCTTCAAATCTTTACTATTGGAAGCATCCACAGCAAAATGATTAAGTTGGTGCTCTAGTCCAGTCATATCTTGTTGTGTGAAATCTGCTGGATAGTACTTCTCAACCATTTTGCATATATCTTTAGGACTAAAAGAAGCAAATCCATCCTTTGGCACCAAAGTAGCACTTATGGATAGAAGAGCCGGCACATTCTCATTGAACTTTAGATTTAATTCATTTAGCTGGCTGTCCAATGTTGCTCGAAATATCTCCACTCAAAAGTAATGCTCATTTGTAAAATAATCAGGTTGATGATGAGCATGACCACTACAAAAAATATATTTCTCCTCCATGTCTGGAATGTCAATGGCATGCTCTGCATAAAACTTGCAAACCTAGAGGAAAATAATTCCCAACAATCATCTGATCACATTCGTTCAAGAAGTGTTTTGTGCATAACAGAAAACGAATGGCATTTACTATGTCTTGTGATTCCTTTTGTAAAGCTTTGCCAAGCTCTTCACTGATTCCCAATATTTTCTCATCATACATAGGAAAAATACAAACTCAAATGATGTCAAGTAGTTAAAGGTGGTATCTCCATCAAGTTGTTGAAGGTTGATATGTGATTGCTTCATATAGCTTGACAATCTCTCACTTCATTGTTGTGCCGTGAGCAAGGTCCAGATCCAATATGAGCCAAGAATTTACACTTCTTGCAATTATTAACTCTCTTCCATCCATCAAAACCTTTTGATGTGAACACATCAGAACCACTTTTTTGTATTTTCTTACTGCAAAGAAAGCAACGTAAAAAAATGCACAACTTTTACTCTTAGAGTACTCCAACCACGATGAAAAATCCTTCAACCAACTGAATTGAAAACGTCTTTGATATCCTTGTGGTCCATATGGCTTGTAAATCTCCAGTTTAGGCTGCATGCGATCTAATTGTAGATATGGTCTTCGCACCTCATCTCCCACATTTTCTGGGTATTGCCAAATTTGTGGGTGTTCCCAGTGTCTCGCTCAGAAACTCAATAACTCGAAATATGATAGGTTCATTTGTTGGCCACTCTGTCTCTTCATTTTTATTTGGTTGCTCTTGTTTCGCTTCAACCAATGCCAACTGTGGAATTCAGGTTCAGAAGTTGAAGTACCTTCATCATTTGAAAGATTTCTTTTTTCTTTTGTAATATGAATCCATGATTTATCTTGAACCAACGCAGCGGCCATCAACCTATAGTTTACAGCAACATCAAAAACAATATCTTTGAAGTAAACAGTCAAATAATCTCCAATCAGCAAAGGAGACAACAAGAGAAATTAACCCTTGACATTTCACGTTTGCGTACCTTGCCTAATGCCTATAGTCTGCTCAATTTAGCGCTCCACTGTTGACTGTGCCGTGCTCTTCCTCTCATCCCGTGTGACCCACTGACCCAGTTTGCAACTTGGAGAGAAATTGCCGCCACAATCAGAAATCAAAGTTGTAGCAATCATATATGCTGGCTTGAACACACCAAAAAATAAAGAAAGGGCTAGATAATGGGGATTTGGGGGAAGGAAGAATACCTAGCAAAGTCGCCATGAGAAATTGGGGAACGAGTCAACGAGAGGAGAAGATGGGATACCAGCCATGGGACTCATGTGCAGAACAGAGGAGATGATGATGAGCCGCGTGCCCAGATCAGCCTACCACAACAAAAGCTCATGGGCTAGATAGACAGAATACACCATGGTAAAAAATTGCACTTTTGGAAGACTAGGCCATTGCCAAGTATGGTCTACCCACTGGTACAGCGAGGTGCTATACAAACGGTTTTTAACCCCTTTCCGCAACGGTGTTTTGAATCGTCGCCAAGTGAGTGACTGCGATAGGGGGGGTCCTTCCCACACGACCCAGAAACCGTCGGGGATAGACCCTCCGATCACACACGCTCGGCAAAGTGAGGTCGTGTGCGACGGGCGAGCGATCAAATACGGTTATACATACAGTTGTGCTAAAAAATACAATTGTACAGGCCAAATCGTTTCCGGTCGTAAGTACATCCACTACAAAAAAATACACTTCTGTGATGATACGTGTTTGTCATAGTAGGTCACGTTTTCTGTCATGCATGTACATCCATGACGATTTTATGATAGAATCAAGATAGTCATACCTGTGCTGTCGTAGAAGTGTTCTATGACATTACCAAAATTATCATCACGGAAGTGTCCACTTCCATGACGATAAATCGCGCGTCATGGAAGTGTTTTCGTCAAGGGTAACCGACACGTGGCATCCACCATAACGGGTCGCCGTTAAGCTATCGGGTTCTGGTTTGGATCCGATAACCCGTTAACAGCCCTGACCAGTGGGGATTTTCCACGTGTAAAATTCTCATTCGCCGGAGTATCCACGTGTCAGCCCAGTGCCGGGACAGATGTGATCCAGCGAATGGACGAGACGCGCCTATGATACATCGACACGTGGCATGGCCCAACAGTGGCCCATTCAGGTCAAAAGGCCGGCCCGTTTGACTTAGTCAAAAGGTAGCGGCCCGGCCCACCGAAGGCCTGTTAACGGCCTGTTCGCATATAGCCCATTTACAGCCCGCTAACTCATGACCCGTTATAGACTATCCAAATTAGGCTCAGTAGCGCCATATGGGCCGTCCAATATGATTCCAGCCCGTTGTAACTTCCGGCCCATGTATGGCCCATGAAGTCTTTTGGCCCATATGAGGCCCTTTCTAAATCTTGGCCCATAAAAGGCCCGTGGTGAAACTGGCCCATAATGAACAGTATATAACTTTATACCCATTAACGGCCCATTATTCCATTGGGCTGTTTCAGCCCGTGTTATCTTTCGGACTTCTAAGGGCCCATTTATTATTGGGCTCATTTCCGGCATTCGATTACTTACGGTCCGTTACTGGCCTGTTCCGCTTGTGGGCCAAATTCAGCCCGTGGTTAAACTCGGCCCGTCTGTGGCCCTTTAATCCGTTGGGCCGTTTTCATGGCATTATCAAATATGGCCCATTAACGACCCGTTATGCCTGCCGTTGGAATTAAGCCCGTTGTACACATGGGCCTGTTAACGGCTCATAAACAGACGATTCCCATTATAGCCCGTTTACGGCCCATATTGCGGTCTGTTAATTGTCCACGAAAGTACGGCCCATGTTTGGCCAATCGATCATACGGCCCATAGAAGTCCCATTGAACCTACGGCCCGTAGAAGGCCCATGGATCATACGGACCTTAGGAGGCCCACTACAGCAGGCAGCAGGACCATGGTTACAACGGTCAGTATGTTGCCCATGTTTACTGTGGCCTAGTTCTAAATAAAAAGGTTACCGTGGAAAAAGAACTGCAGCGACAACCAGCAAAAAAATAAACAAGGCAATAAGGAAATAAATAAGCAAGCAACTTACGCTAGGCTATTACGGCTATTACAAATATTACATCCACTGGGCATCAAAGTTCGCCACCAGTGCAAATATAGTGAACAAAGCAGCATATTACATACACTGGGCGTCTAAATTGGCCATCAGTGAAAATAAACGCGGCAGCAAAACAAGTCCAGAACTGAAACCACTTCAGAAGAGCTCAAGAAACGATATCTTGGATACCCACCATGTTGGCAATAAGCTTAGCAAGCTTATTAGTTTTCTCTTTTTTGGTGCTAAAATCGTCCAGCGCTTGCTGTTGCACCAGAAAGTATGCATCTGAATTCTGTAGGGACTTCCTCAATCCTTTGGCTTCTTGCCGCAACACAGCTGACTAATGCCTTTCAGCTTATAGCTGAGACTAAAGAAGCCGAAGTGATTCAGGCAGCGAGTTCAAAGAGCTTGTGCCAGCGGTAGTGGCCAGTAACTCGAACACTACATCAACGCAGGACTTTGGGGTTGTCTCACTATCTACAAGATAGTTTTTATCACCTTTCTTGGAGACCAACAGGGCTGTCTCACTATCTTGAACCTTATCTACATTACTTTCTCTAACATTGCATAATGGGGTGCTCTTCTCCAATATTCTGTTCACATTCTACAAGAGAAACAAGCAGACACATCACAGGCTTAGCATGTAGTATATGAAACTCATTTTGATAAACCGGTTCAGTACTAAGGTGGACAGGATAACAGCATGAAACAAACATATATCTATGTACTATGGTCACTGTATTGTCCATATCATTCTAGTTTATGTTGCCAAATCAAGATAGAGACATAGTTCAAATCATATATTTTTAAGACACAGTAGCATAGACAGAATATAAGTGTGGGAAACTACACAACACTGGCAACACTTGTAATGTGCATGACAAGAGAACATAACTGTTTATACAACTGAAACTAAAATCAACATAGAGCAAGAAGTTAGAACAACAATCCAGTTAAAGAAATAGGTTTAAAATATATCTGTTGTGCCATTGGAGTTTCAATTGGATCCTTCAAATTCGAAATTAGTTGGTATGAGTAAATACAGTGATGCAAGTGCAAAGGAGTATAGACCATAGCTACAGAATCTGACCTGAGAACAGTTGCTCTTCTGCTTTAAACATGGAGTTTGGGTTCGCTGTGGTGGTCTTCGTGCTTTGGGTACTGGAATTGCTTTACAAACTGCTCGTGTGGGGGTACTCTGTGGTGGACATGGTGCTGTGTCAACTAGAAGTGGGTTACTATCCACTGGGGTTGGGGTTAGATGGGGTGTAGCTGGTTCTCTGTCCAACGGTGTAAGTGTATAATCTGAAAGGGTCTCGATTATGTGTGGTGGGGCTAGTTCGTGGGCTAGTACAACCATGGTTCTATCTGCATCGACGGGTAGCACCGTCTTTTGTGAAGAACGTGTTTTTACTCCCGTAGATACTGTCATCACCCCCTCCAATTCAAATGGCTGATAAACAAGAAAAGAAATTGAAAGTACAGACATTGTATGATAGACAGATGTGGTAATTCACATATATGTTGTATAACCAAATAGGACAGCATGACACAATTTCACATATATGATGGCTAACTAAACAGGATAGCATGACACAGTTTTAGATATATGATGGATAACTTAACAGGATATAATGGCATACTTCAACATATGATGAGTATCTAAACAGGATGACATGACAAAACTATATGATGTCTTTCTAAAATAGGTTGGGATGAAATAATTCACATACATGTTGTCTAAGTATACAGGATGGCATGATATAATTCACATAATTGATTCATATACTAAGCAGCTGGCACTCGCATGTATGATCTCTAAACTAAGCAGATGGCATTGAATATTGTGTATATGATGTCTAAACTAAGCAATGCAAGACACCATATGCATGATATGAGAAATATAAGCATTGCAAGTTAGAGCATACACCTCAGGTGGGATATAGGTCTGGTCATCTGTCTCTGAATCCTCCTCTGAGGAGCTACCTGTAACCATCAAGATATATGCTTCAACAGGTACCATTGCCTACTCTGAAGACCTTGTTTTCACTCCAGATTTTTCCATAACCGGCTCAAATGGCTGATACACATGAAGAGTAGTTCAATATAAACAGATTATCAACAAATGGAATACGTAATAAAAAAAGGATGGCATGAGATAATTCACATATATGATGCCTGGCTACATGGCGGTGCATAATTCACATATATGATAATTGACTGAAAAACATGGCATTGCATAATTCACATATCTGATATAGAAAGCATACAAGAGGCACTCACACAAAGCATGTCTAATCTAAGCAGATGGCATGGCAATGCAAGACACCATATGCATGATATGAGCAATATAACCCTGCCAAGTTAGAGCATACACCTCGGGGGGGGGGGGGGGATACGACTGGTCATCTGCCTCTGAATCATCCTCTGAGGAGCTATCTGTAACCAGCAAGAAATCTGCATCGACAGGTAGCACTGACTGCTCGGAAGACCTTGTTTTCACTCCAGATTTTCCCATGACCGACTCAAATGGCTGATGCACAGGAAGACTAGATGAATGTATAAACATTGTTGACAAATGGAATACATTATGAAAAAAATATGGCACGATACAATTCACATATATGATGACTGGCTAAACAGGATGGCATTGCATGATTCACGTATATGATGCCTGGCTAAAGAAGATGGCATTGCATAATTCACATATACTCCCTCCGTTCCTAAATATTTGTCTTTCTAGAGATTTCAAATGGACTACCACATACGGATGTATATAGACATATTTTAGAGTGTAGATTCACTCATTTTGCTCCGTATGTAGTCACTTGTTGAAATCTCTAAAAAGACAAATATTTAGGAACGGTGGGAGTATGATATAGAAACCAAACAGGTGGCATTCACACAAAGAAAATCTAAACTAAGCTGATGACATATAAGATGTATAATGTAAGCAATGCGAGGCGCCATATGCATGATATGACCAACATCAGCATGCCAGATTAGAGCAAACACCTCAGGGGGTAAATAGGAGTGGTCGGCTCCCTCTGAATCCCCCTCTGATCAGTTATCTTCCTCTGGAATACAATCTAGAATGGGGGGAGGGGGGCCCCACTTCGTCCACCATGGAGCAGCGTCTGCGTGACATTATATTCCCACGCAACGGTCTTCTCTTTTTCTCTACATGTTCAGTACGATTGTGTACAATAACTGACATGCATCATAAAAAAAACATAGTTAGATTATGTAAGGCCTAAGGGGTGCATGCAGAAATCAAGACTGATGGTAGGAAACGAGTGGATAAATCCAAAACTAATGATAGCAGGCAGATTATAGCTTCAGTTTAAAAAGATAGACGATGGATCATCTACTGTTTGTTGCCCACCCAACATGAACCACATAGAAGACCCCAGATGAACCAGATAGTAGACAGATACTATTCGTTGCTGCCTTGATATGTGCCCCACAGACATTTTAAAACTCAAGTTTGAACATTAGTTTGGACCTGACTCGGAGTCTAAGAGGTGAACAGGACGATAAAGTAGCAGGTAATAATAACCGATGTATAACATAAGCAGACACTAAAGAGTGCGACCTCTCTTCCGGAACTATGTAGTCCTCAGGTTCATCTGCTCAGTCGATGATGGTAATGCAGTTGGCATGGCTGCCGGCAACGGGGAAGATGATCTGAGGTGGCGAAAGAAAGTCTGCAGGGGGAATCTCTGCTGCAGTGAACACTTCCGTCGATGGTGCACCTCAGGCCGGGTGGATGACGGCACGGCAGGAGCAGGACATAACACACAAAGTTTTCTTTGACACCTATCTGAAAATGAAGTAAATCTGTAAGGGCTCCTTAGAATTGGAGGATTCTATAAATGCAGGGACAGAAAAAACACAGGAATAGGATAGGAATGCATGTGCAAAACAGAGCATTTGCAAACATAGGATTTCTGTCAACCTGGGTGTTTGGTTCACATGAATTGGAAGAACACAAGAATGGAGAAACATGGTTAAATTAAAGTCAAACCACATGAAAATGTAAAATAAGAATCTTATTATGCCAGTAATGCAATTAGTCATGTTCTTGATGCATATTAATTTGAAAAGGACGTCCAAGTGGATATTAAAATTCCTACGTTTTTTATTTGAAAGAGACACCAAAGGAAAAAAAATCCTCCAGTTTTGCTTTGCTCCATTCCTTCTAACCAAATGCACGAATAGTAGTACCATAGTAAAGTTTCCAATTCCTATGTTTTCCTTCACTTTTTCTTTGAACCAGTGGCGATTCTAGTAGGCAGTCTTCAACAGGCTGAAGCCTGCCCTCGAAATATTTTGTGAGCTTAGATTTGGTCCACATGAGTATCATATAATGGCTATCTTGCTAAACCGATTCAAATTATGGTTCAAAAGAGCATTTAGTTTTCTCCCTATTAACTTTATGATCACGATTCATTTATTTCTAGATTTGCAACTGCTTTGAACCAAAGGATCCCTGAGGGATCGACATGAATGCAGAGTAACAAAGTGATGCGATGAGTGTACAACCTCTTTGGCATAGCCTTGTCGACCTCAGCATCATTGGGTTGGACATGGAGGATGGTGATGCTGGTGTGACTGTCGGAGGCGGGGAAGAAGATCTGAGGCCTCTGGAGATGGTGCCGAGGGTACTGCTCCGCTGTGATGGATGGTTCCATTGTTGGAGCAGCTCCGGTGAGGTGTACGATGGCGAGGCTGAAGCAGGACAAGACAGACAACGTTAATCTGAAGTGGGACTCTAATAGCATCTGCAATAGATGATGTAAAATACATCACCAAAAGGTGCATCAGCCATGCCACGACCGCTCCGACAAATGCTGTAAATACTGTTCACTCTGAACTTAACTGAAGAAACTGAACTTTACAGTCAAAACTGAATTTTACTGTCAAAACTGATTGAACTAGTAGCAGAGCATTGCGATAGAAGTTTAGGGCGTTTGAGCACTAGTAGCAAAGAAGCAGTGATCTAAATCAGTAGCCGCTCGAGTAGGGAACGCACTAGCAGAGAGCAACTCGTGCAGTAGCACCGCGAGCGAGTGCTAAAGCAGCAACTCCTGTAGCTGCCGCAGGTTGTGCAGCAGCAGCAGCAGCGCGAGCGAGAGCAAGAACATAGCAGAGCAGCAGCGCGAGCGAGAGCAAGAGCGGAGCAGAGCAACAGCACGACCGACAGCAATAGCAGAGCAGAGCAGCAGCACGAACGAAAGCAAGAGCAGTGCAGCAGTGCGACCAACAGCAAGAACAGATCCGCAACACGAGTGAGAGCCGGAGTAGCAGCAGCTAGTGCTGATGTGGAAGTCGCCGCCGTGAAGCAACGACATGGGGGAGAGACGCCGTGGAGGAAGTGGCCGGCGACGGCACCATCGATGGAGACCCGCCATGGCTGCTCGGTATCGAGCACCGGCAGCCCCGTGAGATCAAATAAAAGATAAAATGCAGCGGTGAGTGCAGAACCTCCTTGGTGGTGCCGAGTAGGCCTCAGCTTCATAGGAGGAATTGGTGAGGGTGCTGCGATTCCGGTGGGGCAGGTCAAGACGGCGCTGTGGGGATGGAGGTGGCGCGATAGATGAGGCGAACATCGGGGCAGCTCCTTTGAGGTGGAGGACGGGGCGGCTGATCCGACGAGACGACAAGATCAACGATGGATCCTCATCCGGTGCGGTGGATGAGGGACGTCGAGCTGTTGCTGTGGACAACATCGTCGGGGAAGAGTCTCCGGCTGGGCGGCGGTCGGGAGGCCAACGGATGAGCGTGGGGTTTCGCGGGTTTTGGCAGCCTCAGTGTACGAATGGGGGGATGAAGGGGAAGGTAGGGGGAGCCATGGCTTAGGGACGCGCTTGTTCGAAATGTGGGGAAGGTTACGAATGTACCCCCACCGGTTTTGACCACGCGACGTTGAGGCGGCTTTTTCCGCTGAGGGGTAGAAGGGGGATTTTGCATGTCTGGGCTGCGGGACTAATTTCGGATGAGGAGGGAGTTTTCGCGCACGTCAAAATTTCGGGATAACAAGGCGCGGCACGTGTTGAAGAGGCGGGAGCTTCACAGCAGAAGAGACAAAAGATACTCGAGCTTGAAAATTTCGGGATAACAAGGCGCGGATTCCATGTTCGGCAGAACAAATTTAACGTGTACAAAAAAAACAATTCATACACGACACAAGAGAGTCATGTCCCCTTTTACTATATTGCTATAAATGCCATTGAAAAAACTACAAGAAAAATGTAAAAAAAAATCGGGAGAACAAGAGTAGCCTTTAAAGTACCAAATCAATTTGCACTTCCCTCAACAACAATAAAAAACAAATCAATTCCCACAACAAGAAAGTGTCATGTCCCTTTTTATATGATTACAAATGCGAGGATCTTGAATTTCAATTTTTAAATCCATGTTATGTTGAATTCGAATATATCGTTAGGTGATCTTGCGGTTTATAATGGATGTAGTCCTACATTTTGATCTTCCATCTTATATGAACATTTTACTCCACCCTATGAATATATATATTGTCGTCTACCATATGGATTAAATTTGAATCAATTTTCCTTATTTGAATACGATTGTTGTCAAGTTATACCATCATTTAAATATTATCTTGATAACTGAAAACATGCATATAGTAGTAATCATATTTCAATATGAACTACATGTACCATACGATTTCCAATTCAAATACTTGTATCCATTTTATGTTGAATTCAAATCACAGTACATTGGTCTAGGTAGCGAGATGTTCGGGATAATCTAAACCTTGTTTTCATATGTATAAATTTTGGCCGAATTGGACAGGTTTTGGTATAAGCTTCTTGCAAACCAGAGATTCTCTCAAGAAGCCTCGTGGTTCCGAGAGGGAACGTGTCATCTTTGTGTGCGAAACGATATACGCTGCCTCCCCCTGATTTTCTTTACAGAGGCAACATAGAACTATATGAGTGCCCTGTTAAATTTTGGAATTATTCCGGGTTTGTTTGGCCTTTTTTATACATTAATTGAGTTTCTGGTCATTTAATGTGCATAATTCAAATTTGAACTGCAAGTACATGCTCCGTTGCACCAAAGTTGGTTGAAAAATCACATGTGTGTCCTTGGGTGAATTTCTAGGTCCCATGCAAGAAATGGGAATGAAATTCAAACATCTGGGCGTCGTGACTCGGCCGAGAACATTGAGAAACTTGGTTTTTAAATTCCTGTAAATCCAAAACTTGCCTGAAAATCATGAAACTTGGCATGGTGTCATGTCATGGCACTAACATGCTGTGGTAAAAAATTTGGCCGAATTGGAACAAGTTTTGGTATAAGCTTCTTGCAAACCGGAGCTTCTCTCAAGAAGGCTCGTGGTTTTGAGAGGGAACATGTTGCCTTTGTGTGCGAAACAATATACGCTACCCCCCTTGATTTTATTTACAGAGGCAACATAGAACTATATGAGTGTCGTGTTAAATTTTGGAATTATTCCGGGTTCGTTTGTCCTTTTTTATACATTAATTGAGTTTCTGGCCATTTAATGTGCATAATTCAAATTTGAACTACAAGCACATGCTCCAGTGCACCAAAGTTGGTTGAAAAATAACATGTGTGTCCTCGGGTGAATTTCTAGGTCCCATGCAAGAAATGGAAATGAAATTCAAATACCTGGGCATCGTGGCTCGGCCGAGAACATTGAGAAACTTGGTTTTTAAATTCTTGTAAATCCAAAACACGCCTGAAAATCATGAAACTTGGCATGGTGTCATGTCATGGCACTAACATGCTGTGGTAAAAAAATTGACCAAATTGGAACAAGTTTTGGTAGAAGCTTCTTGCAAACCAGAATTTCTCTCAAGAAGGCTCATGGTTCTGAGAGGGAACATGTCACCTTTGTGTGCGAAATGATATACGCTGCCCCCCTTGATTTTCTCTACAGAGGCAACATAGAACTATATGTGTGTCGTGTTAAATTTTGGAATTATTCCGGGTTCGTTTGGCCTTTTTTATACATTAATTGAGTTTCTGGTCATTTAATGTGCATAATTCAAATTTGAACTACAAGCACATGCTCCAGTGCACCAAAGTTGGTTGAAAATCACATGTGTGTCCTCGGGTAAATTTCTAGGTCCCATGCAAGAAATGGGAATGAAATTCAAACATCTGGGCGTCGTGGCTCATCCAGAAACATTGAGAAACTTGATTTTTTAATTCCTGTAAATCCAAAACACGCATGAAAATCATGAAACTTGGCTTGGTGTCATGACATGGCACCAACATGCTGTGGTAATTTTGCTGTCCGATTTGCGAAGGTGCACATATTAACAATCAACAAAGTCATTTTGGAACAAGTGATGTCACGTTACAATCGGAAACACAAGTATTATTGAAACCGTGGGCGTTCTACTTACCATTTACGTGCCGCCACATGTCCCCTTTTTTTATTGGCTAGGAGGCTCCGTGCGGGGTAGCTATTTGAGTACGGGAGGAGTGCGATCAGACCCCTGCGCGTGCTTATCGAGAGGAGAGCCCTTTGACCTCCATCTGCCGCCCACCTCTCTCCCAAGGTCTCCATTAATGGCGCCCGAGCCCCTGTTTAATGGCATGGCTATGTCTCACTCGACTAAGATTTAAGAGATAAAAAAGAAAATCTGAAAAGAAATTTTTGAATAGCCTCGTGGCGAGCTATAGACTAGTCTTTTGTTCACACGCATTATGTCAACACATATCATCTCTCTCCCTCTTTCCCACGCACACACCTATAGTCTCTCGGGACTTCTCACACGCACCATCTCTAGCTTCCTAGGTCGATGCCACCCACATACGCTTGTACTCTGAGTTTAGTATGTTATACATGAAGAGAAGAGGTGCACGCACGCACTCGTCCTCTCTTACACATGCATCTGTAGCTACGAATTGTAGTGTTCTCAACCATCCGATTGGCTCTATCATAGATTCCCGTTGCTCCTTGGCCTTGAGATTGAGAAGTTTAAAACGCGGAGGCTAAGCTGGAGGCGAATTGTTTTGTTTAATGTGCGGGCCGCACACGGCACCAACACGACACGAGCTTCGTCTGACTGGTGCGCAGTCAGGTGAGTACTACTAGTAGTAGTACTACTTTGATGTGTCGCGTGAACTCGCAGAAGTATGCAACACTTCCTCAACAAACAAGCATATAAGCAGCTTATACTTCTTACCCAAATGATCTTTATATCCAACAAACACAAAATATCCGTTCCACTGTTGGAAATTACTCTAACTGCTGATCTGATGTTGAAATAATTGCTGCATCGCCACCAAAATCCACCATCTCTTAAGCTAAAGTAGACCGAGCTAACCCCTATATTAGCATAATACTAAGATAAACAGAAGGCACTATAGAATCATTTAGGAGGTGAGCTTGTCAATCTGAATGTGGAGGGACACCGTCCTCGACAACCCTGCCCTGCACGGCGACGGCGCCAGGATCCTTGCTGCTTGTCACCTCGATTTCCACCTTGACGGCGTCGGTCCTGCCTTTGGCCTCCCCGGCGGGCCGTTCGCCCACAGCTTGGCTGCGTAGTGCGGCAGTGGGGACGCCCCCGCTCTGATGTAGACGACCGACATGGCGATAGGCGCGCCGACATCGAGCACGCCGCCGACCAAGAAAAATGTGTGGCCGTCATCCTCCGCGAACAGCAAGAGCCGCGGCTCTGACACTGGCACTTGCAGCTGGAGCACCTTGCCGTACTGGATCATGTGCACGGGAATGTGATGCACGGTGCTGATGTGGTAGGGGAGCGCCAGCGGCGGGCTTTCATAGCCGCAGACGGGCACGGGGCATTTGCAGGGTGCGAGCGGACACACGCTCAAGTGATCGGCGAGCTTGTGGTAAGTGACGTAGAGCCCACAGCCTTCATGCGGGCACTCCACCCTCACCAAGGAGAGGACATCGTCCATCACCATGTTCCGCACATCGAAGCCGCCGCCGCGCTCGCACTTCTAGCACTGCCACCGGTTCCCGGGCCGCTCGCCGCGGCAGTCCGCGCAGGCCAGGTGCCCTTCCTTGCACTGCACAAATCAATCGAACAACACATCAATGAAGAAACTTGCACCTTGCTTGATCAACCAAACGGACGAGGTGTATTTGAACCTCATACACTGGAGGCTTCAAGGGGCGGAGGCACAAGGGGCAGTGGAGCAAGGCGAGGTCCATAGAGACCATAGAGAGCTCCATCGTCGGGTCCTGTTCCGTCGGCATGATCTCGCCCTCCTCGTGCTTTGATGTGTCATTCACCCGCTTTCTCTTGCTTTAGGGCTGGGGCATTAGAAAGTTTTACCATCACATATTCATACTACTTCAAGGTGCATTAAAGCAACACATGCAAGTATCAAAAAGGAAAGTCATGGCATGCATGCATGCGTTGTAATTAATGCATCGGTAAACGCAAATTATTGAAATATATTGAGTGCACTGCTTTGATGTGTCGCGTCAACTCGTACAACAAGGAGAAGTTTGATTACAACGCCCTCTCCCTCGCCCATGAGCGTGGTGGCTCACAGGACTAGAGAAGCTTTCACTACACGCTCTCCCTCCCGCACGCGGTGGACATGCAGCAGTTCATTTGGTGTCAGATGGCCAGCAGCATACTAGTACTCCACTGTAGTAGTGCCATCATTGTTCGACTTCCCGAAGAGGCAAAGAGCCAAGCGCAACCCGAATGCTCGTGTGGCAGTTTCATGTGTAGGGGAGGTAGTATAGTAACATATTCTAGGATAGCGTGTACCAAGCATAAAATCGTTGGAGTCGGCTCCATGCTATGAGGCCGTCTCGAAGCATTTTTGATTAAAATAATCTTCTGGCCCTACCTGTCATCCTGGTTATTGTAGTTTGCATGCTGATCTGGTCAAGAGAGGAATATATATTTTAATTTGTGGTGGGGTAAATGTTAGAGGTTGCAGCAAATATTGTACAATGTGTGTCTTTTAGCCAAGTTTAGAGGCAAGCATGTGGGGCCCGTGCTATGATGTGTTGCGCCAACTCATATAACAAGGAGAAGCTTAATTACTAGTAGTACGCCCTCTCCCTCGCCCTTGCGCGCGGTGGCTCGCAGACGAGGAGAGGCTTTTGCTTTTACTACTCCTACAACAAGCTCTCCCTTGCCCACGCGGTGGACAGGACATGCAGCAGTTGATTCGATACTGTAGAAGTAGTAAGATCATTGTTTAACTTCTCAAAGAGGCGAAGAGCCAAGCGCACCCCGAACGTGGCAGTTGTGTAGGGGTGGGGCGTGGTGCGGCAGTTTTGGGGCAATTCTTTTCTATTGCTGTTTGCGTCCAATAGGTGCTACCGTCGGATGCAGAACTTACGGTTATTGTGGCGATTGCTAGTAATAGTCATCTTACGAAAATCAAATATTCCCAAAACAAACCCGACCACGTTTCTTGTTTCTAGACATGAATAGGAATCAACCAATGAGAGATGTGGGACATAGTACCTAGCACGGCATGCAGCGGTCAGTTGGAGCACGCATCTTCTCTCTATCTCTTTCCTCACATTTATTGCATCTGCCTTGGAGCACGCATATAGCCAGGCTCTTGCATGAGAGCCCACTCCCCTTACTTTTTTATATCTCTCTCCTCCACCTAGACAAAATTGCCATGTAAGCAGGCTATAAGCCCGCTATTGTACTTGCTCTTAGGCTGGTCATAGTGGGGAGTAACTTAGACTAGTAACATGCTTTTGTTACTAGTCCATGTTACTACCTTTATAATGGGTAGTAACATATGAATGGTAACATACAAGCCTTCATTAATTGAGACATAGACTCATTTTACCTCGGGGTGTGTTATGTTACAGTAACATATTAGGCCCCTCCCAATATTCCACCTTGTACAGGTGCTAAGCCTACCATGTAGGCAAAAAAGATGATGTGGCAAAGTAATTAAGAGGAGAGAGATGGGTGTGGTGACCCCAGGAAGAAACAATGCTAAGCGCGGGAACCTAGAGAAAACACTTAAATGAAAGAAGCCCACCAATGCATGGATAACATTAGTTGCTAAATCATTAAATGAAGGATGCTTAGCTACAACAAGTTAAGCACCTTTGCATTGGGGACTTTAGTTGCTTAGCTCTTTGATATGCTTAGCACCTCATCTTAGCACTAGTGCATTGGAGGAGGTCTTATTATGTTACCACAAGCATCTCTCCCCTCTTTAACTCCATGCCACATAAGCAAATTTGTCTTGGGATGTGTCATGTTACTACCTAATAGTATAGCCCTGTAAACCGAAAAGGAGGGACTACTCCCTCAGTTCCTAAATATTTGTCTTTCTAGAGAATTCAACAAGTGACTACACCGTAAATGAGTACATACGGAGCAAAATGAGTGAATCTACACCGTAAATAAATAAGTATTAAGTTCTCTCATTTTCCTCTCCGCCTTGGTCGCGGTGCACAATATTGAGTATACTACTACTACTGACTAATCTCTTTTTGACACGCATTTACGTTGGTACGGCTTGAATGCCAACGAGGGAGAGGGTTGCTGTTCCCGAAACGTTGAACGGTCAATGATGCCTCCGCATTCAATTAGCATGCAGAGGTACAGTAAGTAATTGGAGAAGCAGAATGGAGCCAGCACGATGTGAATGCAACGCAGTTTGGACTCTCATATAAAGGTGCCCCACCAGTCCAATCCATCTACTCCTAGTCTCTGCGCAACACTGCCCACTCCAATCCAAGACCAAGACCAAGTGACCAGAAGCCACAAGCACCCATGGCATTGATGGACGCGAGCGGCAGTCGGTTGTGCCAGATCATCCAAGATGCCGGCATGCAGCCCCACACCACGCAACGTTTCCAGACGGTGCTGGAGACCGCCGACGTCATAGCCCTCGTTGACGCCGGCTTCGCCTCTCGCATGTACGAGATGATGGTCAGCTCCATCCGCAAGTTCACCGCCGTCAAGAAGCGCGCAGACGACATTGCCGTACTGCTCCAGCCCGCGTGCCCAGGCTCCTCGTTGCCTGCCACCCTCATCAGCCTCCAAGGTGATGAACTCTTTGAAGCACTGGTGGCCCTGCAACTGCTGGAGGTCACGACGAAGAATGTGCACCTCGAGGCCGCGCTCGCCGCGCAGCGCCTCGCCATGCAAGAAACTGTCGACCTGCACATCCACATCTACCAGGAAATCGTCTACTTAGGCCACTACAAGGCCAGCGAGGACAGAAAGACGTTGGCCTTCTTCCAGCGGATGGAATCTTTGGACGCCATTGTTCAGAAGCACGTCAACCTGGCCACGAAAGCCGTTGCTACTTAGCCGCCGTTCGGTGGGCCGGCGCCCTGAGTCAAGGAGGTGGACGTCGTCGATGGATGCATCTTTCTTCTTGCCTCCTGTAACCATCACTGCATCGCCACGTGGCCTTAATGTTTTATTAGTGTATGACATTTTTATTCCAGTCGTAAATGACATGTGTGATCCCTTGCTCTTATTTGGCGTTAATTATATGTAGTATCACTGTCTTCATCCTGGTGTACTACCTAGGTCCTGGTTTATTAGTCCCTTTTGTATTTTGTGCTAAATTTTGACCAAAGATTTAACTGACAAAATATTAGTGCATGTCAACAAAAATTATATCATTTGATTTGTATTTGAACATAGTTTTCAATGATATAATTTTGGTGACATGCATGAACCTTTTGTTAGTCAAATTTATGTTCAAAATTTGGCACAGATTACGACGGGGAGCAACAAACCAGGACGGAGGTAGACTGGTCCATCACCATCATGTTTTGTGTCTAATTTTGACTTCAGCGACCCAACCTACATGGAGGGAGTACTGTATATATTGGCGCGACAACCAAACTTATATATTCAAAACTGAGCGTTACTACAAGTCACGAGTTCAAAACAACAAAGTGGAACAAGTACAGCATGCCTGTGCCGGGTTAGGATCCTCTGCAGTAGCGCACCATGCAGTACGGTCACTGCCATGTGGACCCGGCCCCACATGTCATCCACACTACAGCACCATACAATACTGCAGAGGATCTCAACCCTGTCGTTCACGTCGCACCCCCACACGGTCTGTCCGGCACGCCGCTCAAGCTAGGGAACGCTTGTTGTCTTAGCATTTTCACTGTCAGGTGGGGCCTCAGTTGAGCAAACCGACTTTTGGCAAATCCCCACCCCGCCCACCGCGCGTCGGCTGAGTTAGAATTGGAAGAGAGAAATGAGGGAGAAGAGCTAGCTATAGCACGGACGCTGTTGTCAGATGGGACTCGTGCTGATAGAATAGGAGTACTAAGTACTCGTACCTCTTTTTTTGAGGGAAAAAGTAGCCGTACGTCTAGTACGAGTACTACCACTAGTTGGGTGCGTGCGACCTATACCTGTCATCACTTTAGGTCTCCTTTTCGAACCGCACCTACGCTTCATAGTACATATTTTTTCACGCATTTATCCTCCTATATGTACTCCTAGGCTATTTCCACGTGCTTCCTTTCGCTGACATGTGGGACATAGAGCATCTGGGTCGTAGTGCATGCACGACTCGGAGCATATGCAACCATGCCGGCGTACATTACATTTCAGACCTCACGAATTACATGCAAACCGCCCGCAGAAGAATAAATAAGTAAATGAATTACTACATGCAAACCGGATTATTTTCATAGAAACCGGAGCACGTTCATTAAATTTTGGACATAACACATTTATAAAAAATGACCGGACCTAAACCAGTCTAAGGGCCTCTTTGATTCGCAGGATACTAAAAACACAGGAATGGGGAAAGTATGATGGCAATGAACCGAGAGGAGGAGGAAGAGGAGGAGTACTGTACATGCTAGAGACTGGACTATAGCACATTGTTTTTTATGGCCATATCACCACATTGTTTTCTATGGCCTATCGCCTACTGGTTCACTGGGACGTGAGTAGTAGTACTAGTATATACACTATATATACCGCATGATTCTTTGCTCCTTCTTACTTCGCCGACATGTGGGAGAGCAAGCATTCGGGTCGACATGTCATGCACCAAATTAGAGTGGGGAACGGAAGGGGGGCATCACCCTGGTCGTAGCGCCAGTAATTAATGACTATAGTGAGTAGTCATATCACAAGACCCCATCTTTCCAGTAGTAACACGCCATCAAATCGCACAACCCTACCTTTCCAGTAGTAAGTTGAATCCGCTACTCCCTCACCCTCCTCGCCTCTCTGTCAAACCGGCTACGCGAAAACTGCCACGCGTACTGCCCGGGAAAAGCCCCGCCCTCAACTTTTAACTACTCATAGTATAATTTTGTATCGATGAATTGCGCAATGGAGCAGAAAACCAAAAGAAAAAGGTGGTACATGTAAACAAATACACCCTCCGTCCTTCAAAAAGTGTACTTCCAACTTTGTTGGAGGATCAAACTATCTCAAAGTTTGACCTAGTTTGTGCAAAAATATGTCAATGCTTGTGAAACCAAATAGGTATATAACAAAAATATATTTTATCATGAATCTAATGCTACTAATTTGATGGCATGAATGTTGGTCTATTATTGTATAAATACAGTCAAACATAAAAAAAATTGACTTTGCAACAAAGTTGGAAGTACACTCTTTCAAGGACGGAGGGAGTACAATTCAAGCTCTAGCTAGCGATTCGGAATGTAAACCATGCATGTGTTTATACGTATAGGTTACTTCAAAGTACTGAGTCTATTGATGCAACGTGGTCAAACTGTATCATCGATATCTCAAAGCCAAAATAGTTCGAGCTTGTTCGTTCTATATAAATAGTACTGTATGTTTATTCACCTGTGGGGTTGTTCAATGAATGGAGGGTCGGGGAGCACAAGTGAACAATACTAGTACTAGTAAGTAGGAGTAGTACAGTTAGTCATGTTAAATAGAGAGTTTATTTTCTTTAATGCCATGTACAGAAATTGAAACGCTTGTTGTGGAGAGAAAAAGATAATCACTCCACTATATATGTAGGCAGGTGCCTGAGTGCTTGCTTTACTAGGGTTGCTCTCTTCATTCTTTCATCCTCTCCAGATCTAAACAAGACATCGGTAGCGACATTTTCTCTCTACTCACCACTGGTCATAGATCCGGCCGGATCCCTTCGGCCGGTGTGTGTAGGGGACTAGGTGCATCGTTCACGCGGTCATCGGCAGCGAGGGAGGAAACCAACAGCTGCCGGCGGGTCCCGATCCTCTGCCCGTGTCGTTCTCTCTAACACAGCGCCAGCTCTGGAGGTCCCCCGACCCTTCTTCCTCCCTGCGGTATTGTGGGCAGATCTGACCTGCCACCGGCCTCCTAGCCACATCCCGACGACCCTCAGGTATAAGTTCCTTCGAAAGCGGCCTTGCTCTACTGCCCCAGCTCCCCATGTGTCTGCATGTGGATCTTTTTCTACTTCCATCAACTCTTCCAAAGCCACCTAAATTTTTAGTATTATTAGAGGTAAAGCTACTTCATGCAGTCGAATCTTGGACTTGGTTCAAACAGCGAAGAAAGGGGGTAAAGTTGTACTAGCATGAATCTAGGACTTGATTCAAAGAGGAAATAACAGGGGGGAAGTAGTAGAGACTGGATACCCAACCGGTCTCTTGGTTGAAAAGGGAAATAAAGGGCAAAGGCAGTACAAACTGGATAAGGAACATATTTATTATTGGTTGAAAAAAGGATAGAAAGTGGCGGCTGGTGGACAAGTCAACAGAGTATGTCACTATGTCCAGGATTAGATTTGCTGCCCTCATGTAGTAAAAGGTCTACAGGATTAGATTTGCTACCCTCACAGAGTATGAACAAACTCGGCATCACCACTTTATGCCTCCTTGTAGGTACATTGTGCTGATGCGTCCACTGTCGCATGTCCTTATACCAACTTTTTGATGTTGTTAATGTAAGGGCGCATGTAAAATGAAGCAATCACACTGTTACCGTAAGGACATGTCTAACCAGTGTTATTGTTAATCTAATGCCTCCAGTAATATGATGCAATTAAACTGTGTTACAAATGGTACTCCTACTATTTTTACCAGTATGATAAGTAAGTTGCTTCTTTACACTGCTGAGTGTCCTGGTGTCCCCAGTCTCCCATGCCCTTAAACCAACTCTTTAGCTGCTGTTGATCTACTGTATCTGGTAAACAAGCAATGCCACCATTAAAGTAATCCCATATTTGACGAATGTCATTGTTGATCGTAATGCTTCCGGTAACATGAAGCAATGCCACCGTTTCAAAATTTCTACTGTTCTTGCATGATTGCCATGAACATAATCAAGATCCTTCTTTTCATTTCGTGTATATTTCGTATCTTGTTATTGACCAGTAACTGTTTTCTTACTATCTTTTTGTGCGGACAGGGATATCCATTTCATCTCGTTGCTATTGTGACCTTTTGGTGAACTGCACAAAACACTTTTTTTTGGAATGAGTGTCTTGTGTAGTTCAACTAAAATGTCACGTGGGCAACGTCTCTCAATTTTGGTTGAACTGCACAAAGGTTGATTGGAGTTTCCAACATCTCCGTCAAACTCTGCTGGTAATCTTGTGCAACATTTTGTTAGCCTTTGCAAGATGAGCTGTCACTGTCACCACAATGAAACTTTATTTTAGTGGAACTGCACAAAAGGATAACTGAATTATAGTTGCACCTTGCATGAGTAGGACAGCTAACCTTAATGTTGCTCAATTTTAGTGCAACTACTAAAGAAGAACCTGCCAGCTCATGAGAGCAAGTACTTCTTGCTAGCTGCATGATGCAATCTTTGCTTCATTTCAGGCGGACTGCAGAAAAAGGTCGCATGAATTGAATCATCCGAGTGGATCTGCAGGTGCAGGTTCACCACATCGAGTCGTGGCGGCGTAGGGCCCCTCTCTTCGTTATGGTTCCCATGACCGGGTATGTTCCTTTTTGGTTGATTTTGACTCTGCATCCAGCTAGTGATCTTGTGCTACTGTTTTGGCACTGCTACTGCCACTGATAAAATGAAGTAATAATACATTTAAAATAGAGCTACTGTCTTAGCTACCATTTCATTTCCAATGTAGATAACTTACAGAAGACCTATCCGGCAGAATCAAGTCCATGTGCACTTCATCAATCATATAGCCGCACTAAGCTAGTTGAGTCCATCACGCCTACCGTTGAGGTGGCGCGGGCCACCTCTCTAACTGGCGGGCGCCATAATTTTAGTTGAACTGCACAAAAAAAGTGATTGAAATGAGTCGACGCTCCTCCTTCTACTGCTACACTGAGGTGTTAATGGATGTCAATGAATCGTCTTCATGGCAAGATACGGGGACATGAAGAATAACTTGATCTCCCAAAGTCATCTCACACAAGTCAGTACTGTCCTTTATCAACATGATTGTGCTTTTTCATATTGTGCTAACATTGTATTTTTTTAATAAAGCTATTCTATCGCAATCTTTTCTCATTTTGGAAATAAAGTTGATTTAACTAGTGCCAATATTATAGTAATCATGCTCTTTCTTATTTATGCAAACAGGAATACTCAACTACAGATGTTGTGATGGTTAAAAGCATTCGCCCAGGGTTGTATGACACGGCTAGCCAAGATGGATTTAATCACGAGATTCACTTTATCCAAAGGCTCTAAAGTGCCATGCGTGTGTGCAAGGTGGAAAGAGATATTTCAGGACATTGATTGATGATTCCACTAGATTCTGCTATGTGTATTTGTTAAATACTAAGGATGAGGCTCTATACACACTACTTCAAAATCTAGAAGGCCCTCTTGTGCATATATTGGAAGTGGTAGTGCCACCAATGATGCAGAATATTTCAGGTGCCAATGTTTGACTTGTGTGGCCTTAAAAAGGGCTGGTTTCAATGTTTAAGCAAATCCTTGGATCAAATTGCTTACATGAAGCATCAATCAATTTTTATTTATTTGTTCACATTCTCACAACGTTTGAGTTGTACAGTTACGATTGGCTCTGAGTTGTGAATCATTGAGACGTGTAGGCATCTTTGTTGTACTTATTATTATTTGAATCTAATGGGTTGGTTCTGAGTCTTGCAAGCTGGGAATCATTGTGATGTGTAGGCATCTTTGTTTTACTTATTATTTGAATCATATTGGTTGGTTCTGAATCTTGCAAGCTGGGAAACACGGCATGATGATGCAGAGGACAACAGCCATAACTAGCTATTCAAACTTGGTAGTATTGTCTGTGTGAAAGTGCGGCAAATGAGCTGATCATTTGTGTCCTGAGAATAATAATTCTAATTGCTGTGCATGTTTCTCCTGTGGCATTGATAGAACGAGCCAATGCTTTGGTTGTTTTAAGAATAAATTTTAATTAAAGCTAATAAAATTTATGTAAAGTGATCACTAACACTTGCTATAACAGTACCAATACAGACCCGCTCGTGAACCCGAGGGGGCATGTTCTGCCGGGCGTGCAGCGGGTGAGGGAGGTGTAGTAATTGCTGTCGCCTGTGCACACTCAGTTTACTGTTGGATGCAGTTCCCCAAGAGCTGAAAAACTAACTGCTGTCGCCGCCTACCCACTCGTTCACCGTTGATTGCAGTTCCCCAAGATTGGAAAAATGAACTGCTGCTGCGGCGGTGCCGCCCCCCAGTACCCCAGTGCTCACCGATCGTCTTCATCTCCCTGCCCCCAATCCCCACAAACGAGAACTGCCACATCAACTCTGCGTGAGAAGAGACTCCAATGGCGATCCGAGGGTTGAGCCTGCTGGATATGGACTTCACCTTTGAGTTCGCCGTTTAGACCCATGGCAGCACCAAGTTGAATGTGATGTGCACCAATGATCCGGACTCAGTGAAGCTCTGCCTCGCCAGGTTCAAGCAGTACCCACAGGAGGAGAAAGCACAAGGTCGCGGGACTAGGCCTTGTGCCCATCCATTCGTCTCCTGATAGGGACCAGCGGATCACCGTCACCCAGGTATGCATGCGGGATGAGGTTCTTGTCTACCACTGTTGTAGGGCCACCAGAGGTTCCGAAGCATCTGGTGCAACAAGCTTGTTGACATCCAAAAGCAATACAAGATCATCGGCAATGGGCAGGAGGACTCCGTGGTTGACCTTGCCACGACAATCATCGACCCCTGCTACACCAACATGAAAGAAGACGTCGATACCAAGAACCTAAACATGTGGGAGGTACCTCTGAATCTAGCCTACATAAACTATGCGGCCAAGGACGCGTACACATGCTACGACATGTACAGGCGGATCTTGGACATGAGGGCGTGTCTGCTTCCCATAATCGACGAGTACACGGACAGCCGCAGTGTCATGATCAAGTGTGCCAGGAAGGTCTAGATGATGTACTTTATCTGTTTAAGCACCTTTATCATCTGAGTGTTTCATGCATTAGCCTATGCGTCGTAATTATTTGTTTTGTCTGAAATATTTCGTCTAAGAACCCATTAACCTGTTTGCTTTTTTTAGTGGCTATTTGCTTATGTATGTAACTAGTTCACTGTGCTGCCATGCTTTGAATCTCCCTCCTCCCAACATATTCCCCTTCTCAGGTGGACCCAACAGGTCTCGTACACAGACATCTGGGACCAACCACCTATCCATTTGTATTTGTTTATTTTGTTCAATCTTTCGTCCTCTTCCTACAGCGGCTGGTGCGCTGCCGCGCATGCCTCGGTGACCCAACCTAGCCTATGGCGCTGGCCAGGCCATCCCTCTACTCCCTCACATCGATGGTGGCAGCTCCACTGGCCCACCCTACACCCGAACAAGTCAACCCTCGTACTCCCCTCCGCCTGCGTCTTCCCTAGATCAGGTTCGTTCGGTCCGAGGTTTCGACGTCGTCCTCCGCCTTGGTGCTCTCGCCGTGGTGGCGCAGTCTATCGTTCCCAACATGGTCAACAAAACGAGAGGAATCGGGAGACGACTGTTCGTCGAGAGGCTGACAGTCCTGGGCCCTAAGGTCCATGGCCTAGGTTTTGTTGTTTAACATGCGCAGCCCACGACATGCAGACACAGTTGATCCAGCTGGTTTCAACTTTTTTTTGGGGTCCAGCAGGTATCAAGCGGCCTTTGGGCCTCCCAGCCTAGCTTGTCTACAACATCAGCAGCCGAAGTTATGTGGGCCAGTAGGTCGAAGCCTAAGCACTTTCGCAAAAAATAAAAATACAAAGGTCGAAGCCTAAGCAAGGCGTTGGATTTACATCCAACGGCCGACATTCTTCTTCAATCTCTCATCTTCTTCCCCCAGCGCTGCCGGGACCGCCTGCTCCATCCTCTGGCGTCGAGCGGTGCTGTTTTGTGTGCCTCGCAGCGAAACGCTACCCCACCGACGGCCAGGCCATCCGTCCACTCCTCCACACCTCCTGTTATTCTCTGCCGAGTGTAGGCCCACCCCGCACCCAAACCAGTCAAGTTTCCCACTCCTCTCCGTCTATGACTCCACTGCAGCGTCTTCCCCATCTTCGAGGCATTCCAGTCTGGGGCCTCGCCATCGTCCACCGGCCTTGGTGCGCTCTGCACGATGTGGTCAACATGGTCAACAAACAAGAGTCATCGGAAGATGACTGTACGTGGAGAGGCTGACAGTGGGGATGCACCACGCCCATGGACGCATGCATGCAACTACATCCTTTTTACCCTGAAAAATAATGTTTTCTCCCCTGACAGCTTGGACCCACTAGCTACATCTTTGCACGCAAGGAAGTGCGTCCTTATTATGGGCAAACAAATGATCCTTCCCCCTGACAGCTGGGACCCACCAGAAGGGCCTCTGTATTTCGCGAAAAAAACATTCCCCTCGCTGACAGCTTGGACCCACCAGCTATATCTTCGCACGCAAGGAAGTGCCTCCTTATTACGCACAAAAAAATGAATACCCCTGCTGCTAGGTGGGACCCACCATATTTGAAGGCTGACTTGTGGGCCTACTAAGTTGACGCGGACGGAGGGCTTTGTTAACTTAGTCAATATGAACGATTCTAGCTCCAGTGACCGTACGATGTCCATCCAACGGCCGTAGTGCTTCTTCAACCTCTGGTCTTCTTGCTCCAGCCGCCCAAACCGGCGCCGGTCGTGCCGCCTGCTCCTGCCTCCCGTGGCCGCTCTACTGCCGCGCAGGCCTCACCGCCCCACCCTACTCCCATCGCTGGCCTGGCCATCCCTGTACTCACCCAGACCTGCTGTTATTCTCTGGCGACGGCAACCTCACACTGCAACCCAACCAGTAAACCCTCGTACGCCCCTCCGCGTGGAAACAACTGCCAAGTCTTCCCCGGCTCCGGGTCATTCCCTTCCTAGGCCTTGCCGTCGTCCATCGCCTTGGTGCTCTCGGCACGGCGTGGTCAACGTTGTCAAGGAACAACTTACATTGGAAGAGGACTGTACGTGGAGAGGCTGACAGCTGGGTCCATGGACGCAACAAGGAAGTGCCTCCTTATTACGTGCAAAATAATGATTCCTCCACCTCACAGCAGGGACCTACCGGAAGGGCCTCTGTATTTTGGCTTAGCTGTATTTTGCGAAAAAACGTTTTCCCCCTGACAGCTGGGACCCACCAGCTATATCTTCGGACGCAAGGAAAGTAACTCCATATTAGGCGCGAAAAAAATGAATCCTCCCCCTGACAGCTTGGACCCACCATCAATAACTTCGCACGCAAGGAAGTGCCTCCTTATCCTGCCTGACAGTCGGGACCCACCTGGTCGAAGTGTACGTAGCGTTGTCGCGAACGTGTACGTACATACTGGTCGATCGGTCTCTCTGCAACGATGAACCATGGCCGAGCAAGCAGCAGCACGTGTAGTAGTAGAGCCCCCGACGTAGCAGTTCAGTCAGTCCCTTCTAAACCGTGTACACGTACGTACAACCACATGCCAAAAAATATGGCCACGTACTTGCATACGGGCAGGGTCTCGAACGCGTACTCGCGCATACGTACGGCCAGGGCTCATGTACATGGAGAGGCAACGGATGGCAGCAACAGCATCATGTTCATCGGGCAGCCAACCGGCTGGGTCGGAACGGAGAAACAATGTCCTGTTCATCGGGAGGCAACAGACTAGGTCGAAATGCGTCCTGTTCAACGGGAGCCAACCGGCTTGGACGGAACAGCCGAAATGGGGTCTGGCGTACCACAGTACGAAGGAAACGGCCTTTTGTTCGACCAGCTACGATCAAAACGGCATCCTGTCGATCAAGAGAGGTGTGGCGTACCGCAAAACGGAGGAAACAGACTTGTGTTGGAGCGCTACGGTCGAAACGGGGGTCCTGTTCATCGGGAGGGGTGTGGCGTACCGCAAAACAAAGGAAACAGACTTGTGTTGGAGCGCTACGGTCGAAACGGGGGTCCTGTTCATCGGAGGGGTGTGGCGTACCGCAAAACGGGACTCCACGGGCTACTGTTCACCCACCGTCGACCTGCTTCAACCTCCACATGCACTGTTCATCCACCGTGTCTTCCTCCTGACTCCACCAGCTACTGTTCATCCAGCCCTCCACCGACTACTATTCAACCAGCCCTCCATGGGGTCCTGTTCATCCACCCCAACCAGCTCGGCTGTGGCGGCCTCCTCTCGGGGTCCTGTTCATCCAGCGGCAACGGCCTACTACTACCACGGGGTCCTGTTCATTCAACCCCCATCGGGAACTGTTCATCCAACCCCAACCACGTACGTCTCGACTCATTCAACCAACCCCCACATTCAATGTTCATCAAGAGGCAGCAGGTTCGATCGGCTTCAGTAAGCAGCAGCAGCGATCGATCGCTCGGGTTTAGTTAGCAGCAGTAGTGAAGGAATCGCTCGGGTTCAGTTAATAGCCAAGGGATCGATCGCTCGGGTTCAGTAACGTAGCTAGTGTAATTGCTCGGGTTCAGTAAGCGAATGCCTCGCTCGGGTTCAGGTAGAGCCCAACGCCTCACACACACGCGCGTACGTGTACGAGAGAAACGCGCAATCCCTCCGTGCATCGCTCGGCCCCGACCACCCACTGTAACCGGGAACTCTCCGAAATTTTCCTCGCCCTCGCTTCTACCACGATTTTTTCCGTCATGGACGGCCCAAAGAATGTCATGCAGGTGCGTCCCCGGCCCGCCCCACGATGAAAAGCCCATTTTCTGTCATGATTTTTTGTCATAGAAGTAGGAGCCCACCACATCTATGATGATACGTGCTTTTGTCACAATTATCGTCATAGAAGTGTCATAAGCATGACAGAAAAAATTCGTTCGGCCCAAAATGTCACGGATGTGTCTTTTTTTTGTAGTGATCCCACACAGTCAGTCCCGGCTAAACTTTTCCGTTCGTATGTACATTCCACACAGTCAATCCAAGGAATGCGTTTCCGTTAGTATGTACATCCCACACAGTTGATCCAAAAAGTACATTTCCGTTCGTATATACATCCCACAAAGTCACTCCAAGGAAAACGTTTCCGTTCGCAGGTACATCACACACAATTTTCCCCATTAAATCATTTGTGATAGCGTTGCCATTACAGATGATATTAACAATTTTATCGTTTGCATTATTGAATGCATCACACATGGTGTGTAGAAGAAACTATGTGGCAAAGGCTGTCCATCACACACACTATTTATGTGGTAAACGTTTGCGCAAGGTGGCCTAACGCAAACAGTTTTCAAGAGGATATCGGGTGTGATTGTTCATTGATCCAACACGGTTTATTCCTAGAAACTGTATGCGTTGCCTGAGGTCATCGCCCACGGTATTTTCTCAATAACCATTTGCAATAGAAAAACCCAACTAGCAGGCTAATTGGCCATTAGCAGGCTAATTGTCCTATTATTATTAATCCATTTATTAATCTAATTGACATTTCATATTAAGCACACAATATATTTCATTTTCATATTAAGGAAGCAGGATTTCATAATTGAAATACATCAGAGTACAACATCATATAGCTTCAGCACTCAGCTACCCCATTACACAACTGCACCAGCACTAAGTTTCACATGCAACATCTATAACCTTTCGAAATTAGCATCATAGACGATACATAGATAGATAAATCTCATCTAGAAAACTACTGAAGCGGAAGGCAAATATTGAGCCTTCATTGATGTTGAAGGTCTTTGCAACTTTAGGCCAGTGCCTGTGGATGATTGACCGTCCATCCTTCATCCTCTTCAGGAACACTTCAATATTGAACCGTGGGTGTTGTATGAATACCTTCCTCATCTCCTGACCATACAGGTGGTTTGAGAGGTAATCATTAGTGAACTGCTTTGGAAAGGCCTGAAAACAAGGATGTGCATAAATATCTTCTCTATATTGGAAATGGGGCAAAGGAATAAAAAAGGCAAGGTATAATAGTTAGTACCATCCTGTAGTGAACTGATGTGTTTTTCATTGTGCAGACAAAGATCTTGTTGTTTTTTGTCGCTAATTTCTTTATCCTAAAAATCTTTCTGAGTTTCTTGACTTGACTGATATTCATGGACAACTCATTTCCCCATATGCAAAAAGGGTCGAACAGTGGGTCAAAACCTTTGACAGCAGGACCTACATGTGCAAGACCAAATTGTTAAAAACCTAAATATTAGAATGGTTCCTACAATTGCACAATAATGTGCTATTAGACAAAGGACCATGCATGTGCAAACCTCGAATGTAAACCTCAGTGTTTCCCATTGTTTCCCTGCAACACATATAAGGTAGTTATTGATCAGGTTAAGTGAGGGTTCGCATGTTATCAGTAAAATATGTTGATGAAAAATAAGCACATTGCAGATTCATCAGATTAATTCAAGCCACATGGAAAACCCATTTATCCAAACCAAGCATGATTAAGAACTAGGAAATATAGCAATTGTATATGTTTCTCATGTATTAAGTGCAGCCAAATTCGATTTATTCCTCACATGCACAACAATACAAAATTCTACCCACGACAATTGGACATCGCATTGCAGAATTGAACCAAGCAATTAATTAAACACCACAACAAATGAACCAAACATTAACTGAGAACCACATTGCACAATATAACATACTCCTAATAGAAGATCAGACAGTTAACCAAACCAAGCATGCTTAACAACCTGGAAATATAGCAATTGTATTTGTTTCTCATGTATTTAGTACAACCAAATTCGATTTATTTCTCACATGGTATAAAATAACAGAATGCACCCACAACAATTGAACATCGCATTGCAGAATTGAACCAAACAGTTAACTAAACACCACAACAAATGAACCAAACGTTAACTGAGCACCATATTGCACAATGTATAACATACTAGAAGATCAGACAGTTAACCAAACCAAGCATGGTTGACAAGATGGAAATATAGCAATTGTATTTGTTTCTCATGTATTTTGTAAAGATAAATTCGATTTATTTCTCACATGGAAGACAATACAAATTGCACCCTGAAGAATTGAACATCACACTTGCAGAATTGAACCAAACAGTTAACTGAAGACGAAACTAATTAACCAAACAGTTAATAAGTGAGCACCACATTGCACGACATATAGAACATATACACTAGAGCAACATATTGCATGGTAAAAGTAGATAGGATAATTCACTAGAATTTGTTAAGGAAAGGCAGGAGAAGCACATGCAACAGGTAAACCGAGCATGCTTAACCAGCGTAGCTAGCAAACTGAACATAGGTTCTTATAGTGAGCTAATAAGACAAGCTACTCCTCATCGTCGGAGATATCGATGATGATTGGCTCCTTGGACATGGAAGAGGGCGAGGCCTCCACATCGTGGGTGCCCTCGTCATAGTGGTGAGTTGCCTGAGCCGCTCCAGGCACCAACCTGCTGCCTCTTGAGTTGAGGTAAGCACAGACACGCTGAGAAAACACCTCGTAGTCCTCGTCGAAGGCACTGATGCTGGCCTCGAGGAAACGCCATGAACTGTTGGTTAAAGCAGCCAACCGCATCGCGGCGTCAGCGCGCGAGGCGTCGATGGTGGCCTGGACGGCAAGGTGCTCCTCCAAGATCTGGGGGTCGGCACAAATGGCAGCCATCGCGACCTCATCCGCGCGTGCGTCCGTGATTTGCTTCTCCGCTGCCAAATGCTCCTTGAGCTCCTGGCTATACTGCGTGCACCATGGATTAGGGCGGCACTTATTTGGGGGAGGGGTCGGTGATTTGGGTGGAAGGTGTCGCGCCGGCGGTCGGGGCATGTGGGATGTGGAAGGAGGAGGAGGATGGGGGTTGGGTGTTGATTACCTGCCTGGATTGACGAGGCCGAGCAGCGTGAAGGAGGGTCGCCTGCGAGGAGGCAGCGCTGCAAGCAATGAGTGAAGGTTTCAACTTGGATAGGAAGGCGGAAATAGGGGAAGTGTGGCTTTTGGTAAGGGGGAGGGGGCGGGGAGGTAGATATTTCCGCGGAAGCTAAAAATTTTGAATCCATCTACTGAAAAACCTGGCGCGCAAAGTGTCATCAGACACGGTCCCTTATTTAGCACTGTGTACGATATGTGAACATCACAAACGATTCATATAGCTTAACCCGTGTGTGATGAGTTTGAACGTCAAAATTTTTGGTTAAGTGGTCATCCACGTCATTGCATAATTTGGGTACACAAAGGAGACTACAGCACACCCACACTTATTAATCGAGCAAGTTCGGCAATTAAACAGAGCTAGCTGACCTAAACATTACTCTAACAAATTAAAGACCGGCGCTCTTAATTAAACAAAACAAAGAGTACTACTACGGCTGGTGCTCGTCAATCTCCGCTGCCTCCTCCATGTCCAGCTCGCGCTCGACGATCTCCTGGGGAAGGGGCTCCATGGCATCCATCACACCATACTCGGCAAGCATCTCGCCATCCGCATCCGCCATCTCTTTGGGAAAGGCCACCACGAGCTGGGCGTGGGCGGCCGAGATCTGGGCTTGGACAGGCTTCATCGTGGCAAGGTATGCCGCAGAGGAATGGACGGCTACTCGAACGCTCTCGGCAATTGCCAACCCTTCGGCCGTGGGTTTCCAATCATTGTCAGGGAAGCTTCGTTCGATTTGTGCGGTGACTGCCATGAGCTGGGCATGGGTGGCCTAGACATGGTCGTGGGCGGCCTCCATCAGGGCTAAGGCTGCCGCTGTAGAATGGACAGCTGTTATGCCGCTCTCACCAGTTGCTATCCCCAAGGCAGATGTTGCTGCTGCCACCTCAGAAGCAACCACGGCCGTTTGGGCTGCCTTGGCCGCCCGGTCGCAGATTGCGGCCGTGCTCATGCAGCTTGTTAGCACGCGCATGGCGGCTGCGGCCGTGCTCTCACCGGAATGGGCCGCCGAAGTTGCCCTCACGACACGGGTCCACGTCCCCATCTTTCACCGGCGAAGATTGAACAGTGAAATGATATTTGGGGAGCGAGCTAGTGTGCTTGACACACCGGTTGTGGACTATAGTCGACGCACCTTCTCGCGTAAGCCATAGGCGTAATATACTCCAATGGTGCTCCAAGATATTTTGTACTACATCTCACACAGTGGGTGATAATAAACTGTGTGCGATCTAGTTGATTTTTCATCTTGATTTGAATAACATAATGGGGTCACAGCGGCAAAGGAGGGTGTTTGAATTGCTAGAACTTTTATCTGCAGTGAACATGCAACTATAGGTGTGTCGTCAAAAAATTGGAATTATTCAGGGTTCGCTTGGACATTTTTATACATTAACTTGGTTTTCTAGCCATTTCAGGTGCACAATTCAAAATTAAACTACATGCACATGCTCCGGTGCACCAAAATTGGTTGTAAAATCATATATGTGTCCATGGGTTTATGCTTATGTCCCATGCAAGAAATGGGGATGAATTTCGAACACCACGGCTCTCCGGCAAACGTTGAGGTATTTGCTTTTGTAATTCTAGTAAATCCAAAACCCGTCTGAAATTCATGAACCTTGGCATGCTATCATGGAATGGCATCAACATGCCGGGGTAAAAAATATTGTCCCATTTGGGGCAGGTTATGGTATAAGCTTCTCGCAAACTAGAGCTTCTCACAAGAAGCCTCATGGTTCCGTTAGGGAAATGTGTCACCTTTGTGGGCAAAACGATATTCGTCACCTCTTCTTGCTTTCATTTTTTTTCTGTTGTCAACATAGAATAATAGGAGTGCCGTGTTAAATTTTAGAATTTTTCGGGGATCGTTCGGACATTTTTATATGTTAACTGAGTTTTCTAGGCATTTATGTGCATAATTCAAAATTGAACTCCATGCACATGCTCCGGTGCATAAAAACGGGTTGAAAAATCAAATGTGTGTCCTTGGTTGCAAGCTTAGGTCACATGCAAGAAATGAGAATGAATGTCAAACACCTTCACACTGTCGCTCGGCCGCTAACATTGAGATACATGGTTTTAAAATTCTAGTAAATTGAAAACTCGTCTGAAATTCATGAAACTTGACATGATATCATGGCATGACATCGACATGCCGTGGTAAAAATATTGTCCCATTTGGGGCAGGTTTGAGTATAAGCTTCTCGCAAACCAGAGCTTCTCACAACAAGCCTGATGGTTTCAGTAGGGAACGTGCCACCTTGGGGGACGAAACGATATCCGTTGCCTCTTCTTACTTTCAAAATTTTTCTCGTGTCAACATAGAACAACAGGAGTGTTGTGTCAATTTTTGGAATTTCTCGGGGTTCGCTTGGACATTTTTATACATTAACTAAGTTTTCTATGCATTTATGTGCATAATTCAAATTTGAACTACATGCACATGCTCCAGCGCATATAAATGGGTTCAAAATTGAAATGTGTGTCCTTGGTTGCATGCTTAAGTCCCATGCAAGAAATGAGAATGAATGTCAAACACCTTGCCACCGTCGCTCGACCGCTAACATTGAGATACATGGTTTTTAAATTCTAGTAAATCGAAAACATGTTTGAAATTTATGAAACTTGACATGCTAGCATGGAATGGCATCAACATGCCATGGTAAAAATATTGTCCCATTTGGGGCAGGTTGGGGTATAAGCTTCTCACAAACCAGAGCTTCTCACAACAAGCGTCATGGTTACGGTAGGGAACTTTTCACCTTTCTAGACGAAACGATATCGGTTGCCTCTTCTTGATTTCAATTTGTTTCTAGTGTCAACATAGAACAACAGGAGTGTTGTGTTAAATTTAGGAATTTTTCGGGGTTCGTTTGGACATTTTTATACATTAACTGAGTTTTATGTGCGTTTATGTGCATAATTCAAATTTGAACTACAGGCACATGCTCCAGTGCATGTAAATTGGTTGAAAAATCAAATCTGTGTCCTTGGTTGCATGCTTAGGTCCCATGCAAGAAATGGGAATGGATGTCAAACACCTTGCCACCGTCGCTCGGCCGCAAACATTGAGATACATGGTTTTTAAATTCTAGTAAATCCAAAACTCGTCTGTAGTTCATGAAACTTGACATGCTATCATGGAGCGGCATCAACATGTTGTGGTTAATTTTTTGTCCCATTTGGGGCAGGTTTGGGTATAACCTTCTCGCAAACCAGAGCTTCTCACAGCAAGCCTGATGGTTTCGGTAGGGAACGTGCCACCTTTGGGGACAAAATGATATCCATTGCCTCTTCTTGCTTTCAAAATTTTTCTAGTGTCAACATAGAACAACAGGAGTGTTGTGTCAATTTTTGGGATTTTTCGAGGTTCGCTTGGACATTTTTATACATTAACCGGGTTTTCTAGGCATTTTATGTGCATAATTCAAATTTGAACTATATGCACAAGATCCGGTGCAGAAAAATGGGTTGACATATCAAATGTGTGTCGTTGGGTGCATGCTTAGGTCCCATGCAAGAAATGAGAATGAATTTCAAACGCCAAGGCACTGTTGATTGCCGACAAAATGTTGAGATACTTTGTTTTTAAATTCTAGTAAATCCAAAACTCATCTGAAATTCATGAAACTTGGCATGCTATCATGGAATAGCACCCGACATGCTGTGGTATTTTTCGTGTCCATTTTGAGAGAAGGCGCACTCTAATAACAGCCAACAAAGGCATTTTGAAACAAATAGCTGCCACTTTAACATCTCAAACATTTGTACAATTTAAATCGTGTGTGTTCTGTTAACCATTCACGTGATGCCACGTGTCTCTCTTTTAATGGTTATAGGAGGTGTCGTGCGGACATCTGCTTGACTGAACAGGAGGCGTGCGAGCGCAGTCCGGTTCGCAGGCTAACCGAGAGGTGTGCAAGCTGCCCTCCAATGCGCAGGCTCACCAGGAAGCGTGCGAGCTGTACGCTATGCAGGCTCACTGGGAAGTGAGCCCTTTGACTTCCATGGCCGCCCGCCTTGCTCGCATCCTCTCCATTAATGGCGCCCGAGCCGCTGTTTAATACGGGCGACCTTACTGTTCGCCTCCCATTCCCCTCCCTCCCGCAGACCTCCACCAACGCCATGGCGAAGAAGGATCAGCTGCCACTAGTCTTCCAGTTTGGTGAAGTCGACTCCAAGCCAGAGGAGACAGAAAATAAGGAGGAATGGGGCCTTGTGGACATGGCCCTGAACGAGCTGGCTACGGCGGTTGATGCCCCTGCGCCCGTCCCAACTCCCATCCCCGTGCCCGCGCCAGGGACCATCCCCGTAGCATTGACGGGCTGGTCGCCGAGCACTATCGCAGAGCTGGAAGCCGCTAGCGTCAGCGAGGTCTCCGTGGACCCGCGCGAGCTCGTGTACATGCCAGTGCCAGCGCCCGTGCCCGTGCCCGTGCGCGCCCATGCACCCACCGCGGCGCCGGTCCCCGTGCTTTTGCCTGCACCCCCCGTGCCTGTGCCCGTGCGGGCGCTCCCCTCAGCGGCATGGGACATCGCCGTCGACCGCTACCTCGCAGCGCTGTGAGTTGCCGTCCTCCTGCACCCCGCCCGTCGATCGCGCGACGACATGATGTTTGATTTCCAAGTGAAGAACATTCTATGCTGCCTTGAAGACTTCAACAACGGCGTCCCGGAGAACGACAACGACAACACCGGCGCGGTACGCCGCCGGAATTAGTTTTTTTGGGGCGTTTAATACTGTATCAGTGTATCTCGATCATATGAATATAAATTCGCAGTGTGACTGAATGAAAGATATGGTTTGAACAAACTTGCGTTTTTCTCTCTGGATGTACAGACTTATCAAACGATTTTCTTTAAAAACAATGTAAATGGTTTTTAAATATAAAACACTCATCGCAAACATTTTAGATAGAACATCCGTATGCAAACCGTCAGCTTCCCCAGGAAGCCAAGGGAAAATGTGCCGAGCAGGATTTGTGTAGCTCTTGATCGCAAACGTTTTAGATAGAACACCCATATGCAAAGTGAGAGCTATGGTCTTCCCCAGTAAGCTAAGGGAAAATTCGCAGCGCAGGATTTGTGCATCTCTTCATGCAAATGGTTCAGATTGAATACGGTATGCAAAGCCAGACTTCGGCGCTAAGCCAAGAGAAAATGTGCCAAGCAGGATTTTTACATCCCTTGAACGCAAACGGTTGTTTTGGATGACTCGTGTGCAAGCACGTACAGACAATTTGGTAAGATTTGCATCTGTCATCTTGGGTATATTGCCATTTGTCAAACTGGAAAGATTGACATTTGTTGATCTAGTAACATTGCAATTTGTCAAGCTTGTAACACTGCCATTTGTCAAAATATGCAGCTAAAAATCACAAGCACTATCTAATTTTTGCAACTAAAATTCAGTAATTAAGCATAGATTTCATTCATAGATTAACCAGTCATTCTTTTATACAAACAGTTCGACTCGACAGCTGAACCGACCAAACTTTTCCCCAATTGTTGCCAACCATGTACTAAAATAGCTAGTTCAACTATATATACTAGCTAATTTTAAGTACGTTGTACAGTTCCACCACATCTATAGTCAGATGAATTGAACAAAATAGCCCCTAAATACTACTACTACTATGGAGGGGCTTTGTACTACTTCCGGCAGCCTCTCCTCTGCCGAGCGCGCTCAGTAAGAGGCAGAGGAGGAGGAGCCTACCGACGAGCTGGACAACTGCAATACGGTGCCTGCCGCCGCGGCATCTTCAGTGACGCTCACCTCGAACGCCCTCTGCCGCTCCAGATGACCCCTCTAGAAGCGGTGGTTCTCCTTGTAGATCTCCTGATTCCTCGCCTCTGCGGCGGCATGTGCTGCGGCCATGGCGGTGGTAAGGCTCTTTGCTTGCTCGACGAGGCGCTCCTCCTCCTCCCGCAGGAACTCGATGTAGCGCGCAAGGTCGTTGACGCACATGTGGGCCTCCACCTCTGCCTCCCGCCTTCAGGAGGCGGTGGCGGAGCGGGTGATGACCCCGGCGGTCGACGGCGGGCTGGCGGCCGACGATGGGGTGGCGGCCACGACCACCACCTCCCGCCTTCGGGCCACGATGGCGGAGCGGGTGATGGCCACGGTGGCCGCCAGTGGGATGGCAGCCACGACGGCCACCTCCCGCCTTCAAGCCGCGGCGGCGGAGCAGACGATGGCCCTGGCTTTCGATGGTTGTGTGGCGGCCATGGCGGCAGACGGTGGGGTGGCAGCAACGGCGGCCGGCAATAGCTGCCGACGGGCAGTGGCGGCAGAGCGTTTGGTGGGTGTTCCGCGAACACCCAACAGGGACGCCACACGCACTACACTACGTCGGGGACTGCGCCGCCGCCGCGGTGTAGCCTCCCAGCGGAGCTGTCCTCTGATGACGGCAGATTGGCTGAGCGACGACGATGGACTGGTTCCATTGGCGATTGTGGGAGAAGCAGACGACATAAGCTATAGGGAGGGAGGGGAAAATGCGACGGAGGACTCGCCGGCCGTGAGGGTTTATATAGCAGGCCGGTAAGCATTGGGATTTTGGGGGATTTCTCCGAGTCGGGCGGGAAGCTTGCGCGGGAACCTGTGAGGTTGCGCGGGAACGGGCTCACCGACGATTCATTGGCACCTCTTCGAGCCACCGTTTGGCCAAAGGAACGCCCCCGCGCGCTGCGCAAGCTTGCACTGTAAGCTGTCTGCGGCAGCGGGGTGACAAGACGTGCGAGAGGAGGACAGAAGGACACGTACACATACGATTAATAAAAAAAGTTTACCTACTACCCCCATCCTGGTTTATAAGTCGTCTATGTATTTTTGTGCCAATTTTTGACTAGAGATTTAACTAATAAAATACGAATGCATGTCGCCAAAGATTATATCGTTGGATTCGTATTTGAACATAGTTTCCAATTATATAATTTTTATAACATGCATCAACATTTTGTTGGTTAAATTTAAGGTCAAAATATGGCACAAAATATAAAGGGGACTAATAGACGAAGACGGAGGTAGTAGCACACGGCCGCTCTCTACGCAGCGTCGCAACTGCCGGACGGCTTGTAGACGACCATTCCCTACGTGTTCAACTGCTCTATGCGTGTGGTTGCTCGCGATTGAGGCGGCCGCGGTGCGCTCTGCTCGTGTCCCACCGTGCGCGCTGTGCTCTCGCGTCCCTCCGGGCGCTCTGCCCTCGTCCCTCCACGCGTGCTGCCAGTGTTTTGGGCCCGTGCACGATCACGTACGTTCGTGCTGCCATTATGCATGCGGTTGCGCTGGGCGCGGTGCCACGATGCAGTTACCCGCTGCAAAAACTGCCATGCGGACGCACTGAGAATCCAGGCTGCCCGACCGCCATTTATTCCTGCGGCAATTTACCTTCATCTCTCGCGCCACACGACACAATAAGCACACCCACGACGACACATACAGAGAGGACATCTAGCGGTTCCAATGGCGCTCCCTGTGGCTCCAATGGCGCTCCCAGTGGCCGACGATGACAACGGGGGGCAGTTCATCATGCATCACATAGTGGACACCCACGTGAGGGGGAAGGCCCTCTCGGTGGTGTACACGAATGTGCCGGTCTCGGTGGAGAGCTCCATCCAAACTATGGAGCAGTTGCTTGCTGAGGACAAGTACCAAGTGGTCGGCTTCAACCTCGAGTACACCATCGGTCGTGCCGGGCACGATCAGAAGGTTGCCATCGCCCAGTTGTGCATGCGACATGACGTCCTCGTCTACCACTACCAACTGGCCACAAGGCCTTGCGAGCGTTCCTCCAGGTTTAGCAATAGCTCCGACTACAGTTTCGCTACGGTGGACACCACCAACGATCTAAAAGCGCTCAAGGTTTTGGGCTTGAAATGCCAGAATCTTGTCAACATCCAGGACCACTACAAGGTCTGGGGCAGTGACAACAACAAATAGAACTCCCTGGTTGACCTCACCGCGGCCATCATCGACCCCTACTACATGAAGATGAAGGATGAGAGCCAGAAGGACAAGAACGCCTGGCACAGTGTCTGGCATCAGAGACTGGATGAATAACACATCAAGTACGTGGCCAAGGACACGTACACAAGCTACGAGATGTACAGGCAGATCATTGACATGAGGAAGTGTCTTCTTCCTGCCCCAGACGAGGAATCGAGCCACAGAGCAGTGGCGGGAGCATCATAAGAAGTAGATGACTAGACGATCATTTCTCCTAGTTTAGAATGCATGCAATTGTTTATTAAGGTGTGTGCGAATGATCTGTATAGTCACTTATGTAATTGGATGTTTATTTCAGTTATATATATATATATATATATATATATATATATATATATATATATATATATATATATATTATATATATATATATATATATTATATATGTTATTCTTCTGTAGATAGAGCAAATCACACGGCTCATTAGCAGCAATCGTCTGTGTTATTATTGGTCTTCGCACACATTTCTGATTACGGACCTGTTTGTCATGTATCACACACATCTTGTTTAGTCAAACTGTTTCTGTTGTCTTGGCTCATCGTAAATAGTTCATCCGAGTGAACTGTATGCCCTCCATCGCACACACCTTGATCTGGCTGACCGTTTCTATTGTGTTGCCTAATCACACACAGTTCATCCTAGTGAACTGTATGCCATATATCGCACACACCCTCATCTGGCTGCCCGTTTCTGTTGTTCTGCCTCATCGCAAATAGTTCTACTAGATTAACTGTATGCCACGCATCACACACGCAACTCTAATCTGAACTGTGTTTGATGTCACCGCCATCGCAAACGTTTTGTATCTTTTTTGACAGTTTTATTACATCACCGTTTCTGATTAATGCATCACACACAGATTCATCGAAGGGTCTCTGATTGGACTATCGCATTTGGACCAACCTGTAGTAGTGACCTGACCCTCTGCCACTGGTTACATGGCTAGTGAGATCAAGCCATCCACCGTGTTGCATGCTAGTCTAGTTAGATGTGAGTCCACACATCACTTTCCAACAAGGGACTATTTAGAGCGTATGTAAGATCTCACAGACAAGTCACATACTTGTCGACATGCATCATTGATATCGTCCAAGGACTATATGATTCATAAGCACATCGGAAATACCATCATGCATTATTTCCTCTAGGGAATATCTCCAACATAACCATATCCACACCAACCATCTCATGACACCACAAGGATGGCGCGCGAGGTTCTTCAACAACCACACCATTAGGAAGGGAGCGATGCTCAAGTGCTGTCGTCACCAAATTCAGCTACCAAAGCCAGATTCCAACAAATCAGAGCATATCCGAGCAATGGCTTCAACAAGGTAGCGATGCAAAAACATCATCATTGCCAGGTACATCCAACTTCGATTAGACCTAGGTTTTCTTCTAGGAGCTTGAGATTGGGTAAACGAGTAGCATCACCCTCTAAGACAATCATGTGTTGCCGCCACCACTTTTCTTTGATCCCAATAGTTGCATGCGACCGCCGGCCGCTGCGCAGAACCATACTCTCTGCATCAAGCCATCGTCTAGATATTGCATCTCACCGCCGAGGGCAAACATTGGATTTGGAGGGAGAAACCACTTTCGGTGGTCACTGCAATCGGCAGTGAGGCTGCCCCGACATCGCAGTTGTCTCCTGATGGACGAACAAGGATATTGAAGCAGACCAGTGCCGATTGGACTATCATGAGGAGAGAGCCATTTAAGGCTCATCGGACCCTGGGCAAATCTTCTTTACTAGCATCACCAGTGGCCCCCTGGCGAGCCGGTGGCCACCTCCGCTGGTGATGAGGGAGAGAGGAGGCGGGGGATGGGCCGGTGGCGGGCAAGGGTTTTAGTTACGCCCCATGCCAATCCTACCTTTTGTTCTTAATGAAAATACAACAGTTGTGCCATTTGCTTAAAAAAGATTATGTTATGGTAGTTGAAAGAGTTTACTTTGGGAGACAATGTTTGCCAACTTGCAACTCATGGACTTCTTGTTCATCCTTCCTGTAAATATGGTTTCTTGGGCAGTAGGTACTGGAGAGGATTTGTAGCACACAGGTGTGGGAGCATGCAACCCACTTTTTCATTTGGCTTTTGATTTTCAATCTTTCATATCTTTTGAACCAAAAGTCCAAATTAAGTTTTGTTTGCATATCCGTATTTCTAGTGATGAGGACTTTCAAATGGGATCCATTTTGATGAGTTTTCAAAACTTCATTAAGTTTCAACCTTTGAAAATGATGGAAATATGCCCTAGAGGCAATAATAAAGTTGTTATTATTATATTTCCTTATTCATGATAAATGTTTATTATTCATGCTAGAATTGTATTGACCAGAAACTTAAATACATGTGTGAATACATAAGAAAACACCAAGTCCCTAGTAAGCCTCTACTAGACTAGCTCATTGATCAAAAGATGGTTAAGGTTTCCTGACCATAGACATGAGTTGTCATTTGATAACGGGATCACATCATTAGACGAATGATGTGATGGACAAGGCCCATCGTTAGCTTAGCATATGATCGTTCAGTTTATTGCTACTGCTTTCTTAATGCCAAATACATATTCCTTCGACCATGAGATCATGCAACTCCCGGATACCGGAGGAATACCTTGTGTGCTAACAAACATCAAAACATAACTAGGTGATCATAAAGATGCTCTACAGGTATCTCCGAAGGTGTGTGTTGAGTTGGCATGGATCAAGATTGGGATTTGTCAATCCGTGTATCGGAGAGGTATCTCTGGGCCCTCTCGGTAATACAGCATCACAAGAAGCTTGCAAGCAAAGTGACTAAGGAGTTAGTTACGAGATGATGTATTACAGAACGAGTAAAGAGACTTGCCGGTAACGAGATTGAACTAGGTATGGAGATACCGATGATCGAATCTTGGGCAAGTAACATACCGATAGACAAAGGGAACTACGTATGTTGTCATAAAGGTTCGACCGATAAAGATCTTTGTAGAATATGTAGGAACCAATATGGGCATCCAGGTCCCGCTATTGGTTATTGACCGTAGAAGCGTCTCGGTCATGTCTACATCATTCTCGAACCCGTAGGGTCCGCACGCTTAACGTTCGTTGACGATATAGTATTATATGAGTTATGTATATTGGTGACCGAATGTTGTTCGGAGTCCCGGATGAGATCACGTACATGACGAGGAGCTCCAGAATGGTCCGGAGGTAAAGATTGATATATGGTATAATAGTTTTTGGTCTCCGGAAGGGTTTCGGAATTCACCGGAAGGGGTTTCAGATGTTTCTCGAAATGTTCGGGTATGAGAACACTTTATTTGGGCCAAGGGGTAAAGCCCACGAAGCTTTAGGAAGGTGCAAAAAGGAGTTTTGTGGAGGCCAGGGGCCAGATGCCAGGGACCCTAGTGTCTGGGGCTAGACGCCAAGGACCCTGGCGTCTGGTCCTGGAGTCTGAGAAGGACTCTTGCCTTGCGTGCCAAACCGACTTTGAGGAGGCTCTTTCTCCAAGAAACGACCCCAGGGCTCAACATATAAATAGAGGGGCAGGGATAGCACCCGGAACACATCAAGATTATGTGCCGGCAACCCCGTCCCCTCTAGTTTATCCTCCGTCTAGTTTCCATTGTGCTTGGTGAAGCCCTGCAGAGATTGTTCTTCACCACCACCGTCACCATGCCGTCATGCTGTCGGAACTCATCTACTACTTTGCCTCTCTTGCTGGATCGAGAAGGCAAGGATGTCATCGAGCTGAACGTGTGCTGAACGCGGAGGTGCCATACGTTCGGTAATTGATCGGGACGGATCGTGAAGGTGTACGACTACATCAACTGCGTTGATAAATGCTTCCACTTAGCGATCTTCAAGGGTATGAAGATGCTCTCCCCCTCTCGTAGCTATACATCTCCATGGATAGATCTTTCTCTGTGTCCGACTGAGGCTTCGAACCCATAAGTATCGCGTGAGTGTTAGCAATTGTGAAAGACTAATTGATAGTTGAGTATGTGGACTTGCTGAAAAGCTCTTGAATTGACTCTTTCCGATGTTATGATAAATTGCAATTACTTCAATGATTGAGATCGTAGTTTGTTAGTTTTCAATGAAGTTTTTGATTCATACTTTACCTTGTGAATGAATTGTTACTTTAGCATAAGAAATTATATGACATTATATGATGTTGTTCTAAAGATGATCATGATGCTCTCATGTCCGTATTTTATTTTATCGACACCTCTATCTCTAAACATGTGGACATATTTTTCGATTTCGGCTTTCGCTTGAGGACAAGCGAGGTCTAAGCTTGGGGGAGTTGATACGTCCATTTTGCATTATGCTTTTATATCAATATTTATTGCATTATGGGCTGTTGTTACACATTATATCACAATATTTATGCCTTTTCTCTCTTATTTTACAATGTTTACATGAAGAGGGAGAATGCCGGCAGCTGGAATTCTTGACTAGAAAAGGAGCAAATCTGAGAGACCTATTCCGCACAACTCCAAAAGTCCTGAAACTTCACGGAGAATTATTTTGGAATATATAAAAAATATTGGGCGAAGAAAGCACCAGAGGGGGGCCACCAGCCATCCACAAGGGTGGGGGGCGCGCCCTACCCCCCTGGGCATGCCTCCCTGCCTTGTGGGCCACTTGGCAGGCCCCCGATGCCCATCTTCTGCTATATGATGTGTTTTGACCTAGAAAAAATCAGAAGGAAGCTTTCGGGACGAAGCGCCGCCGCCTCGAGGCGGAACCTGGGCAGAACCAATTTAGGGCTCCGGCGGAGCTGTTCTGCCAGAGAAACTTCCCTCCGGGAGGGGGAAATCGAAGCCACCGTCATCACCAACGATCCTCTCATCGAGAGGGGGTCAATCTCCATCATCTTCAGCATCACAATCTCCTGTCAAACCCTAGTTCATCTCTTGTATCCAATCTTTGTCTCAAAACCTCAGATTGGTACCTGTGGGTTGCTAGTAGTGTTGATTACTCCTTGTAGTTGATGCTAGTTGGTTTATTCGGTGGAGGATCATATGTTCAGATCCTTAATGCTATTCAATACCCCTCTGATTATGAACATGAATATGCTTTGTGAGTAGTTACATTTGTTCCTGAGGACATGGGAGAAGTCTTGTTATAAGTAATCATGTGAATTTGGTATTCGTTCGATATTTTGATGAGATGTATGTTGTCTTTCCTCTAGTGGTATTATGTGAACATCGACTACATGACACTTCACCATGATTTGGGCCTAGGGGAAGGCATTGGGAAGTAATAAGTAGATGATGGGTTGCTAGAGTGACAGAAGCTTAAACCCTAGTTTATGTGATGCTTCGTAAGGGGCTGATTTGGATCCATATGTTTCATGCTATGGTTAGATTTATCTTAATTCTTCTTTTGTAGTTGCGGATGCTTGCGAGAGGGGTTAATCATAAGTGGGAGGCTTGTCCAAGGAAGGACAGCACCCAAGCACCGGTCCACCCACATAACAAATTATCAAAGTAACGAACGCGAATCATATGAGCATGATGAAAACTAGCTTGACAGTAATTCCCATGTGTCCTCGGGAGCGCTTGCTTTATATAAGAGTTTGTCCAGGCTTGTCCTTTAATACAAAAAGTATTGGGCCACCTTGCTGCACCTTAGTTACTTTTGTTACTTGTTACCCGTTACGAATTATCTTATCACACAACTATCTGGTACCGATAATCTCAGTGCTTGCAGAGAATACCTTGCTGAAAACCGCTTGTCATTTCCTTCTGCTCCTCGTTGGGTTCGACACTCTTACTTATCGAAAGGACTACGATAGATCCCCTATACTTGTGGGTCATCACATTAGCAATAGCTGTAGAAGCAATAGTTGGCGAGACGACGCCGACACTACGATGGAGATCAAGGTGTCATGCCGGTGATGATGGAGATCATGCCGATGCTTTGGAGATGGAGATCAAAAGCACAAGATGATGATGGCCATATCGTGTCACATATTTTGATTGCATGTGATGTTTATCCTTTAAGCATCTTATTTTGCTTAGAACGACGGTAGCATTATAAGATGATCCCTTCACTTAATTTCAAGAAAAAGTGTTCTCCCTGAGTATGCACCATTGCCAAAGTTCGTCGTTTCAAAGCACCTCGTGATGATCGGGTGTGATAGACTCTACGTTCACATACAACGGGTGTAAGACAGTTTTGCACATGCAAAATACTTACGTTAAACTTGACGAGCCTAGCATTTACAGACATGGTCTCGAAACACTGGAGAGTGAAAGGTCGAACATGAGTCATATAGTAGATATGATCAACATGGAGATGTTGACCATTGATGACTACCACATCTCACATGATGATCGGACATGGGTTAGTTGATTTGGATCATGTATCACTTAGAAAACTTGAGGGATGTTTATTTAAGTGGGAGTTCATTAGTAATTTGATTAATTGAACTTAATTTATCATGAACTTAGTCCTGATAGTCTTTGCAAATCTATGTTGTAGATAAATGGCCCGTGCTACTGTTCTGTTGAATTTTAATGTGTTCCTAGAGAAAGCTAAGTTGAAAGATGATGGTAGCAACTACACGGACTGGGTCCGTAACTTGAGGATTTGTTGGGGAACGTTGCATGGAAAACAAAAAAAACTCTACGCACATGCAAGATCTATCCATGGGGATGCATAGCAACGAGAGGGGAGAGTGTGTCTACGTACCCTCATAGACCGTATGAGGAAGCGTTTATTAACACGGTTGATGTATTCGAACTTCTTCGCGATCCAACCGATCAAGTACCAAACGTACGGCACCTCTGCGTTCAGCACACGTTCAGCTCGGTGACGTCCTCGCCTTCTTGATCCAGCAAGACGGGCAAAGTAGTAGATGAGTTCTGGCAGCACGATAGTGTGGTGATGGTGGTGGTGAAGCTATCTCCGCAGGGCTTCACCTAAGCACTCCGAAAATACGACCGAGGGACAAAACTGTGGAGAGGGGCGCCGCACACGGCTAAGATATTGTCGTGGGCTATGTGTGGCGCCCCCTCCCTCGTATATATAGGTGGGGGGAGACGGGAGGCAGCCAGGAGGCAGCCCAAGGGTGGCCGAAACCCCCTTGGGCTCCTGCCCTGCCCGCGCCCCCCTCTTCCTTGTTGGCGCACGGGAGGAAGGCAGGGGGAGGTGGCGCCCTCCCCCCTTTCCTTTCTCTCATCAGGAGGGAAAGGCAGGAGGGGCCAACCCTCCCCCTTTCCTTACCCTAGGGCCGACGGCCAGGGGGAGGGCGCGCCAGCCCCCTTGTGGGCTGGTGTGTGCCTCCCCTTGGCCCATTAGGCCCACAGACCTCCCGGGGCCTCCCGAAACCCCTTCCGGTGATCCGATGGTTACCCGGTACAACCTGAAACCTTTCTGGTGTCCAAATAGTATCATCCTACATATCAATCTTTACCTCCGAACCATTCCGGAGCTCCTCGTCATGTCCATGATCTGATACGGGACTCCGAACAACATTCGGTCACCAAATCAAGTAACTCATACAACACTATATCGTCAACGAACGTTAAGCGTGCGGACCCTACGGGTTCGAGAACTATGTAGACATGACTGAGACACCTCTCTGGTCAATAACCAATAGTGGAACCTGGATGCCCATATTTGTTCCTACATATTCTACGAAGATCTTTATCGGTCGAACATTATGACAACATACGTAATTCCCTTTGTCTATCGGTATGTTACTTGCCCGAGATTCGATCGTCGGTATCTTCATACCTAGTTCAATCTCGTTACCGGCAAGTCTCTTTACTCGTTCTGTAATACGTCATCTCGTAACTAACTCCTTAGTCACTTTTCTTGCAACCTTCTTGTGATTTGTATTACCAAGATGGCCCAGAGATACCTCTCCCATACATGGAGTAACAAATCCTAATCTCGATCTATGCCAACTCAACAAACACCTTCGGAGATACCTGTAGAGCATCTTTATGATCACCCAGTTACGTTGTGATGTTTGGTAGCACACAAGGTATTCCTCCGGTATCCGGGATTTGCATGATCTCATAGTAGAAGGAATATGTATTTGACATTAAGAAAGCAATAGCAATAAATTGAATGATCATATGCTAAGCTAACGGATGGGTCTTGTTCATCACATCATTCTCCTAATGATGTGATCCCGTTATCAAGTGACAACACATGTCTATGGTTAGGAAACCTTAACCATCTTTGATCAACGAGCTAGTCTAGTAGAAGCTTACTAGGGACACGGTATTTGTTTATGTATCCACACATGTATTTAAGTTTCCAATCAATACAATTCTAGCATGAAAAATAAACCTTTATCGTGAATAAGGAAATATAATAATAACAACTTTATTATTGCCTCTAGGGCATATTTCCATCAGTCTCGCACTTGCACTAGAGTCAATAATATAGATTACATTGTAATGAATCTAACACCCATGGAGTCTTGGTGCTGATCATGTTTTGCTCGTGGAAGAGGCTTAGTCAACGGGTCTGCTACATTCAGATCCATATGAATTTTGCAAATCTCTATGTCTCAATCCTTGACCTTTTCACGAATGGAGTTGAAGCGTCTCTTGATGTGTTTGCTTCTCTTGTGAAACCTAGATTCCTTTGCTAAGGCAATTGCTCTAGTGTTGTCACAAAAGATTTTCATTGGACCCGATGAACAGGGTATTACACCCAGATCGGATATGAACTCCTTCATCCAGACTCCTTCATGCGCCGCTTCTGAAGCAGCTATGTACTCTGCTTCACATGTGAATCCCGCCACGACGCTCTACGTGGAACTGCACCAACAGACAGCTCCACCATTCAATATAAATATGTATCCGGTTTGTGATTTAGAGTCATCCGGATCAGTGTCGAAGCTAGCATCAATGTAACCATTTATGATGAGCTCTTCATCACCGCCATAAACGAGAAACACATCCTTGGTCCTTTTCAAGTACTTTAGGATGTTCTTGACCGCTGTCCAGTGACCCACTCCTGGATTACTTTAGTACCTCCCTGCCAAACTTATGGCAAGGCACACATCAGGTCTGGTACACAGCATAGCATACATGATAGAACCTATGGCTGAGGCATAGGGAATGACTTTCATTTTCTCTCTATCTTCTATAGTGGTCGGGCTTTGAGTCTGACTCAATTTCACACCTTGTAACACAGGCAAGAACCCTTTCTTTAACTGATCCATTTTGAACTTCTTCAAAACTTTGTCAAGGTATGTGCTTTGTGAAAGTCCTATTAAGCGTCTCGATCTATCCCTATAGATCTTGATGCCCAATATATAAGCAGCTTCACCGAGGTCTTTCATTGAAAAATTCTTATTCAAGTATCCTTTTTTTGCTATCCAAAAATTCCATATCATTTCCAATCAATAATATGTCATCCTCATATAATATCAGAAATGCTACAGAGCTCCCACTCACTTTCTTGTAAATACAGGCTTCATCGTAAGTCTGTATAACACCACATGCTTTGATCACCTCATCAAAGTGTATATTCCAACTCCGAGATGCTTGCACCAGTCCATAGATGGATCGCTAGAGCTTGCACACTTTGTTAGAACCTTTAGGATCGACAAAACCTTCTGGTTGCATCATATACAACTCTTCTTTAAGAAATCCATTAAAGAACGCAGTTTTTATGTCCATTTGCTAGATTTCATAATTATAAAATGCGGCAATTGCTAACATGATTCAGACTTCTTAAGCATCGCTATGGGTGAGAAAGTCTCATCGTAGTTAACCCCTTGAACTTGTCGAAAACCTTTTGTGACAAGTCGAGCTTTGTAGATAGTGACATTACCATCAGCGTGTGTCTTATTCTTGAAGATCCATTTATTCTCAATGGCTTGCCGATCATCAGGCAAGTCCACCAAAGTCCATACTTTGTTCTCATGCATGGATCCTATCTTAGATTTCATGGCCTCAAGCCATTTATCGGAATCTGGGCTCATCATAGCTTCTTCATAGTTTGTAGGTTCGCCATGGTCTAATAACATGACTTCCAGGATAGGATTACCGTACCACTCTGGTGCGGAACGTGCTCTGTTTGACCTATGAGGTCCAGTAGTAACTTGATCCGAAGTTTCATGATCATCATCATTAGCTTCGTCTCCAGTTGGTGTAGGCATCACGGGAACGGTTTTCTCTGATGTGCTACTTTCCAATTCGAGAGAAGGTACAATTACCTCATCAAGTTCTACTTTCCCCCCACTCACTTCTTTCGAGAGAAACTTTTTCTCTAGAAAGGATCCATTCTTGGCAACAAAGATCTTGCCTTCGGATCTATGGTAGAGGGTGTACTCAATAGTTTCCTTAGGGTATCCTATGAAGATGCACTTCTCCGATTTGGGTTTGAGCTTATCAGGCTGAAGCCTTTTGACATAAGTGTCGCATCCCGAAACTTTAGGAAACAACAGCTTAGGTTTCTTGCCAAACCATAGTTCATACGGTGTCGTCTCAACGGATTTAGACGGTGCCCTATTTAACGTGAATGCGGAAGTCTCTAATGCATAACCCCAAAACGATAGTGGTAAATCGGTAAGAGACATCGTAGAATGCACCATATCTAATAAAGTATGGTTACGACGTTCGAACACACCATTACGATGTGGTGTTCCAGGTGGCGTGAGTTGTGAAACAATTCCACATTGTTTTAAATGAAGGCCAAACTCGTAACTCAAATATTCGCCTCCACGATCAGATCGTAGACACTTTATTTTCTTGTTACGATGATTCTCTACTTCACTCTGAAATTTTTTGAACTTTTCAAATGTTTTAGATTTGTTTTTCATCAAGTAGATATACCCATATCTACTCAAATCATCTTTAAATGTTAGAAAATAACGATACTCATCGCGTGCCTCAACACTCATCGGACCGCATACATCGATATGTATTATTTCCAATAAGTCATTAGCTCGCTCCATTGTTCTGGAGAACGGAGTTTTAGTCATCTTGCCCGTAAGGCAAGGTTCGCAAGTACCAAATGATTCATAATCAAGTGATTCCAAAAGTCCATCCACATGGAGTTTCTTCATGCGCTTTACACCAATATGACCTAAATGGCAGTGCCACAAGTATGTTGCACTATCATTATCAACTTTGCATCTTTTGGCATCGATATTATGAATATGTGTATCACTAGAATCGAGATTCAACAAGAATAGACCATTCATCAAGGGTGCATGACCATAAAAGATATTACTCATATAAATAGAACAACCATTATTCTCTGATTTAAATGAATAACCGTCTCGCAATAAACAAGATCTAGATATAATTTTCATGCTCAACGCTGGCACCAAATAACAATTATTGAGGTCTAAAACTAACCCTGAAGGTAGATGTAGAGGTAGCGTGCCGACGGAGATCACATCGACCTTGGAACCATTCCCGACGCGCATCGTCACCTCGTCCTTAGCCAATCTTCGTTTATTCCGCAGCTCCTGTTTCGAGTTACAAATATGAGCAACTGAACCAGTATCAAATACCTAGGCTCTACTATGAGCATTAGTAAGGTACACATCAATAACATATATATCAAATATACCTTTGTTCACTTTGCCATCCTTCTTATCCACCAAGTATTTGGGGCAGTTCCGCTTCCAGTGACCACTCCCTTTGCAGTAGAAGCACTCAGTTTCAGGCTTGGGTCCAACTTTGGGCTTCTTCACGGGAGCGGCAACTTGCTTGCCATTCTTCTTGAAGTTCCCTTTCTTTCCCTTGCCATTTTTCTTGAAACTAGTGGCCTTGTTAACCATCAACACTTGATGCTCCTTCTTGATTTCTACCTCCGTGACCTTAAGCATTATGAAGAGCTCGGGAATCGTTTTCGTCATCCCTTGTAGCTTGGTGGCAGTGACTGAAGAACTCTGTCAATAACACTCTCAACTGGAAGATAAATTCTGAGCTGAGTCAAGCGGTTATGATACCCAGACATTTTGAGTATGTGTTCACTGACAGAACTATTCTCCTCCATCTTGCAGCTATAGAACTTGTTGGAGACTTCATATGTCTCAACCCGAGCATTAGCTTGAAATATCAATTTCAGCTCTTGGAACATCTCATATGCTCCGTGACGTTCAAAATGTCTTTGAAGTCCCGGTTCTAGGCCGTAAAGCATGGCACACTGAACTATCAAGTAGTCATCAGATCGAGTCTGCCAAACGTTCATAACATCTGCAGTAGCTCCTGCAGCAGGTCTATCACCTAGTGGTGCATCAAGGACATAATTCTTCCATGCAGCAATGAGGATAATCCTCAAGTTACGGACCCAGTCCGTGTATTTTCTACCATCATCTTTCAACTTAGCTTTCTCTAGGAACGCATTAAAATTCAGGGGAACGGTAGCACGGGCCATTGATCTACAACATAGATATGCAAAACTATTGAGACTAAGTTCATGATAAATTAAGTTCAATTAATCAAATTACTAATGAAATCCCACTTAAATAAACATCCCTCAAGTTATCTAAGTGATACATGATCCAAATCAACTAATCCATGTCCGATCATCACGTGAGATGGGGTAGTCATCAATGGTGAACATCTCTATGTTGATCATATCTACTATATGACTCAGGTTCAACCTTTCGGTCTCAAGTGTTTCGAGACCATGTTTGTACATACTAGGCTTGTGAAGTTTAACCCAAGTATTATGCATGTGCAAAACTGTCTTACACCCATTGTATGTGACCGTAGAGTCTATCACACCCGATCATCACGAGGAGCTTCGAAACGACGAACTTTGGCAACAGTGCATACTCGGGGAGAACATTTTTATCTTGAAATTTAGTGAAGGGATCATCTTATAATGCTACCGCCGTTCTAAGAAAAATTAGATGCATAAAGGATAAACATCATCATCATGATCTCCATCGTCAAAGCATCGTCATGATCTCCATCATCATCGGCTTGACACCTTGATCTCCATCATTGCGTCGGGGTCGTCTCGCCAACTATTGCTACTACAACTATTGCTAACGCATAGCCATAAAGTAAAGCAATTACATGGCGCTTGTATTTCATACAATAATTAAGAGTAAACCCTAAGGCTCCTGCCGGTTGTCGATATTACAAAACATGATCATCTCATACATCAACATATATCACATCATATCTTGACCATATCACATCACAACATGCCCTGCAAAAACAAGTTAGACGTCCTCTACTTTGTTGTTGCAAGTTTTACGTGGCTGCTACGTGCTTCTAGCAAGGACCGTTCTTAACTACGCAAAAAACCACAACGTTGATTATCAAGTTTGTTGTTTTAACCTTCTTTAAGGACCGACTGTAGTCAAATTCGATTCAACTAAAGTAGGAGAAACAGACACCCGCCAGCCACCTTTATGCAAAACAAGTTGCATGTCAGTCGGTGGAACCGGTCTCATGTGCATGGACATATAAGGTTGGTCCGGGCCGCTTCATCCCACAATACTGCCGAATCAAAATAATTCGTTGGTGGTAAGCAGTATGACCATCACCGCCCACAACTCCTTTGTGTTCTACTCGTGCATACCATCTACGCATAGACCTAGCTCGGATGCCACTGTTGGGGAACGTTGCATGGAAAACAAAAAAAAATCTACGCACACGCAAGATCTATCCATGGGGATGCATAGCAACGAGAGGGGAGAGTGTGTCTACGTACCCTCATAGACCGTAAGTGGAAGCTTTTGTTAACATGGTTGATGTAGTCGAACTTCTTCGTGATCCAACTGATCAAGTACCGAACGTACGGCACCTCCGCGTTCAGCACATGTTCAGCTCAGTGACGTCCTCGCCTTCTTGATCCAGCAAGACGGGCGAAGTAGTAGATAAGTTCCGGCAGCATGACGGCGTGGTGATGGTGGTGGTGAAGCTATCCCCGCAGGGCTTCGCCTAAGCACTCCGAAAATATGACCGATTGACAAAACTGTGGAGAGGGGTGCCGCACATGGCTAAGATATTGTCGTGGGCTATGTGTGGCGCCCCCTCCCTCATATATATAGGTGGGGGAGAGGTGAGGCAGCCAGGAGGCGCCCCAAGGGTGGCCGAATCTCCCTTCGGCTCCTGGCCTGGTGATGACCCACAAGTATAGGGGATCTATCGTAGTCCTTTCGATAAGTAAGAGTGTCAAACCCAACGAGGAGCAGAAGGAAATGACAAGCGGTTTTCAGCAAGGTATTCTCTGCAAGCACTGAAATTATCGGTAACACATAGTTTTGTGATAAGATAATTCGTAACGGGTAACAAGTAACAAGAGTAACTAAGGTGTAGAAAGGTGGCCCAATCCTTTTTGTAGCAAAGGACAAGCCTGGACGAACTCTTCTATAAAGCAAAGCGCTCCAGAGGAGGAATTATTGTCAAGCTAGTTTTCATCATGCTCATATGATTCGCGTTCGTTACTTTGATAATTTGATATGTGGGTGGACCGGTGCTTGGGTGCTGTCCTTACTTGGACAAGCCTCCCACTTATGATTAACCCCTCTCGCAAGCATCCGCAACTACGAAAGAAGAATTAAGATAAATCTAACCGTAGCATGAAACATATGGATCCAAATCAGCCCCTTGTGAAGCAACTCATAAACTAGGGTTTAAGCTTCTGTCACTCTAGCAACCCATCATCTACTTATTACTTCCCAATGCCTTCCCCTAGGCCCAAATCATGGTGAAGTTTCATGTAGTCGACGTTCACATAACACCACTAGAGGAAAGACAAGATACATCTCATCAAAATATCGAACGAATATCAAATTCACATGATTACTTATAACAAGACTTCTCCCATGTCCTCAGGAACAAACGTAACTACTCACAAAGCATATTCATCTTCATAATCAGAGGGGTAATAAATATCATTAAGGATCCGAACATATGATCTTCCACCGAATAAACCAACTAGCATAAACTACAAGGAGTAATCAACACTACTAGCAACCCACAGGTACCAATCTGAGTTTTTAAGACAAAGATCGGATACAAGAGATGAATTAGGGTTTGAGAGGAGATGGTGCTGGTGAAGATGTTGATGCAGATTGACCCCCTCTTGATGAGAGGATCATTGGTGATGACGATGGCTTCGATTTCCCCCTCCCGGAGGGAATTTTCCCTGGCAGAACAGCTCCGCTGGAGCCCTAGATTGCTTCTGCCTAGGTTCCGCCTCAAGACGGCGGTGCTTCATCCCGAAAGCTTCCTTCTGATTTTTTTCAGGTCGAAACCCTCCATATAGCAGAAGATGGGCACCGGAGATCTGCCAAGGGCCCCACAAGCCCTAGGGGCGTGCCCTGGTGGGTAGGGCGCGCCCCCATGCTTGTGGCCATGTGGTGGGTCCCCTCGGGTATTTTCTTCGCCCAATATTTTTTATATATTCCAAAATAGTTCTCCGTAAATTTTCAGGACTTTTAGAGTTGTGCAGAATAGGTCCCTCAGATTTGCTCCTTTCCGGTCCAGAATTCTAGCTGCCGGCATTCTCCCTCTTTGTGTAAACCTTGTAAAATAAGAGAGAAAAGGCATAAGTATTCTACCATAATGTGTAATAACAGCCCATAATGCAATAAATATCAATATAAAAGCAAGATGCAAAATGGATGTATAAATCCCCCAATCTTAGACCTCGCTTGTCCTCAAGCGGAAGCTGAAATCGATAATCATGTCCACATGTTTAGAGATAGAGGTGTCGATAAAATAAAATACGGACATGAAGGCATCACGATCATCTTTTAGAACAACAACATATTTTGTCATATAATTTCTTATGCTAAAGTAACAATTCAGTCACAAGGTAAAGTATGGAACAAGAACTTTATTGAAAACTAACAAACTATTATTTCAGTCATTGGAGCAATTGCAATTTATCATAACGTAAGAAAGATTCAATATAAGAGCTTTTTAGTAAGTTCACATACTCAACTATCATTTAGTCTTTCATAATTGCTAACACTCACGTGATACTTATGAGATCAAAGTTTCAATCGGACACAGAGAAAGATAGGGGCTTATGGTTTAGCCTCCCAACCTTTTACCTCAAGGGTAATGTCAACAATAATAGTTTATGTATAACTACATCCGAGTGGATATAAAGATCTGGGTCTCCCCCCAACATATAGTGCTTTCCAAAAAGAAAAAGTATAAAAAGAATAGGTGATGATCACCATGACTCTTGCATTAAGGTAGAGGGTAAATAAAAGATAGGCCCTTCGCAGAGGGAAGCAGAGGTTGTCATGCACTTTTATGGTTGGATGCACAAAATCTTAATGCGAAAGAACGTCACTTTATATTGCCGCTTGTGATAAAGAACTTTATTATGCAGTCTGTCGCTTTTATTTCTTCCATATCACAAATTCATATAAAGTTTATTTTCCTCACACTAATAGATCATACATATTTAGAGAGCAATTTTTATTGCTTGCACCGATGACAACTTACTTGAAGGATCTTACTCAATCCATAGGTAGGTATGGTGGACTCTCATGGCAAAACTGGGTTAAGGGATTTTGGATGCACAAGTAGTATCTCTACTTGGTGCAAAAGATTTGGCTAGCATGGGATGAGAAGCAAGCTCAACATGTTGGCGGATCCATGACAATATAACTTCTATTCGGATATAAAGAAACATAACCCATTACGTTGTCTTCCTTGTCCAACATCAACCTTTTAGCATATAATATTTTAATGAGTGCTCACAATCACAAAAGATGTCCAAGATAGTATATTTATATGTGAGACCTCTCTTTCTTTATTACTTCCTATTAATTGCAACAATGATCAAAACTATGTTTGTCAACTCCCAACAAATTTCTTGCGACATACTTCTTATATGTGAAGTCGTCACTTCCCATAAGATCATTATATAATATTTTTATTTCTTTTATTCTTTATTTCTTTTTCTCAAGATCATAGCAAGAAAGCAAATCCCTCAACTCAAAACTAATCTTTATTATATAACTCTCAGACTCGATTACATAGAGGGAACACAAAGCAAAACTCAAAGCTAGATCATACGAAAACTTTATTCTACTAAACCAAGATATAACCAAAAGGATCGAACTAAGAAAAATGGTAAAGGTAAAGATGTGATGGTGATACGATACCGGGGCACCTCTCCCAAGCTTGGCAGTTTCCAAGGGGAGTGCCCATACCCTTGTATTTAGGTCTCTTTCTTCGGAGGTGGTGATGTGATATTCTTGGCGATGATGCCCCTTAGAATGTGATTCTCCTCCTCGAGCTTATTATTTTGCTGCTTAAGACCCATTATTTCCTTGCGGAGTTTGCCTGTGACAGCTAGAGCTCCGATCACCCATGGATGCTTCTTCGCTGCGGGGGAAAAAGCAACACTCTTTTTCATGTTATCGTAAGAGAGAAATCTAGCATTGGGAGGTATGACCGAATCCGGTATTGCTGAGCTCTGGAGTTCCTCAAGCATAGCTCCAGGATGAAGGCGAGAGGTAGCTTCTTGATCCTCCTCCATGGTATCCACTCTTTCAGGTCAGCCTCCATCTCTTCCTCCATTGACCTCCCAAAGTGGTCAACTTCGTTGTACACTCTTGGGCCCGGCATCGGGTGAGAGACCCGACTCTCCCCAACCGACTCTTGCGAAGACATCTTGCACCAAATCTACTGCAGAATTAGCTAAACACAAGAACAGAGGATTTTGCCGTGGTACGGTGGTAAAAACCTTCGGGAGATTATATAATGAATTTTTGCCGACCAAAAGAAGTGTACCACAAGAAAACGGAGTCCAGAGGGCACACGAGGCGGCCACAAGCCTGGGAGGCGCGCCTAGGGGGTAGGGCGCGCCCCCAGGGCTTGTCGCCTCCTCGTGCGCTTTTCGGACTACCTTTTATTTTCCTAATTTTTTAAATATTCCAAAACGGAGTAAAATTGCCATTGGAAAAGTTTTGGAGTCGATTTACTTACCGTACCACATACCTATTCCTTTTCGGAGTCTGAAACGTTCTGGTAGGTCTCCCTTATGTACTCCTCCGGTGTTATGGTATTAATAATGTTGGTCTCAACATTTATGGGAGTACCTGAGATATAATGTTTGATTCTTTGCCCATTCACCACCTTCGGGTTAGTGCCTTCGGTGTTGTTGATTTTGATGGCACCGGAACGATAAACTTCCTCGATAATGTAAGGAACCTCCCATTTAGAGAGAAGCTTTCCTGCAAAAAATCTTAAATGAGAATTGTATAGCAACACATGGTCACCTACATTAAATTCACGCTGTTGTATCCTTTTATCGTGCCATATTTTAACTTTTTCTTTAAACAATTTGGCATTCTCATAGGCTTGGGTTCTCCATTCTTCAAGAGAGCTAATGTCAAATAACCTCTGCTCACCGGCAAGTTTGAAATCATAGTTGAGCTCTTTAATTGCCCAAAAAGCTTTATGTTCCAGTTCGAGAGGTAAGTGACATGCTTTTCCATAAACCATTTTATATGGAGACATACCCATAGGGTTCTTATAAGCAGTTCTATAAGCCCACAATGCATCATCAAGTTTCTTAGACCAATTCTTTCTGGATCTATTAACAGTGTAAAATCAACTTTATTTCTCGATTACTCAATTCTACTTGACCACTAGACTGAGGATGATATGGAGATGCAATTCTATGGTTAACATCATACTTAGCAAGCAATTTACGGAAAGCACCATGAATAAAGTGTGAACCACCATCAGTCATTAAATATCTAGGGACTCCAAACCTCGGGAAAATAACTTCTTTAAGCATTTTAATGGAGGTGTTATGATCAACACTACTAGTTGGAATAGCTTCTACCTACTTAGTAACATAATCAACAGCAACCAAAATATGTGTGTACCCATTAGAGGAAGGAAAAGGTCCCATATAATCAAATCCCCAAACATCAAATGGTTCAATAACAAGTGAATAATTCATAGGCATTTCCTGACGTCTACTAATATTACCAATTCTTTGACATTCATCACAAGACAAGACAAAATTATGAGCATCTTTGAAAAGAGTAGGCCAATAAAAACTAGATTATAATACCTTGTGTGCAGTTCTATCTCCAGCATGGTGTCGTCCGTAGGCCTCGGACTGACACTTGCGTAGGATCTATTCCTGTTCGTGCTCAGGTACACAACGTCTAATAACACCATCTACTCCTTCTTTATAAAGGTGTGGGTCATCCCAGAAGTAATGTCTTAAATCATAGAAAAACTTTTTGTTTTGTTGGTATGTGAAGCTAGGTGGTATAAATTTAGCAACAATATAATTGGCATAATTAGCATACCAAGGAGTACTACGAGAAGCATTTATGACAGCTAATTGTTCATCAGGAAAGCTATCATCAATAGCTAGTGGGTCATCAAGAACATTTTCTAACCTAGACAAGTTGTCTGCTACGGGGTTCTCAGCTCCCTTTCTATCAATAATATGCAAATCAAATTCTTGCAGCAAGAGAACCCATCTAATAAGTCTAGGTTTAGCACATTTCTTTTCCATAAGATATTTAATAGTAGCATGATCAGTGTGAACATTTACTTTGGAATCAATAATATAAGATCTAAACTTATCACAAGCAAAGACAACTGCTAAAAATTCTTTTTCAATAGTAGCATAATTTCTTTGAGCACTATCTAGAGTTTTACTAGCATAATGGATAACATTTAATTTCTTATCAACTCTTTGTCCTAGGACAGCACCAACAGCATAATCACTAGCATCACACATAATTTCAAAGGGTAGGTTCCAATCAGGTGGTTGAACAATAGGTGCAGAAATCAAGGCTTTCTTAAGTATTTCAAATGCTTCTACATAATCATCATAAAAAACAAATGGAACATCTTTTTGCAAAAGATTTGTGAGAGGCCTAGAAATTTTAGAGAAGTCGTTAATAAACCTCCTATAGAAACCAGCATGACCTAGGAAACTTCTTATACCTTTGATATCTTTAGGACACGGCATCTTTTCAATAGCATCAACTTTAGCTTTATCAACTTCAATACCTCTTTCAGAAATTTTATGCCCCAAGACAATACCTTCATTAACCATAAAGTGGCACTTCTCTCAATTCAAGACAAGATTAGTTTCTTCACATCTATGCAAAACTCGATCAAGGTTGCTTAAGCAATCATCAAAAGAAGTTCCGTAAACGGAGAAATCATCCATGAAAACCTCAACAATTGTTTCATAAAAGTCAGAGAATATAGCAGTCATACATCTTTGAAAAGTAGCAGGTGCATTACATAAACCAAAAGGCATACGTCTATAAGCAAAGGTACCGAAAGGGCAAGTAAAAGTAGTTTTTTTCTTGATCCTCTTGTGACACAGGTATTTGGGAAAAACCAGAATAACCATCTAGAAAGCAAAAGTGTGTATGTTTTGATAGTCTTTCTAGCATTTGATCTATAAAAGGTAGAGGATAATGATCTTTCCTAGTAGCTTTGTTCAACTTTCTAAAATCAATAACCATTCTATAACCTGTGACAATTCTTTGTGGAATCAATTCATTTTTATCATTAGGAACAACGGTAATACCTCCCTTTTTGGGGACACAATGAACAGGACTTACCCATCTACTATCAGCAACAGGATAGATTATACCTACTTCCAGAAGATTTAGTATTTCATTTCTTACCACTTCTTTCATTTTAGGATTCAACCGTCGCTGGTGATCAACAACTGGTTTAGCATCAGGTTCCATATTAATTTTGTGCTGACATAGAGTGGGACTAATTCCCTTAAGATCATCCAGAGTATATCCAATAGCTACACGGTGCTTCTTTAGAGCTTTCAATAATTTCTTTTCTTCATGCTCTGAAAGGTTAGCACTAATAATAACAGGATATATCTTTTTCTCATCAAGATAAGCATATTTCAAAGTAGCAGGTAATTGTTTAAGATCGAACACAGGATCACTCTTGGGTGGTAGAGGATCTCCAAGAGTCTCAACAGGCAAATTGTGTTTCAAAATAGACATCTGTTTAAAGAAAATCTCATCTAATTCCTTTCTTTCATTCATAAACATATCATTTTCATGGTCTAACAAATATTGTTCTAAAGGATTCGTAGGAGGCACGGCAATAGAAGCAAGACCAATAATTTCATATTTACTAGGCAATTCTTTATCATGGGGTTGTCTACAAAATTTGGAGAAACTAAACTCATGAGACACATCCCCAAAACTTACAGTAACAGTCTCTTTCTGACAATCTATTTTGGCATTAACAGTGTTCAAGAAAGGTCTAACAAAAATAATGGGACAAAAATCATCTTGTGGGGTGTGGGGAGCCAAGAACTAGAAAATCAGTAGGGTATTTTATTTTCCCACACAAGACTTCAACATCTCTAACAATCCCAATTGGTGATATAGTATCTCTATTGGAAAGTTTAATAGTGACATCAACATCTTCTATTTCAGCAGGTGCAATATCATTCATAATTTCTTGATATAAAGTAAAGGGAATTGCACTCACACTAGCACCCAAATCACATTAGCCATGATAACAATGATCTCCTATTTTAACAGAAACAACAGGCATGGCAACAACAGGTCTATGCTTATCTTTATCATCGGGTCTAGCAATCCTAGCAGCTTCATCACAGAAATAAATAACATGCCCATCAATATTATCGACCAAGAGATCTTTAACCATGGCAATACTAGATTCAACTTTAATATGTTCAGGGGGTGTAGGTGTTCTAGTATAACTCTTACGAACCACAGCTGAAGCTTTAGCATGTTCCTTTATTCTAACAGGGAAAGGTGGTTTCTCAATATAAGTAGTAGGAACGATAGGACCAACATTATAAGTAATAGTTTTCTCTTCAGCTTTAATAGGTTCTACTATCTTTACTTCAATGGGAGGATGATATTTAAACCACTTCTCCTTAGGGAGATCAACATGAGTAGCAAAAGATTCACAGAAAGAAGCTACTATCTCAGAGTCAAGTCCATATTTAGTGCTAAATTGAAGAAAAGCATTGGTATCCATAAAAGATTTAACACAATCAAACTTGAGGTTTATACCGAACTCCTTACCTTCGTCAAGTTCCCAATATTCAGAGTTGCGTTTAATTCTTTCCAATAAATCCCATTTGAATTCAATAGTCTTCTTCATAAAAGAACCAGTACAAGAAGAATCGAGCATGGATTGATCATTACGAGAAAGACGAGCATAAAAAGTCTGACTAATAATTTCTCTTGAGAGCTCATGATTGGGGCATTAATATAACATTGACTTAAGCCTCCCCCAAGCTTGAGCGATACTTTCTCCTTCACGAGGCCAAAAATTATAAATATAATTCCGATCACGATGAACTAGATGCATAGGATAAAACTTCTGATGAAATTCCAATTTCAATCGGTTGTAATTCCAAGTCCCAATATCATCACATAGCCTATACCATGTTAGTGCCTTCTCCTTCAAAGATAAAGGGAAGACCTTCTTCTTGACTTCATCCTCGGGCAAACCTACAAGCTTAAATAATCCACAAACTTCATCCACATAGATTAGATGCATATAAGGATGTAATGTTCCATCTCCTGCATAAGGATTAGCTAGCAGTTTCTCTATCATACCCGAAGGAATTTCATAATAAATATTTTCAGTAGGTTCAGAAGGTTGTGGGGCAACACTTTGCTCTTTCGATCGGGGTGAAGATACCCCAAACAAACCCCTCAAAGGATTGTTTCCCATAGCAACAAGTGACAGTAAATTTCAGCACACTATATAAATTTTTCCTTATCAAATTCCACTTACCAAAGGCGTTTCACTCCCCGGCAATAGTGCTAGAAAAGAGTCTTGATGACCTAGAAGTATAGGGGATCTATCATAGTCCTTTCGATAAGTAAGAGTGTCGAACCCAACGAGGAGCAGAAGGAAATGACAAGCGGTTTTCAGCAAGGTATTCTCTGCAAGCACTGAAATTATCGGTAACACATAGTTTTGTGATAAGATAATTCGTAACGGGTAACAAGTAACAAGAGTAACTAAGGTGTAGAAAGGTGGCCCAATCCTTTTTGTAGCAAAGGACAAGCCTGGACGAACTCTTCTATAAAGCAAAGCGCTCCAGAGGAGGAATTATTGTCAAGCTAGTTTTCATCATGCTCATATGATTCGCGTTCGTTACTTTGATAATTTGATATGTGGGTGGACCGGTGCTTGGGTGCTGTCCTTACTTGGACAAGCCTCCCACTTATGATTAACCCCTCTCGCAAGCATCCGCAACTATGAAAGAAGAATTAAGATAAATCTAACCATAGCATGAAACATATGGATCCAAATCAGCCCCTTACGAAGCAACTCATAAACTAGGGTTTAAGATTTTGTCACTCTAGCAACCCATCATCTACTTATTACTTCCCAATGCCTTACCCTAGGCCCAAATCATGGTGAAGTTTCATGTAGTCGACGTTCACATAACAACACTAGAGGAAAGACAACATACATCTCATCAAAATATCGAATAAATATCAAATTCACATGATTACTTATAACAAGACTTCTCCAATGTCCTCGGGAACAAACGTAACTACTCACAAAGCATATTCATGTTCATAATCAGAGGGGTAATAAATATCATTAAGGATCCAAACATATGATCTTCCACCGAATAAACCAACTAGCATCAACTACAAGGAGTAATCAACACTACTAGCAACCCACATGTACCAATCTGAGGTTTTGAGACAAAGATCGGATACAAGAGATGAATTAGGGTTTGAGAGGAGATGGTGCTGGTGAAGATGTTGATGGAGATTGACCCCCTCTCGATGAGAGGATCGTTGGTGATGACGATGGCTTCGATTTCCCCCTCCCGGAGGGAAGTTTCCCCGGCAGAACAGCTCTGCTGGAGCCCTAGATTGCTTCTGCCCAGGTTCCGCCTCGAGACGGCGGCGCTTCATCCTGAAAGCTTCCTTCTGATTTTTTCAGGTCAAAACCCTCCATATAGCAGAAGATGGGCACCGGAGACCTGCCAGGGGCCCCACAAGCCCTAGGGGTGCGCCCAGGGGGGTAGGGCGCGCCCCAGGCTTGTGGCCACGTGGTGGGTCCCCTCGGGTATTTTCTTTGCCCAATATTTTATATATATTCCAAAATAGTTCTCCGTAAATTTTCAGGACTTTTGCGTTGTGCAGAATAGGTCCCTCAGATTTGCTCCTTTCCGGTCCAGAATTCTAGCTGCCGGCATTCTCCCTCTTTGTGTAAACCTTGTAAAATAAGAGAGAAAAGGCAAAAGTATTTATACCATAATCTGTAATAACAGCCCATAATGCAATACATATCAATATAAAAGCATGATGCAAAATGGACGTATCACCTGGCCGCGCCCCCCTCTTCCTTGTTGGCGCATGGGAGGAAGGCAGGGGGAAGTGGCGCCCCCCCCCCCCTTCCTTTCTCTCATCAGGAGGGAAAGGCAGGAGGGGCCAACCCTCCCCCTTTCCTTCCCCTAGGGTCGGCAGCCAGGGAGAGGGTGCGCCAGCCCCCTTGTGGGCTGGTGTGTGCCTCCCCTTGGCCCATTAGGCCCATAGACCTCCCGGGGCCTCCCGAAACCCCTTCCGGTGGTCCGATGGTTACCCGGTACAACCCGAAACCTTTCCGGTGTCTAAATAGAATCGTCCTATATAGCAATCTTTACCTCCGAATCATTCCGGAGCTCCTCGCCATGTCCGTGATCTCATCCGGCACTCCGAACAACATTCGGTCACCAAATCATATAACTCATACAACACTATATCGTCAACGAAAGTTAAGCGTGCGAACCCTACGGGTTTGAGAACTATGTAGACATGACCGAGACACCTCTTCGGTCAATAACCAATAGCGGAACCTGGATGCCCATATTGGTTCCTACATATTCTACGAAGATCTTTATCGGTCGAACCTTATGACAACATTCGTAATTCCCTTTGTCTATCGGTATGTTACTTGCCCGAGATTCGATCGTCGATATCTTTATACCTAGTTCAATCTCGTTACCGGCAAGTCTCTTTACTCGTTCCGTAATACATCATCTTGTAACTAACTCCTTAGTCACTTTTCTTGCAAGCTTCTTGTGATGTGTATTACCGAGAGGGCCCAGAGATACCTCTCCGATACACGGAGTGACAAATCCTAATCTCGATCTATGCCAACTCAACAAACACCTTTTGAGATACCTGTAGAGCATCTTTATGATCACCCAGTTGCGTTGTGACATTTGATAGCACTCAAGGTATTCCTCCGGTATCCAGGAGTTGCGTGATCTCATAGTCGAAGGAATATGTATTTGACATTAAGAAAGCAATAGCAATAAACTGAACGATCATATGCTAAGCTAACAGATGGGTCTGGTCCATCACATCATTCTCCTAATGATGTGATCCAGTTATCAAGTGACAACACATGTCCATGGTTAGGTAACCTTAACCATCTTTGATCAACGAGCTAGTGTAGTAGAGGCTTACTAGGGACACGGTATTTGTTTATGTATCCACACATGTATTTAAGTTTCCGATCAATACAATTCTAGCATGAATAATAAACCTTTATCATGAATAAGGAAATATAATAAAAACAACTTTATTATTGCCTCTAGGGCATATTTCCATCAGGATTATCCTCATTGCTGCACAGAGGAATTATGTCCTTGATGCACCGCTAGGTGACAGACCTACTGCAGGAGCTGAAGCAGATGTTATGAACATCTGGCAAGCTCGATTTGATGGCTGCTCGATAGTTCAGTGTGCCATGTTTTACGGCTTGGAACCGGGACTTCAAAAGCGTTTTCAATGCCATAGAGCATATGAGATGTTCCAAGAGCTGAAATTGATATTTCAAGCTAATGCCTGGGGTTGAGAGATATGAAGTCTCCAACAAGTTCTTTAGTTGTAAGATGGAGGAGAATAGTTCTGTCAGTGAACACATACTCAGAATGTCTGGGTACCACAACCACTTGACTCAGCTGGGAATTGATCTTCCAGATGAGTGTGTTATTGATAGAGTTCTTCAATCACTGCCATCAAGCTACAAAGGCTTTGTGATGAACTATAATATGCAAGGGATGACTTAAACGATTCCCAAGCTCTTCGCGATGCTGAAATCGGCAGAGGTAGAAATCGAGAAAGAGAATCAAGTGTTGATGGTTAACAAGACAACTAGTTTCAAGAAAAAGGGCAAGGGAAAGAAAGGGAACTTCAAGAAGAATGGCAAGCAAGTTACCGCTCCCGTGAAGAAGCCCAAAGCTTGACCCAAGCCTAAAACTGAGTGCTTCTACTGCACAGAAAATGGCCACTGGAAGCGGAACTGCTCCAAATACTTGGCACATAAGAAGGATGGCAAAGTGAACAAAGGTATATTTGATATACATGTTATTGATGTGTTCCTTACTAATGCTCGTAGTAGCGCCTGGGTATTTGATACTGGTTTGGTTGCTCATATTTGCAACTCGAAACAGGAGCTACGGAATAAACGAAGATTGGCTAAGGACGAGGTGATGATGCGCGTCGGGAATGGTTCCAAGGTTGATGTGATCTCCGTCGGCACGCTACCTCTACGTCTACCTTCGGGATTAGTTTTAGACCTGAATAATTGTTATTTGGTGCTAGCGTTGAGCATGAACATTATATCTGGATCTTGTTTATTGTGAGACGGTTATTCATTTAAGTCAGAGAATAATGGTTGTTCTATTTATATGAGTAATATCTTTTATGGTCATGCACCCTTGATGAATGGTCTATTCTTGTTGAATCTCGATCATAGTGATACACATATTCATAATATTGATGCCAAAAGATGCAAAGTTGATTATGACAGTGCAACATACTTGTGGCACTGCCGTTTAGGTCATATTGGTGAAAAGCGCATGAAGAAACTCCATGCGGATGGACTTTTGGAATCACTTGATTATGAATCATTTGATACTTGCGAAACATGCCTCATGGGTAAGATGACTAAAACTCTGTTCTCCGGAACAATGGAGCGAGCTAATGACTTATTGGAAATAATACATACCGATGTATGCGGTCCGATGAGTGTTGAAGCACGCGGCGGGTATCGTTATTTTCTAACCTTCACAGATGATTTAAGTAGGTATGGGTATATCTACTTAATGAAACACAAGTCTGCAACATTTGAAAAGTTCAAAGAATTTCAGAGTGAAGTGGAGAATCATCGTAACAAGAAAATAAAGTTTCTACGATCTGATCGCGGAGGCGAATATTTGAGTTACGAGTTTGGCCTTCATTTAAAACAATTTGGAATTGTTTCACAACTCACGCCACCTGGAACACCACAGCGTAATGGTGTGTCCGAATGTCGTAACCGTACTTTATTAGATATGGTGCGTTCTATGATGTCTCTTACTGATTTGCCGCTATCATTTTGGGGTTATGCATTAGAGACAGCCGCATTCACGTTAAATATGGCACCATCGAAATCCGTTGAGACGACACCGTATGAACTATGGTTTGGCAAGAAACTTAAGCTGTCGTTTCTTAAAGTTTGGGGATGCGATGCTTATGTCAAAAGGCTTCAACTTGATAAGCTCGAACCCAAAGCGGAGAAGTGCGTCTTCATAGGATACCCTAAAGAAACTATTGGGTGTACCTTCTACCACAGATCCGAAGGCAAGATCTTTGTTGCTAAGAATGGGTCCTTTCTAGAGAAGGAGTTTCTCTCGAAAGAAGTGAATTGGAGGAAAGTAGAACTTGATGAGGTAATTGTACCTTCTCTCGAATTGGAAAGTAGCACATCAGAGAAAACAGTTCCGGCGATGTGTACACCAACTAGAGAGGAAGCTAATGATGATGATCATGAAACTTCAGATCAAGTTACTACTGAACCTCGTAGGTCGACAAGAACATGTACCGCACTAGTGTGATACGGTAATCCTGTCCTGGAAGTCATGTTGTTAGACAACGGTGAACCTACGAACTATGAAGAAGCTATGATGAGCCCGAATTTCGAAAAATGGCTTGAGGCCATGAAATCTGAGATAGGATCCATGTATGAGAACAAAGTATGGACCTTGGGGGATTTTCCTGATGATCAGCAAGCCATTGAGAATAAATGGATCTTCAAAAGGAAGACAAACGCTGATGGTAATATAACTGTCTAGAAAGCTCGACTTGTTGCAAAAGGTTTTTGACAAGTTCAAGGAGTTGACTACGATGAGACTTTCTCACCCATAGCGATGCTTAAGTCTGTCCAAATCATGTTATCAATTATCGCTTTTTAAGATTATGAAATCTGGCAAATGGACGTCAAAACTGCATTCCTTAACGGGTTTCTTAAGGAAGAGTTGTATATGATGCAACCAGAAGATTTTGTCGATCCTAAAGGTGCTAACAAAGTATGCAAGCTTCAGCGATCCATGTACGGACTGGTGCAAGCATGTCGGAGTTGGAATAAATGCTTTGAGAAGGTGATCAAAGAATTTGGTTTTATACAGACTTATGATGAAGCATGTATTTACAAGAAAGTGAGTGGGAGCTCTATAGCATTTCTAATATTATATGTGGATGACATATTGCTGATTGGAAATGATATAGAATTTCTGGATAGCATAAAAGGATACTTGAATAAGAATTTTTCAATGAAAGACCTCGGTGAAGCTGCTTATATATTGGGCATCAAGATCTATAGGGATAGATCGAGACGCTTAATAGGACTTTCACAAAGCATATACCTTGATAAGATTTTGAAGAAGTTCAAAATGGATCAGTCCAAGAAGGGGTTCTTGCCTATTTTTGCAAGGTGTGAAATTGAGTAAGACTCAAAGGCCGACCACGGCAGAAGATAGAGAGAGAATGAAAGTCATTCCGTATGCCTCAGCCATAGGTTCTATAAAATATGCCATGCTGTGTACCACACCAGATGTGTGCCTCACCATAAGTTTGGCAGGGAGGTACCAAAGTAATCCAGGAGTGGATCACTGGACAGCGGTCAAGAATATCCTAAAGTACCTGAAAAGGACCAAGTTTATGTTTCTCATTTATGGAGGTGAAGAAGAGCTCATCGTAAAGGATTACGTTGATGCTAGCTTTGACACTGAACCGGATGACTCTAAGTCTCAATCTGGATACGTATTGAACATGGGAGCAATTAGCAAGAGTAGCTCTATGCAGAGCATTGTAGACATAGATATTTGCAAAGTACACACGGATCTGAATGTTGCAGACCCGTTGACTAAAACCTCTCTGATACGTCTCCAACGTATCTATAATTTTTTATTGTTCCATGCTATTATATTATCTGTTTTGGATGTTTTATATGCATTAATATGCTATTTTATATTATTTTTTGGACTAACTTATTAACCTAGAGCCCAATGCCAGTTTCTGTTTTTTCCTTGTTTTTGACTTTTACAGAAAAGGAATATCAAACATAGTCCAAACGGAATAAAATTTTATGATGATTTTTCTTGGACCAGAAGAAACCCATGGGACTTGGAGAGGAGGCCAAAAGACCCACGAGGCGGCCACAAGCCATGGGGGCATGCCCTAGGGGGGCGCCCCTGGCTTGTGGGCCCCTCGTGGACCTCCCTGACCTAATTCTCCCACTATATATTCTCAAATATTCCCCAAAACATCAGAAGCGTCCACCAAAATAATTTTCCACCGCCGCAAGCCTCTGTTCCTGTGAGATCCCATCTTGGGGCCTTTTCCGGCACCCTGCCGGAGGGGGATTTGATCATGGAGGGCCTCTACATCAACCTTGCTGCTCTTCCGATGAAGTGTGGGTAGTTTACCATAGACCTAAGGGTCCATAGCTAGTAGCTAGATGGATTCTTCTCTCTCTTTGATCTTCAATACAATGTTCTCCTCGATGTTCTTGGAGTTCTATCCGATGTAATCTTATTTTACAATGCGTTTGTGAGATCCGATGAATTATGGATTTATGATCAGATTATCGATGAATATTATTTAAGTCTTCTCTGAACTCTTTTATGCATGATTAAGATATCTTCATATTTCTCTTCGAACTATCGGTTTGGTTTGGCCAAGTAGATTGGTTTTTATTGCAATGGGAGAGGTGCTTAGTTTTGGGTTCAATCTTACGGTGTCCTCACCCAGTGACAGAAGGGGTAGCGAGGCACGTATTGCATTGTTGCCATCGAGGATAAAAAGATGAGGTTTTTATCATATTGCTTGAGTTTATCCCTCTACATCATGTCATCTTACTTAAAGCGTTGCTCTGTTCTTATGAACTTAATACTCTAGATGCAGGCAGGAGTTGGTCGATGTGTGGAGTAATAGTAGTAGATGCAGAATCTTTTTGGTCTACTTGTCACGGGCGTGATGGCTATATTCATGATCATTGCCTTAGATATTGTCATAACTATGCGCTTTTCTATCAATTGCTCAACAGTAATTTGTTTACCCACCGTATGTTTTCTTTCAAGAGAGAAGCCTCTAGTGAAACCTATGGCCCCCGGGTCTATTTTCCATCATATATTTTCAGATCTATAAACCAAAAAACCCAAAAATACGTTGCTGCAATTTATTTATATTTACTTTAGTTTGCTTTTTTATTTTTATTTTATACCTATCTCTATTAGATCTCACTCTTGTTCGTGACCGTGAAGGGATTGACAACCCCTTTTTCGCGTTGTGTGCAAGTGTTTGTTAGTTTGTGCAGGTGCATATATTAGAGACTTGCTTGTGCCTCCTACTGGATTGATACCTTTGTTCTTAACTCAGGGAAATACTTATCTCTACTTTGCTGCATCACCCTTTCCTCTTCAAGGGAAAAATCAACGCAAGCTCAAGAAGTAGCAGGAAGAATTTCTGGCGCCGTTGCTGGGGCGGTTCTACATCAAGCCTACCAAGTACCTACCATAAATTCTGATCTCTTGCATTACATTATTTGCCATTTGCCTCTCGTTTTCATCTCCCCCACTTCTAAAACATTTTCAGAAAAATACAAAAATATTTGCCTTTTTATTCGCCCTTCTTTTGTTTGTATTTTCGTTTGCTTTTTGTTTGCTTGTGTGTTAGATTGCTTGCTTTGTCACGATGTCTCAAGAAAATACCAAGTTGTGTGACTTTTCTAACACTAATAATAATGATTTTATTAGTACTCCGATTGCTCCCGCCACTAGTGCGGAATCTTATGAAATTAATGCCGCTTTGTTGAATCTTGTTATGAAAGAACAATTTTCTAGTAGTCCTAATGAAGATGACGCATCCCATCTAAATACTTTCATTGAATTATGTGATATTCAAAATAGAAAGGATGTGGATAATGATATTGTTAAATTTAAGCTATTTCCGTTCTCACTACGAGATCGTGCTGAAACTTGGTTTTCATCTTTGCCTAAAAATAGTATTGATTCATGGAACAAGTGTAAAGATGCTTTTATTTCCAAGTATTTTCCTCCTACTAAGATCATCTCCCTTAGGAACGATATAATGAATTTTAAGCAACTTGATCATGAACATGTTGCACAATCTTGGGAGAGGATGAAATTGATGATAAGAAATTGCCCTACTCATGGTTTAAGTTTATGGATGATCATACAAATTTTTTATGCCGGATTAAATTTTGCATCTAGAAATCTTTTAGATTCCGCCGTGGGAGGTACTTTTATGAAAATCACATTAGGAGAAGCTACTAAACTCCTAGATAATATTATGGCAAATTACTCTCAATGGCATACCGAAAGATCTTCTACAAGTAAAAAAGTGCATGCGATTGAAGAAATTAATACTTTGAGTATAAAGATGGATGAACTTATGAAATTGTTTGCTAGTAAGAGTGATCCTATTGATCCTAATGATATGCCTTTGTCCACCTTGATTGATAATAATAATGAATCTATGGATGTGAATTTTGTTGGTAGGAACAATTTTGGTAATAACGCATATAAAGGTAATTTCAACCCTAGGCCGTTTCCTAGTAATTCCTCTAATAATTATGGTAATTCCTAAAACAATTCTTATGGAAATTATAATAATATACCCTCTGATCTTGAGAACAATATTAAATATTTCATTAATTCTCAAAAGATTTTCAATGGTATGGTTGAAGAAAAATTGCTTAAGATTGATGATTTGGCTAGGAACATTGATAGAATTTCTCATGAGATTGGTTCTTTTAAGATTAGATCTATGCCACCCAAGATTGATATTAACAAATCTCTAAAATCTATTCAAGTTTCTATTAATGAAAGTAGAGAAAGAACCGCTAGGATGCGTGCTAAGAGAGATTGGTTTGTAAAAGCGTGTTCTTCTAGTTTTTGTGAAAAAAATGATGAAGATCTTAAAGTGATTGGTGTGACTCCTGTTGAATCTTTGTTTTCTAATATAAATCTTGATAAATATGGGACTGGAGATGAGTCAACTTTAGCTAGAAGGCGTCCCAATAATTTGGAGTTTAAAGATCGTAATGAAAAAATTGATAAAAGTGGGATCGGAAAGGTCAAAACTTTAAGTAGCAATGAACCCACTCTTTTGGATTTTAAGGATTTTAATTATGATAATTGTTCTTTGAGAGATTGTATTTCCTTGTTGCAATCCTTGTTAAATTCACCACATGCTTATAATCAAAATAAAGCTTTTACTAAACATATCATTGATGCTATGATGAAATCATTTGAAGAAAAACTTGAATTGGGAGTTTCTATCCCTAGAAAGCTTTATGATGAGTGGGAACCTACTATTAAGATTAAAATTAAAGATTATGTGTGCAATGCTTTGTGTGATTTGGGTGCTAGTGTTTCCACTATTATGAAAACTTTATGTGATGTGCTAGGTTTCCATGAGTTTGATGATTGTTCTTTGAATTTGCATCTAGCGTATTCCACTATTAAGAAACCTATGGGAAGGATTAATGATGTTATTATTGTTGCAAATAGGAATTATGTGCCCGTAGATTTTATTGTGCTTGATATAGATTGCAATCCTACATGTCCTATTATTCTTGGTAGACCTTTCCTTAGAACGATTGGTGAAATTATTGATATGAAAGAAGGAAACATTAGATTTCAATTTCCGTTAAGGAAGGGCATGGAAAACTTTCCAAGAAAGAAAATTAAGTTGCCATATGAATCTATCATGAGGGCTACTTATAGATTTAATACCAAAGATGACAATACCTAGATCTATGTTTTATTCCTAGCTAGGGGCGTAAAACAATAGCGCTTGATTGGGAGGCAACCCAATTTTTATTTTTGTGTTTTTTGTTTTTGGTTCTGTTTTTCAATAAATACACATTATCACTTCTATAGTAATTGTGTTTTGGTGTTTTAATTAGTGTTTGAGCCAAGTAAGACCTTTGGGATGGTCTATGGTGATAGTTGATTTGATCTTGCTGAAAAACATAAACTTTTCCCCTCATTGCCAGAATTTTAAAAAATCACAGAAAAGTTCTTTTGATATGAATTTTTTATACAAGATTGATATACAAATTTCCTAGATTTTACTAATTTTTCAGAATTTTTGGAGTTACATAAGTATACGAAGTTTCCATATTCCTACAGACTGTTCTGTTTTTGATAGATTCTGTTTTCTATGTGTTGTTTGCTTATTTTGATGAATCTATGGGTAGTATCGGGGGGTATGAACCATGGAGAAGTTGTAATACAGTAGATATTACACCAATATAAATTTAGAATGAGTTCACAATAGTACCAAAGTGGTGATTTATTATGTTATACTAACGGATCTCACGAGTTTTCTATTGAGTTTTGTGTTGTGAAGTTTTCAAGTTTTGGGTAAAGATTTGATTTACTATGGAATAAGGAGTGGCAAGAGCCTAAGCTTGGGGATTCCCAAGGCACCCCAAGGTAATATTCAAGGACAACCAAGCATCTAAGCTTGGGGATGCCCCGGATGGCATCCCCTCTTTCGTCTTCAATCCATCGGTAAACTTACTTGAGGCTATATTTTTATTCACCACATGATATGTGTTTTGCTTGGAGCGTCTTGTATGATATGAGTCTTTGCTTTTTAGTTTTACACAATCATCCTTGCTGTACACACCTTTTGAGAGGGACACGCTTTAATCGTGAATTTATTAGAATACTCTATGTGCTTCACTTATATCTTTTGAGCTAGGCAGTTTGCTCTAGTGCTTCACTTATATCTTTTTAGAGCATGGCGGTGGTTTTATTTTATAGAAATTGATGAACTCTCATGCTTCACTTATATTATTTTGAGAGTCTTAAACAACATGGTAATTTTCTTATGTTATGAATTTAGTCCTAATATGATGGGCATCCAAGAGGGATATAATAAAAACTTTCATAAATAGCATTGAATATATGAGAAGTTTGATTCCTTGCATTTGTTTTGAGATATAAAGATGGTGATATTAGTGTCATGCTAGTGAGTAATTGTGGATTGGTAGAAATACTTGTGTTAAAGTTTTGTGATTCCCTTTGCATGCATGTATGGTAAACCGTTATGTGATGAAGTCGGAGCATGATTTATTCTTTGATTGTCTTCCTTATGAGTGGTGGTCGGGAACGAGCGATGGTCTTTTCCTACCAATCTATCCCCCTAGGAGCATGCGTGTAGTACTTTGTTTTGATGACTAATAAAATTTTGCAATAAGTATGTGAGTTCTTTATGACTAATGTTGAGTCCATGGATTATACGCACTCTCACCCTTCCACCATTGCAAGCCTCTCTAGTACCGCGCAAGTTTTGCCGGTGCATTAAACCCACCATTTACTCTTCCTCAAAACAGCCACCATACCTACCTATTATGGAATTTCCATAGCCATTCCGAGATATATTGCCATGCAACTTCCACCGTTCCCTTTTATTATGACACGCACCATCATTGTCATATCGTTCTCATATGCATGAGGCATTCATATAGAGTCATATCTTTGTTCTAGTATCGAGTTGTAATTCTTGAGTTGTAAGTAAATAAAAGTGTGATGATCATCATTATTAGAGAACTGTCCCATGTGAGGAAAGGATGATGGAATCTATGATTCCCTCACAAGTTGGGATCAGTCTCCGGACTTTAATAAAAATAAAAGAGGCCAAAGAAGCCAAATAAAAAAAAGAGGCCAAAGAAGCCCAAACAAAAAAATGAAAAAAAAGAGAGAAAAAGAGAGAAGGGACAATGTTATTATCCTTTTCCACACTTGTGCTTTGAAATAGCACCATGTTCTTCATGATAGAGAGTCTTCTATTTTATCACTTTCATATACTAGTGGGAATTTTTCGTTATAGAACTTGGCTTGTATATTCCAATGATGGGCTTCCTCAAATTGCCCTAGGTCTTCATGAGCAAGCAATTTGGATGCACACCCACTTAGTTTCTTTTGGAGCTTCCATACACTTATAGCTCTAGTGCATCCGTTGCATGGCAATCCCTACTCACTTGCATCGGTATGAATTGATGGGCATCTCCATAGCCCATTAATTTGCCTAGTTGATGTGAGACTTTCTCCTTATTTTTGTCTTCTCCACAACCACCATATTCTATTCCACCTATAGTGCTATATCCATGGCTCACGCTCACGTATTGCGTGAAAGTTGAAAAGGTTTGAGAACACTAAAAGTATGAAACAATTGCTTGGCTTGTCACCAGGGTTGTGCATGATGAAATACTTTGTGTGATGAAGATGGAGCATAGCCAGACTATATGATTTTGTAGGGATAACTTTCTTTGGCCATGTTATTTTGAGAAGACATTATTGCTTTATTAAGTATGCTTGAAGTATTATTGTTTTTATATGAATATTAAACTTTTGTTTTGAATCTTATGGATCTGAATATTCATGCCACAATAAAGAAGATTACATTGATAAATATGTTAGTTAGCATTTCACATCAAAAATTCTGTTTTTATCATTTACCTACTCGAGGACAAGCAGGAATTAAGCTTGCGGATGCTTGATACGTCTCCAACGTATCTATAATTTTTTATTGTTCCATGCTATTATATTATCTGTTTTGGATGTTTTATATGCATTAATATGTTATTTTATATTATTTTTGGGACTAACTTATTAACCTAGAGCCCAGGGCCAGTTTCTGTTTTTTCCTTGTTTTTGACTTTTATAGAAAAGGAATATCAAACGGAGTCCAAACGGAATAAAACTTTACGAGGATTTTTCTTGGACCAGAAGAAACCCACGAGACTTGCAGAGCAGGCCAGATGTACCACGAGGTTGCCACAAGCCGTCGGGGCGCGCCCTGGGGGCGCCCCTGGCTTGTGGGCCCCTCGTGGACCTCCCTGGCCTAATTCCTCCACTATATATTCTCCAATATTCCGCAAAACATTAGAAGCATACACCAAAATACTTTTCCACCGCCGCAAGCCTCTGTTCCCGTGAGATCCCATCTTGGGGCATTTTGGCACCCTGCCGGAGGGGGATTCGATCACGGAGGGCCTCTACATCAACCTTGCTGCCCTTCCGATGAAGCGTGAGTAGTTTACCACAGACCTAAGGGTCCATAGCTAGTAGCTAGATGGCTTATTCTCTCTCTTTGATCTTCAATACAATGTTCTCCTTGATGTTCTTAGAGTTCTATCCGATGTAATCTTCTTTTGCGGTGCGTTTGTTGAGATCGGATGAATTGTGGATTTATGATCAGATTATCTATGAATATTAATCGAGTCTTCTCTGAACTCTTTTATGCATGATTAAGATATCTTTGTATTTCTCTTCGAACTATCAGTTTGGTTTGGCCAACTAGATTGGTTTTTCTTGCAATGGGAGAGGTGCTTAGTTTTGGGTTCAATCTTGCGATGTCCTCACCCAGTAACAGAAGGGGTAGCGAGGCACCTATTTCATTGTTGCCATCGAGGATAAAAAGATGGGGTTTATATCATATTGCTTGAGTTTATCCCTCTACATCATGTCGTCTTACTTAAAGCGTTGCTCTGTTCTTATGAATTATGGATTTATGATCAGATTATCTATGAATATTATTTGAGTCTTCTCTGAACTATTTTATGCATGATTGAGATAGCTTACTAATTCTCTTCGATCTATCGATTTGGTTTGGCCAACTAGCTTGATTTTTCTTCCAATGGGAGAAGTGCTTTGTGATGGGTTCAATCTTGCGGTGTCCTCTCCCAGTGACAGAAGGGGCAACGAGGCACGTATTGTATTGTTGCCATTAAGGATAAAAAGATGGGGTTTGTATCATATTGCTTGAGTTTATCCCTCTACATCATGTCATCTTGCTTATGGCGTTACTCTGTTCTTATGAACTTAATACTCTAGATGCAGGCAGGAGTCGGTCGATGTGTGGAGTAATAGTACTAGATGCAGAATCGTTTCGGTCTACTTGTCACGGACGTGATGCCTATATTCATGATCATTGCCTTAGATATCGTCATAACTATGCGCTTTTCTATCAATTGCTCAACGGTAATTTGTTTACCCACCATATGTTTTCTTTCAAGAGAGAAGCCTCTAGTGAAACCTATGGCCCCCGGGTCTATTTTCCATCATATATTTTCAGATCTATAAACCAAAAAACCCAAAAATACCTTGCTGCAATTTATTTATATTTACTTTAGTTTGCTTTTTTATTTTTATTTTATACCTATCTCTATTAGATCTCACTCTTGTTCGTGACCGTGAAGGGATTGACAACCCCTTTTTAGCGTTGTGTGCAAGTGTTTGTTAGTTTGTGCAGGTGCATATATTGGGGACTTGCTTGTGCCTCCTACTGGATTGATACCTTGGTTCTTAACTGAGGGAAATACTTATCTCTACTTTGTTGCATCACCCTTTCCTCTTCAAGGGTGTTAATCACATAGCGATGTGAACTAGATTATTGACTCTAGTAAACTCTTTGGGTGTTAGTCACATGGCGATGTGAACTATGGGTGTTAATCACATGGCGATGTAAACTAGATTACTTACTCTAGTGCAAGTGGGAGACTAATGGAAATATGCCCTAGAGGCAATAATAAAGTTGTTATTATTATATTTCCTTATTCATGATAAAGGTTTATTATTCATGCTAGAATTGTATTGAACGGAAACTTAAATACATGTGTGAATACATAAGCAAACACCAAGTCCGTAGTAAGCCTCTACTAGACTAGCTCGTTGATCAAAAGATGGTTAAGGTTTCCTGACCATAGACATGAGTTGTCATTTGATAACGGGATCACATCATTAGAAGAATGATGTGATGGACAAGACCCATCCGTTAGCTTAGCATATGATCGTTTAGTTTAGTGCTACTGCTTTCTTAATGTCAAATACATATTCCTTCAACCATGAGATCATGCAATTCCCGGATACCGGAGGAATACCTTGTGTGTGATACGTCTCCAACGTATCTATAATTTTTTATTGTTCCATGCTATTATATTATCTGTTTTGGATGTTTTATATGCATTAATATGCTATTTTATATTCTTTTTGGGACTAACCTATTAATCTAGAGCCCAGTGCCAGTTCCTATTTTTTCCCTGTTTTTGAGTTTCGCAGAAAAGGAATACCAAACGGAGTCCAAACGGAATAAAACTTTCGCGATGATCTTTCTTGGACCCAAAGGAAACCAGGAAACTTGGAGATGAAGTCGGAGGAGCCACGAGGCGGCCACAAGGACGGAGGGCGCGCACAGGGGGGTAGGGCGCACCCCCCACCCTTGTGGGCCCCTCGTGCGTCTCCTGACCTAATTCTTTCGCCTATATATACTCTTATATGCCCAAACCACCAGAGGCATCCACGAAAAGACTTTTCCACCGCCGCAACCTTCTGTACCCATGAGATCCCATCTAGGGGCCTTTTTCGGTGTCCTGCCGGAGGAGGATTCGATCATGGAGGGCTTCTACATCAACACCATTGCCCTTCCGATGAAGCGTGAGTAGTTTACCTCAGACCTACAGGTCCATAGCTAGTAGCTAGATGGCTTTTTCTCTCTCTTTGATTCTCAATACCACGTTCTCCTCGATGTTCTTGGAGATCTATTCGATGTAATACTTTTTTGCGGTGTGTTTGCCGAGATCCGATGAATTGTGGATTTATGATCAGCTTATCTATGAAAATTATTTGAATCTTCTCTGAATTCTTTTATGCATGATTTGATATCTTTGCAAGTCTCTTCGAACTATCGATTTGGTTTGGCCAACTAGATTGTTTTTTTTTTGGAATGGGAGAAGTGCTTAGCTTTGGGTTCAATCTTGCGGTGTCCTTTCCCAGTGACAGTAGGGGCAGCAAGGCACGTATTGTATTGTTGCCATCGAGGATAAAAAGATGGGGTTTTCATCATATTGCTTGAGTTAATTCCTCTACATCATGTCATCTTTCTTAATGCGTTACTCTGTTCTTCATGAACTTAATACTCTAGATGCAGGCAGGAGTCGGTTAATGTGTGGGGTAATAGTAGTAGATGCAGAATCGTTTCGGTCTACTTGACACGGACATGATGCCTATATTCATGATCATTGCCTTAGATATCGTCATAACTTTGCGCTTTTCTATCAATTGCTCGGCAGTAATTTGTTCACCCACCGTAATATTTTCTATCTTGAGAGAAGCCTCTAGTGAAACCTATGGCCCCCGTGTCTATTTTCCATCATACAATCTTCTACTTTCCAATCTACGAGTTTCCGATCTACTATTTTGCAATCTTTTACTTTCCAATCTATAAAACAAAAATACCAAAAATATTTACTTTACCGTTTATCTATCTCTATCAGATCTCACTTTTGCGAGTAACCGTGAAGGGATTGACAACCCCTTATCGCGTTGGGTGCAAGTTTGGTGTTTGTTTGTGCAAGTATTCGGTGACTTGCGTGTTGTCTCCTACTGGATTGATACCTTGGTTCTTAAAACTGAGGGAAATACTTACTCTACTTTACTACATCACCCTTTCCTCTTCAAGGGAAAAACCAACGCAAGCTCAAGAAGTAGCAGTGTGCTATCAAACGTCACAACGTAACTGGGTGATCATAAATATGCTCTACAGGTATCTCCGAAGGTGTCTGTTGAGTTGGCATGGATCAAGATTGGGATTTGTCACTCCGTGTATCGGAGAGGTATCTCTGGGACCTCTCGGTAATACAACATCACAAGAAGCTTGAAAGCAAAGTGACTAGGGAGTTAGTTACGAGATGATGTATTACGGAACGAGTAAAGAGACTTGCCGGTAACGAGATTGAACTAGGTATGCAGATACCGACGATCGAATCTCGGGCAAGTAACATACCGACGGACAAAGGGAACTACGTATGTTTTCATAAAGGTTCGACCGATAAAGATCTTCGTAGAATATGTAAGAACCAATATGGGCATCTAGGTCCCGCTATTGGTTATTGACCGGAGAAGCATCTTGGTCATGTCTACATCATTCTCGAACCCGTAGGGTCCGCACGCTTAACATTCGTTGACGATATAGTATTATATGAGTTATGTATGTTGGTGATTGAATGTTGTTCTGAGTCCCGGATGAGATCACGGACATGACGAGGAGCTCCAGAATGGTCCGGAGGTAAAGATTGATATATGGGATAATAGTGTTTGGTCTCCGGAAGGGTTCCGGAATTCACCGGAAGGGGTTTCAGATGTTTACCAAAATTTTGGGGTACAAGAACACTTTATTTGGGCCAAGGGGTAAAGCCCACGAAGCTTTAGGAAGGTGCAAAAAGGAGTTTTGCGAAGGCCAGGGGGCAGACGCCAGGGCGTCTGGGGCCAGACGCCAAGGACCCTGGCGTCTGGTCCTTGAGTCCGAGGACTCTTGCCTTGCGTGCCAAACCGACTTTGAGGAGGCTCTTTCTCCAAGAAACTACCCCAGGGCTCAACATATAAATAGAGGGGCAGGGCTAGCACACGGAGCACATCAAGATTCACCAAGCCGTGTGCCGGCAACCCCGTCCCCTCTAGTTTATCCTCCGTCTAGTTTCCGTTGTGCTTGGCGAAGCCCTGCGGAGATTGTTCTTCACCATCACCGTCACCACGCCGTCGTGTTGTCAGAACTCATCTACTACTTTGCCTCTCTTGCTGGATTGAGAAGGCGAGGATGTCATCGAGCTGAACGTGTGCTGAACATGGAGGTGCCGTACGTTCGGTACTTGATCGGGACGGATCGTGAAGGTGTACGACTACATCAACCACATTGATAAATGCTTCCGCTTAGCGATCTTCAAGGGTATGAAGATGCTCTCCCCCTCTCGTAGCTATACATCTCCATGGATAGATCTTGCATGTGCATAGAAATTTTTTGTTTTCCATGCAACGTTCCCCAACAGAAACTTACTACAAGCAATCGACAAAATCATATATTTCAGAACCTGCGAATGACAAAATTGTAGGTAAGTTTCAACTCTGAAACTTGGTATGAGCGACTGACCAAATCGGAAGTGATAGAACATTTGACTAGCAAAATTGTAAGTTTCAGTTTCTAAAACTTAAAACTTGTTGTGTCCTCATGTGGGATCCATCGACTTTGCGGATTGCGAGTCAATCGGGCGAATGACACGGTTGGGCAGGTGTGTGCCCCCGCACTTGTGTGCCCATGCGAATTTCTGCACTTGCTACTTCAAGTCTATGTATATGCTTCCGACACTCACTTGCATGGCATTCCATCAGACTTTCAGGTTGAGTGAGGGTTGTCACTGTCATCCTTCAGCTGAGTTCAGAAAACCATTTGGCTTCCTGAATGACAAGGTTTTTAAAATAACAAAGACAAATCAAAAAGCATAACAACTTCGCTGAGAGCTTGGTTGTTGTAGGATTCATTATACACTTGCGCCCCTCGACTTTGAGCTCCCATGTGTACACATCTTGAATGACCCCATGACATCCGCATTGTTGACCCACAAGCCTCTGAAATTATGCGTGTATTGGTGCGCTACAAAAGTAGGACCCCATCAACATCACACATTCACTCTCTTGTGGCTTTGTCAATCTCACTAACATTTTTGTTTCGATCTACCTAGTTGTCGATCCACCAGACTATCCATGCCACCCACCTTGTATATCTAACACCAGTCCAAATTTTTCGGCTACGCTCTTGCTCCTCTTTGCAGCGTATTAGCCCAACACATCTATGTGCATTACTTGACACCGCATAGATACATGATATTTGCGCGACGCACTCTAGGCTCCTTCTAACCTTATGCACTCGTCATCCATCGTTGTTGTACACACTCTAATCCCTCTCAACAAACTTGCCAACCCATAAAAAAATGCTTTGGATAAGGCTGACCCCAACAGATACCTTCTCCACAATTTTTCTTGTTGCAACTTGCTAGTAGACCCCTCTTCCTTTTTTGAGGGGAAACAACTGAATTTATTCATCTATAAGGTTTGTAGTTATAGAAAAATTTCCTGTGTGTCTTTTCCTTTCCCTCACGCAAATGCGACTAGGGGAAAGTTCTCCTTTCCTCCAAGATCCACCGACCAGCTTGTGGATTCTTCTCTCCTCTATTTGCCGCTCCAGAGACAGGTGGCGTGGAGGGGAATCCCGATGCCTCAGCTCATATAGTAGTTTAGGTTAGGGCTTTGTTGTCCTCGCATTAGTGGTGCTCGAACGGATGGAGGCGCTTTATCTTCTAGTTAGTCTTTCGGGCTTCGACCCTCTCGGATTCGTCCATCAGGATGAACTACACGAAGCTTCGGCATAGATTCATGCCGTCCTTGAGGCAGTTACATTAGACTCACGATGACTCCTTTTCTACTCATCGGTTCTTGTTTTCTTAGGGAATTCTACTCGCCGGACAATTCTTTGCGAAAGCAACTGATCAAAGGGTGCTCCCAGCGGGTGGCACTTTTCATCAAAGGGTGCTCCCAGCGGGTGGCACTTTTCCTGGTTTGGGCAGCACTTCAGCAGGTCACGTGGAGCGTCCCAACGCTGCTGTGTGTTGTGCTAGACTCTTCTTTCATGAATTTTTTTTCACTTTTTTGTTTTCTAGTTTTTTCATGGAGCACAAGTGCGTTTCCGCACCGGGTAGATGTGTGCTTCACGCAGGAGGACAATTGTATTACACCCCCTGCGGGATTACGTTAGTATTAGTTGAGAGCACGAATTAGTTCATATTAGTAGCACGGTTTGGTGTAGTTTGGGAGCACACATGTTAGTACTAGTAGCAAGTAGGCCCATACCACAAGCATGTGCAAGGTGTGCACCCGCACAGGGAAAGAAAATCAGTGGGCCCCCTATTTTTCATTAAGTAGTACATTGTGCCTAATTTACATTTCACATCGGGCCTCTGAATTCTTTGGTATGACCCTAGTTGGAAGCATAAGTTCGGGAGCACATGTTCATACAAGGTGAAAGTACAAGTTAGTTCGCGTTGGAGCACATGTTTTTTCTTCTTTTGATCATAGAACTTTATTCATCAAATAATAGCAAGGTCGTTTTACATAGTGATGAATTATAGAGTCAAGGACATTGGATTCCCAAGATTCAGACTTACTAATGCTAAACTAGTGTTTTTCCAAGTAATCTGCTATCATATTTGCTTCTCTGCTATAGTGAACAAAACTGATGCTAGCAAACTCCATGGCCATGAGAGATCACTATGCAATGATTGGAACGTCAATTCCCATATAAGCATTTGGATCAGACATGTCCTCCAATGCCACCATACTGTCAGTCGATGATAAGTTTAGTGCAACCTAATTTTTCTTCTAGTATCAAACCACTTTGGATAACCATAACTTCCGCTGAATATGCACTAGAAACATGGGGTAGCACACATGTCTCTGTTGCCAGAAAATTACCTCAATCATCTCGAGCTATCGCTCCGCGGGCTCCTGTCATATTTTCCACATGAAATGACGCATCAACATTGACTTTAACATCTCCCTCGCTTGGCTTCTTCTAGCTATGATTGATCTTGCGTATAGGCTGGTTTGGACTATAAGCTCAAACAAAATTTGTAGCTAGAAGCCATATAGACATGGATGATTGTTCTACTGACATGATTGACTCTCTTTTGGTAGATTGGCACCTCTGCCACCAAATGAACCACATAGCGACCAGAATCAGTTCGACTATTGGTATTTCATGCATCATAGTGCGAAGTCGGACCAAAATCTCTAGGTTGATAGATCCCGAGCGGTCCTGCCGCACGGCCAGGTCAATTTCATCATTAAGACCCAACTAGGTCCAAACCTCTAATGCCCGGGAACATGTGAACAAGCAGTGTTGAATGTCCTCAAGTCTGATCTTACAAAATGGGCATTGAGGAATCAATGGAATATGTCTGCTTGCTAGCACTCCATAGCATGGTAAAACTCCCTTAAGAACTTTCCAGCCAAAATGTTTAATCTTTCCCAGGAGGCGAAGTTGCCATAACTCCTTCCAAATTGTATTCAGATGAACACTACCCGGGCAGTTTGAGCTTGAGTAAAGGCATCCAAACTAATGATCAAACTCCACATGGTAGGCCGACCGGACTATGAAAGTTCCGGACCTAGTACAGTGCCAAGCTACAAAGTCATCAAGAGCTTCAACATTAAGAGGGATATGTAATATTCTGTTAACATCCATGGGTGAAAAGACACTCCGTATAAGCGCCTCGTCCCACTGTCCAGTATGGGGTCAATGATTTCTTCCACCTTTGTTAACATTATTCCTCCTCTCGGGGTGGTCAATTTCCTCGACTCACTAGATGGGATCCAATGGTCATCCCAAATGTTTATGTGTGAACCAGAGCCCACTCGCCATATACAACCCCTTTTGAAGGTTTGAATTCCTGCTACAATGCTTTGCCACGTAATCGATGACCCTTTCTTTGGTCCCGCCTTTAGGATATCACCATGAGGATAATATTTAGCACTCAACACTCGTGCACACAAAGAGTCGGGATTCTGGAGAAGTCGACAACACTACTTTGCTAACATAGCAAACTTAAAGCCGTGAGGGTCTCTAATCCCCATACCACCTTTCTTCTTCAGAACACACATCTTCCACTATACAAACCAGTGCATTTTCTTCTTCTCTTCTTCATCTCCCCACCAAAACCTTGACATCTCATAAGTGATTGATTTACATATTCCTTTAGGAAACTTGAACACATACATAGCATAAGATGGAATTGCTTGTGCCACTGATTTTAACATAATCTCTTTACCTTGAACCGATAGAATCTTTTCTTTCCATCCCTTCTGTCTCTGGCATGCTATGTCAACTAGATGCTGGAAACAGTCATTATGGTCCATGCCAACCATGGTAGGTAGGCCCATATACTTATCTTACAGAGCTTCAATTAAAATATCCAATATTCCACAAACACTCTCCCTGTTTGTAACTCAAGAATTAGGACTGAAAAAAATACTGGATTTCGGTGTACTTACACGCTGACCTGAACTAGAGCAGTATGTGTCTAGAACCCTCTTCAAGTTATTTGCATTATGATTAGTCGCTTTCATCAAAATCAGGGAGTCATCAGCAACAAGAAGATGAGAGATAGAAGGTGCATTTCTGGATGCTTTTATACCTTTAATTCTACCACTGTCTTCCTCGTGAGCCAGCATGCTAGAAAGACCTATAGAACAAATCAAAAATAGATAAGGGGATATTGGGTCCCCCTACCTCAGACCCCTTGTTGGTGTGAACTCCTCAGTTTTTGTGTCATTGAATCTGATTCTATAGCTCAAAAAAGAAACACTGAAAACCCAATTTTAACATCATTTGTTTCAAGAAGCTCCATTCTACTCTGTCATATCCTTTAGCATATCCAATTTCACAGCACAAACTCCATTAGAGCCATGTGTCTTCTTAATCGCATGAAAACACTCATAAGCTACCAGCACATTATCAGTAATTAACCTGCCTCCAAAAAGAGCACTCTCTGTTGGAGATATCACCTCAAGTAGGATCTTCTTTAGTCTATTAGCCAACATCTTGGAGATAATCTTATAAACCACATTACACAAACTAATGGGTCAGAACTGGGTTATTACCTCAGGGCTATCCACCTTAAGAATAAGCACAACATTCGTGGAGTTCCACCCCTCAGAATTGGTTTTCTTATTGATTGCCTCAAGGACTTCTTTGGATAGCTCATCTCCTACAAATTAACATGGAACTGGATATCTTGACACGAGGAACGTTTTTGTCGTAATTTGAACGCACAATTTAAGAGATATTAAAAAATGAATATAAAAAAGCACAAACAAAATCTCCTATCTCTCATGGAAAGAACACCATTAAATCTTTTATCACCATGAGAGAAGATAGGGGAGTGACCTTTGTGAAGGTACCTGTAACCACATAACTAGTTCTTTTTTAGAAAAAACTACTTAACTAGTGATTTCAATTGTTTGCGCCTGTCCTTCGGTCGAAATCTCTCGGGCATCTGCTCACCTGGCAACTCCTCCGGCACCTCCGCCGCTTGCCCGAGGCACGTCACGCTATGACCCACGCTTCCTGGACTACTAGCCTTCCGAAATCACTAGTTAAGGGGTACCCTTTGTAACGGTCACTACCCCTTGTCTGGTGGCGACAATGTTGACTTGCAGCTTGGGAATTTTGGTGGGTTCTCTTCCACGCACTGGATGTATGGATGTTTGTGCTTCTTTTTTATACATTTGTTTTTTCTAAACATTTTATCTCCGTGCGTCCAAATGACGAACCGTCTTCACCATTGCATTTCTCGTGTCAAGATCTTTGAATATAGATCCCATGTTGATAGGTTCTGACGAACTTTCTTTTGGGAAAAAATTGTGCTTTCAGCAAGTAGTAACTTGTGCTTCAAAGATGTATTAACCCGTGCTTCCAAATAAACTAATTTATGATTCCATAGGGTGTGTGTTCCACAGGTAAGCACACATGTCCTTGGAGCACGCAAGCACAATTGTGTTTCATGTGGAAACCAAAAAACCAGGAAGAAAAAAAAAAGAAACGAAGACCATAAAACTGGAAATCGAGAAAAATGGAAACCCAAAAACATTGAAACCAGAAATCGAGGAAAAACCAAAAACTGGAAATACCAGAAACAAAAAAATAATCTAAAACTGAGATAAAACTGCGGAAGCCTGTTTGTCCTTCACTTTTTTGGGGAAAGCGCAACATAGTTTGTGTTTCACGCGGAAGCACATTGTGCTTGATGCGAAAGCACACTTGTGCTTCACCCTTTGAGAAGCACGATTTGTGTAACAACTGTGCTTCATGCAAAGGCACATCTGCACTTCACTTTTTTTGGAAGCACAACTGTTCTTCACCCTCGGCAAAGACAAAAAGACAAAAAATATCGAAGAAATAAAAAAATCATTAAAAAACAAAAGATCATGATAACAAAAAACCGAAATACCCGAAACATCCCCTATAAAACCATGCACGACACATGGATGGCACTGGGGCGCGCGCTCCTGCACACGAAAAGTGTCTGCTGGGACACCCAACCAGGGGGTGCCCGCCAATCAGTTACCCCTAATCTATATGCGCCATCTAAGTCATCTCCTGGGGCAATCCTCGGCCATGCCATGCCAGGCCTACTGTTGTTGCACAAGATCAACTAATTGGGCCACCCCTTGTTGGGTCACTCCCCTCCGCGAAAGTGCTCCAGCGGCTTCACATGGTGCGCCCTACGCTGTCATGATGTCGTTCGCTGGACACTTCCCAATAGGGATATTTTTTCGGGGGGGTGGGTGGGTTGGTTTTTTATTTTATTTTTAAATCTTTTTTCTTGTTTTCCTAGCTTTTTTTCACGTTACTTGTTATTTCCTTCATGTTTCCTCATCTTTTCTGATTTTCGTCTATTAAGAGCATGAGTGTGTTGTGCTTCGCATGGAGCACAAGTGCGCTTCAAGCGGGAGCACATAGTTCTTTCGTGTGGAGTACAGATGCGCTTTACGGAGGAGGACAAATGTGCTTCATCCCGTGGGAGCAGAACGTAGTTTCATTTAGGAGCATGACTTAGTATGATTTGGAAGCATATGTTAGTTCATTTTGGGGGCATAATGTTTGCCCGAGAATAAGTTTATTGAAATATGTTAATATCGGCTCTAGTTTTTAAGATCTCAACACGAGGAACTCAATGATGTAAACGGTTCATGATTTGAACACACAGTTGAAGAGATAAATCATTTTGGAAAATTGATTTAGGACAAAAAAGCACAAATTTATGAGAAGAAATCTTATCAAAACTCTCACATTACCACAAGTCACTGCATATGCGTCACTTGACATCATTAGAGAAAATGTAACTAACTTAGAGATATCCCAGGTTAGGGGTACCTTTTAGCGGGACCTCCTATTCCACGACCTGCGTAGGGAGTAGCAAGAAAATGCGCACCCTCCCTCCCCCAACGCTGAATTAGGCCAGCCCAACTAGAATAGCGAGGGCTATCGAGCTTGCCTAATGTTTTTTATTCGTTTTCCAACATTTTTGTTGTTTGCAGAAACAATGCTTTTTGTCATCTTTTTATACTTTGTCTTCCTTTCTATTAATATATTTCTCAATCCAAAAATATTCTTAAAACTCAGGAAAAAATGAATTCAAAAAAATGTTCGGGAATTTCAAAAATTGTTCCAAATTTCAAAAAATGTCTTCAGATTCAGAAAATGTTCATGAATTCAGAAACATGTTCCCAAATTTCAAGAAATATTCGCCAATTCAAAAAATGTTTAGGTATTCATAAAATGTCCGTGAATGTAAAAAATTGTTCTCGGAGTTCAAAAAGTGTTTATGAACTCAAAAAATGTCTCACTTTCAAAATGTTTCTGAACTTCAAAAAGTCTTCCCAAATATCCGAAACTGCTCGTCGATTCAACAAATGTTTGTGAATTTCAATAATTGTTACCAAATTGCAAAAAAAATGTTCACCAATTCAACAATTATTCAAATTTGAAAAAAGTTCACAAATGTAAAAAATATGTTCATTCATTCACCGTATGTTCATCAATTTAGAAAATGTTCATGACTTTCAAAAAAGTATTCATGAGTTTAAAAAAATGTTCCCGAATTTCAAAAATTGTTCTTGAGTTTAAAATATATTCACAACTTTTCAAAAAAATTCATAGATTTAAAAATTATTCTTGACTTTTCAAAAATTTATGAATTGACAATTTGTTTAAAATTAGAAAACAATTGCGAATTTGGAAGAAGAAAAAGGAAATAAAAGAAGAAAATAAAATAAAAATCATAAAAGATAAATGAATAAAGAAAAATAAAAAGAAAACAGCAGGAAACAAAGGAAAAATGCAAATTTGGAAAAATAAAAAGCAAACAAAATAAAATAAAAAACATAAAAAAATGAGAAAAAAATAAAGAGAAAACTGGGGAAAAACAAATCTTTCATGCTCTCACGTTGTTGTCTGCTTGGGCCTACAAGGCTCATGCTAACCGGGAGAGCTTTCGTGCAGGGTACTATTTAAATGGGTGTTGACATCATATTTTGGCACGGCATAAAAGGCAAATAAGATGGCCTCGAGTGAGAGGTTTTCAGTATGAAAAGTTTCAGGTCGTCGAGTGGAACAACTTTGATGTTTAGGTTATCATAGTTCGACCCCATTTTAGAGGCCGAAATTGTACTCCGAGTGGCAGAATTCAGTGTTCCGAGTGGGTTTCGGCCGATCACACCTTCGAGAAGACCTCGGATGAAGGAGCACTCTAAAGGAATTGTCTTCGTCTCGTCGAGGCAATTGATTTTCATATATAAATCGTCTCAGTCCGAGTTCATATGCAAAAGTTACAGTCGATGCGGTCCAGCCCGAACAGAGACCAAAAAATTACGCTTGACGCCAAACACATGTTGATGAGTGTCTGATGTAGTGCGTGAGCAATTTGGCCCTCAAGACGGCCTTGAATCGAAAAACCTTCAACATGAAAAAGTTTCATCTCCTCGAGCCAATCGATTATCATATATAACTCGTCTTAATCCGAGGTCGTATGCAACCTGGGGAGGCAAATCAAGATCAGGCTGTGTTTTCAGTCGGGAAATCCGAGTGAAAAGCTTATCATCCGAGTGAAAATTTACCGATCGAGTAAAAGATTGCTGTCCGAGTGAAAATATAGTCATCCGAGTGAAAAGCTTACCATCCGAGTGAAAAGCTTATCATCCGAGTGAAAAGCTTACCGATCGAGTGAAAATATAGTCATCCGAGTGAAAATATGGTCATCCGAGTGAAAAGCTTACCGTCGGAATGAAAACTTGCCGATCGAGTAAGAGATTGCCGTCCGAGTGAAAATTTAGTCATCCGAGTGAAAGATTGTCTTTCGAGTGAAAATTTAGCCATCCTAGTAAAAGTTGCCGTCCGAGTGAAGTCTAGTTGGGCGATCCGAGTAAAGACTCTAATATCCGAGTGGAGAGATCCGAGTGCTTCGACCAGAAGCTGAAGATGTGCCTGAAAAGTTATCTAGATTGGCTCGGATGAAAAAGTGTTCAACACGGAAGTTGTGCGTATCGTCGAAACGGTCAACTTTTGTTTTGGGGTCATCATCATCAGAGATAGTATACGGCCTGCAAATTCACTATGAGACTCGGACAGTACAGTTAGCTGCAAGACCGAGTCCGACTGGAAGTTAAAGATGGCTTCGTTGAGTATTCAAGATGGCCTTGTTTGGAAAAGTGATCAACACGAGAGTTGTTCTTCTCGTCGAGAGACACAAATTTGATATTTGGGTCGTCTTGATCGGAGGTAATATACAAATTTGACGGCCCACACAAGGAGGAAGACAGAAGTTTGGGCCAGATTCAGACTGAATCCGAGTTAGACTAGAACTAGGACTCTAGGACGTGAATTAATGCAATTTTTTGTAAGGAAAGCCTGGATGAATCCTTTAGTTGTACGGGAAGTCCATCCGCCTCTTATATATGTTGGGGGTGACGGCCGATTGAACAACACACAATCGACATATCAATATACTACTTTTTTCATCTACGTTTTATCTCTCCACCGTTTTTCTCTCTCGTTTTTCGCTGTTCTTCGTGTTTGAGAGCTGCGAATCCCGAGGCTCTAGGGGCGAGCGAATCGACCTAGGGCAGCCCATAGCCGCCGCACTCCCTGACGTGGTCCCTCCCGGGTGTGCGGGGTTTCGGGTCTGCAAAAGCGCCCGTCAACTGTCTTGCGTTTCGCGCTGTCGGTCGTGTCTTCTTCGACGTGAGCTGCGGTGCATCACCCTTGGTGTCGAGGGTACATGTGACATATTCGTGTGTCAACACACTTTTTGGCGAATCCACTGGGGACCGAAGATCAACCGTTATCATCCACCATGTCTGATTTTCCCAAGCCATCTGAGGTAGACGCCGATAACATCATTAAGCCCAGTCTTGATGAGATATCGGCCGATCATCGCCAAATCTATGAGGAGTACAAGAAGGCGCGCGAAGAGAAGGATTTGAAGGAGCTCCTTGCAAAATTCAAGAAGGATCGCCAAGGCAACATCACCCTGATTGAAGAAATCAAGTTCCCTCCTCTTCAAGCCGAGCAGGTTAAACCCTCTATGAGTACTACCTTTTCTCCTGAGCAGTGGGCTGAGATTGAGAGTTGTATTGCTGATGGTAACAATCTGGTCTATCAAACTTTCATAGAAAATACTAATGCTCAGAAGAATATATCTCAATCGTCTAGTGGTAATGGTGGTGTAGCTGCTAGTGCAAAACCCTAATCTGGCTTTACCTATCTCATCGGCGCCTCCCATGCCGATGACTTATTATCCTACCCAAACAAATCAGATTGTAGCTGCACCCATTAATCCTATTATGAGCATGCCAGGTTCGGTGGCAACGCCGAACCAAACCCTACCTACAGGCACAACCACTCGGCCACTACCGAACTATGGTTCGGCATACATGCCACAGTTCCTACCTACAGCTAGTAGTCCTACTCCTCCTATACCACTGCAACAAGCTTCATCATCTACTACAAACGATGCCCTAGCTAATTTTAGAGAGGAGATGGCTAAGATGCTTTGAGAGAATTTTGGAGTTGAGTTACCTCGGAATCGGATTTACCAAAAACCGTATCCCGAGTACTTTGATGCCATCCAGTGCCCTCCAGGATATAAGATTCCAGATTTCGTTAAGTTTAATGGAGAAGGCACAAAAACCACATGGGAGCATGTTAGTCAATATTTAGCACAATTGGGTGAGGCAGGCTCGCTAAATGAATTGAAAGTGCGTTTGTTTCCTTTATCATTAACTGGTACTGCATTTTCATGGTTTTCTTCTTTAGCACATGGTTCCATTCGGGTTTGGTCGCAGCTAGAGCAGAAATTTCATGATCACTTTTATAGCGGTGACAATGAACTCAAGTTGTCACATCTAACATCGGTTAAGCAGAAGCATGATGAACCGGTCTCCGATTACGTCAGAGATTTAGAGAAACAAAAAACCGGTGTTATAGTTTGGTGATAACCGAGAGAGACTTGGCAGACCTAGTGCTGAGTGGTTTGAGAACTCCCATTAGAGAAAAGCTAGAAGGCTATGAGTTCTTAAATATCAATCAAGTCTTACAAAGGGCTTTGGCTCAGGAAAGCCGAAGCAAAGATCTCAAAGAAGTGCATAGATATAAAGCTGATCGTCCAAAGATGAACATGGTTCAATATGATAGTGATCACTTGGACGATGAGGGTGATATTTATGCTACTGAATTTGTTTGGCCGTTCAAGGCCAAACCATCTACTTGCAATGATCTGAAACCAATTCATAAGAATCGTGATGAAGAGATGAAGTTTACTTTTAACATTGCTAAGTGTGATAAAATATTTGATGCTTTGCTACAGGCTAAGATTATTAGGATATCTCATACTCTACCACCGTTTGAAGAGCTGAAACGGCGTGCTTATTGCAAGTATCATAATTCTTTTTCTCATGCTACTAATGATTGCAATGTTTTTCGACGACAGATACAATCGGCCATTAATGATGGACGATTGAACTTTTCTGAGATGCAAGTTGATAAACAGCCCTTTCCAATGAATACCATGGATTTGGAGGGGAAGAAGCTACTCATTCGGCCAGAGGTAGCCGAATCTGCTAATAAAGCTAATGTCATTGTTGGTGAGCCCAGGAAAGACAAGGCTGGTGACAAGGTCTTGGGGAGACAGGTTGTGCTTGATAAGCAACCCGATGGCAAGGAAGTGATCAAAATCACCATCAAGAATCCTACACTCGGGGGGCAAACACAGGTGCAACAGGACACTCGAGTTAAATTTGTCAAACCCAAGAGACCAGAAGTTGGCAAGTGGAAGAGGAATGAAGCTAAAGTACAGCGCAAGCGGGTCAAGCCAACTTTTGATATGTTGCTGTCCAAGTACGCCAACCAGTTGGCCGGTTCTAGCTTTAATCGGCCGACTCATCTGAAGCGACCAAGGTCACCATCGGCTGATATGTTCAGTCAGTATATGAAACCGAGTGGACCAAGGGCGCCGTTTCCAGTAGAGCAGAGGCAATCTGTTTGGGATCGACTCGACTACTCATATAATGGTTGACTGAACATCGATAACTATCAATCAGCTGGTCAAAATATGCGGCCGAGTGGAAACTATCCAAGTGTGAGAATGCACCCAGGTGGAAGCTATCCGAGTGAAAAAATGTGGCTGGGTAGATTCCATCCGAGTGGATTCCATCCGAGTGAAATCCATCCTAGTGGATTCCATCCGAGTAAAAAGGTGCGCCCGAGTGGAAATTTCATGCGTTTGGAAAGTAAAAAAGAATGGCGTGTTAAGTCACCAAGTGTTGCCGCAGTTGAGTCAGGAAAAGGAAAGGAAAAAATCAATGCCGACTCACTCATCTTGGGCACCGAAACATTCACCATACAGCAGCTGATTGTGCCTAGCAATCCGACTGAGCCGATACTTGCTATCGCGCCAAAGCACTCGGCTAATGACCATGAAGCAAGCACCAGCCAAGTGAAGCTGAGAGATCCTAAATACACTCAGCCAAAGTGGTGTCCTCCAGGGCTAACAAAAACACAAAAGAGGAAACTGCAGAGGTTAAGGAGTCAACAGATGGCAGAGCTAGAGGCCGAGAAGCAAAGGGACAAGTTATTCAATGACACTTGGCCCATGGTACCTACAAAACAAGTGTGGAGGCCTAAACAAATACAAGATGCAGTGGCTTCTGTGTAACACCCCATGTCATTAGCCACAGTAATCACTTTTGATAATGACAAGTCAGCATGATTAACAGTGCCAAATCATCATTTGCGTCATATTGCATTTCAACTCCTAACTCAAATTTAAATCAAATTCAAAGTGGAAAATAAAAGTTGTTCAAACACAGAAACTAAAATGTTCAGTAAATAGCAAATATTTCAGGAGCAATACTAAAATTGAAACCAACATCATTGTATTTGGGTAAGTGACTCAAACATCCTCAAATAGTGACTAAAAGCAATATTTATTAACCTTTTATTTAATCTAAATTAAATGTGAAGTTATGTTTTGCCCAAACTAGTTTTTGGTGGTAGGATATAATGCACTGTGATTTATGGACTAGGTCACACTTTTTGCAAAATTCATTTAGGACATTAACAATTAGCAAAACAGAAAAGAAAAGAAAACAGAAAAAGGAAAATAGAAAACGGCCTAAAGTGCTACTGTGCACTTAGGCCTGCTGGCTACAGCGCCGGCCCAGCCCACCCCGCTCGTCTCCTTCCTACTGCTCATCCCCCCCTCTCGCTGTCGAACGCGCACGCGCGCGCACCCGGACCCCCCTCGCCTACGCTCGACAGCGCACGCCGCACGTCGCGGACGCCTACAAGGGCCGACCCTCGACCCCGCGGACGAACCCTAGCCACCATTCCCCCCCGTTCTCCCTCGTTCCCCACCTCGCCCGGCGCCGCCATGATCGGCCACGGCTAAACCGCGCGGCCATCGCCTCTGCTCGCCATTGCGACGTGTCCACGAGCTCCGCCGTGCTCCTCTACGCCTCATGCGCCAACGAGCCGGAGCCGAACGCCTCTGCATCTTCCTCCTTCGGCCGCCTGTGTCGCCGCCGTCGAGCCTCCCCCGAGCCCACGTTGCACACCTGCAGGCTCGCTGTGAGCACCGCCCCCTCTCCCCTCTCCTCTCGCTGTTCCATTTGAGCCGTAGGCGCTGCCCCCTTCTTCACCGAACGCGCCGCCGCGTAGCTCATCGCCGGCGTGCTTCCGGCGACCATTGGACCCCGTACCCGTGTCCATCACACTCACCGCACCGCGTAGGCCACGCTTCGCCCTATAGATCGCTCGAACGCGCGCCGTTTTGCCGTTCCCGTGCCTCGCCCGAAGAACCTCACCGCCGACGAGCTCGTGCCGCTCGATTCCGGCCTTCCCAGCACCCCACACCGCCGCCATTCGACGCGCGACGTCGAGCCGCGTCGAACGCGCCCAACCCCAGCCCTTGAAACCCACCGTAGCCGAAACCCGCGCCACTGCCGAGCCGCGCCACCGTGTTGTGGCTCGCCGGAGCTACTCTGGCGAGTCTCCGGCCGGTGCCGAGCTGGCGCCTACATGGCACCGCCTGGGCCACTGACTGGTGGGCCCCCGGCCCCCACTTTGACCCGTTGACTGGGCCAACCCTGCTGACTGGGCAGGCCCAGTCACTGACATATGGACCCCGCCCTGTTAAACGTTTTAAAAAAATAATTAAAACTATTAATTAAATAATTAGTTAATTAACTCACTAATTAGTCACTGACTACTGGGGCCCACCCACTAATTAACCCAATTAGTTAATTTTAACCCCTCTGTTAAGGCCACTGTGTATGACATGTGGGCCCCCCATGTCAAGTTTGACCCTGGTCAGCTGGGTTTGACCTACTGACATCATGGTGATGTCATGCTGACGTCAACATTCACTATTCTGGATAATTCGAATTTAAATAAATAATTAAATTCTGAAATGATTAAAACTTTAGAAAATCATATAAAATAATCCGTAACTCCGATGAAAATACTTTATACATGTAAGTTGCTCAGAATTTCGATACGAGTCTGAATACGCCCTCTGTATTACTGTCAGATGCCCCTAGCTAGATGAACATGGAACTTTTAGACCGATTTCAATAAATGAATAGTGCCCAACTTTAATTAAATAAATCCGAATAAATTCCTAAATTAACTAAATCATTTAGTTAGGCAGTAGAACACCCCGGCATATCATTTAGGCATGTCATACATATTGTTTGCATTTTGCCGTGAATTTATTGTTTCTCTCCCCCCTTCTCTCTTGATAGATGCCGAGACCGACGACGCTGCAGCTGGGTATGACTACGCTATAGACGAGCAGCCCGTTGACGATCCCTCTCTCTTGCCAGAGCAACCAGGCAAGCCCCCCCCCCCCTTTGAGCATCCAGATATCGCCTATTCCATTCTCCTGCTTGCAGTAGATTTTGCTACTTTTAATGTTTGTTCCTATTCTGATGCATAGCCTGCTTTTGTAACCTGTTTATTGCTACCTTACCTGCCTATGTTAAACTGCTTAGTATAGGTTGGTAGTGAACCATCAGTGACCCCACCACCTTACCCTTGTTGCCCCTGCTTGATCATCGACGACTCGATCATAGTAATCGTCGACCAGAGACCAACACATCACTTCACCCCCTTAGTTGTACGACTCTGCATAGTTACTATCGAGTGCCGAGGGTGATACATCGTAACGCACTCCTGATGAATACTCTGCAGTGTAGCTGTTCGATCGTGGTCATCGAGGGTGATTCCTCCTTCTCCACTCCCGATACTACTCTGTCGTGCAACCCCTCAGTGTGAATCTCGAGGGTGATGCCTCATACGTTCACCCTGATGATTTCATCGAGTGGAATCCACCGAGGGTGATTCCTCGTGGTTTCCCCCTTGATGTTATGACCACACGGTTACTTTGACCTTTGTTACAGGCGGGTCGACCCTGATGGGTACCCGCAGGGGATCTATGTTGTCGGGTGTGTCGGAAGGGCACTCGAGTCGGATATTGTGGCGGAGCTTCAGAAACTCTGATTGTCTCCGCGTGTTAATAAAGGAGCCTAATTGGATTTGGATATTTGATCTGAGTGGGTCGACGTGCCCTATACGCACTACCACCATGCGGGATTATGGTTTATGGGGCCCTCTACGTCGTACATTCCTCCCGAAAGCTCTTCAGACGTCATGGTTCACCGTGCGGGCTGATTGTCGGGAATGGGCTGGATACTTCACTGCTGAGTTCAGTGTCGCGCCTGCACCCCGACCAGTCTCGCAACGCACAGGGTGCCCAGGGCGATGGCCCAAGACCTCTGGGTGCATAGGTTAGTCCGACATGCTGACCTCTCTGCTGAGCCTAGGTACGGCGCTGCTCCATGTTGATCTTCCGAGGCCGGGCATTACCCAGCAAGTGTGTCCGACCAGAGTTGATCGAGCATGTTGGGTAACAGTAGTCCACCCCTGCAGGGATGAATATTCTATCGATAGCCGGTCCTACGGTAAAGGACGCTCAGTTTATATATCCCGATCTACTACTTGAACTGGATACTTGTTACTTAATTGAAGCTTCGGGATCGCTTTCTCGCTGGGAGTCGAGGAAGGATCTCTAAGTTGTACTTCAACATGTTTGCTTAATAAAATGCTATCCTACTCTCTTCTATTGCTGCAAGTTGATGGCTTCGTGAAGATGTTTGAAGATGCTAGTCTTCGATAGGACTAGGCCTTCTCTCTATTCTGGCATTTCTGCAGCCCAGTCCACATATACAGCCTTTCCTCGTTGATAATGTTGCATATGTAGTGTAGATCCTTGCTTGCTGAGTACTTCGGATGAGTACTCACGGTTGCTTTGTTACTTCTTTTTCCCCATACCCCACTTTGATGATACAACAAACGATGGAGCCCCGGAGCCAGATGCCACCTCAGGAGCTTACTACCAGGAGGGTCCAGACGGCACGTACTACTGGATCGAGCCAGCCAACCAGGAGTAGGATCGGAGGCTCCCAGGCAGGAGGCCTACACCTTTCAATCTAGAGTCGTTGTTTGTGCTAGCCTTCTTAAGGCAAAACTTGTCTAACTATGTCTATACTCAGATATTATTTGTATGACTGACTTATGTATTCGGATCTTCGTGATCCCTGGTCTGTAATATTGTGGATCTCCGTTTATTTGTGTTAGAGTTGTGTTGTGATATCTTCCCGTGAGTCCCTGTGCTTGATCATGCATGTTTGCATGTATGATTAGTGCACGATTGAGTCGGGGGCGTAACAAGTTGATATCAGAGCCGACTGCCTATAGGAAGCCCCCTTCCAATTCCTTGGTCGAAGTTGAGTCTAGACATCGAAAAACTAATTTACTAACTTGGCTGTGTGGTTTACGGGCCCACGTCGCCAACTGGGTGGTATTAGGATCTTTTATTCCTCTTCTATACTCTAGGACTCTGATCTCTCGTCTTTTCGGGTTAAATAAATTTTACTAACGCCGACACTTAGGATCTCGTAAATCCCGTCTACCCGGAGAGCTGGATATCTGTGCTTAATTCCTTATCATTGATCTGATTAGTCTGATAATCATTTTCCTTTCCATTGTTTTGTTTAACCTTTCTCTCCGAGTTGTATTATACTTCTCATTGTCATGCTGACGTGATAGCACCTGACGTTACCGTCGAAATTAAAGGGATGGAATTCCTTGCCTCACCCATCGTCTTGAAGTCTTCCACCATAGACCTCATCCTCGGAATGGATTGGTTGAAAGCTCACATTGCTTCGATCAATTGTGCCACTAAAGTCGTCCAACTTCTTCACCCCCCCGACGAGATAGTGAATTATACCGCCCGCATTACACGGGATGCTAAAGCTCAGATATATGCTCTGAATGCTTTAAACGCCTCACCTCTGGAAGGAATCGAGAACGTTCCTGTCGTTCGAGATTTTCTGGACGTCTTTCCAGAAGAACTTCTAGGAATACCCCCGGTTAGAGCTGTCGAGTTCGTCATCGACTTAAAGCCTGGCACTACCCCTATTGCGAAGCGTCCTTATAAGATGCCTCCGCACCACCTTCTCGAGCTTAAGGAAGAAATCGACAAGTCACTTAAGAAAGGTTTCATCCGCCCCAGTTCCTCTGCATGGGGAGCACCTTCACTCTTCGTTAAGAAGAAGGATGGAACTAACCGATTGGTTCAGGATTATCGGCCCATTAACCAAGCCACAATCCAGAATAAATACCCACTGCCCTGGATCAATGATCTTTATGATCAGCTTGCTGGATCCTCTGTGTTTTCTAAACTCGACTTGAGGTTGGGTTATCATCAGATCCGTGTTCGCGAAGAGGATATCCCGAAGACTGCCTTTGTTACTCGATATGGCTCTTATGAGTACACTGTCATGTCATTTGGCTTAACAAATGCTCCAGCAACCTTCTCCCGGTTGATGAACTATATCTTCATGGATTACCTCGACAAATTCGTTGTGGTTTATTTGGATGATATCCTTATATATTCCAAGAATAAAGAAGAACATGTTGAACATCTTCGGCTTGTATTGGAGAAGCTACGAGAACATCAGTTGTATGCTAAATTATCCAAGTGTGAGTTCTGGTTATCTGAAGTGACCTATCTTGGTCATGTGATTTCCAAGGATGGAATTATTGTTAACCCCGAGCGAGTTCAGGCTATTCTTGATTGGACTCCCCCGAAGAATGTCAAGCAAGTCAGGAGTTTTCTCGGACTCGCTAGTTATTGCCGTCGATTCGTTGAGAACTTTTCCAAGATTGCCAAGCCATTGACGAATCTGCTCCACAAAGGTGTTAAATTTGAGTGGACAGGAAAATGTCAAGAAAGCTTTCAGACACTAAAAGATAAGTTAACATCTGCCCCAGTGCTAGCACCCCCGGATTCCCAAAAGGATTTCGTAATATACTGTGATGCATCTCATCAAGGATTAGGCTGTGTCCTAATGCAAGAGCGCAAAGTGATTGCTTATGCCTCTCGACAATTGCGTCCTCATGAAGAAAATTACCCAGTGCATGATCTCGAACTTTCTGCGGTTATTTATGCTCTGAAGCTATGGCGACATTACCTTCTCGGTAACCGTTGCGAGATATACACGGATCACCAGAGTTTGAAGTACCTATATACTCAACCAGATCTGAACCTTCGTCAACAAAGATGGCTCGAAACAATTGCCGATTATGATATGAATATCTCATATACCCCTGGCAAGGCTAATGTAATGGCCGATGCTTTGAGTCGCAAGGCTTATTGCAACAATCTTATGGTTCAGGAAGCACAACATGTTCTTTATGAAGAGCTTCGCAAATTGAACCTCCATATTGTTCCACAGGGTTATCTCAATACCCTGGTTGTTGAACCAGATTTAGAGCACAACATTAAGACTATGCAACGGTATGACTCTGAAGTTGAAAGGATTAAGCGATACCTCGAAAAAGGAAAGCTGTCAGAATTCCATCTTGATAATGATGGGATCCTATTCTTCCAACACCGTCTCTTCGTACCCAAGTTCAAGGATGAGAGGGAACACGTTATGAAAGAAGCTCATGACACTCCTCTGTCAATTCATCCTGGTAGCACAAAGATGTACCGTGACATTTGTTAGAGATACTGGTGGCCTAATATGAAGCGAGACATTGCTCATTATGTTTCTGAGAGTGACGTTTACCGCCGCATTAAGGCAGAACATCAAAGGCCCGCTGGAACTCTGCAACCTCTTGATATTCCTGAATGGAAATGGGACAAAGTCCAAATGGATTTCATTACTGGTTTTCCCAGATCTCAGAAGGGTCATGATGCTATCTTTGTCGTCATTGACCGATTCTCCAAGGTTGCTCACTTTCTGCCAGTTAAGGAGACAATCACTGCTAGTCAGTTAGCAGACTTGTATGTTTCCCGAATTGTGTCACTCCATGGTGTTCCGTTGGAGATCAGTTCGGATCATGGCAGCTTCTTTACCTCCAGATTCTGGAATAGTTTCCAAGAAGCTATGGGAACTCATCTGTCGTTCAGTACCGCTTTTCACCCTCAGTCACAGGGTCAAGTCGAACGAGTTAATCAAGTTCTCGAAGATATGCTTCGAGCTTGCGTCATCTCCTTCGGTAAGAAATGGGAGGAATCTCTCCCATATGCTGAATTCTCTTACAACAATAGCTACCAAGCTAGTTTGAAGATGGCACCGTTTGAAGTTCTTTACGGACGTAAGTGTCGAACCCCTCTGAATTGGTCAGAAACTGGGGAACGCTCACTCGTGGGACCGGACATTATTCAACAAGCTGAAGAACAAGTCTGCATTGTCCGTGAACATCTGAAAACTGCTCAGTCTCGTCAGAAGAGCAACTATGACCGAAAGCACCAGGAAATGGTCTATCAACCTGGCGAGCAAGCTTACCTCTGCGTCACTCCGTTGAAAGGCACTCATTGGTTCGGAATCAAAGGCAAGTTAGCTCCTCGCTACATTGGCCCGTTCCGTATTCTTGCCCGTCGAGGAGAAGTGGCATATCAGTTGCAATTGCCGCCAAATCTTTCTCAAGTGCATGATGTTTTTCATGTATCCCAACTCCGTCGCTGCTTCAAGGATCCTATTCAAGCTGTGGATCACGAAATGCTTGAATTGCGGGAAGATCTGTCTTATCCAGAATATCCCATCCGTATTCTTGATCAAGCTGAACGTCGGACTCGTCAAAAGTCAATCAAATTCCTCAAGGTTCAGCGGTCGAATCATTCTGAAGATGAAGCCACTTGGGAACGCGAGGATCGTCTTTGTGAAGAATACCCCGCTTTCTTTCAGTCTTCCTCTTAATTCTCGGGACGAGAATTCTTGATAGATGAGGAGAATTGTAACACCCCATGTCATTAGCCACAGTAATCACTTTTGATAATGACAAGTCAGCATGATTAACAGTGCCAAATCATCATTTGCATCATATTGCATTTCAACTCCTAACTCAAATTCAAATCAAATTCAAAGTGGAAAATAAAAGTTGTTCAAACACAGAAACTAAAATGTTCAGTAAATAGCAAATATTCCAGGAGCAATACTAAAATTGAAACCAACATCATTGTATTTGGGTAAGTGACTCAAACATCCTCAAACAGTGACTAAAAGCAATATTTATTAACCTTTTATTTAATCTAAATTAAATGTGAAGTTATGTTTTGCCCAAATTAGTTTTTGGTGGTAGGATATAATGCACTGTGATTTATGGACTAGGTCACACTTTTTGAAAAATTCATTTAGGACCCAAACAATTAGCAAAACAGAAAAGAAAAGAAAACAGAAAAAGGAAAATAGAAAACGGCCTAAAGCACTACTGTGCACTTAGGCCTGCTGGCTACAGCGCCGGCCCAGCCCACCCCGCTCGTCTCCTTCCTACTGCTCATCCCCCCCACCCCGTTGTCGAACGCGCACGCGCGCGCGCACCCGGACCCCCCTCGCCTACGCTCGACAACGCACGCCGCACGCCGCGGACACCTACAAGGGCTGCCCCTCGACCCCGCGGATGAACCCTAGCCACCATTCCCCCCCCCCGTTCTCCCTCGTTCCCCACCTTGCCCGGCGCCGCCATGATCGGCCACGGCTAAACCGCGCGGCCACCGCCTCTGCCTCGCCACCGCGACGTGTCCATGAGCTCCGCCGTGCTCCTCTACGCCTCCTGCGCCAACGAGCCGGAGCTGAACGCCTCTGCATCGTCCCCTACGCCATCATCTTCCTCCTTCGGCCGCCTGCGTCGCCGCCGTCGATTCTCCGCCGTCGAGCCTTCCCCGAGCCCACGTTGCACACCTGCAGGCTCGCTGTGAGCACCGCCCCCTCTCCCCTCTCCTCTCGCTCTCCCATTCAAGCCGTAGGCGCCGCCCCCTTCTTCATCGAACGCGCTGCCGCGTAGCTCATCGCCGGCATGCTTCCGGCGACCATTGGACCCCGTGCCCGTGTCCATCACACTCACCGCACCGCGTAGGCCACGTTTCGCCCTTTAGATCGCTCGAACGCGCGCCGTTTTGCCGTTCCCGTGCCTCGCCCGAAGAACCTCGTCGCCGACGAGCTCGTGCCGCTCGATTCCGGCCTTCCCAGCACCCCGCACCGCCGCCATTCGACACGTGACGTCGAGCCGCGTTGAACGCACCCAACCCCAGCCCCTGAAACCCACCGTAGCCGAAACCCGCGCCACTCCCGAGCCGCGCCACCGTGTTGTGGCTCGCCGGAGCTACTCCGACACGTCTCCGGCCGGTGCCGACCTGGCGCCGACGTGGCACCGCCTGGGCCACTGACTGGTGGGCCCCCTGGCCCCACTTTGACCCGTTGACTGGGTCAACCCTGCTGACTGGGCAGGCCCAGTCACTGACATATGGGCCCCGCCCCGTTAAACATTTTTTAAAAAATAATTAACACTATTAATTAAATAATTAGTTAATTAACTCACTAATTAGTCACTGACTACTTGGGCCCACCCACTAATTAACCCAATTAGTTAATTTTAACCCCTCTGTTAAGGCCACTGTGTATGACATGTGGGCCCCCCATGTCAAGTTTGACCCTGGTCAGCTGGGTTTGACCTGCTGACATCATGGTGATGTCATGCTGACATAATCATTCACTATTCTGAATAATTCGAATTTAAATAAATAATTAAATTCTGAAATGATTAAAACTTTAGAAAATCATATAAAATAATCCGTAACTCCGATGAAAATACTTTATACATGAAAGTTGCTCAGAATTTTGATACGAGTCTGAATACGCCCTCTGTATTCCTGTCAGATGCCCCTAGCTAGATGAACATGGAACTTTTAGACCAATTTCAATAAATGAATAGTGCCCAACTTTAATTAAATAAATCCAAATAAATTCCTAAATTAACTAAATCATTTAGTTAGGCAGTAGAACACCCCGGCATATCATTTAGGCATGTCATACATATTGTTTGCATTTTGCCGTGAATTTATTGTTTCTCTCCCCCTCCTTCTCTCTCGATAGACGCCCAGACCGACGACGCTGCAGCTGGGTACGACTACGCTACAGACGAGCAGCCCATTGACGATACCTCTCTCTTGCCAGAGCAACCAGGCATGCCCCCCCCTTTGAGCATCCAGATATCGCCCATTCCATTCTCCTGCTTGCATTAGATTTTGCTACTGTTAATGTTTGTTCCTATTCTAATGCATAGCCTACTTTTGTAACCTGTTTATTGATACCTTACCTACCTATGTTAAACTGCTTAGTATAGGTTGGTAGTGAACCATCAGTGACCCCACCACCTTACCCTTGTTGCCCCTGCTTGATCATCGACAACTCGATCACAGTGATCGTCGACCAGAGACCGACACATCACTTCACCCCCTTAGTTGTACGACTCTGCATAGTTACTATCGAGTGCCGAGGGTGATACCTCGTAACACACTCCTGATGAATACTCTGCAGTGTAGCTATTCGGTCGTGGTCATCGAGGGTGATTCCTGCTTCTCCACTCCCGATACGACTCTGTCGTGCAACCCCTCAGTGTGAATCTCGAGGGTGATGCCTCATACGTTCACCCTGATGATTTCATCGAGTGGAATCCACCGAGGGTGATTCCTCGTGGTTTCCCCCTTGATGTTATGACAACACGGTTACTTTGACCTTTGTTACAGGCGGGTCGACCCTGATGGGTACCCGCAGGGGATCTATGTTGTCGGGTGTGCCGGAAGGTCACTCGAGTGTGATATTGTGGTGGAGCTTCAGAAACTCTGATTGTCTCCGCGTGTTAATATAGGAGCCTAATTGGATTTGGATATTTGATCTGAGTGGGTCGACGTGCCCTATACGCACTACCACCACGCGGGATTATGGTTTATGGGGCCCTCTACGTCGTGCGTTCCTACCGAAAGCTCTTCAGACGTCACGGTTCACCGTGCGGGCTGATTGTCGGGAATGGGCTGGATACTTCACTGACGAGTTTAGTGTCGCGCCTGCACCCCGGCCAGTCTCGCAACGCGCAGGGTGCCCAGGCCGATGGCCCAAGACCTCTGGGTGCATAGGTTAGTCCGGCGTGCTGACCTCTCTGCTGAGCCTAGGTAGGGCGCTGCTTCGTGTTGATCTTCCGAGGTCGGGCATTACCCAGCAAGTGTGTCCGACCAGAGTTGATCGAGCATGTTGGGTAATAGTAGTGCACCCCTGCAGGGATGAATATTCTATCGATAGCCGGTCCTACGGTAAAGGACGCTCAGTTTATATATCCCGATCTACTACTTGAACTGGATACTTGTTACTTAATTGAAGCTTCGGGATCGCTTTCTCGCTGGGAGTTGCGGAAGGATCTCTAAGTTGTACTTCAACATGTTTGCTTAATAAAATGCTATCCTACTCTCTTCTATTGCTGCAAGTTGATGGCTTCGTGAAGATGTTTGAAGATGCTAGTCTTCGATAGGACTAGGCCTTCTCTCTATTCTGGCATTTCTGCAGCCCAGTCCACATATACAGCCTTTTCTCGTTGATAATGTTGCATATGTAGTGTAGATCCTTGCTTGCTGAGTACTTCGGATGAGTACTCATGGTTGCTTTGTTACTTCTTTTTCCCCATACCCCACTTTGATGATACAACAGACGATGGAGCCCCGGAGCCAGATGCCACCTCAGGAGCTTACTACCAGGAGGGTCCAGACGGCACGTACTACTGGATCGAGCCAGCCGACCAGGAGTAGGATCGGAGGCTCCCAGGCAGAAGGCCTACGCCTTTCGATCTAGATTCGTTGTTTGTGCTAGCCTTCTTAAGGCAAAACTTGTCTAACTATGTCTGTACTCAGATATTATTTGTATGACTGACTTATGTATTCGGATCTTCGTGATCCCTGGTCTGTAATATTGTGGATCTCCGTTTATTTGTGTTAGAGTTGTGTTGTGATATCTTCCCGTGAGTCCCTGTGCTTGATCGTGCATGTTTGCGTGTATGATTAGTGCACGATTGAGTCGGGGGCGTCACATTCTGCACCTATCACAGCAGCGCCTACACCACCAAAAGAGGATGATGCAATCATTGCATCGTCTATGTTACCTATTGCTTCCTCTTCACTCGGACAGATTTCAGAATCAGTGGATACACTAGGGGAAGAGGATGATATGTTGGACTATGAGTCTACACTGGTTCATGAAGGTATGGATATCAATATGGTGTATTACTTACCCGCTGAATTTCGCGCTATAGATGAAGAAGGAGAAGTGGCTCAGCTGGATTTTGCCCCTAAAAATGCAATATTCGAGAAGCCAAAAGAACTAGTAACGCATTTGAAACCATTGTATCTCAGAGGACATATTAATGGGTCGCCGCTCACTCGGATGCTTGTTGATGGTGGTGCTGTGGTAAATCTTATGCCCTATTCGGTCGTCAAGAAATTGGGTTTGCCCGATGAAGAGTTGATAAAGACGAATATGGTGCTTAATGGATTTGAAGGCAAAGAGAAAACTGAAGCCTAATTATTGTGTGGAACTTACAGTCGGAAGCAAAACTTTGGCTACTGCGTTCTTTGTCGCCGAGGTGCAAGATAACTACAACATCATACTAGGCCGTGATTGGGTTCATGCAAATCAGTGCGTGCCATCCACTATGCACCAGTTTTTGATCCAGTGGGTTGATGATGAGGTGGAAGTCATTCATGCGGATAACTCGGCCTGTGTTGCTTTGACCGATGCATCGGTGGATTGGCAACACCCTAATGCTACTTGCTTGATGGGATGCGACTTGTCAGAGTTTGATTTTCTCAGTGCGACCAAGAATGGTTTCGTGCCTGTCTCTTTAAAGCCGACTGAGTGCAATCGGCTCCAAGGTATGATATATTTAAATGGCTTCTAATTCCGAGTGGTTACAAAAACGTCTTGTAAAATATCGGTCCAGCGAGAACGATATGTATGAGTCTATAGAGGAGTTAGATGACATGGATAAACTTGGACAAGGTTTTACATCGGCCGATCCATTAGAGGAGGTAGATATTGGAGATGGTTCAGTCACTCGACCGACGTTTGTAAACAAAAATTTGAAAGCCGATTGTAAAGCGAAGTTGATCAAGCTATTAAAAGAATATGTTTGTTGCTTTGCATGGGAATATCATGAAATGCCAGGTTTAAGCCGAGAGCTAGTGGAGCATCGGTTACCTATAAAGGCCGGTTTTAGACCTTACAAACAATCGGCCAGAAAGTTTAATCCAAAAACATATGACCGGATCAAAGAGGAGATCGGTCGTCTGCTTAAAGCTAATTTTATTAGACCTTGCAGGTATGCCGAGTGGATTTCTAACATTGTCCCAGTGGAGAAGAAAGGATCCGGCAAGTTGAGGGTGTGCATTGATTTCAGAGATTTGAATAGGGCTACACCCAAAGATGAGTATCCTATGCCAATAGCCGACATGCTTATTAATGATGCTTCTGGACATAAGGTTATTAGCTTTCTTGATGGCAATGCGGGGTATAACCAAATTTTTATGGCCGAAGAGGACATGTCCAAAACGGCTTTCCGATGCCCTGGTTTCCTTGGTTTATTCGAGTGGACAGTGATGACATTCGGATTAAAAAATGCTGGCGCCACATATCAAAGGGCTATGAATTTGATTTTTCATGATTTACTCGGTGTCATACTTGAGGTTTATATTGATGATATTGTTGTCAAATCGGATGCTTTTGAATCTCACTTTGCCGATTTGCGTTTAGATTTTGAAAGAATGAAAAAGTATGGACTGAAGATGAATCCATTGAAGTGTGCATTCGGCGTGTCAGCTGGCAAGTTTTTGGGTTTCATTATTCATGAAGATGGCATAGAGATTGATCCCAAAAAGATAGAGGCCATACAGAAAGTGGAGGCTCCAACATGCAAGAGAGATATGCAAAAGTTCCTTGGCAAGGTCAATTATTTGAGAAGGTTCATAGCTAATCTGTTAGGGAAAGTTGATGCGTTTACTCCTATCCTTCGGTTAAAGAATGGTGTTGATTTTACTTGGGGGGCAAAACAGCAAGAAGCATTTGAGACGATCAAGAATTATTTGTGCACTCCTCCGGTGATGAAAGCACCCAAGCATAGGGAGCCTTTCAAGCTTTACATTGCAGTAGAGGAAGGTGTTATTGGTGCTGTTTTGACTCAAGAAACCGAAGGAAAAGAGCATGCTATTACATATTTGAGCAGGCGCTTATTGGACGCCAAGACAAGGTATACATTTATTGAAAAGTTATGTCTATGCTTATATTATGCTTGCACAAAATTGAGACATTACCTAGTGCCGAGTGCTTGCATAGTGGCTTGTCAGACCGATGTCATTAAGTACATGTTGCATAGGCCAATTCTTAGTGGTAGAATTGGCAAGTGGGCTTATGCTTTAATTGAATATGATTTGGCTTATGAATCTCTAAAATCCATGAAAGGCCAAATCGTTGCTAATTTTATTGTTGAGCATCGGATTAATGACAAGCATGATGTTGATATAAACCTTGTTTCATTAGTACCTTGGAGATTATATTTTGATGGTTCAGTTTGTACCAATGGCCAAGGTGTTGGTATTGTTTACATATCTCCTCATGATGCTGTTTTTGAAGCCTCATGCCGCTTAGAATATTTTTGCACAAGCAATCAAGCCGAATATGAAGCATTATTATTCGGCCTAGAGATGTTACTTGCTATAGGTGTTACACATATTGAGGCTTACGGTGATTCGTTACTAGTGGTGCAGTAAATATCCAAAGTCTTTCAGTGTTTGGACGAATCACTTAATGTTTATCTTGATAAATGTCTAGATATAATCTCTACTTTGGACCATTTTAGCATTGCTCATATATCTAGGCATGACAATTGGAGAGCAAATGAGTTGGCACAACAAGCATCCGGATATCATGTTGATCATGGCATGTTTCATATTTCTTAAAGACCGATGTCTTGTCTTACCAGTATAGAAGAGGCCAAATCAGAACCCACTGATTCGGCCATTAACAAAAAATCTAGTGCAGGTGATGATCCTGACTGGAGGAAGCCCAATCCGAGTGAAAGGGTGGACAGGGCTATTCGGCGCATGGCTTTCAAATATACAATGAGGGATGATGACCTTTATCGCCGAATGGTTGATGATGTTCTTTTAAAGTGCTTGGATGAGGACCAAGCAAGAGTTGCTATGGGAGAGGTACATGAAGGCATTTGTGGCACTCACCAGTCGGCTCCCAAGATGAAATGGTTATTGCGACGTGCTGGGTTTTATTGGCCGACTATGATTAATGATTGCTTCAGATATTATAAAGGGTGTGAAGCTTGTAAATTTTTTGGTGATATTCAATTGGCTCCTGCTGCTATGTTACATCCTATTATCAAGCTGTGGCCTTTCAGAGGATGGGGTTTAGACTTTATTGGAGAAATTCATCCATCTTCCTCAAAGGGGCATCGGTTCGTATTGGTGGCAACCGATTATTTCACTAAATGGTCTGAAGCAGTACCTCTCAAGAACATGACACATACAGAGGTAATTCAATTCATAACTAAGCACATTATTCATAGATTCGGCATTCCTCAAACGTTAACTACAGATCAAGGTTCATCTTTCATGTCACACCAAGTCAGAGAATTTGCCGAGTCTTATAACATAAAGTTGCTCAATTCCTCTCCGTATTATGCCCAAGCTAATGGACAAGCTAAGTCCAGCAATAAAATTTTAATCAAGCTTATCAAGAAGAAGATTGAGGATAATCCGAGGAGATGGCATGAGTTTTTGTCTGAAGCTTTGTGGGCACATAGGATCTAAAGGCATGGTGCTACGAAGGTGACTCCATATGAGCTAGTATATGGTCAGGAGGCTGTTTTACCGGTGGAAGTAAATTTGAATGCTTTGAGAATAGCCAAACAAAATGATTTATCAGTAATAGACTTTTATAACTTGATGATGGACAATATTGATGAGGTTGCGGATAAACGTTTGGCTACTTTGAAGGCCATATAGAGAGACAAGTTGAGGGTAGCAAGAGCTTACAATAAGAAAGTTAAGTTCAAGAATTTTCAAGTTGGCGATCTTGTCTGGAAAGTGATTATACCGATTGGTTCAAGAGATAGAAAATTCGGGAAGTGGTCTCCGAGTTGGGAAGGTCCTTTTAGGATTACAAGAGTAGTTCCCGGAAACTCTTATTTGGTGGAATCCGTACAAGGGACATTGTTACCTCGAGCTCTCAATGGCAAGTACTTGAAGAAATACCACCCGAGTGTGTGGCAAGAAGCCTAAGTGGGCAATGGCCGATATACGATTATCGCCCTTAGCACAAACATGGCCGATACATAATTATCGCCCTGAGAGATATAAATTGCCGATGGAGTGTTGACATCGTCCTTAGAACAAACACTGTGCACGTTATTTTTCGGCATGCAAGCTTTGCCGAAAAATAGGGGGGCATGTGTTAACATCAGATTTTGGCACGCATAAAAGACAAATAAGATGGCCTCGAGTGAGAGGGTTTTCAGCATGAAAAGTTTCACGTCGTCGAGTGGAACAACTTTGATGTTTGGGTTATCATCGTCCGACCCCATTTTAGAGGCCGAAATTGTACTCCGAGTGGCAAAATTCAGTGTTCCGAGTGGGTTTCGGCCGATCACGCCTTCGAGACGACCTCGGATGAAGGAGCACTCCAAAGGAATTGTCTTCGTCTCGTCGAGGCAATCTATTTTCATATATAAATCGTCTCAGTCCGAGTTCATATGCAAAAGTTACAGTCGATACGGTCCAGCCCGACCAGAGACCAAAAAATTACGCTTGACACCAGACACATGTTGATGAGTGTCTGATGCAGTGCGTGAGCAATTCGGCCCTCAAAACGGTCTTGAATCGAAAAACCTTCAACATAAAAAAGTTTCGTCTCGTCGAGCCGATCGATTTTCATATATAATTCGTCTCAATCCAAGGTCGTATGCAATCTGGGGAGGCAAATCAAGATCAGACTGTGTTTTCAGTCGGGAAATCCGAGTGAAAAGCTTATCATCCGAGTGAAAATTTACCGATCGAGTAAAAGATTGCTGTCCGAGTAAAAATATAGTCATCCGAGTGAAAAGCTTACCATCCGAGTGAAAAGCTTACCATCCGAGTGAAAACTTACCGATCGAGTGAAAATATAGTCATCCGAGTGAAAATATGGTCATCCGAGTGAAAAGCTTACCGTCGGAATGAAAACTTGCCGATCGAGTAAGAGATTGCCGTCCGAGTGAAAATTTAGTCATCCGAGTGAAAGATTGTCTTCCAAGTGAAAATTTAGCCATCCTAGTAAAAGTTGCCGTCCGAGTGAAGTCTAGTTGGGCGATCCGAGTGAAAGACTCTAATATCCGAGTGGAGAGATCCTAGTGCTTCGACCAGAAGCTAAAGATGTGCCTGAAAATTTATCTAGATTGGCTCGGATGAAAAGGTGTTCAACATGGAAGTTGTGCGTATCGTCGAAACGGTCAACTTTGGTTTTGGGGTCATCATCATCAGAGATAGTATACGGCCTGCAAATTCACTATGAGACTCGGACAGTACATTTAGCTGCAAGACCGAGTCCGACTGGAAGTTAAAGATGGCTTCGTTGAATATTCAAGATGGCCTTGTTTGGAAAAGTGATCAACACGATAGTTGTTCGTCTCGTCGAGACACAAAAATTTGATATTTGGGCCGTCTTAATCGGAGGTAATATACAAATTCGACGGCCCGCACAAGGAGGAAGACAGAAGTTTGGGCCAGATTCAGACTGAATCCGAGTTGGACTAGAACTAGGACTCTAGAACGTGAATTGATGTAATTTTTTGTAAGGAAAGTCTAGATGAATCATTTACTTGTACGGGAAGTCCAGCCGTGTCTTGTATATGTTGGGGGTGACGGCCGATTGAACAACACACAATCGACATATCAATATACTACTTTTTTCATCTACGTTTTATCTCTCCACCGTTTTTCTCTCTCGTTCTTCGCTGTTCTTCGTGTTTGAGAGCTGTGAATACCGAGGCTCCAGGGGCGAGCGAATCGACCTAGGGCAGCCCATAGCCGCCGCACTCCCTGACGGGGTCCCTCCCGGGTGTGCGGGGTTTCGGGTCTGCAAAAGCGTCCGTTGACTGTCTTGCGTATCGCGCTGTCGGTCGGGTCTCCTTCGACGTGAGCTGCGGTGCATCACCCCCGGCGTCGAGGGTACACGTGACGTGTTCGTGTGTCAACAATGGGCCGACCTATTCCCTGGCCTCAGCACGAGCTAGTACTAAAAATTCCAAAAAAATTAAGCTGTATGGAGGAATCTAACAGCTACGATGGAGAGCTAGGTTTCCTTACCACTTGAGCTGCTGGGAGAAAGTGATTAGCAAGCTGCGTGAACTCTTAAGAACTATATATAGTGACAGATCCAAAAAAATGAAATTTTTGACCATTGAACTTTTTTTAATATACATTGAAATTTTTCATAATATACGATGAACATTTCTTAAATACACATTGAACATTTTTGTGATATACGCTAAACAATTTGAAAATACACAGTGAACATTACTGTGATGTACGCTGAACAATTTGAAAATACGCAATGAACTTTACTATGATATACAGGGAACAATTTGAAAATACACAATGAACATTATTGTGATATACGCTAATTTTTTTTGGAAATACACATTGAAACATTTTTTTCATGTACGCTGAACATTTCTTAAGTACGTAATTATAAAAATTGAATACTATGAAAAATTTCTTAAATATACGATGAACATTTTCATAATACATGATAAACTCTTGTATAATACACAAAAAAGGAAGAATGTCAAAATAAGCAGAAGAAACACAGATTGTTCGTCGTATTAAAGTATTATTAATGAAAAAATACACAAAGTATCTTATTAATGTATTAATGGAAGAAAAGGAAAAGGGAAAAAGGAAAGGAAGATAAAACCAGAAAGAAAAAACAAAAAAAACATGGAAGAAGCAGAAAGATAATAAAACTGAAAAGATAAAACAAAACAAAAAAGCAACAGAAGAAACGAACGGAAAAACAAAACAGCGAACGGGCAGCGCGCACTACCGTGAAGTGGGTCGGCCCACCAGCTGGCGCTGCAGGCATAGCCACTGTTGTTCGCCGCCCGCGGGTAGCAAATAGGATCGGAAAACCCTATTTGACGCTCTCTGCGTCAAAGTGTCGGGCAATCGCACAGGCGCGCGACCACATGGGCCGGCCCATCACCCACTGTTCGAATCGCTTGGGAGTTCAGATTTTGTGAAAGTCCTAGAAGGTTCCCAGCCGGGTTTTCCGGTTTTGGGAACCGTCTAGAAGGTTCCTTGTACGGTTTTTTCTTTTTTCTTTTTTCTTTTTTTCTGTTTCTGTTTCTTTCTTTTTTCCTTCTTCTTTTTTCCCTCTTTCTTTTTCTTTCTTTCTTTTTCTATCATTTTTGTTTTCGTTTTCTTCTTTTCCAAAAAAGTTGGCATTTAAAAAAAATCACAAATCCATAAAAAATTTCGGCAACAAGAAAATGTTCACATTATGAAACAATTTGTTCATAGAATCCGAAAACGTTACCAAATTTCAAAAAATGTTCTGGTTTCAAAATTTTGTTCACAAATCAAAAAATATGTTTCTTAATTTTAATAAATGTTCCCATTTCGCAATTTAGTTCACAAACTCAAAAAAAGTTTGGGAATTACAAAATATGTTCTATTTTTTAAAAGAATGTTTGTATTACCAAAAAAATGTTCACACATTCAAAATATTTTAATCTATTAAAAAAGCTCTTGCATTTCAAAAAATGTTCATGTTTTCTTCAGGTTTTCATAAAATGTTCAGAGTTTCAAATTTTGTTCACAATTTCAATAAATGTTCTAAATTTCAAACATTCTTCATGTTTTCAAAAAATTTAGTGTTTCAAAATTTGTTTGTGTTTTTAAAAAATTGTTCGCAATGTTAATTTTTGTTCTCATTTTTAGAAATTTATTTAGAATTTCAAAATTAGTTCTAATTTTTAAAGTTTGTTTGTGTTTTCCAATAAAATGTTCTCATTTTTCTAAAATTGATCATAGATCAAAAGATGTTCTAATTTGTTTTGAATTTCGAATTTTTTTCCTTTTTCTGAAACAATTCACAAATCAATATAATGTTCGGGATTTCAAGATTCTCAAAAAATATGACGAATAAAACAATGTTTGGAATTACAAAAATATTATTGTTTTCAAAACAAAATTTGGCATTTAAATTTTTCCTAAATTTTCTTCAGGTTTTCATGAAATTCTCAGAGTTTCAATTTTTTGTTCACAATTTCAATAAATGTTCTAAATTTCAAAAATTGTTCACGTTTTCAGAAATTTCAATTTTTAAAAATTTGTTTCTGTTTTCAAAATATTGTTCGGAATGTTAATTTCTGTTCTCATTTTTAGAAATTTGTTCTAATTTTTCAAAGTTTGTTTGTGTTTTCCAATAAAATTATCTCATTTTTCTAAAATTGTTCATAGATCAAAAGCTGTTCATAGATATAAAAGATGTTTGCGAATTAAAAAATGTTCGTGGATTTTAAAATATGTTCGTGTTTTCCACTTTTTTTTGGATTTTCGAAAATTGTTTCCTTTTTCTGAAAAAAAATTCACAAATCAAATAATGTTCGGGATTTCATGATGTTCAAAAAATATGCGGATTAAAAAAATGTTTGGAATTACAAAAATATTACCGTTTTCAGAACAAAATTTGGCATTTAATTGTTTTCCTAATTTTTCAAGAAACGTTTGAAATTTTGTGAAGATTGTTTTTAAGGTGCCGCTTTGGTGAGATTAAGAAAAGATCGCGCTTCGCTTATAGCAGAAACAACTGTTAGCTCTAGTGGCTAGTGGCACACGTCGAGAATCAAAAGTTGCGAGTTCGATACTTGTTTGCGCGTAGTTTGTTTTTCTTATTTTTTATGTCGCGCTCTCGTCCGTTTCCTGTTCACGGGACGGACCAATCGTGGGTCTCTCTGTGCGGCAGCGCTCTGTTGGACGCAAAGAGCGTCCAATAGGTGCTCCCAATAGGATCCGAGAGCTCCTGTTCGGCGCCTTAAGCGCCCAAACAGCTACCCGGCGCACACTACAACGCCCTGTTGGGCCGGCCCGTGAAGGCACTGAGCAGCGAACCTATAGCACAAAATATGTGCATTCTCTAGGATTCGAACTCACGTCGCTAAGTTTGCACCCCACCTTCGCCAACCACTAGACCAGCTAGACACATTTGATAGATAAATAGCACGAACCGTATAAGAACAAATGTGCTCGCGCTATTTATTGCACAATACCCTCTATTATATCACTTGGATTTTTGAAAAAAGTTAGAAACATCATGAATTTGAAAAAAATTCATCATTCTTAAAGAAAAGTTCATCTATTTTGAAAAAAAGTTCATGAAAAAAAAGTTCAACGCTTATAAATTTTTTTCATCTATTTTGAAAAAAGTTCATGAAAAACCAAAAAGGTTCAAAGATTATGAAAAAGGTTTATAAATTTTGAAAAAAGTTCAATGCTTTTGAAAAAAGTTCAGCAAATTTTAAAAAAAGTTCACCAAGTTAGAGAAAAAAGTTCACCAAGTTTGAAAAAAAGTTCATCGAATTTGAAGAAAAGTTCATTGATTTAAAAAAAGTTCATCGAGTTTAAAAAAAGTTCATCAAAATTCAAGAAAAGTTCCTCAAATTTTTAAAAAAGTTCATCGAATTTGAAGAAAAGTTCATCAATTTTAGAAAAAGTTCATCAATTTTAAAAAAAGTTCATCGAATTTGAAGAAAAGTTCATCGATCTTGAAAAAAGTCATCGAATTTGAAAAGGAAGTTTATCAATTTTGAGAAAAAGTTCATCGACTTTGAAGAAAAAGAATCAAATATTTAAAAAAAATCGTCGAACCAGGGAGAAGAAAAAAGGAAAAAGGAAAAAAAAAGAAAATCAGAAAGAAGAAAAGAAGGAAACGATGTAAAGTTTCCACGTCAGGAATCCTGGCGGGATGGTTAGCTTGTCCTAGTCCAAAGCAGGAGGTCTGGGGTTCGAGTGGCACCAGAAGCGTGTTTTTTGTGCGTTTTGAAAAACAGGAAACCAAGTAGATGGTCCGGCCCACCGCGGAACGGGGCTATGCGCCCGTTTGCGAAAACGCCTGTAATGGACGCTGAAGGCGCCAAATAGGGTTTGCGATAGGATCCGCCCGCCACCTACATGAGGGAATTTTCCAGTCTCCACAGCAAACCTCATCTTTTGTGACGACATATATCAATGAGCTAGGTCACCTGGCTAGTTCAGAGACGAGGCAAGCTCCCGTGGTTGCCCAGCAGGACTCCTCCAACTCCTGGCTAGCTTCACCAGCAGGCATTGTGAAGATGAACGTGGACGCCGCAGTAGCCACGTAACTGGTACGGGGGTGCAGTAGCTGCCATTTGCCGAGACCACACGGGGACGTATCTTGGGTCGTCGGCTGTCGTAGTACGAGGCATCACCGACCCGGCGATGCTGGAAACTCTCGCTTGCAGGGAAGCGTTGGCACTAGCAGATGACCTAAATGTTCAAAGATTGAAGGTGGCATCAGATTGTCTCGGAGTGGTGAATGACTTCGTCGATGGGACAAACGCTCCAGTGTATGCGTTACAAGGCAACTAGCATTTTGTCATGGAAGTTCGTGAAAGAATGTTCTTGTTTTTCGTTCGAAAAACCAACGCTGACGTCAAGATCAGTCTCCTTTCCTTTCTCTTTTCGGGAGCAGAGCTGAAAAAGATGAGAAATTCCAATGATTCTTCTCCTTTGGTTCAGTCTGTACTGTAGGGAAATCAGAATTCAACATTGAATCCTGTGGATTAGCTCCTTTACATAATAATATTTCACTGTATCAGCTACGAGGGGAAATCTCATCTAGCTCCTCACGAATGGAATGAGAAAGCATGTAAATTTCTCTAATTCATAACATTCAAAAATATTACGGTACGGATAGATACACATTAATAGATAATAGAAAAAGTTTGGTTTTTTTATATTGAATTTGTTAAAACAGAAGAATATAATATATAGTCAAAAAAGAAGATCAAGAATATATCCAGCCCACTATCTAATAATGGGAAATAGAAGAAAAGAAAATTGTTCGATATACATTCGAACCACTCTTGGTCATATTTCTTTTTATAGAGAAATAGAGGAAAACATACAAGGATTTAGTCAGGCCTATTCATACACTACCTATTAACTCTGGGACAAGAGGTCTTCATTCAGCAGTAGTACATGAAATAATAGAGCGTAGCAATAGCTTTACATTATGTTCTTTCGTCCATGAGCGTAGGAGTCACAATTTCGAAGTTTATAATCTCGCCAATTTTTCTTGTAATCTAGGCTTAGGTAGACATGTTTGGTTGGGCATTCCTCATGACCCGAACCGTGTACCTATGAACATTCTTCTTGATGAATAAAGTGGCGATATTTCTCAAAATAAAAAACTAATTGAGGAGCGCTCCTTTGGCGGCCTCCCCAAGGGTCACTTGGGGTGGGCTGAGCGCGCTCCACTTGGCGCGCTCTCAGCCGCCACCACGTATCGCGCTCTGGGTGCTCCCTCCGTATTTTTTTAATTTTTCGGCACGCGTTTTTGGATTTACAGATGATTTTTTTATTATTTTTTAGCTTATCGGTTTTCCACCGGTATTTCCTAGCTTTTCGACAAAAAAAATCATTTTTCTTTGCGTGAAAAAATGCATTTTTTTCCTTCCGCGAGAGTCACGGATTTGCTTCCGTTAGAGGCACGACCGTGCCTATCGGAAATGGAAAAAATACATGTTTTCTCTTTTTTTTCATTCCGTGAGAGGCACGGTTCTGCTTCCGTTAGAGGCACGGCTATGCCTCTCGGAAATAAAAAAAAACACGTTTTCTTTTTTTTCCTTCCATGAGAGGCACATTTTTGCTTCCACGACAGGAACGATTTTGCTTTTGCGAGAGGCACGACCGTGCCTCTCGAAAATGAGAAAAATGGTGTTTTTTTTCTTTCGTAAGAGGCACGGTTTTGCTTCCGCGAGAAGCACGGCCGTGCCTCTTGAAAAAGGCTAAAACGCCTTTTCTCTCTTTTTTCTTTCTGGTGGAGGCACGGTATTGCTTCCGCAAGTGGGACGGTTTTGCTTCCGCGAGAGGCATGACCGTTCCTATGAAAAACAAAAAAAAGTGTTTTTTTTCGTTCGCGAGAGGCACGAATACCCTTCCATGAGAGGCGTGGTCATGCCTCTTGGAAACGGCTTTCAAAAAGGGAAAAGGTGCTCCCGGTTAGTTTTTTTCAACCGGTGTTTTTGTGGGAAAAAAGTTCGTCAAAACCTATCAGCATGGGATCTAGTTATGAAGATTTCAACGTGAGGAATCCAACAGTGAAAATGGTTCGAGATTTGGATGCGCGGTTTAAGAGATAAAACATTTTGAATAAACGGATCTACGAGAAAAGGGAAAACTCTCATGTTGCGACAAGTGATGCACATGTAGCGTGCAACTTGTCGCAACTCCGAGAAGGTGGAAGTGATCTTTGAAACAAGTGCTCATCAATTAGTGATTTCGGCACACCCCTCCAGTTAGCCTCAGCTTCACGTCTTGATCCATTAGGCCAACTCCAATGCGCGACCCCAGACGGACGTCCGTTTCGTCCGCTTTTCATCCGTTTGGGGGTGGCAATGGGGTCGTGTCCGCCTGGATTTGTGAATGCGCCGGCCGTGCGCCCAACACATGGCCGCATCCCGGCAGCATACAATTTGTTTTCGTAAACACATATCTTTTATTTTGCCATTGATTTTTGATACATGAAAGCACATCACCAAATTTTGACTAGAATAGTAAGACCAACGAAAACAAGAACCACAAGAAGACAATTTAGAAGATAACCAACTTTCATAACTGCTCCCGTAAGTTGAATTAGTGCCTTCTTGATGCATTCATTGTTGATCTGAGGAGGCTCGATCTTGCGTGCTTCTTTCTTCTTCGAGTCTAAAGAAGTATACGTTGATTCCTCGAATCTAGTCTCATCTCTAGGCTCTATTCTAGCAACAAGTGCACTAGTCTCATCTCTAGCCTCTATTGTAGCTAAAAGTGCACGAACATCTACTAAATTGCGCTCTATCAATATATTGATGTATTCTTCTTCCCAATACCAAAAATTGCATCCATTCTACACAATAAAAATTGAAGTTAGTACAACTAGTCGAATCCGAGAGCACAACCGAAGATAAAGTAGCACATACCCCATCGTTTGAGCACTTGACGGACACCCATCCGGGATGTTCCGGCGTTGTAGACACGCGGCGCAAGACCTTCCTTGGGCAGTCGTCGCATTTTATGAGCGGCAACGGTGCGCCGACGAGCCTTTGGGCCAGCACCGAGCCCGACCGACGGCCGTTCGCGTATCTGCCGGCGAACCTCCGACGGTGTAGATCCGAGCGGCTAGAGCAGGAGTCAGTACCTGCATGCGGCCTTGAGCCCTTATCGGGGCCTTCCGGCCCGGTGCCCGGCCAGTCCATGGCACGGCGCGGCCCCTCCCGCAGCCGGGCGAGCTCAAGTCCGGCTGGATCCGCTCCAAATCCGCCCGCCGGGTGCGCAAATCAGGTGGCCGTGGTTGGGTAGCTCGGGGCGTCGTTGGCACGGGGGCTACGACAAGGGTTGGGGCGAGCACGCGGCCGAGCTACACAGCGGCAATGGCGGCGGCGGCGGCGAGGGAAGAGAGTGGCGGGGGGTGCGGCTGGAGCCGACCTTGGGGGGGGGGGGGGGGGGGGATAGAAAAAGAGAGGCTTGTGCGACTGATGGGCGGGCCAGAGGAGGACTTGGGCAGGCGCCACGCGCCGTCCGCGCATGTTCGTTCGGCCGCAAACTCAGCCCAAATTTGGGCCGGGAATGGGTCGAAAGCAGACAGAAAACGAACGACAATCCGTTTGTGACCACGCGTTGGAAGGTCTGCTTTGTCCGTTTACCTCCAAACAGACGCGGGCGGTCGCATGTTGGAGTTGGCCTTAGCACTGGTTAGCCTCGATTTCACGTCTTGACCCATTAGCACTGGACACCGCCAATGCCCATGTGAGAGTGTGGTAGATATATATCGCTTATAGCGAGATTTACTGCTCACCTGGCCTAAACCTTTTCCTCCATTGCGTAGGCCGACCCATTTTTCTCTTCGCTCGCTTGTACGGGTTTGGTTAGGTTTTCTTCTGTATTTTTTCCTTTTCTTGCTTTATTTCTTCTTGGATTTCTTCGGTTTTCTATTTTACTTTGTTTTTCTGAACTGGTTTCTTCATTTCTTTAATGGTTTTATTGTTTTTTCTTTGTTTCTTTCTTACTTTTCTATGATATTTTTGCTTTATTTTTTATTTCTTTTTATTTTTATGTTTTTCTTTGTATTCCTATTTTTGGTTTTATTGTTTTCTTTGTTTTTCTTTCGTACATATTCCATGCACACCCGAAACATTTCTAATACACATGTTTAACATTTCCCAGACACATGACTAATATTTTTTAAATGTTATATTTTTTATGTCTCGTTTTACTGTACACATGATACATTTTTCGTGTACATCAGGAACAATTTTATATACACGTTTAAGATTTTCAAAATACATGATTAATATTTTTTAACATATATTGTTTATGTCTAATTTTTCAGTTACCATTGCATAATTTTTGTATACATTAGGAACATTTTATATATACATATTTAACACATTCCAAATAGATGAATAACATTTTTTGAAAACATATTTTTTTTATGATTACTCTTTTCATACATATTGTATATTTTTTCATATACATCAGGAACATTTTTTATATACATGTTTAACAGTTTCCAAATACATGGTTAACATTTTTTGAAAACTTATGTTTGTTGATGTCTACTTTTTCTCATGCACATTGTACTCCCTCAAACCCGATTTAACTGATGCCATTTGTATACAATTTGTACTAGCTTAGCTCCTCCTCTGCGTCACTTAATTCGGGACGGAGCGAGTACATTTTTGTACACATAATTTCCTTTTTTATTCACATTTAATATTTATCGAATGCATGATTAAAAAAAATTATACAATAAATATTTGGAAGTATAAATAAAAGTAAAAAACTAAAAAACTAAAACCAAAAAAGGTCAGAAAAGAGTGTTTCGAGGCCTATAGCCTCCCACACGCTGGGTCGGCCTAGTCTCATGCTGGATTCGGGCGAGGCAGCCATACATCTGGCTATAAGTGAGTCATAGGCGAGAGATCCTGTGAGAACGAGTGCAGCGATTCGGTGCCCAGGCTCATCTGCACCCGCGTTGAAGAAACAATTCAATACAAATACTAGAAAAAAAATCAAAAAATTCCAATTCTTTTCTAGGTAGTAGATAATTTGGTGCGTGAGGTGCGCTCCAAATTTCAGATCATGTGGACATCTGAGTAGCTCTCAGCAAAAAAGAGAAATTGGGGTCAGTGACCCCAATTTCTCTTTTTTGCTGAGAGCTAATAATATGTCCAAATGATCTGAAATTTGGAGCGCACCTCACGCACCAAACTATCTACCATCAGAATTTTTTTGGATTTTTTTGAATTGCTTTGAATTGTTTTGTGATTTTTTTTCTTGACTGGGTGCAGATGAGTCTGGGCTTAGAAATGGATATTCGTGTGAGAATCTGTTTCTTTAGCAATCCCAAGCTCTTGTAGCAACCTTTTTTGCTTATCTATTTTCTTTGAATATTTGATTTTCTGTCTTTCGTAAGTACACAAATTTTAAATACTAAAAAAGTGAAACTGTATTTTGATAAAACTATCCTATATTTAAAAAATGTTAAATATATTTAAGAGAAATGTTCAGTGATATTTTGAAAAATTGTCATCATAATATAAAAAATTATTGTGTATTTACAAAATATTTACTATGTATTAAATTTTTTCCTATGTATTGAAAATGTTTGCAATTTTTTAAAAATTATTCACCATACATTAAAAAAGAAAATGCCAAATAAAATGAAAATGAAAGATGATAAATAAATAATAAAAATAGAAAAAAATACTAAAATAGAAACCAGAATAAAAACCATAACACAAAGGAAAAACAAAATGCTGCAGTAGTACACACATGGGATCCTTAGTGTAGGTCAACTAATCGTCCTTCGTTAAGCGCGGGAGTCTACATGCGAACTTTTTGCTTGTTCGCCAGGTGGCTTGGAGACTTCATTCCAATAAATGTAAAGCTATGATGCTAAAATTGGACATTTCTACGGCCTTTGGCTCTCTCTCTCATGGCCTTTCGTTCTCTTCTACAAAAGATGGGCTTCAATGATAAATGGCTACGTTGGATACCCATTCTTCTCTCTCTCTTAGTTCTAGAGTGAAGGTGAATGGTGTCCCGAGCAGGAAGATTTCCCACGCTAGGGGTGTCGTGGTTCTAAGTCTGACAGTAGAATAGGGGGTAGGTATGAGGAGGCAAGATCCTAGCTACGATGAGGTTGTGCACGTAAGAATTACGAGTTCAGGCCCTTCTCGGAGGAAGTAACAGCCCTACGTCTCGGTGCCCGGAGGCTCGGTCGATTGGATTATGCGTGAAGTTACAGAGGGTGCGAACCCTTGTGCCAGTGGAGGGGGGTGGCTTATATAGAGTGCGCCAGGACCCCAGCCGTCCCACGTTACAAGGGGTTCAATGTCCATAAAGACAGGACGTTACTGATAACGCCAGCAATAAAGGCAAATAAATGATCATTAAGACTACGGAGTGAACGCCTGACCATTGCCATCCTGAGTGACCTTAGATCTTCTGTCTTCCGAGTGGTTTCTGGTGTGGTCGAGTGAGTACACCCCGGTCGAATGGAATTGGGTTATCCGGGTGAGCTGTTGGTCGAGTGGGTTGCACCCTGTGGTGATTTCAGTCGGTAGATGATGCTATCCTTTGAATGTCCTTGGCCTTAGAGCAGTGTCCTCGGGGAAGGGTGTCTAGGTCAGGCCTATTACCTTACCCTAGGTACATGTCTTCGTCATTAGCCCCCGAATGGATCTGGGTCCGAGTGGAGAAGGGGTTGAAGATGGTTCCGACCCGATTTATATGCTTCAGAGGCATTCTAACCGGGCCGATGATCTTTGTAAAAACTTCAACTTCATTTTCAGTCGCCTGGGTCCATTCAGCTGTCGTCGAGTGATTTTTGCTGATAAGCTCTGAGTGTTGGTATGGTATAAAATCCTCGGCGCGATTGGTCACGCTGCCGCTTCCGGATCTCACGGGATTCGAAATTTGGAGAAGCGCGCGGGACGGAGAGTACCGCAGTAAACGGAGCAGGTTAGGCAGGAACGCCTCGATTCTCGTGCCACCTTTTTCGCCACGTATCCAGCGCGTGACTGTTGCGGGATTTGACTGGATTGCCTGGGCCCACAAGTCAGCCACTCGGGAGCAGGCCCATATAAGGCGTCGGGGCCGATGAGCCTGGCACTGTGCTCCCCATCCCCTTCCTCTTCTCCTGTTTCACCACCACATTCGCCGCCACCCTCGACGCCGCCGCCCCGTCCGAGCGCAGCCTGCCGCGATGGGGAAGGAGAAGACAGTGGCCCTGGAGCGTGCGAAGAAAGCGATGGCGGCAGCGAAGGGCAAGAAGACGAGTCGGGGTGGATCGTCGTCGAGATCCGGCCTGCCGCCCGGCTGGATCCAGGGCGACTGGATTCGCTCCACGATTCAGCAAGAGGATATGGAGGATCTGGTCGAGGGGGGCTTGATCGCTCATGGATCCTGGAGGCTGCCAGGTGATGAGACCGAGCCACAGCCGCAGGAGGGTGAGTGCGTCCTCCTCGCGACCCACGTCGACCGTGGTTTTTCTCTGCCCCCTCATCCTTTTTTCCGAGGTTTTCTAAACTTTTTTGGGGCCCAACTTCATCACTTTTCTCCGAACACCATCACATACCTCGCTGCGTTTGTCTCCATGTGTGAGAATTTCCTGGGTTGTCGACCGCATTGGGGTCTCTTCAAACACATCTTTACTTGCCACTCATGGTCTGTGAAAAAGGCCAATCCGAGTGATGAGAGGACGCACGTGATCCAGATGTGCGGAGGTCTAGGGATCCAGATGAGAGGAAAAAGCACTTTTCCACCTATGACTCTTCCCGATTCGGTCAGAGGGTGGCAGTCGACCTGGTTTTATTGTAAGGACAAACCAACTCCTGGTCAGTCGACTGGCCTTCCCCCCTTCACCATGGGGCGAATTGAGAAGCCCTCTCCCTTGAAAGTGACTCCAGCAGAAAAGGCGGAGGTGACTATGTTGGTTGAACGAGTGATCCAACTTGTCCGCGATGGTGTGACCGGCATGGATTTGCTAGAGGTGTTTCTCACTCGTCGCATCCAGCCGCTCCAGGCCCGTGATCATCCTATGTGGATGTACTCAGGCGCCGATGATTCTGCTCGGATCCACCCGGAGGAAGTTGCCGAGGAGACGGTGGCGCAGTGGCTGTAGGGCATTACCGGAAACAAAGACAACCCCAGGGGGTCCAGGAGAATTCTGCCACTCGGCGCTGATAACGAACCAGACAAGGTCAGACCTTCGATGTCGAGTGACTTTTACTCTAATTTGTAAACCATCTTTGGAACTGACTGATGCTTGTTCGATTCTTTGCTTCGCAGATATATACTGAGATGTACTCGATGCCCAACGGGGAGCAGATCCAGGAAGGAGAAGAGAGCGGAGGCGACAGCGACGACTGGAACTCCGATGGGGAGAGTGATGAAGAGCACGAAAACTCGAGCAGTGATGAGGAGGTCGATTCTCCACCTCGCGCGGAAAAGCATTCCAAGCATAAGCACGACCCAGCAAGTATCCGGGGCAAGGTGGCAGCACCGACTGGACAGACTTCGAAGCGCACTCGAACATCTTCTCCGGTGCCGACTGAGAAGGCTCCGAAGCAGCTCAAGACCGCGCCGTCAAAGCCACGGAAGGCTTTGCCCAAGATCAAGGTTGACGTTCCCGTCGCCTATGCATAAGTGTTTCATTTTCACCCTTTGTTCCAAGAATCTTATATCAGCTGTCGACCCATTCACTTGCTTGACCGAGTGAACCTTGAGATTTGCAGCGCTGCTACCTTCGGGACTTCTGCTTACCAAGATGATGGTGACGAGGAGATGGAGGACGCGGTCACATCCAAAGCGGGTATGACCCCTGTTATCTCGTCTTTTCTTTGCTAGCCGATTCTATAGTCGACTGAACTCTTGTGGTCGATTCTTTTGCAGCTCCGTAAAATGTTATTGAACTTCAAGACGATGATGAAGATGAGCCACAGAAACTCATGGGTAGGAGGAGCAGGACCTCGGTCAAGAAGGTACCAGCTAGCAAGACGCCTCAGTCGACGCCGGTGACGGAACCAGCTATCCAGCAATCCGGGGACTTCAACCGTGCCTCCGTTACTTTTGCGATTCCCTTGTCGAGTGTTCGTCCTTCATCGTCGACTGTGTCGGCCCTTGCTTCGTCTGTCCAACTTCATGCCTCAAGCTCTCAAGCTACTGCAACTGATACACCGACTGCACCTCCCACCGCCCATCACGTCCCAGAAGACCAAGTGAGTGCTGCCAAGGAGGCTATACGCCAAGCTGGCGTTATGATGGAGCAGATGAAGGTGGTGCGTGAGGCCAGTCAAGCTGCCTATGATGCCAGCTCAGCACTTCAGGCCAATGTCTAGGTTAGCTTACTTCCGACTGAACTCCATCTTGACGCTTGTTCTGTTAGGATATGATATTTAGAAACTGCTGCTTTATCCGCAAGACGTCCGTGGATGAGCGTTTTGGAACCTTAATTGCACACCCATTGTCAGTCTCCACACCCAGTGGGTGTTTTAATTTCCGTTGAGTAGTTTTTCCACTTGAGTCGATTAGGTTGTCCTGACTGAATCTCTAAACCAGTGGGGGCACGCTGAGTGCACCCACTGGGTGTAGTCCCCGAGACCGCCGTCGAATGTTTGATTCGGCGGGGGTCTTTGAACAGAGCTTTTCCACTCGGTCTGGGCAGATCATGCCGAGTGGAACCTTTACCAGTGGGGGCACGCTGAGTGCACCCACTGGGTGTAGTCCCCGAGACCGTAGTCGACTGCGGGCAGTCGGCTATGGTCTGAGTTTTTTTTTTAATTCTTTGACTGGACGGACCAAGTCGATTGAAAAAGTTGGACCAGTGGGGGCATGCTGAGTGCACCCACTGGGTGTAGTCCCCGAGACTATTGGCGAATGTTTGATTCGGCAGTAGGTCTTAGAACTATTTGAACTTGCTACTTTATTGCTCGGAAGCAACCAATCTTTGTGTCTGCCGACTGACTATCTTCTGAACACAGAAATCTTGTGATCTTGGAGCCCGGTTCGCCGACTTGGAGAAGAAGCAAATCCAGCTCAATCTTGACCTGGAGTTGGCTCGAAACAACTTGCAGAAGGCTAAGGATGACGCTGCTGGTAAGGAAAGCTTGTCGACCGGTTCTCTTGCCATCTTTTCTCCTCCTTTTTCTGATTCGAATGTTATTCTTTCTAGAAACAATGAGACATGCTTTGGAGAAAAAGGACCTTGACCTTGCGGTTGCGAAGAAAACCGCCGAAGACAAAACGGCGCTTGCCGACCAAAAGATGGCCTCAGTCGGAAAGCTGGAGGGAGAGAATACCAAGCTGAAGGCTGCTCTTGACGAAGCCAACAAAGAAGTGACTCGTCTGAAGAAGGACAAGCGGACCCTGACCGACAAAGTAGAAGATATCACCCGTAGGAGGGACGAGCTGGAGAACTACCTGGGAGGACTCGCCAAAAAATTATTCCTCATGCTTGAAGGTACTTTTCTGTGTGTGATTGGTTTGCTTTCGTTGACTCATCATACTGCTGTCGACTCATTATTTCTCTGCGAGTGCAGAATTCTGTCAAGACTTCGAGGAAGAGACTGGGCGAGTCGAGACGAACTTGGACCCCATCAACTCCCCTGTCAAAGATGAAGCAGCCATGAACGTGCTCCGACTGGAGTCTCGCCTTGCCAGTGCCTTGGAATATCTTGCTCGACTCAAGGTTGCAGTGTCGCGGATCGACACAGCGCTCTGGCCAGGGGAAACGCTCCGAAACAATCTCGAGTCTCTGATGACTCGACTCAACGAGATTCCTGGTCGAGTGCAGGAGTGGAAGAAGTCCGCTGCTCGATGCGGTGCTGACGTAGCATTGTCCCTGGTTCGTGTCCACTGTAAGGAAGCCAGAGAAGAGAAGCTAGCGGCAATCAAGGTCGCCAACACCAAGAAACTTGACTTCCAGTCTTTCATGGAGACCTTCATTGCTGCTACTACTCGAATTGCAGATGGAATCGATCTGGACGAGTTTGTTGAGCCTGCCAGCCCCTCTGCGGAGTGAATGAAACTTTTATGATCTGATTCAATTTGCCTCGGTATGCCGAGTGAACTTGTAACCGTAAAACTCCTTCGGGCCTGATGCCCTAGTACTTTAAACTCCTTCGTCCGAACTTTTATGATCCGGTTCAATTTGCCTCGGTATGCCGAGTGATTTTGTAACCATAAAACTCCTTTGAGCCTGATGCCCGAGTACTTTAAGCTCCTTCGTCCGAACTTAGTTTGCCCTTAAATATGCTTGTTTTTATTTCCGAGTGGAACTTTTATCTTCACTCGGAACAGATGCAGTTCTGAGGAGAGGATCGCGGATGACCTGCACCTCGTCGTCCTTGCAGATCTGGATGGAGCATGTTTTACACTTAGGCAAGTACAAGACCGCAGCTAAGCCCTCGAGTGAGAGGGTTGCTCATCACTCGGTAGGATTTTACAAACTTAGGCGAGTACAGGACTGCAACTAAGCCCCCGAGTGAGAGGGTTGCTCATCACTTGGTAGAATTTTACTAAACTTAGGCGAGTACAGGACTGCAGCTAAGCCCCAGTGAGAGGGTTGCTCATCACCGGTAGGATTTTACAAACTTAGGCGAGTACAGGACTGCGCTAAGCCCCCGAGTGAGAGGATTGCTCATCACTCGGTCGGATTTTACAAACTTAGGCGAGTACAGGACTGCAGCTAAGCCTCCGAGTGAGAGGGTTGCTCATCACTCGTAGGATTTTACAAACTTAGGCGAGTACAAGGACTGCAGCTAAGCCCCCGAGTGAGAGGATTGCTCATCACTCGGTAGGATTTTACAAACTTAGGCGAGTACAGGACTGCAGGTAAGCCCCCGAGTGAGAGGGTTGCTCATCACTCGGTAGGATTTTTTGAACTTAGGCGAATCGGATTCGCGGCTAAGCCCCCGAGTGAGAGGGTGGCTCATCACTCGGTAGGATTTTAAAACTTAGGTGAGTACAGGACTACACTAAGCCTCCGAGTGAGAGGTTGCTCATCACTCGGTAGGATTTACAAACTTAGGCGAGTACAGGACTGCAGCTAAGCCTCCGAGTGAGAGGGTTGCTCATCACTCGGTAGGATTTTACAAACTTAGGCGAGTACAGGACTGCAGCTAAGCCCCCGAGTGAGAGGGTTGCTCATCACTCGGTAGGATTTTACAAACTTAGGCGAGTACAGGACTGCAGCTAAGCCCCCGAGTGAGAGGGTTGCTCATCACTCGGTAGGATTTTTTGAACTTAGGTCAATCGGATTCGCGGCTAAGCCCCCGAGTGAGAGGGTTGCTCATCACTCAGTAGGATTTTTTGAACTTAGGCGAATCGGATTCGTGGCTAAACCACCCACTGGGGGATTTTGGACACATGTATATAGTAACAACAATCATTTAGGAGACTGTAAAACCATGTCTTTGATAAACGAACTGAAAGGTACTCTTTATTACATCTCATCAGTCTGAACACTTAAGTATAAAAACGCGGAGTAGCTCCGCATTCCAGCGCGTGGCTCGTCTTTATTATGCTCCACATTGTAGAGGTGATACGCTCCGTTGTGGAGCACCTTGGTGATGATGAAGGGACCTTCCCAAGCGGGGGCAAGTTTGTGAGGCCGTTGCTAGTCCACTCGGAGCACAAAGTCCCCTTCCTGAAATGCTCGACCCTTCTATTTCTGGCATATAATCGACGAAGGCTTGCTGATAAATGGTCGATCGGATCAAGGCCATCTCTCTTTCTTCTTCCAGAAGATCACAGCATCTTCTCGAGCTCGTTCTGCTTCGGCTTCTGAAAAAAGTTCTACTCGGGGCGCATTGTGAAGCAAGTCACTCGGCAGCACAGCCTCAGCCCCATAGACCATGAAGAAGGGGGTTCGACCAGTCGACCGATTTGGTGTTGTTCTTAATCCCCAAAGGACTGACGGTAGCTCATCTACCCAAGCGCCGGCCGCATGCTTGAGGTCGCGCATCAATCGAGGTTTCATCCCTTTGAGAATCGAACCGTTCGCTCTTTCTGCCTGTCCATTCGACTGAGGGTGGGCGACTGAAGCATAGTCGACCCGAGTAACTTGGGACGCACAGAAAGCTCGGAACTCATCAGAATCAAAGTTCGACCCATTATCCTTGATTATGCTGTGTGGGACTCCGTACCTAAATGTTAACCCTCTGATGAAGCTGACTGCAGTACTTGCATCCAGGTTTTTGACAGGTTTAGCTTCGATCCATTTGGTGAACTTGTCGACTGCTACAAGCACATGGGAAACCACTCCTGCCAGTCTTCAGAGGTCCTACCATATCTAAACCCCAAACAGCGAATGGCCGACGAGTGGAATGGTCTTCAGGGCTGAAGCAGGTTTGTGGGACATGTTGAGTAGAACTGACAGCCCTCACATTTGTCAATTATTTCCTTTGCAATCTCATTTGCCCGCGGCCAATAAACCCTGCTCGATACGCTTTGCCACGATGGCACGAGAAGACGCATGGTGACCACAGGTTCCCGAGTGAATATCATCGAGGATCATTCGGCCTCTTCCGGGGTGATGCATTTCTGAACGACCCCAGTGACACTTTCTCTATAGAGTTGCCCCCCCATTACTGTGAAGGCTTTGGATCGACGGACAATCTGGCGAGCCTCTTCTTCATCCTCTGGAAGCTCTTTCCTGAGAATATATGCGATATACAGCACTGTCCAATCAGGAATAACGATCAAAACTTCCATGATCAAGTCGACCACAGCTGGGATTTCAAACTTCAGTCGGATCAGTGGAACTTTTAGGCTGTGGGGGCTCTTCAGTGAAGGGATCTTCTGAACTGATGGTGCGTGAATATGCTCCAAAAACACATTGCTGGAATAGGCTCCCGCTTGGAACCTATTTTCGCCAAGTCATCAGCTGCTTGATTCTTCAGTCGGGGTATATGGTGGAGCTCTAGCCCTTCAAACTTCTTTTCTAACTTTCTCACCGCATTGCAATAACCAGTCATAGCTTGGCTCCTGACGTCCCACTCCTTCATCACTTGATTAACCACTAAATCTGAGTCACCATAAACCATTAGGCGGCGGACGCCGAGTGAAATGGCCATACGCACCCGTACAAGAGTGCCTCATATTCAGCTTCATTGTTGGAGGAATCAAAGTGAATCTGAAGAACAATCTGAGGTTGTCGCCTCGTGGAGATACCAGGACTACTCCAGCGCCTGAACCATTCAACATCTTGGACCCGTCGAAGAACATAGTCCAATGTTCCGACTGTATCTGGTCGGTAACTGTTGTCAATCCACTCGACGAGGAAATCTGCTATCGCTTGAGACTTGATCGCTTTCTTGCCTCGAACTTGATATCCAGCGAAAGGAGTTCAATCGCCCACTTTGCCACTCGGCCAGTTGCATCTCTGTTGTTCAGAATTTCTGACAACGGAGCGTCGCTGACGACTGTAATCGAATGATCTGAGAAGTAATGTGCAACCTTCTTTGTGGTCAAGTAAATTCCATAGACAAGCTTCTGATAATGTGGATATCTCTGCTTGGATGGAGTTAAGACTTCAGAAATATAGTACACTGGGCGTTGAACCTGTAGGTTTTACCTTCTTCTTCCCGCTCGACTATGAGTACCGTACTGACAACCTGTCCAGTGGCTGCTATATAAAACAGTAAAGGTTCTTTGCTGATTGGAGCAGCAAGCACCGGCTGGGTGGAAAGCAGGGCTTTGAGCTCTGCAAATGCTGCGTCAGCTTCCG